>OY730486.1:19307172-20664098 GCA_963422695.1 Xylophagus ater
AACTGTGACAAATTTCTAATTTTTATGCTCTATGGTAGGTACTACACCAGAGGGTATATTAGTTTTGCCACTCCATTTGTAACAAATTGAAATAATCGTCGTAGAAAGGTTTTAAGGGTATGGTTGTGTCAGGAATCATAAGTTACAGCGATTTATGCATGTCCGTCCCTCCGTATACAAAATAACTCAAAAACGTGTTATCAACTTTTGATGAAATTTACAATGTGAGTTTCTTATTCCTTAATTTGGTTTGGTATTGCATTTGAGCAAAATCGACCCAGGGGGAGCAAAGTTATAAAGCAAAAATCAGGATGACCAGAAAGTTTTGTCGTTTTATTGTTTTATGGTTTTTCGAATTTTATTGGAAAATCTGTGAATCGATTCTGTTGAAGATTTTGTTGGAGAAAATAACCCTTTTTATAAAGTTTTTTTGATGTACTTTAAAAACTAATACACGGATTTGAATAAAATTAACAGATTGGATTTATGCTATCAGAGTCTGCAAATTAGAAGAAGTTTTGAGAAGAAGGAACTAAGTTATAAAGAAAAATCTTAAAATAATGTTAGTTTTGACAGTTTTTCTGCCTCATTTCTACCATAGGGCATCATTGGCTATATACCTATTTTAAGTTACTATATGTTTCAGATACTGGAATCGATTTCTAGCAGCGACAAATAGATTTTCATATTATTTATTTCAGTATAGGTACTTTTGAAGTTTGAAACAGTATCTAAATTATTCAGAAATATTATTCAGCGATATGTATTATCCAAATGTTGGCTACCTTTATGTCCCTGACCAAGCCCACTTAAATATGTTCTTTTTTTGAAGCTAATAATGTTTTTGAGACATAAAATATATAGTATAGTATATCAAATGTTGTCAATCTGAATTTTTATTTGGAACATTTTCCCTCTAAATTTGTAATGTTAAATTTTTCCAACAATAATTAAAAATTCATTCTAATCTGTGTTCGCGAATCTCATAAATTCTTCGTGGAATATGAAAGAATACAAAAAAAATGTTCAGTCAACAAAATAATAAAGTAATAGCAAATTGCAACGTGTGGAGTCTCTTCTGGAGAAAATTTCATAATTTCATTTTCAAAATACTAAATTTGTATGCGACAAATTTTTATACACGAAACCTTTTTTTAAATTCAGTTAATTTCGAATTTTTGAAGGAAAAAAAATTCACTTCAAAATGTTTTTAATTGTTTCGCTGTTTTTTTTTCTGTAATATTTGCTGGTTCCCGGCATCTTGTGTCGACAATTTCTGGAATGACATGAAATTGCAACAAAGTTTTATCAAAATTTTATTCTTTTGAACTCATTTTTATTTTTGAGAAACTTTTCGGCGGATTCACCAGGAACAGAGAGTGTGTTGGAAGGAAACACAAAATTTATTTTGTTGGAGGTCTGATTTAATGATAATGAAGCGCCTCTATATGACTTTGTGATTTATGGAGGCTAAATGGCTATACGGTTTTCGGAATGGATTTAGTAGGTTTTGAAGAAAATTTACATCAATGGGATTTTTGTGTGTTTTTCTTTGTAAGATCAAAATTGTTAAATACAAAAAATTTTTGTTTTGTTTTTTTCTTGTATTAAAATTAAGAAATAAAAAACATCAAACAATTAACTTAAACCATATTTAAAGATCATTAAAAAGTTTTGTTCTGAGTTCGAAAAAATCTAACTAAAAATTGCATTTCTCGAATAATTGTAGATGGGTAATTGTAAATTGAGATTTTTTCGGGAAACATTAAAAAAAAGCTGAACGAATACATATTTGATAACAATTAATCAACAATCCAATCAGTAATTAAGAACATTAAACCGTTTTTAAATATTTGATGAATTTGACATGTTTTTTTTTTTTGGCGTACCGAAAACCTTTTCATAATAGTTTTTAATTGATTTCTGAGAATTAAAAGGTAATTAAGTCGAATCATATAATGTCTTTGACAATAATTACAACAATCCAGAAATTTAGACAATTCAATTTCAAAAATGATAGCAGTAATTATATTGTAAAACATAAGATGTTTTCTTCACCAATTTGGTATATAATCGAAATGACTACAATAACTACTTAAAAAATTCATTTGAAAAAATTCTTACAGAAATCAAAGAAATATTAAAATTCTTACATGAACTTTTCATTACGAATTTGAGGAAAAGTTATATCTCATCAGTTGAATTCCATCATCAAATTAATCATTTCCATAGCTTGGAAATCTCATGTACATATGAAAGATTGTAAATTCTGTGATCTGCTGAAGGTCTAGTTATCGTTATCTAAAACTCTCCATCTGCAAATTTTATTTTGGTACCCCCTAAATCCATAATTCGGTTTTTTAGCGATTAAGCGACCGAATTTGTAGCGAATTTATTAATCAGAATGCAATTTGTCGCTAAAAATCGTTTATTTCAAATAAGTGAAAATAAGCGATGGAGATTATTAAAGTAATGATAACCAGAATCGACCTGGTGAAAATGTATTCGTTTAAGAGTAAATTTCCTTTGTTGAAAGTCATGATTACTTACCAGTTTACACTGGAAAAAAATTTACGTAATTGTAATGACTAGAAAGGAACTTTTTCAACTTTTGGATGGAAAGAAATTACACATTTAATATCATAAAATTTATGTTATACTTAATTTTTAATATGTTCAAAATGTTGTTTCATAACACATCATAAAAACATTTCTAGAAAATAATAGTTATTTCGGGTTTAATACCAAAACGATTTTTATCGGTTTCAGGTGAGCGTCCATTTGATTTAATCGTGCACCTGTTGTAGACTGTAAAACCTCTTATTAACGAACACTTATCCAATATATACATTGAATATGTTATGCTCGATTTTTGTTTTTTTTTTTTATAAAAAGATCATAAAAATTGCTTTCGGGGTATTTTCAAAATTTGTGTTCGCTATTGAGAGATGACTGTTATTATATAAAATTTATACGCGAAATTTGTGATAAACAAATTATTGCTTGTTTTCCAATCGAGGATCAACGATTTTCAAAAACCAAAGATCAATTTGATTTGATGTGTTTGTCGTATTTTATGTCAGAAACATGAAATAATTATAAAAAAAAAAAAGAAAAGTAGATAAAAATGATAACCGATCTTAAATCAAACTTTTATGTCAAGAATCGATCATTTCAGTTTGTTTCAATTCTGATCTTGATCTTGTCTTTAATTTGTACTTTCTTATATCTACTAAAATTTGGTATATAAACTAATTAGACAGATAAATTTCGATGATAAAATTCATATTTCGAAGGGAATCCAAATCGACTATTCTTGTAATGCATGCATGGTTGTGAGAGGAGGAATCACTATATTTGTATATCATATTTTTGTTTATTTTTTATAGTCTTTTTCGGCTTTTTTTTTCTTGAATCATTTTGAAATATTCTTCCTTTTTGATATAGAACCGAAAAATCGTAACGAATTTGTCATTATACAAACGTAGATAGTATGTAATAGGTCCTAAAATGGTTCATAGTTATATTCAAAGCATAAATGACCAAACCTTAAAAATTGAATTAAATAAAAGCCTGATATCACCTGCTATAAAAATAGGCTGTTTTATTTTAAAGCATTTGTCATAGACCAACGATTTATAGGATGTTTAGAACCATACGAATAAAGAAAAATGATCATATTACATATAACGTCTGCATATGATCATTGATTATTTCAAATACATATGAATAAATGTTTTTTTTAGAATATATAAAATTGTTTGTATCATATTTTAAAAGGAAATATAACTCCAACAGATCAATTTTTATTGATCGTAAAAATTATCGTTTTTTGTATTTTATTCTCGCACTCTCGGTAAAGATCAATTTTTGATGAGTTTTTAGTAAAAAGTTTTTTTTTCTTTTTTGCTTTCGATTAATATTAAAATACCCATAAAAATTATATGTATATAAAAATATTTTTAATAAGATCTGCGCATATATGTACATATGTGCAGACATTTAAGACCTTTTATTTGATGAAAAAATCAAGTTGGGCGGGTTTTAGGAAATCATAAAAAATTTTTAATACTTTAATCCATATTAATAATAACAAAAAAAACAAAACAAAACAAAAACAAAAAATATATATAAAATATTAAAATCTTGTAATCGAACGATCGTTAAATTTTCAAAGATGGCAGAAAAAAAAGATGATCGTTTTTATGGTTTATGATTGAATATGAACTTTAAAATACAATTCAATAAGGTTCTTTTTCTTTATATTTTAAAAATTATGACATTTTTACTTATGAAAAGGTTTTAAAGAATATATTTTTATTGTTGATTTCACATAGAAATATGATCTATGAATATTGATCCTTAAATATCTAATTTATTAGACTTTTTGATAATAAAAACAAGAAAAACGATATAAGAAATTATTATAGGATAAAAGTTTAAAATAGTATAATTTTATTATGTTTTACGAAATCAAATTAATATTTTTAATTCCATTATTTGAGAACGGATTTTAGTCTCAAAATAGAATGATTTCAATAATACCTGCAATATACTGGTATTTTTAATGATCATTACGCAAATTATTATTGACTATCCAATGATCATTATCCCAAAATACCTTCATACACTGATTGAAAACGAATGATCATTCAAATAGCCAAAATACCCAGATTTGTTTTAAAGAAGTTTGTGAAAAAATCTGAAATGGATAAAATTTTTTGCGAAAAATGATAATTAAGATAAAAAATTAGAAGAAAATGTCCAAATTTATTTTTGAAATGAGAACTAAGAGGTATCAAAAAAAATTATGAGAAAAGTCGGCGAAATTTCGTTCTAAACATAGTGCAGAAAGAATATACTCAGTGTCTCCATAATAGCGCCAGATTTAAATGTCGTGCTATTTTCGTTTCATTAAGTTTACAGTACTGAAATCTTCACATCTGTCATCTACCATTGCTGGTATTAATAGTCATGGAACTTTCCAGGAAGAAACGACATTATTATTGACAGTTTGTCAAGTTTAGAGCGCCTACTGTTGTCAAAAAGACAATTCCACAAAATTCAAATCGTGCGTTTTTTTTGGAATATTCTTTATTTAAATAATTATTAAATTCCCTATCGAATGAGGTATAATTCATACCTGTAGGACCCAGAATACCTGACATTTACGTATACCTTCATACAAGTACAAGAGAATTCTTGTGTTTCCTGTCCTAAAAAGGAATATTTTTGAAAACGGTGAATGGCATTTAATTCCTTATTAAATTGATCATCGAATGAGGTATGGGTCGTCTTTATAAGATGCAGAATACCCGGGATATACACAAACTTCAGTTACGCAAATCAAATCTTGCACTTTTAATTGGGACACCCTATATGTATATTTGTTAATTATGATTCCCATTTGTACCATACCCAGTCGTCTTTTCATCCAATGTTATTACGTAGCGTTTAATTATATTCGATTCTGTATATCGTTTCGTTCAAGTAGCTGATTTCATAGTCCAGACAACAATTGCCAAGAGGTCTGAAACTGAAGAGTTCTATTACTAAATTAAGTAAATTTTAAAATAAAATACTTCAAACTTAAATAATGTTTCCGAAAAGATCCCGTATTCTAAATTATTTCAGTTTTACTGAAAGGATTAAAAGATTATATTCAATATTCATGACGATTAAATTCTTTAATGATAAAATACTGGACATAAATAGTTCAGATCATGAATATTGGAAGGATAATTAACGAACACAACCCACAAAACCAAAAAAAAGAATATTTAATAATTCATTTTACATGACATGTGTGAAACTATTGTTAAAATAGCGTCTGATTCTATTTTTCTGTATATAGCATAAACTTTAGTTATGTATATTAATATGATTCCAGCACAATATTCACTATGCCTTCAACATATCCCGACCATCACCAGATAATATTAAATGACATAAGTTGCTTCTTTATGATCCATTGTTGGACTATACTATATATATATATCGGTCTACATACATGTTTTGTGGGTATTTTCATTCATATGGAATTTTAGTCTCTTGATGAACATGATCATAATTTACAATAAACTTCATATATGAATAGTTGAGCTCGATTTTGTATGGTGTCCACCAGTATTTCACGTTTGCAAATTCAAAGGTGTTGTATAGATTTTACAAAATATATATACCTGGACAACTATGACGCCTTTGCATTTTTAGGCTTTTCTTTTTCGAATTCAATGGAAACTAAATTAAATCATGTACGTATTAATATTTTTTTTTCCTGTTGTATTATACGGAATTTTCGTTTTCTATATCTTTATGGAGCCTTCATTAGGGCTCAAATATTACGCATTGTAAATTGCACGGTTAACACCTACGAATTCATTAACACTGATGAGAAGTATTATTTTGTTGATTGTTGACATTGTCGGATTAAGATTAATTATACAAAAAGTTATCTGATTAGAATTCAGGATTCGTTTTTCCATATAAGAAGTTTGGCTACGGGTACACTATATACGATTGAGGTTAATGTTTGATTTTAATTTTTCATTGTCTTTGTAGTACTTTAAAATATATCATAGGATTTTTGATGATTTAATTTTTAAGAAATATATGTGCAAAAGTGACTTTTGGTAATCATTTTAATATACAAATTTTCAATGACAAATTCTCAACTATTTTGTCATTCATTTTCAGGAATATCTTCGGAAAAATTGATTGAGGGTAAGGCACTGATTAAGACAAAAATGCAACTGCGGCTCAACAAATTGCCTAGCTCTTATAGTACTGTAAAATGTTGACATAAAGAATATATTAAGTGTATTCACTTTTCGTTGTATCTGGTCTTCAAAAATCTACAAAAATCATTTGATTTGGCATAAACTTCACTTTTTGTTGTAAAAAGATACAATTTTACAACAATACAAGACCAGATATAGCAAAATGTGAATACCATCATTATTTTAATAATCTTATGTGGCTTGAAAGATTTAAAATTAAATTAGTGATTATTATATTATTATATTAACTTAAAACTGTATAATAGAATAAAATCTTGAAATTAAACACCAGAATTAGAAATAGTATGGAAAATTAGGAGTGGAATTGTGAAATTTGATTGAGATCAAATCGAATGGAAGATATATTGCGATTGCTTTACTTTTTCAATACTATTTGAATCAAATGGAGTTACACGATGTCTTTATTCCAAATTTCAACATCATGAGTCTCGTATACAATAAATATACCAGTCTCCAATTTTTGTCTCAAAAACTCAGTGGAATTTTCTTTGATTTAGAAAAAATTACTTCTATTGGAAATTCCTGTATTATTACTTAACTTACTAGATTTCCTGTTGCAAAATACATAGTTTAAAAGACCAACTAACAGAATTCTAGTTTTAAATCACTGTATAAATAAAATTAATTCTGTTTTATAATTTTATAACCGTGTGTGAAATGAATTCTTGAAAATTTCCTTATTTCGTTGAATTGCTTATCTTCTTAAAACAATTTTTTTTTTTTTGTTAAGTAAAAGTACACAAAACAAATTTAGTTATTCAATCTTGAAAAATTTATGATCTTTTAAATAAAAACAAAAATAATAGAAAACCCGAACGAAATGGTTCATTTATGTATTTATGTCACCTGTACCGAAAAACTACAGGAAATTCCCATCTCTACGAAATATTTAGAAATGTATTTTTTTGTATAAAAAAGTGAACATTAATCGCCTCATTTCCATTTTAACAAGTTGCCGTCAAATAAAAAACATTGTATACTTAAGAAATTTTCAAAATAGTATTTATTTTCAAGGCATTTTTTTTCTTTTAAATCCCTATACGCCCGATGTAGGTCTTTTATTTGGCATATATTTATAATCAAACATAAAAATTGTTTCTTCGTTCACTTGTTACAACGATTTCTAAGCCTCTATTTACTTAACATGTTTTGTAAATACAAGGAATTTTTCTTGAAAAACTAAAAAAAAATAAAGAAAACATCCTCTTCATAATATGTTTATATACAAAGTACACAATTATGTGGTAAACATACAATATATGTATGTTCTTCATCTTGATGGCTGTGTCTCGTGTCTGTTTTTGGACAAAACAAAATTTATTTAATTATTACCTCGTATCCATGTAGGGCTAAAATTTGGTTGAAGCAGATTTTCACTTTATGTACACGTAGGTCGAGACCATAAAATTAGGATTGAATTTGACTACACTTTTGTGGTTGGATCGAGTCAAATTAATACAGTATTATACGCGGGTTGAGTAGTCGAGTTGACAGTTATTAAAAGTTTTTTTTAATGTTTTCATCTTTTAGCTCTCAAATTGTCACATATGACGTCAGATATGACCAGAATCGCGATATAATTTAGTTAAATTCAAAAGTGTGTTTTTGCTGTCTGATATTGAAAGTAGCTCTTAACCATCAGCTGGTCACTTTCACCTCGATTTTATAATCTTACATATATACATGTTATATGAAATAGGCATCGGATCAAAAATGCCCAAAAAGATGAACAAATATTATATATTATTATGTGTGCATTTCTTTTGAGTACCGATTATAGTTCGAGCGTTATACAGTTTTAAATATTTGAGTTCTTTTAGAAAATTTTTCGAAATTTTCATTTCCTTTTTGATTTTGAAAACTGTCCAAAATAATTCTATATACCTAACCTAGGGATATATACTCGTTTTTTTTTTTTTGTTGAATAATTTTAACGTCTTAACCTATAAACACCTTTCTTGATGATATCAAAATTATATTTATTTTTTTATCTTTGGTCATCTTTATCCAATTTACGTTGTTCCGCCTTGTTAAATCGTCTTTCATGTGATAATTTGTTTATATTTTCTGTTAAAACAAATTAAATGATATTTTTATTTTATTTTATTTGATTAAAGTGAAATTTTTAAGTTTACAGAGAAGTAAAAAAGTTACCTTTTATTGTTTAGACCGACTTAACCGAAAAGAGAATTTATGTATGAAATGAAATTCTTAACTGAAAATATTAGAATAATATATGATGGATATTTTTAAGATTCCAATAAAAATGTTGCAAAACTGATCGTTAATAAATAATGACACTGTGTTGATCAGAGATGAACTTTGAGGAACGTATTATGGATTGATGCGAGTGCTTTCATATTCCATGAATACTTTGGTAAATCCTCTGCTTCCTCCAAAACACCACAGCCGAGTGCTTATGCTATTCGGTGAAGTTGACGCGATTTACTTTGTTTGCGACAGAAGTGTATGGCATATTCCGGGTAACGTAGGTCTTTAATACGGTTTTGGTGCATCTTCTAGGTATGGTCCATTTACTTGTGTGTCTTCCAGCTACCTAATTTGAATTTACGGCTACTTCATATGGAGCAATAGAAGAGTTTTTTGAATAGAACCGACAAGATGCCTGCCTTCGTGGTCACTTGTGACTCTATTTTTGGCAATTTTAATTTTTTGAAGTGTTTCTAACTCTTTCTTTTTCTCTAATAGTAGACAAATAGTCTTCCATGAAATCTGATAAGTTTCCACAGTTTTAGTAGCAGAAATTTCACACCCAAACATCGTTAAAATGGTCGCACGGTCTTCACCATTGATTTCCCTTGTTTTCGCCATTTTGAAAGTTTTTCCAAAAAAAATTTTTTTTAAATACCAAAGATTAAATATTAAATAATAATTTCCTTCAATAATTTTATTAAGTAAATGGACCATACTGACCAAAACAGACGATTTCCGACACTTGTACTATATGTAAAAATACTTATGCCCTACGCCAATAAAATTTTATACTGCTGTGCATAAAAAACCTCCATCCGTTTTCGCCACTTTTTTTTTGTTTTTGCATTTTAAACATATCATTGCTAAATCTCCAAGAAAAAAATTTTGGAAATTCTAATTACAACCCCATAAAATCGGCAGGCAAAGAAACGTTTTTCAAAAAATTTCAAGTGTAAAAATAATTATGCCCACCCCTGTACACCAGTAGTGTAGAGGCAGCTTTAGCTAATACCTGCGTTTTTAGTTGATCATATGTGGACACTTCAAGACATTTTTTAATGTAATTTTATCTTATTATCATCCATTTTAATATTCTTTTTTCAGATTTTTCTAGAGCTTATGAATTTCCATATTGTTCCTTTTCACATTGCAGAAATTAAAATAGCAACTATTGATAAGCATTAAACATCAAAAAATATAATATTTATAATAATTAGTTTTACGTTTCATAAAACACCATTGAAATGTGTCTTTATATTTTTCCAAATTTTAGAACACCCAAAAAATATTATCAATTTTGAAAAATCAAATAAAAGAAACCAAAAAAAAACAAAATTCAGAACATTCTTTTTTTATGTTTGAACAAGATTCCAAATCCATCAAATCATGATAAAAATATTTAATCCTAACAACGTATAAACTAAAGCCACCACACTGGTCCGTCCTTTAAATGGGATCTTACGACCCAAAAACCTATCCAAAATTACAAAAAAAAAAAAACGAAATGAAAGTAAACTAATGTTGAACAAGAATTTTTTTGGGATTGTTAATCGAGACTTGAAGATCAAATGTCAAGGTTTCAAGTTCTTTTGAGCATGTCATTAGTCAAAAATACTGATCATCAAATGACAACAAAACATTTTTAAATGATCATATTTTCATATGTTTCTCAACAGAAACAGGTGAGATTTTTTTTTTTTTTATGATTTTTCTTATCAGAACCATATTTATTTTTTCGTGTAGTGAAATCTAAAAATTGATCTTCACATTTCCAAGAAAAATTTCAAATAATTTTCCTTCATTTTCTTTTGCAAAGTAAAGAAAAATATATTATATTTTTTTTTTTTTGGTTTTGCATGCAAAACTTTTAATCAAACGCCTTTTTTTAAGGCGGAGCTAAAAATATCACCACGATCATCATGATGATGATGATGATGATGATGATCGTCAGCAGCAATAGCAGCACAATATTCCAACAACAAAAAATTAAACTACCACTCTTTTTTTTTGCGCTGAATCTTTAAAGGTGTTATAAATATCATCTTTTTTTTTTGCCAGCATATATGTTTGCCTGGCCTGATAGCATAGAAAATATGAGGGAAGCGCATATTTTTCTTTTTGGACCAACAACAAAAAAGCAACAACATAATTAAGAAGAGAAAAAAACTTAAAAAAAAACCGGGCAGAGTGAAATTTGATTAACGGTTTTTGATTTAAATCTTGAGTTTGATATTATTTTGATTACGATTTGAAACATTCTTGGGCCATTTAGATAAGTCCCGTGCGCATTTATGTGATTTGCCAGAAGACAAAAAAAAAATATTCTTCGTTGTTGGTCGACATCGTTTTTTTTCTTTTCAGATGACATTTTTTGTCAAATTTCTATAATCCCAAAATAAATAATAAGAACACATCAATTTTTGTGCGATTTTATGATTATCAGGGTTTTTTTTTAAGATGCCAAGAATTTGAACTGCTAGTGTAGGTGGGTATGACTAAATATCCTATGATGGAAGATTTTATCTATTTTTTTGGGCGGTCTTATATTCGAAAATAATGATGAGAATACTATTTGTATAGTTTTAAAAAAAAAATTATCTATAATTTGAATGTTGAACTCGTAATATGTTATTGAACTCATTTTACAGGATGCGAAAAAAAAAATGTTTGAGTAGAACTTCATCTTCAAGGTGGTCACCACATTAAGATATATATTAAAATTGAATTAGTTTCATGTGACGTTATCGTATGATTTGGCTAAAGTTTCTGTAGAAAAAAAATTTTGATAAAACATGATGAATAGAATAAGTTCGAGAGAATTGATACATATTGTGATATTCATAAGAAATCTTATGTTTAATTGCTCAACGAGTTGAATAAGATTGAAATACAGTTTCGTTTAGGGAATTATGTTCAATTACAATATGATCATACCACCTAATCACCTAGTAATCTTGCAAATTATGGTAAAGGACAAGAGAATTTCTAGACTACTACTCCTCGAGACAGATTCGGGATGTCCATTTCAAGATTTTTAATTTACATTCTATATTTTATTGTTTTTCCTTCATTTCTTTCTTTCAACAGATTCATACAGGGGACATTTTACACACTTCTTAATTCAAATATCTGGTAAGAACCCAGGTTAAGACTACTTCAAAGGACTTTTACATAATAAGTGGCGTTTCCATCGGGTGTTCAACTTTTGTGATATCATATAATTCAATTATTTTCGGTTTTCTAGTCTGATCGTTAGATCCTAAAGAAATATAATAGGATTCACAACGCTGCCTCATTTGGAGACATTTTTAACAGTTTCCTTAAAATCTGGATCGTCTGGAAAAACCGAAGCTTTCATTTTTCAAATATTAGCCATTCCAAATTTAATGATATTTGGCGAGTGGAATAATAATAATGTGAGGTTTCACAGACTGCTACTTACCTGTATCTTTAAAACTAATGCGTGCACGATGCTGTTCCTTTAGCACACGAATGCTGATTGAAATTAAAGAAGGTTTTGCTGCAAACTGAGACAAAAATAGAAAAGTAGTGGAATACTATATGTCAATCAATTTCGAATCGCAGCGGTTTAAGAGATCTCACATGAACAGTTAAAGGTTAATATATGGTACTTTAACTTCCATGCTAAACAATGTGGAAATAATATGACTAACGTCACTTCTTAGACAACACTCAAAATTAATTCAAGTATTCAATATACTTGAATATAAAATCCTTTTAGATAGTTCTTCTGGATTTATTATAATACATCCTAAATATTTTTATCATAATTTTGTTAAAAATATAAAATTTATCTAAAGCACGTGGCTGTAATTTCCTTTCCGTTTTTAGTCTAAGACAACACAATATCCGGCGTTTGTCAAGATTTTAGACATTTTATTTGAATGAAACAATAATTTTCTGAAATTATTGAAATTTATAATTCCGACGTGTTAGTTCAATTGATTACTCTTTCATAAATCAACTAAAAAGAAATTTCTAAAGTGTTAGAAATGTTTGAGTTATAACACAGCATATTTTGTCGACATAAATACTCATTTTTACATAATCAAGATTAGAAGAATTTCTTCTAAAAACAACAAAATTAAAATTCTATTCAGACAGACTCTATTAGTACTTTATATAATGTGCTTTCACTTTAAGAATTAATATCTTTTGTTGAATTCCACGTACAAACAGCGCGCATTCGATTTCCGATTTTTATATTTAACTCACGTAATTTTTGTCACCATAAAGAAAACCTATTCAGAGTTTTTTTTTTGTCCTCCTTCTATTTAGGAATGAATTTTTAAAAATTTAGTGTTCCGGATTTTTTTCTTCTTGCTATTATCTTAACTCAGTGTCGGTATATATACCTTTTTGGTTAGTTCTTTTGAAATAAAAAAAAACTATATCGGAAAAGTAAGTAATTCCCACAAATTGAGACACTTTTTCAAAGTGATGATAATAGCCATAGACCTCCCGCTTAGAGTGTATATCCATTTTGTTTCTTAAACGAAAATATAAAATAAATTCTTTCTAGATTGATAAAAAAAAAAAAACGACAATTTTTGTCCACATTCAAAACTCTAGTATCAAGTTTCTCTGTCTTCTTCGAAACCTTTAAGAATACCTTTAAAAAATAGTTTATTATTTGAAGTGATCTTTAACTTACAATAGGAAGTATTTCTTTTTTTTTTTTTTCTTATGAAAATATTGAATGATCAAAAAATACTCTACAGTAAAATTCGGATCTTCTTTTTATTTCAATCGAATCGAAAAAGAAAAAAAAATTAACTAAGTTGATTGCGAGCGTCATTATTCTCACCTTAACAAAATTCCACAAGAAAGAAAAACTACCAATTTTATGACCGATCGTTACGGCTCCTTTTTCTTTGGTTATTGGGATTCCTTAACACAACTTACTTGTTCGACATAAATTTATATTGCCCTCTAAAGGGGGCCTCCTAAATTATTAATACCTTAACAAAAAAAGATCAGTTTTTTAATAGCCCCGCTTTGAAATAGACATATATAAAAATTCTTATAGGTCCAAATTTTTTAGTATTTCTTTCCTAATTTTTTGTATGTTAAACAAAATTTTTTTTTTTTCTGTTGTTATTGTGTCTCATATGCTCACACAAAACATGAATAAATAAATTTTAATTTACAGAGTGTTTCTTAATGTCATGATTATATCTGAATGATGTTCCAAATATATAAATATAAATATTCATGTTCAAAATTACATTCTGGTCTTTTTTTATAGGGTAGATGCGTTCTATAGAAAACGTATATAAAAAAAGCGCATAAAAAGATTTAACTTATGTCAAAAAATTAAGAATGCGTTCCATAATTTTCTAAAATCGCAAAGAAAAGTTAATAAGAATTCGGGAAAATAGGACTACTTAAGAAAATTCCTCGAAAATCTAAAACAAATTGATATGAAACTTAAAATAAGCTGTTTTAAAACTTAATTTAATTGAAACGTAATAATTCTTTTTTCATTATTTCATCAGAATTATCGTCGATATCTGGCAATGTTTGGGCACCGTTTTTGAACTGGTCCACAATTACAAACAGAGTTAGAAATAGAATTTTGTGTTGATTTTTTTTATGCCCTATGGTTTTATCACTAAGTGTGTAACGCATAGAAATAACCGTCGCAGAAAAATTTCTAGGGTATGATTGTGCAGGGAATCAAAAGTTATATCGATTTATGCATGTCCGTCCGTCCGTCCGTCTCTGGACAAGGTAACTCAAAAACACGTTATCCGATTTTGTTGAAATTTAGAATGTGAGTTGGATATTCCTTAACTGCGTTTGGTATTGCATTTCAGCAAAATCGACCAAAGGGGAGGGAAGTTATTAAGCAAAAACCATGATGACCAGAAAGTTTTGTCGTTTTGTTATATAGTTTTTCGCATTTAACTGGAAAATTTGTGAATCAATTTTGTTTAAATTAATTATATTGGTTAAATACGTAAATAGACGATATCATGCTAAATTTCAGCAAAATCAGTCCAAAGATAGTGGAGAAAGAAATAATCATAGGAGAAAAAAAGTTTGTCCATACATTTTTTTTTTTGATGTACTTTAAAAACTAATATACTAATTTAAATAAAATTTTCAGATTGGATTTATCCTATTAGGGTCTAGGTTACCTGCAAATTAGAGGAAATTTTGAAAAGATCAAACAAAGTTATGAAGAAAAACCCTTGAAATACTGCTACATTTGACTGTTTTTCTTTCCTATTCCATAGACATACAATTCTTTAGCTCACATTGGAATTTGAATCGTCTGGGACTCGAAACAAATGTAGCTTTGTACTATAGTAATGAGTTTCAACGACATGAACAACGAAGGCACTACCATATAAATTCTATATTATATAATTTATAGCTTCTTATTAGGTTTAAAAGAAATCTTGCCAATCGATTTTTATGTGAAATAGAGAGAATACGCAAACTTTCTCTAACAATTTTGACAAGCCCATGAAAGTCTCTATTCATTGAATGTTATCTAAACCATGCTGGTTATTTGGACAACGCCTAGAACTTCTACACCTCCAAACCAATGTCCTTTTCGAAATACCCTCTCTATTCATTTTATTATAGAAAAATTGTAAAAATTTTCTCATTAATTTTAATACACGAAAATATTTTTGGAAGTGAACAATTTTTCTGGATTTCAGAAATTCAATGAAAATTTAAAAATTTCTTTTTATTTAAGTGAATAATTTCCTTTTTTTGAGATGTCAAAGAAATTTTTCAAAGTCTTTTTAACCAAGAAAATAAAAAGCCCAGGAAAAAAACCAAACAGTTTAATCGATGTCGAAACAATTTTGATCGTGTATACAAGAAGTGTGACAACCAAAACTACTAGGATTAAAAAATTAATGGGACAGGATTGAATTTTTTGGGACACATAAAACTTTTAACATTTTATAAGAAAAATGACAAATAATCGGTCAACTCGGTTTTTTTTTGTTTTTTCATTTTTGGTTCTTTTTCATGATTGTGGTCGTCGTATCTTTGGAATTGAAATTAAATAATATGATCTCCGTCTTCGTTGTCCAATAAATTATTCGTTAAACATGGGATGCTTGCTGTTTTTGGGTCCATCCTAAAAACGAATGAATTTGAGACACCTTCATAATTTTTATTAGGTTTTTATTTATTATTATTATTAATAATTTTTGTTTTATTCTTGTTTGCATTTCTGATTCATTTTGAAAAATATTTTATTTGGCTGGAAATTTCGATATGAAGAATGTTTTGTTTGATAATATCGTATTTAAATGAATATAATCTAACTAACTAAAATTACTTAGAAAACGACAAAGGATACCAGTCTAGGTAATGGGAATTCCAAAACTGATGTTTTATATATGATAAAAAAGTCAGGATAGCATAGAATGATCCTTCATGATTGCCGCCTTACAACGGTAGGTGCTAAAATTTTTAAGTTGACGTTCTCTACAGAAGCTGCGAAAGTAGCATATCTAGTCTTCATTCACCAAATTCTTCATGGACTATCTTTATGCACCTTAATTCTAACATTAGTTCGGTGAGATCCGTTGAACTATTTTAAATCAGTTTTCAATGGATTGACTATGGAAAGAATGAACCAGTCTCCCAAATGTTGCGCGTTGTTAGTGCTAATATATAACTTTTTGAACTTAAAAACTGAAAACGTACGAATTCTAAGATCTGAGTATGCAACTCTCTTAATACAAACCTTTATATATTTGACTGTTCAGGCTTTCGATTGGGAACCTGAATTTGGATAGATACTTTCTTATACTGTTAATCCTACTAATTGGGGCATTCTATATCGGGATTATCTGACAAAGCGGTCGATCCAACGGCCCTACTGAAAATTTTCTATCTAAAAAGAATGAATTTAAAAAATTTATTACCAAACTACCGGCGGCTAGTCTAATTAGCTGGTTTTACTGTATACCTATTTTGTTGATCAGACATATTTAGCAACATTTTAAAATTTCACATATTCACATAAACACCACGAAGAATTATAGGAAGTTATGACAGTTATAATTGATTCAACAGTCACAAATATTATTTTGATACAAATTTGTATCATGTCCTAACCTATGACAAAGATCTCTCCACTTCCATTTTGTAGAAATAAATATATCTTTCCAAAATACGAGTAATTTCAGTTTTATTCATATTGATAACAAAATTTTCGGGATTGCAAGTCAGACGTCGAAAGCCTGTTAAGCAGGTTAGTGTACTTCTACATAGACATTGCCTAATTTTCATTGATCTCTGTCATTGATCTCATTGTAATTTGTTTTTGTACTGAAGAATGAGATAAACTCCAAACTTTTAGTTTAATGGTTCCATTATCACCCTTCCACTTCCAAAATAAAGTACAATTTAAAATTAATCCAGGTTTTATGCAGCTCACAAAAATTATTAATGTAACAGAACAGATTTTAACTATTTTATTCAGTTTTGTTCTTTTTAATCAATTAAAATGAATTCGGTGACTCATAGAAACCATTTAAAACGATTTTTACCGAAAGAAAATAAACGAGAATATAAGATAAAGATCCTTTTTCATTAAGGTTTCTTTCGTATAATAAAATTTCTTTTAATATATATCAGCTGACATCCTGGAAAGTATTCCTCTTGTAACCTTTTTTTCATTATGTACATAAATTTTCGTTTACTTAAAAAGTCATAATTTAAAAGAAACTTTATCTCTAGATATTCAATGTGACACTCATTACCTGAAAAATTTCAAAACGAGAAACATTTCAACACAAAATTTCGAAAGGAAATTTTGGTGAAATAGATTGCCGACTGCCGGAGTTTGATCCTATAAGCGTCAATAGAATAAAGAATCACCACACAGGAAAACGATTACCTTTTTTTTCGGATCATGGATGTACCTTTTTTCTAGGATCACGTCTGCGACAATTTTTTTTGCCTGAACCAAATTTTTTCTTACAACTTCCGATAGATTTTATAAACTATTAATTAAAAATTACAGAATTATACAACATTGAAACTGAATACCAGTCTTTATCACAAAAACTTGATTTCAATATATTTAATTTTAATGTCTTCAACAAGATTCCTTATTTTTTTCTTTTATTTTTTTTTCTGGATATTAAAACTTTTCAGTTCCCGATGAAGCGTCATCATTATCACCATCACCTCTTCTTGACCATCAACACTAACTATTATCAGATTTTGTTGTAAAAAAAAAAAAGAAACGAACTTGCAACTTGTTTTCATATTTTTATCCTATGGTAGTACACCAATAGTGTAATATGCGGTTTGAAATGCATAAAAAGTAGAGAATCATTTTTGATTATTGCACGCAAGGATATTGGAGAAAAAGATAAGTTGTAGATTTGTATGTCCATAAAGTTTTGTCGTGTTTCTCAGATTTTATTTAAAAACAACTTGACCGATTTAAATGACATTTTCCGAATCAATTTATAGTATCAAGCTTCTAAATTAGGTTATCTCTAAATTTAGAACGAAAGATGAAACGGTTTTTTATATAGAAACTAGAATTTAGGAGAATATAGGGTAAAACATCAGTTATTGGCCCTTTTGAATCAACCAAAAATTTTCAATATTTTTCAGAAATATATTCTAAGGGTATGTAAGTATTATAAGTTTCATTTAATAGTTTATTGATTATTGTAGGCATCAGTTATTAACCAACTAAAACTTCAATTATTCACTTCGTCCTTTAAATCCATAATTGACTTACAAAAGTATAAATTATAACCGTTTTAAGTTAAGAATTTTATAAGACTACAAGTAATCTTGATTAGATCCTCATTCTTCTACAGTTTACTTTGTATATTATTAATAAATGCAGGGCGGCCATTGAAAGACCAGGAGGCTCAACGTCGCCCTGGCAGTGTGCACAGTTGCTCCATCCTCTCGGAACCATATCTCCTGATTAACTTCGACAGCTGGGCATAACACTCTTAATTCATTCTCATTGACCTTCCTCATTTTCAAAGAAATAAGGGCTGATAACTTTTTCAGCCATAACACTGCACCAAATAGTGGGATGCAATTTATACTGATGTAATTCCCTGAATTCCGAATCATGTTATGGGTAGGAGATACTCTGACATTAAAATATTGCCGGTATTTTCTTTCAGTTTGAATAATTGATCTTTCACTGGAATAGAAAAAACTGAATGAGTTTTACTCGTTGTAGGACATCATACGTAGCTCTTTTAATTTCCAAGCGATGCTCTATAATCTACAAAAAAAAGGAAATTAACAAGTTATAACTTTTTCAGTGGCCACCCTGTATAAACATTGAACGATAATAGGTAGGTAGGTAGGTAGAGTAGGGGTACTACGTACAACACCAGGCACCTTAATGGGCCCATTATGATCCCTACGAGACCAGGAGTTACCCTGTTGGAAAACCTATTCCTCTTCAAAGCATTTAATTTTCCTACAAAACTTCATTAGACTTCCCATGTCAGTCGCCTGAAGCATCCCTAAATTCTCGAAGACAATAACATTCGTTATTTTGAAAATAGCAGAAGATTTCTGAGAATATTACCAAATTTTTAAAAATTAGGTTTCTAGGTTTAACAAGCAAGTTGCCAATAACTGATGCCTGATCAAAACTATTGATACTTGTATTTTAACATTTGTCATTTCTAGCATAGAGAATATATAAAAATCGGTTATAAACCGATATTTTTAGATTCTTTTAAATATCCATGAAATAGGCAAGAATATTAAAATTAAAGTTTGCCCGCGAATATGTAGTATAATATATGCACATGAACGTCATCATCATCATCGCGAATTTTATCACGGTTGGGTATCCATTTTTTTCATTTTTTTCATTTTTTTTTTGTATTAATAAAAATAATTTCTTATGTTTCTTCGGTTTTTTTTGTCATTCTCGAAATGATCGTAAAACGTGTGAAATTTATTGACAATTTTCTGTTATAAAAATTGGTCGTCATGTTAATCAATATATGAACTTAAGTATAAGATGGAATGCAAGGTTTTTTCAGTGAATACATAAAATTTTAAATATTTCCGTCTCATCGCACAAGACCAGAAATATTATCAAAAAAAACAAAAACAAAATAAACCCGTAGAAGTTATGATCCACCTTGAAAAGGGAGAGAAGTTACAAATTTCCATGTCCATCTTGAAGGTGTACAAAAATTTCTTGCACAAAAATATTCTTGTTTGTTTGGTAAAAAATATTTTTTAATGACAATTTTTTTTTTTTTCACACCGTTTATTATACAAGAAAAAGTCCTACACAATTTTTTACTACATTGTAATCGACATTTTGCACTTTATATTATTATGAAGATCTCTATCTATCTCTTTCTCTTTTTTGTGGTGGACATGGTAATCATCCGACCACGAACAGTTTTATAGTTTAAATAATTGAATCAATCGTATAAGAAAAATATGGAGAAAAAAATAAACTTAAAATCGGTGTATAGCCGATTTTTTGAAAGGCCTATGATACAAATGGGCCTCGTAGTTCGGAAGGCGGAAGAACAACCGAAAACTAATAAAATTTCAAAGTTTCTTCATAACTTTGTTTCCCCTTCTTCAAATTTACTCCAATTTACAGGTAGCCTGTGGCTACCACAGGCTGTGGGGCCTTATAGTATAAATCTATTCTGCAAATTTTTGTTCAAATCGGTAGATCAGGTTTATTTATTTATTTATTTATTTTATTTATTTATTTATTTATTTATTTATTTTATTTATTTATTTATTTATTTATTTATTTATTTATTTATTTATTTATTTATTTATTTATTTATTTATTTTATTTATTTATTTATTTATTTATTTATTTTATTTATTTATTTATTTATTTATTTATTTATTTAGTTTAATACAAGCGAACAGATTAACTCGGTCAGTACAGAGATTTGTACCAATGAGGAGGCAGAAGGGCTCTAGAGTGGAAACTACTCGTATAAGGCCTTCTTTAAAATAATTTTGTTGTAATGCAAGTCAAAGACTGACGAATTGGAATTAACCTCCCGCAACATTCTAGTAATAGGTTCATTTTTACCGCAATCGGTCTGATGAAAATCTATCTTAAAAAGTTCCATTGATAGAAGCGATCGAATGGTTATAGCAAAATTAATTTTTGATAAAATGTGCGGAGCATGGATGTTTCCAAGGATAATTTTATGTATAAAAATTATATCAGCCACCTCACGATGTTTTTCTAACGACTGAAGACCTATAAGATTAAGCCTCTCAAGGTAAGGAGGTAAAGAGAAAGGATCACTCCTGGGAAGGCTCTTTAACGCAAATTTTAAAAAAAAACTCCATTGAACTGATTCAAGTCTGCTAATCTGATTTTTATGATAAGGATTCCAGACTTGACAGGCATATTCCAGTAAAGACCTAACGAAAGTAGTGTACAAAGCTTTACTGACGTAAGGGTCCAAGAACTCTTTAGACCATCGTTTAATAAAACCCAACGTTGAATTTGCCCTATGAACCACTGAATCGATGTGGAGCTTGAAATTAAGTTTTTCAGTTTTGGAGTTGTATCTAATAAACTAAACAAAAGATGACCAAACTTTATGGCCAGATCAAGTTTTAGAACTTTTTTTTTCTGCTCTTTGTCTTTGAATCAGTTTTATCGAAATTCAACATCATCAATTTACGTAATTAACGTATATAAAATTAATTTGAACGAAATTATTGTGCAAGTTTTCCATTTAAAATCCGAAAAACGAAAAAGAAAATTACATAACCGTCATTCGAAAATTTCTTTTATAACTTCGTTTCTTCTCCGCCGATTTTGATGAAATATAATAGCAAATCGAGTTTAGAAATTGTTAACTTGTATTCCAAATTTCATTAAAATCAGACAATGCATTTTTGAGTAATTATGTGAAGCAGAATTTCCCAAAATGGGCAATATCGCTCCTGGTTCCTGGTTGACAATGGGATGGGGGAAATGCAGCAACAATGAAAGAATGCAAATTTGTCAGTGCACATTTCTGTTTGTTTACTCTTAAAGAAGGTACATTTTCAGGGCAGCACTGGGTCATTTATTTCTGAAAAGAGGCGGTAGGGCAAATAAGTTTGGGAACGTATATTGTGAACGGACGGACAGACAAACATGGATAAATCGATGAAACTTTTGATTTTCACACATCTATTGCCTTGAAACCATTCTCTCCAATGAATATTTGTATGAGTTACAAATGTAGTGCCAAAACTAATATACCTTCTGGTACTTTCTACTATAGGATATAAAAATTATTACACAAACATTGTTGTGATCTTGTAATTTTCAAAGATCAACCAAAAGATCCTCAATAAAACAATGATCGTAAAATTTGAAATTCCAGGCTTATAATAGAACGATTTATTATAAAAATAAATATAACGAAATCTTTTAACTTATTGATAATTTTTAAGCTTTGGGTTTTTTTTTGTTTTTTTTTTTTAAATGTATTGAAATTGAAACTTTGACGCAAAAAAAAAGGGAGGAGAAAAAAATCACATTATTATTGCAAATGATTGATTTTACGACTCTAGAAGTTAGCCTTATATTTAACGTGCGAGAATAGTGACAAAAAATCTGATAGGAAAAGCTATAAAACTTTTGAGGGAAGAGCATTAAAATCAAATGACGATGAGTTTTCCTTATTATTAAAAAAAAAAAATACTTCGTGATAATTTTAATATAAATATTTATTTTTATTAAATTACTTTGTTGCTTTTTAAAAAGAGAGAATTTAAAAAAACAAATTTTAAAAGGTTGTAAATATATTTTTAGATTAAAATTTTATTGATCAAAAATTATTTTACAATTGTAAAAATGAATTTAATTTTTGTTATTTTCAAAATACGAAATATTTTAGTTTTATTATAAATATTTTTTTTAAATATTAAATTCCGTGTGAAGTGAAATTCAAATTTTTTTTGAAAATTGGCGCCATTAAATGGTGGAGACCACTGTATTTTGTTAGAAGAATTATTTCAATATTTACGACTGCCATCTATATGTCAAATGTTTTCATGGTTTTTCATTTAAGTAAAAACATGCTCCTATTCAGCAATTGAAAATATGGTAACACTAAAATAGAATGTCAAACACATACTTCGTTTACATGGCGACTTGAGATTGACTTAAAACTAAATCCGGTTTTTTTTTTTAACTTTTAATTCAACATCAATTTAATAGACTCTGGCAAACTAATTTTTAATTCTTAGATTATGTTTCGTCTCAGTTGATATTCCATTTTAAATTTTCAAACCGATCTGAAATGTAAATATCAAGTCTATTAGAAAAATTTTCGTAATCGCATCGATTCAAATCGATTAGAAGTCGATTCGGTTTTATATCCGACGACTTCAAGTACTTTATGTAAACTAATTAAATTGCTTGCATGGGAAAGTAGTTTGACTTGGCAAAAATGCAGCTATATCTGGCAATATTTAAACATTTTTCGGTTTTCATAAAAAAAATTGAACTAGATTTTGACATTTCAAAAGGAAATGATTTTCCTTCTTGACGTGTCCAAATTTATTCTTGTTTGATTTTTAATTTAATTAATTCTTTAAAACAGACCAGAATGTCTAAAGTGATTTTAGTTACTGGAGGTAGTGGTTTAGTTGGAAAAGCTCTTGAAGCTGTTATCAAAGAAGAAAATCCTTCGGATGAAAAATGGATATTCGCCGGTTCTAAAGATGGTGATCTCACGTAAAAATACTAAAATACAAATTAATTTAATTTACTTATATGAAATATAATTTATAGAAATTTATCTGAAACAAATGCATTATTTGAAAAGGTCAAACCAACTCATGTTATTCATTTGGCAGCAATGGTTGGTGGCCTTTTTCATAATATGAATAATAATCTGGATTTTTTGGTAACATATAAATATTTTTCATCAACAATATAAAACTAATAAACTTTTTCATAGAGAAAAAACATTCATATAAATGATAACGTTTTAGAGACTTCTTTTAAATACGGTTGTAAAAAAGTCGTTTCCTGTTTATCCACATGTATTTTCCCAGATAAAACTTCTTATCCAATTGATGAAACTATGATACACAATGGACCACCACATAATTCCAATTATGGTTATTCATATGCTAAACGTTTGATTGATATTCAAAATCGAGCATATTATGAAAAACATGGTTCAATATTCACATCTGTAATTCCTTGTAACATTTTTGGTCCTCATGATAATTATAAACCTGAAGTTAGTCATGTTATACCTGGAATGATTTATCGAATGTATGAAGTTATAGAAAAATCAAAAGGCAAAGAACAGGATGCCATCTTTTCAGTTTATGGTACAGGAAAACCATTGAGACAATTTATTTATTCCATTGATTTGGCAAAACTAATGATATGGGTTCTACGAAGTTATGACTCTGTTGAACCAATTATTTTATCGGGTAATTTACTTTTTTTTCGCTATCTTTTATTGATCGAAGTCTAAATTGAATTTATTTTTTTAGTTGATGAACAAAATGAAGTAACAATAGCTGAAGTAGCGGAGGCTATTGCAAAAGCTTTTAAATTTAAAGTAAATTAATTTATTTGAAAAAAAAAATCGAACAAGTATAAAACAAAATATGACTTTGTTTTTAGGGTAAACTCGAATTTGATACAACAAAAGCTGATGGACAGCATAAAAAAACAGCATCCAATAAAAAGTTACGAACACATTTACCAGATTTTAAATTCACTGATTTTAATAAAGCAATTGATTTAAGTGTTAATTGGTTTAATGATAATTACGTAACTGCAAGACGATAGTAAAAAAAAAAATTGATATTAATTCAAAGCCATTATATTTTTATTATTATAAATAAATTACGAACAAATACATTTATTAAAATTCTTATTTTCATTAATAAAAAGCAAATAATCGTAGGACTGGCAGGCATGTAAAGCACACCGGAGCGTTACCACTTAGCCTGTTGTCCGGCAACATATTCTTTAGGTTTAGATATTAGAAAAACCTTTAAAAAATGAGGGAAAGCTATTAAGCAGTTAGAGAAAGGGCAGTAGAAACTAGTGAACAAGCTTTTATTTTAGAATTTATCTTTAGTTTTTGGTTAGGGCAGTCATTGTTTGTTTGTTGTAATTTCAAAATCTTAAAAACTTGGATGGAAACAAATTAGTTTCAATAATAATATTTTAAAAGCCGAACTAAAGTTGAAAGGACATACGGTTTCGTCGAATCAAGCAACAATGAAACAACTTGCGGGCTGTCGTCTTGTCAATAAACGTTCTATTACAGAGGTGGTAGTTGGTAAGTAACTTGTTTCAAACCGTGTGTTTCGATTTTTCATAAAAATAAATGGCAACGTAACTAACTTGTTTCTCAATCACATGAAGTTTATTTGTGTGTTGTGAGTTTCGTCAAAACAGAACCTGTGAAGCAAGTGACGTACTACCATTCCAGATAAATTTAGCCCAATGGCCTATACATAAAATACATCTAACACTAACGATAGCTGATGAATAAAAAAATGTAGAATATATAGTTAATATATATAGTTCGATATTTGGATTCGATACAAGTAATTCCAATTCTCAGTGAGTTGTCAAGATGCTCATTAGATATTTTGGTTCTAGTTTTATTATTTGTGAGCTTTATCCTTGAAAATACCTGCTCTCAAATGTGAATGATGGACCATGAATAAGAGATGATTCTGAAGAGGTGGATATTTTTCTCTGGGAACATATATCTAATAGAAGTCCTAGGCTTTTAGCACATAACTTGTTTCACACTTTTGATTCGACCAAAATCGTAAGTCGTTTCAACTTTAGTTTGGATTTTCATATGGCTGAAACAACTTATGTGCTTTTATAGTTTTGAAAATTCGAAACACAAACTGTGAAACAACTTACGTGCCTAACACATCCAGTAAAGAAAAATGATCAAAATTCCTTTAAGTTGAGTGGCAGATTGTAAGCTCTATTTATTCCGATCTGATAAAGTTTGTAAGTTTTTTATTGGGCGGTATTCATAGCCGCAGTCCTGGGCCGCATGCAGCAAGTCGTAGATTGGAGAAATCATAAGTTATGGATGGATACTCTTTCTGATCATTTTTAAATAAAAAAGAAAACAGTAATTATTTTTTTACAAATATATTTTATTTTTATAAAAAAAAAAACATTAATTTCTTAATTAAAATTCATTTTGTTTTTTTTTTATATATTTTTTATGAGGTGGCATTTTTTTTCGAATAAATGCTGCCGCCCTCAAACACTAGCCAAAGAAGTAAGATACATTTTGATTTAATTATTATTTTTTTTTTTTATATATAATTCTTAATTATATAAATTTTTTTTGAATTGGGTGCGTGAATTTTTAAAACAAATTAAAAAAAAAAAAAAAAAATATACAAAAATAATCTTTTGAAAAAAGCACGCTTAAAATAGAAAATAGAAAATTATATAAAATATTTTTATTAAATTAAATAGACTTAAAGAATATTTGTGAATTCGCGAAATAATAATATTTTCAAAAAAAGGCGAGATCACACATTTTTCTTTTCTAATTTTTTAATTACAAAAACATAAAAATAAAATAAAACAAAAATCAAAAAAGGTATCGTAGAAAATAAATGAACTTAAATACTAAAAACATAAAAAACAAAAAAAAAAAAATTTACAAAGTTAATTATTAATTAATTAATTAATAATACAAAAAGGGAAAAACATAAGAAATTAAATTATGATAAAAGTGCAGGAAGAGTGTGTGTAAATCTTAAAAGAAATTATGAAAAATTAGAAGAATTTCCAAAAAAGAGAAAAAAAAAATGGATGTGGGTGTAACTAAAGCTTGGAAAATATTTTGAAGATTTGTTCTTTTTTTCTTTTTTTTTTATAAAATAGTGTTATATGATCTATTTTTTTTTTTTCTTTAGTATCTATTACTTCTATTGAAACGGTTAATTGAATCTTTCATCCATTTAACATCGGGCTTTTCAAATGTAACTGTTTGACTTGGGCTGCTACCGCATTGACTTTCTGTTGAATATGTTCCTCTCATGATAGCTGGACCATTAGGGCTAATACATGCTAAAGCACTACCAACATCTAGTTCACATGCATCAAATGTTGGTGCACCACAAACTATATGACTTGATCCACCTGGTGGACTATAATTATAACCTTCAGATACTTTTTCGCATTCTTTAGCTGGTAATGGTGTTACACCAGTATGATGCATAACAGCACCTTGTGCATGAACTATGGAAAATTTAAAGAAAATTTATTTTATTTTTAACTTTCTTTTAAAACCAACCAACTACTTACTTTTAATAGCTGATTTACCCCATCCGGTTGTTCTACAATCTTCAGTTGGTAATGGATCGGCCTCATCATAACAAATTGGTTGAACATGTTGATTGAATTGAATTTTTGAATCTAAATAAATAAGTGCCATATCATTTTTCAATGAGGATGGTTCAAAGCCAGGATGAATTTCAATATTTTTAGCATGAACCAATTGGAATGGTAAATCTTCTTCGTCACTTCCTAATTTCCATTCGCCAACTTTAACAACAATATCATGTGGTGCATGTCTATATAAAGAAAATTGTTTGCTTATTAATTTAAAACTGTTAACATATAGAAATTTGTTGTAATATAATTTACCTTCCGACACAACTAGCTGAAGTAGCAATAACATTTTGACCAATAATAGAACCACTGCACAAGATTGATTTTGATGATTCCAAAAGAACCATTGCTTGCCATGGATAATCTTTGAATTTGGTATCAATTGAATTCAAATCTGGTTTATACTATAATAAAATAGAATTAATAATAAATTCCATTATTCATATTAAAAAAAAAAATACATACGCTTTTATATTCAAAACATGCTCCAATTGGTTCACTTAATTGAGCACCGAAAACTGGAGATCGAGGTGTTGTTGGATCAAAAACATTCTTATCATATTTACCAGTATCAGATAAGCTAGTTGGCCATGGATCAACATAATCTGGATCACGACAACATTTTCCAACGATTCCCTTTGATAGATCACGGCATTCAGTAAGTGGAACACGGAATAATTCTTGTTCTTTGGTCAATACAACTGGTGTTTTTGTAATGAAACCAGTTGAACTACAGAATTGTGGTTCGGTACAATTAAGAGCTGCGGCACATTTTACTGGTGGTAAATTTTCTGCTAGAGTATTTGGACGAGGAATTGGTAATGATAATTGTCCTTCGCCACGTGCTGGTACACGTTTTGGATAGTTAATTGATGATTCTGGGACACGATCGGGTGGTAAATATGTTGGTACTGCTGATGGTGGATTGAAAGGTTTCTCTGGTACACGTACAACATATCCTTCATTTGTCAATTTTGTTGATGGCTGTTCTTCTACACGACAACAGACTTCTGGTGCGAAACATTTATCAGATAACTGAAAATAAAAAACAATTAACCAAAGGTTAGATTTATAATTCCAGTACCAAAATTTTTATATTAATAAATCCTAATTACCATACAATTAGATTTAACAAAAAAAAAAAAACTACATTATAAAAATTTTAATTGAATTCATAATTATTAAAATTATAATTCTTTTGAAATTTGGATGACAAATCTTTGTGAATTAATTACACAAGGTGTAACCGAATTTTAATTCGATAAAAGTCCCTGAGTACACAACCGCAATGGGGGCCTAATTTTAAATACAAAATAGTATAATATATGTTTGTTAATTTTTGTTTTGAATAAATCAACTTGGAACAGGGTTCTTTAGGTGCATCGTGACACAAGTTTTATATTGGATATAAGATTTGTTATGTATTATATGGTTTGCAGAAAATTTCTATAGGCTTCCTAATATTAGAGGTATGCACATATTGTATCCCAAGGGTATCAATTTATATCATTTCAAGAATGAACTATAAATATGGCATTGAAGTGATATCAGCTAAACTATAATATCGATGCCATAGTATGGATACTATAGGTCTGTTTTATTTGCCATGCCCTACCCTGGAGCAGGGTAAGTAGCAAATAAAACGAGCAAGAGTAGGAGAAAGCTTTAATTCAAATGTTTGTAGCGCTGCTTAACAACCATACTGTACTGAAATGAGAAACTTTTAGCTAATACACTTTTTATGGTAGAAAACTGAACTAATTCGGGTGTAATAGTTACCCCTGGTTTGAAAGTAGTGTAGGATTTGACCTTTTGTTGTTTCTGTTTTCAATGTAAAAATTTGCTCTACCCCAGAGCAAGTGGCAAATAAAACAGAACTTATATATGGTGTCTCTCATATAACCAGATCTAGAATTTTCCTGGGATTTATGTTAAGAAAGTCTTAGTAGTTAAATGGAAAATTCCTTCATCGTACATGATTCCAATTTTTCATTTGATTGCATATTTACAATTTATCTTATTGAATAGTGTACCCAAATACGTATAAAAGCATAGCTTTTAACTTAACTGCTTGTCACGGATACGTGATGATTTTCTTCACCTGTCAGTTTTTTAGTCAGGGATAAAGTGATCACAATATTTAAAGTAAATCGCATTCACACTATATATACTTTTATTAAAACAAATCATTTTATAAACTGCGTCTGAAGAAGACATTTTTTTTTCTTAATACGGAAACATAAAATTCGAAATTACTTTGTTGGTAATTGATTTAATTTATTTATTTTTTCTTTTAAACTTAAAGAAGAAGGTCAAGTTATGTATTTCTTCTTTTTGTTTTGTTTTATATTTAAAAATAGTTATTGTATTGCATAATCGCAGAAAAACTAATTACACGAATGCAAATAATGCTTGTGAATATTAGATGAGGTTCAATTGTTATAAAAGTGAGATACTAGCAAGCAAAAAAATGGGTGAATGGACGCGGTTTTATTCATAACATAATAAAAATGAATAATAAAAATTTGTCTTTAAAACAAATGCGTAAGTAAGATTATATTTATATGATTTTGTCATTGTTCCAAAAGATATTTCTATAATTTTTAGTATTAATTATATTGTTTTTTTTTTTTGGCATCGAATTCAATGTTAAATTATGTATTTATATGTTAATTGCATAGAATTTTTTTAATGTCTAGTACCTGAAGGATTTTGATTAAATTAGGTTAAAGTCATGTATACAATTTTCATTACCCATGAATATGTACTGATATATATAAAGTTATAAGTAAGATCTGTACTTGATTAGAAGATCAGACTTGTTTCTCATGACACGATCTTCTTTTCCATATCACTCGAATATTACTCCCACGATTGATAGATGGGGCTAAGTACTGTATATGCATATTTATAAATCCAGTTATGAGGACAACGAATAAATTCCACAATCCGAATTCACATGATGACATTGTAACGTGATCAAACATTATATCACAAGAAAAAAAGAAAATACAAAAGAAAAAGAAAACAGTGACAACAGAGTCAAGGTGGATATAATGTTTGATATCAAGGAAAAAAAATTGAAAATAGTAACCTTAACCATGAAAGAATTTTATTAATCAACGAAAAACGGTTCGATCTAATAATCATTAAAATGAAAAAATTCGTTTAGCCTTGCTCACATTTTGTGCATACTAAAAATTCAACATCGCCAAGATATTCATCATTAAGAAAACATAATGATCTCAAAAATTGATAAATTTCCACCAATTAAGATGATTTTACCATTTTTGTGTTTTCTAGCGAAATTATTATTTACATATATATTGTCTTAGGTTAGTCATGAAAACTGTAAAAGATCATTAAATATGCGACAAAACAAGGACGAAACTCAAATTAATTCACGATCAATATCTCTTGATTAATTTTTCTATTATTTTTTTTTTGTCTTTTATAATCCAATTTTGTAATCTAAACTAGTTTAAATTATTGAAAAATTTCAAACAAGTCATTAATTAAGCAAAAATATAGTCATGTAATTTTTCTGGGTATTTCTTAATTTTATTGGCGCCTTTTTTTCAATAAAAAATAAATGAAATATAATCTTACAGTTTGAATTTCTTTATAGGGAGTCAGTGGTGGAGAGGACAAAAAGGTTTAACTGCTGAAATTTATTAATCATTCATCGATTATAAGAAAAATATAATATAGTAGTTTCTTTGGTTCAGACTTCACTGAAAATACGTGCTTGAGACATATTTTTATAGTCTTCTATGTCAATCCGCCTACGACACACAATAGTTTGACAACTCGTTAGTTGATTTTAATTAAATTTTGAATTTATATCGATCACAGAATAACTCGATTTAGTTATTACATTTGAACAGAATCGAAGAAACCCCTGCCCTGCTAGAAAAATAAAAGTATTTTCAAAGTTTTCTCGTTCTTTTTGTATTTGAATTTTATTCAAAAAGTTGTTCACTAATTTGTTCTAAATGTGTCATTAAAATTGATCTATACTTAGTTATAGAAAAAGTTTAGCATATATCCATAAAGATTTGTTGATTTTTGTTTAGATTTCTATAATTCAAAAACCACTCGATTGATTTGAATAAAATTTGGGAGTTATTTTATATTATTAATCGTCAGGTTACATTTACCGAATTCATGCAGAATCTAGATAAATTGGAACAATATACAGACACATTAGCACCAATAATCTACATTATCTCAAGATTCTCGATTAAAATATGAGAGATTATCGAATTTTAATCGAGAATTGCTGCTTAATGTGCCTTTAGTATTAGGCGTATTCCCGGACAGTTATAATTCGTGGTGTATACTTGTATGATTCGGATTTTTTGAAGTGAAACACTTCTAATGGGGCGATTAGCAAAAATTATGTCACGATTTTCTGTGACGTAACGTCACATTACAAAAAATCTCATTATATGGACGTCCTAGCTAGACGGTTACAATGTTCAGCAATATTGTGGAGGTTATAATGATGATTATTTATTATTATTTATATCTGCCATCGTATTGGCGCTGTAGTCGATACAAATTTTTTGAAGTTTTTATATAGACGTCATACACGATTGAAATGTTCGACAAAGTTGTGGACGTTTTTATGGGGATTATTCTCGTCAAAGACCCAATAGTTCTATCTCCCACAATTTCGGCGCTGTATTAAAGAAAAAAAGTTTCTGTTTCACTTCTACTGTGTGGTCAAAAGCACACTTCCATTTTTATTGTATATTAAAATACCGAAACATACAACGATGCAATGATACATCGTGTTTACCAGTGGTAAGGGAATACCCATGTTATGTATTCCTATTTTTAGCATATGGCATGGTAAAGTCAGCTATATTTGCAAGTAGTTGCCATTAACGTTGTTTGTAGAGTTTCTAATGGACCCTCATATAAGACGCATTATAAAAACTGAACAACATTGAACATGAATATTAAATTACTTAGAAACATTAATGCTAATTAAGCACATTAATAGTAGCTACTAATAACGCTTTTAATATTGAGCAATATAAGAAAATATTTTACTTGTGACATGAATTAATCTCTCGACTTTTTTTTTGGGGGTTATGAACTAAATCATAATTTTAATAATTAAACCAAATTAAGTGTTTTTTTTTTCTTTTATAAATCCAAAAAAAAAATAAGAATTTATTTCTATTTTATTCAAAATAAATAAATTCCATTAAAAATATTTTTGTGATGCAATATTATTTATTTTGATTTAATTTTTCTTTCTTTTCAAAAAACTTCATTTTAAAGAAAATAAAAACGAGACGAATTTTATGATCAATAAAATTCATTTTGAAAAAAAAAAAAATGTAGTAAATTTCGATTTTGATTTCGATGCAGACGTCGGCGCCAAAACGGCTATTTTTTGGGACACTGACCATTTTTTACATTATTTTTGTTTACATTTTTGTGGTATTGTAAATTTGTAAATAAGTTTTTTTGAAAATATTGACGGTTTTTCTTTCTATGCAATAAAAAGGCAATGAACTATTAAAAAAAAGAGGCATATATGTAGTTGTGACATAGTGATACCGTTTTATGGAAAATTATATAATTTATGTGAAATTAAATCAAAAAAAAAAAAATAACACTTTATTTTGGAAAAATTTTTCAGGGCCTCGGTCATTCATAATTTTTGTTTTTTTTTTTTGATAGAATGGAATGTGATTTTCCATATGGAAGGATGTATAGGTATAGAAAGTTGAGGACAAGTAGGTAGGCTTTTCTTTTTCATTAATATGCAACAAATTTTTGATATAAGCGACTTATTTTTTAAAAATAAATAATAAAAATGACCTTTTTTCTTATATTTTCTTATGTATAGGTTCGGTTAGATTATAGTGGCCGTTGGGCCTCACGTATACCACATTGAGTACAAGATGATTTCGAATCACGGACACTGATTAGTGTTAGACTGAAAAAAGCCTTAGATTTCGTTGCGAATTGTAGGATCTTTTTTATATTTCTACCCAGAGGCTTCCTCTAGATCAGTCTTTCCCAACCTTTTTTGTGCCATGCCCCACCTTGGCCACCTTTTTTGTGCCTGCCCCACCTTAGCCTTTCTAAAATTCTTATGCCCCCCTTATGTAACATACATAATTTTTAATATTAAAAAATTGAATTGTTCACTTAAGAAACTAAATTTGGTACCGAAATCTAGCATTGCATTTAAATGGCCCGGAGCGAAAAAAAACTCGTGTCATGTCCATTTTCGGATTGCCCCCCAACAATCAAATTGCCCCCTGTGGGAAACACTGCTCTAGATCTTTGAGAAAAGGTTGTCCCCATGATTTGCAACTGCAAATGACGGACAGTGGTAGAGCAAATGTTTGACGGATTCGAACAGATCCAATTTCTCATAGCTCCTGCAATAAGCAGTTGTAAAGAATTGGAGTCCATTATTTATGTGTTTCAAGCCTTTTCAAATTTCCGATAAAAATTTAGTCTTATTTCTTGTTATATTTATTTACAAGTCACTTTTTGTCGAAAATTCTTTCAATTTGAGTTGCTTATAATGACAATTTGCTGTAATTAAAATTTCGGGATCTTGAATGCATGAACACTTATGAGGGTGAAGTATGTTCTATAAGCACTTTCGTCATATAGACCGCGAATTTGATTATATTGTCCGCGTTTTCGTTCTATATATACTTAAATTTGGGATATATACAATAAAACTTTTTTTTATAACGAATTTCCTTTTTATCCCCAAATATTTTTGGTATATCTTTAGGTGTTTCGAGTTTTCTGACTTCTTAGGTGATTTTTTCAATCACCTGGATTTTATATTGAATCAAAATGTGCTTCAAAATTTCTGTTATTGACATTATTAAATACAAAACAAAAAAAACACATAAATAGTTAAATTTATGACTTTAACAAAAATCAGTCAAATATTTGTTTTGAAAAAAACATTTGCATATTTTTAGAAAAAACAACAACAAAGAAAATGTGATCCGCGCGATTTATCAATTGATTGATAACAAAATTTGTGTCTTAACAGAAGCTATTATATTATTTTTGTTGAAGCAAATTTGAAACGACATTAATGAGATCATGTTTGATAATATTTAATCGGATTTTTTCAATAAAAAGAAAAAAAAAATTTTTCAAATTAACAAATTAGGTTTTCGAATTTTTCAAATTAAGAAATTATTTATACACTTCAGTTTTTGAGTATAATTTGATTTTGTTATAAATTAACGCGAAAAATAAAAAAATTATGTAAAATAAAAAAGCTTTAATTTTTTTAGCAAAATATTTTTGACGGCCTCCTTCCGACAGCGACGACGTGTACGTTTTTTGTTTAGACGCTTTTTTAAATTTTCCAAATTTCTTTTTCATGTGTCCACGTCATTTATTGGCGATTTTCAATTTTCTAGAGATTAGGAAATATGAAAATATATATATGGAAGGATAGGTAGTAGTTTTCCTATACCTGCCATTTTAAATGTTCTAGGTTTAGTATTTTTCACACCTCCCTATATCTTTAGTGTTAAATGATAGTTTTCTAGGTTATTGGAAAATGGAAAAATACGTTTTCTTTTTATATATCTGGATTATATTGTCTTCAAAAGGAAGCTAAAGTACTAATTGTAGAATCCCTGTTGTTTAACACGCAAAACATTAAAAGGACTTTACTCTTTTTACGTATTTTATGTTATTCAATTGCATAAAATTGTTGTAACATAAAAATTTCCAATTCCCACGATGAATAATAATACGGAAAATCGCTATTATTAACAGAAAACTATAATTTTCAAGTTCAAGTGTGTTAACATTTTTCTCTCTTGCGTTCTAAAAAACAGTGGTGCCCCACAATTATAAATTTTTTATATTTTGAAACTCTTATAGGCCTCTAATAATTGGTGCTGTATTTTATTGGGAATTCTATCGGCACTTACCATACAATTCATACGTTCTTATTTAGCGCCATATAATATCGGCCGCAAAATTAACGCTCGATAGAAAGCATGTACTAAGCGCCATCTGCCAGATGGTAGATGGCGCAAATCAAAACTTTGATCTCTTTTGTTCTTTGTTATTTTTTTCCGTCAAATAATATCAGTATTACCAACAACCGAAATAAAATGTTATAAGAATATTGATTAAAAAAATCGTTCTTTTGAGAACGTAAATTAGTGCCCGATAGTATTCCCAATAAAATACAGCATGGATGTTCTTAGTACAAAAGCACAGGAACATTTTGTTCCCTTAGTGTAATGCTAACAAATTTTGTAGTATTATATGCTTTATGCAAGTTCACATAAATTTCTCATAAGTCGAGGCACCACTGGCATATTATAAATAAAACAAGATTCTTCTAATAATAAATGCGATAAAGATCATAATTATATAGCTTCATTGCATCAATTATACATTATTTAAAACCGATGAGAATTTTCTGAAAAATTTTTCCAATGGAATTTTTCCTGAGATCAATTATTTACAACAGTTTTCTTGGTTTTTTCGAAAATTGTTAATTCTTCAGACAGAAATTATATTAAAATATTTTGTTAACCTTCTGAAGGCCGTACAGAGTCCGTAAGATGCAAAATAATTTTATATAATTAATTATTTCGATAATAATGTGTCGTCCGACATGAATATTTTTAAGAGATTTATATTTATGGTTTAATCAAGAAAGCGTTAAAAATTGATTTCAATAAGATTAAGTTTTTTTTTTTTCTTCTTGTATGTCTCGCGTCTTTAATATTTTTATTGTAATTTAACCTAAATTTGGTTTTTTTTTTTTAATTTGTTAATGAATGATTTTATTGATTTTAATTTAAATCACGAGTTTCTCGCGATATTTTTCTTTTTGTTTCCCTTATACAAGCGCGAAAGACTGTTATGTCTGTTTTTTTTACCAATCTTTCAAATGGTCACTTGAATTGGTAAAATTTGACATATAATAAAAATAATAATGAAAAATATTGGTATTATATATATTGTGTCTCTTCTTGTATTACAAAATCTACATAAAATTTATGTTTAGCATAATACTATAGTCATCCATTAAAGAGCAAGCATTTTTATTTACATAAAAAAATCTTTGACATTTTCCAAAGTGTTTTTAAGAATCGCGAATAAATTTCGAGGACTCCGACTACAACGGTGTAAATTACAACATCATATTATTCTGGTGTGATAATTTTATTGTGTAATTAATATGATTCGAAATTCATGGTTTTGAAAAAAAGATTAGTATCAAATATAATTAAATTTATTTATTCAATTTTAAAATGGATGTATTTAGTTGGAAAACTCACTGAAAATTGTTATTAAAGCATTTGGTTTTATTCTAGTTTGTTTAAATATGAATTTTTTATGAAATTTAATATTAAAATTCAGTAAAAAGAAGGTTTTCTTGCATAAAATTTTATGATTTAGAAGATTTTATCAAGTTTATAATAAATTAATTGCTTAATAACTTGGTCAATGAAATAAAAAATTATCACTTTAAAAATTTGACACCGTCCTATTGTAGATATGGGACTTTTAAATAAGAGATATTCAGACAGAATTACAATATTGTAACATTTTCTTCAAAAATTCATTTCATTTCATTCGATTTTTCTTTAATTTGAGAGATGAAATGGAACTGATGGACTAAAAATTTCATCCGAATAAAAAAGTCAAAACTTAGCCAATTTCCGATTTCTATACTAACCCTTAGATCGATTTTACTGAAATTCAACGTCAAATCGCGTATTTTTATAAACATCTTATAAAGTAAAATATCAATCAAATTGGTTAACAACTTTTCTAAAAGATAGAAACTGTTAACTTGCAAAAGAAGGACATCTTTTGATCCTTTTTTAACTATTATATTATTTATTATTGGTTAACTTTCTTACGCAATCAACTAAATTATTTATATATTTTATATACTTATTTAAATGTTTGATTATTATCCAAAACATATATTATAGAAGACATCTAATATATGATTAAATTTATTGCTTTTAACTTGAATGCGACTGCACATTTGGTTGTTAATAGTGGAATATTATAATTTACTAGATAATCAATAACAAAATCCATAATAACTATAAATAAGTAGAAGATACACTCAGATAGATCCTCTTATAGAAAATGAATAGACACGGAATATAATTCTTCAAAAAATTCAAGTGTTAATTAAAGGTGCTTAAGATTTTTCCTCTTTTTTTCACTTCTTTTTTTGTTGATTATTGAAGATTGAGAAATTTTTCTTTTTCCAGAGCTTCTGGTTATTATAATATTCAAGTTTATCTGACGTTGAATTATGTTGCAGACACGGTAATAGATTTGAAATCATTAGAGTATGTTTGCAATTATTTCGCTAAATATATGAATATGACCATGGGCCCAATGAAAACAAAAATATGTAATCGAACATCAAAGAGAAGTTGGTTGTGGGTTTTTTTTGTCTTTTCGGCGGGAAAAAGAACTGTTGAGAAATTTTGTTTTTGAAATCTAATATTTAAATTGATTAAATAATTGAAATATTTGCGAAAATTTTTTTATTAAAGATAAATTGTAATTAAAAACAATTCATAGAATAATAAGAGTTTTCTTTGGCTACTGTCGATTAATAAACGATAAAATCTCTTCAATGTTGTATATCGGATTATCTTCCCACATTCTTAGATTATGTTTATGTTTGGATATTTTGTAAGGAACTTGTTTGCAATGAAAACTTCATATATGAATCGAATTTTGTAAGAAAATGTAAATTTTACCAATTTGAAATTTATCTTCAAATAGTATTATTTCAATTGAAATGTGAAAATTGATGTTTCAATTGTATTTTTGATTCGGAAAAAAAGAAAAATAGAGAATCAAATTTTTCAATAGATTTCGATCATGTAACTAAAAAAAAATGCTATAAATTTTTAAAAACAATGCTATATAAATTTTGTATTTCATTATTAAACGATTTATGGAAGAATTACATATGCAATATCCTATTACATATTTAGATTAAAGAAAAAAACGAATATTTTAAATATCCGGCTCGTTTTTCTTTTACTACAAATATCATATATAAATTTTCTTGTAAAATGATAAATTTTCAATTAAAAATTGTTTATAATTTAATAAGAAAACCGAGCTTGAAATCACCAATTTGGGGTAAAGAATTTTTGTTTAAAAATTATTCTAATCTTTCTGTTAGGTCCACTGACCTGTTTATCAAGTTTTTTTAAAATCAGGCCGGCAGGTTTTGACCTACCCTCATATAAGAGGAAAATTTTTACTCATATATAAATTGTACTCATTGTAAATAAGTATAAGAAAGTAAAATATGTACTTTTTTTGGGCTTTTATAGTTGAAATTTTAAGTGAAAGTGCGCTCCTTCACCTTTCTCTCGTTTTTTTTTATTTTTATTTAAAAATAAACATTATTTATTTTATTTGTTTCCATAATTCAGGAAATTTAATTCATTTTATTTATTTTTAATCTTTTTTTTTTGGGTATTATTACTTTTTTTTTCTTTTTTTTGGAGAGTAATTGAAAAGTTTCTGCCTTAAGTTTTTCATTTTGAATATATTTAAAATATTAAATTATTATTATTAATTATATAAAAAGTTATTTTACGATGGTTTAGGATATACAGGGTTTTTTGACATAATTGCAGTATTATAACGAATTCAATTTCGGTCAAAAATCGCATAGCAATAATTCAAATCCATTATGAAAATGGGCGATCTGTGAAAACCACATTTCATAAAAAATCATCTTTTCTGAAGAAGCTCATTTTCATTACGTTAATCAGCAAAATTGTCGCTCTTGGGTGTCTGAAAATCCAAGAGCAATTGTTGAACATACATACATCGTGTATCACTATTTGGTGTGCTTTATTGGTTGGCGGCATCATTGACGAGATAAAGAGACAATTGTGCAGAAATGTGATCGAACATTTTGTCAAAAGAATCGATACCAGCAAAACATAGTTGTGCTGGACATTTACTAGATATTGCTTTTTATTCATAAATTGTAGAGTCTCTACAACATATTTCAAAAAGGAAATTCAGAACTTTCATTCAAAAAAAGCTCTTATTGAACAACTCGATATTAGTATAAGGGTATTCTGGAATACTTTCAAAAATTCTCATATGGCGAATTTCAATCCACTCAGAAAAAATGCCTTTTTAAAATCTTTCCGAGACAATATTCTTATACTTGGAAGTCATTTCTAGGAAACCCATCAAGATTATTAAAGAAATATATTAATTATCGAAAAATTTTAATTTCTAGAGACTTGAAATGTTTTATCAAAAATTTAGAATAGAAACCTTTAAAAAAAAGTCGGATAAAAAGACTTCAACGTAATTTAATCTTAAATTTCAATTGAATATATTAAGATAAACATTTTTTAGTTCGAGGACAAAACTATATCTATATATAGAGACAATCTTATCATGATATAATAAGAAAATGATATCATTTAAATTTAATTTAGTGATAACGACTTAAAAATAATATCATTACGATCTTAATTGATACTAAAAACACGGATATAAGGAAACACGTTAGACTGGATTTTGTTGTTTTCTTTAAAAATCGAATTATAAATATTCTAAATTTAAAAAAAAAAATTAAAAAAAAAAGTCAACCACGCAAAAAATACCACTAATTTTATGAATGAAGATTTTTCTTAAATATCCAAAAATTATTGAACATTTAATTATTCTAAATTCTAAATTTAGTTTCTTGCTTGTACTTTTTAAGACTATTTTTGTTTTTTTTTAAAAAAAAAACTTGAAAAAAAAATTCTTTTCATTAGAAAAATTCATTCACATTTAAAAATAAAAGTGAAATAAAATAAATTAAAATTTAATTACTTTTAAATATAAAATATTCTTAAAGAATTTTTAAATGTTTTTTTTTTTGAAAACAAGTTTTTTTTCATTTTTCTTAAATATCCGGGATCTGTTTTTTTTTTTCTTCTAAATTTTCCAATTTTAATATTTTAATAAAAAATAAAAATATATTTTTAAAATCCAAAATTTTCGATTTGCTATTGTTTTTTTTTTTGTTTATTCATTTTTTTTGTTGAAATTTTTAATTAAAAATTTATTAAAAACATTTTTTAAATATTTGACATTTAGAATATTTTCTCTAGAAAAAAAAAAAACTAATTTCAAAATCTTTCAAAAATTTAAATATTCGTAATAAAAACAAAAAAAAAATCTTTTTCGTCATTAAAAAGCAAAATAAATTTCATTTTTAATGATTCCAAATAATTTATTCGAATATTATAGATTTTAAATTTATGAATTAATCTTAAAAAATCACACACAAATCAATGAATTTTTTAAGGATTTGTTTTTTGGTCGTTTTTTTTTTAGTGCGAAAGTGAAATTTTTAATGTTTTAATTTTGTAAGATTTTTTGAATAAAATTGATTGCCAAAATATGTTGTTTTAAAAACAAAAACAAAAAAAAATATATCATTAAAATATTGCTAAAAAATAATAAAAAGAAAGATTTATTGTTTTTTGTCATCAAAATGAATTAAAAATCAACAATTAATCAGAAATCAGAAATTGGGTAAAATTTTGAAAATTAAAAATTTATTTAAATTTTGTAAGAATAATAAAAATAATAATAATAATAATAAATTTCAAAATGCAAGTCAATGGGTATAAATATTTTTTGATTTAAGAAATGTTTTTCATTCAAAGGAAATCCTTTAAAAATGTTTAATTTTAACCAGACAGGCCTATGAAGTCGAAGTCATTGTCGAAATTTGATTTATTTTGTTTTTGAAGACTTCACAACCCTCGTTTTAATAAACATTTTTCTTTATCCTTTAAACGATTTGAAACAATAAAAATATGTTCATTGCATAACTGATTACAAGTAATCATGTCAACGTACATGAATTTCAAGAAATTCCATATATATTTTAAAAACAAAATGCTTCCCATTGGCAAGGTCGTTTCGAACGTGGTATACGAAACCACACGTATACGATAAATACAAATTTCAATTTCCTGAACTAAAAAAAAAACTAAAACATAAAACCCGTGATATATGTTGCGTTGCGTATACGATGTTGGGGTTATACCACTAAACATGAAGAGTTCTGCATAAATAGTTTTGTAATTAACACCATAATAACACAACATTGGAATACTTAACACTTGGCGCTTGTATATCCAGTTTTTGTTTTGTTTTTATTATTTTTTCTTTTCACCTAATTCAATAATATATGTTTACTATATATATATACGGCCTAGGCCTTGTCGATTAGATCGTATACTAATAATTATTATTTTATAAATAAATATACAAAAAAAAAAAATGTTTAAGGACGTTTTTAACACTAACCTTTTGTGGTGATCCATATCCATTTGATTTAATAACTCCATTGGAACATTGAGCTGGTGAAACACAAATGAAATTTCTTGCAGTACATGGAATTGATGGTGGTGGAGTTGGTGGTGGTGGACGATACATACAACAAACTTCAGAATCTGAACTACATTCCTTAAAAATTAAATGAAAAAAAAAAAAAATTAATATTTTTTTGTTTTTTATTTTTTAAATAATAATAATTTTTAAGCAAAACAAAAACAAAAAACCGCGAATTTGATTGTATAATAATTTCTTGTATGATAAAAAAAAAAATTACTGTTAAGCCCGGGGGTGTTATATAAATTCATGAATGATTGACCCGATGGCATAATTTTCTCTGAAAATCTTAGTGATTTGACTTGGTACCTAACCAAAAAAAAAAAACCAAAACCAAAACAGAAGAAGCAAAAAAGCCTTACTGAACCAAGTATATAATATATCTTGTCTTTGGAGTTTTCTGTTTTCTCGCGAATATAATATCGCGAAAAACAGTAATATATCGTTGAATTGAAAATGATTTTTAGCGCGCTTCTTCGTTTTTTTTCTTCTTATCTGAATGTCCATAACTATAGTTCAAGCTCATATCTTTTAGAAACAAAATAAGAAATGCTGAGAAAAATATGTTATACTGGCAAAATCAAAATTCAATCTCAAGAAAAGGTGCGTGCATAATTAACCCCAAACGAAAAGTGTACATAATTCCGAAACCGTTTTTCTATGGCAATTTCAATTAATTTATTTTAGAAATATTTTTATTTACATTGAAATTGCAGTGAAATTTACCGTGTGATATGAAACGAAATGCAAAATTATGTAATATTAGGAATTTCCTAGTAAAAATACTGTTTTTTTTTGTTTTCGATATTTATAATATGACAACGAAATTAATTTTTAAATTATTATAACTCTTCTTTTTTTTTAATTTTTTTTTTGAATATCAAAGGCTAAAAAATTATTATAATTATGAAATTCTTTTGATTGGAAAATTTCTTTTAGAAGGATTTTTTTTTTTATCAAATTGAAACAAAAAATTTGAATTTCATAATTTTTTATACACATGTGTGCCAACTACAATCCGGTATTCATAAAAATGTCAAAGAAAGTAATTAACTTGTTAAATATATGAAATAGTGATGATTATTATCGTTTTGTGTAACTCTTCTTCATACAAAATAGTAAATGGATTATATAATATCGTTAAAAAGTGAATATATCTTTGATGCTATTGAAAGTTGTCCTTTTGCAAATGAACATATTTCAGGTTTAGCAGTATAGTTTATGTATTTCATCATTATTACATGATTTTACTTATAATGCGAAACTTGACTCAGAAAAGTCAGTTATCGTAAAATAGAATCGGTAATTACTCTAAGCTAAATTGATAGTATTTATATTGATTATGAAAACTCTTGAAATATAGTCTTCTATTGTTTAGCACACATCGTATACTGAATTATTTCGCAGATTCAACTAATGTTAAAATATGTAAATTGAGCTATTATATATCTAAAAAATATATCATTCCTTCTTTTGTTATTGATTACACAAATCTGATCAAATCTCTTCGATATTTTGATTTTTGTTCATTTTTTTTTTTTGTAATGATTTTCCAAAAATAGCATAATATACAATTTTATGCATCATGGGAACTATCGATATTTCCCATGTTCATATTTCCATGTTATGTAAATTTTTTTTGAACAAAATAAAAGGACAACTTTACATGTTTGGTTTTTTGTTGTTTGTTTGTTTGTTTGGGTTCTCATTAAAAACCATTTCCAGTATATGACTTTCGCTAAATTTTTCAGGAAACATTTAAATAATCATCATTATCAGAGAGAAAAAAAAACAAAACTGAAAGCTCTAGATTTCATTTCGAAAGTGATTTAATTTCCGAAAACAAAAATTTATAATCGAAATAATCTATCAAAAAATTTTTCCAAATCATTTCTATTTCTTCCTCAAAATAAAAACAAAATAGTTTTTAAAAACAAAAAAATCAACTATTCATATAAGTTGCCCATCGGGCAAATATATATACGTATTTTTAATTTTTCATTTTTTTTTTTTTTGAGGAGGGTATTGATTTCATAATCGCGATCGATTTGTTGCCAAAAACTTGTGCGCTGAATGTGCAACACGAATAAATAATATGGACGACTTTTTTTTTGGGTTTACAAAATTTGTCTGCAAATGCAGATTTTTCAAGTCAACAGACACACACAAAATGATAATAAACACAGAAAATCCTTCTCATATATGAAAAACAAAAATTCCGGTTAGTTTTTTGAGTGTCTCTTTTTCTTCTCTAAATTGACAGAAAAGAAAGTGGTTAAAAATATTTCACCCTCGTGGCTATTACTCGATCACTTAAAGTTAATTAGCAAACATTTTTTTTTTTTGGTTATGATTTTCATTGCATTTTTGTATACTAAAATCATTGAGGAACACAGAAACGTATCCAAATGAGGATTAATGATGATTATTCGAAGGACTTAATCAAAATACTAGTATAAAATCACAAGTCTCCATCTCTGATTATTAACACTATATCATAATTAAGAAATTTCTTCGATTACGCATGAGGTATTATTGCAAGCATTTATATTTAATCAAAATTTCACATGAAATTATGCAATTATTATTATTGTTGTTAAAATTAATGAATAAACGATTAAATATAAAAAAAATAAATAAAAAATTTTGTTTTCAAATGTTTAATAAATTTCTCGTGAGTAAATCAATTAACTTATTGAAGCTACTACCGAATATCATTTAGTATATTGCTAATAGCGTACAAAAAAATTTTCATCTGTCGAGGTAAGCAAGATTTTGTTTTTTTCTTAATTAATATTTAGGGTAAAAAGAAAAACCGAAGAGCAAAACAAAAAAGAAATTTATATATATGTAAATATATTTACCTTCTTATTTCCAGCCGATTTGTCAGCAAAGAATCCATTTCTACATAAATCTTTACGAACACATTGTTGTGGTCCATTACATTGGATTGTTTCTTTTGGTGGTAAATATCCAGGTGCATTAAATGAATCGATAGCACGACCGGCAACAGCATGTTGTAAGAATACATTATTATCGACATCGACACGATATTGATTACTTTGATCGGCAAGGAATTGTTGTACATCATTTGAATAACCATTCAAAAAAGGATTCGCATCATAGTTTTGTGGTTCAGTTAGAGCTGATCCAATTAAGAATAAACCAAGTATTAAAAGTCGCGTCATATCTAAAAAAAAAAAGAATATTTAAAAATATATATAAATTATTTTTCATTTTCATTTGGGTTTTTATCATCCATTGGACAACAGATATTTCAACATCGTGCATCATTCTCACTAATTTATCACTAATTTGCAATCTGATAGCATCTTTACACATATTTGACCGGCTGGTGACTTTGTCACACTATGGATATATTTTTTTTTTTTTACTTTTGTCGCTTTTACAAAATATCCGCACATTGTACATGAATTTGTGGACATCAGTAAATCAATTGTTAACATTAAGAAAAACTTCTTTAGTAATTTTCTTCTGTTTTTTTTTTTATTGTACAAGACTGGTTCTTGTTTAACATGATAAAATACAAAATCTTAACACTAGGCATAGCCGAAGAAACGGCATATGTAATAAAATTTGTTAAAGATTTTTTTTCTCAATTTGATATTTCTTTGAGAATTTGCAATTGAAATTTATTTTTATCGTTAAAAAAAACAATAATTTAAAAAAAAATAAAGTTTTTTAAATTACAAAATAAAATTCTTTAATTGTATTTTAATTTAAAAATACAAAAACTTTCATTTTCATTTAAGTATAATTGATTTTTTTTTTTTCAAATCAAATTCAAGTTCGTCGCTTAACTCTTTCATTTTTGCTTGAAGAAGAAATTTGCATACAGTTTTTTGTGGAAATTAAACGTTTTTTTTTGCAATTTGAAAATTTTTGAAACGATAAAAATATTTTTCTTTTAATAAGTATTTTTATAAATTTTTAATATTTATGGAAATATTTAAGAAAAATATTTCGAAAAATTGAAATGAAAGAATTTTTTGTTTTTTGTTTTTTTTTCTTCAAAATAAATCCCTTTTTTTGGAAATATGTTAAAATATTTGATATCCATAAAAATGTGTATAAAAAAGTATCCACTGGCAAATTTTTAATAGAAAAATTAATAGAAAATGTGCACTAATTTTTATTTTTAGGAAAAATAATTCTTCACCAAAAAAATCTTACTTTTTATTTTTATTTTGAATTTGGTGTTTTAAGTAAGAATAAAAAAATTCACTTCACTTATTTAGAAATAATTTTTTTTTTTTTTTTTGTATATTTAAATTTAAATTAAACACAAAAATTCACTTCACTTAAAAAAACTATCACCGCGAAATTTTTTCAATTAAAAGAAAAGAAATTTTTATTTTTTGTAAAAAAAAAAAATTTTCTTGTTTTTTGGTTTTTCGGAACCAGAAAATCCCTCGCTCTAAATATATAAGGTGTATATTATGATGATCTTGCACGATGGAACGATCAACGTACTATGGTAGTGAATTTTGTTTTAAGTTCTGCTTTTATATATGGGCGAGATCGCCCGCAAACGGAATCAAATATACAACTCTATAGAAAACGAGGCTCACTCGCACTTATATTATGATGATGATGATGATGATCAAAAGCTATCATCATCATAAACTTTATTAAATGGTTGTTGAATTTGAATTTTTTTTTTGTTTTTTGTTTTCAATTTAAAATTGAAACATTTGTATGTGTTTATTTTATATTAATGTGTGTGTTTAGGATTGAAGACGACGACGACGATGGATATGTGAACTGTGATTATAAAAAATAAAAACAATATTATACAAGAAAAACGAAGATGAAATAAATTTTTTTTTGTATATTTTCTTAAAAAGACGGGATAATAAATAAAAATATAACGAAATAATATTTTAAACGGTCAAATGAAAATGAAAACGCTTTTTCAAGATAGTATAAAATACTAGCAAAAAGGGGTGAAAAATATATCAAGAAAATATCTGATATGATGAACTTTCTTATACATAATATTGCAAGTTTATTTTGTGATAAAATTTTAGAGTTTGATCGAATTAATATACCTATCGATGTGTGCCCCGCGGTAAAGTGCAATTTGTGACTATCACAACTTGATTTCAAGTAAAATATTGACTCATTGGGCCATAGACCCAATTCTACATTATAATTTTTGGACTTTCACATTACTAAAACCCTTTTTACTACCCTTATTAGACTAATACTTGAATAACCCAGTGAGGTATGGTATCCATATCAAAAAATTCAAATTTACAGATTGGACTCTGTGCAACGTAGATTTATATGATTTACCTTAAGAAACCTTCCGTGGAATAAAACTTTTCTGTTGCCACCACATAGCATGACAGAATGAAATTGATGGGTTTTACATTCCCTAGAAAATCATGTGGCTGGTGGCGAATGTGGTCTGCGTAAGCGAAACCCCGAATGGTGATATTTTGACTTCCCTTTCTTTCTAGACAAAATGCATCTTAACATTAAAATATGTTCCTCGAGATCAGTGGAATTATTCAAAATTATGCATCATAAAACTGAGTACGGTAGAAACGAGCCGGTTTTTAGAATGCCGCAGTAAATTTATGATAAGTGCAAGGTCTTTGATTTTTGTTTGAGTAAATTTTCACTGTTGCTTGCATTAAGCAATGTAGAAAAAATATGTATATAAGAGGAAGGATGCATCAGTCCTTTTTTGACTATAATCGTTCTTTGTATATATTATGTCTCTGATAGACACAAACTTTCATCAAAATTGATGAACAAATAGAAAATAATTACCTATTTTTTTGGTTAATTTAACAGTCAGGTGTAGATGATTTTGAAGAAAACTAATATCGAGTTTCATATTAAGCATTCAAAGAGTACTCAACAATCGAAACCTAGACACGTAGTTTTTATGAAATACGCGATTATAATATTTAATTATACTAAATATAATTATAAAAAAGTACAACTTTTGTCAGGGGTTGGTCATCAAAATAGGTTACAAATAGAACTGATCTGATCATGCCAAAATCAGAATTTTATACTATCAAATTCAAAATAAATAGTATTATCATATTTTATTCAAATTTTTTTGAAAAAAAAAAATATTCTTATGTTTTTATTTTTATTTATATTTTTTTTTTTTTTCATAATTGTGTTAATTAAAATTCAAAAATTTTGTGTGCTTCACATATGTGAGTGTTGCTAACTGTATCGATTTGGTATATATGTTTTTTTTTCTTCGTTTTCTTTGGTTTTGGTTGTGTTTTTATTTTGTTTGTTTTAATTAATTAAAGATTTCTTTTTTAAATAAATCAGTTGCTGTGCCAAAAGAATAATAATTTATTTAATATCAAATATAAATTTTGTCGTAAATATAAAAGAATATAAAAGATTATCTATTTTTTTTTTTTTTTATTATTTTAAAGACATTTAATAATAATTAACGAATTTTTTAAGGATCATAAAACGAATATAATATGCATCAATGATTTTGCATAAAACTACAAAAACATAGTAAAAATTTCTGTAAAGATTTTCGCCGATAGTAACAGTAATGATTTTCATCTATCTACTAAGTTTCTCAATTAATCATTACAATTTTTTTATAGATAATTAAAAAAAATAATAATAATAAGATCACTTAATGATAATAACAAAAAATGATCGTAAAAATTTCCAGATATCATGTGAAAACTATTAAAAATTTCCAATTGAATTAGATCAATGATATAACACGATCATAATTGTATATTTTTCTTTAATGTTATTTTTAAATTAAAATCGATAAAAAAAATTTAATTATTTCTCGGTTAAAGTAGCGATGACAAATGTATGTACATAAAATGAAACCAACTTTTATATATTTTCGTAAAAAAAACGCAATCTTAAAGTTAAATTAAAAAAAAACAACCAAATAATCAAAAATATTTCGAATTTTTATTGATTCTTAAAAAAATAAAATCATTTCCGTGTTATTTTAAAATGAATCAGTCTTCATAAAAATTTATTTTTAAAGAAATATTTAACAACACAAAAATTGTTCAGTACTCATCCATTAAATTAATCTCCTAAAAGGTTGTGTTTAAATATAAATTGTAAACACAGATTATCTGATCTTCATATCTTGATTTTACATTCTTTTTAAAAATAAGTCCTTTTTAAAAGATTCATAATTGCTTTTCTTTTATTATATTGTGGGAGTCTATATATTTTGGTCATAAAATGCTACTGAATTATATTCGCATCAATTTCTTGTAAAATCTCATTAAAAGGTAAAAAGAAAGGTGATTTAAGTGACGAATCTTTTATTATGTAATAAATATAAAAATTCCAAAGGAAATTTTTTATTGTAGATTTATTGGGGTCTATTTTGTATTTACATTTTATGTTATGTTAAGTGTACTATTTTACGTTAAATTGTGATATCCTACTAGGAAATTTTCTGTTATGTTGTGTTATTTTCATAACACTTCAGATATATGCTCAAAGCAAGCATCATATATTATCACTCATAAGGCAACGAATAAATATACTACATAAAGTGATATTATCATCATTAGTGTTGGAGGAGGGAAAGGGAAGATATTAGCATAAACTTAAAAGGATCTAAATAAGTGATGTACAGTACAGTATTTTATAAAAACAATTTGAGAACATTTTTCAGAAATTTCAGCGAGCATTGACTAAAAAGAAAAGTATTTAGAATTTTCTGTTATTTAAAATTATTTTCCTTTTGATTTGGATGACATATTATCTAAATATGTATTCAACTAGTTTCTGTAAAAATGTTTATTGCAATGTTTATAAAAGACTTTAATTCAAAATAAAATAACTTTTTTAAGCAAAAATCCACTCGATAACAATTTTAAATGTTAAATTTCAATGTACTAGAAATTCTATTACGTTTTCGTAAGAGGATTTGTTTGTAGAAATTTTATGACCAATTTTATAAATAAAACATAACATAAAATAACAGAGAAAATCATAGAATAGACCCCATTTATTACCTTCTCAACTAAGACAGTATTTCTAATGTAATTAATAAATAAAATAACCTTGATGACACCCAAAAGGCAAACAGAATGATAAAAAATGAATTTTTACAACCCACAAAAAATATTGAATTGATTTTTTTTTTTCATTTTTGGTTTTTTGTTTTTAAAGGTGCATTTATTTCAATTAATTTTAATTAATTAAAAAAAAATAAGAAAATCGAAAATCCGGTAAAACAGCTTTGTTTTTATTTTTTTTCTTTTCGTGGAAAGAATTTTATATGTTACCATCCAACGACAAGATTTATGATATTAAAAAGGTAAAAATTTCTATAAATCTAAATTTCAACAACCTAATCAGAGATTTTATTTTCGCTTTTTATTTTGGCGATATTCTATTAAATTAATTTACCAAAAAGATTATTTTCAAAATTATATATTTCCGATTCATAATTGTACATTGTTTAATTATATTTTGTTTTTTTGACCTAAAACAAAATCAACGGGGATCCCCAATTTAAAATATACAAATTAAAATTAATAAATTATTAGAAATTTTATTAAGTTTAACTTTTTTGGGAAACAAGTATAAAAGACTCGTAAATAATGTTCTTAAAACAATATGTTATTTTTTTCTTTACAAGAGTATTTGATAATTTGTGCTAAGTTTCAATCAAAACGATACTAAATTAAGTCAAAATCACTTCTCCATTATAAAATAAAATCTATATTCGAATAAAAATCAAGACACCAAGAATTTCTTTAGGAGAATTCATGGTTTTGGAATTCATGGTGCGTATTCTCGAACTAAACCAAATTTACTAATATACGATTCGATTCGTATCGGTTTAATATATCGTATTGTCGTACTAGCACCAAGAGTTTCGTATACGAAAGAGATAAGTATAAAATTATGAAACTCGACTATGGTGAATATTTTACTATACATTTTTGCATTACTGGTTGTTAAATACTTGAAGTTTCAAATTTGCTTGATATATTCATATATACCTAAACAGAAAAGATAGACATCCTGAATATATACAAAATTTCATTAATTTTATCTCATTGTATGAATTCCAGATTTGTGAAAAATTTTTCTACCAAATTTAAAAAAACTTTTGAAAATGATTTGAATACGGATGCATATTTCCGTATATCAGTAAAGTCGATTGGGTTCGATCCCTTAAACGATGCGAATAATGTATATACTCTCTTTGAAAACTTTGTATCCAATTTTGTTAATTAGTTTACTAGTTAAATAACATGAAATATCACAATAATTTTTATGACTTATACTTGTGATCGATTATCGATTTAAAATGAGCTCAACGCTTTCATTATACCTAAACATATAACACAAGTAAATATTAAATCAAGACCAGCAGGTGATTTTTAAGGATACATATACAAAAATCTATAAAATTAAATTTGAGAAACCTTGTTCGATTGAAATTCAATCAGATATCTTTCAAAGAAATTTTTCTAGGTCTATAATAACCAAGGATTCATATAAAGATTTAATTAAAAAATATATTAAAATCCATGATTATAAATCAAAAATCAAAAATTTCAATTAAATGGAATTTAATATATAAATTCAATGTTAGGAAATTTTGATAGTTTTTTGGTTCTCTGAATTTCGTTTAACATAAATTTGTTAATATTCCGTTTTATTTTTTTTAGAAATTCAAAAAAAACTTTATGAACAGGGCTATTTTTTTCTACGACTAATTCCTTCTCCACTTGAACCAATTTTACTGAAATTTAGCACGATATCGCCTATTTATATAGTCAACGTATGTAAATAATTTAAATAAAATTGCTGTAAAAACTTTCCAATTAAATCCTAAAATCCTAAAAAAATCCACAAAACTTTTTGGTCATTCTGGTTTTTGCTTTATAACTTCGCTCCCCTTAGGCCAAATTTGCTGAAATGCAATACCAAATCGAGTTAAAGAATAACGAGCTCATATTATAAATTTCATCAAAATCGGATAACACGTTTTTGAGTTATTTTGAAAACGGTCGGACGGACGGACATACAGAAATCGAGATAACTTTTGATTCTTGACACAACCATATCCTTGTATATTAATCTTTACAAATGTAGTCACAAAACTAAATATAAAACTAGTTCCTACCATAGAGCATAAATATAGATTGGATAAGAAGTATTTTCTATCCATTAAATTCCATTAAATTATAATACTATCGCAAATTCGTAATGACTTTTACCTATTTTAAATGTTCGAATACTTAAAATTCTTTGAATAAACTAATTTTTTTTTTCTATAATCGATTAATACAATTTAATTGCATCATAATTGATGACGTTTTCGATACGTACATATATAGTATTCGAGGTCATTATTAATGAAAACAAAATATGACTAATCGAATTCATTTAATAATAATAATAATTTGTTTCTTCATTGGAATTCTTCGCGCAGAGTCTTAAACGTATCAGGTGGTTGTCAATTTAGTGACTACATTTTTAATCGAATCTCATAAAGTATAAAACCATATTTTCAGCCCGCACAAAATAATAAATGTGCGTTAAAAATTTTAAACTCTATCCAAATTAAGGTTTTCTTGCAATAAAATCAAAAATAAAATTATTTTATGAACTAATCTAGATATTAATGATGTTGACTTTCAATTTCTTTCAAGTTTTTACTTTCAATCAGCTTTACGCGAATTGCATACAAAATGCAAAAAATTTTCAATATGCAAATTGTTATGATTCTTTTTTTTGTAAATATTGAATTTCCAAGTTTAATGTTCCTAGTCGAAGGGAAAATTTTTGGTCCGATATTAAACAAAATTTTGTAAATTTCCAAAAATTTATTTGGTTTTTATTTTCTTCGTGATAAATTACTTAATTCACCAAAAAAAATGATAAAGTTGAAGGTTAACCGAATGGCAACCAACTAATATATTTTATGATTCGTTTTTTCGCTTATTATTAGCATAATTTTATGTTACCGCCTGTTCGCACACACAAAATTCTTTATAAGGATTATCGAAATTTTTTTTTTTGGAATCATTAATTTTTGGACCGTTTTTGAATATACCATAAACAAAATATCTGATTAAAAAACTATATACAGACATCCATCGAATAGCACGATACTTGAATAGCACGAAGTCGCGAATAACACGGTCAAAAATGCGACAACCTTTGGAATAACACGGGATTTGAATTAAACAAATTTGTGAATGTCTACACACATATTACGATTAACGATCGCCCAGTGCATATGTACAGATTTGCAGGAAATACATAGATATCAAACAAAGTTGGCAGTAACCACACGACTCCATTGGACTTATTTCAAGACATATATTCAGTCGGACTGGAAAAAAGTCCAATGGAGACTAAAAATTGGACATAATTTCAGTCGGACATAAAGTCCGACATAAACATAGACTTTTTTGAGTAAGACTTTTTTCCAGGCTTATTTTTGACATATTGAAATTAAAAATGGTGGCAATGAATTGAATGCATGTAATTGCAATAGGTTTTTCTCGATATTTCAGATATTTTTAATTTTTTTTAGAAAAAACTAATTTGGCACCTTTATACAACAGCAATAAATTGTATACAATTTAGTACATTTCATTTAAAAATAAATTTGGTTTGAAATTCGTATCATTTTATGAAAAAAATATTTGAAATATTCGTAATGATCATGGGATGATTTTAGAATCTTTATCGCATTGACCTACTGTAATGCATTTTTCTGAGAAATTTTTGATATCTCGAGTCTGGTTTCTACTAATTACAATTCCGGAAAGGATTGATATTTAAAAAATTTTGAAAATCTTTTTCAAAATAACTTTTTTTATGAGAAAATTTTAGAAATATTAATGATTTTAGTTGAATCCTTTCTTTTATAAAAAAATATTCATTCATTCTTGTCAACCGTAATGCATTTTTAGTTGAAACAACATATATAAAATATTTTTACAAATAAAATGTCAGGTCATCAACTGCCCACCTACAAATTTAATGTCTTCAAAATGGCGCTCGTAGACTGAAAATAAGTCTTGAAATAAGTCCAATGGAGTTGCTGCGTTAGGTTCTGGGAAGTTGACCTAACTATTGCACCAAAGAAAAGGGGGTACAATAGATCTTAAGGTCGTAGTACAGGAACACCTTAAAAAAAATCAAATCTAATCTAACAAAGTTGTAAATCTCAGTTCTTATCGTAAGTAGATTTTCTCTCTTCTTTGTGGTCAGAATAGTTTTAGTATCATTGCATAAAGTTGTGAGTGCTTACTTCTCTTTGGAACCAAATGTACAAATTTGTATGGATATCGACTTTTGAATTGCACGGTTTTGAAGAGCACAGAACGATATTTTCAAAATTGTTTAAATTTTTAGTATCGAATAACACGAATTTCAATAACACGGTACTAATTAACCGTGTTATTCGCGGGTTACCTGTATATATATATTGCAATAGCATTGTGTTCGCGTAGAAGAATGCAAGTTGATGAAATCATTCTGATTTTAATCTTCAAAAATTAAGTCATGCCTCCAACTAAAAGCTTAACTTAAATTGTTCAAATTATTCATATTGGATTTTTATTGTTTGTCATAAGAAGAAGAATTCTTAACTATTTAAATTTTAATTGTTTAATATAAGTTCCTTGTTCATGTAGCTTTTTTTTATTTTTTTGATGTACACGCGTGTAGGTTGAGAAAAGAATTTGTTGCACAAACTTATTAGGTTATTCCCGGATGTATATGAACTCTCAAAATAACAATAAACAAGCACTATATTTAGGCAATTATTTAATTTTTTTTAATTCGAAGGTAAAAGAATATGAAAATATTTAGTTTTTAAAATATGATTTTGAATAATTTTATGTAAGAATCTGAGTTTTCTTTACTCTAACTCTCTAGGTTTGTGTAAAATGAAGATGAACCTTGAATTATTGAAGATTTATCTGATAGTGTTTGCATGTTTGATACAATTTTCTTATAAAACTATTATAGGTACGCACATTTATGTCTCAATTAAATATTGCAGAGACAAATAAGATAATCAAACAGATGATTCCGCATTCATGGAGAGATATTTCGTTATTTTAATGAACACGCATAGCCGATGCCTACAAACATTAGATATAATAAACTACTAAACTTTTTTAGTCCGCTATTTATTAAATCAGCTACTTTTTTAGTATATATTCAACACACACGCTTGCTCTTACTAATTTTTTTTTTTTTTTTTGGCAGTCTGATTTGGTAGCAATTAATTATGCTGCATCAAACTTTTATTAAAGTTCGAGGTTGGTTCTTCACCTCATTCATCTATTAATCTATGCAATTTGTTCAAACGAAAAAAAAATAAAGAAAGAAAACATTCAAAACAATTTAATCTTTTAAGTTTGTTTTGATAATTAAAATTCATTTAAAAGAATTGATTTAAGGAAATTCTTTATTTGAAGACGTATTAAAAGAAATTTAAATATTTTTCTCAAAACTTCGAAATACAATAGACTTGTGTCTCATTTATAATTTATAAGAATATATATTGTGATTTTGACAAATTACTTGATTGCTTCTTGAATTTTATATATTAAGAAAGATTTCTACATATAAAAAAGTATTGCACGTAATCAAAATCTTGTCTTTGCGATGACATTTTATCCCGGAAATTTTTAATAAAATAGTCACTTTAAAGGGAAATTACTTGTCTTTTTTTTTATTTTATTTTATTTTAATTGATTGAAAAATTGATACAAAAAAACAGAAGAATATCTATGAAGAAGTCGACCTTCATCAATGATCATATTTTAAGAGACTTCTAGATTTTTATACAATGCAATAACTTCAAATCCGTGATAAAGTTTTTTCCATTCAAATACATAAATCAATATGCTCGAAAATTATGATAATATTCTATAATTAGCGAGGAATCCGGGTTAAAATTAAATATATATTTCGTATGTGATAATAATTAACATATAGTGAAAGATTTACAGCTTAAATAATCTTTAAAAAAAAAAAATTTCTTTAAAATTCCAGATAAAAACGATAATCGTGATCAAGCAACCTATAAAAATTCTTAAAATCTTGTTTTGTTTGCTTCATTTTATAACAAGAAGTTGTAAGTAAGGATTAAGGCTTTGATTTTTACTATCGAACTTTTAATCTAGACTAATATTTCTTGTTAATTTATCTGCAAGACGTATGTGGCAGGAAGCATGATAGTATGACGCATGATTCCAAAAATACTTCATTAATAAATTAGAATTTTTTTTCCACCAATCGCATCGCAAGGACCTTTCCATATTTAAATAAAATACTTTCACTATCTCTATACTATATATGTTAATTAAAAAAAAAAAGAAAAGTGAAACCTATCAACACTATAGTTAATAATCTCTTCAGTTTCATTCTATGATTGTATTTCTTGAGGAAAAACAGAAATTGAAAAACAACAGATTTTGAGAATTATTCGTATATCATTGATTAGTAATTAACATATATGCACAAAATTGTCCCTGAACAAGATTAACTTCTTATAAGTCAATAGTGTATTGCATTCTCAAAGACAACTACTATACTTTGTAGTATATTTAGCTTGAATTAAAAAAATAACAAAACATCGCGACTAGAACGAACTTATCTGATTTTCACTTTCATTTATTGCTTTCTCGTACATCCGCAAAGATATGAAGATATATATATATAGATTCCAAAAAAAACAAAATATCTCTATAGGTAATTTCAATTTAAGGTAATAATTATTAATACTTGATTAACCGGATTCTTACTAATAACTATTGAATTCTTTTAAAGGTAGTTATTGGGTTTTTTTACGAATTAAAGTAGGATGTGGTTATTTAGATCTTTGTCGATATAAACACTGATTAGTTCTATTCTAAAGTGAAATATCAATTCTGTTTTATTGGCCTCAATATATTGAGCAAGTCATTTAATATCAATTTAAATTCAAATTTTAAAAATATATAAACAAAAATATATAAAAAACTAAAATCAGCATCTAGACAATATTATTTGATAGTATAATAGTCTATAATATCTCGTTGTTTTAACTTCATTCATATCATCGCTTTTTCCATTGATTTCATAATGGATTTTAGGTATTGTAGAAAATAAGCGATATAGATTTTCCCGGCTAGGGCATCGCTATGTTGAAATTAACAATGAAAAAGCATAGAAAGGACTTTTTCAGTAATGCAGATATTGCAGTTTAGACAACTTTGTGTGTGTTGTCATTATGCAGGAGTTGGACAGCAGAGCATAAAATACTGCAATATATTCGACCAGAAAGTACATAGAAATTCTATATTGCGCATTATGCCGTATTTGGCACATAAAATAAATTTTGGAACAGATATCATTTCTGCATATTTTCTCACTGAACTGAACATTTGTGATGTGCATAGTAAGTAACCGTAACTACTTCCCGAATCTTGAATTCAGCATTCCACTTACTGCTAGCCAAATTCTTGATACCATAACGATTTTTGATCTATAACTTTCCTCTTCATGTAACGATTTTTTCTTACAAAACCGAATTCTGTTACAATCTCTTCGTATACTTTACGATAGGAAATAAATATATACATATACCAAACAAAATTTTCCAATATAATATATTATAAAATATTATAATTTATAGAGAAAATCTTAAACAAATTAATTCTAATTAATATCGATTGAAACACGATCGCGAAAACATTTCAATATAAGATCTTCAAAAAATTGATCGTAAATTTATTTATTTATTCTAAATTTAAACGAATTTGTCATACGTAGGCGGAATTATGATGATCATGTCTCGATTTCTCGATCAGATTTATGTATATCGAATTGATTTACATGTTTCGTATGTGGTTTTTTTTTTTGGCTGTGCGATCTTCTTCAAAATACAAGGCGTCTGATTTCTGAATTTTTTGAAGCCCGGAAGTTTTTCTGTTTTTTTTTGGTTTTGTTTCTTAAATTTATTGTATCTTATTTATTTTTTGTACTTTACTATAAATATAATTAAATATTATTATTAAAATTCAACTATCGTTTTTTAATGGATAAAATCGTTTCAATAATTTTCATTATGTGTGCTTGAGTTTGAATATTTATTAGTTAAAATCTCGGTAATCCATAAATTGATAAGAAAATTAAATTTCAAATATTGTGTATAAGAAAGTTATGTGGAGTTTTTCATATAATGCATTTTTTAAAAGTTGCTGATCTATAGCCAAAAATAGTTCCATTATATATGTTTTTCAAACCAGGTGGAAAGTTTTTTTTTTTGGCGAAATTTATTATACCTAAATAACCGATCAAATAAATTGAATTCGTGTAGAAACATATTAAAATTATATATATATATATATATTGTAGAAATAAAAATTAGTTAACTTGAAGGACAAACTTAAATAAAATTTCAATAAAAACATAAAATATCGATTTTAATATTGTAGATTGTTAAAAAAAAATACGATTATTTCGATAGTATAAGGCTACTGATTTTCAATCATTTTTAATATATTAGTATTTTAAGACATTTAATAATATTTATGATATTTTGTTTATCATTTCCAATTATAAATATTGTTTTTTGGAAAACACGTGTGACTATATTCACATATTTGTTAACATATAAATATTTAACATAATTCATAATTTTTCTTGAAAAATTAATATTTTCTTATTTTTTTTTAATGTTTATTCATTCAATCAAAACATATTTTGTTTTGATTGAAAACTTGTCTATTTCATAACTATCATAATAATAATAATAATAATAATAATAATGATAATAATAAATTGTCTGTGTCCAATCAACAAATTGTCTGACATTCAAGATTGTTGACAGATAAAACAGATATTTGTGGGCCTATTAAATATTTTGTCACATTTAATTCGGTGACAAAATATTGAAATTATATATATTTTGGCAGATCGATGAATTAGTATGTATTAAAAATATACTAAATCATAATTCATTTTTAATTAGTTCCAATGATTAATTTTATATAGTTCCGGTTTTGTGTGTCCTCCGAAAATTTATTATAAAAAAAAAAAATCTTAACTGTTTCGGGATATTGGGTACATACTATCTCAAATTGAAAAACGAAAATCTTTAGAAAACATATTAGAAACTTCCGCAAAGATCATTTATTCAATTGCTTAAAGATGTTTTGTCTTTATGTCACAATATGCTACTTAATTTTAATCTGTTGAACTGTAAAACAATCTTTCAACGTAATTCGAATTCATAATGTTTTTAAGCATATTCAAAATTTCATAAATTTCAAATAAATTGAGAACCTAATATACTAGACAGATCTCCGATTTTAGTTACAATAATTATTTTTTAATGATACTTCTGAAACATCCATGACACATCTTCTTTTTTTCACAATGATCATTCTTGTCATTCCGAAAGGTTCAAAAAAATACTATTTTGTTTGTAATTTTCAAAATATAATGTTTATTCATTTTGATTCAATAAAATTAATTTTTTGTAATTGTTTTTAGTAAATTTTAAGGAATTTTTAGAATAATAAACATTTTTCTTCCTTTTAAGTTTATGTGAAAGAAGAAAACATGTCAAAATTACATGAAATTTTTAAAATGTTCAAATGTAGATGGCCCTGTAAATAGTGTGAAACGAAAATTTGGGACCTCTTTACAATTTCTTTTAATAATTAAAACAATATTGATGCTTGAAATAGATACTTAAAATTGATAATTATTACGTAAATAAAGGTCATTATCGAGTTTTAATGACCGATTGGGCAATAATGACCATTAAAATCGGAGATCTGTCTAGGATATAAAAAGCATTGGAATAGTTCGATGGATTTAGTATTTTTTTCGTCAAACTCTTAACTCAGATCCTTTTGTTTATTTATTTTGAAAAAGAAAAAGCTAAAAAAACATCTAAAATATAATTTAATATCCTTTTATGATTAATTCGGTAAATAAATTGCATCAGATTTAGTGGAAAATTTGTCATTAAAACAAGATAAAAGTGATTTTTAAATCACTTTTAAATACAGTCGTTAGATGACATCAGAACATGCTCTGATTTATCAAAATGCCAAGTAAAAACAAAAAAAAATTGTCAGGACAGGAAGAAAACTTTGTATTTAATTAAAATATTTCTTGATTTTAATTTTCTTATACTTAAACATGCGGATTTTAAACAAATTTATATAAATTCTTTAATAGAAATAAATATTTTGTGGGTGTTTGGCGACTTTATTGACGTATCGGTTTTTTATAAAATTTAGCACCGAATGAAATTAGCCGCTTTCCTTACCGATGTAAATCATAGTCTATGTTCTTTGGTACCTGTTGTATGATTCAGTTTTAAGGTATAGAAAATGCGGAATCATAACAGCGATTCAGGCGTACATTTGTCGACATTCGAAGTCACTTTTCCAAGACACCACATATGGTTGATAAAATGCTTCAGTATGTGTGTAAATAAACATGCATGTAGTCATTGAGTTCGAAACACATGTGTTTGTTATGCGTCATTTTTTGTTTTTTTTTTAACTAAAAATTTTTTTTTTGTTAAAATTATTAGAAAAAAATGATTTTATTTAGTTTAATGCAAAATAGTACTAAAGTAAAAATTAATTTAGTTGAGAATTAATCGTTAAACAGAAAAAAAATTTTTTTTTTTTAATTAACGAAATCTTTCATACAATTTACTAACGGAAAAATACTGACTAGCTCGAGAGGACGTCAGAAAAATTGGTGACAAAAAATTTCCCGACGGTATAAATAATTTCCTTTTCGAAATTAGATTTAGCGAGGTGGCAAACTCTTTTTTTCATATTAGGGAAATTTTTCAAAAAAGGTGTCAAAAAACGTCGACAAATGTACGCCTGAATCGCTGTTCATGTTTTACAACGGTAAGAGAATACCAATAATATGTGTAGGAAAGGAAATTATGATATTTTAGTCTTAATATGAAGAAATTTTCGTTTATATTTTCTTCAATAAAATCATGTTTTTAATAGAACATTTGTAAATAAACTGTATATAAGAAAGTTGCTTATATACCAATAATATTTCTATTATACTCTTTAACATAAAATTTTAATCAAAAAATAAAGAAAAAAATTAAATATATAATTTAAAAACAAGCTTCTGTTTTGATGATTTTTTTAATGTTGTTGATATTAGAACGTTGACATATTAAAAATGTTATATATATATTTTTTTTTCAATAAAGTTTTTTAAAAAAAACCATAAAATATATAACATAAAACTTAAAAAATGTTAAATTAGAAAAATGTCAAACAATATCGGAATAAAATCAAAATCAAAAAAAAAAAATCACATCAATGACCGCGCAACATCAGAGAACTAGTTTTAATTATGTTAAGAAGGCGGACAGAGAAAATATATCGCGCACATTAACTATAGACGACATAGTATACAAATTTTCGATAAATATAAAAACAAGAAAAATTTTTAAAATCCGGCTCAATGCTGACGCATTTCAATTTTCTGATGAAAACCCAGAAAAATAAGTAAAATAAAATACAAATATCGTTAATAAAAACACGGACTTTTGCGAGCAATTTTTGAAATTAGTCACAATTTTAGAATTTTCCCATCAAAGGAGAAATTCTTATATAATAAAATATAAATTTTGTTTCTAAACAAATTATGTCATTTCCAAACAAAATAACCCAAAATTAAAAAAATTATTTAAGAGGTGTTAAATTTCGTAATTTATATTTTAATTGGTTAATTATTTCGCAATAAACAAACAAACATTGATTCATGATGATCTGAATTCAAAATGAAGGTGTTTTTTTCGTCTCGAAGAATCATGTGAATTGTTTCAAATTACGCGCACCTTTTTTTGGACAATAAAACAATAATAAAATGTAGAAATAAATTACACGGAACTTTTACATAACACAGTACATAAATTCTTCAAAAAAACTATCTTCTTAGGGCTTCCAAAAGAACATATAGGTAAAATCATTAGGGTTACATATCCTCGTACTTCGTATACATGGCGACTTTAAAACTAACATGAGTTCGATTTGTAACTCAATCTGGGTTTTTTAGATTGAAATATTGACTAGAAATTGACTTCAAATTATGTTTGGGTTTCATCTATTTTAAATTTTAAGGTCGATCTCTGTTTACATGTAAAATTTGAAGTCTATATCAAAAAATGTTTGTGCTCGGATCGAATCAAGTTGAATTCATGTCGATCCGGGTTCAAATAGACGATTTTTGGATTGAATCCATGTTCAAATAAATCATATAAACAAAGTAATATAATAAATTTTTATTTTTTTATTTTCTAAAATCTTAATAAAAAATTATACCAATTAAGAATGTTCCTAATTAATGAATCCATCACGCGTAGACATGACAAACTTTTGTTTCTCCTTTTTTTTGCTTTGGGAATTACCACAAAATTTAAGACTTAAAAGCTTTTCGAGTTCGTTAACTTAAGTTCCGTTTCCATAAGTAATTTTTGAATGAAAAATTAAGTTCAACAACTTAAAAATTTATAGACAAAAAAAAAAATGCTTTTTACTACTATCAGATTTTTGCACGTAATTCTAGTAAACAATCGGATTTTTTAAAACACAAAAAAAAATGTTTATAAATAAATTAATTTAAATTAAAAATCCATTAAAATAATAATTGTGATTGTGTATTGTTTAGATTCTAAACTTTAGAACAAAAAAGTTTTTATTCATTCGAAAACTTTGGAAATTACGAAAAAATTACTTACTTCCAAAGTTGTTCTCATAAATAAAAAAAAATCATAATTAAAATTATCGTCAACAATTGTGATTAAGTAATCGAAAAGTTAATATGATAGAAAACAGAAAATCTAACTAATTTTATCACCAAAATAGTCCAACTTTATAGAATTTAAGTTAAAGATAGTATTGTCCATTTATTTCTTCTGAATTTTATACCAATTTTTATTAGGAAAAAATGAACGCCACAAAACCTTAACAAAATCGTTGATTCGAATTCTTTTTAATCGAACATAAAAGGGAAGACTAATATCTCAAATTGGTTAAATATAAGGGTGGCCCTTATTTTTCAACTTTACAAAAGTCTACCTCCCACCCCTCAATCTTGTTCCAATTAACAAAAAAACGATATATACCAAATTTTAGATCAATCGGACAACTGCAAGGCGACCCTCATCGAGCTTGAAAATTTAAGGAGTTTTCGAATTAACTTTTGGGAAATTTATTTCAAAATGTTTTTTAATAGTTCCTGGGGTCGCCTGAATGTTCCCACATAAATTTCTTTAAGAAGAGAAATAAAAAGGGTAGATATAGGGAAGTGTCGTCGGGAATACTATGTTCCAACTTCAAGGCGAGTGAGGGTCGCCCTAAACTTGTCCGACTGAGCAAAAATTTTGCATAGGCTGTTTTTTAAGTCATTGAAACAGGATTAGGGGATTGGGAGCTTAACTTCCAAAAACTTTCATACAGCTAAGGGCCACCCTATTATTGAGAGTTTTTTCAACTCATACTTGCATTTACCATGCGCAATATTTGGTAGACCAGTTCATTCTTTCCGGTGTAGTCAGTGCCTTGAAATAACTATAAAAAAATTTCAACGTACTAATGTTCGAATTAAGTTGCATTTTGTCTAAAATTAAGGGAGTATCAATGCCACCGTTAAAAATTTGATGAACGAAGACCACACTTAACAATTTTGCCCTATGCAACTATAAAGTATTATTCCATGATAAGTTCTGTAAAACAAAACGCTAAAATCTACAGATTGTGAACTTCAAAATTTTTTAATAAATTTTTGATAACAATTTTTAAATCGCTACTAACTTGACCTTAGATCTTCATAAAATCCGCTAAGAATTTACGTCATGGAATATTAAAGAATTATGTAAATTTGAATTGATATGGCCTTATTAAATCATTTTAAACGACGTCATTATTGTAGGCGGAAGACAATAGTTTGGATATATAAGTTTTTGGTGACATCAAAAGTTAGAAGACAAATTTGGTAATTAGTAATCATAAACGAAAAAACAAAAATTAACAGAAATAGATGAGTTTTTTTTTTTTGTTAAATAAAATAAAAAATTAATAATTTAAAATATTTAATTAATTACTTAATTAATTTCAACAAAAATGCATGTTTTCCCATGACAAGAAAAAAACTAAAACATTTATTTTTTAATTACAAGATCGCACTTAATGACAAATTATTGTTATTAATTTGGAGATTTCACCTTGACCCGCATTTTCTAACACCACCGACTCCGCTACTAGTCATTCTTGTATTTGAATTTTTAATATGAATTTCTTCTTAAAAAAAAATAAATAAATAGTTTTACATTAATTTTAATTGAATGACGTTTGTTTTTCCATTTTTTTGGAATAAAAATATTAAATTGATAACTCTTAAAAGAGGGAGTTTTCATTACCAAAGAAAAAATTGCTACAAATAAAATTTGTTCCAAAAATAATATAAAATATAGTTTTTTTTGGATTAAAATAAAAATTTTTATAGGCTTTTAATGTGAAAAGATTTTGAAATTTTCATCCAAATAAAATAATTTAATTTTTTGGCTTTTTTAAAAATATTTTTCAATGCTGATCTCATTATTGTTTAAAAATCAAAAAAAAAAAAAAATAAATAAAATTAGGAAATTTTTGCAAAGAAAACGAAACTAAGATTTCATAAGTTTTTCGCCTTTTTTTTTTTTAACAAATAATTGCCAACAAAACTAATTTAATGTAAATTATTATTGTTATAATTCTTCTGAATCGAATCAAATTTAAAATACTAATAAATTTTAATTCACATAAAATTTTTAATAGAAAATAAATAAAAGTATTAAGGGTAGTGTAATCAGATTAATACTTTCTCTATAATGATAACTAAAACAAGGTTAATTAAATAAAATTGTTCAGAAATGTGGTGACTTTAAAAATGGCCCCAAAAATATACTAATCATCTGTAAATCTTTCAAAATATTGAGGTTTCAATAAAGATAATAAATAATGTGATGAGGAAAATTCAAAAAGTCTTTTAGATCTTATAGTAATAGCAAAGATCCTATAGTACTATAGGTAATAGCTTTATGCCCTAGACATACTACACAATTTAATCCAGTGAATTATTTTTTAATCGAGAATTGCGACACATTCTGTTTTTCTGTATTAAAATTCATTCTCAATTATTTTTTGACATTTCTTAAAACTTAATATAAATTTTTGGTTAGAAAATTTTTGAAGTCAAAAAAAAGTATTTATGAATATGCAAACATCTAAAATCTAAAAGAAAAAATTTAAAAATATTATATTTAAAAAAAAAAGAATCATTTCCTTCAAATACAAAAAATTAGAACCGCCAAATTTGAATTTGTTATTTTGTTCGACATCTTCTTCTTATTTTTTCATTTTTGAAAATTTATACCTATAAATATGTGCGGTATTAGCAGATATAAAGCTTTTCACACTCAGAGAGCGAAAAGTTCTCAATTATTCAATAATTCAGATCAAAATTCTCGGTTAAATTTCCTCAATAATTGAGAAAATTTGGTCCACTATCGAATTTTAACCGAGAATCGTGAGATAATCGAGATTATCGCTGCTAATATGTCTTTAGTATTAGAGACATGGAAGCTCTTTCCATAACATCAAATGTTATTTACTCATGTTCAATCAAAACTTTTTAGAATTTTACATAAAATGTCTTTTCTCATTTATATAATTGGTTTCAATAATTATATTAAATCAATCTAACGTTTCAAATTAGAATAGTTTCATAGAATTATTTTTCTTGGCCATCCCTAATTTTTCAATTACCGAACATATTGGAATTCAAGCAGCCTAGTCCCAACATGTAATTCAATAATGGAATCGTGTAACTCGATTTAAACCAAATCACATTCCTATACTTTTTCGATACGATTTAGTCACACGACTTCATTCCAGTTTATTTTATCATTCCCGTTTAGTCTTTTGCAACACTTTTGCAAACTCCTATATACTATACTACAAGCCGTCAAGCAGCCTTTAAACCAGGAAACATGTCTTCAAAGACGTTGTCAAACCTGCTGTTAACTGCTCCTCCAAGTATGTATTTAAGATACTTTTTATTTTTCAACAAATCGTGCGTGGATGGTGTGTGAATACAACGCATTAGAGACGATAAAACTTAGCCAAAATCGACAACAGGCCGCAGACGCTGTGATAACATGTTTCCTTGTTTAAAGAGAACTCATTGACTGTGATACCTAGTCCTGTTTTTCCTCAACTTTGTATGAAATTTATGATTTTCTCATTTTTTTCCGTCGAAAAAATGGACCTATATTAACACAAAACCTAAAATTCTTTCTTCTATAATATAGAGAAAGTATATTTTTTGAAGAAAATTTCATAAATTCATAAAATCATAAATTCAAAATTATATTTTCTTATTATTTTTCATTCATTATAATCAAAATTACTGAAATGGAAATTATTTCCATTGCCAATGTCGTCATGTAACTTGATCTTTAATAAATTACATAAATTAAGAAATTGGTAAATTTTTGTCACGGAAAATCGTAATTTTTTTTATGACTTGATTATCAGAAGAGCAAATTCGATAATTTTAATTAACCTCTTTCGATGGAAATTATACCAGATTTTTTTTATAGTCTGGACACAAAAATTTTCGATTGAACTAACTTCTGGTTTCAAAATAAAACATAAAAAAAAAACATAAATATTTTCCATAAAATTAGTATGATTCTAAAGCTTAAAATTTGCATTTAAATAAAAAAAAAACAATCTTAACATTTTTCTCATAGTTTACATAGTTTTCCATTTGATCAGCCAGTCTGGTCTGTATTAATGAAATTTTCAATTTTACACTATTAATGAAGATTTTATTGATTTTTAACGATTTGTATTAAAAGATAAAAAGGTGAGACAGAATAAATGATACCTTCAGAAATATTCATACCAAATTTCAAGCGAATTGTGTCAATAGTTTCCGAGAAAAATCATAAGGTTTGTTTGGTTTTAACAACTCAAGTTTTCGAATTTTTTCATGGAGCATAACTTAAAATAATAAAAGCATAACCTTTTAGAATAATGTGAAGAAACAAAAGTTAATTTTCAAAAATTTCAAGTTTGAATACTATAACTTGTAAATAAGTAAAATTTACCTAAACAAATGAACATTTTAAGTACTAATAACTAGCGTTTTAGGAGGAGGTACAATGGGCTAGATAGGCCTACATGCTAAGGCCAGCAACTTTGCGGGGGGCCCTCCAATACAATACATCATACAAGTTCTAACCATTCTACGATATCTTCACGCCTGCCGCACACTTGAGCTAAGCGAGCAAAGTTACGTAAGCTAAGTTTCTCGCTGATAGTAAAAAATTCAGCATTTACATTGGTCGCTTTGAAACTACGTCGCCTGGTCATGAGCTCATGAGCGACACGAACTAAGCTCTTTTACGTTGTTCAAACCTCAGCTACGCGAACGACCTTTGCTGGCATCGCTCACAATAATTTATACGTACTTTCGGTATTTTACAGTATTTCTACTTTCTATATCTTTTTTTATTAAGTCATGAACTTCCTCAAATTGCTCCCTTCTTAACCGCAACTATTTAAAGAACTCGGGATCGGTTAAATCGTGCAAAAGAGTATGAAATTCTCCATATTTCACACGTTTCATCGCAAATGGTGAACACCAAATGCTTCTTTTCTATTTCCCTTTAACAAAACTCAATAAAATTTCTTGTTCAAATTCCTCTTCAGACAAACCTGATTCGGAATCTCTAACGGCTCAAATAGAACTGATGGCATGAATTTACCAAAAATATCGCCGCCTAGCTTAGTGTTTAAGGGTGGAACGAGGTTAGCGAGCCGAGTTAAGCTATTTAACTACAGCGAGGCTCATCCGCATAGCTTTGTTCAAGTGTGCGGCGGGCCTAAGAGTCTGGTTTAACCTTTCACTATAATTTTCAAAGGAGGAACACAAATTGTAATATGTAGAATATATCATACAAGTATTTGGAGGTCGCGAATATTTTGTGACAAATTATATAAATATTGCGTTTTAGATCATATCATAGACAATTTTTGGTATGATTCAGAGTTTTGAAAGTCTTTTTGATTTTCCTAAAAGTTCTTCATTGAAATTAACTGAAAAACTTTTATTCACTATATTTTCATTAAAATTCCAACATCCCTTGTGTATAAGTTTTGCTTGTTCTTTTTCGGTGGAATGGCGTTTTTTTTTTCATAAAAACTTTCATTTCCTCATTCCAAAATTAAAATTTTTTATTTTTACCTTTACTATATAGAGATCAACATATTCATCATTTTACGTAAAAAAAAACAACAAACAACAAATATTTCGTAAAATCCGATAAAAACATCAAAATTTGTTCACATTATTCATATTTTATGCGCGAATTTAATAAATTCGAAATGAATCTGTTTTTTTTTTTTTCTTTACATGTTTATTTTTAATCTTTCTTTGATTATAAGTCTCTGATAACGATGATGATATCATAACAAACAATTCACACTTTTCCCATAAAAAAATTGATTTAAGATATTAAAAATAATATATTTTATGTTTTTCTTCTTTATTTTTTCTTTTATTATACAAAAACCTTTCAAAAAATTCAATTTCTTTGCAATAAAATCAAAGAAATATAAAAAAAAAATCTTAATGAATACTGCTTTTTTTCATGATCTAATCTAACTTAATTGGTTTAATGAATAAAGTCGTTACGATTTAATTAGTAATCGATTATAAAATATGTAATTGGAAAATCAATGACTTGTTTTGAAAATGTTGTTTAAAAAGAAAAAAAAAATCAAATTCCTAGATCCTGGATGTTCAGAATTTGAATTTTTCTTTATGAAATGACCTTCATAGAACGATGATTGTATCAAAAACCGCGAAGTAAAAGTAATGACGTTATTATTTTAGTGATAAAAATTAGAAGCAAAAAAAAAGCAATGATCAATAAAAGAAAAAAAAATATCAATAATTTCTTCAGAAATTAAAATTTCAAGGTTTTCCAAAAAAAAAGAAAAACTGAAAACAATCAAAAAATTGTATACTTAATAAAAATTACGAATAGAAATGATTTATATATAATCAATATGCTTTTGTACCAGAGATTCTACTATATTGAAAGAAAAGCACCGAGCCTCACGGACTTCAGATTTAACTTTTAGTCCCTTTTTCAGACTTAAGCCCAATCTCCACACAGCCAATCTCCATTTCCTACGTCTGATGCAAGTATGGGATATACTATACAAAAATTGGTTAAACAGAAAGGGAGAAAGCAATCATCCTACAAATTTTGTCGGCTTCTGCATTTCTCATTTCCCTAACTGATTTTCGATCTGCAGATGATCCCCCTCAAAAACAGATTAACATGTTTATCTAATTTATATGGCACTGCATCTGCGAGTGCATACTATCACAATAATCACACTCGATACCATCGCACACTACCAATTTTTCTAAATTCTGTGGGTAAAAGTCTGATGTTTTTATTCGATCAATCCTAGCGAAAATTGCAAAAGTCCATCTCTTTCTAGTTTTCTGATTTTCCCTGTCAGAATAGGAAGGAATTGTGCCATGATTAAAGAATGCGCATTTATCCAAAATACTCCAATTATTCAACTTACGAAAGTTTTAATATACGAGATATTTTTCTGGAACCAATTACACTCGTAAGTTGGACAGCACTCTACTATTAGGTTCATATAACAATTTGAAAGTTTTCCAAGTCAACTAAAAATCTGACTAACACAAATTCCAATAGCTTTTATTCGATGCTAAAATAAATTTTTGATAGTTCTTATATAAGGTATATCTTAATCGACATACAAACTTCATTTCTTTGTCAGTAATAATTTCCATAATTTGTTCAAGAAATTCCATATACTTCCATCTCAGTGTTTAGATAACTGGTCTCCTATGAAAACCTCGTCTTCTATCAATATTACAACTTATTTTGAAGTTATTCTATAAGTTCACTGCTTGTAAATCGTAAAAATCAATTAATTTAATAATACTACAATACATGAAGAAAATACGGTGGCCAAACAAAAAAAAAATGTCTTGAAAAGAATTGATCTATCTTAATCCGAGTGATTAGCTAAAATGGTATTTCATGTTTTTGATGGCATTGAACTGCGTGGGGTTTTTGTGCTGACATTAAAATAAATGACAACATAAGAAAATGGACAGAATAATTAAAAAATAAAAATTGTACTGGTTAGACAGGAGTCTTTTTGCGAAATTGTGATTCTTTAGCGTTTGATCTATTACCAAAAAAGAAGAAAAAAAAACCAGAGACAACTTAAGACAGATCTTTTAAAGGTCATTCTTCCGAGTTTCCATAATGATTTATTTATTTATGTGTCTTTTTTTTATCTTCTAATTTAATAAGTATCACAAAAAGAAAAAAAAAACTGGTTATTTGAAAAACTAACATAATTAGAAAAAGAGCACTTGTAAAATTTGATCGTTGCGCGATTGAAAACGCGATAAAATATCTTGTAAGATTACTTTTTTTTGGGACATCCAAAATACAAGTCGAAAATGATTACACATATAATTGAAATTTTATGAATAATTGTTTTTAGATCAACTTTTTAAAAGCTTTCTATTTAATTATCAAATATTTTAATTACAATAACGGTATGAATTGGAGTTTCCCAAAATTTTGATAAAAGTCATGTTCGTTTTGGGTTCAATGCCTTATTAAAAATTTTCCAAAATAAGAAATAATTTTAAAAAATTTCCGGGATGTATCCAAAGTAGAGATAGTTCAAGTTTAAATTTCTGAACCTACACGAAGACATTACACTGGTATGAACTGATAATATATCTTCCAAAATATGTAACCACATTCCAATTTTTACGTTAATCGACTATTCCCTAAGGATCTAGACTGAAAAACCCACGATTTCAGTCTAATTTGAAGCTATGACACATTTGTAAATCTTCAATACGTTTTCCAGATGATGTATACTGAAAATAATTACTATTCGCTATTTAAAAGACTAAGAACATTATTGTGGTCTTTCTTAGTACAGTCAGACCAATGTATTATATACGTTATCTGTGGTATAGTGATACTATTTTTTTTTATATTTAAGAAGTCAATAATTGATTAATAATGAAGATCTGATTAGAAATAAATCAAGAAGTATTTTTACATAAAGGGTACTTTACACTACATGAGTTATTAATATGATAATTTGTGGCAGGTGAAAATTTTAAAATGAATAAAATCCCGATTATTTTAATTTGTTTAAGCTTTTTAACTTTTATTACAAAAAATCTCAATACATTAAAAACATTTATTTTTATTGTAAAATTTTCCATATTTTTTAAATCCGTTTTTTTCTAACCTCAAAAAGTAGTTTGTTTACATATACCTAACTCTTTCAAAAATTCACAAAAAATTAGAATCGTTTCTAAAATTTAAAATTTAGGTGGAAATAGTTGCTCATGTGTGTCATTTTTTCCAACCTCACAATATCAGGGTTGTGTACACTCACCAACTAAATGCAACTAAAAGTTACACTTTTGCTTTCACTTGGTACCATTTTTTGACTATTACACCGACACTTTATCGTTCACTGGCTTACACCGGTGTCGATTTGACTAATTTTTTTCGACCAATGTCATGGGGCGTAGTCGATTATTTACATTTCTATTTTGTCAGTTAGATTTTGAATTCAATACAGATTTTTTTGAATTCATTAATTTTTTTAATATTTGGCAATAATAAGTTTATATTTAATTCGTTGAAATATATTCGGAAAAAATTAAAATTGTTAAAAAAGTGGAACCATAAAATATGTTTTTTATATAAATATTTATTACTAAATTAAATATTAAAAATAATTGGATTTCATGAAAGTAATTTTATGGTAATAATTACAGTACATTAATTAACCTATAAATGCGCATTTTCTCCAATTAACACTAATTTACTACGGCTACGACTACGATCGTTCACTCGCAAACAATTTACATTTTTCGACACCGGCTTTTTTGACATTAATTTACACCGATGTGATCGACTGAACGGAATCCTGAACTGTCGAAACTCATATGTCGAAATCACATAGTGTAAAACGCCCTTTAGTGATCATGCCAAGTTATTTGATAAAAAGCATTCATTTTTTTTTTATCAAAAAGTTTATTTTTTCTAGAAACTTATATCAAATTCTTACAAATATTTAAAATCTTCAGTTTTTGGTAGAATTATCATAAAAAACAAGCTTATTTTTTTTTTAATAAATTTAATTATTATACAACGATTTACTAATAAAAATAATTTATTGATCATAAAATCTAAACAACGACATAAACTCAAGAAGTTGGATGATTCGCAATAATATTTTATTTGTTTTAAGAAATCTTACTTCAAAAAAATTATAAATAATTAATTTGAATTTTTTTATAATTCATTAAATTAATTAATTTTTAATTAAGTTAGATCATTTTTAAAAAAACACATGTGTTTTTTTTTTTGGGAAGTATTTAATTAGCGCAGAATTTATTTCCGTTTTAAAAAAAATATATATAAAAAAAAATATTCCATCATTTTCCGGAATTTTGATTTATGAATAAGAATTAATTATTTCTATGGTCCTTAATTAAAAAACCAAAAAGAAAATACCAGTTTTAAGTTTTATTTTTGGAGATTAGTAAAACTAAAAAATCTTATTTTTTTTTTTCTTTTTTACTATAAGCAAATATTTAAGAATTTAATAATTCTTTGTTTTTATACAAGAAAGAAAAAAAAACTTGTATTTTTCTTAGAAATGTTTTAAATAAAAAGTTTTTGAAAAAATTTCTTGAATAAAAATTTTGAAATAAAAATTTTTTGTGTTGCCAAGAAATTTTAAATGAATTTTTCGGGATTGAGTTTTTTATTCATGTTTTTTTTTTTTACAAAACAAACAAACAAAATGCTTTTATAATATTTTTACAAATTTTTGTGTTAATTACAATAATATTAATTAAAAGATTAAAAAAAAAAAAAACTTATTTACATTCAAAGAATTAACAGAAGCAACTTTTTTTAATCCTTTTGAAAATCCATCTTGATTAATCGTATATACACAAAATGTTAATTTGTCAATTGTTAATCTATGATTTCTTGAAAAGCTTTAAAAGTTTTTAATCGAATAAAATAAAGCCCAAACGTCGACAAATTATGATTTGAATTTTGTGTGATTTTTTTTTGAAATTATATTTTGAAATGTTTCAAGAAATAGGCATGTGAGATTTTCTAGTTTAATAAGAAGACTATATAACTTAGATAGATAGCCTTTGTAGTAAAGGATGTTACCTTTAGCAGACATTCTCTTTTTTTTCGTGTAACTTCACTTTAATCTATTTGTATATCTATTTTTATTACTTTCTGCTTATATTTATTATTGATTTTCATTTTTAGTTATCGTGGTTCCGGTAAAAATCCGGTAAAAGTAAGGAGTACAGGTTTTGGCAATCTTGTTTAGTTGGTAGATGTTTGGAAGAAGACTATTGAATGAATTCCAGGTGTGAATGAAACTATGGAACTGTTTTATTAATTAAAAATTAAATGTATTTGCATATGGAAATGATAACAAGAACTATAAATTATATGCTAAACAATATATATAATAATAAAGTAAGCCAATAACAACTAAGTAAATAAATCGTAAATGTATATATAGTTGTTGACACCACAGTATACTTCTTAGGCTGTGTGGGAATAGTTGATGACGCCACAAAGTCAAAGCTATGTAAAGGTACAAAGAAAAGAAACAGAAAATTGTTTGTATATAAATTTTTGGCACCATTGCAGCGCTGCAAAACATGCCTCCTTGTTAATAGTATTTGTAAAAAAAGATTGTAAATACATGTACATATTTTTATATCAGACAAATATGTTCTAAAAAAATATTACTGGTCTGTTGTGGGCCGCAAACACACAAAAATAGGCAAAAAATTAGTCATAATATTTTAGTTTAGATTAAATTAAACTTTTTACTATTCACAAAATTAAATAAAAATTTAATGTAGATAGGCTGCACATTTCATAAAGGCCACAGAAAAGCCTTAATTGAATTATTCCTGCATTATAGATGGTAAACTCAAACTGCAAATTTTTCAAAGCTGTGGCAATGTTAATTTTTAATCAACATCATTTAAAATTTATTAAACATTGAACCAACTCATTCTTCTTTATCAAGATGAATTAAATTTATACATGAAATACCAAATTTGGATAAAGTTAAACTTTATTAAATCAGAAACACTTAAATTTATCATGCAAAAAGCTAGTCTTTAGTTTATACGCGACATTTTTTTTGATCAAAATTTTAGCGATAAGAAGTTTTTAAAAAATGTAACATATACTTGTAGGAACTATAAAAAAAACCATGTTTTTTTGCTATTTGTTTCCTGAACAGAAAACAAAAAGAAATAAATTGTTCTACCATAGACTAATAGATAAAGATTTCCAACGGCTCTGCATTTAACTGATTCTTTTTATATAGTGATATCCCGACACAATATAGATTCTTCTCTTTCTTTCACATTAGGTCTGTTTTATTTGCCACTTGCTCTGGGGTAGAGCAAATTTTTACATTGAAAACAAAAACAACAAAAGACCAAATCCTACACTACTTTCAGAGCAGGTGTAAACTATTGCACCCGAATTAGTTCAGTTTTCTACCATAAAAAGTGTATTAGCTAAAACTTTCTCATTTAATTACAATTTGGTTTCTAAGCAGCGCTACAAACATTTGAATTAAAGCTTTCTCCTACTCCTGCTCGTTTTATTTGCCAATTAAAACAGACCTATTATAAACCATCCATTCTTCTTTAAGTTCACCTACAACAACAACACTGAACATCACACTGCCTATTTGGCTTGGACATCATCTAGGTATACTAATCTATGGTTCTACTTTCTTACAAAATGTTGTATAATTAAGTTATATCAAAAGAAATTCAAAGTTTTAAAATTCAAAAAAACCGACTTTTCATAAAAAAATTTTCCTATAAAATAAATTATTTATAATAAGCAAAGAGTGGACCTCCTAGAGTTTTTATGTTTATTAGAAATATTAATAAAAATTAAAATTAATTTATTAATATTTACATTATAATAAAATTTTTAATTTTTTAATAATTTTAATAGTTTGGGATATGCATTTTTATTTATTTTTTTTTTTTTTAAATATTATGCCACAAATTCATTATAAATTTGATATTAATTAATAAAAATTTTGATCATTTTATTATATATATATATTTATGATATGATATGATATGCGTGTACGATTAGATAACAACATTTTCTTAATTGGAGTTATTACACAAGACCTCGCTACCGATCGTAAATCTTCATATTTTTTTTTTCATTTCTATTATATATAAATAAAACATAATATTCCAAAACAAACAATTCGCTATGATGATTTTTTTCATCCCACCCATCTTTATTCATCACCAAAAAAAAAAAAAAACCAATATAGTTCCGATTATTATAATCAAATCGAAGAAAAATCAATAACAAAAAAAAAAGAAAAAAAACGTTTTTATTATCCACGAATTATTTTTTGACAAGGCAGGAAATATGGTTCCTTTAACCAAAACAATATAATATCGAATTGTTTAAAGTTAAACGAAAAGAAAATATGGGTGCGAAGCTTTCGGAAAAAAAAGAAGACAACCCATCCTAGAAAATACTATCTCTCGATGAATATTATTAAAATAGCTTCCGAACCGGCAAATCATAACGTGTGGAGATTTTTAAAACAGTTTTTGATTTTATTAAAAAGATATATCGATTATGTATCGAAGAAATGTGATTTCATAACCGAAGATCGATCATCAGATCGGATTATTTGTATTTCATGATTTTTGTGTTTTTAGATTAATTTTAATATTATTGATAAAAATAAGAAGAGATTTTTTTTTTGGTTTTTTTGGAAGTTTCCGAATAACTTTTGATGACAAATTTTTTAGTATATTATGATTCCTTTTTTCTTAAAATTTATTTCTCTTATGTTATTTTTCAAAACAACGTAATCATAATTTTTAGAAAAAAAAAAACTCAGAAAATATAGTATGTTACAGAGTCCACGTAAATGTGTTATGGAATTAACTCGATTCGGAATTTTGTAGGTCATCGAAATTAGAAAAGAAATCTCTGCATTATTACAAAGTTCGAATTAATAGATTGGAGTCTGTTCAGCACTGATGCTGATGCTATGTCTTAAGGAACTTACCGTGGAATGAACCTTTTCTATTACTTCCATAATATGATAGATTAAAATCGATGGAGCTATATTCTCTAGAAAAGCGTAACCCTGGTATCTGATGATTTCATCAACCAAATTTACTATTGGGGTATAGATTTCTTTTTTCATGCTAGACAAAATACATCTTAACATTAATAAATGATTCCTGAGTACAGTAGAAACGAACCGGTGTTCCGAATAATGCAACCCATTAAACAGTTGCTGACACGTTTCTGTCACTACAAGTGGCAATTTGGGAATAAGTAGCTAACATGTAGCGGTTATTGAAAATCTTGCTTTGAAATGCAAATACTTAATAGTAGTATTTTTGCTTGATCCAAATGAACCTAAAAAAAAACTGTTATATAATTTAATTTGAAAAAAAAAAAAGTTTTGTCGCCTTTTTCCCTAGTTCTGAGATTTAATTGGAATAGTTGCTAACTAACTTGTTACAAATTTACTGCATAATTATGACACCATTTCCATCTAATGTATTGAATTGTTTGTAACAGATATGAACTCTACTACATATTTATTAGAATAAGGTTTGGAAAAACGTCAAAAGTTTGCCTTACACACACCCTGTACATCATAACTTTGTATATAAACTTGTCTTACACTTTTTTTAGCTAGGCCGAATGATCTTAGTTCCAATCAACTTGTAACAAATTAAAAACAAAAAAATATTGCTTGTCACAGTTTTTAATTTTTCTGATTTTTAAAACGACAGAAATTCATTATACATAAAAGTTGATTTTATCGAAAATATTTTAATGGTGTACATTATCATTAATTTTTTAAGGTATTTATATTTATATTGAATAAAGTCCCATCCTCTGAAAGCATTTTTATAACGTAAGAAAATTACGCAATCTGAATTCATAAGCCATTAAAAAACTGTAATCATATTTGTCATTAATCAAAAGAAAATTAAATTAAATTTATTGAAGATGATCATCGAAAGATTTACATCTAATTTATCAAATTCCTAATAAAAGTATGAATGTCTTTTTTTCTTCAAACAAACACTTTTTGAATTTTTATTTTTTTGATTTTTGATTATTTTTTTTTGTTAAATAAATTTCCAAAAAATAAAAAACGGCGAAAAATTTCTAATAAAGATGTTTCAACACACAAAAAACAAAAATATCTGTTAAAGACACGATAAACGCGATTAACGACTTTTAACAACTTCTGATGAGAATATTTAATAAATAATTTAAAAATAAAAAATGTCGCCTCGATAAATTTTTATTTGTTTCTTTGAGTGTCTTATAGCTCAAGTTTTCTTTTCTTCCGCATTGCATTCCTATCACATAGAATCCATTAACAAAAAGAAGAAGCTAAATGCTATTTTAATAAGTTCTTGCATTTTGTTACTTTCTCTATACTAGATATTAAAATGTATGTAGTGGAAGTTTCTGTTTTTCGTTTATGATATGATATAATTTCGGCTTTCTCGGAATAAAGAAAACATTGTATATATGAAAATCCTTTATAGAATGAATATTAATAATTAAAATTGATTTCATTTTGATATAATAAAAACTGAAGTAGTTCTGGGCATCCATAGGCCAAGATAAAGCGTAGTCACTATAAAAATAGTCCCTGTACGATAGTTTCTTCTCCAAACTGGAAGTTACTAAATATAGCGTGATACATTCTTTACTTTTTTTTTTAAATAAAAATAAAACACTTAGAATTGAATGCAAATATCAAATCTTTATTATCAACTTTAAGCACATAGTATGGCAATTAATGTTTGAAAATAATTTCCTTCAAATGTTGGCCGGCACTACGTTTCAGCTCGGCCAGTCTGGCGGTCCAATTTTCGATCACTCTCTCAAGCATTTCGACCGGAATCTCATGAAGGACACGTGTAATGTTCGCTTCCAATGCTTCAATTGTCACTGGTTTATCGGCAAAGACTTTTGACTTTACATAGCCCCAAAGAAAAAAGTCCAAAGGTGTGATATCGCACGATCTTGGTGGCCAATTCACTGGCCCAAAACGTGAAATTAATTGCTCACCGAAATGATTTTGCTATAAATCCATTGTAACACGGGCTGTATGGCTCGTAGCACCGTTTTGTTGAAACCAAATATTTTCGAGACCACGGGCTTCAATTTCAGGTACCAAAAAGTCCGTTATCGTGGCACGATTGCGTTCACCATTGACGGTAACGTGGCCGCCGGCCGCATTTTTAAAGAAATACGGACCGAAGATGCCCCCGGCCCATAAACCACACCAAACTGTTGTTTTCAATGGATGTAATGGTAGCTCTTGAAACTTTTGTGGATGCTCATCATCCCAAATACGGCAATTTTACTTATTAACGTAGCCATTAAGCCAGAAATGAGCCTCATCACTGAACAAAATTTGGCTTGAAAATTCCGGATTTTCTTCGATGCGTTCAAGCGCCCATTCAGCAAACAAACGACGATGTAAGTCTTGACATGATGAATTACCATACAATACTGAACAAAAATGACAAATCAGAATGACACTAGTCATGCGTGATCTGTCAAAAAAACCCTATTGAAAAAAAAAGTAAGGTTTGAATCACACGGTATATCCATAAACATCGAACCATTAAACTTTTATTAAACGTTTTCGATATTTAAAGTCTTGATGTATTCAAACCTATTGCATTTGCTATAATTTAAAAATACTAAAAGGAAATTCTTTAAATTTTTGTACACACACGTATTTAGTCTTGACTCAATAAAGATCTGAAGTGGAATCATGTAACTCGATTGAGACTAAATCATATCGAAAAAAACATTTTCGTTGCTATCCTTTTTCGATACAATTTTGAGTTACACGATTCCACTCCTGAAAAGATTAAGATTTCATTGTATAAAGTTAATACAAATCTAAAGAAACATTTGCATAAGAATTAATTTCCATTTAAAAACCCAATATCTTTCATTTACATTTAGGTCCCCTTATCGTGTTTTAAAAGAGTTTTCTGTGCATCGACAGTTCCTAAAACATAGGCTCTTTGCCTATCTAGACGTAGTTTTAATTTGTCAACAGTTGTGTACACAGAAAAATTGTGAAGTTATTGACTAGTTGTAACAACTGAATTCTTTGTTGTGAAAACTGAATTTTAATTGTGAGAACTGAAAACTCACTTGTGACAACTGAAATTCAATTATCACAATTAGCCAATAATTTCACAATTTTTCTGTCTGTATTTGTACTTATCATTTTTGAAAACAATTTCTATTTATTGATAATAACTTTTTATAATAACAATAATTTAATAATTTATGAGAAAATTAAACTTAAAAAATTGTATATTAAAAAGTTGAATGAGGTGTTTTGATATACCGAATATTTTGTTAGAGGATTTATCAAATCACTTCTTCTTCATGAATTTAATGGCTTTTCTTTTACCATAATTGGTATTTTTCATGTCAGATTTAAATTAGGTGGAATATTATCATGAAAATTTCTCTAATTTTTGGTTTGATGAAAAAAGAAATTGAGCAATTTTCCATGCACATCATGGGGAATAAGACCACAAATGTACTTTTTTTATAAACTTTGTATAATCCCGAAAAATATGGATTTTATGATTTCAAAAAATAATTTATTAATTAAAATTTTGATTAAATTTTTCATTTATGGCACATGTTTTGTAAAACATAAATGATATGCTGAGTTTTTTTTTTTTTTGGTTGGTTTCAACTGTTTCTCAACGCATGCTTTTCGCGTAAATAAAAATGCTGTTCTAGAATTATTAATATGGTACAAGATAACTACTTTACAAAGAAATAATTCCAAAATTATATCAAGTTCTTTTGAAATCATATCAATATACCGGGTTGCCGGGTAACCGAGGATAGAAAAGTTTTCTTTTTTAGCAATTGTGCAATAGGAAATCATTACAATTTTGGTCTTTGAACGAATAACCCGGAGTGAAGATGAAAAAATTAATAAGTTTTAAACATTTTTAAAAAAAAAAGTAAAATTTAAATAAAGTTTTTAGAAAATAGAAAAATTTTCGAGAAAATTTTTAGTGATTAATCGGATTTAAACAAATAACAAAAAGTGTTAAACTAATTTCTATATAATTTTACCTGTGCGACTTTTTTTTTGTTTTTCTTGAGAAGTCTCTATTATATATATATATATATATATTTTTTTTTTTCTTAAATTTTATTAATCTGACTAAGTCGAGGGAAGACGTGTTTATATTATCCTGAGTATGAATTTTTAATCAGATAATCAAATAAATCGACATCGTTGGCTACATCGAAGCCGTTTTTAAAAAACTTTTAGAAATTTAAAAAGGTAAAAGAATTTTGGCGTTTTGTCTTCCATATTTTTAATCGTGCTTTTTTTTTTTTTATAGAATCCTAAATAACTGAAGATGGTAGACTGCTACGCTGTTGCCTGTTGCGATCCTTGTGGACCATGTACACTGAACTGATTTCATGAAAAAATTTCAATGCATAATTAAATAATGATTATGAAACTACATTCGAAATGTCATCGGCTTAAACTGGGGCAAGGCAAGGAAAATTATTAACTCTAAAAACAAAATGAAAGACAAGCAAAATAGGCAAAAAATAAAGAAGTTCTGAAAAAAATAAAATAATAATAAAAAGATAAAGGACTAAAGAAATTTATGGTGAATTAGAAATATCCATGTTATCAGATTTTTCAATAGTTGGTGATTTTTTTCTTGCATCATCACCCTGTCCAATTTTCTCTTCAGCATCATAGTCTCGAACAAGCGGTTCTTCAGCTAGTTTCTTCATTTTTTTCAAATCACTTGATCGTGAACGCCGTTTGAATGAAAATGATGATTTATCTTTTGAGCGACTTGTTCGTCCTCTTGAAGATGAGCGACGTTTACATCTTGATCTCGATCGACGATTTTTTTCATCTTTTCGGTGACTTCTGGATCTTGAACGACGACTTTTTTCATCTTTTCGATGACTTCTGGATCTTGAACGACGACTTTTGCCATCTTTTCGGTGACTTCTGGATCTTGAACGACGACTTTTTTCATCTTTTGAGATGAACGAGTACGATGCCTTTTATCTTTCGCCAACATGCCAATAACCGGATCAATAGCGGCAGAAATTATACTTTGAGCTTCTTTTACGATTGACTTAGCTTCTTCTAATTTAGAGGCTTTCGTTTATGATCCACTTTTGAATTTGCGACTTCTAGATACAGAAAAAAGTCGTAGATCAAAGGCTAACAACACCGACGGAACAATTGGTGGTAGTTTTAATGGTTCCGTCGATGATGCTTTACATTTATTGATGAGCAATCAAAATTAAAACAATTTGATGCTCATTATATGCTCATAGACAAACGGAAGTTACGAATAAAAAAGCTCGAACAATTGTAGATTGTGTTAAACAAAAACTAACTGGAAATGATTTTCATACACAAAATGCTATTACTGTACAACAACAAGTTGATTTGCTAATACAACAAGCAACTAATAATGCAAATCTATGTCAATGTTATATTGGATGGTGTCCTTTTTGGTAAACTTATATTTAAGACGTACTATTTAAGATGCTTCTAGAAATTTAAAAAGGTAAAAGAATTTTCGCGTTTTGTCTTCCATATTTTTAATCGTGCTTTTTTTTTCTTTTTAGAATCCTAAACAACGGAAGATGGTCGACTACTGCGCTGTTGCCTGTTGCGATCCTTGCAGACCATGTACACAAGTGCATATTTGTTATCCGAGTCATTGCTGTCATCGATATTATCGTTGCCATTATTGTTCGAGACACACAGAATTTTAATAAGGTGGGGTAAACCTGCACGGGGTGACCCGTGTGGGTGCTACCCCCACTTGATTTGGTCAAACTGACCAAATTTAGCTGGATGTTTGTTTGGATGTTTGGATGTTCCTGACATTTGAACTGAATTAGGCTAAGAATGTATTCAATATAAGACTTAATAATAAGAGTAATAATACTACTGATTTTTGGATTCCTGTATTTTTATTGAAATTTCAATCAAAATTATCTAAAAACTTCAATCTACGTTTATACGTAAAATTGCCAGTATGAGGCAAAAATTTTACTTTATAGATCAAATCTATGCATAGAAATTGTTTATTTATTTTCTTTTTTATTCTGAAGGCTTCTTGAACAAAAGTTAGAATTTATAATTTAAAACTCTGATTGATGATGGAAACTTTCAATAATCCTTAGTCAGGTGTTTTTAAAACAAGACTAAATACATAAAATACGGTCGCCTTCAATAATTTATTGAACATCTTTATGTATTTCCATTTCATAGTTAAATTATGTCATATTAGGTATTCCGAAGTGATGAATCTCCGTCCTTACCAGGTGATCAACCTGTTTAATATGAGTTGTTGTTGATAATATATGAAATTTTCCAATATTATGTAATCATTTCTTTAACATTTGATTTTATGGAATATGTCCGGAACTTGAGGCTTAGGCTATTAACACTATTTTTATTTTATTTTTATTTTTTTTTTGTTATTTTTTAAATTAATTGACAATAAAGCAAGTACAATTCTTCACCATGAATTTGTTTCTTTATTATATTTCTTTGAAAACAAAATATTTACTTCAACGAAATTGAAAAATTTCGTGTTATGAATTAATTTTGGAAAGAAGGACATGAAATTTGTATATTTTTAAAGTATTTTTAAATAATTTTCAAGAAACATTTAATTTTTTTCTATTTTCTGAAACAAAAAAAAACACAATTTGATCTTCATTACTAATTTTATAATTTCAAACACATATAATTTGATTTATTAATCAAAACAAAATACGTTCTTCATTGATAAAAATGAAAGATTTTTTTAAAGTTTCATTGACTTTCAAAGATATATGGCAGTTATAAGATCTTCCCTATTCTGTGTCTTTGCTCCACTAAGAGATGTACCAAATCTATATCAAAATTACTTGAATATTATTTTGTAGAATGAGAATAGGAATTCAAGGAGGTGATGTCAACGTTCCCTCTAATTTTTTAAATCCATGGGCGACACGAAGCACAATGTGGGTAAGACTTTTAAATTTAAAAAAAGTCGGACAAAATTTAACAAAAAAACAATCAAACAAAGTGCCAATAGACATTTAATTTCAATGTTACTAACTACGGCATATAAAAAGAAACAACCCAGCAGCCATGAACATGACTTCAGTGTGGAAATCTACACGTATTTATAAAATATGTTCGTTTACGTAATGAAAATGGTGACAAATTTTCAAACTATTTTCGCAAAAAAGAACTTTTTGCAATATTTCTTGTGGGCGAAAAAAAATGATAACTATGCTAATGTCAATTTATACCTTGGCGGCCGTCCGCGCCCCCCAACTTAGAGGGAACGTTGGACTCATGAAGTGTACGTTTATTCCTTATTCAAATTGATTAAACTAAAAATGTGTGAAAAATCCGTTAAAAAATTAACGGAATTTAAAAAATTGACTTAATTAGATCAAATGATGATTAAGTTTTGTAACAAATTTTTTCGAGGTCTAATGAATATTTTTTTTAATTTTTTGTAAATCAAAAAATGGTATGAAAGTGATAAAAGACTTTGATGCAATTTTATGACAAGGAAGGCAAAAGAATTGAAATCATTTAAAATTTATTTCGAAAAATAACTTACACCTTGTATTAATGACCAAAAAAAAAAAAGTGAATAAAACTTTTTCCAGTTCAAATTCCATTCCAGAAATTACAGTTCGAAGGCAAACTAATCAAATACTTCGTGTTAAAAATAAATTTCATAAATTAATCAAAATTTTAATTATTATTTTGAAATTTATCAATTTATATGCATTTCTATTTGGAAATTCAATAACTCAGTAAAAATAACTATTTTTGTAGTCAAATTTTTGTTAGCTTAGTAAATTATACTAACTATCGAGTAAAAAAATTTCTCTGTACTTAAAGGATGCAAAATTAAATACAGTGAAACCTGCCTAAAACGGAACTCCACGGGACTAGGAAATATTTCCGTCTTAAACAAGTTTCTGCTTTTTACAGAGTAAATAAAAAAAATTTTTTTATTCTTAATTTTTAATGTATGTTATACATTTGGTTTATTAAACTTTAGTTTCTAATTATAATTGGGATAAAAGTTCAGACAGCCCTAAAAATTTTATACAAGTTCAGACAGCCTTGTTTTGTGTATAAATTAATAAATTTAGGAACTTCTATTGGTACATACATTGTATGAATATATGTATTGCACATATTCCCGCTAAATATATACTTAACATATATTACAAAGTTTGTCATTACTGTTTGTTTAGTTTTTTTTTTTAACGAAATACGATCAACATTTCAGATTCGATAGTTGTGCTTGTTTCTACCATCTTCTCATCCCTGATGTAACTCTACGTCTTCCTCAGTCATTGCTTCACTATCTATATTTAATTAATCTGAAGCCGAAATATTTTGTACATAGAATTGTCTAAAAGCAAACGTAAAAGCTCGCTAGAATTAGAATTATCTTCCTAAATAACATCTATTGGAAAACCATATTCTGCTTTTATGTAGGTTTACTACCATTAAAATATGACATAAAATCTGTCGGTTTCCGTCTTAAGGTATTTTCCGTTTTACACGGGTTGCTTTGAATGGCAAAATCAAGAATCGAAAAAAAAATTCCGATTAATGCCGGTTTCCATCTTTTACAGTTTCGGTCTTAGGCAGTTTTCACTGTATTTTGAAAATTAAAAACAAAGTGTTTTGAACATCTTCAGTTAGAAGATGTGTTTTAGTAAATGTATTTAACCGAAATAAATTCTAAATTAGTAGAAAATACTAAGGAAAAATATTACTTTTACTTTTTACTTAAATCTTGTGTTTCTCCTATATTTTTACTAAAGAATAAAAAAACAAGAATACTTTCAAATTAATGTAAATTAATTAGTTTTCAATGTTTAAAAGAAAAACACTAGAAGGTAGTAAATTACGTTAAACAAAAAAACAATGATAACAAAATACCAATAAGGAACACTGCACTTTTTAAATATTTTAATTGAAACAAACAAAACCATGAAATATTTCAATTCTAAAACAAATTACTTACTTGGATTAATTTGTCCAAAACCAAACAAACAAAAAAAAATGGTAAATTAATTTTGTTTTAATTTAAATTAATTTTTTTTGATTTTGTAAACAAATCGACTTTACATGGCCATTTTATAAAAATAAAAATAAAGTTCATTTAAATTCAATAAATGATTTTTTTAACTTAATTTAAAAAGTTAAAAACGTATTTTCGTTGTTTTTTATTTTTTGGGAGGTATTTTAGATCAACTTTTAAAAAGAAAAAGAATTTCTTCCGGAATCATTAAACTTTACGCATAAAAATGTTACTAAATAAAATATTTTGGAGTTTTAATAGAATTTTTTATTAATTATTTACAAAGATTTTTTTTTTTGGTTAGTGGTATTTTATTACGCTCGCGCGCGCGGCCAAAATGAAAAAAAAAATGTAAATTATTTTATATAAAATCAAATAAATAACAAAAACAAGAAACAAAAGTTTTAATTTAATAAATTTTTTAGGTGACAGATCACATTCGTAAAAAAAAAGAAACTTAAAATTTTTCGTCTGAAGGCTATCAAAGGCTATGTCTGAGGCTTCTTGTATTATTAATTAACATATTTTCCCTATTTTCATATTAATTTTTGCCGTTTCATACAATGTATTCGGGTTTCTCTATACTTATGAAAAGTGATTTAATACTAAACTTAAGTTCATTAAAACATATGTTGTATTGTCTATCATCATTCTTGTTTCTATCATCCTGTTCAGATCTTAGAGACCTTAATACCTCTATTATAATAGTAAAATCATTGACAACAAACACATTATTTCGCCATCTATGAGATAGAAATTAACTAAAGTTTTGAATGTTTTTTTTTTTAACTTTAAATATACGTTTTCAACGGAAAAACACCATATTGGAGAAAGTTATGTTTCATTGATGATATCAGCCAAATTCTGGGAAGGGGCTGAACACCTAATGTATACATATATACACTCCACTCTTTTTTTACTGAGTCTTTTTTTTAAAAGATTTCAAAATACACGGTTGATTTATACTCTAACACTGTTCGGTTGGTAATTTAACTCCTAGTTTAATTTCGGAGAGCCTTAAACTTGGTACAAATCTGGAAAATCACCTTTTAAATATTGATGCAAATATAGAACACGTCTTGAAATTCCAACCAGATTTGAAAGTTTGTTTAGCTGGGCACCAAGAATTGTGCAAGGACCTTACAAAACCAAAAGAGCAACAGAAAATACCAGATTTTTTGAAAGAAAAACCAATACTGCACGAAATTTCGGAAATCATCTGGTCAAAACATCATTACCAGAAGAAAGTCTTCATTGGATTCAAACTTAGAGTATGTGATAGATCTTTTGAATGAAGATAGCGATTTTGGTTCATCTTAATTACTTAATATTATTTCTAGTATTTTTAATTTAAAGTTTTTATTCTTTCTTTTGGCAATATGTATGCGTTCCTAATTGTATTTTAGTTATTAATTGAATAATTTACGAATTTGATTTTAATGTTAACTATGAGCCGTTTATTTTGAAAGTGGCCTAATTCCACTTTTTTGATTTCGAGTTATCAGCAGTTTTGTAAAATGATTCCAATACAAATTGCACTACAGAGTTCAAATATAATTAATTTTTTAGGTATTTTTGCGATAGAAAAATGACTATTAAACTATTTTAAAAGAAGGTACTATATATCTATATAACTATAAGGCACTTAACTATTTTTTTTTTAAAAGTGGAATTAGGCCACTTTCAAAATAAACGCCTAATATATGTATGTATTTTAATACATATCTCTCTCAGATCTTATTCACTGGTCAGGAGTTCAAATCACGCCGATTTCATGTTTATACAGTTTCGTTTTTATAATTTTTTTTAACGGTTTTACAGGGTTTTTGCACAAAATGAATCACCACCACCCTTTTTACTATAATAATCGTATCTTTTTTTAGTTTTACACGGTTCTTTTGAACACAGTTTTGTGAGGAACGTATCCTATCTTATAAAACGAAAGTTTGGTGTACAGAGAAAGTAATAAAACCAAAAATAAGAAAAAAATTTATAATGGGTTCGCATTTTTGAACTCTTTATCAAAAATTAATTCAAATTGAAAAAAAAAAACGAAGTTATCCTGTTCAACATCAAAAAACATTCCAATGACGTAGGTAGCTCTATAATATACACATATTTTACTATTGTCTTTTCAACAGCAATGTTTTTGCTAAATTTTAGCCAAAAATTCATGGTCAAAAACTTGATTTCAATGAGAGTATGAAACATAATATCAATTAATATTTGATTAACATTAATTTGATGTTAATGAAATAAAAATAAAATATCCAAAAAACAAAAACAAAAAATATGTTGTGTTGCTGGCTAAAATTTCTTCAAAAAAAATTTTTAAAAAAAAAATCAATTCTTTAACAGTAAATCCGTTAAAAAATTCATCGAAAAACTTGTTCCAAAAGTCATATTCTAGTATTTTAATTTAAATTTGAACTGAAAAAACAAAAAAAAAAGAAGATCTTTCTAAGATGATTTCAATTTTCTTTATTGCGGAAAGATGTTAGATAACATAAGTTGTATCAGGTTGTATCTCCAACATCTTTTCGGTGAAATATTGATTTAATATTTTATATTAAAATTCAATTCATACAAAGTATTGTTAATGATATCCATAGCATATGTCACATAAACTTTGTTGATGGATTTTCTAACATGTTGATAGAAAAAAAAAAATAAGGAAAACATTATTAAACATTCAAATGCAAATCAAATTGAAAAACATTTGAAATGATTTAAAACAAAAAAAAAATATGAGCTGGTTTTTTTGGTATTATACTTTTACCAGAGTTTCCTAAATATTTGATATTACACTTTAAAATCGCGTGGAATTCTCTAATTTTATTAATTTTTTTTAATTATAAATTTTTCTATAGACGAATATTATATCGATACTACAGTATAGCCTTGTACCATGGTATAAAAAGGGGTTGGCACACAACAAACATAGTATTTGTCTGACATTTGAAATTCTGCCATTTCAGCGAGAATATGGGAATTTCTTTTCGCTCCTCTTAAATCCTCTATATGATTCCTCCAAATATCTACAAGTATATATGCTACGTAGTTGAAATGGTATTCAGCTAGTATTTGACGACACACATATGGTATACCACATGGTATCCTTAAACTATGGTATGAATACCCTATGTGTGCCTCTAGTATAAATTACAATGTTTCTAGAATAAAGGCTGCAATTCCACAGATGGATATTTAAGTATGGAACCCAAAATCTGTATATAAAATAAAACTGGCTGTAAATAAAGTCTTTAGCCGAAATCTTTATTTTTCTATCATATTTATACTCGAGATATTTTATATAGAATTCAAGTTAGGACCAAAGTCTCCGAACTGTGGTCAGTCGTAGATCTTAAATGTTTATGTGGCAATTACACATAGCAATTTTTTGAAATTATTAAATATATCAAAAATTTTAACGCGATTATAATATTGTGAAGGGCTTATTAGGTAGTAGGTAGGTAGAGTAGGGGTACTACGTACAACACCTTAATGGGCCCATTGTGATCCCTACGAGATCAGGAGTTACCCTTGGGAAACCTATTCCTCTTCAAAGCCTATTACACGGATCAAATCTGACTCTCATCAACGCGAGGGTCTAAATAGCTGCGACCGACAAAGCACTGTATTTGAGCTGTCAATTTGCTTAATACTATAAAAAAGAATTGAATTGTCTAAACTTTATTAATTTACTACAAAATACTTAATGCTGTAAGTTAGGCATACTATAAGAGCACAATATATATTTAATAATGGTTGTATTAATATATGTATTACATAAACTTATGTACAAAAAAGGTATCAAATAAAAGCAAATCTAAATCTAAATACAATTTCTTACCTAATGCTGATTATTTGTATTAAATCCCTGAAACTTCTACATATTGTATAAGACCTCAGCTGGTATTTATCAAGTCCCGTCAAACAGTATGTTATATTTATGTTCACATGTTCCACATGTTTCACATGTAAATATCTTATCCAATGCCACTGAGATAAGAATGAAAGTGATTTCTGAATATTAACAAAATTTTCAATAAGCTTAAATTTAAGAATATTAAATTAATTGTACTTTACCGATTTAATTTGTATTTGTATAGAGATCCTCTTTTCCTTTTTTGCATACTGTCCTGAACTATGATCCTGTATTTCACACAACGTCCTGTAACAATACAGGACAAACTGTAAAAGTTTCATGAAAATCCGACTAACCGCTTAGATTTTATTAACGATTTAAAGAAACAGACGGATGGACGGACATGGATGGAGCTAAATTATATTTGATGAAACGGATTTTGTACTTATTGTCATCTTTCTATTCCTTCTGGAAAAAAAGGTAGGCTTTCGTTACTTTACCCTAAAAACATTCGTTTTGTCGGGAAAGTAAAAAAAGTCATACTCATTATTTAAATAATTTCTGGAACACATAAAAACCACGCGATTTTCACCCAAAAAAATCATATTAAAGTAATTAAAAAAGTGTGTTCTTCAAGGCCTTTGCCGGTCAATTTATTGGTGTTCTTTTTTTTCTTCTATCTTATTAGTTTCTTCATCGTCTTCTTTTCTTGGATTCAGTCAAATTGCAGAATTAATTAATAAAATCGTATAATTAATGTGCTAACTATGATATTAGTGTGCGTTAATGTTAATTTAACTATAATTTGGATTTATAATATTGTTTTTAGATGAATCTTCGAAATTTTGTGTGCTTTTTTTTTTCTTCTCGTTGACGAGTATGTTAAATTCTTATTCGTATATAAAAAAAAAAAACAAGAAAAAAACGAAGTGATAATATTTAAAATTCTAATTTTTAAATTTTTGAACTTGATAACCTTGAAATGGTGATACTGTTTGAAGAAAAACGAAAAAAAAAGTCGATACCAATCAATATTTGATCCATCGATTAATATGATATCCGAGAAACCATATCAGAAAGTCATTATCATGACTTATGAGCCGTTGAAGGTAATAATTTTTACAGTTTATCAATCATCTTCTGAAGCACATCAATAAGATTTAATCCAAGAACTTGTTAGCAAATTTTTAACAGATGACAATTTTAATGTTGAAATTCTCTTTTTGGGTAGATCATCATAAAATTTTGTTTTTTTTTATTAAATCAAGTATAAGCATATGTATCATATTAAATGTGCGTTTTAATAGATGTTAAAAGAAGTAAAACTTTAGTATACCATATTTGAAGGGATTAGTACCACAGGTCGCTAACCCATAACACAAGAGTTAATAGCTGGGAATATGAGCGTAAGGTTATTGGCAGGATTTCGGAAATCCTTTCTTGCAAAAGTTACTATTTTTATGCCCTATAGCAGGCACTGCCAATGGGTATATTTATGTTATCACTGCCTTTATAATGCATAGATAGAGAGAAGGGTTACAAGGCTATAGATGTGTAGCGAATCAAAAGTTATATCGATTTATGCATGTCCGACTGTCCGTTCGTCCGTGTACAAAAACGCGCTATCCGATTTTGATGAAATTTACAATGTGAGTTAGTTTTTCCTTAACTGATTTGGTATTACATTTTAGCAAAAACGACGACCTGAAGGTGAATGCAATTAATAAGGAAAAATCAGAATGACCGAAAAGTTTTATCGTTTTGTTTATAGTTTTTCAGATCTAATTGGAAAATTTGTGGAGCAATTTTATTTAAATTATTTACATGGGTTGACTACATATATAGACGAAACTATGTTAAATTTCAGTAAAATCGGTCCAAGGATAGTGGAGAAGGAAATAATCGTAGAAGAAAATAAGCCTGTTAATATAAGGTTTTTTTTTGATATACTATAAAAACTATATCAATTTGAATAAAATGTACAGAATAGATTTATGCTATTAGGCTCTGAGTTATCTGCGAATTAGACCAAATTTGAAAAAGTTGAAACAAAGTTATCCAGAAAAAACCTTGAAATATTATTAGTTTTAAGTGTTTTCCTCCCCCATTTCTACCATAGGGCATCAGAAAATCGTCTATAGGCAGTTACTATATGTTTCTATCTTACTGTTAATACATAAAAGAAACGTACCAAATTGCAAATCCTAATTTCACTATTAATTACAATATAGGTATTACCCAAATCCTTGCCATGCTATACTTCATATATCAGGTTTCCGTATACCGAAGCCGTCAAATGGAATCATTGGGCGCATCCCATGGTGCGCCCATTGTGTAATACGTGAATTACCTGTTGGTTCCTATAATAGAAACGTAGTTTAAAATGAATTATGTATTTTGTTGTTTTATTAAAAGCTGCTTAATTTCAATTTAGTTTAAAATATGAATTAATTCCAGAAAAAATATATTTCGAAATAATAAGAATTATTTATAATCGGTTCAGTAATCATCTTAATATAAAAATATTCATGTTAAATGAAGGTCAAAATCAAATTATGTTTTAACATAAAAATGTACTTCAAAAATACTTAAAATACTTTAAACTATAATAATTATGTTTTCATGGTTTTCAATCCAATTAAAATGAAAACAAAGTAAAGGCAACACAACAAACGCGGCAATAAATGAAATGTATGGAGTAGAATAGGAATACTTCGTTTACATGATCGACTTGAAGTCGATTTTAATTCAAAAATTGTACATATGATATAAACCCGGATCGATTTGAATTCAACTTGAGTCGATTTGATCATAAACATTTTTCTGGTCGATTTCAAATTTGCATGTAAACCTAGATCGACTTCAGATTGACTTGAAAATTTAAATTGGATTATGACTGCGAAACATTACTCCGGAGGAGGAGGAAACAGTTGGGGGCATATTGCTTCTCCCCAAATGAGATACAATCTTTTGACCCGCTCCGAATACTATAAAATTCCAACGAGAAATAGGTCTGGAAGAGGTGCTCTAGAATGGGAATTTAACCAAACTAGAGCACTAAAGATAAGGGGGTACAATAGATCTTAAAAGTCGCAGTATTAGTACAGCCTATTATCGAAAAGCATACAATAAAGAGAGTTCTCAACGTGGATTTTAATTTGGACACGTTTACACACGCCACCTCACTAATAATATTTGTTTAGAAGAATCTGTGTGATATAAAAACACATATGCTGTATTTTATTGGGAATTCTATCGGCGCTTACAATACATCTTATAGGTTCTTAATTAGCGACGTATAATATTGGACGCTAATTAGCGATGGATAGGAGGATGGTAGGATGGATAGTAATATCTACCAGATGGTAGATGGCGCAAATCAAAGGGTTTTTTTTTTCATTAGAATATTTAAAAATAACAGAAAACTGGTTTGAATCTTGAATCGTACCTCATTTTAATCAGTTTTTTTTTATTGCTTTTTGTTTTATTTAGTTAAAAGAACAGCCGTTTCGCGAAATATTTTTGGTTTTGATTTCATTATTTGTCTAAAAAAGAATTATTAATTTTTTTAACCTCAAGAAAATTCCTATAGTTGGGTCCGCAACCAAATAATTAATTCAAATAATTTCAGTGGTCCGAATATTCGAAATTAAGAATTTATATAAGAGAAACCGTTCTTTTGAGGAAGTAAATTAGCACCCGATAGAATTCCCAATAAAATACAGCAATATATTTCCATTCCATTCCATTTTTTACGAATACTATTAAAGAGAGGACGCGCTTTGCAGCGCTGTAATAGTGCTAAAAATGTATACACAAAGAATTCTATTTCTTCTTCTTTTCTCTGTGCTATAACTTAATCTTAATAAATAGATTATGAAACCTAACCAAGAAAATAAAAATTTCTTTGCAGGCATCTGTCAATTCGAAACTGATTTGATTTGGAATCAATTTCAAATCAATCTTTCGATATGGTAAATCTAAAAAAATACGGATTGAATTTCAAGTCGATCTGAAATCAATTTTAAAGTCGCCATGTTAACGAAGTACATATATGTTCTTGGATTTTGTTATGTTTAGTAACAGTTTTTACTTAAGTTTTAAATAATTTCGTCCTTTTAATTCATAAATTTGAAATTCTACAGTGTGTATCATAAATCCAATACAAGAGTTGCACTTAAAATTGTTAGGATCATATTTATTTTCAAAATTCAACTCAAAAAAAAAGAGAAGTGATATCATCCAAATAAAGTTTTTAATTTAATTTTTTTGTATCCACTTGGATACGAACAAGGTCATTAATTGAGCGAATATTTATTTATTTAATTTATATTTTTTTTTTGTGTTATCATACGTTTTTAAATAGAAACAAAAAAAATTCCTGCCAAGTAGCTTGCTTACATATGATGATCAAGAAACCGCTTCTCCATATCTAAAATAACATAAAAACGTTCATAACTTATAAAGAACGATTTTTATCTCTACAAATTTTTAGTATTTCAAAGAAAGAAACAAGTTTCACTATACTCACATGGGATGTATGAATATTTTTGCACTTCCATCCATCTTCTAGAATAAGATCTTATTATCATATATTTTATTCCTTCGAATATTTTGCTATCGAATTATATGAAAGGAATCACTTCCGAAAATAGTATTGAATCAAAATATGATGAAATATATTTTGGGTATTCACGCATCATTGTATCGTAAAGTAATATTGCTATCTCTTCACCAAAAACTCCTCAGAAACCAGTCAATTTTCAACATTTGTAAATGAATTTATGATCTTTAATAACTATTTGAAAGTCCTCTAACCAACCAAAATATTTTCTTACGTACTTCTTGACCAGGATTTTTACAATGAAAAATAAACAAGTTTTCAGATCCATTTACTTTCAAACTTTGATACTATCTTTAACTAACTACAAATCTGTACTAAACTTATTTAAATAGAAGAAGAAATTTTTGCGATTCCTGATGAATTTTTGTAAGGTTTTTAAAATTCCCTTAGTCTAATTTAAAATGAGAATTTATTAGTTCAAGAACTAAAGGGTGTCCCAATAAGAGCGTTGGATTTAATTCGCGTAAATTGAAGACATATGTAAATCTCAGGTATTCTGGGTCCTACAGATATGACTCACACCTTGTTCGACGGATCATTTAGTACGAGCTAAATGGCATTATCCCTTTCCATGAGTATTCCTTTTTGTGGCAAGGAAATCCAAAAATTCGCTAGTATGAAGGTTTACGTATATATTAGGTATTCTGGATCCTAGAGATATGACTCATACTTTGTTCAATTTGAATACGAATTAAATAAAAAGTCGCAACGCACGATTTGACTTTTGTGGAATTCATTTTATCCGCGTATGTTCTTAAAACTTGACAGCTGTCATTAATAATATCATTCCTTCATATACAGTTCACAACAGCAGATGTCAAGATTTTAATACTGCCAACTTATCGACAAGAAAATGGCACGCTATTTAAATGGGGGTACTCTTACTGGAGCACCCTTTCGCTTAATTATTAGGTGTATAAGAAAATGCTACGCTCTTTTTTCTATGAAATTCAAGTTATTGGTTCTAAACGGCGAACTACATGATTCCAGTTTAGGCTTTAGAAACATCATGGTGTTAAACTTTTATGCACACCCTATAAATGCTTATAAACGATTGAAACTTAAATATCAACGTTAGAGCTACTATCTGCCAAATTTGTGCGAAAATAACTTGTTTTGAAATAAGAGTTCCAAAACTTTGAATTTTATAGCCCAAAACTTTCTTATAAACCTAATATTTTAAACTCCCTTATATTCTAAATTAGAAAAAGATTTTATCAGTTCAAGAACTAGTTTAATTATATTGGATTTCTTCACGTCATTCTATCCAAACCTATACCATATGTGGTGTGGATATGTTACAATATTCTTAGTCTTGTAAGAATTTTCTGAGAAATTAATGATTTTATTTCGGATTTCGTTGATTACGAGTCAGAAAAAAAAATTTTTTTGTAGAAACCGGTAATATTATTGTTAACAAAATTAATGTCTTGTATATTCATATCCCCTTGGGGGTGAATATAATAAGAAAATTAGCAAACCATCCCAATAAAAAAGAAGAAGACACATGTCCACAAATTGTCTGGAAAAACCAAAAATGTTCTTCTTTCAATCCTCATCTAAATAAATACGATGTAACTATACTAAAAAAAAAATTATCGATTTAATCGCTAAAACGTTCTAGAATTGATTTATGATAACCGATTCGAACAGGTCGAAAATGTTTTATTTTTTTTGGTATTTTTTTGGGCTGACCTCTGGATTAAAAGAACGTTACAAAAAAATTGAGATTCTTTTAAGGGAATGCTCTCATTTGGCCTTGGTCTTGATTTTCAGCATTAACATTTTCAACCAAAAACTGGAAATATCTTTTTGGTATAAATTATAAATTTTATTTTGTTATTAATTTTTTTTTTTCCTTCATAAATTAATTATGTGAGACATATAGAAACTTGAAATTCGTATGTAGCCGATTTTTTTCTTTGATATCCTATGCTAAAAATTGGGAATACATTATTATATATTGGGTTGGCCGGAAACTTCATACCGATTTTCAGAAGATAACGTTGGTACATATCTGAACACATTACGGTGTTGAAAATCTGTGACTTGTATACATATGACTCCGTGTTATTCTGTAGTTACGTTCCATTATCGCCACTACGTGTGGAGAGATTTTGAGAACGACGGTAAAATACATATTTATTATATTTATAATATGAGTTTAACCAAGTATTCTGTCTACCATAAGGATTCTGTAGGTTAGCAAGCTTTGTAGCACCCTTGCTTGTTTACTTCAATTATGCGTGGCCCGGCAAGAAATATTATTTTGTGAAATTTGGCCCGCCTACTGAAAGGGTTGGCCACCCATTCTCTAGAGCCAATTTACGGTTATACACGCAAGGTCGGAAAAGGGCTGGAGATTTACTTGGCTTTAATTAGCCATTTTTCAAAGATTTTTATTATGTATTACGATGATGTGAGTTTGTAGCTTTTCCCCTCACCAACTGCAAAACCCTTCTACAGCTTCCAAATGTGTGGATTGTTCAAGATCCAGCTCAAAACTGAATATGTACAATATTTTGTTTGTGAAATTAAATTAAGGAAGATTAAAAATGTAATCATAGGAAACTTAAGTTTTATTTGCGCCGTGGCTGTGAAATTCGCTATACAGTTTAAGCATAGACTAATAATAAAGATTTCCAACGACTGTGCATTCAACTGGTTCTTTGTGTACCGTGATATCCCGGTACAATATAGATTCTTCTCTTTCTTTCACATTAAACTTCTTTTCATCCATTCTTCTTTAAGTTTACTTACAAAAACAACACTGAACATCACGCTGCTCATTTGGCTTGGAAATCTAGGTATACTAATCTATGGTTTAAGCGTTATTATACTAGAGGCACACATAGGGTATTCATACCTTAGTATCGATACTACAGTATAGCCTTGTACCATGGTATAAAAAGGGGTTGGCACACATCAAACATAGTATCTGTCTGACATTTGAAATTCTGCCATTTCAGCGAGAATATGGGAATTTCTTTTCGCTCCTCTTAAATCCTTCATATGATTCCTACAAATATCTATAAATTTTGACGTTTCATTACCGCATAAAATTTTGCGTATTTAATTACTTTTTTCAGTTTTCTAAAAAAATATTTTCAAAAAAACGTGTAAAAATGTGTCAATTGCTACAAAATTTCATTCGCTATTTTCCGCTTCAATAAAAAGGCGCGACAATCACTAAAGAATAGATTACAGTGGCCGAAAAAATGAAGTAAAAAAGGGAATACCACGTACTTTTTCGAATTTAAATACTAGATTTATGCTACGTAGTTGAAATGGTATTCAGCTAGTATTCGACGACACACATATGGTATACAACATGGTATCCTTAAACTATGGTATGAATACCCTATGTGTGCCTCTAGTATAAAGTCCAATTCGTTGTACATGTGTACACAAGGGCTGTACTGTATAATAGTTGTTTGTTTTCGTTGCTGTTGTTAAAAGCGAATAATTTCATCAAATTTACATACAAATTTTAATGAGTAATCTTGTTGCGTAGCCACTTATCCGGTATTGAGGATGATTTTTTTGTTTTAATTTTGAAAAACTAAAAATAAAACTGTGATTAAGGAGTTTTGATTGATGATCCAACCATTGTTGTTTTATACAATATTTATAAAACACTTTCACCAAATAAACTTCATATCCGATTATCTCGTTCGTTTTTACCACCAAAAAAAAAGACGAGTTTTGAAAAAAATCAAATCAAAGTTGAGCAGCTAAGAATTTTTGAAAAACATTTTCATTTTGTGAACATTTTTTTTTGGAAAAGCTCAACCCTCACTCAAAATTAAATTGAAATTTCTAGAATAATTTTTATTATTTTTCATATTTCCAATTAATTAATAAGAATTAATATTTAATTTTTTGTCTTTGTTTCGAATAAAATATTTAATATTATTAAAATATATTTCAAATAAAATTGATGGTCGTCGCCGCTGAATTTTGTCGCGACCAATAAAAAAAAAAAAATTCCCAATTATTTTTGCGGCTTTTACTAATTTTCTTTATTTCGTAACATTTTTTAATATCCGTTGATTGGGTTGTTTTTTGGAACTCTTTTTGTTTGTTTATTTTTATTGGACTATGTCCGGTGATCACAAACTGAAGAAACCAAAAAAAACCACCGCAGAAAAAAAATTTTCCACGTAATGAGGAAGTTTATTAATTGATCTGACCTTATATTTTAAACATATTATATATGAGTGATATTTATAATATCAACAAAAAAAAAAAAACATCATCTCATATTTATATTGAATTTCCAAAAAAAAAAAATTAAAAATTATGGATAAAATATTTCTGTGATATCATTAATTGAAAAACAGAAGAAAAGAAGAAAAAAAGAAACAGATCTTTCTCCTTGCTGGAATTGATAATAATTAAAAATTAAAATAGCCTTTTTGTTCTTCAGGGCTGCTATTTTAACAAGTTAGTTAATTTTTTATTTTCCTTTATATAATAACCAAAAAAAAAAGTTATGAATTTTTAATTAATAAAAAATTTTCCAAAAAACAAAAAAAAACGGAATAAAATATTATATTATATTATTATTATTTATGATAATAAATTGTAAATTTGTGCAAATCGAATTTTAAAGTGTGCAAATATTTTATGAGATAAAAATAATTATTGACATTAATTAGATACTTTGAAAACATTTAGATTAACCGTTTTGGTTTTCTTGTTTATTTAAAAAATTAATTGAAATTTCCAAAACCGCATATAGGGGGAGAAAGGTCACTTTTGGACAATGATCATGGATTAATTAATTTCATTTTATATGATGCTTTTAAATTTACAATAAAACCAATTATTTACATATTTACTTCTTCACATTCTAAATTTTCTAATTAACTTTGGATACCAATTAAAGCTTTTCGTTGTTTCTTCGTCAACGGCATTTTTACAAATAAAATGTCAGGATATCAAATGCCCAGCTAAAAATTTAATGTTTCCAAAATGGCGCCCGTAGATTGAAAATAAGTTTTGAAATAATTTGAATGGATTCGTCGTGTAACGTAGTAAAACAAAAAATTAAAACGGATATCGGTAGCTGGCTAGCTATCAGGAAATGCATAGCTCTAAAAATGAATATTATTAATATAAGCACAATGAAGACAGAAAAAAATTTAGCTATTATGCATTTAGCAAAAAAATTAAGTAATCAAAATAGTTTGCTCTATCAAATTAAAATGATTGATTAAAACACAGAAAAGGACAAACCAAATATATAAAACATAAAACCTAAAACTAAGAATATAAAACTAAAAAACAATTAAAACAAAATATCCAGGAATTACCAGGAGCCTGGAGCAAGTTAATATCAATTCAGAACTGAGTTTCAAATTTAGAAAACATAAACATAGGTTCAAGTAGAATGACGAATCCACGATGGATTTACGACGCATTAAAATTTCAAATATATACGTTTTCAATTAGACTACGCAGATCACGACGAATCCACAACGGACAATTTTCAATACAATCTGAAAACCGGAAAACGCGAATCCGTCTTGGATCCGACATTCTGTTTCCCGCATATAAGTTCCAGAAGTTACTTTATACTAAAGGCACACATAGGGTACTCATACCTTAGTATTGATACTACAGTATAGCCTTGTACCATGGTATAAAAAGGGGTTGGCACACAACAAACATAGTATTTGTCTGACATTTGAAATTCTGCCATTTCAGCGAGAATATAAGAATTTCTTTTCGCTCCTCTTAAATCCTCCATATGATTCCTACAAACATCTATAAATTTCGAGATTTCATTAACTCATAGAATTTTGCGTATTTAATTACTTTTTCCACTTTTTTAAAATAATATTTTCAAAAAAAAAGTGTAAACATGTGTCAATTGCTCAGTTCACCTACAAAATTCCTTTCGCTAGTTTCCGCTTCAATAAAAAGGCGCGACAATCAGTAAAGAATAGATTACAGTGGCCGAAAAAATTAAGTAAAAAAGGGAATACCACGTACTTTTTCGAATTTAAATACCAGATTTATGCTACGTAGTTGAAATAGTATTCAGCTAGTATTTCAAGACACACATATGGTATACCACATGGTATCCTTAAACTATGGTATGAATACCCTATGTGTGCCTCTAGTATTAGAGAAAATTTTTAATTTACGAATGTCTTCCGAGGGTACAGTAATAATAAATCTGACGAGTTCTCATTTAAGATATTTACTGGAAGATCATTCGATAACAATTTTAAATTTTAAATCTCAAAGAAATTTCAGAAATTATATTACATTTTACATAAAATACCCCATTAAAAGATTTTTTCACAATATGAAACTTCTAAAAATATTACGAACAATTTTATAAATAACGTCAAAGTAACATAACATAAAATAACATAATAGAAACTCGTAGAATAGATACCAATATTTTGTTCATAATTTCCATAGAAAATATTGCAAGTAATGTGAAGCTAAGAAGAAAATTTAGGTCCACAGTAAGATGTTCATTGAAAAGTAAGGCAATAACTCGATTATACAATATAAATTACTAGTATCTATCAAATTTTGGAAACGCCACGACGAATTCTTTAAGAGGGTTGGTGGATAATGACATGTCCTAACGCATTAAAGGTGGTCGTACCCAAAAAAATGTATACATTATTTTAAACCTCCATCTTTAGTATGGTTGATAAAATATTTAGTTTATTCGTGGAATTTTTTTGTTATTTTATAAAAGGACTAAAACGTAGAGACATTTTTGAAATGATGAAAAATCTATTAGGTCTTCTGTTTGATTGCAGATGAAGACAACTCTTGTCGTTCAAAAACTGCTGTCACTAGAAATAATAAAAAAAATATCCATGATATTGTTTAGAAAGACAAAAGATTTAAATTGTGGGAAGTAGGTAACATATGGTCATTTCAAAAGAGACCCTCTCTTCAACATTTTAAACTTAGAATTAGGTATGAAAAAATTGTCTGAAAGATAAGAGTCAGGTTTGGTCATAATCGGCCAAAAGCGTATTCAAATGGCAATGAGCAAAATTCAAGAATTGAGATGCGATCTGCTTTCTTCGCACCCATTTTATTCTTCTGGTACGACTTCTTCCCAGTTCCATTTATTCCTTAAGGTGAAACATTTTTTTTTCCTGAACTAGTTTTTCAACAAATGAAGCAGTACAATCCACTGTGACGGATTATTTTGCAGGCCTTGAAGAATATCTGTTTCATGATGAGATATAGTAAAAGACTTAGAGCATTGCGTGACAAAATATGTTCAATGATTAGAAGAATATTTAAATATAATAATATTTTTAAATGTTAAAAATATATATTTAATTGCTAGGTCAGTTAATTATCAACTAACCGTCGTAATATTTATCGTTTTATGAATAGAATATGAATCTTGCGACATGTTTATGTGTCTTACAACATGTATCAATCAATATTTTGATTATTTAAAAAAAAAATGTATGTCATTACCTCACTTAATATCTTTTTCTAGATATAATTCTGATTCATTGACTTTTTATGTTTTATTAGTTAGACTAGAACATTTAACTTTGGTACTGGAGTTTCATGAAGCTACATGAAGAAGATGCGAAATATCGGAAACTTATCGAATTACAAACTTTTTGTTTTCCTCCAAATCCATCCTTTTCTTCGTTATGTAAATAAATCTTCTTTTAAATTCCAATGTCGATCTGTAATAATATAAAAATTATACAATTTCAATTTTAATAAAAATAAAACCAGAAAAAAATGTTTGGTGAAATTCCAATCCATGGAAATGTTGTCAAGCTGTTTGTTTCTGCATTTTATTTTTTTTATTTTGATTGATAGACGTTGACATTGGTGCCTTCATCATATAAGTTGGTTTTTTTTTGCAGTGAAAAAGGTGTGTCGTCTTCTTCATTTATGTCGGAATGAACTTACTTCAATGCTTAAAAACAAATTCTTAAGAGATACTTGAAATCAATCAAATCGCATAGTCTCAATCAACTTAACAGGTCTCGGTAAAAGATTATTATTATGGCGCTTAAAAGTGTCGATAAGATTTCTTACAATCTTCCACTTTTCTTTAATTTTTGCCTCTATTATTTGATTATTAAATTATACTTTCATTACACGGTTTCGTTATAAAACACGTTGGACCTAAAATACGGCGCCACACAATATATGATGCTTTCCTTCATGTAATACAAAGCTTTCCTCCACATCATCTGTGTTTTTTTTTCACAATCTACTATAACACGGTTTTGCGGATAACATGGTAGTTTTTAGGAACCCGATTCACTGTGTTATATGAGCATAATCTATACAATACATAATCATATGATATTGTGTAAATTTTTGTGGAATCCGCCACAGTCGAAGAAGTCTCTCTTTCCGATTAATTGGATGATAATATGTGAAAAATTAATATTCATTTTTCTTATCTTTCGTTTTAATTTAAACCATTAAAAGTAACAAATATTAATAATAAAATGACTAAAACAGCACTTTGATGAGCGGTCAATATATTTTAATGGAGCCACATAGCTGAAATTGCATATTATAGTTCCAGAAAATCACGTTTTTTGTGATATGGCTTCTTCTTGGCCACAGTCACATTTCGATTGAAGATGTGTTTTTAATAAAAATTTAAAATAAGGTAAAAACTTCTTAGTTTGGTTGTTTGGTTTCTTTTTTAGTGGATTTCGTTGAAACTCTTGCACAATAGTGTGGGTGCTTGAATTTGTGTTAGGTCATTCATTACATTTTTCATGTCTTTTTTTTACATATTTGAGTAAAATATCTTGTTTTGGAAATTTTTGTTTATTGGAAGATGGAAAATTTTAAAAATTTTTTTTTTTTTTCAATATGATGTTCACTCTTTTTCAGTTAAGTTATTTTTTAACTAGATTTGTGTGTTCATTTTCTTTATTTATTGTAATTGAAAAAAGAAAAACGTTAAAAATACCAGTCAAGAAAATTGTTTAATAAACAAACAGCGAAAAGTTGTTTGACGCTAGGTTTTTGACATTATTCATAAATTACGATGGGAAATATACAATTTTTTAATTTATTTATTATTTTAATAAACATTTTAAAATAATTAACTGAATTTGAAAAGAAAAAAAACAGATCAAAAACTCTTGCAACAAGAATATTGGATATGATATTTTCATAATTCGGGTTTTTTTTTTCATATTAAAAACTTTAAATCATTTTTATAGTAATTAGTAAAAAAACGACATCTAAAAATTAAGTTTAAAATAAAATTTTTGCACAGTTTTTTTAAAATTTGATTTAAAAAGAAAAAAATAAACGTACAATTTTATAAAACAAAAGAAAGTTCGAAAAAGCATTTTATCCGATATTCAAACCATATATCCACGATAATTTAGAAATATTGAACATATTTCGAAAATTGTGTCTTGGATAAAAGCAAAACAAAGCAATTTTCACCAATTTTTATATTTTGAAGTTCTAAAAACTGATACTCGAAAAAATTTAAATTTTTTAATAATTTTGTGTCTCTCCAACAAAATTACATTTGAATTATTAAAATTAATTATAAAACTAAACTTTATTTATAAAAATTACGAAATTTTAATTGAAAAAATTTTGAATTTAAATTTAGTAGAATTTTGTACTAAATCTTTTTTGAAGAAATCCATTCACTCACACAAATGTCAATTTTTTTTTTGCCCACAATATTTCATTACAGAATACAAACTAATTTTGACAGCTGCAAATCATTTTCATTCTATTTTCTATTTTTGATAACAAAAGTTCTCTAGTGAAAAAAGTTCCAAAATTAGTTTGGCGAAAATATTCATAGAAACAAAGTTCGTTTTTTTAAAAATATTATATAAATAAATCGTATTAATTCTTAGAAAGAAAGAAAACAAAAACAAAAATATTAAGATGAAAAACCAAGTGTGACGCGTTTTTTTTTTGGTATTTAAAAATTAAGAATCATGAATTTATTTCCTGTGAAAATGCCTTAAAGTTAATCGAAAATAATAATTTCAATAATTATTTAAATAAATCAAGTAAAATAAATAAAAGGTTTTAAGTTTGAAGTTGAAATAAATCGCGAGAAAAAATTAGTCAACATTTTTTTTTTCTTATGCCTACACACAAAAAAAATTGGAGTAAATCTTATCGTAACTGACTTCAAATACGCCTCATAAGTGTTTTTTTTTTTTACGAAAAAAATAAACAAAAAAGAAAATGTTGTGAAAATCGAAATACAAGTCCAAGTGATATTTTTTCTATTTAGAAAATGTAAAATCAAAAATAATTGTTCTTTTTAAAAAAAAATTAAACAAAAAAAGAAAATGCTTTACAGTGTAAAAATTGTTTTTCTTTTGTTCAAGTGAAATAAATAAACAAAAAAACCTTGAAATATTTAAAGGCCTTTTTCTTTTATTTAAAAAGAAAAGCTAGAATAAAAAAAGTAAAAAATTCAGAAAAGTTTTCCTTTTTTCTTTTTTTTTTAATGAATTTTCTGTGGCAATGCGAACGAAAAACTTTTTAATAATTCTCTGCTTTGTTGTAATCACAAGCTTTCTTTTTGTCATACTTGGACCAGGGCAGCAGAATAATTCTCTAAAAAGTATTGTCACACAAACTCATCAGCAGCTTAAAGATTTTCAGGTAAAAAATAAAAAATTTCTTAAATTTCTTTAAAAATGTTCCAAATATTTAAAAATGATACTTTTTGAAATTCCCTTTTTTTCCCACCCAAAACACTCAAAAAAAAGGACGAGAAAGGCAACGCCCAGCAACAAAGTTTGATATTTGATTTCAACAAGTTTTGTTTTTTATATCAAAAATTTCTAAATTACTTAAATTTAATTTTTTAATTATAAAATGAATACATTTTTATTGACTTTATTTAAACAAGTGTATTTTTTTAAGTACAAATAAATATTTTTATTTGTTTTTTGAGAATACTTTTTTGCGGTATTTTTTTGATCATGAAATTATTCACAGTCTTTTGATATCCAAAGGAATTAAGAAATTCTTAATTTCTGAGACACAATTAATACAGAATTATTCTGGAATCGGCGGTCAAATTCTTAATAAAAAATATTCTTATATTTTCTATAGTTGAAAAAGTTATGTAATTGCGTATTTAAAAATAAAATGAAACTTCTCGAACTTTTGAAATGAAGCTAAAATTAATCATACGAGCAAATTATTATACATTCGACGGTTCTCCTTAAGTTCTTGAATTGTTCAAGATTTATTTACGTAAACCCGTTATTGAAAGTTGTCCCAAAAGTTGTTTGTTGTGTCTGGCTAGGAGATAATACTCTGACATTAAAATATTGCCGGTATTTTCTCTTGACTTTGTGAATAATTGATCATTCACTGGAAAAAAAAAAAAGTTGCTGGATATCATACGTATACCGATTTTAATCTTCAAGAGATGCTCTATAATCAATGAAAATGATTATTGCAAGAGGGTGAGTCTCAGAACTGGGATAACCAGATCTTAAAAGTATTCAGAAGTTAGTTAGATTTTTTGATGCACTATGGTAGAAATGGGACAGAAAAATTGTCAAAACTAACAATATTTCCAAATTTTTTCTTCATAAATATGTTTCCTCTTTTCAAAATTTCCTCTAGTTTGCAGATAATCTAGATCTAATGGCATAAGTCTAATCTTGCATAGTTTTATTCAAATCGGTGTATTAGTTTTTCAAGTACATTAGAAAAACTTTAGGAACAGGCTTATTTTCTCCTTGGATTATTTCTTTCTCCATTATCATTCGAGCGATTTTACTGAAATTTAACATGATATCGTATTTTTATGTAGCAAACCCATGTAATTTAAACAAATTAAATTCGAAAAACCATAAGCAAAAAACGACAAAACTTTCTGGTCACTCTGATTTTTGCTTAATAACTTCACTCCCCCTCAGTCGATTTTGCTGAAATGCAATACCAAACCAATTTAAGGAATAATCAATTTATATTGTAAATTTCATCAAAATTGGATGATGTCTTGTATACGGACGGACGGACTTGCAGAGACCAATATAACTTTTGATTCTCTACATAATCATACTCTTGAAACCATTCTGCGATGATTATTTCGATGTGCTAAAAATGTAGTGACAAAACTTATTAACCCTCTGGTAGTATCACCTACCATAGGGCATAATAATTACCGCGGGCGATGTAGAGTTGTAATGTATTACTCGGGAAGTTGTAGATAAGCAAGAACAATGCATATAAATGTTAAGATCTAGCAGACAAAGCATAATCAATATCACTACGACAGTTCTTTCAATCTCTTTCCTATTGACGATTGTAGTACAATGGGTCCCATTATTGATTTCATCGTAACCACCTTTTTCTTATATTTATTTTAATTTACTTTGAAATAAAGGGTCTTTCATTAAGGACATAACAATTCAAACTTCTCCTTCAATAAATCGATTGTAACGTGTGCTGTGTGGCTTGTAGCGCCGTCTTGTTGAAACCACATATCGTCGATATCAATTTCATCTAATTCTGGCCAAAAATAATCCTCCAACATGGCATGATAGCGCTCTCCATTGACGGTAACATGGCGATCGTTCGCATCAACGAAAAAATACGGCCCAATCACGCCTCCGGCATGTAAACCGCACCATACAGTGATTTTTTGTGGATGCAATGTTGTCTCTTGAAGCACATGTGGGTTTGTTGCTGACCAATAACGCATATTTTGCTTGTTGACGAAGCCATTCAGCCAGAAATGAGCTTCATCGCTGAAGATGATTTTTTTGATGAAATTCTGGATTTTCTTCCGGTAGTAATTTTTAATAATTTCCAAGCGTTGCTCGTTCATGAACTTTACCATGGTGAAAATGTTAACTTTAATCTACGTTTTGACATTGACAGTTCATTATTAATGTTTTAGGGTGCGTTCATATAAAGATACAAAATTGTTATGTCCCATTTGAAACACCCTATATAATAACTCATCTACTCGTATTTCTTATAAACTACTTATAGAGAATGTCAAAATTTTAGAAACAAATATTCAATTTAAAAATTTTTTTTTTTTTTATTGGAAATAGTTTTGGTAATAATTCCATTCGCGTGAAGTCAGTATTTATCATTTGATCTTTTCATAAAAATGTTTGGATTATATTGTTAAAATAATTAACATTAATTTCACGCCTAGTTTATTATTCGTCTAAACAAAAAAAAAAATAGAATTATTATACAACATAAATTTTGTAACATAAATTTTTTCAAGAAAATTAAATAAATATTTAAAATAAAAGAAAAATTTGTTGAACGTACACCAAGACAAACATTTTGTCGACATAACCACTTAAAATTTTTACTCTTCTTCAATGCTGCGGCTTGGAATTTACAGTCTTATTGAAAACTTCTATTTCTAGCTCGATAATTGATTTTCAACGAATTTAGTAACTCAATTTTGTTTATTTATATTAAAGGACAGTTCTCAATGTAGTACAATATATTTCTGAGAGAAGTTTCATTTAAGAGGTTACATCTTATTGAACTTTTTAAATAATCATAGTTTTTTTTTACCATATTTTCATATGCCTTAAATTCATGTAATAATTGGAAAAATTAATCGATACCATACCATATAAGGGTCAAATAAAATCAAATCGTTCTTTTAGATCTGATAAAATTTCAAACTCCATTTACTTCAAAACTATAAGTTTTTGAAAACAGTATGGCCATTTTTCTGTGAAAGCATTGAAATTCGGTATGAACATTCCAAAAGACCTTATTCAAAGTGTCTTGTAGTATTTTTATGATACAGTAAACCGTTAAGCATTAGAGAAATATTAGTTTTATAAGTATGGTCCCCAATTGACATATTATCTATACGTGACGAGAATGTAGAGAACATCGAAAATTTTGAATATTTTTAAGTGATTTTTGTGATGAAAACTTTGTCTTCAAAATATATAATAATACCCAATTAGTTTTGCCCTATTTTAAAATACAGCCTAGGCTAAATATATTAGGCACCCTTTCTTTTTCTCTTTCTTGTCCAAATCATTTCTCGGAAGTAACTAGTTTGAATTTTATGATCTATGGTATCATTATATGAAGTTGTAAATTACTTTTTTTTTTTCAGAAAGGTCACAATTTCACTGTTATGATGCAATAGCGGTTTATACATTTTTTCCTGTGTACGATCAATGTGCGGTCATTGCTTGAAATCGACAGACGCATGACCAATTTACTTTCTATCGTTCATAATAGTGAAATTTGTTAATTTTTCTGCTTCCTTTGATTTCTTGTTTTTTGAAGATTCAATAAAATTTTAAAGGGTGCTTAATACATTTAGCCAAGGCTGTATAGTCGTATATAATTCCTTAAAAAGTTTATACAGGCATCCCTCGAAGAGCACGAAATCGCGAATAACACGGTCAAAAATTGCGACAAACCTTGAATAACACGGGATTTGAATTACACGAGTTTGCGAATGTGTACACACATATTACTGTTAACGATCACACAGTGTATATGTACATAACGGATTTGCAGGAAATACATAGTTATTAAGCAAAGTTGTAAATCTCAGTTCTTACTAGCTGTCTTTAAATGACATAAATTCAGTCAGAGCAGGTGTTATGTCTGCTGTTCTGTCCTGTGGAGATGAAATGTTATGACAAAATCGACCCACCAATGTTCCCAATTGACATTTAGTAACATAACAGCTGACTGAATTTATGTCGTGTGAAGATGGAATGTTATCGTAAATAGATTTTCTCTCTTCTTTGTGGTCAGAATAGTTTTTGTATCATTGCATAAAGTTGTGAGTGCTTACTTCTCTCTGGAACCAAATGTACAAATTTGTATGGATATCGTCTTTTGAATTACACGGTTTTTGAATAGCACGGAACGATATTTTCAAAATTGTATGAATTATTAGTATCGAATAACATGAATTTCAATAAAACGGTACCAATGTTATTCGCGGGATGCCTGTATTTCCGAAGACCTATAGTTCTATTTAAACATGATTTCAACTTCAAGACTAGTTTAAATTTCACATTCATTTTTGTTTTTTGGTAATTTGAAGCCCAGAAATTATAGGAATTGAATTTGTTTATTGTTTATTTTGTTTGAATGAAGGTTTTAGACTAAACAATTTGAAATTGCTTTTATATAATGGAAATATTATCAAAATAAATCGAAACTAAAATAATTAAATAAATAAATTTTACAATGATAATAACAAACTACTTCCAGAGAAAAATATTTTTCGCCAACATCATACGATATGATTAACGCTAGACAAACAACAAAAATCTGTTTTCATAAAATATGTTATGGCGGCAGCTAAACTCCTCCAAAAATTCTATGATGTTGATTCATGTATGATTCATATATCTAGAAACTGTTTACCCCATTTTTATATTTAATCCAGAATTGGAATCTTATAATTCGATTGAGTTTGAATTGAATCGAAAAAGCTTTGCTTCGATACGATTCCATTTGAGATAAGAAAAATTTTTATTTGTAAATAAAACTAATCATTTTATTAAAAATTTGATGAAATTCAAGTTTATTTAAAAATTATTTACAAACAACTTTTAATCTTCGAAATAATCATCGTTATTATATATGATCTGCCATTTATCAGGCGATTTATAAGAAATCTGAATAACCGATGCCTGGACAATAAACCACACAGACAGGAGAAGCTTTTCTAGCTCAAGTCAGCAGTTTTTATTCAAAACATCATGGAGACAATCGGTATCATGAAATAAAATTACATGTCGAGTTGTTTGTCTTATAAAGGCTTCTCGCGTTTCACTTTTTAGTTTGAATAGTTGGCCTGAATAACATTTTTCCATAACAGTCTCACATCATCATGAATATTTAGCATTGCAGCGAATATTGATGGTTGTTCAGGATCAAATCATAATTTCTTTTTGTTTATATTTTTGTTTTTATCGACCATCACAAATTTCTACAGAAAATTCAATGACCTTATTTTGTTGTCTTCACTTATTCATTAATTTTGTTCTTTCTGAATCTTTTCTAACAAATTTAGATTGTGTGTGGAGTTACCCTAATTACCCAGCAATCTTTTATTGATTTTGTGCGAAGTTTCCATTCAATACAATATTAAAGTCCTTCGCCTAACAGTTTGCTTTCATGTTTGGGGCGCAGATTGTCTCCAAAACTGAAATCTCGTGTTACGAAATCTATTAAAGCATTTTTATCATGTTGAATAACTTACAGAGTTAATGCCTAGGGACGAATAAGTAAATTTTATTTTTCATTAGAAAAGTGTATTATGGTGTAGATGTTGCCTTTCGGATTCTATTTCGTTAGACTTTCATGCACATCTTATTACAACTGAAAGTCAGAGCTATGTACGAGCTGCCATATTATGATTTTCAAACTTATAAATTCTATATATTTCAAATGAATTTAATAAATTTGCTTTTTCTTTCTTTCTTACAGATATATCCTGCAATAAATGAAAAAAAATTGGAAATAGATCCGAAATATTTACGTTTACTCGGTTTCACATCACAAATATATAATGGAACACGTTCAAATTTTTCCGTTGTAACATACGTACAAAATGGTCAAGCACCATCAGCAATATTATTATCACAAAATATTGCCACAATATTTCCAAATGAATATTTATTAATCTATGATTTAGGCTTATCCGAAGATGATTCACGTTCATTAACCGGCTATTGTAATAATTCAAAATGTTCTGTTATACAATATGATCTGTCCGTATTTCCATCATATATAACCGATCAACGGATGCATGCATATCGTCCAATTGTTATTAAAGATGCATTGACACGTTCAAAAAGTATATTATTTACTGAAAATTATATACGAATTCGTGGTACTAGCCGTGAATTGTATAATTTAAAAATGAAATCAAATGGTATATTAGGTTGGACAACAAGAAAAGCCGTCTCGACTCGAACACATCCGAAAATGTTTGATTATTTTGAAACAGATTCTGATGATTTTCTATTTTTACGAATGGTCGATTTAGATTTAGTATTTTTTACAGATTCACAACTTGTTAATGATAAAATTATGCTGCCATGGATTAAATGTATATTAACATTAGAATGTATTGATCCAATAGGTAAATTACAATATTACTTTGTAATCTAATAATAATGATGTTATTTGATATTATTATTTATTCATGTTTCTTGATTTTCATAATATTGTGTGATATAGATTTTGTAATTTAATCGCGAAACCAATATAATTTTCTATGTGGGGTTTTTTTTTTTTTACTTTTTTAAATCTGATAATTTCCATTTATAGATTGAGGTGAGCCATAAAATAATTGCTATTTTCTTATTTTGTATATAACAAACTGGATTTTTAGCATTTTATGTTATTTAAATAATCTATAGACTTCAGCCCACCATAAGCCGTGAAAAATTAGGTCGAAATTAATGGCAACATAGTAGAATTTCTGGAAATTTTCTAGTCTATGACCGCGTGGTTGTAAGAAATTTTATAATTCTTTCGTCTTGACAACTGTTTTTAAGTGATATTCATTCTTAATCCGATTTTTATCTTCTCATCCGTCCTAAGGCAGGATGTATATTAGTAGCAAATATAAATATATGGAATATGAGTACTCTAGTAAACGATATAAAATTTCAATTGAATAGGATGATAAGTTTTTGAAATTCTAGATACACCCACCCCATTTCAATGCATAGTCTCCAGAAAAACGCAAAAGAATATTGATTTATGCCTAGCTGGCGTTCTTGATCCACTTGAAATGTAGTATTTTTGGGCAATTTTTGAAATTTTGACTCCTACAATGATTTAAAGTTAAACATTTTAAACTTGAAATAAAAAATGCAAAAAGAATTTGATTCTTTCACGAGAAAAATGTACCTAAAAATCTCTTTTTTTAATATTAGATTTCGTGCAAACGTTTATTAGTCATTACTGGTATGGAATATTAAAGATTTATTTTAGTTTAAAGTCCTTCAAAAGAATACAATAGATCTGAAAGGTCGCAGTACGAACACCTTAAAATTTAATCTTAATTTTAAAGTCCTTCAGAATTAATAGCAATGATTTTCAACAAATCCTTATTTTTAAACTTATGAATCTATGTCAAAGTCTAAAGTTTCTTTATTTCTTTCCTTAGAAAATGAAGGATGTATGTGAAATTGTCTTAAAGAATTTTTTTTTTTAACGACACGTGGAGCCATTTAAATAGTAAAGAAAAATAAAAACCTTGACTCTATTTTAGTTAAATAACTTTCAATTATTTAAAATTAGTTTGACCTTTTTTTTTAACCTTTTTTTTTAATTATATATTGGAAAAAAGAAATAGTTTATAATTTCTTTTAAAATTAAATATAGAACAAAAAATTTGAATTTTCTAATAATACGTTTATTTAATTTTTCAAAGGAGCTCAATCGGGTGGCTGTAAATATAATAAGAAACCACAATATCGATATTCCGGCTGTCACGGATACGATACATCAGCATTTAATATTGTTTTGGGTTTAACATGGCATCTAGAAGAATCCAAATATTCATTACCGGGTGAAACAAATACATTATTTTATCAGGAATCTTTGGAACAAGCTACAAAAATTTTAGAAAATAAAAAACGTAATAACAGTGAAACTTCAGATCATCCATTTACAGATGATTAAAAAAAAAGTGTTGTTTTTTTTTTTTTTAATTTGTTTTTAAATATATTTAAGAAATTAAAGTTTTGTTAATTTTTGGTTAAGCAAAAAAAAAATTCAGTTCATTTGTTTTTTTTTCTTATTATTTTTTAAAAAGTAAATTTTTTAATTTACATATATATTTTTTTGTTAACAATATTTTCCTAAAAAATATTTATAAGAAAGATAAAATTAGTAATATATTTAGAGATCGAATCATAAATAATTGCTTTTTTCTATTTGGCGCAGCCGGTTTACTTGTATACAATTTCATAGCTGTTTGAGAAATCATCAGTGTGTGAAACGCTGAAAAAAAGGATAGTTATGGATTTTAGCATATACTAGACAATAGTGTACTTGTTGTGTATCAGAAAAGAACCTTTAGATTCACAAAAAAAAAACGAACAGAAGACGTTTCAAGCCATTAAAGAGATACATTTTATACTTCCTTACTATGCTAGTTCATCCTGGAAACTGCAATTATTTACGTTTTAAGATCAAATATTTCCCCTCGAAACAAATGAATACGATAAAAGAATTTTCATTATTATATTTTTTTTTTTTTTTTTGTTTTTAGAAAATCATAAATTTCATTTAATATTTATAATCATTATTCTATCTCAATTAATTAAGTATTATTTTTATTATTATATGATTTTACTCGTTTTTTTTTTTAAAGAAAATTATTGCATTTTTATTGATCCTTCGAAAGGAAAACAAATTGATTCCATTCATATGTAGTAGAATTTTTAATTACGGCAATATTGCTTAACAAAATATGAACACTTAATAATTTACTATAAAATACCTAATTGCATTTGCATGATATTCCGAAGTTCTCTGCAATACAGAAATTTGTGTCATTTGAGTAAAAGACAGAAAACCAATGTAGCTCCACGCAAATCTCTATTTCGTTTGCATATTTGTTTTTCATACTTAGAGTAAAATACCAATTTGACGGACACCTTAAAGAACACGGTTTCAATTTTGATTGTAGAAAAAATATTTTCATAAAGTTTGTTTTAAGCTTTCATTAAACGTCTTGTAAAATTTTTAAATTATATGAAATAATTATTTTAAACAGGAAATTACAAGGTTTACAATATAAAATACTCGACCAAATGCGTTCGTTAACTTTTGTATGACATGATGGCCTTTCATGTAAAACCGTTTAATTTTTTTTTTTTTGGGCTCTCGTATAACACAGTGTTTTTAAAGAATCATTTCTTATGTGTTATACGAAAGTTATACCTGTATATACCTCAGTTGCACAACTTTTGTGAATTCTCTTTTTCGATTTAAGGACTATTTTTTTTTTTTTGTTTTTTTTTATTACTGGCAAGTCCCAAATAATATAAATTTGATTAAATTTAATATGAGTTATAAAATGAATATGTTCTATCTTTAATTTAATACAAACAAAATGATGTTAGTACGCAAATTAGATAACACAAATTGATAAGTGTGTTTGAACTAAAATGGCAGCAAAACACATCAGCTTCGAATATTATTTTATTATTAATTTAATTTAAATATATTTCCTACCAAATTTTAATTAATTTGAGAAAAGAAGTAATGTACCGAAATTCTTTACGAAGTTAGCAATGGAATTCTCTAAAGCGATGGATTCAATGTAATGCTCTAGACCAGTGATTCTCAACCAATGCTCCGCGGCACTTTTGTGTGCCGCCAAATTTATCCTTTTACACTTATTTTATTGTTAGTGTGCCGCCAAATTTTTTGAAATTGTTAAAAGTGTACCGCAACAGAGAGAGAATCACTGCACTAGACATATCTTCAATTTTAATTACAATAATTACTTTTTAATGATACTTCTGCATGGCCCAGACACATATTCTAATAATAACCATTTTTCCTTCTTTTAAATTTTTGTGAAAGAAGAAAACATGTCAAAATCAAATGAAATTTTTAAAATGTTCAAATGTAGATGGCCCTGTAAACAGTGTGAGGCAAAAATTTGGGACCTCTTCACAATTTCATTTGATAATTAAAACAATAATGATGCTTGAAATAGATACTTAAAATTGATCATTATTACGTAAATAAAAGTCATTATCGAGTTTTAATGACCGATTGGGCAATAATGATTATTCAAATCGGAGATCTGTCTAGGATATAAGGCTATATTACACCCAAACATTATTTGAAAAAGTCATCACAGCAAAGAAAGATCGTATGGTAGTATACGATTTTTGGTCATAGTCCAATAGTTCTCACCTCGAATTCATCATTTTTAAACGACAAATTTGCCTTATGAAATATTTGAAAACGAATTCCGCTGGTACATTGTAAAATTCATTTAAACATCAAAATCTGTCTCCTATTGGGTATTGAATGCCCTACTGCTGCTAGTCTGTTTTACCCTATTGACTGATTTAATATTTTCAATAACACTTTTATAAGCTTATATGCTTCGTTTTTTTTTTTTAACTATTTACTTAAAAACATAAATATATAAAAATCTTAATTTAACAATTATTAATAAATAATAATCGCCACAGATAAAATATTACGTGTGTATGCGCGCGCTAAAAGTATATAAAAACTTAATAAATTTTTACATATTGATAAAAAAAATATTTTAAGATTCTTTTAGAATTTGGGAAAACTGCTAATTTGTATTACTTAAAAGCCAAGAAATGCATAGTTTTTTTTTCTTTTTTTTATATTATTAAATATTAATCAAGCTAAAATATTGTATATTTAACAAATAATTTAAAAACAAACAAAAAAAAAATCATTCTTGTGATAATTTATAAAATATTTGAAGAAATTTACGCTACTATAATGAAATGAAGTTAGAAACAAAAAACAAAAAAAAAAAAAAATTAATTATTAATAAAATTAAGGGGAATCAAATGAATTTTTTAATAATGCTGTTTTAAGCATACAATTAGTGTGTTATTTAGTATTATGAATTAAAAACAAATTAAAAAAAAAGAGGAAAAAAAAACAAAAAAAAAATTTTTTTTTTATTTGATTTAATATTATTTTGTTGCTATTTTTTATTTAATTTTTTTTTGTAAGAGCCGCTAATTAATAATTATTAACAAAAAAAAAAAAAAAAATATGCAAATAAAAATTATTATTAAAACAAATAAAATATTACAAAAATAAATTCTCGTATATTTTCACTTTACACCCAACTCTTTTTTTTTACAATGGTAGAAACGATCAGAACCTCGTGTAAAGAAAAACGTATTAAAAAAAATACTGAAAACTGTAAAAGTTCTGATACGCCGAAGTATGAGTAATTATAAAGTTCCCAAAGCTACCGAAGCAACTAGAATAAAGTCCAACAAAAAGACCCATTGCAATAAGTGCAAAAGAGTGCACGGGCAGTTTTCCAAGACAAAATCTATCAGGAAGAGGGAGAATGAAATTTTCTTTCGAAAAGTACATGACATAAAATTGACAATCGCTATTACCGTGTGCATTTTTATACATACGTATGTTTAAGCACGAGTTTCTTTACACAGGATCTACATTAGTTTTTATTTCTGGCCTACGTAAAAAAAACTGGCAGTATTTTATTTCTCGTAAGCCCAGCTGGTAACGTGTCGAATTCAATTCTTCTTTTTCTCGAAACATATTTATCAATTTGATAATTCCACTCCGGAAAAATTTAGTTTTCGCCATTTTATTAAATGCAAATGTCAAAAATTGGTAGACCGGCGCTGTCTATGAAAATGGTATACCTGAATTATCTTACCAGAAAAATTGGTATACCTGTGTGGACCCTGCGTTAGTTTAAATCATTATTTCCTTGTCACCCATTCGTACAATTTCTAGTTTTATCTATAGTGTGTTTTTTTCATCGAGTGGATAGAGTATTGTTTGGAAATTTACAATCAAAAGCTGATAAAAATTAATAAGAAATTAAGTTGGGGTACTTTCTAGTTACTTATTCTTTGGACCTGCATATGAATGATATACATATGCAATTTTATTGAGTAATAAAACTTAAAATGCATACAAAATTTATAGATGAACTAAAAATTTGTAGATAAAAATACATTTTTTCACGTCTTTAAGGTCAAATATAATTGTATGGCTAATATCATGAACAATTGATTAAATGCGTATATCGTGAGCTAATAAACTTGAGCAATCTAATGTTGTTATGCAACCACATAAGTGGTGGTTAGGATGACGCCTGTCGTCAGGAATCGAATTGTGTAACTCGATTCGAACCAAATCGTATCGAAGAAGGATAAGAATGGCAATGGTTTTTCGATACGATTTACTCTCAATCGAATTACATGATTTCGCTCCAGTTTTCTCATTTTCTTCGACAGTTTTTTTTACTGTTCTATTATACTGACAAATTGGTAACAAAGACTGCAATTTGTACTAGATCGTTTATAGTTCCGATTTTGAAATCGTTTTAGATCACATAAATTTTTCAAAAAAGGAAGACTATTTGGAACCGTGTAACTTCAAATTCGTGTAAAAAAAAAGTGGGGTGTACTCTCTCTGTCCCGAAATAAGTGTCTGATTTGCGATTTTATGAAAAATTAAGAAATGCATGCTATGCCACTCTAAAAGGAGAATTTTTAATTTGGCCACGTTATTTGTAAAATAAGGTGTTACATTAAAAACATTGATTTTTGTAACGAAAAATTCTAAACTCCAGTATCTCCCCAAAATATGGTCAAAATATGGGGACAATGTTTTTACTGTAAATGCTTGGAAGGAATCTAATTTGACTCCAAACATTCGCCAAGATCTTAAACAATTTTTGATAAAACTCAGCAGCAACGGCAAGTTAAGGCATATTTCTGGACATAGGGAGTATGAAAAAGTATTATTATCGTGTAAATCGAGTAGGAGCTATTCATCAAATAAGATGGAAGTTCTTAGAATCAAACAATCTTAACTTGTGTTTGAAGGAATTGCTTTACCATTAAAGCAAAGCAGATCTGCTGAGACTAATCGAAGAAATTGTGCCATTGAACAGGCATTTTGAACATTATAAGTAAAATATTCTTGTTCTACTCTGAGTTGTACTCTGTCTCTAGAACATGAAGTATTCAATTAAAATTGTTTGATGGATTGCAAAAAAAAATATTACTGATATATTTTGAGAGCCGCCGTGCACATAAAAATAGATAAAAAAAATTAATACAATATTTTTATTTAGATATTTTTAGTATTCATAAAATTCAACTAAAAAAAAATCTAATATGGAGCCCAGCAACATACTTCAGAAGGGTCACTGAAAACTCTTTAACTGCGCTGGGCTTAAACATAACTGGTCCCTAGAGTATATATAAATTTTGGCAAGTATTTCATTAGTCTTGATTCTAAATCTTTCAGAAGCTTTTATTAGTCAGGTGATTAACATAAATAAAACGAAAGCAGTGATTTAATTAAATATCGTTGGATTGAGGTATTTTAAAAATGGATCCAATTATATCATCCGTGCGTACTGTTACCACTTATAAAATCTAATTTGTCTAAAGAAAAATACATATTTACATAAAATTTCCAGAAAGCATTCAAACATAATCTTAAATAGTCTTTGTTTATTTTAAAAAAATATAAATTTATTTCTTATGAAGCTGCTTATAAATTTGTGCACCTTTCTTAGCTAATTCGTCTGCCTTTTCATTTCCTAATATACCTTCATGTCCTTTAACATAATTCTAAAATAAATAAAAAAAAGGATAAAGATTTTTAATTTTTCCTTAAATTTCCTGAAAAATATTTACCCATTTAATATCAATTTGTTTATCACGTACTAAATTATCTAATTCTTTAAAATCTATCATATTTTTAACAGCATCACCAGATTTTAATTTCCAATTATTACGTTTCCATGAGTGAATCCATCTAGTGATACTATTTATTAAAAATTGTGAATCTGTACTAATACAAAGTTTCGTAATTCCACAATTCTTGGCTAATCGTATAGCTTCTGAAGCTGCCTGAACTTCCCCACAATTGTTTGTAGCTCGGCCACTAACCGGTTTCGCCGTATTCAATGGATGATCATCGGAAAAGTATACACCTAGTCCCGCTGACGAGTTTTTTTTACCATTATTCTCACAAGATCCATCCGTATACACTATCACATATCCTTCAGAATCAATTGGGAATTCATATTTTCCATATGTTTTAAAGCCAGCCGATTCATTTATTATCGATTGATGTTTTAATCGCTTACTAGACGATGATGTAAACTTGGATTTTCGTTTGTTCGATGTTGTGGTTCCTTCAGCTGCTTCAATAATTGCAAGCTATGAAAAAAAAAATAATATATTCTATCAAAGAACCAGAATTTTATAATAATTACCAATTGTTCCTCGTCTAAATCATCATCGTCATTCCAATCCGCTGATACACTTTCTGAATTGGCGACTTTCTTACTGTGATTTGGGATTTCTGATTTTGTAGGGATTTCACTACAACTTGATGGAGAAATGAAATTCTCAGCTTCTTTACGGGTGGAAAATTTCTTAAATTTTGGTCCACTAAAACCTTTTACTTGGTCTTCACATTCACTCCTTTAAATTGATAATAACTTATTAGTCGTCTTTAAAAATATATACTATCTTACCATGTATTGTAAATTCCAACATTTCGTCCTTTTGCAACAGCATAAAAAGGCATTTTACTATTCTTTAAAATCTTTGATCCTATTCGAAGGAGTTGAAATTGTTTCAGCATTAAAAAAATTCAAACGACTGCAAAACTTGATCAACAAAATTGCCATTCGCGAGAATTTACAGTCCACAAATGTCAAAATTTTTTTGCTTATAATCCACATTTTTAAACAGCTGACTGCTGATAAACAGTTAATTAGATTATTATGTTTATTTGTTTTTTGACGTGAGTGAATATTGATTACTTGACTTTTGTTTCGTGGAAAAGTGTTTTATTAATAATTAGAAGTGGGATTTTTTTGTAAAGTAATTCGGTGACAAAAATGAATATACCACCACCAAGTTTCAATCAACCGCAACCTTTTTTCAATCCAAATGTACCGCCACCACCTCCCGTCTTACCTTATCCACCTCCGCGATGTCCTTATCAACCGGTACAAGATTTTCCCAGATTTCGAAGTCCACCAGCTCCTTACCCCAGCATTCCTTTGCCGAATATTAGCACACCACCTCCCGTCATACCTTATCCACCTCCACGATATCCTTATCAACCGATACAAAATTTTCCTAGATTTCGAAATCCACGACCAAGCAATACTCCATCATTATCTATGACAGAGCAAAGAAATTGCCCGAATTTTTCTTATAATCCTACAAGTACTTATTTGACTTCGCACACGAATGATTATTCGCATTTTAAACGTTCGTCTTCTGTTCCAAATTTCAATAGTAAAGGAAAATTCCCAGGAATAAATAGACCAGATACTATCACGTCAAATAAATACCCATACCGATCATCGAGTCGTGAGCCTACTGGGTCAAGTAAATCTTTAAAATATTCTGAAAAAGATGATACGGAACGAGATCGTCTTCTTAAAAACTGGAGAAGTTATTTTTGTGAAACATCGGAAGAAATTACCAAAAAACTAGCTGAACTAGAAAATATTGAAGAAAAAGAAGTTTGGATAAGATCATCTCCAGCGGAAATATATTATCGTAGAACTAATGGGAATGAGGTTGAATCCACTACACGTTTAGAAGCACTTTGTCAAGTTTTCGAAGATGAACTAGTTAAACGTGGCAATAAAGTGAGGAGTGCTCAAGAACCATATAATCCTCCACCACGTAAAAGAAAAACTCGTCTTTGCAGACATAAATGTAAGTAGTTCAAGCATTTTAAATAATATCTTTTCTAATATGTAGAGTTTATTTTATCCAATAGCCGAAAAATGTTCATCTTCGGATTCGTCAGATGATGAATTTAAACCAGAAGAAGATTGTTCTATGGAAGAATTAACGCGTAAAATTCAACATCCTTATAGATTACATCCAGACTTGTGGCATAATGAAGCTGGAGAAATGAATGATGGACCATTGTGTAGATGTTCAATAAAGTCCCGGCGAACAGGTATACGTCATGGGGTTTATCCTGGTGAAATTGGATTTCCAAAATGTAAACTAAATTCAAATAATGCTGATAAACTTTATCATTATCGCATTACAATCACACCACCTACAAATTTTCTAACAAAAACTCCAACAATTATAAAATACGATCAGCATGAGTTTATCTTTGAAGGTTTCTCATTGTTATCACATGTCCCAATCGGAGAATTACCGACATGCAAGGTAGAAAAACTCTTTCCAAATGAGACTCTTTCTTGTTATGCTAATTTTTGTATTTCTTCCAGGTTATACGATTCAACATTGAATATACCATTTTATATATTGAAGAAAAAATGCCAGAGAATTTTTGTATTCGTGAATTAGATATATTTTGTAAGTCCTTTACTATAATTCGAATTTATAAAACATTATTTTTCTCTTCTATATTATTTACACAGATGAATATTTATTTCACGAATTGTTGGAATTAATCGATTTTAATGTTTTACCAACAAATCATACTGAAGATGTTTGTTCTTGTTTTCATTTTCTTCCAAGATTTGTCCGAGACTTGGCAAATAATGGAAAAGAAGTCTTAGCTATGAGTGAAGTTCTAAAATACTTACTTGATAGTTGTGGACCGTTAGTTGATCGTAACACTCTTGAAAGAATGATGGATATTAGTCAAAATGAATGGCAAGACTATGTTGATTTTATAAAAGGTATGATGGTAACAAATCCTGGCCGAAAACCATGTTCTGTTCGTGTAGATCAATTGGATAGAAACGTTTCTGATTTACCAGAATGTATTGATCCAGATGAAACTGGTATTGTTCATCCTGTTATTGTACATTTCGGAATACGACCACCACAATTAAGTTATGCCGGAAATCCAGATTATCAAAAAGCATGGCGAGGATATGTGAAATTTCGTCATTTAGTGGCCAATATGTCGAAACCATCTTATGATGATAAACGTAAATTAGAAGCTAAAGAAGCTAAATTACAAGAAATGAGAACACAAGGTCGAATGAAACGAAATATAACTGTGGCGGTAAGTTCTAAAGGTTTTTATCGAACTGGAATTATGTGTGATATGGTTCAACATGCAATGTTAATACCAGTTTTAACAGGACATCTAAGATTTCATCAAGCATTATCTTTGTTGGAAAAAAATATCGGTTATAGCTTTCAAAATCGGTATTTACTTCAATTGGCCTTAACACATCCGTCATATAAAGAAAATTTCGGAACTAATCCTGATCATGCCAGAAATAGTCTTACGAATTGTGGAATTCGTCAGCCTGAATATGGTGATAGAAAAATTCACTATATGAACACAAGGAAAAGAGGTATTAATACTCTGATTAATATAATGTCTAGATTTGGCAAAGAATATGAAACGGACAGTAATATAACGCACAATGAAAGACTTGAATTTCTTGGTGATGCTGTTGTAGAATTTCTAACTTCAATTCATTTGTTCTTCATGTTTCCAGATTTAGAAGAAGGTGGACTAGCTACATACAGGGCAGCGATAGTTCAAAATCAACATCTTGCTGTGCTTGCTAAAAAATTGCATTTGGAAGAATTTATGTTGTATGCTCATGGCTCAGATTTATGTCATGAATTAGAATTGCGTCATGCAATGGCAAATTGTTTTGAAGCTTTGATGGGTGCTCTTTTGCTAGATGGAGGTATAAATGTTGCAAATAAAGTTTTCGGTAGTGCATTATTCCAGGATGATGATAAATTAAAAGATATATGGGAAAATTATCCACCTCATCCTTTACAAGAGCAAGAACCTTTGGGTGATAGACAATGGATTGAATCTTATCAATTACTTAAAGATTTAACTAAATTTGAAGATTCTATTGGTGTAAAATACAAACACATTCGTCTTTTGGCACGTGCATTCACTGATCGTAGTATTGGATTTACGCATTTAACGCTCGGATCTAATCAACGTCTAGAATTTCTAGGAGATACCGTTCTTCAATTGATTTGCTCCGAATATCTGTATAGACATTTTCCAGAGCATCATGAGGGTCATTTGTCCCTACTACGTTCGTCATTGGTAAATAATCGTACACAATCTGTAGTTTGTGATGATTTGGGAATGACTCAATATGCAGTACATTCAAATCCTAAAGCTGAACTGAAAACTAAAGATCGTGCTGATTTGCTTGAAGCATTTTTAGGTTCTTTATATGTAGACAAAGGTCTTGAGTATTGTCAAACATTTTGTCATGTTTGTCTATTTCCAAGATTACAAATTTTCATTATGAATCAAGATTGGAATGATCCAAAATCAAAATTACAACAATGCTGTTTAACATTACGAACAATGGATGGTGGAGAACCAGATATTCCTGTGTACAAGGTTATCGAATGTATTGGGCCTACTAATACCAGAGTTTATACAGTTGCTGTATATTTCCGTGGAAAACGATTGGCTAGTGCAACTGGTCATAGTATTCAGCAGGCTGAAATGAATGCCGCAAAACAGGCTTTAGATAACTCTCGTGAATTGTTCCCACAACTAGATCATCAAAAACGAGTTATAGCAAAAAGTATAAAACGACAAAAAGGTAAAGAAGTTGGCACCGATGCAAAGGGTGGTGAAACCAAATCACATTTGTCAAATAATCATCAAGGTAATTTTGTAGAAGATTTGGATGAATCGAATCTTCCAAAACAATATCGAATGCGTGAAGATATTTCGAGTGATGAGCTACAAATCGACACAGACGATGATGAACTCAAAAGTGTCAAAAGTTATGTAAGCCCATCTAAGAAACGGAAACATAAAAGGAGAAAGAAAAACCGAACAAAATCAACAATACCAAAAACAAATGTTAACGAACATTTAGAGCTTAGTTCACTTTCTGATGATGATGTAACGTTTGCTGAAGATGATCTTTCTATTCATAGTATCGAAAATTCTGTAGATGACAAAAAAGTTTTGTATGAAAACGTTGTAGAATGTTTTAAAATTGGAGAAACTGAAGACTTTTCCTCAGATGTTGAGTCAGGGGAGATTATTTAAATTTTAATCCTTCTTGTATGGTTTTTCATTTATTAAATGAAAATATTTGAAAATAATATTAGAATTCATAGATTTTAGACATTTTTATTAACACAAAATTTGATCCAGAATTTATTATCTAAAAAAAGGAAAGTCGCTTACTCCCACTCAATTTTCCGTCATTATGTAAAAGTCCTCCTTGAATATCTTTAAGTTCTGGTAATCCTTTAATGTCCCCACGTGCCGCCAATGAAGGAGGTGAAGCTAAAAGTCGACGTGCTACTCTTTGGATATCAGCAGAAGAAATTTTTTCTGAAAATACGCAATAACATAAAAAAATGTAATCATTTTAAAATTAATTCCAATTATACCGATAGCCTGTATAAAATGTTCTGGTCGTTTTCTTGATCCTGTCGCAAGCACTTGACGACCAATATCTTCAAATACAACAGGTCTAGCTTCCAAATTCATAAGCAACATAGATTGTAATTGAGTTTTTCCTCTACGAAGTTCTTGTGCTCCAGGTTCTGTGGCCATTGTTACTAATTCTCTAGTAATTACTTCTGTCATTTCTCTGATATTATTTGGTGGAGCGCTAGCATGAATACAGAATAATCCTGTATCGTTATAGGCATGATTGTAAGCTGTTGCACTGTACATCCAATGGTATCGATTCAAAACATTTGTATATAGTCGAGTATACATTCCTTTTCCTGGCCCACCAGCTGAAAATGAACCTCCGCCACCCATCATAATATTTAATACACATGTAGCGATAAAATCGTCATCTTGATGTGAACAACCTTCTAGTCCAATAACTACATGAGCTAATTCTGGGAGACCAGCTGCTGCATAAATTGGGATATCACATTTTTCCTAAAATAATTATGCAAATCTTTATACAATTTTCTTTTAATTATGAAAATATTTACAGTAACGAAGCCACCAGTATATTGTGCGATTGATTTATCTACACTGTCAGCTCCTTTTCCAATTATTTCCTCAGTTGTCCAAATTGGATTGTCCTCAACAAAGAATTTTTCTACTTGTTTAACTAAATCATCATGTTCAACCTGAAACACAAAAGTTTCTCATAGAATTTATACAAATCTAAAAACAAAAAAAATATTTCTTACTCCAACACCAGCTACAACCATTCTATCTGGTGAATGATGGTTTTTCAAATATTTCATTATTGTGTTTCGATCAATAACTTCTAAATTCTTTTCAGGGCAAATTTTTGGAAGTCCTAATGTATTATCTCGGAATCCAGCCTAATTTGACAATAATTTAGCGTAAATTTCAGTTATTTGAAATTATATTATTTACCGCATGAATCATATCCATTAAAATTGGTTCTTGTTCTGGTCGCATTCCTAATGATTCCAATTCAAATTTTATTGCTTGTCTCGCCAAATCAACTTCTTCATCATCCAATTTCGGTCTAAGTGTAACATCCGCTAATAAACGTGTTACAGATTCGATTCCATGACACTCAGCACTTGCAGCATAAATGAATGTATCCCGAGAACTTTGACAATCGCAAATTCCACCATGTCTTTCCAATTCTCTTAAAATTACATCTTTATTTGGGAAGTTTTGTGTAGACTAAAAATATATTTTATTATAATAACGTTCTAAGTCGAAATAAATTCTAGAATTCACATTAAATGCTAATTTTTCTAGGAAATGTGATACTCCACTTGGATATGCCACTTCATAACGAGGTCCGGAATCAATAACAACTTTAAAAGAAATAATTTTTTCATATATTTTGTTTATGCTTTTGAATAAAAACTACAAACCTCCAATTGTACAAAATTGACCAAATCGTTTTTCAGAAGCTACTCGTAATCCGTTTGATAGTTTTGTAACTTGTGTGACATTATCTTCAGATCGTGCTGTAGCGTATTTTGCGTCCGGCAAATCATTGATTGGCTCCGATAATGGGGGAAATGGAGTTACCGTTTTTGTTGATGGTATATTAACAGTTGATTTACCTTTACTAGCACTACCACAATTAGGATCTTCATGACCTGGTTTGATACTTGTAGCAAAATTTCGTGATAAATTATAATATTTCCTAAAATATGACAAATCTCAATGAAATTTTAGGTTATGTTCACTTCAAGAAATCATATTACAAACCCTTTTTGTAAATATCTTAACGATTTAACAATATTTGGTGCTCGTAATGCCATTTTATTTTAATCACAGAATTTCTACAAGAACTTTTTAAATATTAAATATGTACATAAAATACGCAAAAAACAAAATTTGGTTTTTTTTTTTCTTTTCTTTTCTAATTCTTGACCTTAGCGCCACCCGCCGAAAATTTAATGAAGCTAAACAAAGTTTGACAAGTAGTTACTAAAAATATAGCTTGCAGTAATTCATTAGAGATAAGAATGGAATTAACAATTTACAATTTCTGATAATACGTAGTTTTATTAAATATGAAAGAAAACATGATGAAGTATTTTATTTTGTTCTTAATTTGGGATGTCAATGAATTTATTCAAACCGTTGAAAGCATTACAAATGTTAACCTCAAAATGGCGTTGCTTAATGAAGGTTTTCACAGGTAATAATAAATATTAATATAATCTGTAAAATTAATAGAAACATTTATTCGTTTTTTTCTTTAATCTTTTCTAGGAATTTATATTATTCAATTGATTACCCAACAAAATCTTCCGGATTGTGTAAATTTTTAATTGAACAAGAATTACCTGCCTCAGTGTACATCAATACCGATGAATTAGATGATCTCAAAAGATTTCATAAGGTAAGTGATTTTTCCATTATATAAAAACTTGTGGTTAAACAATATGAGCTACAAAAATTATCTCAAACTATCCCCCGATCCTTATTCAGTTGGACACCATTCATCCATCTCATGTAAATGTCGAGTTACCCACAGAATTGTCACAAAACTTCAAAATCTTCCTACATAGTGTTTCTGAACAAAATTATATCATAACATTACCAATACATTTTCGTTATCATTATCCCAACAAAACAAGGTAAAATAGTGCAAAAAATTTGTTCTCTTTATCCAAAACGCTCCTACCATCCATCCAATTTTGTATATTTCTAGTTTTACGGAAATCAATTTTTCAACTCCTTTAATATATTACCAATGTAAGGATACAATAGCAAAAGAATCGTTTTGTTTAAACGAATTAGAATTACGTTTAGAAAATGGTCTGAATTGTAATTGGGCTCCTTTAAAATATGATATTCTACTTGAAAAGCCGTTAACAGCACGAATTCCATTGGGTGATATTACTCTACAACATATTGTAAAATATATTACAATTATTTCCAGTTGGATTGGGTGTATTATCATAATATTAGCAATAAATAAGAAAATGAATGAATTGGAAAATAAAAAGCATAAATAAATATATTTTTTTTTCTTATCACAAAATCTCTTATTATGTATTTTCTTAATTATCAGTACAAAATTAATTTTAATAAAATATTTAAATATATCAATAGTGTTTTTGAGCCATATCTGAATCTTCTTTAACATGTTCATTATTATTAATAGATTTATTTAATAATTCATTATCATTCCATGGTTGAATTTCTGCTTTACCGAATATAACGAAAATTAAATTACAAACTAAATAAACGCCGGCAGTAATGAAAAATATAATACGCCAATCTGCGGGATCACTCTGAAGAGAAGAAAATATAAAAACGAAAAAAACAAAAATAAAAACCTCGAATTTCTCTAATAAAAAATTCATAAAAATATTTACCTCATTAACAACAACAGCTCCAACTACGATCGGTGCAAATATCGATAATAGATTTGATAGACCATTTGTAATACCCATCATTGTACCAGCATAATTCGGTGACAAATCCATATGATTTACTATGTATCCACAAAATGAAGCTGCATTAAAACCGACTCCCAATGTTAAAAGTAATACTGCTATAGTAGAAGTTTCTTTTGTCATATATGCTACACCAATTAAACAAACCATTGGAACCCATTGACCGATTGAATTAAATATTTTCCGACTTAATTCAACTGTAGTGATTCCTTTATTAATAAGTACATCAGCAATCGGTCCGACTACCAAACATAAAATCCACATTGTAAAATATGGTAGTGCCGATAGAAGAGCATTCTTTTCAATATCCATTTCGAGAACTTTATTCATATAGGACGGAATTTCTGTTAATAAAGTATAGAAACCCCATGTAAATCCACAATGCGCAAATATCAATGCAATGAATGGTACCGATGTGAAAAGAGATTTCCATGGAACTTGCATATCCTGAAATTTTTTTTTTTTTTTAGAAAATTTAAATTTTAATAGACTTTAATATATGATGATTTCATAAAATCTGAATAATGAAATATGTTTGTTTATTTTTACTTTCTCAATTATATGATTTATTTGTTTACATTGTTGTTGATTTGGGTTAAACGTTTTTACTTTAATAAGCCGCTCAAATTAATCTATTCGCGTCCTTGTTGATGTTTAGATTAATTACGGATTAACACGTTATATAGATAAGCTCGAAATCTCATTTACATTATCAAAAAAAGAATGAAATAAAAGTGACAACACAAATCATACAATTATCTCATTTCGAAATATTGAAACTAATTAAAATATTCTTGTATTCATTATCAAATAATTGTTTGTTTACATTTTCATTTATAATTTCAAATTAAATCCAAAAATTTAATTTCAAAACCTTTTTTTTAACATACCTTTTTATGAGTATTTCCAGTTAAACTTTTAATATAGACTTTTTCATTTTCTGATATCCACATTGCATTTTCTGGTACATTAGAACCAAATATAAGATATCCTACTGCCCAACCAAAACTAATTGTACTAGAAAAATAAAATATACTTGGCCAACCAACAGCTGAATTTGTTAATACACCACTTAGTGCCAACATAATTACGGTACCAAGTTGTGCACCAGAATAAACAAATGCACATAGAAAACTTCGTTCGGTACGTGGTACCCATACAGAAAGTGCTGTATGAACGCACGGATAAACAACACCTTGTGTAAAACCAACTAAACATCTTAATGCACACATTAATTGCCAATCACCTAAACGTGCACCATACGGTGTTAAAACAGTAAATAATGCACATAACATTGTACCAATTGTTAATATAATTTTCGGACCATATTTTTCAGCTAATAATCCAGATGGTAATTGTGCAACAACATATCCCCAAAAGAAACTGCTAAATATTAATTGTTTTGTTGAATGATCCCATTCATAATAATCAACATTTGTATTAGTTCCATTCGATGTCATTGCTACTAATGCAACGGACATGTTTACACGTAAAAAATATCCAAATAAAAGTGCACCAAATAATAGAATTATTTGAAAATGTCGTATACCAAGTCCTTTTGCTGTTAATTTAAAAAAAAATTAATTAATAATAATTATTGACTTTTTATTAAATTAAAAAAAAAAAAAATACTTGCACAATTCTTGAGAATTTTTTATAAGAGGTGTTCTTTCATTAATTTTATACATTATTTCGTTTTCTAACTAATAATAATAATAATAATAATAAATACTTAATCTAAGACCTATTTTTCAGAAACTAATAAATCAATCAAGCGACTATTAAAAATATAGATCATATAATAAAATCTAATTCAATTGAACTAGTTTTATTCAATAGAATATTACTGTTTTTAAAGAGAATTTAATAAGTTTTCTTATCAAAACGTAAATAAGTATTAGAAAATTGTGTTTTTGCAAATATTTGCCAATATATAATAATGGAAACCTACCATATTAGTGCATTTAAAATCGATCTATCCATTATATTCTCATAGTTTCAATTAAAAAAATTCATTTTATTTGGAATCGATTCGAAATCAAAGTGTTTCCAGGCGATAAAATAATAATATTGTTAACACCTTTATTTATAGTATTATTTATCATAATGTATTTTCAATGTTTTGTATTTTGTACACTAGCTCAAGAGTATTATAAAACGATTAAATTGATTAGTTTTCATATTTATTATGAATCGTATCGGAAGTATTTTGTATTTTTATGATATATATTTTGATAGTAATCTTTTACATGTTTCATCATGGAAAAGTATTATATTGGAACTTATGCAAATCAGATTGATATGGATATGATCTCTTTGGAAAATAAACCACTATAACCGATTTTTTTGATATGCCATGATAGAAATGGGAATCTTAATTAACAAACTCCAAGAAAAAAGCAACCAAAAACTAGCAATATTTTAATGTTTTTTCGATATAACTTTATGTTCTCTTCTTCAAATTTGTTCTAATGTAGATATAGCCTGAGTCTTAATACCGTAAATCTATTCTAGACATTTTTTTCAAATCGGTATATTAGTTTTTAAAGTACATCTGAAAAACTAAAAAAAAAATACGAAATTTTATGGACATCCCAAATTTTTCTTTACAATTATTTCGTTTTCCATTATTTGATTTTCCTAAAATTTAACATAGTATCGTTTGTTAATGTAACCAATTTATGTAATTAATTTAAATAAAATGTCTCCACAAATTTTCCAAGTAAATACAAAATACGAAGAAAAAAAAAAAGGAAAAAAAAGAGCAAACCTTTATGGTCATTCTGATTTTTCCTTTATAAGTTCGTTACTAATTGATAGATTTTTTTGTAATGCAATATCAAATCGAGTTAAAGAATAATCAATTCACATTGTAAATTTCATTAAAATCGGGTAATGCGTTTTTAAGTTATCGTATAGACAGACGGACGGACGGTATAAAAATAAGCCAAAACTAATGTGGTCTATTCTGCATCCAATTTTTTTGTTTATTGATTATATTTATAATTTTGTTTATAAACAAACTAGATTAATAAAATGACTGCTAAGTTAAAGATCATTCAAATTTTAATTCCTAATACTAGTGACACATATATTGTATATACAAGTATACCATGATTTGAGAATACCATACAGTACCAGATGTATGTCTTTCATCATGTACAAGAAATTTGAGATATTCTATTAGGCTTTCCAAAAGTAAAATACACCACAAAAAGGTTTTTTTTTCCAGAATATGAAATTTGGAAAAATGTTATGAATAATTTTATAAACAACGTTAAACATAACATAACATAAAATAACATAGAAAATCATAGAATAAACCACAATGTTTCAACTACATTTATTTACTAGGACGTAGAGTGTAGACTGGAAGGCATTTACACACAAAAATCACTTGTTAAACGCTCATATAATTAAATTGGCTTTAATTTTGTTAATTTTTCGAATTTTTAAATGATTCCAAAGCTTAAAAATGATTTTTAAAACATTTCAATGTGATCTAGGCTCTCCACTACGCATCACAAAAATAAATAATTCTGATATTTAACAATTTAATGCGTAATAATTGCTTAAAAATTGTTTTTTTTTTTTAAAATTCTTTATAAAACTGTGCAAATATGTATTTAAAACTAAAAAAAATACAAAAAAATTTACGTTTTTCAACAGAAGCCTCTTCAACGGTTCCCGTTTCATTTAAATTAAATCCCATTTTTTTTAAGAAAAAATATTTTTTATTTATTCACTAAAAAATTAATATAATAGAAATATTTTCTTTATTTCTTAAATTTTAATCAGTCTTTAGTATTTGCTTTTTTTTCACTTATTTCAATATCAAAAAAAAAAAAAAATAAATTAATAAATAAATTAAAGCACTTAAGTAAAAATTGACGGAATCGTAATTTCTTAAAATATATACTTATATAGGAAATTCTATACTCGGTGTATAGCCTCAAGCACGATTTTCACCTGTAAGGTAAAATTTCAATTTTAACTGCTCATTTATTACTTTTTTTTCGCTATATGTGTTATCATTTAAATTTTTATCTAACCGAAAAAGTAACGTGTTCTTTTTTCTTCATACTGAATAAAATATAAAAATTATCTCGAAAAATATGAAAATGATATGCCACACAATCTTGATATTGCCAAAAGATAGAATTTCTTTTATTATTATTATTTTTTTTTTAGAAGATTAGATCCTATAAGTTTCAGATTTGTGGCTCTTTTGTTACGTCTTTAGTTAATTTTTTTTTTTTATTGATTGAAAATTTAACCCGAGATACTTCAACCAGTTGGGTCGAATCGGCCCAGACCAATTTTAAATGTTGGTAATTTTATTTTGTTTTAATGAACCAAACTGTATTCGTCCCGTATACTAGTATATTAGTTTAGTTTTGATTCGGTTATTTAGATATCTGGAAAAAATGTTAAAACTAGCTATTTTTGATTGAAAACCCGCCGATTTTAACTTGTATTTAACTCATAATAACAGGCATAACATTCTGTATTACAGACAACTCTACGTTGGGTTTAAATTAGGCTAACAATAAGACAAACAGTCCTTTTCCCAATTGAAAAACCAGTGTATATTATTTTATAACAGAATCCAAAGTCAGGAATGGAATCGTCTAACTCGATTTGAACCACACCGTATCGAGCATGGTTATGCTTTTTCGATTTGATTTAGTTTCGATCGAATTATACGGCCACATGTGGTTAAGGGTTAAACTTCAAATTCAAGAAAGTCTATTTTAAATTATGTTATGTCTTGAGTTTGTGATTGGAAATGAAGATTTAAGAAAAAATTATAACAAAACAATATGCCAATCATAATTCTTGAAATTGTCTAAACTTTAGATTCAAAAATAGAATTTTTAATTTTCTTTTGCAGATAAGATCCTGATTGTTTTAGATTTGTGCTTTTTTAGTTGTAATTGTAATTCATTTTGGTATTTTATTAATTTTTGTTTTTAATTAATTTTAGTTTTTATTTATAAAGTTTATTCTTTGTTGTTAACGTGAGTTAAATCGTTGTTGTATGATTCGTGTTTTTTTTTGTATAGAAAAATATAACGAATCATTCAACGAATTACAACAGTAATGGAATACACCTATTATATTTATTAAAGTTCCCCTTTTAGACTATCTATCTTGTCATGTGTTTTCGTATAAGTTTTGTCAAAAATATCCACTCCAGATAGGCGTGAACTCCTTTGGAACACATTAGTACAAAGATATATGACAAAATTTATATGTTTTTTGATATTGGAAATATTTAGAGACATTTTTTTATGTAATCACTAGCTGGTACCCGGCGGTTTGCTGCCGCAGAAGAAATTGTGGAAATTTCGTTTGAAATTTGGAAGAGTTATGGTGGACTAATGTTGAACAAGAGAATGATTGGCATGCCGACTTAGAGTGACAATTTGTACGGCGGCACACCAGGAAGATCCAAAGAATTTAAAAACTCGATTGGATAATTTACCACTTCGTCCGCATTCATGACGCTGTCAATCGATTTATATGTAACAGAATCGCCTGCAATTTGTTCTTGAATTGCGTGGTTTATAGCATTGACGTCGGTGTTTTTTGCTGCCAAAATAGCACGTTCGCAAAGCCATTTATGATTTAAAAGTAAACTGATGAGGTATGAACAAACAAACATTGATTTTTATATATTAGATACTTTTTTTAAATATTTTGCCGAATTTTACCGAAGTGTGCCGAAATTTACCGAAATTTGCCGAACTTTATCGACATTTGCCAAAGATTAAAAATCTTATTTTACAATTTTTCTTTAATACGAACAAACAAACATTGATTTTTATATATTAAGATCTTATATTACAGTTTTTCTTAAAGACCGTTAATTTTCGGGAGATTTCGGTAAATTTTACTATGCCTAAAACCTTCCCGCAAGTGCAAGCAATAAGTTGGCAAAGTTTTATCCCAATCAAACGAACATTAATTTTTATATATTAGAAGATTAAAAATATGTCTAAAAGTATGCAATTCTTTAATTTCCTGATACAAATTTATGGAAACATATTAGAATTTCTGTAAGTCTAACATCGTGATCGTAGAAAATGTTATAATTCTTTCTTTACTACTATTAAAAAGAAGTTTAACTATTTTGGAGTGATTTTCTTAATCATTATTTACAAATTTTCGTCTATTCTTCCGTTTTAGGACAGGGTTAATGTTCGTCATATTCGGGAATAATATTTCTACCAACAATTCATTACACAATCTCGTCCAACGTTAAAATTATTTGAACTTTTTATAGCATTTTGATTAAATGCTTGCTAATCGATTACGCTTTCTTTTGAAAGCTTATTCTTCAAATATATTTATAACCGTTTTATAATACATGATGGGCAGATACAAATTATGACTAGAAAGTAACTTTCTGTTGGGTATATGCCTAGCTTAGAGGGAACATTGATTATCTTGACTAGTTATTTTGTAATACTTTTTATATGTGGAACTGGAGTAGAATAAAAAAATCCCTGCATTAGTTAGCAAGTGCAAAATGCATTGGCATCAAGTCTGTATTAATTAACAGACACAAATTAATGTAATTTTCTATCGTTTTTAAGTAAATAAATTTAAAAATGTATGCAAAAGGCTCGAAAATCATTTGTGTACTCAGTCAATTTGTCTCTTCAGAACAAACGATTCTATTGTCGTTTCTAAAATTCCTTTACATGGGCTTCAAGATTTATCACAATTTTTTTTTTTTGTTTTTTGTAATCGATGTAAAATGTAATTTATTATTTAATTTGATAACTAAACATATCAATTTCCAAAAATAATATTTAATTAAAGATTAGAAATTTCTATTTCATTTAGAAGACTATTGATTTTCTAAATTTATTTAGATATTAATTTTTTTTTTTTTGGCAATATTTTGAATATTGTTTAATTTTAAAAATTATTTAATTCAATTCTGATAAAAAAAAAAAACTCGTGTGAATTTTGGATACAGGAAAAAAAATGATAATTTTAAACTGGGCTTGCGATAAAATAAATCATAAATTAAAATATAAAACAAAATAAGAAATAAAAAAAAAAACTGATTAACAACAAATTCTTCGCGTATAGAATTCATTGTTAAAAAATAGAAAATGACTTTTTAAGGAAAATTTCCGCTTCTTTTATTTTGAGTTTTTTCTTAAATATTAAGATAAGAGATAAAACCACGTTTCATTTTTTTTTACATTTTCCAAAATAATTTATCAAGATGAAATTAATCATTAAAAACATTCATTCAAGATTTTATCTTAGATATTTCTTTTTTTTATTTCTTTTGGTGATGAGTGCAAATTACTCATTTCCAAAAGATAAATAAAATTAATATCCTAATCTTTTGATCATCATATACAGATTAAAAAGATCTTAAGATGTCTCTCTGGATGCTCATGAACTTCGTGTTCACAAACTATTTTTAGATTTACTATCGACTATCAATAGAACTTTATCTTTAATAGGATCTTTAAAAATATTCAATTCAATTGTCTTATACGTTGATTTTAATTTGCACGTTGGAATCGCGTGAGGCACAAGAATCGTTATCGGAACTGACGATACATCAAATCTTTTTAAATTTTAATACCCAAACAAAAATCACCTTTATCTTTTTAGACAGTCTAAATAAAAAAAATAATTTAACGTACTTCAAAGTTCAATTTATGTTTTATATAGATAACCCTCGTAAAACGCGGTAAATATTTATTCTTAAAAATATATTATTTCAATAATTAAAATTCTCGAGTTATAAATAAATGCATCTTATAAACAATTTTATTCATGCCAAACAATATTAATGTTTTACAATACTTTCAATATGGAAATGTTCTTCGTTTAAAGTTAGGACAGACTAGGATATTTTATTCAGACTCTAATGTCAAACTGGATTTAAATTCTAGTCTGTCATGAACAACTTTTACGACTAATTTAGCGTCGAATTTAACTCGCTTGGTGGTTAATCTAACTGCATTTAGAATTTCAGCTACTAGATAAAATATTCTAGTCTCTTGCAGCTTTCATATTTCGTGGTAAGTCCATTTTGTAATAAGGAATCCTGTAAATGCTTTACAATTCATTTTCAACAAGGATTTTTTGAAATTATTACTAAAAATTGTTTGATTTTCTTTTCGGTGTTGTAAGTTTCTATGTATTGTATAATAATTTGAATTCAATTTTATATTTGTGACCTTAAGTACAAGGCCAAACATTTTTCCTAATATGTATATGATTCGAAAATTTTGAAATGATGCTCCCTGGGCCTTGGTAATGACCCATGTTTCAGGCAATTAAAATTTTTCAGCCAAAAATTGGCCAAATTTTCTCATTATGTAGAAACTACGTTTTCAGTACACTGACGGAATTTCATGAAGAAAGTGACGAAAAGTACTGGTAGTTACTTCGGTTATATGGGTATTTCAAATTGATTTAAAAACTGTTTCGAATACATATAAACTCGGATCGATTTAAAGTAAGACCGACTGAATCCGATCGCAAAATTGTCTGGGATCGATTTGATTAAAATTAAGTATGTAGATCCAAAGATCCGAAGATTTAGAAGTGAGAGAAATTAGAAGAATTCAAAGAATTTCTTGCTTGTGTTACTGGATTGATTTGTTTTCTACCAATTAAGCGTGAGTTTTTGACTTTTTGCATAATTACTAGTATCAATTTTTTCTTTCGTTTATATTGCTTTGGTTGTGGATTGTTAATCCTAGATAAAAAACATTTAACCTCCTTAACCTTCCGTCCATTCTAAGCGGTCTAGCTAACCCTAGAGCTGCAAAAATTCAAAAAGACCACGTCTGATGATGCTTCGGGCTAAATTCAAACCTATTTTTGCTACTTTTTCCACTTATTTTTTGAAGATTTAAAAAGAATTATAAATCTAGACGTAAATTCGAATTTAATAAAAAATATTTAAACAAAAAAAAATAGATTTTTGCTTATTTTACGATAAGTTTTCTCTAGGGGTCAATTTCAACCCCAAAATACGGACGAAGGTATAAAATTCGTGGACGGACGGAAGATTAAATTTAAAAATAATAACTCAAGCTTTATTCAAATGCTGTACCAAAGATATTAATAAAATTATAGAATTTTACATACTTTACTCATGTATATCTTCGGCTGTACAGTGTAAATTTTGGTGTATTTAGCTTAATAGCTTTATTGCAATTGAAGAAATATAAAGAAATAAATACACTTCTCTTCTGGGTTATAAAAAATTTATTGGAGATTTTTTTTTAAATTAATTTACTTGGCAACAATTAAAGTTTAGATAAAAATTAGTTTTATTTTTTTACTGCTTCAGACAAGGAACTCTTCTTGCTTGCTTTCTTTCTTTTTTTTTTTAGTCGTAATTCACATTTAAATAACAGAATAGAATAGTTTTGTTTTTATATATTTTATAATATAATTTTATTTAAAGGCTATATCACATTTGAATATGTGATTCAAATTAAAAAATATAGATTTTATATTTTTTTAATTTTGGAATTTTTCATATAATACAATATTTATTTAATTTTTAACTTATAATTTATATTTAAATACTTATACTTAAAAATAGGGATTTAATCCTTTCTTTTTGCGTTTGTGCATTTCTTTTTTTTTTATATATATTTTGATTTTCGCTTTTTTTTATAATTAAAAAAAAAATAATCAAAAAATATATATAAATATATAAAAGCGCAATTTTAACAGCCAAATTCAATTCATAATTAATTATGAGACTCTAATGCCTCCGACAGGACTGATTCTCGTCTAATGTTAAGTCTTAATTCAGGTGGAGAATTCCATGATTGAACGTCAGTTCTTCCGAAAATAACGAATAATAAATTTCCGCATAAATATATACCAGCTGCTATAAAGAAAATTATTCGCCATTGTGTTGGATCATCCTAAAAAGAAAAAAAAGAGAGGAAAAATTAGAATAAAAACACTATAAATAAGAAAAACGACCAAATAATACCTGATCGGTTACAATAAATCCAACAGTTAGTGGAGCAATAATACTCATGATATTGGCTGCACAATTTGTTATTCCCATAAGAGTTCCGGCATGATTTGGTGCTAAATCTATATGATTGACTTGATATCCCAAATATGTTGCAGCATTAATACCAACGGCAATAGTAAGAAGTACTATAGCTAAATTAACATTATCTTTTGTAACATAACCAAGTCCTATTAAAGCTAACATCGGTATCCAATGTCCAATTGAATTGAATAGTTTACGACTAATTGACAATGAAATACATTGTTTTTTTCCCAATACATCAGCTAAGAAACTGAAGAAATAACTTAAAAGCATCATAGCAAAATACGGTAGCGCCGATAGAAGTGCATTATTTTTGATATCCATTTGTAAAACATGAGATACATATAATGGCATTTCTGTTAATAATGTCCAAAAGCCCCAATTATGTGCACAATGAACGATTATCAGAGACAAAAATGGTAACGATGTAAATATTTTCAGCCATGGAGTAGGAACAAGATTTTTATGGCTATCTTCAGAATGTCCCAAAGATGTTTCGATGAATTTTCTTTCTTCCACCGATATTGTTTTATGTTCAGCTGGACTATTTGCACCAAATACAAACCAAATAGCCGCCCATATGATTCCAGCTACACCAGATATATAAAAAATACTAGGCCAACCAATCGATGATGCTATAATTCCACTTGATGCCAACATAATAACCGTACCAAATTGACTTCCTGAATAACAATATGTACCTAAACGTCCACGTTCTTCAACTGGTGACCATTTCGATAATAATGTATGTGTCGTAGGAAATACTACACCTTGACATAGACCTTGTAGAACACGTAATGCACATAAATATTGCCATCCAAGTGATGCACATATTGGAGACAAAATAGCAAGTATAGAACAAATAAGTACACCACCGAATAATAAAAATTTAGCACAGCTTTTTGCCAAATGACCACCAGGAATTTGTGTTATAACGTAACCCCAGAAAAAGCTGCTTTGTACATAAGATTGAGTTTTTACGTCCCAATCATATTCCTGTAAGAAAAATAATGGATTTTTGAATGAAAAATAAAAAAGAAGTATTTAAATAAACTTACGTCAAAATTTTGATTGTTTGTTGAATTTCGATTTGTCATAGCCACTATACCAACGGAAAGATTCACTCGTAATCCGTACACCACCGTAAGGCAACAAAATAATAGCAAACATTGCAAATGACGTATTCCAAAACTGCCACCTAATAAAACAATGAAAAGAAAATATTATTATTTTGATTGATGAATTTTTTTCTATTATTATTGTTCTTTTTTTTGGAATTTATTTAATTTACTTTGCCGATTTCTATCGCCAATAGGCTGGTAACCATTATATGTACGGGAACAACAAGAAAACCCCAAACGTCGAAGTAATCTTAACATATTTCTAAACTGACGTGATTTTTTCTACAAACAAAGCCATTCTAAAATTCTAAAATACCATATTGTCAGAACGAGATGGAACTATTACGATTGATAGTACATATTGCGTTGGCGTCATGATAACAACTGATTTGGTTGGGGGAAGCCTTTTTTTTTCTACTAAATATACGATGTTGATATTATGTGTTTTAATAAATTTTTTGGAGATCAAATTTAAAAAAAAAATAGAAATAAAATTAATAAAACCTGAAATAAAACTGGTATTGTACCGTTATGCAGGTGATATATGTAAAGAGATTTTACTCAAGAGAAATAAACAGAGAAAATCTGGAAGTGTAAAAGAGATATTTATATAATCAACAGGTAGGAAAACAGCCCAGGTGTGTAATTATGCTCATTTTTGCATGTTTGATAGTACAAACACATGTAAAAAAAGTGAGGAAAGAAAAATTGCAATATCCGACTTCCTCGTTGTCAACGGTTTATTTTGCTTATTTACTATCATTGAATAGCATAAACCATCGGTGGTTCTTAAACTGTGGTCCGCGGATTCTTTTTTTTTCAATTGGGTCGTGATAAATACAATTGGCTTGGAATGCACAAATATAAGAAACTATTAAAAATTAGTATAAAGTCTGAATAAACAAATTGGGAATAAAGCAATTCCTTTTATATATCTTTGTGACAGTTTATTTAGATTCTCATACCTCTATATCCATAAAACTCTAAATATGTTTGCTTCTATACCGTTCAACGTATCTAGACCAAATTCGAGATTATTATTTTTTGATATCCCAGAAAAAATACTGTAGAGATTCTTAGCCCATCAATCTATACTAGGCTGGTTTCATGAAATCAGTGAATTCTTCGATCATATTCTTGGATTAACGCAAGTGGAGCCGAAAATACCAACTAGTTATAAATACATAATTAAGATATCAAAACCATGAATTAAACAAAACATAACACTTCTTTAGTAAATAAAAGATAAAAGCATGTTTTCTACAAAATAATGTTAATATTTAGTTATTTGTTGTTATTTTAGATACTTTCGCTTATATCGAGAATTTCCTGTATTTTAGTTTCTCTTATTTCACTATAAAATTGTATTTAGTGTGGTTCGCAGATTTTAGATCGCTGATATATACGATTGATTAGGTTCCACATAATAAAAGAGAAACCTAATATGTACTTGTTGCTTTTTTGTTATTTACATCGTTTATGTGGATTTCAAACACGTTTCGAATACATCTCGATTTGAAATCAGATCAACTCAATCCGATCGCAAAATTTTCCCAGATCGATTTGAAATTAAGCATATAATCGCAGATCCAAAGATCGGAAATTTAGTAGTGTGAGAAATTAAGAAAACAGGTAATTTTTTCCTTGAGTTGATGGATTGATTTGTTTCCTCCCAATTACGTGTGGTTTTTAACTCTTGAACTCATGAAAACTAAAATTTTAAAATTTTAAAAATACATGAAAAAAAAAAATATTTCAAATCAATTTCGATCTGATGGACTCAAACCGGCTGAACATACGAATTGAATCTCGATCTCATTTCGATCCGAATACACATGTAAACATTTGGAGCAAATGGAAAACCTTATCAAATACTAGAAGAGAATGAAATATAACTCGCATGCTATTTATGTCATGTAACAATCAAATGTAAATAAAATTATCGTTTTTTTTTTTTGAATTTTCTTTGAACAATAATTTTCATAATAACATTTTTATCATTTAAACAAATTTTGTAATTTTTACAAAAATTTTCCATAATTTTAATTTTTCTTGATATAAAACAAAGTCCTAACATTTTTAAAGTTAATCTTAAATTACATACTTTTTTTTGTATGAAATATGATATTGCTCTTTGCAATGTTTCTATTATAGTACATTCGAATCAGTGTAATTTTGTTTTCTTATTATAGTATAAAAACGTATAGTAACTGAAAATCGGCCTATAGCCGATTTTTTGATGGTAGAAATGACATAACATGACATTTTCAAAATTTCCTTTAATTTGTCGGTAAACCAGGCAATGATAGCATAAGTCTAATCTGCAAATTTTATTGAAATCGGTGTATTAGTTTTTAAAGTGTATCAAAAAAACTTTATGAACAGACTTATTTTCTCTTAGTATTATTTTTTTCTCTACTATCCTTGGACCGATTTTACTGACATTTAACATTAACATTTAACTAATAGAAACTAAATTGCTTCACAAATTTTCCAATTAAATCCGAAAAACCATATAAAAAAACGACAAAACTTTCTGGTCACCCTGGTTTTTGCTTAATAACTTCGCTCCCCCTTGGTCGATTTTGCTGAAATGCAATACCATCCAGTTGAGCAACAATCAACTCAAATTCTGAATTTCATCAAAATCGGATAACGGGTTTTTGAGTTATCTTGTATACGGACGGACGAACATGCATAAATCGATATAACTTTTGATTCCCGACACAACCATACCCTTGATACCTTTCTACGACGATTATTTCAATGTGTTACAAATGGAGTGACAAAATTAATATACCCTCTGGCAATACCTACCATAGGGCATAAATATTAAATGTGACATGAACACATCATTTCGCCATCTATGATCTATCTTATAGAAATTTATGAAAATATTTGTAAGTTTTTCTATTATATTCAAATAGGGTCTATTCTGCATTCACATTTTATGTCATGTTATGTTAAATTCCACATAAGATACTAATTTTCGGTAATTTCTGTTATGTTATGTTATTTTGTTACTTTTCACAGAGTTAACTTAAAAGGATCTAAATATACAATAAAATATAATATTTTATGAAAAATTTAAGAATATTTTTCAGCAATTTAAGCGAGCATTGAAATACACCATAAAAAGATTTTTTCAGAACATGAAATTTAAAAAAAGATACTATGAACAATTTTATAAATAACGTCGAAATAACATAACATAAAAAAAACATAAAAAATCATAAAATAGACCCCATTATGTACAAATTTGTATTGTCGATGGTTAGCAGAATCGGGCCTAACTTGGGAGCACCTAGTATACATATTTCTTCTATTATTTATTGATTATTATTATTATTATTTATTTTTGTTATTAAATTTATATTTCATATTGAACCTCTTTAAAAATTCTAATCAAATTCAATAATATTTTCACGATTAATTAATGTCATAATGATAAAAATATATTAAAACAATGGTTTTTGATAAATAACTCCATACACAAAAAAAAACGTATTATTTGATAAAGATTAAAAAATTTAAAATATATAAATATTTCAAAAAATAATAGAAAATACCTTTTTCTTCAGTTTCGAAACGTCGATTTTTTGGCATTTTTCAATGAAATTAAAAAAGAAATTTTTTCCAGTACTTAGAGTTTCCCTTAAAATATTAATACTTCTTCACTTATTTAAGGTCAATTATAAACTGGTAATTGACTGCATTTTATCAGTCCTCATTTTGCATAAAAGATAATAAATATATATATAAATTGGTATACTTTATGGTAGTATACCAAAATAGGGTATATTAGTTTTGTCACTAAATTTGTAACACAGAGAAGTATGTAATCATTGGAAAATGATCTCAAAACACTAGATGTGAGAATCAAAAATTATTTCCATTCTTGCATGTTCGTCCATTTACACAATAACTCAAAAATGCATTGTCTGATTTTAATGAAATTTAGTATATAGGTTATTTATTTCTTAACTCGATTAGGTTTTGTATTTCAGCATAATCAGTAAAATCAGGCTATAAACCGATTTTATGTTTAAATAAAAAATATTTTTATTTTGTTTTTGTATTATGATGTATGATTTTTGGATTGGCATATACTCACTCATTTATTTGTCAAAAATAAGTTTTCCAAATTTAATATAATGATAAAACAGGCACGGATTTAATAAAAGTACCTTCAGACTACAAGTATTTGTCAATATGTCTTACCATAAGTTTTGGTCAAAATTAGAAATTTGGAAATTTCTCTAAACATTTCTTATATCAAAAAATGCATAAATTTTGTCATGTGTGTATATCGTTGTATCAATATGTTCTCTATGAGTTCAGGCTACCATATCTGAGTGGATATTTTTGACAAAATTTATACGAGGACATATCACTATCAACATATAGTCTGGATCCATCATAATTGCACAAATCTAGACACTTTATATATGATAAAGCCAGGTCTTTTTTTTATCATGGTTTTGGCAAATCTTTTCTTAAAGTTTTCCAAATAAAAATTACAGTATCTTTCTGTTCCTTAACTTGATCACTTTTCTAGAACTACAATAGTGTTCCATTACTAAATCTTTTTAAAATCACGTTCAGAAGATAAAAAATATAATTAAGTCTATATCAATCTTCTGCAACTTTTGTTGTTAAAATATTCTTTAATCACGTTTTATCATAATCCCAGATACTACATAAATATAAAAATATGGAACTATAAAATCTTGCATGTACCAGCAAATTGTAGATGTTCTAGGCATCTGCCTAAAATACTTAAAAGGAAATATGTCCTATGATAACGAAGCAAAAAAATCTCAGCTTAAATAATTGTATGAGCTTTTAAACAACGTGGGTAACGATTGATATGATTATTTGGGAAAAATTGTATTCTTTAAATAATTTTGATTTACAATAAAAGAAAATACCTTCTTCATTTTCAAAACGTCGGTTTTTTGGCATTTTTCTTAATGAAATTAAAAAACTATTTTTTTTCCAGTACTTCGTCGTGTTTTCTTTAAAATCTTAACACTTCTTCACTTAGTTAAGATCAATTTTAAACTGATAATTTGAATATATGTTACTTTATCAGTTCCAAATCTTGACTATGTTGTACTCGTTATTTTTTTTTTTTGTATTACTTATAATTTATGATTTTTAGTTAGTTATATACTCATTTATTTAACAAACCATTTTACGTGTAAAAATAAATTTTCATAATTAAATATAAATGATAAACAGGCACGAATTGACTAATTGAACGAATCTTATTACTTTCAGTTTCTTATACTCAGATTTAAGTTAACTACCCCGCGAACCATTATGAAAATATTCATTAACTGATTTTATATTGAATTCATCATCCTTCAAATGAATTAAATTGATTTGCCGTAGTGATTTTTGTTCTGTTTAAATTTTTCAGCTTTTTTTATCCTTTTTTCATATCTGCAAAGTCCATAAAATACAAAAAGTTTATATCTTTTATTCGCATAAAGACGTTATCATTGGTGTATGGTTTTTTGTTTAGCTTTTCTAGACCAGAATATTGTGATCCTTAAACTCGGAACCATATTTTCATTAAATTGAAAATTTCAAAATTTTTTTTTCGTTTGCTCAAAACTGTTTCATCTTAAACTTAACTAGTGTGTTTCGATATATGGACGTTATCACTTATGATTCAGTGGTGTGAATTCATTTGCACATTAAAAAGTTTCGAAACCAATGCTTAGTAAATTGATTTAGAATTCATAATAGGGCATGGAAAAAATAATTCATTTTCGATGTAAGTAAACAAGAGTTATTTTAACAATTATTTAAATAATTCGTTCCTATGTAAATGTCCCGAATTTATCTAAAAACTACTGCTAACAAAGAGAAGTAAATCTTTATATGGACGAAAATAAAAAAACGCAATGAAAAGAAAAGAGTAAATATTCTCTTAAAAATACATATGACGATTCAAATCCCATTCTCATTAGCTATCTATCATTTTTCAGATTACATTATGTTAGTACAACAGAGATGATACTAAATTTAGCTTTAATAAACAATTCTAACACTTATGTAATTAATAAGAATGCCTATTCATACAGGCACTAACACTTAAAATATTTGTAATATGCACAAAGTGTAACTAATAATAAAGCGTGGAAAGCTAGCGAAGCAGCCAGAAAAAGCACGTGGCAATAAGTGCGAAAGAATAGGCAAGAGTGCATACAGTTTTCATAGGCAAATCCATCAGGAAGAGAGAGAATGAAATGTTCTTAAAAAAGCACATGAAAAACTCTTAAAAACGTTAAAAACGCGGAATTTTTTGTTTCTGTAATTTTCATAAAAGATATTGGGAAGATGCCGTCTAATTTATTTTTTTCAAATTTATTTTGCTTTGTTTCTCTTAAATGAAAGAATTATTTCATTTCTGTTTGAACAACGAAAAAATAGAACATGTTCTGTTTGCTCAAGTATTCAATTATTTGAACCATGCCCTAATTCATAAAAGTTTGATGGGTGATTTAATTATGCAATATGCTTCTTATACGTATGAAAAAATATAATACAAGTTATTTTTACAATTCGTTTGTTAAATTAAAGATAATAGGGATTACCTAAACTGTCGTGTTGAAACTTATCTTTTACATCATAAATGAAAACAGGACTTACTTTATCTTGCTTTTCAAATATCTTGTGTTAATGTTGTCTGAATAAAGAATTAATGTGTACCATACTTCTGTCTTCCTTAAATTCATCGCTTTTGTAAAACTTCAATAGTGTTTCATAACTGAATCTTTTTAAAATTACGTTCCAAACCTAAAGAACAATCGAGTCTTTATCAATCGAGTACATTTGTTTTTTTTAAATCGTTTTAATAAAACGTTCTTAAATCGCATTCTACCATAAACGTAGATACACTAAATACATTAAAATAATATAATAACAGATGGTACCTTAGGAATCCGACTTAAATACTTACAGGAAACATGTCTCTGATAATAAAACAAAATTAATCCCACCTTAAATTTATAATAAAACTAATTGCTGCATATCTAAGAATTACTGTATTTGAAAGAGCGTGTGTTTTAGCGAAACCGTGTACCTGTGTACCTTGCTTACTTTTGTCACAATTATCAAAAATTTGTACTACTAAACGTGAAGAGAGGATTTTATTTACATATTAAAGGATTAATTTTTCCACACGCCGATTTGAGCCTTTTGAACTTCTACCTACTTAGTTGTTTATTCAAGATTAGATTAGCAAATATTTCTCAGACAGCTTGTGTTCACATATACAATATTACAAACGTTCCAAGTTTCATGTAACTTGTTATAATTGTAAGCAAAATATTTAAATTTTGTGTGATGGATTGCTAATATTGCTGGTAATTTTGATTGTAATAAAAATTAACTCTGACTAAACTTTTGGATGACACGAACAAGGATCGATATGATTATTCGAAAAAAACTTTGTTCCTTAAGGTGCCTTTAGGTTTAGACTGACAAAATAGATAGTCTGTCTAGTTATTGTAATTTTAATTTTAAAGAAAAATACCTTCTTCATTTTCGAATCGTCGATTTTTTGGCATTTTTCAATGAAATTTAAAAAAAAAAACACTTTTTTCCAGTACTTTTCCCGTATTTTCCTTAAAATATTAACACTTCTTCACTTAGTTAAGATCAATTTTAAACTGATAAATTGAATACATTTTATCAGTCCCAAATCTAGACTATACTGTACTCGTTTTTTATATATTTTTTTATTTCTTATGATTTATGATTTTTGGTTTAAGTCTTTATTTTTTATCAACCACTTTACGTTAAGTTTTCTCAAATTCTTTATAAATGATAAGACAAAAATTGATCTTAATTTAAAGAATTGAAACTAATTGCTTACCAATTTTTGTGCTGATTATGAAAAAAAAAGAAGGTGATAAAATTTGAAAGACGTAATAATTTCGTGTAAAAACACGTGTAAAAGAGATAATTTATAAAAAGAAAGGATTTCATATTTTATCTTTATAAAACGTGTTTATCACAGATAATGCGAAATTAATTGAAGACGCAATAAGGTAGACATATATACAAGGACAAAGTTGCAATCGAATTAAATTATATTACAATTAATTGGATTTTATTTAAAAATTGATAATTATGTTTACAGTACAATTGTTTTGAAAGTACGTACCTATGAGAAAATAGAACAAAACTTGGACTTTAAAACACTTGTTTTTGTTTTTATTTTTATATTACTATTACAAATCACTGATTTACAATTTTGATTTAATCAAACAATTGAACGTTAAACGCTATTTGATAAGTGCACTTCAAATTTTAAATCAAAATTTAGTACAACTATTACCCCGTATACGTGAAGTGTCTAAACTAGATTGAAACTGACTTTAAATTCATGTATACGCTGGTCGAGTTCTAATTGGTTTGGCTTGGCTACATTTTGATGATTGGGTCGAGTCCAAAAATGACACAAAATCCTCGGGGTGAATATTTGAATACCTAGCTAACATTTTGAGTTGCTGATACGTTTCTGCTACTAGTGATGACATGTGAATAAGTAATTAGCACGTAGCGTGTACTCAAAATTTTACTTGGGTAGTCAAGTTGACAGTTGTTAGGTTTTTCTTAAAGATTTTATTAAGATTTTTCTCTTGGGTACAAGTTTTTTGATGTTTTTCTTGTCTTACGTTTTCATTTTCTTGGTGAAAATTTTCAATTTTTTGGTATTTTCGACTACATTTGGACTTGATTTCGACTCTATTTATCAATCGTTTATTCTATACTCATATATGCTGGTCGAAATTTGGATTCGATTGAAATCTACGTGAATCTATGTGAAATAAACTGTGGAAATTTTTGGAATCATTTTAATATTTCATATTTTCTGGAATTACTTCGAATTTATTACAATTATGCGCATTTTTTTTTTAAAAACATTCAATTTTTTAATGAATCAATGAACATTTTGATTAAAGAAAATATTGATTCAGTTAAAACAAAAGTAAATATAATGACAAATCGTTCACCTTTCTTATAGTATACCCAGTTAACTTTTTTGGTCGCTGGCACGTTTCTGATACTATTGGCAATATTATAATGAGTAGCTGTCACGTAGTTGATACTGATAATTTTAGTTGGGTAATAAGACCATGTAGAAATTGTTGAGGATTTTATTCCTTATACATTCCTTTTTACTAATGTAATAAGAAAAAATCGCAAACTAAAATACTTTTGATATCAAATTTTATTAAAAGATTGATCAATTCGATCTCGACAGAACAGAATTAAAGAAATCATTAAAAGAATTTTGTTAATTTGTGTTCTTTGTAGATTAAAAAATTAATATCGAATATTTTAACAAGTTATAAGAAAGTAAAATGAAATGTTGAAAAATTTCCATTATTTTTTTTTTATCGAAAACAAGCAGGAATTTAAGAAAAATCGAGATCTATATTTTAAATATTATAATGAATCATTTTATTTAGTTTTTAGAGAAATTCATACAATACAAAATGTATCTTTATATATTTTTCATATATCATAAAAATGATAAACCCTATTTCGTTTCTTCCATTTAAATTATTCTATCAGGTGTCTCCGTAATAGCGTCAGATTTAAATTTCGAGCTATTTTCATTTCATTAACTTGAAAGTACTAAAATCTTGAAATCTGCAATCTCTGCCATTGTTGCTTTTAATACTCATGGAACTCTGCACGAAGGATTATTGACAGTTTGTCAAGTTTCGAGCACCTACTGTGGTCAAAAAGACAATTCCACAAAATTTAAATCGTGCGTTTCTTTCGAAGCATTTTTTAATCAATTAATTCCCCGTCGAACGAGGTATGTATCATACCTGTAGGACCTGGGATATATTGTATTTCCTGTCCTAAATAGGATTATTTTTAAAAACGCCGAATGGCATTTAATTCGTTTTTAAACTGATCATTGAAAGAGGTCTGGGTCGTATCTATAGGATGCAGAATTACCGAGATATATACATACTTCAAGTTACACAAATTAAATCTTCTTGATATATTCTTCTTCGTGCTACCTTATCTGAGACTCAACTTCATTGTCCATATTATCCTTTTCCAATAGATTTAATTTGAATTGAATTGGATATTGTTTTATGTTTTGAATTGTGTGGTTTTTGATTCCTGTTTACGTTGCCTTTTTTCCCTAAATTAGTGTCAATTTCAATTACATCAAATAATGTTCGAGAGATATCGTGTCAATTAAATTTTGACTATGACAGACAGACAGACAAATAGACGAACGGTCATTTTCTAGAACTATGTTGTTTTTCTTAATTCAAGAAATTTGAAAACTAAAAAGCTTTATTCCCATTCCCAATAAGATAAGATTGTAAGCATTGATTGAATTTTGATTAAAATTCAGTTAGAATTAAATTAGTCGTTATGAATTGCTAATTTAAATGGTTTTGAAGCGTTTAAACTTAAACTTTAAATACACTTCAATATATTGTATATACTAGATAATACCCTAAAACTGCATTTTGTATAAATTAACTCCATGGTAAAAAAAATACATGCAATTCAATGATATCAAGTATATAGGAAAATTTTTTTTTTTATAATATGCAAATAATTGTTACATTTTTTTTATGGAATTCTTAAATATAAAAAATATTATTTCCGTTTTTTATTTATGTTGTTCATTTTGATAAATTATTATTGAGAAAATTGAAAGAAAATTTTATTTTTATTAAATATCAAAAATTCCCTTGGCATAAATAATGCGTTATCTAAAAAGAAATCATAGAAATTCAAGTAGTTTTTTTTATTAATATTTGATTAAAACGTATCACACGAGAAAGTATTTTTTTTTTATAACGTGTGCGAATAATAACTAAATTGATTAAAATGACTTTTAAGTACTTTATTTTTAATAGGTGTCGTACGAAAAGTTATCTTGTGAGTACATTTTTTTAAACTTCTCATGACATTGTAAAAAAAGAAAACCCCCCATATAACACACTCCTATTAATATACTAAAATCGAAAGCGACTCTGATTTAAAGCCGCCTGGTAGATGCAAGATTTTAATTGATTAACAACGACAACAACCAATACTGTGCTATTCTGTGTAGTACAAGTCCTGTGTAACATATGTGCGAGCCTAATTAAGGACAGTTTTCCATGATATATATTTTTTTTAGATCCAGGAATATTTGAAATCTCAAAAAAAAGAAAATGGTAAATAAGGAAATTTTTCTACAAGAATATCATTTTTTTGTTTGTTTTATATCGTTTTATTCGGTTCGGTTGGAGAATAAGGATCTTAATTTTAATTAAAAATGCTACAAAATATGGCTCATAACGCGTTAGTTCGCAAACTTGTGAAATTATTTGATTATTTTTCACAATTCGTTGAACCAATCAAAATGCTTAAAATATTTCGCAGATTTGCGAAGCTTATGTCAAAAATAAACATGCCCTGGAGCTGATTATTTTCGCAAGCTTGCGAAGATAAATTTATCATTTTTGACAAATGCAATTTTGAATTTTTTTAACGGGTTTTCTTTTGGAAGTGAATACCAAAAACAATTAAATTGTATAAAATGTAAAAATGTAAAAATGCATTTTATATTCAAAATAACTGACTGCCTAATGTCATTTCTGCGAAAATGAAAAATTGTATTTGCCAAACGTTGTCACGGGTGCAGATTATTTTAATTTTTCTCCCTGACCAATTAGAATGAGCTGTCAAATTTTCGAAAAATCTTCGCAAAAATAATCACGTTGCCTGACAAGCCCTACAAATATTATTAATATTTTTTTAATTTTGGAACAATTTTATTTTCTTTTTATTATTAAATGTTGTAAAATCCACAAATCGAAGTTACAAAATGCATTCCATATTAATGTCGTTTTCAATCCACTGCATTTGACATTATCATTATTTTTCCAAAATTGAATTGCTTTTGAAAATATTTCATAAACAAATTGAATAGTTTGACACATCGATTAATTTTGTCATTATGAAAAGAATGATTATTATTCGGACGTTAAAAACTTTTCAAATAAATGGCATCTATGAATTATAGGGGATATACCATAAGCTTGATAAACATGCCTATTCTGAGCCCAATTATAACATGACGTCACTGTCATAATTTTTTTTTTTTTAAAACTACTTCGTATTTTCGAATTTTCTCAACTGTCATAATATTTATAGTTGCAAATCTGTTATGACTGAAAATTTGTCACAACGCCAGAATAGGCTTTCGAAAAGTCAGTTTAATTATTATTCGTACACGTCCTTAATAAAACAAAAAATGAACACAAATTTTATAACTGAATCAATAAAAATCGTAATAAAATAATACGTTTTTTTATTTTTTCGCGAAATAAAAAAAAAAAACAAAGACTGCATAATTTAAATGTAGGAATTTTTGTTATCAAAACTGGTTTTGCAATATATTTGAATTTGCGTATTTTATATTTAGTGAATTATATAAAAAAAAAAAAAAAAGTTTTCTGAGACAAGTAAAGTCACCTTCGAAACTGTTTTTTTTTTGGAGGAGTTTTTGAAGACTTCAAAAGCAAGAAATTACTTATACCGTATTATTAAATGTATTTACATAAAAAAATGTTAAATGTAGAATTTTAACACATTTTTAAGATACTTTTTTTTTCTTCTTCTTCTTTCTGGAGGAGTACAAAGAAGGCTTTTTTGTGGTTACACTAAATATTTTTTAAAAAAGCTCGAAAATACCAAACTTGTTTTCTTTTTGTTTAAATAATTAACTTTTTTGTACTTGCTAATTTTTAAAACAATCAAATTCTTAATAAAGGAAATGTTTAGTTTTTTTTTTATTGTTTTCGAGTCCATGAACAAATAATTAGAAGAAATAGTAAAATAAATAATATTCTTGTACATACATTAGTTATTTAAAAACAAACGAACATTATCTGATATTGCAAATCGAAATAACTTTCTTATACACAAATTTTAAAAGAAAACTACTACAATTCGATTTTTTGGCATATTTTCCTAGAACAAATAATACTGGAGTCTTTTTTTTTACGCCAAATATACAACCTTTTGCAATTCAAAGTAAATTTTGTTTTTATTTAATTGATTATAATTACAATTATTAATGACAAATCTTTATTTTTCTTAACATCTTAACATAATCGAGTAAGAATCACCAATTTTCATTTGTTATAATTTCAGATGGTGATTTTTATGGAAATTAGATTATAAGAATTGAAATTTTTTGGTTAATTATATTTCGTTTATTATTAAAGCTCAAAAAAAATTACAACGGATAAATTCGGTTTGCAAAAATTCATCTGATTTACAAAATTAAAAAATTGAATATGGTTTGCAAAAGAGTTGACTTTAAATTGCGAAAATGAATTTAAGTTGCAAAAGGGTTAAATTTGGTGTAAAAAAATCTATACCAAAAAGTAATTCATTATAACAACTGTTAAGCTTGATCTTGTTTGGTTCCTAAAAGGTACAGGAAGACTTAGTATTTTATTCTGTATTAAAAATTCTAATTAAAATAAAATTTTATATAATTTGTTCAATAAGAAACTTCTACGCGATTGTAAGAGAAAACAAAGAAATCCCGAACCTTGAATTTGATCCCTGAAAATTGATTGTTGAATATTTTTAAGGTATTCATTAGTTATTTTTACTATAAGAAAGTAAATAATTTCCTTAAAATTGACCGGAAATAAATTTCATTATATTTCAATTTTAATTCAAGTTTAAAACAAAATCAAATTAATAAACTTAAAAATTTCTATATAAAAAAGAGAAAAAAAAAAATTCACCTGGTTTTTCCGCTTCATTTTCTTTCGTTTTTGTAGAATCAAAATTTTCCGGTATTGTTACTTTCCATACTTTTTTCATATTTATATATTTTTTTTTTTGATAAAAATCACAAAAAAAAAAAAAACAAAACAATGTGTTGTGTGTTAGTAAAACAAGAATTTTGAACAATTAAAAATTATAAAATTTTTTAAAAAAATATGTAATTCAAATTTATTACATAAAATGAATTAAAATTCAAACAATTCTAGAATTTTAAAGTTCCACTGCACATTCGATTTTGAAATTTTAATTTAATAAAATAATATTACAACTTTCTTGTAAGAGTTAAACTAACTTAATGAAACACTCTCTTTTAAAAACCAAAAAAAAAAAAAAAAAGAAAAATATTAGTATTATTAAAAATAATCATAAAAATGGTTGTAATAAATTGTTTTAATTAAAATTCACAAAATAATTGAACACAAACGATGTCTATGCAACAAAAACAGATATTACTATATATAAGTTGTTAAAATATATAATAGCTTGCTGACATTGCTTATCCCCGAAACGTATTCTCTGACACTGACCAGAATTGGTTATGTTGTTATTAGCTTTATAGAAATGTATCCATTAAATCTCATTTGGCAGGTAAATACGGAAATTTTCATTTTTTTACCTAGTTTGATATCAAAACGATATGATTAAATTTGTATTGAATTAATATAATTCGCGGTCTCTCGCCATAACAAATTCAACTATATATGAGAATAACATATACTACTTACTATATGTACGATATAGTATCATTTTTGTTTTTTTTTTTATTATTTTACTTCTCTTCCAAATTAATCAGTCAAGAAAAAGTATATCAAATCCAGTACTTTTAATACAATTAAAAAATGTAATACAAAAAAAAAAAAAAAAAAATAAATAACTAATCGAATGATAATCAATTAAAACAAACAAAAAAAAAAAAATATTGTCTTGTGTTGTCTTGTAATCAAAACAACAGTAGATTTATTGGCACAAGTTTTTTTCTTTTTTTTTCTTTCTTTAATTCGAATATATTACTTAATTAAACCTGTTTGTATGTTGCTTAAAAATGATAATAGATTAATCTGATAATTGGATTGATTAGATAGTAGCGCTGATAGGTTCTTTAGAATGTTTGAAGAAAGATTTTTTCAAATTTTTTATTTAATCATAAATGCGTCAAAAATTCCTTTTAATGATAAGAAATAGTTTTTTTTAAATTGAATAATTTAAACTTTAATAAAGAGTAAAAAACAAAAATTAACATAATTAATATACAAGAATTAAATATATCCTAATTGGATAGGAATATGAATATAGAATGGTTCTTAGGGACATGTGTTGTTCCTGTATTCTTCTTCACCAGTGTTGCAGCAATATGGTGTAATATGTAATTGTGGGATTAAGCTTCTGTTGATTACAAAATATCAACTCTACATAAAGGTTTTACTATTTATAACCAATTTTATGTCAAAATTTAGTTCAGGTTTCTAATTTATTGGTAAGTATTGACTATAATCAATAAATATACATTCGGACCTCTTATAATATGATGAATATGTTCCATATTAGGTCTCTTTTATTTGTCATACCCTACCCCGGAGCAGAGTAAGTGGCAAATAAAACAGACCTATTATATGGAAAACGTGTTAAAAAAATCCAACCTAGAAGTAATACAAATCAAGGAAATGTGTTCCGTGTTATATCGAGCCATATCATCGAAGAAAAAGTCGTAAAAACATTTTTATCAATACATAATATCACGTGTAATTTTTTGCGTATAAATTGGTGGCACGATTACAGCGCTGCAAAGCCTGTCTCCTTTTTAATTGGGTTTGTAAAAAAAAAAACTGTAAATACATGCATTTTTATATCACGCAGAGTCTTTTTAACAAATACTATTAATGAGATGGCTTGTGCAGATGTGCCCAACTGAGAATCCAAGTTTGAAACTCTATTTATTGTATGCTTTTTGATAATTTGTATAAATTTATATACGCATTGCGAATCACTAAAAACGAAGATAACGCCATTATTATTCATTGAAGAATTCCCTGTAAATTTCAATCGAAACAATAAGTAGGAAACATTCGTATTATAGTTTAAAAAGTCATGCTCCTGTATGGAAGCCGAGTTATAAGAATATCCTATTATAGGAAAGCTGTCGTAATTTTTGCACCGTGGAAAGCGTATTTGCAGAATGTCGTGTTATAGGCGGTCGTCATGTATATAATTATTGCTAAAATTAATTTTCTATTTGGTTAGAGCAGCTAAAAACTTAGTCTATGCAATTTTGTAAATAGAAGTTCTTTAAAAATCGGTTATTTATACTTTATCTTTTGGTCTCTACATTTTCTTATGGAAAGGGCTTTCAGTATTATTTAGAGATTAGTTTATTTCAAAACTCGGTATCTTGTGTAAACTTGGTAGCTTATCCCATAGCGAGTCTATCATAAGATTCACAGGGGTTCTATGCGATTTATATAACATACAAATTTCAAAGAAATTTCCAGTAAAGAAAATAAAGAACTGATCATAATGGAACTTGCCAGTAAAAAGGGAAGTGTATACATACAAAAATTTCGATTACAAATTAGAATCATTGAATATTGTATACGTTCAGAGTGAACTGAAAAATGTAAGCCCAGTTTAAATTCCATTTAAATCTCAATTGTTGTGAAGTCATTTTAATGATCTCATTCAAGTATTTTCTAGAATCTTCGAATCTTCCTTATAATAAACAAAATATTCGGTAATCGCGATTAACATTTATAGCGCAATAAAATTTTTAAATATGCATTATATTGTTTTTGCCTTCACCTTCAAACTACCTAACTATGTACTTACTATTGAGCTTATATTATTTGTAACAAACAAGGTATGAACTTTATTTTTATCCAATGTATATATATATATTATTTCCATGTGAATTTTTAAGTATATTAATATTTTACATAGGTTTTTTTCACGTGAAATCGATAGTAAACATATATTTATGTAACCTTAAAAAACAATTTTTTTAACATTAAAGTTTTCAAAACTGCAAATTCTGATGTCACATTCAATTTTTAATCGAACTTATTTTATTAACAAAATATGTGAATTGAATATTAAAAACATATTAAATACAAAATAAAACATACAGAGTTTCATACGCAACAAGCATTCTTTATAATTTATGATAATTATGCGTAGAACGGAAGGTAAATAAGTGATACAATGCAGAACTTCAATAATTTATTGAGACAGGAAAAAATTCTATATTTTCATTAGGAAAATTCCATATACTCTAAACTTTAATACAATATCCTCGATTTTTATTCCTTGATTCGTTTTATTATCATCCATCGGATTCATCAATTCAATCGTAAAGTTTATTTTCACCAAATGTTGCATATGATAAGTTTCCAACCATAGTGTACGTCTATAGACCTTTCATATGAAAGGTATATTGATAGATATTTACAGCAGACCAAAACCAAAGCAAATCTACATTGGCTTCCTTCGTTTTTGTCACAACAACTAAGAAAAAAGACATATTTGTTCTGAACCAAAACCAAAACCAAACCAAAAACAAAACCAAAAAATTATGCAGTCTTTAAACCAGATCCAAACCCAAAACCAAATTTTGAAATATTTAGAAACCAAAATCAAACCAAAAACCAAAAGAAGATTTCAAAACCGAACCAACTGTAAAAAAGTCTTGGTTTGCATCTCTGACTTACAGGCAACTGATCCCAAAAATAGTTTATGTAAATACTATTGAGTCCTTTATTCCTGGTACATAAAAAAGACCAGGCTGTCATCCTGACAAACATACTGTAAATATCAATGATTAGAAATAATAATCCAGTACCAAATTCCATTGCAGATTATATGAAATGAATTGATACCCATTTCGATATAAATGTGTGTACAATAGGAAAAGTTATTCCTCAAAATATATTGACAAATTTACCTCATAATTCGAATTTGAAGAGTTATCTCTGAGTACTTCTTCTTTGTTTTAATTTTAATTATTATTTTAAAATCAAAATTAACTTGTTAGAACTTATTGTTTTCTAAATCAGTAAAGTACAGATAATTGTAATATTTTCTTCAAACTTTAGAAACGGTAATTTTAACAAAACTTTAGCTTAATTAATAAATAAAGATATTTCTTATTAAAAACTTAAATTCTTAAATTAATAACGTCTATTCGAAATCACATCGTAAAATGTACTTGAGCTCTTCCAGCCGAATATTTCACAGTTGATTAATATTCAATGATCTTTGGAAAAGATCAAGTCCAGTTTAGCTAGAGCCAAATATAATTTCGTCTTGTAATTCCTTTTTGAAATGACATTTTGTTGTTTAAAAATTGCCCTACGAATAGCACATGAGCTTCCAGTAATTTAAATTAGACAATAAACAGCAATCTTAATTACTATTCTATTTTTTATAAAAAAAAAGCAAAAAAAGATTCTTGAAATCAGTTGAAAATTCTACTTATCGCGAATAAACACTTGTTAAAAACTAAAAACATTAAGATATATATTTTCATAATTTCGTTGTCTCTCGATCAACTTCATCATTCCATTTTTGAGGCTCACATTCGGCAAATATCACATATGATAAATTCCCTAATAAATATATTGCTGCTCCAATATAAAATATTATTTGCCATTGCATTTGATCAGTCTATAAAAAACAAAATTATAAATATTTCTAACTATATAAACTAATAAATTTAAAAATGCTTACGTTATCCTTGACAATGGCATGTACAGTCAATGGTGCAATCATACCAGCTCCCGAACCTACAACACCGGATATTGCGAACAAAGTTCCAGCAAAATTTGGTGCTAAATCGACATAGGTTAAAATTGGTCCCAAAGCAGCTGCACCATTAACTCCAATTGCAAGTGTTAAAAATATAATAGCTAATAAAACATGTTCTTTTGTGATGAAGGCAAAACAATTTATAAATAATGCCGGCAAAAAAGTTCCAATTGTAAAAAATAATTTTCTACTAACAATAGTTCGAATTACTTTATATTTTGCTAAAATACTAGCAATCCCGACAAAAACATATGTCATAATCCACATCACAAAATATGGGAAAGCAGTCATCAAACCATTGTCTATTATATCTCTATCCAAAACATATTTCATATAACTCGGAAGTTCTGTTTGTAATATCCAAAATCCCCAAGATTGAGTTCCTTGTGCAAAAACCGTTGCCAAAAATGGTATCGAAGTGAGAATCTTCAACCATGGTGTACTTCTATGAGTATCATTATTTACAACATTTTTCAATGAAGTTTCAATGTATTCCTGTTCATCTATTGATATATATTTACATGCAGCTGGTGTACCTGATCCAAAAATAGCCCATAATGCACTTACTATTAAACCTATTATTCCTGGCATATAAAAAATACCAGGCCATCCTAAAGATTCTATAGTTATTCCACTAGTTGCAAATGCCAAAACAGTTCCCAATTCTACACCAGAATATATGAATGGACTAAGTTTTGCTCGTTCTTCGATTGGTACCCATTTCGATATAAATGTATGTACTGCAGGAAAAGTTAATCCTTGTGATAAACCTTGACCAATTCGTAGTGCACACATTAATTTCCAACCACCAAAACGTACAATTAACGGAAGAAATACATGAATTAATGATGATATGAGAATGGCAAAAAATATTGGCCATTTCGGACCATATCTATGAGCAATTAAACCTCCAGGTATTTGAGTTATAATAAATCCCCAAAAGAAACTACTTAAAATTATTTCTTTTGATCCTGCATACCAATCAAATGTCTGAAATTATAATTTGATTAATATTAATTAATTAATTTGAAAAATTTTCACATTTTTAACATACCTCATAATTTGAATTCGATGGTTTATTTCCGATCATTTCAACCAATGCAATTGATACATTCGATCGAATAATAAATTCGATTGTAATACAGAAAAATAATAATAATGACTGAAAATGTCGAGCTCCTAAAATACTCACTTTTTATGAAAGAAAATTTAAGGAATTATTAATTTTTTTTTCTAGAAGGAACGAGCGCACCTTATTACGACTTACATTTAGTATTTTTTAAATAGAAATCATTATAATTTTGAACATCTTCTTCAATTTTTGACACAGTCATTTTAATAAAAGTAATTTATTATTTAAATAAAATATATTTAACTGCACAAATTAAATTTATAATTTTAATAATTGTTCGTCCGTTCAAAATCACATTGCCAAAATGACTGGACGAATATTTAAGAGTTATAGTACTATAAATAAGAATTTAAGAAATAGAATCGATAATTTTTAAGCCGTTTGATAAACGAAATTTCGATTATTTCTTTAAAATCGCAATATTAGATTATATTATTCCCGATAAAACCATATTGTTGTTCAGTAGTTATCAAAGTCATGTAGTCTTAATCCAATTGATTATAAATTAATAAATTTCTTTAAAAATTAAAATTTAATTTTAGAATTGTGATTTTTTTTCTTTATTTCTTTTCCTATTTTTAATTCTTTCAAATTTTTTGTACTACAATTTTACTATTTTATATGCATTTTTGATTAAGTAAATAAGTAATAATTAATTTAATAAAAAAAATTTATTCTAATTTTTGTTTTTGTATATTTAAATAAGTGCTAGTGATCTTCTTCTTCTTCTTCTTGTAATCTTAATATATCAGCTTTATTCATAAAATAATAACTTGGCTGTCGTCCTTTTAAATCTTTTGTAGTTCTTTTAGCACCTTTTTTAGTTAAAATTCGACTAATTTTCTCAACTGAATTAATTCCCATAGCATAATGTAATGGTGTACGTTCAAGCTGGAATTTAAAAAAAAGAAAAAAATATTAAATTTAAAATAATTCCAAAATAAAATTTATCATCTTTGTTTTACATTATCACCAATACGCAATGCACTTTTACATTCTTTTGTTAAAAAATCAACGATTTCTTCAGATTCTTTAAGAACTGCAATATGTAAAGCATTTCGTCCTGGAAAAAAAATAATAAAGAATTAGAATTAGAATTTCATTTTCATAAAAAATTAAATTATGAAAATATATTAATTAATTCCATTACATTATTTATATAATTAACTCGTAGCTAAGATTCAAACCATACGCCCTTTCTAATTCGTTATTTTGCATAAATCTCTTTTTAAGCAAAAGTTTATTTTCAATTAAAGTTGCTCAATTATTACAGTACAAACCCGATTGAACAATTTATTAAAATATTATTAACAAAAAATAAAACAAGTGTATTCGTTTTTATTATTAATTAAGTATTTTTGTTTAGCAGCCTTGATAAAAAACTTTAAATGGGAAATAATGACGACAATTTAAGTGTTTTAAAATTATCCTAATTTTACCATATAAAAAGGCACTAAAATATAAAACTTATTTTCAATTTTATAATCATATAAAAAAAATATAACATTTGTTTACAAAAAAAAAATGGGTTCAATGAAAGTTGTTCAAAATATTATCGTTTTCAATAATTTGCAATAACAGACGACCTTTAAGTGCATTTTCAAACAAAAGAAAAATATTTAAATAACAGAAACCCCGCACATATCTCTCTCGAAATCGTTATTATTCATATTGTTTCAAGTAGTCCCGATATAATCAAAATGGAAGTGTTTTTCATTGTCACGGTTAATTGGAAATTTTTTGATAACATATTTTCTTAATCTTAAGTATATCAAAATATTTTAAAAGAATAGATCTATAATCGACATGATTTAGCAAAAATTTTAAGAAATTTTAAATATTTGAATAAGAAAATTGTTATTTGTATATGTCTATTTTATCATATGTTTTTGCATAAATTTTGTCATAAATGTCCACTTGAATACCGTGAACTCACAGGGAATACATTGGTACAAAGACATATGACAAAGTTGTTGCGTTTTTTAAACATTAGAAAAGTTTAGTTTAAAATAATTTCTAATGTTTAATTTTTAGCAAAATTTATGCAAAAACTTATGACAAAACAGACATTCTGAAGACACATTAAAACCGTTCAAACACTTCAAATTTTATTTTCATATGTTTTTCTTTCGGTTAATACATGAAAATTACTCGACACTAAATGAAAACGTTAAATGTAAAAAAAAAAAATAACATTCTTACAGTTGAGTGAACGTAAAACATGTTTTCCTCTCCCTATTTTTACTTTAACTATACATAAGAAAAGTGTTTTCTTTTGTATTTATGAATATTTTTCCAGATACTCTATCAGTATGTTTATTATTATAGTAACAGTAACAGCTCAAACCGAGCTTTAAAAAAATTAGTACATAATAAAATCATTGATTATTAGGAATTATACAAAAGTCTCTTCAGTTCATGTTTACTGAGGCAAAAGTTAAAAATTTGTGCATTGGCATTTACCACACTCAGCATTCGGGAGACCAGCTCATTCTTTCCATAGTCCAAACAAGTCCACGGATCTCAACGAATAAATGTTTGAATTAAGGTACATTTTGCATAAAATATTTATGTGCATACCGAGCTGGTACTATTGAATCGTTTTAGTCTATGCGATTGTATCTTTATTGAGCTTTTTTCGATAGTAGACTAAGCCAGCCCGAACTTGCTTGGTCCACGCATAAACGTGCTATATATTTCAAAATCAAAAGGTTTTCACGAAACGAAATCTTATTACAAACCTAAAGGTAGATACAGATTAAACCTATATAAAATGTATTTAAATTATTTCTATTCAAACACAAGAGATTCCCAAATTAACGAATTTATTGCAAAATTTATTAATTAACTCGCAAGTAATAAAATATCGTGCAAAATTTCGAAAAGAAACTATTAATGATAAATTGATTAGTCGTAATCGTAAACATGTAAATATGTCATCAATATACAATGTTTGTATGGTCTAATCTTCGGTATTGTTTATTTAATCCACACTTTAAAATTTTGATTTTCCCATCAGATACTACGATTTTAATGACGCATTTCTATCCATTTTCGATAATACCTATTACTACAGTAGAGTAGATATTATGCAGATTATATATGTCAATAGATTATTGTGTCAATATAGGTATATTATCATTTTATATAATATTGTTTCATTCATTTCCTAAACGTTGGAGCTAATCAAAATTCCTCATTAATACAAATAAATTCGTGACTGCTAAACTGATGTAAAATTATGATTCTGTTAAACGACTAAACGAAAGGACAGAATTTTGCTAGACATCGATTTTACCATACAACAAAAGTATAGAGAAAGTAATACTATTAAAAATATTATTAAATAAGTAATTTTCCCCTTCTAATTATTATTCGAATTGTTTTCATTACTTTCACATTTTTATTTTGAGATTCAATTGAAATTATGGTTACCGTTTTTTCTTTTCTTTTTCTTGTTAGTGGGGACTAACAGCATCTTCCACCGAACGTGTATATTATAGGTCTTTTTGGTTGTTTACCACTTTCACTCTTGTTCACGTAATATACCTAAACCTCGATTTACATGGTCGATTGGTTCCCCGAAAATACTGCGTGTAAATTGAAATCGTGCAATTCAAATTCACGATGGAACATTAAAAAACAAATATGAGAAAATCTTCTGTAACCGTGTTAAACTGAAATAGTATCGTGTAAATGAAAATCTTTCGAATTTTCTTCAGCCTGTGTTTTAACCGAAATCGTGCAATTCGAGTGCCCTATAAATCGAGGTCTAAATGTATATTGAAATTGGATATTAAAATCTCACGTTCATACCCATCCCTAACCATTAGCTTCCCCACCAGGTCGGCCTACTACCTACTACTTATTTTCGGTGTTCAAAAAGTAAAAATAACTGAAAACTATGTTTTAACTAAATCAAACAAATCATAAGAAAAACTTTAGTTGTTTGAGTATAGTGAGTATTTTTTTTTTTTTTTGGCTTTTATATTTTCTTAAGTTTACTCCGCACATGAAAGTGAATTTGAACGCGTGCGTATTGTACTTGACTACCGAATCAGTAGAGTTATTGTTTACCAACAATTTAAATAAAAGTGTTTTTTTGAGTGAATTCTTGTGAATATTTTTTTTTAGTTTATTATTTAATAATGGAAATTAATAAAAAAGGTATGTCAATTCAATATTATTGCGAAAAAAAAGGAAAAATAATAATAATAATAAATTACATAATTTATATTTTATATAAACGTAGATGATTCAAATGAATTTATTGAAAATCTACTTAAAAACGGTGCAAATGAAACTATCGATATTGGTTCAGAGGAAATGCAATTACCGACATGGTACGATGAAACGCTATTTTCTAGGTCAGTGAAATCAAATACAATTAATATATAATTAACATGTTTTGTTTTTTTTTTTTTTTTTTCATCTTTTGTGCAAATTATTCAATTATATTTCTAAAATTTATTTACAGAGGACAACAAGCATATAAAAAAAATATATTTGTTATGTTTCTTGGAATGTTATGCGGTCTAATATCGGTACTGGCAATACCATCAATATTAAATATTTTAACATCTACGAATAGATCTGGAACACCATCTAAAGCTTATAAACGTTATATTAAAACAATGTTTCATATAATGACATGGTATGAATCTAAATTAGAACCAAACTCATTATTGTGGAGAAGTTTAAAAACTGTACGAAAAGTACATTTCACATCAAGTAAGACATGTGAGAAATTCCAAAATGGTTATATTTGTCAAAAAGATATGGCATTAACACAATTTGGTTTTATGGGTTTGAGTACATTGAATTATGATAAATTAGGTATACAACCGGATAGTGATTTTTTTGAAGGGACAACACATTTTTGGCGTGTTATTGGTTATCTATTAGGTATTAAAGATGATTATAATATTTGTACAGATTCTTGGGAGACAACGAAACCACGTCTAGAAGGAATTTTAAAATCTACATATCGACCAGCATTAGAAAATACAGATAATAAATTTTTAGATATGACAACATCATTAATCGATGGTTTATGGAGTTTTAATCCATTTTTAACAGTTCCATTAATGATACATTTTACAAAACGTTTAGCTGGATGTCCTGGTTATAAATGTATTAAATCAGATTTTCTATATATTAATGAAAATGAAGAAAAACCAGCTGAATATAAAAATATGTCATTATATAATCAATATTTACTATTTCGTATGATTTATGTTGTTCAATATTATTATAAATATACGATTGTTCGGCTTTTTTTAAATTTTCAAATTCATCTATCAAGATTTTTGATATATTATTTTCCATTTTTAGCATTTCATAGATTTGGTTTTAAAAATTCATATGTTCGTATTTTTAATAAGAAATCATAAAATTTATATTCGAAGAATGTTGACAATTATTTTATTATTTACCCATTCACTTATTAAGATAAAATTTTAAAAATAAATATTTGTTAATATTTGTATAAGTTCAGATTTTTTACCAACCAAAATGTATTATTCATATCTATTTATAATTGTTATATATGTAATAAATATAGCTAAATAAATATATTTTAAAAATATATAAAATATATATAGTAACTTATAATCGGCCTATAGCCGATTTTTTGGCGCTCTATTGTAGAAGTGGAACAGAAAAACAGTCAAAAACTAACAGTATTTCCAGGTTTTTTCTTCATAACTTTGTTCCTTCTTTTCAAATTTTTTTTCTAATTTGCAGGTAACCTAGACCATACTGCCATAAGTCTAATCTGCAAATTTTATCCAAATCGGAGAATTAATTTTTACATTACATCAAAAAAACTGTATGGAAAAACTTATTTTCTCCTAGGATTATTTCTTTCTTCACTATCCTTTGACCGATTTTGCTCAAATTTGACATCCTATCGTCTACTTACGTATTTAACCAACGTAATTAATTTAAACAAAATTGATTGATAAATTTTCGAATTAAATCCGAAAAACCATATAAAAAACGACAAGACTTTATGGTTGGTTACCCTGGTTTTTGTTTAATAACTTTCCTCCCCCGCTCGATTTTTCTGATATGCAAAACCAAATCCAGTTAAGGAATAATTCACTTACATTCCAAATTTCAACGAAATCGTATAACGCGTTTTTGAGTTATCTTGTATACGGACGGCCGGACATGCATAAATCGATATAACTTTTGATTCCCTACACAAAAATACCCTTGAAACGACGACGATTATTACGATGTGTTACAAATGGAGTGACAAAACTAATATACCCTCTGGTAGTATCTACCATAGGGCATAGAAATGTATAAACTATTTATATTGAAAACACATTCAGACCAGCAAAATTCAAATTTCAACATGCAATCAAATGTAAGAATAAACTCTTATAGTAAAACACAATTTTAAAAGCCGTTCAAAACTTGCTGATCTAAATGTCTTCAAGGTGTCTAAACTCTCACCATAATAATTTTTCGCTTTAATTAAACGAACGCCATCCTTTGTTATGATTATCTGATGGACTTTTACCAAATCTAGTTTTCTAACAGCTTGATGAAGTTCTTCACGCATTTCCTATGTCAAAAAAAAACTTAGTTTTCTATAAGTTGTCGAACAAAAAAATGTACCTCAAATTCATGTACACTTTCTAAAAATTGAGCTAAATCATTATGTCCACGTGAACGTGCAATTTCATTGCAGGCATGCATTTGTTCATCGGTAATATCCAAAATATGATCGTAACCTTGTATTACTAAATTTTCGAAAGTTTTAATATCACCTATAGAAGAAAAACAAAATCACTTAAGTGTACTTTACTATATATATGATATTTCATATATTTGCATGTACATACCTCTTGCTGCTAATGTTAATACATATCGATCAATTTCTTTGGCATTATCCGGTTGACTTGCCTGCAGTGAAACATCTCTTGCAGTTCGATAAAGCTCATCACGATAGCTGATACTAACTTCAGATTCTTCGATTAAATTTAAAAGTGCATTTCTTCCATGTGCTCGTGCACATGCAAAATGCAACATACTTTGTCCATGTTCGTCACGTTCATCTATTTGAATCGTATCAATATCATCATCATCCATTTCTGGACTAGATGGAAAATCATCTAGTTGATCTGATTTTGTCGGTTCAAATGGATTTAAATTATTTTGTGTAATACTTTGTGATGGTTGTTGTTGCTGTTGTTGTTGATGTTGTTGTTTGTTTGATGTGATTTCTTGGGATTTTTTTTTTGAAAAATTTAAAAGAAATTGCGCTAAATATACAACAGGATCTGGTGGACGTTTTTCAGCAATTTCAGTTAAACCTTTTATTAATGGATCACCAAGTGCTAATAGAGAAAAAAATTCAACTGAATTCATTCATTTTATTTATATTTGAAATTAATTACTACTAGCCAAATATCTTCCTTGTTCGGTCTTGAAAAGGGGAATTTCTAAAGTGTGATTTGAATTTCTATCAGTGATTCTACCTGTAAAGAAAGTGTACTTTTTTTTTAAAAAAAACCTTTGGAAAAGTATCTAAAAATCTTAAATAACACAACAATAATTATAAAAACATATCCAAACAATTATTTTACTATTAACATAAAGAACTACTCTTTTTGAAAGCTAATTAGCAAACTATATATAAATATTAAAAATTAAATCAGATATTGTAGAAAATGTTGGAGTATATACAGGTAGTCTTCGACTTTTAACTAAAGTCCTATCGGGCATTTTAGTTGTAAGTTGATTTTCATGAATTTCGACATATCGAGTATAAATATTGTGTACTTTATTTAATTGTGACTGTTTTTTTACGCATGTTTATTTCAAAAATAATATACTAGTATTATGCTTTATTCGAAGTATTGTCCATCATTAGCTACAAGCTTTTTCTCATTTTTCGGGTAAAAAATGGATTTCGTAATTCTTATTTGGAAGCGATCCCTTGATTGGAGTCATTTTTTGATATCTTCATTGAAGATCTGTTCAGAAAGGCCATGTTGCATCTATCGAAATCAGTGATAATCAGATGACGAATTATCTGGTGAATATAACGGTTGAGATAAAACATTGCATTCAAGTACTAGCAACGTTTCTTTCATATGACAACGCTCCGTCCGAACATTGCAAAATATTCCGAATATTCTGGTCGTTTTTCTAGAAATGCTCGCTTTAAATTGATTTATTATTCCCGATAATAATAACCGTTTATTATTGCAGTTTCAAATAGAGCATATTCATCATAAGCTTCCTAAACAAAGGAAAACTTTTAGATTGAACCAAAAAATGAACCATGTTTTGCCAAATATTAAAATATTAAAGGTTATTTTAAAGTTATATTAATATACATTAGCTTTCACGATAAATAATGTGTGAAACAATATTATCACTTCTTAGACAAAGCTCAAAATTTATTCAAGTATCCAATATAATAGACAAATAAAGAAAACATTTTTTGTCTTGTTTTGCACCGTCGTAAGTGTGATAAATCGAAGAATACCTGTATTTTCAATAAAAAGAAGACATTTATACCACTGTGTTCAAAACGATGGTGAATTTTGTTTTAAAATTAAAAATTTTTATTTATTCTTCCAAATCGGTTTCGTCCCCCTCAAAATAATCCCCTCCAGCTACAATACACTTATGCCAACGTTTTTTCCAATCTTTGAAGCATGCTAAAAAGTCGTCCTCAGGTATAGCCTTCAATGCGCGTAGCGATTTACGTTTGATCTCTTCAATCGACTCAAAACGATTTCCCCGGAGTGGTCTCTTGAGCTTTGGGAACAGCCAGAAGTCACAGGGTGCTAAATCAGGCGAATACGGTGGTTGTGGAGCGACATGAGTGGAGTTTTTGGCGAAAAACTCACGCTCTTTTTCGAAAAAATTGAGAAATTTTGGCACCAATCGCGATTTGACTCTTCTGAGGAACAAATGATCCTTCAAAATTGCTTGCACTGATCCAATTGATATTGCAAAGCATGTCGGCAAGGTCTCGAATTGTTAATCGACGATTTTCGAGCACCAATTCTTTGATTTTCTTGATGTGTTGCTCATCAATTGTCAATCGTCCAGAGCGTTCCAAGTCATCAACCCGTTCTCTGCCTTCTTTGAAGTCTTTGTACCACATGTAAACATTTTTCTGTGATATAGTCTCGTCACCGAAGGCCTTTTGTAACATTCGATACGTTTCAGCGACGGCGTTTCTTTGCTCAACAAAATTCGACATCGTAAAAATCGCCAAATTCACTTTTCTTTGTTCACAAAACCAAGCGTAAAATAAAAACTAATGATGATATTGACATGTAATTTGTCACAGATGTCACTAACAGTCCTACCAACTTGATTTGTCCGATTCGGTTAAGTTTAAATTAAAAATTCACCTTACTTTTTGAACACAGTAGTATGTCTCATCATTTCATATGAAATTACTTTGTAGAAAACCAAGCGTTTGCAAAATAAAATTAAAAAAGCGAAAACTAGATTTACATAACTAGATACTATGAACATCTATATATATATATTTTGAAACAAATTATAGTCGATTTACTAACCTAATTACTACTGAAAAGAAGCTCGCTCGTTCGATGGCAGCAATCAATTTATACGAATTATATACAAAAATTAAAATTCTTCTTTTTTTTTTTAAAGCTTTTAATTATATAGAATTATTTAAATGCGAAATTATTTATTTACATAATCGAGCGAATTCTAAAATATCTTCTTAACTATCTACGATACTATTTTTTTTCCTTCGAAATATTTTCACCAGCATTGAAGCAATTTGTTTCGAATTTGTCAATGACATATCCTTTTCCAATTGCAATATATTTGCAACAGCTGTACAATAATCTTGAAATATTCTCCATTCTGTTAATCCTAAACTTTGCATATTAACAACACGTACAGTATCATCAAATTTATTCACAATCATATTTAAACCTCGTACCAAACAAAGATGTCGAAGATTTTCGGATTCTTTAATTAAATTCGGTAATTCAATATTGAATGAAAGTTTCAATGATGTTCCTAAAAATGATGGTCTCGATGCTAAATAACCCAAAAAATAACTTTCACGAAAATGAATTTTCTCTTCTAGATAAATCATTGCACGACCAATTTTCGAATATGCATAACCAATATCAGATGGACTGTCAGTCGGTGTCGATACAATAATTCGAAGATGTTCTTGAACATTAATCCATGCTGCCAAATCACCATCATAACTTAAAAATACGCCACGTCCATATGGCCAATATTGTCCATTTATTGCTAAAGATTCAGCTTCTTCTTCCCGATCATTATGATTAAGTAATGGTATTAAAAGTTTCGCTGATGCTAATATTGTTCGTATTTCTGAAGGATTTTCTAAAACTTCATTCATTGTATAATATGTTCCAGATTCTTCTTCTTGTATTATTTGAGCAAATTCAGTTGATAATAGATTCTCAATTAATACACGTTCGGATTGTTCAATTTGTCCGATATTCAAATTTAATGGTAATTCATATTCATCTAAATTTCGTGAACATTCAACATAACCATTTATAATATATTTACCAGATTCATCAACATTTATATTAATATTTTCATCCATTTTTCCATTGACAAGTGGAAAATAAAATAATCTTGGATGTGGTTTAAATTCTTGACTTAAATTCATACAATGCATATCTTTTATTAATGGTACTAAAAATTCTTGAAATACAACGAATACATCAAAATCTGGTGCTATAATGCCAGAATTTAAATCTTCATCGATTTTACGTTCTTTATTGGATTTTTTCATAGCTGGCCAAATAACATCGAAAAGATTATGATCGAGTCGGGTTTGTCGATGTTTGATTTTATCGAAAATACTTCGTTTTAAGAATTTCCCTAAATAATTTGTTATCGATATGCGTAATGATGATGCACTACTCGGTGTTATTGTACCACCACCAAGTGCATCTGTTAATTGACTTGATTCATGAATTAATCGATAACATCTTTCAAGTGTTGATAATACATCTGAATCGTCTACTAATCTTCGAGCGCTATGCAAATCATCGGGGACTATAAATTGAATTTGATGTGTTGGAATTTTTTTTTTTAAGGTTTTTTTTTTTTATTTTTCAAATATAATTAATATCACTACATTTAAAAAACTCAGTGCTTTTGAAGTGTTTTAAAGAAATTTTCTTTTTCTTATAAATTCATTGTGAAAAATGGAGGAAGGTTAATGTTTTGTTTGTGAAATAACGTGATTTCGTATGAAACGTGTTAAATAGATTTCTACTTTCAATAAATATGTAAATTCATATTTATTTTACTAATTTTTTTTTTTTTTAACATGAAACAAGAAAACTTGAAAATAGTTAATTTTTTTACACACATATATCTAAAAAAAAAAACATTTGTTATTATTGTTTTTAATTGAAATACTATTTATAATTAAAACTAAAAATATTGATTATAAAAACTAGCATCAATAAAACACTTCAAAGGCACAATTTTACAATTATTATAGTTTTAAAAAAATGAAAAGCTTTACATAATGTGAATTATAGGAAAAATTAGAAAAAAAAACAGAAGAAAATCTTTCCAACAAAATCGTATTAATTTAAAAAAAAAGGAAAACCTTACCTTGATCGTTTAACATTTCTTCTTCAAGATTTTCATCAGCACCAAACGTTTTTAACAATTCCCGATGACTAAGAATATTTCTCGATTCCTCTCCCTTATAAAACTGGGCTGTATTTCCCAACTAAAAAAATGTCCATAAAAATAAATAATTAATAATTTTTATTGGAACATGCACTTATTTACATAGATAGTAAAATATATGTAATTTACTTCACGCAATATCATTTGTAATTACTATCGATTTTTTTTTTTCATATTTTATATTCTTGGAATAAAAAAAAACACCAATATGACCTACTTTATCGACAGCATTAGGATTCGAACCTAAATTGGTCAACAAATTATAAAAATGTCCATTATCATTAATTGTGGCGGCATAATGAAGTGCTGTCCTTCCATTATCATCAATAATACTTGTTGTTTCTGGAAATCGTCCAGCCAAATAACGAACAATTCCTAGATAAAACCAATTTTTTTTTTTTTTTTTTTGTTAATATTTATATTAAAACGGATAAAAATAATAGTAAATAATAACCGGCATGTCCAAAAATTGTGGCAACATGTAATGGTGAAGCACCATTTGGAGATATTTCATCTTTGGCAATTGCAAATTTTCTTCGATCTAGAGCAGCTTGTAATTCTCTTAAATCTCCATCACGTGCTGCTTGATGAACTCGATGTATTTTATCCTTTAAAATTTGAAAATTTTCTAAAAATACTCGAATTTTTTATTATGAGAAAATTTACCATATATGCTGTAACATTATCAAGAAACGCTTGAATTTCTGGTTGTGTTGATTTTGCACCAACTAATTTATGTCCTTCACCATTTAATACTAATGCTGCTAATTGTTCCATATCTCCTGAGTCTATTATATTTTGTACATTTGAATTCTAGAGAAATTCATAAATTATGGATTTTATAAATTGAAGAAAACTTATAGAATATTGATTTTAAATCGATATAAAATGAGAACACGCAGAACATATATGCTTACAAAAATTAAAACAAAAAAGTCTATTACAGGTGTTAACCTCTTTATTTCGTATCTCTTGCTTTAATTCGTATTCTTATTCTGCCCCAATAAATTCCAAGGAAGAATTTAATTGAATTACAATTCATATTTCCTTTTTAATTCGTATTTTCCCAGAAAAATTTACCAAACAAATCGATCTCTACAGTTCGTATTTTCTTATAATTCGAAAACCTATAAATTAGATTCTTATTCAAACGGGTTTTATGTTTTCTTTTTTTTTGTAATAGTGTTTCAGAAACTAGACTTCTAAATCCAGTTAAATTCACTCCAATCCAGCTAAAATACTCCTAAATTTTGGTTTTTATAAATCTTATTTATAACAGACTAAAATTTAAATCCAGTTTGACGTAACAAAACCTCTGTTTGTCGCAACTTGAACGTTAAGATTGTATATATTAAAATATTGTATTTTTTCGCCCTCTATATTTCGTATTTTTTCTTTTCGTTAAATACGAAATAAAGAGCTTAAACCTGTATTCTAAAACTAAGTTTACTTCATCCACAACATATCCTCCACTTTGTGATTGAACCTGATTATCGTCGGGTTCACCATGTACGATTCCTTCAATTTCCATAGCTGGAGATGGTGAAACGTCTGCTTTTAAATTGCCATTTTTTATTGAATTATAATTTTCATCGAGATTTTCCTGTATTTAATTAAATATTCATTTAATTTTTAATTTTTATATAAAAATTGATTTTTTTTTTTGGAATTTTCATGCAATTCACTTCTATTCAAAAAAAAAAAACAGAAAAATGCAAAAATTCACACAACAAAAATTTTGTTATTCACAAAACTAAACATTAATAAAAATTAAAGGAAAAAAAAGGACATTTATAGTTAAATCTAATTAATTATTAAACTAAACAAAAGTCAAGGTTAGAAGAAATATAAGAAATTTATTGAATATTTAGATAAATGGCGGGTCAATTTTTTTTTTCTCCGAAAATCCTAATGAATGACATTTTGTCGTCCATAAAAGAAAAAAATTATGAAAAAGAAGTTGCTTTTTTTTCTTAAATAATAGTAAATATCATTAAATATTCATAGACATAATTGCGTGTTGTTCAAGTAATTTATTGTTAAAGTGACAAAAGTAAATATTTATTTTGAATGAGAAAAAAATAAGAATATTGTTATGAACTAGGCTTTAGGAATAATTCAAATTTCACGCACAAATCATGTGTAATGTAAAAAAAAAATCATATATTACGTTCAGTGTCCAAATATTAACCTTTGCAAACAAAAAAAATCCGTTACCAATAGTAACCTCACAACTCCATTGGACTTATTTCAAGACTTATTTTCAGTCAGACTGACAGAAAAGTCCAATTTTTACAGTCTCTACAAGACTTTTTTTGAGTCCAACTGAAAAAATGTGCAATTTTTAGAGTCTCTACAAGGCTTTTTTTCAGTCCGACTGAAAATAAGTCCAATGGAGTTCGTGTGGTAACGTCAACAAGATATCGAATTTTCTTATAAAAAATGATTAATGAAAATGGACGGATAATTTCTAGAGAGAAAATTTTCTAACATAATTTGAATGAAAAATGACGACAATGATAAACAAACTAATTCTATATATATATACCAAGAGTTAATGTTGTACATGACCAAGGACCATAGTGACAATATAAATGGAGTGCATAAATTTCCATATAGAAGAAAAATCAAAAGAACACAAGTAAGGAAGAGATTAAAGTTTTGATATTTATAAGAGACTTTATTATAACATTTAAACAATCAAATATGAGCAATTTTTTTTGTTTTTTTTTTTTTTTTTTTTAATATAGTAGCTACAAACTTTTTATTTTTTTAATTTCAAAAAAAATCAGATAAAAGCCCACAAAATTCAAAAAACATCTTTTTTTTTGGTTGTAATATATAACTACATGAAGTTTGCTTTAAAACATTTAAAGTGTTCCGTAGTGTACCTGATCATCATCATCATCATCATCACCATCTCCTTCACCATCGACAGAGTCCTTTTTTATACCGTTGATTATGTTGTTTTTCTCATGTTGATTATTATTATTTAAGTCATTTGTATCATTAGTATTTGCATCAATTTTAATATTTCCATTTTCTTCAATAACCTTATTATTATTATCCATCATAATTTCTTCTTCTTCGGTAGACATTTTTCCATTTCGATTGTCTTCAGTTGCAGTTTCTGGTCTGGAACTATCATTATCATGTTTGATTATATCATTCTTGATATTTTTCTCAACAACAACATTATTATCATTATTAATAATCTTCTTCTCATTATCATTGATTTCCAGATTATCGATACTATCACTATCTAACATTTTATTCTCATCAGTCTCAAATTCATTTAATGATCGTTTTTCATCATTTTCAGAGTCCTCATTTTTATTATTCATATTTCTATCATCCTCATCGCTCTCATTATCACTTTTATCATTTATATTTCTATCACCATCATTGTTATTATCTTCATTTCTATCAATCTCATTTTTTATATCTTCATTTTTATCATCCATGTCTTTTTCATTCTTATCAATATTTCTATCATCCTGATTTGTATCATTCACATTCTTATCATTGTTATCTTCATTCTTATCATTGTTATCTTCATTCTTATCAATGCTATCTTCATTCTTATCCTTATTTTGATCCTCATTAATTGAATCAGTTGTTCTTCCATCATTATTTTCAGTCTCATCATTTTCAATCATATTTTTAATATCATTTTCCTTATCCAGCGTTTCGTCATCAATTTGTTGAGTATCTTCATTTTGTTCAGTATCTTCATTAGCACTCAAATCATGTTCACCACTCTGAAAAGCAAACAATTGTCGACTGATTTTCGGCTCATTACTTCTTTTTTTAATTAAATTTAAATTGAAGACATAGAAATTCAATCAAAAAATAAATATATATATATATATATAACTAAGTATATAAAGAAAAAAAAAAAAACAAGAAAAAATTTAAGAAAGAATATATAGTGCACCATGGCCTATAATTAATAGATTTAATATTAAAGAAAAGCTCTCCGATTTAAAAAGAGAAGTGTTTTAATTTTTTCAGATACAGAAAGCTCTGGCCGACAATAGCTTACTTTTCGATTAAAAATGTGCATTTTGTGATCAATAAAAATATATATGTATGTTCAGAAAAACAGAAATAAAATTCAAATTATGTGATATTTATTAAAATTGTGAATAAATCTGTATATTTATGTGCAAAATACAATAATATTTGAAAGTTATCTACACAAAACGATACCTTCTCTGCATTATTGTCATCAATTTCTGGAGATGGACTTCTATTTCCATTCATTTCAATATCATTTTTGTTCGGATTCTCATCTTCCGTAACTTGATTCAATTCAGGTTGATCATCATCGTCTTCGTCATTTTCTATAGATTCTTCCTTTTTATCGTCGATAATAGATTTTTTCCTAATTCCGAAAGAAATATATTTAACAAATCGTGTAAGTGCTATTTACAACTTACACCAATAGTAAGAATTTGTGTTTTTTTTATCTACTTTTATTGAGTAATAAAATAAATAATAAATCTAAATACTATTAGTTAATATATAGTTTATAGTTAAAAGGGTTCATATACGGTAACAAACAATTGACATCATCTGCTATAGACCATTCTTTTTCAAACATTGTATAATTGGATGTGTTATCTACGTGTTACATATCTTAAATGTTACGAGTAAATTGAATTTGAAAATTGAACATTTCTAATGAAAAATGGTAGGATTTGGTCTTCCTGTAAACTCATCTACTTAGTCGAAAGGTGTCACCCAATAATCCAATTTTTGGATAAATCATTTATGGATTGTATTGTTTATAAAATAAGATCTTGTAGAATTATTTCCTTCCCAAAAAAATATCTACATTTTTACTTTTTGATCGTAACGTTTTTTATCTACAATATTTTACTTCCTATCTGATTTTAAATACATGTGAAATGCAGCATATTTCTGTGAGAATGAACTGCCCAACATATTATGTGCAGTTTATACATCTACTCGTATATACCATGTGTATCATATTGTTTATAAGTTATTACTATAATATCCTAAATTTAATTCTTCCTATTTTTGTTTTAATAAATTATTAAAATAAAAATCTATTTCCCCTTACCCATCGTCCATATCTTCTGGTTCTGATGTATCATCAATACTATTTGCTTTAGAACGAGTTGTTAACAAATTAATTCCATTACCAAGACCATCTGATTCACGTCTGATTTCTTCATGTCCTTCACTTGATTGTTTCTATTTTATAAACGTAAAAATATACAAAACCACCATGTTTAAGAACAAAATATACATCTAATAAATCTTACTCTTAATGGACCAATATCATCAACTAATGCTGACCAATCTGGTTGTCCTTCGTGTGGTACACGAGGAGCATCTGGAACAACACTTAATAAAGAACGATCAATATCATGCGGTTTTTGTTTATAATAAGCAGGGTTTTTCATTTTCTAAAATGACATATTAAAATTATTTAAAAATTAATATACAATACAAAAAAAAGAAAAAACTCCTACATAATCCAATGCTTCTTCATCAGCTCCAGCTAATAATAATATATTATAACAACGAATATTATTTTTTGCACTTGCCGCCCAATGTAATGGAGTTTTACCCATCGAATCAATTTCCATAACACTATCTGGCCATATTGTTAATAAATATTCAACAATTGTTGTATGTGCAAGGCCAGCAGCTTTATGCATCACAGTTAAACCATTTATATCTTTTGTTGTAACTAAACTTGGCGGAACTGGCCATTCAATTTTTGATTGTAAAACTTCCAAATTATTATCAACAACAGATTGATGAACATCTTTAATAACATTCTAAATAAATGTATATATATGATATTTTATGATCTTTTCCGTTATTTGAAATAAATTACCATAACATGAGGTACTGATTCCAAAAATCTTCGAACTTTTGGATTTGTACTGGCTTCAGATCTTAATCGATTACCTTGTCCAGCCCATAAGACTCGTGTCAATTTACCAACGTCCTTGTCATGAATCCAAATTCTTATATTTGATGGTTTTACCACGAATACTAAATTTATTATATATCAGAAACGAAAATAGACATAAAAAAGTAATTTAAATTCAATCAGAATTCGAATTTTTGAAAATCATGATTTTAAAAAAGGAGAATATCAAAGTTTGAATATTTTATGCTATAAGAAAATTAGAATTTCTATAAAATAACCTTTAAGTTATTATGAAGAACAAACTATCTATATTTTAATAAAGACTATCTATTTTATGTTTATAGCCAAAAAATAATCGATATTATATCGCGTTTTTATTATTATAACCTCTATGATAGTACCATATACTAATCATCAGAGAACAGTCCTATTAAGGTGCTTTCTGATACAAAAGAGACCAATATTATAAAAACACCAGAATGTACATAAAGTTTTGTCGTTTATTTTTCCATTTGTCGAATTTTAATTGGAAAAGTTGTAAACTTAATTAATTCAAATTTACTATATAAATAAGTAACATATGTTGGCTCTAAAAATACAAGATTTGAGATTTAATTTCAATAAAATTGATCTACGACTAAAATTGTCTATGTATATGTAAAATTTTACCGAAGCGCTGGGCTCAATAAGTTCGGGATAATCTGGAGTTCAAATCATCGTCACCATGATTTCATAATTTTTCAGTTGTTCAGTTTTTTTTATCAACTACAAATTAATGAAGTTGCAAAAAGCATCATGACAATAAAATTAGTATTTTTGTACTTTTGAATATTTAATTCAAAAACGTCTTGACCGATTTTTATGAAATTTTGAGAATAGATTTATAGTATTAAATCTAATCCTAATGTAGGGCAAAATCAGATCGGATAAAATGAATTTATGCATGAGACTCGAAGTTAAGATAGCTTATACTAATATATGAGATGCAATAAATGTTTCCATATCAATCATAGGGTATCCAAAAATAATCTATAAAATATTTTTTTTTGGAAGTAAATTTAATAAGACTTTAATTCCTTGAGTTGCCAATCAATTTAAATTTAGGACACTTAAAGAAAATATTCCTCAAACAATTAAATAAAACTTTAGTCGATAAAAACAGTAAATTTAGTTCAAATTTATTTAAACTGTTGAATAAATATTTTATAATATTCGAATATTAAAATTAATATATGACTCAGAATATGGCATGTTCAAACACTCAAATTCTTATTATATATATATATATATATATATATAGAATATAGAATATAGAATATATAGAATATTTAGTGTTGATTGATTTTTTATCATATATGATTATATTTTAAGTTAATAATCAATATCGTGCTTCAAATAACGAAAACAAAAAAAATTGAAAAAATAGTATTCTTAACGATATTCACAGAAATAAACTAAGTAATAACGCCTTCATTTATTGATTTCCATAAAATAACAATGAATATTCTCTTGTTTGTCGTGTGTACCTAATTTGTCTATTTAGGACCATTATAAGGACACTTTTTTTTTATATCGTTTACCTTCTTTGTGACTGCCACCATCCTCACGTTTAATTCCGTTCATTTGTAAAACTATAACAAAAAAAAATAGAAAAAATACAAAATTATATATTCTAAAAAGAAAAAAGATATGTATTTCTGTAATAATTTTAAAACATAAACCAGATTGATTTTTAAGCTCAAAATTACATCAATAATAAAACCTGATCTATTTTAAAAAGCTTTTGTAAATGATAAAAAATTCAAAATTCATTTGGTAAAAATTAAAAATATGTACACCCACTTTCATCCATATTACTTTCATGGTCTTTTGATAGCATACCATAGGCAAAAATGATGGATTACATAGATCTCTAGTCTAGCACGAACTTTTCGTAACGACTTTTTGAAAGTTCTTACTTACATCTAATGTCACATATACAGCTTAGAATTTTCGATTTAGAAATATCGAATACAATGATAATTATATTCTTTTTTCAAAATACCTTTAAAATAGAGAAATCATCTTTGTCTTAGGCCTAGTAACTAGTACTGAATAACAAATCTAACCGACTTTCTCCTTGATGTTATTAACTTTGCGTACATAAACTAAAACTTTTCTTAATTCAACGCGTTTTTGATAAGTAAAAATAGTTTTTTTTGGTTGTTGAGAAAACCGATTTTCTTTACAATTCCAGCTAGAAGCAAGTTTTCAATGTAGTTTTAATTCTCTAAATGTTGATTTTCTATATTTGAGTAAGTTCGTATTTTTTATGAACTAAACAAATTAAAAATGTCGTCGTCTAACAGTAATGACAAAAATTGATTTTATATCGATTTTTAGTAACAAAAAATGTCATTAAATATAATTTTATCGTCCAGAAATGGCGTCACGTAAATTCTATGTTTCTTTTTCTACGGCATTCTTGATGATAGTTTTATTTATTTTTCAATTAAACCAAATCAAATAGCAAATTATTTAGCATTTAAAAATTGAATCAAGAAATATGGCCCTGACCCAAGAAAACGTAATTTATGTCGATTTCCATTCGATTTCACTGTATTTCAAAAATCATATAAAAAGAGTTTAACTAGTTTTTTAAAACATGTTTTTTTTTGTTCTCGAAATCAATAAATATATATAAATTTATTTAAAAATTCCAATGAAAATATTAACTTTAATTAAGTACATTTAAAATGTGAGCTATTAAAAAAAAAATCAACCGAAATTAGTCCATATTCTTGCTTATTAAACTTATTTAATTATGTTTTTTTTTTCTAATAAAATATTAATAATGCATTTTAAAAGTTTATTTACTAAATAATTTTTTATATTAATAATTAATTAAGTAAATTACCTTTTTTTCTAATATTCCTTATACTTAAAAATCAAAAAAAATAGGCAGTATCCTGAGACGACGAAAATCAACAACCAACTGACCAAAGAACTCGATAAATTTGGTTATATCAAAAAAATATAAATATATATAACAAAAAAAACCTAAAATACGCGTATATATCTAACTCTTAAGACTTATTGTTTCTTATGAATATTTTAGTAGAACTATGTCGATATATTGATATATGAACCAACACTTTCACCTATTTTAGGCAAAAAACTTTTCATATAAATCAATATATTCGAATTTATTGTGCGTAGGCACTTAAAGGACCTGAAAGGAATATAAGTGTTGAACGAAAACGAAAAATATATATATATGTATATGACTCACGCAAAACCGTATTATCACGATCCATCCTTCCACTATATTTCTATTATTTACCCGATATTAGTCAGGGCCACCAAAATTTTTATGTGGTGACAAAATAATATATAAAAATTTCTTGGTAGGAATTTTCATTGGAAATAATGACTTAAAGAAAAACCTCATTTATTAAATAAAATATACAAAGAAATCAATAGAAATTATGGAAAATTTGAAAAGTTTTTCTTGTATTTACTTTTATTTGTTTGTTTTAAACTTAATAACGTATTATTTGTGAAAAACTCCTTCAGTTAGGACACGTTCTAATACTGGTCAGAAGGAAATCGTTTCACCACCTTGAAATCTTTGAAAACTTTTTGCTTAGCTTTTATTGTGGGAGGTTAAGATTTAAGAATATTTTTTAAGACTTCTACTTTCATGAAAAATTTCATAAGATTTACGGAGTTATAGCAAAGATATATAAATGATTTATATTTTTGGTTATAACTTTTTATAACCTTTTATAAATTTCAAATGACTCGTTTTACTCGAAACAACATTCTTTGAAAATCCTATGAACTTATTGATTTGAAATTTGGTATGTACGACTGTTTTTGTAAATACAGCAAATCTATTTCAAATAACAATTAAAAAAATCTTATATGGTTGCCACCATTAAATACACCACCTGTACGTGTCGTAATGAATAGCTTCTGCAATTTTAAATGTTTTTAAGTAATTTTACATAATACTGTCCAGGATAATGCAAATATGATCTAAAAAAAAATATGATTAAACAAGAAACGAACTCATCTAAATACTAAATCCAAAGATATCTAAGTTATATATTTTATATTAATATTATAAAGAGGAAAGATTTGTATTTTTGTATGTTTGTAACGAATAAACTCAAAAACTACTGAACCGATTTCAAAAATTCTTTCACCATTAGAATGGTTACATTATCCCTGAGTAACGAAGGCTATATTTATTACTAGAAAAAATTAGGGATCCCTACTAAAACTTAAATAATGTAATTCGGCATACATCTGTATCCAATAATCCTAACATTCATGTCTGTCGCGTCTAATATTCTCTGTAGTCTAACTTCATGCACAAAGACCCTTCTAATGTTTAAAAAATAAATGTCCACCCGTGCGAAGCCGGGACGGGCCGCTAGTCATAAGTAAAGATATGTAAAATTCAAAAAAGCTTTTATTTAACATGAGTAAATTACATTAGGCCTTATAGTATGATGAGCTTAACGCTCTCTCCATAAGAACTAATGTAATTTACTTATGCTAAATAAAAGTTATTTTGAACTTTCCACATCTTTTCTTTTTTTATATCTTTGTTTTTATATCTTACTTGAGACATTGGCAATTTTTCTCGACTTAAAATAATTGCATTTGAGATCAGTTTTTTCGCGTCCTAATTAAAGAGATTTTTCTTTTTTACATCACTTCTAACTCAAAGAATTGAATTGAAATTTATTTTATGTTCTGCTTAATGTTAATATTAGGGTTCTAACAAAGCAAACCTTGGCCTAAATTTTGTAAAAAAGGGTTGTCGTGGAAATTCCCAACAATTTATAATTTATTAGTAATCGTAAAAAAATTGTTCATTTCAACGAAGGAAACAAAAAGGGAATCTATCAGTCCGTTAATTTGCGTGACAAAATCAAATGGCGCAATTTTATTTACATTTTGACCAAACGCAATAAAAATGTTTTCTTTTTAAAAATGAATGAAAAGCTTTTTACCGGCATTTTTCTTTTTCCTAGAATTCATTGTTTTTTTTTTTTGGTTTTGTTTACTAAAATTCCGCCAAAACAAATTAAAAAAAAACGAAATATTTTTAACAGAAAATTATAAATAATATTTATTTAAGAATTATAAATTAATATTAATTAATAATTAAATACCTTTTGGTGGTGAAGAATGAAAATAAAGACCATGATATCTTCGTCTTCTTTTTGGTGGCATATTTTTAATTTTTAATTTTTTTTTTAACTTTTAAAAATATTATTAACTTTTAATTTAATAGTTTTTCTCTAAACTCTTTCATGTTTTCATTGAATATATTAGATTTAAAAATGTTTTAATACACAACTTTTATATTATTATGGAAATAGCGATGTCACACAAATTAACTAGATAAAAATTAAATTATTAAATATTTAATATCCTTTTATAAATATGATTATACTACTTGTAAATCGATTTCTTTCTAAAAAGAATTAATAAGAAAATAATTCGATGGGTTGAAACTTGAAAAAGGGTTTAATGCAAAATAATTATTTAACCGGAGTTTTTTTTTTTTCTTTCTTCATTTCAATATTAAAATGAAATTTAGGTCTTTCGTGATAGGTTTTGTAATTATGGAAAACATGACATATGGATAACCCAATGGTCATATACAGAATTTTACAGTGGGTACCAATTTATTGGGAACAACTTACATGCTTTTTTTTTAACTTACCCACTATTGTAATTTTCCAGGGGAACTTTTTACTTTAGTAAAAGCGAAGTAACATCAAAGCTTCAAGGTTTCAATGCGATTTAAAGATATCAATTGTTAATGGTCTTTATTTATGGAACGCAGAATATTTATATTTGCTTCCTAACGAAACTTGGTAGTGTGGAATTCTATAATTGTAACAGTGATTATTACTTTAGTAATTTTCAAAAACCACGACAACCAAGTTATGCTATTAATTAGATAATAGCCTAAGCATTATCTGTAAGTGATAACCCTCAAACCCAGGGCCGAATTTCCCATTAGGCAACTTAGGCTGCTGCATAGGGGCCAGCACCACAGAAAAAAACTGTTTAAAATTTTAATTTTGAATAGGCTAAAATAACATTCACCACAAAATGATCGCAAGCAACATATTTCTAAATTGTCAATTAATTATAACCATTAGCAAATCAATTTATAAAATAAGATGACAAAAAAATTGTTCATTTAAAGAATGATGGAAAGGACATTTTCATGTATTTATCGATATTTTTCATATATAACATATTCTATTGTAATTTTTGACAAATTACCAGAATATTTGCCAGATAGTAGAAAGTGCAACATTCGTTTCCTTACGGTTGGGCCCGCACCACAAGTTCAGCCTAGGGGTCTACAGATCGTAAATACAGCCCTACTCAAACCTCAAAGTTACCACTTTGATAAATTGCCTTACGAAATATATGAAATCAATTGTCGTTTCTCGCTTTACAAAATCCCACTGCTGAATTTTATTTGGCAATAATTTTCTACTTTTCTTTAGGGATTAAGGAAATTCTTCGCATACACCGACTGTGAAGTATTTTGTTTAAGATGATTTTATTTGATTATTAGTGGTTGAACTCTTAAATAGGTTTTTAGGGTTTTAATCTTAAAAATAAGGTAAAAAATTTTGAGTGCTAATTTCCACAGTAACTTTTCATAATTTTCATTTCTTTCCACATTATAAATTTGGTAGAAAGAGTTTTTGTGTTGATCTGATAATTATCTATCTTAAAGTTAAAATTGTTCTAAAATTTATCAGAAGGAATCTAACTAAAAGAATATTTTTTTAAATTGTTACCAATTACTGGGTCACCACTGTAAAAATTAGTTATTTAAACAGGACAAATACGGACGAATTTTATTATATCCATTATAAAGAAATTAATTTGTGTACACCGTAACTAGTGCATTGAACTCTTTTTAACCAAATTAGATAATCAACATTTCATACAAAATATAATAAATTGACCCAATTTTATTCTATCTAAAATTCTCAAATAAATATTGAATAAATGAAAGCAATTATTTATTTATATATAAAAAATGAAAAAAATAGAAATCTATAAAAACCTTCCACGTAAGAGTTTTTTCTTTTTTAAAAATCAATCACATTAATTAAATATTTAAATCGGAAAATTTGATTTGATGTTATTATTTTATGAATTTTAAAAGTTGATACTATTTTTTTTAACTTAATCAATAGTAAACAAAATTTTTTTTTTATTTCCCATAAAATTTTAATTTATTTTTCCTAAGGGAAACCTTAGAATTTTACTACATGTAAATCGATTACAATATATATTCCTGAATTTGCATATTTCGCAAAATCCAAAAAAAAAAAAAAACTGCATACATTAGCCAAATGCAAGTTCATAGTTCATTGAACGAGTCCTGATTTGAAGAAAATCAAAAAATAATACACTTTTTTAAAACTTATTTAATAAATTGTATTATTCTTTATTTTAACACGTTTTTTTACTTTTTAATATATTTCGAACATATTTGTAAGAACTTTTATGTTCTACGTCTAGCAACTTTCAAGGATTTGCGATAACTACCATAAAGCACACAAGTTTATAGACTATTTCTAATTCATATTGTTCATTTCATTTATACTAAGGACGAAATATATGAATACAATAAAAAGATAAATTACACGCAGGTTTACTTTAAACGACTGAATGAAAATGAATCGTTTCAAAAAATTTTTACAAAAAAAATATTTAATTGAAAGTTAAATATCATTTATGAATGATAAATAAGAAGTTCTAGAAATTGAATTGATTCTAATTTTCTAGGAAGTTGTTTTAACAATAATTAAAAGTTATGACAATAAAATTTTAACTCACAGTGAAATTATTAAATAATTAATTATAATTTTTTGATACATTTCATTCTTTAAGGAATACACTTGCAAACAGGTTAGTATATTGTGGCTCCTGTTAGGTCTCATAAAAACCGCATTAAGTCCATAACGATATCATATAATTTTTTGTCCTACGAATTTCTCATAGCTGTTTGAAAGTAAATGCTTTCGAATCGCGAAAATAGGACAGTGTGCGCAAATGAATTCAATTCTTGATGCATGGGCCATTTGAAAGAAATTAGTGCCAATTTTTTTTATTTTTATGCCCTATGGTAGGTTTTACCAGTTTTGTCACTCCATTTGTAACACATGGAAATAATCGTCGTAGAAAGATTTTATAAGGCTATGGTTGTGTTGTTAAAGTTATATCGATTTATGCGTGTCCGTCCGTCCGTATACAAGATAACTCAAAAACGCTTTATCCGATTTTGATGAACTTGGTTTCGTATTGGATTTCAGCAAAATCGATCCAGGGGGAGTAAAGTTATAAAGAAAAAACCAGGGTGACCAGAAAGTTTCGTCGCTTTTTTTATGGTTCTTAAGATTTTATTGTAGGATTTGTGAACCTACTTTCTTTAAATTGATTATATAGGTTGACTACAGAAATAGACGATACCATGTTAAATTTCGGTCAAATCGGTCTAAGGATAGTTGAGAAAGAAATAGTCCCAGGAGAAAACAATCCTCTTTATGAAGTATAGTTTTTTTTCATGTACTTTAAATACTAATACACGGATTTGAACAAAATTTGCCGATTAGATTTATCCTAGGGCATAGGTTATCTGGAAATTGGAAGAAATTTTTAAAAGAAGAAACAAAGTTATGAAGAAAAACCCTTGAAATAATGTTAGTTTGACAGTTTTTCTGTCCCATTTCTATCACAGGGAATCAAAAAATCGGCTATAGACCGATTTTCAGTTACTATATATTTTTTTTCATATAAATCTTCAAGTTCTATCATAATTCACACCGATTAAAATATTTTTGAATTCAAATAATTTCCTTCAACTAAAATAACGACATTTTAAAATCAACTCCATCTTCGTTTCAAATTAATAATTACAAATCTTGCACGTGTTTTAATATTTAGCCATGTTAATTACTTTACTAGTTGATACTTCATGGTTGTAACTGTCAAAGTTAAACTGAAGTAAACACTTTCTTGGTTACTGAAGAAATATAGCAGCTGTTTTTTTGTTTTGTTTTGTACAAAAGTGTGTTTAAATAATTTAATAAATTTAAAAAATGAATTCAGATAAAGAAAGTCTTGGAATTCCGGACATACTCACGAATAAGGAAAAGTCATTGACGGAAGAAGAAAAACATAAATTGGATAAACAAAACAATCGATTGGTTCCAGAATTTCAAGCAAATTTACTTGAAACAAATGCAAAAAAACATTGGGACATATTTTATAAAAGAAATGAAACTAGATTTTTCAAAGATCGTCGATGGACTACAAGAGAATTTGAAGAACTTCTAGGTGTTCCTGATTTAGACGAAACAGAAAAAGTACTCTTAGAAGTTGGTTGTGGAGTTGGAAATATGATATTTCCATTAATTGAAGAAAATCGAAATAATTATTTCTATTATGCTTGTGATTTTTCACCACGTGCTGTTGAATTTGTAAAACAAAATTCACTTTACGATCCTACGAAAATCACTGCATTCCAATGTGATATTACAACGGAAGATATTTTTCAAGAAATTAAAGAAAATAGTTTAGATATTATCACATTGATATTCGTGCTGTCTGCAATTCATCCTGGGAATTTCGATAAAGTCATAAGTAATCTTTATAAACTATTAAAACCGAATGGAATAGTCTTGTTTCGTGATTATGGTCTTTACGATATGACGCAAATAAGATTTAAACCAGGCAACAAAATAAGTGAGAAATTGTATATGCGACAAGATGGAACTAGAAGTTATTATTTCACAGACGAAGAAGTTGAAGAATTATTTAAGAAAAAAAATTTTAAAATAGTTAGCAACAATTATGTTCATCGACGGACAATAAATCCAAAAGAAAATATAAATGTCCCAAGAATTTTCGTGCAAGGGAAATTCAAGAAAATTTGTTAACAAATAGTTAAATATTATGTTTTTTTTTAAACTAAATAAAATAATATTTAGATTTTAACTTGTTGTTCTTTTAAAATCTTTGGAAAGAAATTCAAAAGTTCCGGGATTTAAAGAAGAAAAAAAAACATTTGAATTCCAATAAACTTCATTTTGATAGAAATGTCAAAAAATTTTAAGTTCAGTGGAAATTTGTTAAAATTCTGCAAATTGACTTTCCTAATAAAAAAAACCTGAGTTTGGTTTGTTGACAACAATTCAGCTACGTGGACACGAACATTTTAATTCCTTTGTAAATTATTCCATCAACATGAATGTAAGAAAAATAATAGAAAATTAAATTCTTAAATTAATTCATATCCATTACATAGGAAGCAGATATCCCAATTGACATTCACACTGGTAAACTTCAAGATTGGTTGATCAGCAGACGTATTGTCCCAAAAAATATCCAAATTAAAGATATCCGGAACAAAATCAGCAATGCCCTTAAAGATATGCCAGCACATGATGACCTAATAAAGCTGCTTGCTGGTGCACGTAAATTACATGATAATCATATCTTCCATACTAGCGATTGAAAATCTTTTTTCTCTCAGATATCAACTATTTTCATTGTTTAAAAATTATCGAAATACTCAAACAAACAGAAAAGGATTCGAAAAGTGTATTCGGTACATATGGAAGTCAACGAATGAAAGATTGGCAAGAAATAATGAAACTATATGAAAAAGAAAATGTATATTTAGCTGAAGCAGCACAAATACTTATTCGAAATATTACATATGAAATCCCTGGAATTAAGAAACAAATGGCAAAACTTGAACAACAAAGTGAAGAAGCTTCAAAGAAAATTATCGATTTAGATAAAACTGAAATTATTCTTAAACATGAACAAGTTGCACTATGTCAACAGTTGGGTATCCAAGGAGAAAATTTAGAAGAAGAATTTCTTGCCAAACTAAAAGAGTTACCGACAATATATTCAAAATCAATAGAAAATATTGGATTACTAGAAGAACCAATTCAATATTATGCAGAATTTACTGGAAATAATACATATCTTCCTATTTTACGGCACGTCTTGAAATTCGGAAATACAACTGTATATCAATATGTACATAAAGAAGCTCCGGTTCATCAAGAAGAACGTCCGATAAAATTAAACATAAGTGAAGAGTATAAAATTAAAAAAGTTAAAGATGATAATGAAATTGATTTTGGTGATGGTGAAATCGATATGAATATACCAGAAACTATTGATTTTGGTGATATACAATTGGTAGAAGAAGGTGATATCGATTGGGGTATAACAACAGAGAATGTAACAGATGAAGATAACAATAGTTCTGATGTGCCATTAGAAGAATATGGAATTGTGGTCGAAGGTGTCGGAATGGATGGTGGCATTGCAAAAGGTGAACAAGCCTATACAATATTAGATTCACCAAATTATCGAGATAAATTTATCGATGAATTGTATGAGCTTGAATCATTTTTAAAATTACGTGTATATGAATTGGGTATTACTGAAAATTCAAGTAATATTATGTTTTCATTAATGGATGCATTATCAACACATGATAGTATTAGTGTTAAGAAAATGTTAAAAAATGTTGATGATTTGATTCATAATATTATGCTGGAAAGTACACAACATTTGTTCCAATTGAAACATTCACCGAAATATGCAAATATTTTAGCTTCAAAATTGACCCAGAAAATTAAAGCAATCGATAAAATTATAATAACTAAAAAAGTTTTAAAATTAAAATCCATTGAATGTAATCAAGAAAAAATAAATTTAAATCCGGTTTTATCGAAATTGATTGAACAAACGAAAGAATTACAAAATCAAATTGAAAAAGATATTTCTAAACGATATAAAAATCGTATTGTCAATTTAATTGGAGGAGTTCATACTATTTAAAGAGAAATATTTGGTACAAACTTTTTTATTAAATTTGTAAGTACGTATGTTTTCCCTCGTTTTTTATATTGTTGAATAAAATGTTTTGTGTACACTAAAAAAAAAAATTCACTTGACACTACAATATTTATAATTTAATCTTGATTTCTTGCTAAATTTCAGTCCTGTTTTTAATTGTTTACTTACTTATACTTTACACTTTTTACAACACTTCGAAGTTGTTGTTTTTTTAAGAATATATTCTGAAAATTTCACACCGATATCTGTAAATTTAATGAAGTGTAATACTGGGTGATTTTTTAGGCGTTTGGTTTTTAATTTAAAAAAAGAAACAGAAAAATGTAAAAAGTATATGAAATTTTTATTTAAATCGATAAATGAATTCTGCGATTTACTTTTTAAAGATTATTTCATGTAAATATTGACCACGACTACGTTTTAAGTGGTCCATTCGAGAAGTCCAATTTTGAAGCACTTTTTCGAGCATTTCGGCTGGTAATTCGCTAATAACACAAGTAATGTTGTCTTCCAAGGCTTCAATTGAATTTGGTTTATCAGCATAGACAAGCGACTTCACGTAACCCCACAAAAAATAATCTAGGGGCGTTAAATCGCACGATATAGGCGGCTAACTTACCGAACCGAAACGTGAGATAAATCGCTCATCGAACTTATCTTTCAATAGGTCCATTGTTTCTCGTGCTGTGTGGCATGTAGTGCCGTCCTGCTGAAACCACATGTTGTCCAGATTCAGTTCATGCCTTTTGGCAAGAAAAAGTTCGTGAACATCGAACGATAGCGGGCACCATTGATGGTAGAAACAGTACAAACAGAACAGAACAAACAGTGCATTTTGCTGTATGCATTGGCAGTTCTTGTATTTCCTGTGGTTGCTTATCACACCAAATGCAACAGTTTTGTTTATTAACAAACGCATTCAATCAGAAATGAGCTTCGTCACTGAACACAATTTTTCGGTAAAACAGAGGATCATCCTAAAGTTGGTTTAAGACCCCCTCACCGAAAATTCGACGCTGTGGCAGGTCACCCGACTCGAGGTCTTGAACGAGCTGTAATTTATACGCGGCTACGGCAGCAATATTTTCTTCTATACGTACGAATCAATTTTGATTTAAATTACCAATTTAATTTTTTTTTTAATCTAGACTAGATGAACCGTTTGAGCTAGTGTATGCACCGCCCTAAAAAAAATCCCAACACTTACAGGCACCCGTATCTTTATTTTTTATTCGTTATTTCTTAAATTTGTATCTTTTAACAAAAAAAAAAATGTATACCATACTTTATTACAAAAATAGATTCGAATTTAGACCTTTTTTCGGTAGTCTCAGTGGATGGTAGCCCCTTACGTGTGTTAATTTGTACACTTGATTAATTGCTTCCAAATTTCATGCTCAGTTCTCCACCTGCATCATCTGTCTATGGAATTATCTTTGAGCGAAACTTCTACTTCGGCTACGAAACCAAATTGCGATTCATTTTGTGGGATACGAATTCAAATTCTTCAATTTTTTTTAATCTTATCGGAATTTTTTTTTTATTCGTAATAAATATTTATTTTTACATTATTAAATTTACAAAAGTATTTTTTTTTTTTTTCTTATTAAATTGTACATTGATTTTTTATTCCATCTGAAGGATTGATTTCTAAAATCTAAGTTTTCCTTTTTTTCACTGAGTTTTGTATAAAAACAAAAACACAAAAAAAATATATTCAAATAAGAACAAAACTTATAATAATTGCATTGTCTTAAGGGCAGCATTTTTAAGCACTAATAAAACAAAACATGTAAATTAAAAAAAAAAAAAATCAACAATGAACACTTCTTTTTTAAAAAAAAATATGTTCCAGTGAATTTTCCAACTGTTACATATATATATTGGCTGTTTTTTTTTCTTCTCATCTCTAAATTAAATATTATTTAAATTGTTCAGTAATTGTTCCAACAATGTTCGTAATTGGTCTACTTAGACTACTTAAACTGCTTATTTCATCTTTAAATTTTAATCCCGCTGAACGACTATAAATTTTAAGAAATAATGCACGAGCTTCAGTAAGGCGGGCTTCTCTCCTACAGTAAATATAATATATATATAAAATTTGTTTAATTAAATACATTTCGAATTTCTTACATTGTAAGTTGTCGTGGCTCTGGAGGATCAGATTTATTAGCATTATCATCACCAGAGCCACTTTCATTTTGTAAACTTTGCCGATATAATGTATTGAACGTGTTTGATTCTACACTTCCGGCTTCAGTTACCATTTGCCAACTATCAGTTGATGATGTTGATTCGTGTCTTTGACGGCCACGTAAATTTGAATTTGGTACAGATACTGGATTAGTACTTGAACTAAGATATTAAAGAAATATTAATTTTATAAAATCTTCAAGAAAATAATATTGTGTAAATACTGTTTTGATGGTGATTTCTTTGGAGAAACATTAGTAATTATTTTCTCCGGAAGTTGTAAGCCACCAATGCTACTATCACTACTATTTTCATCATGTTGTTCAAAAGCAAAAAGAGGAGAGGTACTTGAAAATTTTATAATTTTATTATTATTATTATTAATCAAATAATAGAGAATAATTCTTACTTAGATTTTCCTTCTTCACTACTTGGATAATTAATGCTGCTGTTGCAAGACCCATATTCACCATCACTAAGACTACTTATTGTTTTAGTTCGTACTCTATGAGAAAAGTTAATAATTATAAATAGTTTAATTTTTTTTTTTTATATTAGCATATAATTTCTACCTTGGAGGAATTACACGAAATGCATCATCGAAAATATGCTTTAAAAAATGAAAACAAAAGAAAAGAATATCTTCTCCTTTAACAATTCTACTAGGTAATTGATGCCCAAAAAGATACCAATCATAAACAAGTGTAAAATATACAATTTGTAATGGGCTAAGTGATTGATGAATTAATCCATCAGCCCATAATGATAATCTAACAAGTGATGTAAATAACGGTGTACGATCCCATCCACTGATACAGTGTATTAATAATCCAGAATTATCATCCTGAATATATTTCAATATGAGTTTTAAATAGTTTTGTGTTAATATTACTAAATCCCAATCTCTATATTCTTCCCAATTGATTTTCAATTGTGATGCTATCGAATTATTTGGTATTTTACATGTGACATCAATAAATGTCTGTGACCAATCAAATTTTAAACCAACTCCATCATAATTATGATCACGATAACTTTTAAAAAATTCACAGCCTGGATATGGAAATGATATTATTGAAAAATCTTTATAATGTTGATTGGGATCGGCTTTTTCAGATGATGAAACACTAATATATGTATAGAAAAATAGAATGAATGATTTAGTAAATATTTAGAAAAATGAAAACTATATATAATATAATGCACTTACTACATGAAATATTTCACTTTTTTATGTTCAACCATTAAATCAATTATTGTTCCAACATTTAACAGCTTTAATAACTGTACATCTTTTCTAAGACTATCTTCATAAGTTTCCTTATATTCAAAAATTGATGTTTCACTAGTTTGTGAACTAATTGATGATATAAAATCGGTACTACTAGTGCTAGGACTTTCTACATTATCTGTTATCGAATCATATTCATTTGTTGAACTCATTGGATTTAAACCATTCAAAACATTAATCCCTAAATTCATAACTTTTCGTCCACATGTTTCAGCCAATAATGATACTGTTGCTGAACGGCAAATATATTTACCACGATATAAAATAACTGGAACTACAAAACGTTGACGACATCTTGCATATTTTGCTAAACATATTGATTCTCGTAATTTTTCAGCATCATAAGAATCTTCATAAATTGTAGTTTGTTGTTGACGTTGTGTATTACCAGATTGTTGTTGATTTATACCAGGTACATTAGTTACAGGAGCACCGATACCAGCACCACTGTGATTTATTTCATTTTGTGGAATTAAAATTTTACACGGATAATGTCGGCATAATTCTCCATTCATATTATTTACTTCAATTATACTATAATCAAGTTTTAAAAGACTTTCGCATCGGTTTATCGTATCATATTCCTATATGTGAAAAAGAAATACGCAAAAAAAAAAATAACTATTAAAATAAATATGAACTACGTCTTTCATGTTGGATTTTTTTTTTTTTTTTGGGCACATCTTTAAAACAACGCATTTTAATATATTTAAGTTTTTGAAGAATTTTTAAGAATATCCTAAAACAAAAAAAGGAAAGATATTTCTTTTTTTTTTTCAGTGAACAATTACAGAATTTTCCTTTTGTTTTACAGAATAACTGTAAATTACTTAAATAACGGTATTTATTTTTCGTTGTACTTACCAAAGAACCTTTTTGGCAGTTTTCTGGCGAATACCCTTTTTTTTCGTAATGCATTAATAAATCGTGTATATGATCTGGATGGATATTTGTGTTCATTTTTACGATGCATTTATTTTCAGTCGGTTTTTAGAAAATCTTTTGGTAATTAATACTTTTGAATGAAGAAAAACTAATATCCTTTGAAAAAAAAAAAAATTAAAATAAAAATAAAAGACGAAAGAAACACTGCAAAACACAAAATAGGAGAACGCGAACAAGATATGAACACTTTGACAAACGACGGACAAATTTGTGATCTACGATTGCGAATTTTTTTCGATATGAGTTAAAAAAAAAAGCGCGTATTTTAATTTCGAATTCGTAAATTCTTCTAAATGAAGTATGTTTCAGTTCACAAATAGTAAAAAAAAAAAAACAAATGGCGGTAAATTTGAAAAATTTATTTGCAAAGATACCTTAAATGTTGAAAGGTTAAAAAAAAAACTTGCAAGAAAAAAAATCAATAATTATAAAAACAAAATGACAAGATGGGGAGAAACAATTTTCTAAATGCGAAATTTTCATTTTATTATTAAATTTAGATTGAACTTACACACAAAAAACATTTATAAAAATTATTTAATATAAATTTATTCAGCTTTAATATTTTTCGTATTTTGTAATCTTAATCTTTCTCGTAATTGTGCCGTTCTTAATTTTGTCATCAATTGTGTGGAATTATATAGCCAAGCGCCCTAAATTTAAAATGGAACAAGATAAAATATTTAAATCGATGAAAAAAACGAAAACATGTTTTACGAAAACAAATCTACTTACAATTAATAACATACAATTTAATAAAATGGGAATTGAAAATACTGTTGATATGAATAAACCATTACTGTCGAAATATTGTTGTTTTGAAAATAATCGCCAATTCATTGCGGCATATTCATTAATAGTTTCTGAAAAATATGCCATTATCACTGAAAAAAAGTAAAGATAAAACAAGAACATAAAAATCTATACAATTTTTTAAAATATTCTGGAAAAAGCTTACATAAAACTAAAAATAGAAATATTTGAAAAGTTCCATGATTTCTTGTTAGCAAAGCTGTTGTCGTGGTTAACAAATGCATCGCAATAAGTCCAATCAACCAAGGATCTCGCCAATCAATCTGTAATTAGAATATTTTTTTTTTTATCATAAAACAAAAAACATTTTTCTTTTTATATATTTTACACTCATCAAATATGACCAATAATCTTTGATTTCATTGACTTCTATAAAATTTGGTTCAACGATCATAATTAAATTTTATTTTTAATTATTTCAAAATTTATTAAATCACTTCAACCTTTTAATGGCCAAAACAAAACACATTTGACTTTGACGTTTTTATGATAAAAAAAGAAAAGGGAATGCGACGAAAAATGTTTATTTGGTTTGGATATTCGATATTGTAAAATGTTTTTCGTCACACATTATTTGTTGTTGTGTGAAATAATTCAGGACAGCGATTACAAATGCTTTTTGTCGACAATATTTTCTCACCTTTTTACAAAAGCAAGTACATATTGCCGAATCTGTGTAGGGCTATCAGTTTGCCCAAACTAGAATACGACAGGAAACGCTCAAATCGGTTCGTAAAAAGAGGTAAAATTAAGTTTAAGACGTTCATACAAATATTCATTACTTTACATTTCTATTATTTGAAAAATCACAGATAGTTTTTTTTTCGGAAATCTGTAAAAAACGGTGTATTCCCTCAGGCTGACATTTTTTTTTAGCATAAGAAACTATCTACGATACTAAGGGCGCTAGAGCATTCAAAATTAGTGTCCTTTGGTCAGCTTGGGAAGAATACGTCGTTTGAGACCAAAAAAAATTCTATTCAGTAAAGTCACTGACTAGTCTATTTTTTATCGCAAAAAAAAAATGTCTCAGATACAAACGAATTATATACCTTATTCAACAGGGAATTTTATTGCGAATCGAAATCAGTTATCACTTTTCGAAAAGAATCATTTTGGGAAGAGAAAACAGCGAAAAAGATATGAACCTAGCCCTGCGTTGTCCCGAGTTTTTCCCCATTGATTTTTCGGTGTTTTCTCTTCTAAAAATGATTCTTTTTGAAAAGTGATAACAGATTTGGATTAAAATTGGCCAAATTTCGCGTTCGTTTAAAAAAAAAAAATTACCGGTTTTAACAATCGAGATTTTATATGAAATGCAAATAAAATTATTAGTAATAGTTATAAAATATTTTACATATTTACTATTTTAAAACGTACAAAACAAGGCGATTATGTTAAAAAAAAATATATTAAAATTATTTTAATTATGTTGCCAGACGGCAAAATTCATTGTTGCATGAATACATTTCCTTTTAACGTAAATATTTTCATCTTCAACATTTTCAATATTGTAGAATGCCTTTAATTCGTCGATGGCAGTTTCTTCAATTTGTGTTAGAATTAATGATTTGGATTTAATTTTATCATAATATTCTTTTTGTTTACGTTCATTTTCAAGAATTTTAGTAAAACTAGAAGTATTTTGTTGAGATTTACTTTTCGGAGGTGGTGAATATGATTCTTGAAATGATTTTGATATAATTTTTTGCTTGTCGATTGATTTCCTTTTCTCTGTATTATCGGGTAATATTTTTGTAGGACTTGAAGATTTCATTATTTCAGAAAATGATGTCCCCTGATCAATTGATGAAGATTGTGATTTAGTCCAAGGATTATTATCTTGTTGTGGAATTGGAATTGGTTTACTAATTGTTGGAGTTTGATTGGATTCAGATGATAATCTTTTACGTAATTTCTGTGACATTTTTTCCGATTTTTTCGGTGTAAAATCAGCTAAATTAAAGTTCATCGCACGATTTGTTGGACTTGGACATATTTCTACTTTTTGAGGAGATTCAATTGGTTTCATTAGATTCCAAGTATTTGATTTAATAACATTATTTAAACTAATAAATTCTTCTTTTGGTTTATTTTCCTCTTTCAAAATATCATTAACTTTAATAGAGGCGATCGGAGCAGATTTTCTTTTTAAATCTTTCTTTTCACTCACTTTCATCCAAGATTCAGATTTTGAATGTAATTTTCCAGAGATTTTCTCAATTTCCGTTTTGATTTCACATTTTGCCATTTCCTTTTCAACAAGACTAATTCCTGATGGATCTAATGAAAGTAATTTTAATGAAGATATTGCTTCTCTTTCATAATTTCGTTTAGATATTTCAGATTTATTCATTTTTCCTTTGGATTTAACTTTTCCATCTTTATCCTCATTCATTTTATAGTCTAGATCTACATAGAAATTCTGTACATTAAGTAATAATTCATTTTCTGGGATACTAGATGAATCTGGTGTAATAATTCGATAATCTAATTTATGTTTGTACATTTCACGATAGAATATATTGATTTTTCGTAAAACATCTCGGCTACAAATATCTAAACAACGTTGTTCTATGATACGTGCTAAATTATGACAAATATATGTAAGACAAGTTTTCTCCATAATCTGACAATTATATTCACATGAAAATTCTAGAATTTCAGCACATTTTCGTATTGAAAGTTTCTCCAGAATTAGAATTTCACAAATTTTCTTTAAATTATTTATAAATAATTGATCACAAATTATCATCATATTATATAGGAAATTTTCTGAATATTTTTGTATACGAAGTTGATCTGCATTTCCAGTATATAAAAAATCTACAATATGTTTCATATATTCAATTGGTATCGTTGGAAAATTAACAATATTCGTTTCACTCCATGTATTATTTAACATAATACGAAAATATTCAAGTTGTGCTACCAAAACACATTTATGCGCCGGAATTTCTTCATTTCTGGCACATTTTATTGTAATATCATATAAATTTGTAAAAGAATCATGTTTTAAACGATTTATTCCTGATCTTTGTTTATTATTATTATTATTTGGTAAATAGGCACCGTTTAATCTAGAAATTAAAATCAATTAATTATATACATAAAATGCCATCATGGATTACATACCTTTTTATAGAATTTGTAAAATCATCTAATTCAAATTTAATTGCAAATGAAAGAAAAATATCACAGATTTCCGAACGATCACGTTCAAAACTTGGATCTATAGATCGTTGAATATCTTCCAGATCTTTAATAGCGAAAAATTTCGTAAGAAGTTTTCTATTTTTAAAAACAAAAATCACATACCATCCAAAGTTAAATTGTAATTTGAATAAATATATTTCATAATAAATTCAAACATTTTAGCTGTTAATCCTGTGAAATTCAAATAAATATCTTTATCATAAAATTGTTTTACAATATTCATAAGACCATTAGATCTTGAGAATATAATGAATTTATGTGATGGGAATATTTCATTGTCAACATGAAATATAATATCATGAAGATTATCAAATTCGGAAACTTCATGTAGAAGATTTTTAAATGTATATTCTTCATTTATTAATTTTGGATTTGGATAGTATTTTAGAGAACTCTCTTGTAGAACACCAAATGATTCGAAATCATCATCACAAAATATATCGACGGCACGATCAATATTTGGTATACGTTTTAAATCAATTTTCACTTTAAATTTTGTCGAAATTTCATTTTTACTATATGTTTCTTTATATTCTTCATATCCAATAATATTATGAACCGGAATTCTATTCAATTTTCCATGATACACATCACCTTCTAATATTACAAGAATATCATTTTGTTTTAGGAGAATTTTCTCCACTTGTAAATATTTGATAAACGAAAAACTACATCTAGAAGAAAATGATTTCACATTTAATTATAAAGTCTTTAAATTACAAATTATTTAATAAATTACCTTAAATATTGTTGTAAATCTTCATACCAAATGTAAATTACTTTTGTTTTAGTTAATACAGCCAATCGTATTGTAGTTTCTGGTATATTTTTAGTATTCTTTTCAGTTTCACTGATACATATCGAATCTAATGGTTCCATACTGAAAAATGAAGAAGAAAATTAGAATTTTCTTTTATTTCATCAATAATTTTACACATCTCTTTACTTTGGTGCTTTTAATGATTTCATTTTATAATTATGAAATAAATAAATCTGATTACATTGAGTATAAAAAACGATCGCTGAATTACATGATTCTACAAATTTAATTCTTTTTTCTGGTATAGAAAGCTAAAAAAAAATTATTAAACATATTTAATTCTTATCATCGAGAAAAATAGAAACTATTTTTATTGTATATTTACCGATGTTGGTAAAAGAAGATGTGAAATAGTATTTTTCAAACCAAATTGTCCAAGATTTGCACCCCAAACATAAATTTCTTGATCATTATAAGCAATTGAATGATGATCTTTGGCAATAACTTTTATAAGTTTTTCAACACCAAATTGAACAAATGCTGAGACTTCTTTAAATGTATTATTCTGTTCCGGTGCTGGTTTTATACCTAATTGTTGATCAAAATTTAAACCACAAGAATATACAAAACCTGTATTTGTTAATATTAATGAATGATTTCTCGAGCAACTAATCGAAATAACATGATCTTTATTCGTTTTTCTAGAAAATCGAATTCTTTCTGGTAATGTTAAACTATTTTCAGATCCATTTCCTGTTTATTAGAAATAATATTTGTATAAAAATATGAAAAACATGTTAAAAAATTTAAAATCCAACCTAAACGACCACCTTTTCCATGTCCAACTGTATAAAGATTACCAGATCTATCTACAAATAAACTATGATAAGTACTCATTGCAATATTTCTAATCCAAATATTCTCTTTTCGAAAGTAATCAACCAGTTGAGGATGACTAGTATCTTGTCCATTACTTACTCCAAGATTATAGTTTTTATTTGTACCCCAAACTAGAACCTCATTCTTTTCAGAACTAATTTAAAAATATAATTTTTTTTTAAATTTATAAATAATATTCATTAAATTAATTACATCATTTGATGTTCCAATTCTTCTGGTTTACAAATATATTGAAGTGGATTCCGACAATTCGAATCGATTGCATCGATATTAGCACCATATTGTAGAAGAAGAACAGCACAATCAATACATCCATAAAATATGGCCCGATGAAGGCCAGTACTACCCGATTCAACATCTTTACCATTAATAAATGCACCCTTTTTAAATAAATTGTCATAAGTAAAAATTGAATTGAAAGATTTCATTGATTTTACATGATTTAAAAGCCATTCTGTAATACGATATTGGTCCACGGAACATGCAACATGTAAAGCTGATCTTCCCTAAAAAAAGAAAAAAAAATTAGATAAACATTAAATAATTCTATGATTTTGTAAAATTGTTAATTAGCAACCAAAAAAGAGCACCTCATAATCCAAAACTTCCGCAAAATTCCGACAAGTCTTTGCAATAAATGCAGCCAATTTATCTTCCGCTATACACCTTTTGGTTAAAGCTGAAGTTATTGTTTCTCCATGTTGTTGCAGTTTACATTTTTTTGTACAATCGTAATCAAAATTGTGAATGGTAAACATTAGTTTTCGTTTTTAAGTTAAAACCTTTTTCTTTTTTTCTTGTTATGATACCGAAAAATTTCCTTATATGATTTTTAATTTCCACCTCACCAAGTTTGACAGGGAACTATTTACACTTTTACTTTATATAATATTCTTCTGGATTGAATTTCACAAATCTCGTAATTTTTCAATACTATTTTTAATATCAAATTCTTTAGAAAAAACCTGTCGATTACGTAGTAAAAAAATCCGGCAATATAGTCTAAAATTGGTACGTATGGACGCAACTTCAACTTTTTTTAATAAAATGTCAAACTTTATATTTGATAAGAACAGAAAGATATATGGAGAAGAAATGAAGCGAGTATTAAAGCAAGTTGGAAGATTTTGAGCAAAAAATACAGTGAAGTAGTCGTTATCAATATGTAGATGGAGTACTACTTGTTTTCTTCCCATAAAGCTTTGTGATGGATGGATCTTCATGTTTTGAGTTCAAGAACACTTACTTTAAAAAATTGTCCGTTCGTTGGTCTGTATCAAAATTTAGTTCACACGGTATCATCTCTCGAACTCGTCATAAATTTTAGAATATGGTCGCTTATTATGAGAAATAGATTTTTATTGTTCTTGGTATCGATTTGAAAAGGAGTTCGAAAATTTTACCCAAAAAGGTTAATAAAGGAGATGGAAAATTATAAGATCAATCCTTTTTTTCCAATTTAATTGAATTTTATAATTGGAACTCTTATAAAATGAAATTAAGAATCATTTAGAAACACATTTTAAGAAGGACGAAATAGAATATTTCAAGAAATTAATTTAGAATAAGCAAGCTCCAATGTGTTTTGTTATTTGTGTTGAAAATTTAATTCCCTTTATTTTTTGACAAATTACTTTATTTTGTTCAAATAATCAATTTTAAAAATTATATTCAAATGAAAAGGATTTCACTGTTTATAATTTTTTAATTTTTCGCACAATATTTTTGTAAACAAACTAAATTCACATGTATTCTGTTTTCAAAATCGTCAAATGCCGTTACGCAAAAGTGCAAGCATTAAATTCGATCGAAGCGCCACCTTGCGGATTTCGTCCGAATTAACTTTCCATACAAAACAAAATTTGAATTCAATTTTGCTCAAAGATGGCTAAAAGTATTAAAAGAATGCATTGTCATCGTGTTCTGAGCTATTCTAAAAGTTTCAAATGTCTAGCTAAGTCAGGAAGTTAGTTAAAAATCGATTGCAAGATTTGTAGTGGACAACAAGCGAGTTAATAAAAACGTGGTAAAAAATACTTTCACTCATGTGTCCATAGGAATGTACTAGAATTAATTCTCCACATTTACCTAGCTCAATATTTTAACAGTTTATAGTTTTTCTTTTCTTTTTTCAAATATTTCTTAAATTAAATACAACAATATTTTAAATTAGTTGAATTTTATTCACTTTATTTTTCAGTTAAACTTTTTTGTAATGCTTTTTGTAAATCTTCATCAAAATTATCCGTTTTGGAATAATCTTCAAGAAATTTTGATGCGATATAATTCTTGTTCTCTTTATTCGAATTATTTCTTATATTATTATTATTATCATTATTTGATGTAGTACGTGAATTCTTTGAATTCGTAAAATCATCATCGTCAAATGTATCAAATTTTGCAAAATTATCTTCTATTGTTTTATTATTATTATCTTTTAAATTCATTTTAGCGAATTCATCTTCAAAATTATCAAATAATTTTGTTGATTTTGTTGTTTTATTATTATCACCAAATGCATCAAATTTCATTTCATTTAGATTTTTATTTGTATTTTTAAAATTATCATTAAAAGCATCAAAAAAATCCGTTGAGCTGGATGAAAACGATGATGTCGTTGTGAATGCATCAAAATCAGCAAAATCATTTGAAATTTTATTAATATTCGTTATTCGATCTGTATTTTTATGAAAATCAGTTATTGATTTATCTAATTTAATATTATTTAGAAAATCATCACTTGAAAGTGTTTTGAGATTTTTTTGTATTTTCGGATCATCAGAAAAATCTTCTAAAAAAAAAGAAAGAGAAACAATTAAAAAATAAATACAATTTAATATTATTTATTTTTATTTTTACCTTCTAAATTATCTTCAGATTTCTCTTCATCAGCAAAAGGATCTGAAATATTAAATGGATCTTCGTAACGATAATCCTTAAATGGATCTTCAGAGAAATCTGTTCCAACCGATGCCGATGCAGCAGCAACCGCACCAACTTTTGTTTGATTTGTCTCTCGAACAATAGGAATTGAAGATGGAATTGGCGAAGGTGATAAAGAAGGTGGCTATGAAATTATATTGAGATAAAAAACAACAAAAAAATAAAAATAAAATAATAAACAAAATAACCCATTATAATAATTTAACATAAAAGAAAAGAAATAAAGAAAAAATTAATTAAAAATTAATTAAAATTCACTAAAAAAAAAAAAAAAGCTTGCGTGCATTTTTAGTATAAAATATGATAAATTAAAAATTAGTAATATATTTAGCAATTAATTAAGTTATTTACACAAGCTTTTCTTTAAATACAAAAATTAAATAAAAATAAATTAATTAAAATAAAAAAAAAACTGAATTTCAAAAAAGGAAACACACGGGATTCATATTTCAATTTAATAAAAAGAATTAATAAAAGGCGATTCATCGTGAGGTACATTTTTTTTAAATCGGGATTATTTTACACACAATGCGTGAATAATGTGAAGCTGTCATTCCAGTTTGACTCAGTAGCGAATACATCATGGGAAAACTTATACCGGCACAGCGCGTCTCCAAATTGTGGAGCTGTATTACTATGATGATCTGCTGTTTTATCGCAGAATTTTGTTTACCGATGAGACCCATTTTTGGAGATAAATGGATACGTCAATAAACAAAATTGCCATATTTGTGCTGATGAACAACTCGAAGAGTATCAAGAGTTACCGTTACATCCAGAAAAATGCACGGTTTATGGGCTGGCGGAATTATCGGTCTACATTTGTTCAAAAATGAGAATGGCCGTAACGTAACCGTCAATGACCGCGCCATGATAACAGAATATTTGCTACCCGTAATGTCGGTGATATCTGGCTTCAACAAGACGGCGCTACTAGTCATACAGCGCGTGAAGCAATGGACATGTTTAGAAATCATTTCGGTGAACAAATGATTTCAGGTTTTGGACCAGTGTGAATTGGCCGACTAAATCGTGTGATATCATACCTCTGAATTACTTTCTTTACTACCTGTCTACACACGGCATAAATTCAGTCAGAATAGGTGTTATGTCTGCTATTCTGTCCTGTGGAGATGAAATGTTATGACAAAATCGACCCAATAACGTTCCCAATTGACATTTACTAACATAATATCTGACTGAATTTATGTCGTGTGGAGATGAGATGTTATGGTTACATGAAATCTCAAGTCTACGCGGAAGTAAATATTACTCGCATTATTGACCAGATTCAAGTCGTATTGCTTGCACAAGTGCTTCAAAATTGGACTACCTCTAAAGCGTAGCTGCGGACAACATTTTAATGACATAATCATCAAAAAATAAATAGTATCGATTGTTTTTTCGGCTTTTAACAAAGTTTTCACCATCATCACATTCAGTTTTATGTGTTTTTTTATTTCAAAATATTTCCCTCAACCTCACGATGAATCACCCGTTTTATAAATTAGATTTCATAGAATTTCTTATTTTATTCGTCTTCTTCTAAATAACATGATTCTTTTAGGTTTCTTAAGTTTTAGATTAAGATCAACACAATAACAATTAAATTCTTTTTTTTTTTTTTAATTTTCATTTCTTTTTTGTTAGTCCAACATGCTTTTTAAACTTAAACCTAATTAAATGAGATTAATTGTGTTTCGGGATTAGCGATTTTTTCTTTTTTAAGAATGGCTGAAATTTTGTTAATGCTTTTCGGATTCGCTAAAGATATCTTGTTAGATTATTAAAGAATTTTGATAAATCTCGAGATGTATTTTTCACTGAAAGTAAAGAAACAAAAAGAGAAGAGAATATCCAGTAAGGAACCAATATTTTTTTTCTGTTCTTTAAAAAAACAAAAAAACAATCAAAATCATGCAAACAAGCCGTTATTAAATATTGTTAAAAACAACTTTGCTCGAAATCAATAAAAGAAATTATGGAATTTCTAAATTAAAATATGAACATGAATGATTTTTATTAGGTTTTTAATGAGTTATGCATTTTTTTTTTGTGATTAAGGATTAGTAAATAATAATTTTTATATAAAATAAACAAATTAAAAATTTTATTTCATGAAATATTTAAAATATAAGAACTTAAACAACCAACAAAAAAAAAAAAATAATTAAAACAAAGCAGTATGCCCAAAAATAAAAAGTATTGTAATGTTACCAATACTTGTTCATGCTTTTACCAACCTTATTATCGAAATCTGCAAAATCAGCAAATCCACCGCTTGAACCGAATCCATCGGTTGATGGTGGTGCTGGTCGTGCAGGACCCTAATACAGGTTCAATAAAGAATATATTTAAAAGAAAAACATAAAGTAATTTAAAATCGGCCTATAACCGATTTTTTGATGCCCTATGGTAGAAATGAGACAGAAAAACTATCAAAACTAACATTATTTCATGGTTTTTCTTCATAATTTTGTTTCCGCTATTCCCCTTGGCCTCTAATTAATTGTAAGTAACCCAGACTCTGATAGGATAAGTTTAATTTGCAAATTTTATTCAAATCGGTGTATTAGTTCTAAAAGTACATAAAAAAAAAACTTTATGAACAGGCCTATTTTCTCCTACGACTATTTCTTTCTCCACTATCCTTGGACTGATATCACTGAAATTTACCATGGTATCTCCTTTTTTTATGTAGTCAACCAATATAATTAATTTAAACAAAATTGCTTGACAAATTTTCCAATTAAATCCGAAAAACTATATAAAAAAACGACAAACTTTCTGGTCACTCTGGTTTTTGCTTAATAACTTCGCTGCACCTCACTCGATTTTCCTGAAATGCAATACCAAATCCAGTTACGCAATAACTAACTAACATTCTAAATTTCATCAAAATAGGATAACGTGTTTTTGAGTTATCTTGTCCATGGACGGACGGTAGTATCCTAACTTAGAGCATAAATATAGAGAATTTTTTCAGAATTTTGGCTCATTTTCAAAACCCAATTACCGCAATTACTTCCGTCTGAATTTCACAATTTTCTATTTTCTAATATTCTATGAAATGTCACCTTTTAAGCGCGCTATAATATAACTTGATAGGATTAGAACTACTAAAGTTATACGATTTTAAAGCCAGCTATTGGAAAAAAACGCCACGAACTTTCTACTTAACTCAATATTTCAAGGTTTTTTTCTGTATAACTTTGTTTCTTCATTCTGAAATTGGCTCAAATTCACAGGTAACCTGGAGCCTAACAGCATAAACACGTTTTGTAAATTGTATTGAAATCGGTGTATAACTTTTTAAAATACGTTTATGAACAGACTTATTTTCCCTTACGACTATTTTTTTTGTCCACTATCCTTGAAGTGATTTCAATGAAATTTACCATGATATTGTCTATTTATGTAGCCAACCCATGTAAATAATTTAAATAAAATTGCTCCATAAACTTTCAAATTAAATGCGAAAAACCATAAACAAACTGATCACCCACTCACTGCTAGTATCTACCATAGGGTATAAAAAAAACTTAAACGAAAAAAAAAAAACAAAAGTTAATAAGTTAATCTAACCTGTAAAGGTCGTGGCGGTGCTGGTCTCGGAGGTGGTTGTTTTGCCTTTTTCGGTGGCAAAGCTGGACTAGGTGATTCCGGACGAGGTGGAGGTCCTGATTTTTGTGTATTCGGACTTAAAACTTGTCCAGCACCAGTTGGTGCATGAAGAATTGCAAATGGATCACTACCAAAATCATCTTTTCCCGGCTATATAAAATTAAATTGTGATAAAATAGTAATAAAAAAGTAATATAATTTAATACTTCTGGTGTTACAGCATGTATTTTCTTATCACCGCCACCACCACTACCACCAAATGGATCAATATGACCTGAAGAAGAAGTAAATGGATCTTTTGTTGATGATTGATGATTTGAAAATCCTGATGTGAAAGCATCATCAAAACCAGATAATGGTGCATTTGCAAAACTATCATCAAATGTTGTTTTCATTATACCATTTGTATTATTATTATTATTATTATTATTATTATTAAATTGATCTGTTGTAGTAAATTCATTGGTATTATTGTTAAAATTCTTCTCATCACCACCGCCATTAATGAAATCATCATCATTTTTATTCTGTTGTTCGAATTGTTGTTTTTGGAAAGTTTTTTTAGCTTCACGAAAATCTGGCTCAATTTTTAGAGAATAATCTGATACTAAAACAGCATCATTAGCTTCTATAGCTGCCTTACAAAGTAGAAGTGCATCATTCATTTGCCGTTGGGTTTCTAACAATTGTGTAACCATTGCTTTAACCTATATTTATATATAACATAATATTTTGAATTTGTATTTTGTATTTTTAATAATAATAATAAATTACTTGACTAATTTGTAATTGTGTATCTTGTAATTGTCGCGTCAGATTATCGAGTTCTTTACGATTCGAATCATATTCTTTTTCTAAAGCATTTTCTTCATCTTTCAATTTTTGTAATTCCGAACGTTTCGAATTTAATTCACCTTCTTGTTCATTAATAGTCGCCTCTTGTTTCTGACATTGATCTCGTATTTTATTTACCTAAATGTTAAAAAAGAAAAGTTTTCAATTAAATTTTCCAAAAAAAAATGTACATGTTTACAAAATGGTCGCACGTAGGTAAAAAAAAAAAAATAATAAGAAAAGCAAACAACATATATGGCAATACTAAAAAAAAAAAAAATATATACTTGGAAAATAGATTAAAGCAAAGACAATATACAAAAGCAAAAAAAAAAAAATATTTAAATAAAAAAGAATTAAATAAAAAACCAACCTTTTCGTTTGTTATTTGAATTTCACTAGTAACATTAGTAAGAGCTTCATTAACTTCAGAGCTCTGAATCGTTTTCAAGTTTTACCCGAAAAACAAATTAAAAATAAAATAAAAAAAAAAGAAATGTTTCGATTCCCGAAATGAAACGATTTTGGAAATTGTTTTTTTTTATTTAGGAGAAATGAAGTTTAAAAAAAAAAAAAAATTATGCATAAAATGAAAAAGAAAAAAACCCAATTATAAAAAGAATTAATTTTATATAATTAAAAAAAAAAAAAACCCCAATTTAAAATGTAAATTGCACTTAAAAACAAAATATTTATTAATGATTTTGAAAATCCATTTAAAATAAAAAAGATATCTAATTTTAAATAGAAAAATTATGTACAAAAATTTAAATAAAATTATTTGGTACTTGAATTAATTTTGAGTTTTGCCCCTTACCCAGGGTCTACATTGGCCAATATTTCTGGTATACCAATTGGCTTACCAGAAATAAAATACTACCAGTTTTTTTTACGTAGGCCAATACTGGTATACCAAATCTACATGCCGTTGAACCGAGAACAGAAAATAAAAATAGCCAAAATATTGGCTTTAAAGTGTCGAATTCAATTCTGTGGCAATATCTTCACATGGCCTTTTTTTAAAATCAATTTTTCTATATTTTTCTTCTTTTTCTCGAAAAATATTTATCAATTTGATAATTTCACTCCGCAAAAATTTAGTTTCCGCCATTTTATTAAATGCAAATGTCAAAAATTGATATACCAGCACTGTCTGCGAAAATGGTATACCAGAATTGTCATACCAGAAAAATTGGTATACCAGCAGGGTCTACACTAGCTTTTTAGCAACCAATTTTGCTGGTATACCAAAGGTATTGGCAAATGTAGACCCTGTGAGACCCTCCTGGTATACCAATTTGTCTGGTAAACCAGGGTCTACATTAGGCAATATTTCTGGTATACCAGAAATATTGCCTAATGTAGACCCTGTGTAAGGATAGGAAGTTTCCCGACTTTATTATTAGTTACACTTTGGTTTTTCTCAATAATGTTTGCAAACAAGTTGAAAACCGACGTGCACACGTTAAACATGTCGACAAACTTTAAGCCACGCCACTTGAAAATCAAAAAGTTTTGATTTTTTCAACATGTCTATCCACCGTTTGTCAACCAGCCTACAGACGCTTAAAATTCAGTTTTTTCAACCTGGCTGACGGACATGTAGGTGTGTCTGTACTATGTTTAAGAATTGGCCACATTATTTGGTCATGAATGAAGCTAATGTAAATAGTAATGTACTTTCGAAATAAGATTTAATATAGTTTTTTCTAATAAATTGAAAATACAGGTAGTCCTCGACCGAAGAATAAGTAACTAGGAAGTACCCCAAACTACCTATCTCTGCTGTGAAAACGTTTTTCAGATTTTATAGAAGGATTAATCCCATTTTTCAAACATGATGGTGTTGCCATTAATGTGTTTTTTTTTCAACGGACTGTTTAATTTTTTTTTTAAATGATAAAAATCATTAATAAACGAGTTACTATTTAAATAAATCCGCACTCTAATAAATAAATTGCATCATTTTGGGTTGGGTTCCATCTTTAGCATACATTTATAAAAATCATCGTTTTCGAATTGTTTTAATTGAATAAATGTGAGCGAAAGCGGAACGAAAGAAAAATTTTTAGGCCATTGTCGGCAATTAAACCGTACTTGACTGTTTTCAGATGTTGAAAAGCAGCCAGGTACAAAACACTTAAATTTCTTAGGTTTGAAAGGTTTAAAACTTTCCATATTTCAAAAGCAGATTTAACTCAAACGAGTTTATTTTCAAACTACTCAAGTTTTTCTAATCGGTGAATATACACCTAAATCTTACATATCATGATCTGCTGTTTTTTTCAAAATCCTATAAATATTATTCAAAAATTCGACGCAATCAATCAAAAATTAAATCTTCAGTTGTCTACTATTTTAAAGGGAAAAATTTAATATCCCTTTTTGAAATCACAGTAATCAGATCGTTACCGAAAACATTTAAAAAACTTGGAGCGAATATTGTAAGAAAAAGATCAGAATATGCAAAAAGACATGATAAGGTGATTTTGTAATCTTCAGTCGGTATCCATGGTGAAGCACTTGGATAGAATGCTTTACCTCATTAGCTATATAAACACTCATTTGTTTAGATCTGAACAGCATTTCAAAATTTAAGGAGATATCAAAAGATTCCTCAATGAATAGATTGCTTCAAAACAGAAGAATTTATTTTTATCACGAAATCTATTTGTTGCCCAAAATATGGGGAAAAAGTTGTAACTAACGATAGGCATTTTTTTGAATAAAATATAAATAAACGCGGTTTTTTATATCAAACAAAAAACATTCAAAATTAATTCAAGTACCCGATATATATAATTAAAACAAACCGTAAAGGAAAAAAAATAGAAAAAAACTTTAGCCAATAAGCATATTTTAGGATTTTTAATATTACCTGAGCCTTTAAATCATCCAAACGTTTTTGAGCCTCACCCTTTTGATTCTCAAGTTGTTTTAATGTGGCTGCAAGCGTATCCAATTCACTCTAAAAATAATATATATATATATATTTAAGAAATAGAATATAATATTTTTAGAAATATATTCTTTTAACCTGTAAGCTTCGAACTTCGCCAGTTTTAATTCGTATATCAGCTTCCTTTTGAGCGATATCAGTTTCTAAAATACGTCGTTCACGTGATAGCTGTTCAATTTCTTTGGATATCATTTCAAGTTCAGGATTTGAATAAGTTGGTTTCGTTTCCTAATTAATGAAATTAATAAAATGATAATTTGAAATGCCAAAAAAAAAACATATACCGGCTGAGCAACAGGAATTTCAACACCTGTTGATCCTCTAAGACTAGGTGGAACCATATTTGGTGTTAATACCTATATAACGTTTTTAATTGATTAATAGATTAAATTAAATTTTGTTATTATTTAATTACCTCTGGTGGTTCAATACCATTTTTTTTTCGTTCAACCATCCACATAGCTAAAGCAAATTGTTCACAAGTTAATTTTCCAGATTGATTAGTATCACATAAAGCCCTTAACAAAACACAAAAAAAATTATATATCTATATACGTTTATAGAATTCAAATTAATAATTACCAAATATGTGCTAAACAATTTTGTGGAACACCTGATTGTAAAAATACATTTTTCACTTCTAAACCAGATACAAGACCATCTTTATCACGATCGCTATCGCGAAAAATCCCTTCAAATCGAATACGTTCCTGCGGTGTTACAACCCAATCGACAGCTGTTGCCGATTGTAAAACTGTTGATGAAGAAATCGGATCGCTTGATATAAGAGGCATACTAGGAATTGGCGGTGGTACACGTGATATTGACGACATAACAGCAGGAAGTGGAGGTACAGGTGGCGGTGCAATATCTTTTGGAAAATTTGCAACAAATCCACCATCACCGAAACTATCCTTAACTGGAGGAGGAACAGGGTTTATTTTCTTCTGTAATTCAGGCGGAAGAAATGATGGGATCGCTCTTTTATCTAATGCCTGATAAACTAAATGCAATGCAACAGTAAATTCGTGTAAATCTAAGTTTCCATCTTTATCTTGATCAGCCAAATCCCATATTTTACCAAGTGTTTCAACTGGTAATTTTGAATCCATCAAAACTCCTTTCACTTTATTGCCAGCAATCAAACCGTTGACTGGTTGTAATGAATTATAAAGTTGTTCATATTTTAATTTGTCGGCGGGTTTCATTGTCCAATCAGCATTTGTTGGTGGTACTGATTGAATAGTTTGTGGAGGAATTTTCGGAATTTCACCCTACAAAAATATATATGCATAATTAAATCGATATTTTAAATGGAAAAGACATGAATATGCAATATATATAAAGATACGAACCACTTTTGGCGGATTTGGTGGTTCCGTATATATATTCCTCATACTGGTTTCTAAACCTGCTTGTGCCAAAGCAACAAGTTTTAATGAAACAAAAAATCCCACTTTATCCAAACAGCCACGACCTTTTGGATCAGATAAATCCCAAATTCGACTCAATACAACATCGCTAAGACCGGATTTCTTTAAGAATTTTGCAGCATCCATCGCTTCGATGGTGCCCAATCCTTTTGGATCCACCTAAATTAAAATGTTAAAATATTTTTGTCGAAAATAATTTTGCATATATAACTTACCTGCTTAAAATAGGCTTCATATATGGCATTATGTTTACCTGATACCTGAAAATCATATTAGAAATAAGCAATTTATTATTCACAGTAAATAATCAATACAAAAAAAAAAAATATTTAACTCAAAGTAAACTCGGGTGACACCCTCCCTAAACGTCAAAAATATGTTTTCCGTTTTCATAATCATAATCGAAAATTCAATAATTAAAAAAAAACAAAAACAAAAATTTAACAAGCATTTAATATTCGACAATTTAATTAGATTTACTTTTTTATTTTGCGAATAGAATTAATAACAAAAAAAAAAAATTACCTGTGTAGGACTTGGTAATGAAGCCATGTTTGCTTTGTGAAAATTAAATTATGTTCTGTGTTCTTTCGCTTATATCGAATGACTGGTTTGTTACGCGTTCACACTGGAACTAGATTATGTTCAAATCCGATTCACACACACAAGCACAACTGCGAATTAATACGAGTTATCAAGAAAAACGAAATTTTTGATTTTTAATTAATAAACAAAATTTTTATTCAAAAAAAATATATACAATAAAAAAATGTTTCAATATTTTCATGAAAATTAAAATTATTTGGATTTATTTTCAGCAAGTTTTTCTTTGAAAAGTTTTTTCAATTCTTCAGCTCCTTCACGATTACAATTTTCATAGTACGGAAGTTGAGCCAATTTTTCCATCCAAGAAATGAATTTCGGATATTTCGTTTTATCGATTGGTGCAATTTCATCAAATGACGAGATTGTTGCTACACAACAAAAATCTGCAATTGATAAACTATCACCACAAAGGTATTCATGATCCTTTAGAAATGATTCCATAATATCATAGGTTTTTTGAATGTAGGCAATCTTATCAAGAGAACAATCTGTCGATCCAAAATATAAAATTGGTTCATACAGGAATCGAAGACGGGCAAATAAATATCCAGAATCAAAATGTAATCTAGATTCGATTTGGGCTCGTTTAACAAGATCTTTTGGATACAATAAATCATCCTTAGCATATTTATCGATCAAATAGCCACAGATAGCATGACTATCATAGATAATTACACCATCATCATCCAATGTAGGAACAGTATGTTGAGGATTCATTTTGATAAAGTCATCTGTTAGATGTTCACCTTTAAGAAGATTAATTCCTCTGAAATATAATAGATCGAATTTTATTTGATTTTTTAAATGTAATATAAAAAAAATACCTTAGTTCCAAATCCAATCCAATCGCTTTGGCTGTAAGTAATACAGCTCGCGATGGAGGGCTAAGATTAGCATAATATAGTATTGGAGCTTTTACCATTTTCTGTTTAAATAGAAAAATATTTGAAATATTCATGTTAATTACACTAATTTTAACTAATATCATTACAATGCTACTTTGATCAAATATATCGTCAACTTAAATAAATATGTTTAGAAAACTAAAGCGAAATACGACGAATTATAAAGTATCCAAAGCTAAGGAATAATAAAATCCACCAATTAGAGTAAAGTAACAACAATTTCATTGCGAAAAGCACGTGTAAGTACGTCATCACTCTTATAAAATTTCGTATTACTTTTATTTTTACTAATGAATTGCAGCATCCATTTATACATGTGTATATAGAGCGTCACGCATTAATCGATAGGAAGTTGTAATACTCACACTTTGACTAAAAATAGGACAACATTTTTTTGAATCCTCACAGCTCCATAAGTTAAAACCGTTGACTGGAAAACAGTTGGATCAAGACCAGCTGTTGGAGCCAAGCATTTTTTTCAATATTACCAGTAGCACTGGCATAAAGGCTTCTAGTTATTATGTATCTTTGTTTCTTGTTTTCTGTCATCCAAAACTATTTCTAATCAACTTTTTTGGACAAATATAATATTGCATAATTGGATTTATATACTTCCCCGACTTACAAATAATGAAGTATATTATTTTTATTATTATTAAAATATAATTTAAATACAAGAAATAAACTTACTGCGAAATTCCTCAAGAAATTAATTTCTTATTTGACTGCTCAGAAAATTAACTTTTTAGATTAAAAGCACTTTACTTATCGCAAGCTCTTTGCACATATGACGACAAATTATGGAAATAAGTTGGCGATTGATAGTATTGGAGATTGAAATTAGAAAAAAAAATCAACTTATACTACAATACATATGTATTTGTTTTGGTTTCTTTCCCATATTTAATATGCCCAAGCAATTCCGGGCGTTTGAATCAATTAAAATTGTTAAGAGTTATAATAAACATATAGTAACTTAAAATCGGCCTGTAGCCGACTTTTTGATGCCCAATGCCAAAAGTAATAATATTACAAGGTTTTTTCGGCATAACTTTGTTTCCTCTATTTCGAATTTACTCTAATTCATAGGTGGTCTAAACAGCCATAGAAACCAAAAAGTCGAGAACTAGTGAAAGATATATTTGAACCTAGAATTAAAATCACATTTCAGCCGTTTACTTTGAAAGTGGCCTAAGTCCATTTATTTTAGCATCGAGATACATATTTAGGGGTTTTTATTTTAATAAATTTCAAAATATTGGCAATTGATAACATGGTACGAGTTTTATGTTTTTGTGTTCCTAAGGGTGTATAATTTACCAATCCAATTAGATTAATAAACATTGTTTTGAAAATAATATCTTTTTAATGGCTATAAATGGACTTAGCACACTTTCAAAAGTAATCAAATAACTTTCTAATTCTTAAAAAATCTATGGAAAAAGCAAATTTTCCTTGAAATAAAAAGAAATATATATATTATGTTATAAAATGAAAAAATATGAAATGTTACATTAGAATTAATAATACTTGAAAATTAATAATTCGTCCTTTTTCAATTTGTGTATGCGGGAGAGGTCGAAAGTAATTATGGTGTGGAGGTGGTATATAGTGCAATAAATCCATTAAATCGTTGTATTTTAGCATTAGGATTGGTCTTGATTTCCCGCACATTGGTGTCAACTCAGTATTATTAAAATTTCTTAGTCTCCCTCGACGCGGTATTAAGTCCAGAGTTTTGAATAGTGAATCCTCAACATTTTATATGATTCAGTTCTCGAAAATCACATCCAGCATATTTTTAAACAATTTAGCTTTCCTGCGTTAGTATTTTTTTAACCTTCTAAAAATAGCGTTCCCTAGAAGCTCAGTTGAAATGAAATCCTCGCGTTTCATTTCATTTAAAATTACCATAACTTATTTTTTCGACACTTTTTTCTGACTTCATAATATTTTTGAGGGACAAAGAATAAATTGTTTCTTCTTAATGCCATTTTTACAACTTCGAAGTCTCTATCATTCGGTAGAAAATAGACTTGGGCCAATTTCAAAATAAACAGCTCATACAATTTAATACTCAGAAACATAAAAATTACATTCGACACACACAAATTATTTACAAAATTAAATTAATTGGATATAACAATAAATAATTATCTATTTTTTGATGAAATTAATCTTATATCTTTCCAATGAATCCCAAGTGAAGTTAAAATTATTTGGATTTATTTTCAGCAAGTTTTTCTTTGAAAATCTTTTTCCATCCTTCAGCTCCTTTACCATTACAATTTTCATAGTACGGAAGTTGAGCCAATTTTTCCATCCATAAATTTAATTTCGGATATTTCGATTTATCGATTGGTGCAATTTCATCAACTGTCGAAATTGTTGCTACACAACAAAAATCTGCAATTGATAAACCATCACCACAAAGGTATTCATGATCCTTTAGAAATGATTCCATAATATCATAGGTTTTTTGAATGTAGGCAATCTTATCCAGAGAACAATCTGTCGATCCAGAATATACAATTGGTTCATATAGGAATCGAAGACGGGCAAATAAATACCCAGTATCAAAATGTAATCTAGATTTGATTTGGGCTCGTTTAACTAGATCTTTTGGATACAATAAATCATCTTTAGCATATTTATCGATCAGATAGCCACAGATAACATGACTATCATAGATAATTACACCATCATCATCCAATGTAGGAATAGTATGTTGAGGATTGATTTTAAGAAAGTCCGCTGTTAAATGTTCATCTTTAAGAATATTCATTTCTCTGAAATAAAATAAATCGAATTTCATTTTAAAATATGAATATGGTTTTTTTAATGTATAAAAAAAAAATACCTTAGTTCCATTTCTAATCCAATTGCTTTGGCTGTAAGTAAAACAGCTCGCGATGGAGGGCTTAGTATAGAATAGTATAGTATTGGTGCCTTTGCCATTTTCTGTTTAAACGGAAAAATATTTCAAATAAATTATTCATGTTAATTTTATACTATTGCTTTGTTAAAATACATCGTCAACTTAAATAAATATTTTTATAAAACTAAAGCGAAGTACAACTAATTATAAAGTATCCAAAGCTAAGGAATAAAAAAATCCACCAATTAGAGCATAGTAACAATAATTTCATTGCGAAAAGCACATGGAAGCTACGTCATCACTCTCATAAAATTTCGTATATTCTTTTATTTTTCCTGGTGTTCGTGCATTCACGAATGAATTTCAGCATGTATATATGCGTTACGGATAGATTGATAAGAAGTTTTAATGCTCATACTTTGACTTAAGATAGGACAATTTTTTTTGAACTCCTCAGAATTCAATAAATTAAAACCGTTTACTGGAAAACAGCTTGGATGAAGACCAGCTATGGAGGCAAGCATTTTTTCAATGCATTCTTTTAAACATTGCCCGTAGCACTGCCACAGAGGCTTCTAGTTATTATGTATGTATCTTTTTTTCTTGTTTCCTGTCATCCAAAACTATTTCTAATCAACTTTTTTGGACAAATATAATATTGCTTAATTGGATCTACTTATATACTTCCCCGTGTTACAAATAATGGAATATATTATTTTTATTATTATCAAAATATAATTTAAATGCAAGAAATAAACTTACTGCGAAATTTCTCAAGAAATTAATTTCTTATTTGGTTGCTCAAAAAGTTAACTTTTTAGATTAAAAGCACTTTACTTATCGCAAGCTCTTTGTGACAACAAATTATGGAAATAAGCTGGCGATTGATAGTTTTGGAGATTGATATTAGAAAAAAAATAAACGTATACAACAATACATATGTATGTGTTTTGGTTTCTTTCCCATATTTCATATGCCCGAGCAATTGCGGGCGTTTCAACCAATTAAAATTTTTAAGAGTTATAATAAATATAGCAACTGAAAATCGGCCTATAGCCGACTTTTTGATGTCCAATGGTAAACAAAAAAATGGCCCAAAAGTAATATTTCAAGATTTTTTCGGCATAACTTTGTGTCTTCTATTTCAACTTTGCTCTAATTCATAGGTAGTATGACCCATAATAACGTAAATAAATTCTGCAAATTTTATTCAAATCAGTAAATTAGTTTTTGAAGTACAACAAAAAAATAAACTTCATGAACAGGCTTGTTATTTCATGCAACCATTTTTTTCTACACTATTCTTGAACCGATTGAATTAAATAAATTAATTATATTTGTCTTTTTTTGAATAATATTTTTCTTTTATATTCAACTGAATTTGTTTAATTGCCGAAGAACAGAACATAACGATATAAGAATACACGCAATATATAAGAAATGCATATTCCTATTCACATGAAAACTGCGTATGCGAAAAACTTTTTGTATATGTAATTTTAATCAAATGATATACGATAATCATCGAAATCGTACGATGTAAACCGATATGCGCAAACAAACAGAATTTCAGTTTAATAGGATATAGATTTCGTTCATTTATAAATCGAATCTTTATGAAACATCCTATATTTGCATGTGCATTATTAATTCTAATAAATAAATGTACATGCATTTTCATAATTATACATTTTAGCACTTTAGAGAATACAATTCGATTTGTAATTTCAGTTCGGTGTAATCATTAATAGTGAGAATTTAAAACGATGGACGACTTCTCAATGAAATCTAATAAATACTTTTTAAAAAATGAAATTTATCCATTCAAACAAAACCATCATCATCCTTTTAAAAATAAGAATTTTCCAATTACTATATCCAATTGTAATCTAATTGAAGTGAAAATCGTTGATATAAAAGAAAAACCAAATCTGTTATTAGTTATTCCTAAAGTTATGGAGGTACTAGATTAATAGAAATTTGAATTATTAATTATTTTCTATTAATTTTAATCTAGATTCAACAAAATCTGTATGATATTTCGGAAGATTTAAATACGATATATCAATTGCCAATGCTTTTTATTATTTTGCATGGTTTTTTAACATTCATTTTAAGTTGTTACAATATATTATCAATTCTTATTTCTATACCAAAAGGTTAAAGTTTGAAAAATATTTGTACTTAATTATATTTTTTAATTAAGAACTTTTTATTTTGAGATAGATTTAAGACTATCACCAGAAGATGCAGTATTCTTTTCACTTTATCATTTAGTCAATTCCATGATTGATGTTCTCGAAATTGTAGTAGGATGTAGTTTAACAATAAATTCGGTAATTTTTAATTTATTTGGAATTTTCAATTAACTATATGTTTGTTTTTTCAAAATATTTTAGATGAAAAAAACCCGAAATATCATCAATAAATTGAAAATGTTTGAAAAAAATGGAACATTACGAGTTTTGGTGAGTTTTAATGAAAATCGATAATTAATTGATAATTACTTTAAAAGAAATTTATTTGATAAAGTTGATGGAATTTGGTCATCAAATACAATCGAATATTCCTTCTTATAGTGTATTTGGTTTATTTCCAATTAATGGAACTTTGGTATTTACGGTAATTGATTTTTTTCTTTAAATATTTCAAATACAAATAATAAATTTTTAAGATTTTTTCTGCAAGTACAACCTATCTAATTATTCTTTTTCAATATGGTGATTATTAACTGGTTTAACTGAGCTTTGTGGAACAAAATAATGTTTTAATATAATAGTAGTCAATATAACTCACCATTTTATGATTACTTCTATGCCGTCCTAGTCTAGAAGGTAGTAGTATTTTAAATTTTCACTAATTTAGAGTTAATTCACTTTATAGGGTTTTTTTTATATATATATATAAAAGTATCCGCAAACTATAGGAACTTAAAAATAGATTTTTTCAAATCTAATATTGTGTAATTACTGCCTTTTAAATTAGGACAAAAGTAACTGATTTTTGTACAATTTTTTCTTTGATAATATTCAAAAAATTTTTGTTATATGAATAAAGATAATAAAATTCCAAACATCTTGTTAAAATGAAAAAGTCAGGAACTAGTTAAAGATAAATTTTAACCTAGAATTAAAATCACATTTAATTTAATAAATACTCATAAACATACAAAATTACATTTTACATACATAAATTATTTACAAAATTAAATTAATTCAATATAATATTGAATATTTATCTATTTTTTGATGAATTTAATCTTATATCTTCCCAATGAATACCGTCATGAGGTAATTCACTTTTAATAAATGGTGAAATCCAAGTTAGATACCATCGTTTTCCTAAAACCATTTTAAAATTCTTTTTCCATCCTAAATCATATTCGGAATTTTTCCTCTCATGAACAACAGATCCTTGTAATATAATATTCCCATGATAAATCAATAAAATTAAAGTGAATGCAACACCAATCATATTAATTTCATAAATAGCAAGATAATAATTTCCAGTCGATACATCCATTATTAACATTAATAATGGAAAGATCATCTTAATAATTGTTCCATAATTAGCATATTGATCATTATGTTTCCACCAAATAAATAAATTATTATAAACGCTTGCATATGTTGTACCAATAAACAGAAATATGACTAGCATTATGAAAAATCGATGATTTCTATGTCCTATACAACATCCGGTAAAAACACAATGATGATCTCTTTTTAAAATGCAAGTTTTACAGACATTACAATGCCAGGATCGTGGAGGTGATAGAGTTTCACATGTTGAACAAACTCGCCAAAGACTTTTTTTTTCAGGATCTTCTGGTGGATTTAAAAGTTCACCTGTAAATAATACCAATTTCTGTATAAAAATGTTTTCAAAATTTGCTTTTTTCATTTTTACAACCTTTTATACTTGTGTCGTACATCATTATTGACAGCATGTTGGCCTTAATATTAAAAACTAAAAATATACCTGCTATAAAAGCGAAAAGATAAAAAAATGATCCAACTGCATGAAATTCAGGCAAAACAATATATATTTCAAACCAAAATGTGATGGGAATAAAAACGGTTAGGAATAATGTTGCTGCAATATCAGGTAGTGAACGTGGTAGAAAGATTTTTCTAATTTTCATTTTTAGTAAATAAATTAAATTGAAATCCGCCTTTTTGAAAATAAAAAAAAAAAGTTAGGATTTTTTGATTCTCAAAATATGAATATGAATATTACCTTGAAATTGATTAAATAATTAGCGAAGTATGATAATTTTTTATATGAGTTATATTTTTTTAAGTAAATGAATTTAAACTAAACAAAGCTAATTTATTTTTGTTATCCTGTTTTCCAAAGCTGATAAAAACATCAAAATCATTCCGTGATTTATTTCTTCCGCTCGTCTTGTTTGACAACAAATCAAGCGTAGGCATTAACTCGTTTTTACGATATCTGTGGCTGAAGCAGCGTTATTAAATCCCACTGTCAAATTTTGGAGGGGAAAAAATTGAATTTTTTGAATTACTAATTTTTAGTGTGTTTCAATTAGAAAATAAAATTCTTTTCAATTAAATAAATAAACTTATAAAATTTGCAATATGAAGTGTTTAATTTCTGAGTGTAATAGCACGCAGCATCGAAAAATTCCTAGAATTTCCTTTCATACATAAGTTTGATATATTTTTTATTAAAATGTGCGAATTCTCATTATTGCTGTATAAAAAAAAGTTTTTATGGTGTTTATTTACTTATAATTAATCAAATAGAAATTATGTTAATTCATAATTCAGAAAAAAATTTGTTTTTTTGAATCAACTATGAATCGTAAATCCCAACGTCAAATCCCACTTTCTTTTTACTTCAATTAAAATTAAGGCTACCAGTGACAGTCATTTTTTTGGTTAAAATGGGGGCTATTCTTAAAATTTGCTGAAGTTTTTGAAAATTCAGCATTTTCAGTTTTAAATGTTGTTTTTTTTGGTTTTAAAGTTTCCAAAAAATGAGGCTCTACGTATGAAATGGGTTTCGGCTATTGGTTTACGTAGGAAAGGAAATATATAGGCACATACATGTTTATAATTATTATTTAATAATTTATTTTTGTATGTTTAAGAAAAACTTGATTTTTGTAGCAATCAAACGCAAACATTTTTTTGCAATTCGAATGTTCCAGAATGTATGAGCTTTTGGCGCATTTGCAATGTTGCCCCTCTGAATTCATGTTTTTAACGCCACCACTACGCCGTGCAAATAAGAAAAAAAATGCAATCGTATTCCAAAAGTGCTTCAATTTCCCCTGCGAAAGGCCCATCCATATTTGTAAAAGTTTTTGACATTCGCTGTCATTTACACCCTTTATTAAAAGATCAGGACTTAGCTCAAATTTTGATTTAAAAAGTGTTAAATAATAGTTTTAAAATGTTTTCTTAAAAATTTCAAAGAACATTCAAAAAGTTTTATATCTTTTAAAAATAGAATTCGTTTTTTTTTTTTGCCTTTGTTTTGTAGTGCTTAGTTTGAGTTGTTGGTTTGTCGAGTGAGTGTGGGAGTCGCCAAAAGTACAAAGTGAAATTTTTTCCAGGAAAAAATGCATCGATAATTAAAAAATTTATAGAATGAGTTCACGAATAAAGTAAGAGTTTTTGGTCACTTCAAGTTGTATTTCATAATTTACTAATTTTTTCTATAGAGAAGATGTTCACAAACTCTTTGAGTTTTGGTGTGAAATCACAAAAACTGAGGGGAACAAAAAGGGGACAGGTGTGATAATTGAAAGTTTTCCTGAGTCATTTCGTGATGAACAGATTATATCAAAAGTTCCGGATTTTGCGTATCCATGTGAATTCGAAAGGTATGAGAAAAAAAGAATTATCAATTTGAACATATAAAATTTTAAGGTCGCGCGATATGTTTGATTTTTTTTAATTGAATTTCCTGTTGTACACAATAAGAGTAAATTGTAAATGGTTTTTTTTTTATTATTTTGTAGTGAATCTGTTCAATCGTACTCTTTTGTATTGACCAGCGATGATTCGAAATGGAGATTTGGATTTTGTCGGCACGATCCTAAAACTCAAACGGCAATGATAATTATTACTTATTTGCCGTGGCATGATACATTTCTGCGATTACTAACTGTACTTGGTGAATTGAGAAGACTTAAAAATGGAGAGTTTGAGGCTTTTCTAACTGAAGCGTATAATAAAGGAGCACCAGAACCGGGAGCAAATTTGAAGTTATTTTACAATGGTGGTCAAAATGTAATATATTTTATTATATTAATTTTAAATATAATTTCCTCTTTTCCTTTTTCTTAATTATTATATTTCTTTCAGCATTTTATTTTTCAACGTCCTTCACAGTTTACACTTCCTAGTATTCCGGAAAATGTAAGTTTTATAAGTTTTTATTACAACAGTTTTATAATTAAAAGCTTAGAGCTAAGAATAAACTTTCTTTAAATATCAATAAAGTCAAAACAATTAATAAAAGTCGTGGTTAATAGAAATAAATCGAAACTACAAATGAAATTTTGTTATGAAACAACAAATTGTTGCGTTTATTTTTCATAATATTTTACTTATCTTCCAGCACAATTTAAATCTTTATTACAATTTTGTTGATCCCAAAAACATGATATCAGTATTTGCGGCTATGTTGGCTGAACGACGAATTATATTTACATCACGCCGATTGGATAAGTTATCATCATGTATTCAAGCCGCTAATGCTTTTCTATATCCAATGGTTTGGCAGCATATTTTTATTCCTATTTTACCGATGAAAATGAAAGACATTTTAAGTGCTCCAATGCCTTATCTAATTGGAGTTCCAGAAGCTGTGCTTCAAACTGTAATTATTATTATTTCTTTTTTTCTCTCAAAAATAATTTGCTAATTATTAATGTTTTATGTATAATTTTAAATAGATGACTCCTGAGGAGTTAGGCGAAGTTGTAATTCTAAACTGTGATAGTAAAATATTTCAAAGCCCATTTGATGATGTTCGACAAATGCCACCAGAATTAGTATCTCAAATGAAGAAGCATTTAAGCAATTCACATGAACATATTGGTGATCGGGTGTCAAAAATATTTTTAGGTGTTTTAGTGCAATTAATTGGAGGTTACAGGGATGCTGTACGATTTTCACATGGTCAAAAGATTACATGGGATCGTGATACATTTATTGAATCAAGACCACCACATTTACGTGGTTTCTTAACACGAATGATGGAATTACAAATATTTCAACAATTTATTGATGAACGATTGGACATGTTAAATACCGGTTTAGGATTTTCCGATGAATTTGAATTGGAGACATTACGTTATGCAGAGAAAATGGGCAAACGTGGAAAAAATTATAAAGAATTTTTACGAAATGTAAAAGACAAGGTATGATTTGTTTTTATTAGAAAAAGAAAAAAATTATTTATGTTTCTGTTGTATAATTTTAATTAAATTAATTTATTTATTTATATATATATTTAAAAGAAAAAGAAAAGGAACAAAAAATGTTGGTTAAATAACAGTTTTTGTTCACCACAAAATTTTAATTTTAACTATTATATGTTTTTTTGTGTTCGTTTATATCTTTGCTTTTGGGTTTTTTCTTGCCTTTTATACTATTTAAGATTATTAGAACAACCAACTGGAAATCTCATCTAAATCTAAATTTGGTAAGAGAAAATCCTCCTACCTTCTAATTCGTGCATTAATGCTTGAACTTCTAGTATTATTTTCCTTTATCTTCTTCATTTCAAAATTGCGAGTAGATTATTTCAAGTAGTAGCTTTCTATAGAATCTATTATTCTTCTTGGTTAAAACAAAACAAGTACTGTCTCCGTCCAGAAATAAGTGTCTGATTTGGTAGTTTTTATTGTCCATAAATAAGTGTCGATTTTCTCAAAAATTATTCATTTCACAAAAATTAAAGAACAAACCATTTTTCTGTCTACATGGATTTGATCAGTAATATCGTTGAAATGAGGTGTTTTCCTATCAACTACACTTTTTGAATTAAGAATTGATAAGCAGTATTTAATCGTGCAGTTTGTTGGCATCCGCTAAATATGGTTTTACAGCATTGCTGGTTTTCCGTCAACACGACCATTTTTACGAGAGGAAACATCAGCTACTACTACTAATCCATCGTTTAATGATTGCTTTCTCATCGGTATCATATCAAGCTAACAGTTTTCTCCGATATACTTTGGATTTATTGGCAACAATTTCGATTGATCCATGCGTTAAATTGTCATTGCTGCTGAATTATGACAATGAATGGTAGAGAGCTTGGCGAATATTTGAAGTCAAATTAAGTCTTTTTCGAACATTTACAGCCAAAACATTGTTTCCACCGTATTTTGGGGGAAACCGGAATTTGGAATTTTCTGTTAAAGTACCACTGTTTCTAATGTAACAACTTTATTTTCCCAAGAGCATGGAAAAATTGAAACTGTTTTCTTAATTTTTTTTATAAAATCTCAAATCAGACACTTATTTCGGGATAGGAGAAGTATCATTTAGTTTGTTGAATTTAACATTATAATATAAATTCTGGGATATGTACATTTTTTTTTTTGGTAGCGGAATATTATTTATATTAAAAACTTTTATCGATTTATTATTTATTATGGTTACGGTTTTTACTATAATTTCATTTATATTTTCAGTTCCGATTTAGACGAAAACGTGATAGCTCATATTTTCAAATTTAAAATAAACTTATAGCAAAATATCTTATTACATATAATTCTTTGCTATATACACGAAGATGATTTGGATTCTTATTCATTTATTTTTATATAATTATTAACAAAAGACGAGATATATCTTTATATTTAAGAGGAAAGTCTAATTATTTTTTTTTTCCTAACACAAAATACTGGTGATAAATATATATAAATACATATATATATATATATTTTTATTAATCTATTTATATATTTTTTGTTTTATCAAATATTTTAAATGTAACGTAGGGGCATGTGCGAATAGTAAACTAAAGTGACTAGTTACGCAGTTTATTTCTAACAGATGTCGCATAAAAAAACTTATCCTGCAAATAGACTTTTGGGATTTTTCGAACAAAGAACAAGCACACATCCTCAAATATTACCAAAGTCTCAAGTATATCTGACTAAATCTTAAATAAAAATATTCAAAAATATGAGTTTATGTCAGATGAATTTTAATTTTCGAAAACAGCATTTGCAATGAGCATAAAGAAATGGTGCTTGTTGAAAATCATATTTTGCTTAAGCAGCAATAGGAAACATGTTGTCATACTGTCTAGAGATTGTCGTCAATTTTGGCTAAGTTTTATAGTCTAATGGGTTGTATTCATACCTTCCACGTACGGTTGTCGTTAAATCAAAACGACTTTGAATACTTGGAAGCGTGATCAACAACAGCTTTAACAACGTGTTTGAACACGTGTATCCTCGTCGTCTTAATAGTGAACATACTTTATCTGAACTAACGTGCAGAGAATGGTTTCGATCCTTTAAAAGTTATGGTTTTAGCGTACAAGACAAAGATAGTCTAGGACAGCGAAAAATATTTCAAGCTGAAGAATTAGAAGCATTAGTAAATGAATGAAGATCAAAACAATCGCTTGAAATATTGATGTTGACAAAATATTGAATGTTGGCAAACGTCTACTTGCAATGGGAATTGTTAAAAATCCTTGAAAATAATGATTTTAAATTTCCATGCTCAAAATTGTTCAAATAAATGCCATCTATGAATTATAAGGGATAAGCTTAATAAAGTAAAATTTCGAAAAGTCATTTTAGTTACTATTCGCACACGCCTTTAAATCAATATGATAGAAACAATTTTATTAATGATAAATTAGACAAAACAATGGCCAATGCCTAAAATTGTTTAATATATGTTAAGATGAATATTAATCTTTTAAATTCGGTATATTTTGTATTTTTTTTTTTGTTTTCTTAAAAGTCCTATTTTTTTAAGTGTCAGGGATATCGATAATATTCTGCGTGTGATAAAACTTCCATGGTTCTCCATATCCTGCTTTTTTGATTCAGTGTTTTAATGCAATATAAAACAAAAACATTCATAATTCTGTCCTGAAAACTACCTATTACTACTTTACTACTACTTCGCACATTTAAAGATCTCCGCATTTTGAAAAATCATAATCGCTATCAAAATAGCAACTCACACATTTAGTTTATCCAAATATATATAAAAAAAAAAACGTTTTTTAAATTTACAACGAATTGATATATTATATATCTGGAATTATTGATGCTATGTTTTTTTTTTGTTTTTTTGTTTATTTCCAATTTTCTTGCTGTAATCCGGGTGCAGACTAACCCGGCTGTGAAATCTGCAGTCAAATCGGTGAGTGGTTTGTTTTTATTTTGTTTATATAAAAAAAAAAAATACCGGTATTCCATTATCGTTGTAAATCATGGTGTATTGTTGTATAAGTTTCTATAGATAAATCCTAAAGCCAAAAGGAAAACTAAACGAATATACTAGCTTATACTCGTCATCTGTTATATGGGAGACAAACATATAGTATTCATACTTGTACTATGGTATCGATACTATATATAGTTGAAGTATGAGTAATTCTAAAGTATCCCAACTTCTTATCTCTGCCATGTCGGCTGGAAATGTACTAGAGTAAGGGAGCAAAATTTGCTATCCAATGCTAACATAGATAGAGCTACATATTTTATGGATGGGTGACAGAGAAATATGATTTAATTTTACAACTTCAAATTGTAAACAAACAAACACATGGTGAAAATTTTATATACCAATGCACAAATGCTAGAAAAAAGAAGAGTTTTAAGAGTTTGTGACGTTATGCCAGGTGCTCAACGAGAAGTTTTCAAAAAAAATTCATTCTCCCTTTTATTCCTGATACATTTTGCCTTTGAAAACTGCCCGTGCTCTTTTGCCCTTATTGCAACATAAATTTTGTTTGTTTTTTACTACTTTGTTCTGATTGGTGTAATTGTTTACTCACTAGCTTTGGGTACTTTATAATTACTTATACTTAGCTATAATATACCGAATACTATTTCAATATCATATTTGTACTTCATTGTGTTGAAATGGTATAAACTAACAGATATTTGGTATACTACATGGTATTTATAAATCATGGTATATATATCATATATGTTTCTCTAGTATTAAATAGATTATAATGTGCATAAGCAAGAATAAACATTTGACACAGTACGTCATCAAAGAATTCTGTGCTTTTTTGATTGTTGTTTTGGTATTAAAAGTGATTTTAAAAAATTGAGAATCATTTAGAAAACTGAAATCGTGTGCCTTGCACAAGCACACATGAATAAAATCACTTCACAACTTTGACATCTAGAAGATTTTGTTCGTGTGTACTATCAAAAAGCATACAATAATGAGTTTCCAATTTGGGCACGTCTGCCAGCGATATCTCATTAATAGTGTTTGTTAAAATGACTCTACGCAACAACATTTTTCTCTGTTCGTTACACTTTTATTGCAATACCTCAACTCTATTATATTAGGTTCAGTGTGTAAAATTGTAGCATATTTCTTCTAACTCAATTTTATACAATTCATATGAGTTGGCATAAACTTCAGTGTAGTAATTATACAATTGAAAAAGGGTGCGTTTCCTTTCTGTATTCATCTTTACCGATGTAAATAGTGATGAACTCTGTTGTATCTGGTTTGTATGATTTGATTATTTTGTACAGAAAAATACAGAATCATAAAACGATGCATCACGTTTTACAACGGTAATGGAATACACATATTATTTCACAACAAGATACAACGAACAACTACAATATATACTACATAATACAATCAGTACGTTTACCGAACCGATACGATTGAATCTTTCTAGTCTAAGCATAAATGAAGACTGGAATCGGTCCGATTGTATGTTTATTGCCACTTATTTTGGTACGGATCAAATCAGACCGAACTAATTTGTTTCGCATATACAACATTAAGGGAATATCCGTATTTAATTTGAATATAACGTCTCATGCTTTTTTTTATTCATTTTTTGCTTGCCTAAAATAATTCTAAAAACCAAAAAAAATTTTCACTAAAATATTTAAAATTTATATTTATGTTATTTTTTTTTGTGTTCCAAAAAAAAAAAAATATACATATTTCCAATTAATTTGGCAGGTCAAAGAAGGAAGTCGTGGTATGAAGACTGCTTATAAAGATCTTAAAACAAAGCTACGTGATATAACACCACCAAAATCCCAATTTCATACAAATATAACAAATCATGATCATGAAAAGTCTGGCCATCGATCAGCCCCAAATTCACCAGTTTTTACAAAACGTCTATATCATAATGAATTCAGTAATTCCTGTATGAAAAGTTCGTCTATAAAAAGTTCAAAATTATCAACAACAAAACAAAATTCAAATTCACAATTCGTGAACGGTTTTCATGGCCTTAATATCAATAATAATAATAATAATAATAATAATAATAATAATAATAATCTAAATACAAATAAGAATCATTCAAATAAGAGCCCTACGATAAGCCCTTCTAGTTCGTTGTGCTCATCTGATATGAACATTTACCAGGAACTACAGAATCATCCGCTTTTTAAAACTCCTTTTGTTGATCGTAGCGTAAGTACCATTTCTATATGTTCTAATTGTTGTGCTATTTTGTTGTTTTTTTTTTGCAAATTATTTTTGCTAATGTGATGGGTTTTTTTTTTGTTTTTGTTTTTGTTCATCCTAATTAATTTTGTTAACTTTTTTTTTGTTTGTTTAATTTTAATCAATCCGCACGCAATAAGCATTTTATTTATACATATACTCCTTTCGTCCAGAAATAAGTGTTCGATTTGGTATTTTTTGTTGTCCATAAATAAGTGTCCATTTTCTCAAAAAATTATTTATTTCACATTAAATTGAAGAACAATCCATTTTTCTGTCCACATGGGTTTGACCAGTCATATCGTTAAAATGAGGTGTTTTCCGTCAACTACGCTTTTCGCATTAAGAATTGATGAGCAGTATTTTAATCGTGCAGTTTTTTGGCATCCGTTAAATATGATTTTACAGCAGTGGGATGACACATTATTTGTCCGGATTTTAATCGATTGTGAACTGTACTTTTACTAATGCCGGTATATGATGTCTAGGGTATCGAATAATACACCAATAATTACCTGGAATTGCTTTTATTTTTATTTATCGATCATTTCTGGTTTTCCGCCAACACGACCATTTTTACGAAAGGAAACATCAGCTACCACTACTGAACCATCGTTTATGTTTGCTTTCCTCGGTACCCATGTCATGCTAACAGTTTTCTCCGATATGATATACTTTGAATTTATTAGCAAAAATTTTAATTGATCCATTCTTTGACTTGTCGTTGCTGCTGAGTTATAAATAACAATGAATGGCAGAGAGCTTGACGAAAATTTGGAGGCGAATCAGATTACTTTCAAGTATTTGCATTGTCCATATTTGGGGAAAACCAGAGTTTGGAATTTTTACCACTGTTTTTAATGTAAAAGCTTTATTTTACAAATAGCGTGGGAAAATTGATACTGTTTATATATTAATAATCTCCCTTTTAGAGTGGCATGTCATGGTTTTCTTAATTTTTCATAAAATCTGAAATCAGACACTTATTTCCGGACAGAGGGAGTATGTGTGTTTTTTACATATAATTTATTTATATGTATATTTCTGTACAATATCATTTATATACACTTTCAATATCACATCCCGTCGAACAAATAAAACACCGTAACACCACCCTATTTTGATGGACTCTCTCTACTGAAAATCCTGGAAAAAGATGTAACAACATAAAAATTTCTTAAATTGACTCTCTTCTCACCTCCTCCTACGAAATTAATTAAAATATTGATAATAATTAATATAATTTAATAAAATCTACGAAATTACAAAGCATGTTGTCTTTTTTTGTGTTATTTTTGATATGAGATTAAAATACATATTTTTCAAATCTTAATAACTGCATGATGGATCTTTTTTTTCTTTTGCCTTTGGAAATGGACAATTTTTCTAATTTTCTAATATATTTTCGATTTGCCAAACAACATTTTGTAAAAATTATTACACATATTAATAATTCTTTTTATTAAAAAATATTTTTGTTGCTTTTTTCACCACAAACATTTTTTTATGTGTGCCCTCTAAAAAAATTCTCTTATTAGCTAAAACCAAGCAACAGTTTAGATCATTCGGGATATCGTGCAGCTCGTTTTGGTGGACCAATTACTACTACACCATCATCCATACATGTTACTACTTCACGGATTCCAATAAAAAAAGAGGTGGCAATTGGAAATTTATGTATAATCGATGATAATTCTTATGAAACAACAAAATCATTAAAAGATGATACACTTTTTGATACACCACCGGATATGCAATCTCCTCCAATACCACCGAAACGATTATCGAATGATGATAATATTCATAATACATCTCCTTCAGGACATTCTATAAAAACTAGAGAACCGATTGTTGGAAATAAAAATAATGATAAATTGTTATCGTCATCATTAACTTTTGAAAATAATTTTGTTAATAATAGTATCAGGACATCATCATCATTATCATTATCATCACCTAAGAAAACAGTATTCAATTCACAAGCACCTATTCCAGCTCCAAGACATAAAAAAGAGGTAACAGGGAGTATTTTTAAATAGCTAAAATAATATACATATACTATGTACTTTTGTTTCTGTTCCTCTTTTGTTTTTTTTTTCTTTAATATTTCCTTTTTAATATTTTGGTTTGGGAGCTTTGCTTCTTTTAATCCACCATTTTGTTTTTTCTTAAAAAAGAATATACTCTTTCATATTTGTTTTGTTATTTATTTTTTTTCCAATTTTTTTAATTAACAAATCTTAATATTATTTTTTTAGTCACCGAAAACTTCAATTGTTGAAAGTGGTGATCTAATTTCATTGGATGATAATAATAGTAGTTTTGATATTGGAGATTTTGATCCGTTAAATCAAAATGCCCGACCAATACCGAATTTAATAAATGATAATCATTTAAAATTAATATCATCGACATTTCCATCAACGTCCAGCAGCAGTACCAGTAAATGTGATAATTCAATTTATCCATCATATTTTTCATCACAACAAAAAACTAATTCATTACAAACATCGACAACAACAACAAAAGATGAAGATTTCGAATTACTTCGAAAATATGGCCTAGATCAATTTTCTTTTACAAATGGAAATTCAAATAAAAAAATATCGAATAAATCAAATTGGATGACATTTGAATAATACGCAATTTATAATAATTTTTTTTTCTTAATTTAACTACAAAAAAAAAAAAAAAACAAACCTTGTTAAATTATATCAAATCGAAACAAAGAAACAAAAAAAAAACATATTTTTTTATGATAAAATTACTAATTTACACACACACACATCTTTACAAAAACATTTTGTTGTAAACTTGAGTTGATTAATTTTTTTCTTTTTTTTTTTTTTTTTTAGTGATATAATAATATTTAATTATATATTTTTCTTAAAAATTCCTAATTATTTCATTCAAAAATATATTTATATATATATTTTTTTCTTTTTTTTTTTAAATCGGAGTGGTTAATTCATTCATTTAATAAGTAGCAATTATGTAATACTAAAATATTAGGGAAATAAAAAATCAAAATCATATATTATTAAAAAATAATTTATATAACAAAGCAAAGTATTTTCTGTGCACCCCGTAAAATAGGCAATTTATAATTTCTTAATGAAAATTTATTGAAACAAACACACCAGTAATCCTCGTATAGTTTTGCAATTTCCCCCCAAAACTTAAGATGCAAATTTAACATGTATTGATTGATTGATCGAGTCGAGAAAAAATCTTTAAAGTCTTTGTCGACACGAGAAACCAAATAATGTCCCATTGTAAAATCCGTAGTCCACTAAAGTAGTGTATAAGTTATTTATCGTATTGGGAAATACTAAAGATTTACTCAAGTGCATACAGTTCTGATTTACAGTCCCCGGAACCAACAATAAAATATATTCCATATATTTGTGACTAAACCCAGTATAAGTTCTTAAGTGGTTCTAGCGAGCAGACAACAGTGCCACCGAGCATGCAATTAGTAACTAGTAATAATAAAAACATATAGTAACTGAAAATCGGCCTATAATGATGGCAGAAATGGGGCACAAAAACAGGCAAAACTAATACTATTTTCAAGGTTTTTTCTGCAGGTAGCCTAGGCCCTAATAACATAAATCTATTCTGTACATTTTTATTCATATCAGTATATTAGTTCATCCAAAAAGCTTTATAAACACAGGCTTATTTTCTCCTAAGACTATTTCTTTCCCCATTATTCTTGTACCGATTTTATTGAAATTTAGCACAATATTGTCTATTTATATAGTCAATGTATGTAAATAATTTCAATAAAATTGGTGTACAAACTTTCCAATTAAAACCGAAAAACCATAAAAAACGACAAGATTTTCTGCTCACCTTAGTTTTTGGTTTATACCTTCACTTCCCCACGGCCGATGTTGCTGAAATGCAATATCAAATAGAGTTAACGAATAACGAGGTTATATTTTCAATTTCATCAAAATCGGATAACACGTTTTTGTGTTATCTTGTACATGGATGAACAGACCGACATGCTTAAATCAATATATTGATTCTCTACACATCTATAGCATTGAAACCATTCTTCGATTACTATTTCTATGCGTTACACACTTAGTGACAAAATTAATTACCCTCTGGTAGTACCTAGTACCATAGGGCATACAAATATAAAATAAATTATAGAAAAATATAAAAATATCATTTATAAATATCAAATGTTGATAGTTGGTTCTGGAAATGTAAATCAGACCCCAGACAGCATACCTTCCTTACAAGAGATTTTTCAAACACCAAGTTCAGAAAAAAAGGTGTTTCACTACAGATTGGTTTAGCTGATTCTACATATAAAAAGATTTTATGAAATCTTACTTCAACTTTTAAGGATGTTCACTTAACAGAGGCGAATTTTATTGCAGACATCCTATTTAATAAGTTGTCTGATCAAATTCTCGATAAAACAAACGAATCCTTTTTTCTTTAAACAATAAAAATGTTTATTACAATAATGACTGAAAATTCTTAACTTAAAAATTATTTTATGTTTTTATCATCTTTATCGATGAAACAATCTTCTCCAAGAAGATCTTTAATTTTCGACATATGTGTTTCGTTTAATGTAAAACCGTTATTGATTTTCTTTGCCAATGGCATTCCATCCATTCCATTTTCTACACAATATTGAAGACAATTGATTGCTAATGTTGGACTTTTTTCTATTATACATAAATCAATAAATTCCGATAATGAATTTGGTGATGGTGTTCCAGGAATTTGATGTTGATTTTTATCAATTTTATTAAAAACTTGATTTGCTTTTTCCATATCACCGGCACGCACTAAAACTGTTAAAATATCACCAAGTATTTGTCCGGTGAAACTTAATTTCTGATTACGTTTTTCTGTTAATTCATTAATTTTCGTATAAATATCCCAACCAATCGTAGCGAATCTCTCTCGTAGTCCTTCGTGTGTTGGAATAGTTTCATCAATTTTATTATCTATTATGATTTTTAAAATTTTATTAAGTAAACTTTCTCGATTAATATGATCAAATATTATCATATCTGACCAAATTCTTGGTACCAATTCTAGGGCTCCATTAATATCGATAGCTTTTAAAACTTCTTCCATAATACCCGGTTCTGGTGTATAAATATTTGGTACAAGTAGATCATATGTCTCCATGAATACTTCAAGCGGTTCAGTTTCACAAAGTAAACCAAAATAATGACGATAATAAATAGATTCTTTATAAGAGTCACCAATTAAATCATAATTATTACCAAAATGAAGTAATCGATTAACACGTTTTGCAAGATTTTTATCCTGAAGATGATTTCTACAAACATCCATTGCTGTAACAAAGAAGAATATATCTTTTGGATGGATAATTTTAAATTCTTTATCCTCTATAATATTCATTATATCAATTAGAACATGTGAGACTGGTCCACGATCTCTACAAAGAATTGCTAATAGATAGTAATATGTGCCGAGAGACGGTTCAATCCCGTAATTTTTAAATTCACTTAAAACTTTAAATGCCGATGTTCGAGCAAGTCGTGAATTACCAATCGAACTAATTACAGACATTACAGCATTCAATGTTCCTATGTTCGGATTTAATTTCATATCGTTCATTTGTTTTAATAAATCTTGACATAATTCGAAACGCATTTCACCCGATTCTTTAAGAAATGATGCAACCGAAATTACTGAATTAAACGTTTCTGTATCCAATTCAATTTGTTTTTCATAAGCATCTTGGAAAAGTGCCCAAGCTCGATCAACTTGGAAATATTTGCACATTCCACGAATAATAGCGGCATATGCTGTCGATGATTTCGGTTCAATTTCGTTAAATATTTGCTCTGCCAATTCTCCATCTTTCCAAATTTTTCTTTGTCGCTCTTTACCTATCATTCCTTGCTTGAACCAACGTTCTTCGATGAATTCTTTTGGCAATGGATTATCATTATTGTAAAAACATAACAACTCTAACAAACTCTGTTTTAATTCATCGCTTATAGTAGTACCATTTGAAATTAACAATTTATAAACAAATGCTGCATCAGAAACTTCACAATTACGAATTAAACTTTCCAAACAATTACTATCAACCGTAGAATCGTCCGTAAATACTAATTTCGGTGCAAATGCATCAATTGGAGGATCCGCTAAAGAATGCTAATAGTAAGACGAAAATAATAATAAATTTCTAAATTACAAAATCGGAAGTTCTACCTTAAAAAGTTCTGAATGTTGTTGTCGCACCCATTGTGCTGCTTTTCTACCAGATTCTTGAGCAAGAGCAAATGTTCTTTTGCCAATGTTTGACATTGGAATTAAATACGGATCATCATGGTATTTGAAGTGTGATGCAGTTGGATCTGTACCGACTGTCGTTGAAAGTGCATTTAAAATATCGGTGGGGCCTCGATGAATTCGTGCCGGAATTTTTATTTCACTTTCTTCAACACTACTGCTGCTTTGTGCATGTCTAATATTTAATAATAGTTGTTGTGAAAATCTGGTTAGTGTTTTTGAACGACTAACAAAAATCATTTTGTTATTTCTCTATTAAAATACTATATTTTCTTTATTTCAAGATGTTAAAAAGGTTAGAATTCGATGACAGTTGTTCCAGCAAAAATATCAATACGGCGAAATCGGCGAATTAAAAAAAGAGCAAAATTGTCCAAAAAATATTGAGCCAAATTTTTGTTAGAATAGGTTTGAACCTTTGAAAGCGTTTTCATTTTAATAACAAAACATATTTTATTAAGTATTTAAAAAAAAAAATAGTGACTTAATTTCACATGCTACATGGGCTGATAAATACGTAGCATGATGCAGTGGGGCAAGAATTCAAAATCCCTACCATTTTTAAAAACTACCATCATTGACAGTTGTCAAATTTTAAGTTGTTTTGTTCTTCTTTAGAACAAGTTTCGAACATGGAAAAAAGTGAATTTCGTGTTTTGATTAAGCATTGTTTTTTGAGCGGAAAAAATACCGTCCAAACTAAAGAATGGCTTGATAAATGTTACGGGGAATCTGCTCCATCAAGACAAATGGTTGAGAAGTGGATGGGTGAATTTAAACGCGGTCGTACAAGCACAAGTGACGCTGAACGAGCAGGAAGGCCAAGAGAAGCAACAACTAAGGAAATGATTGATAAAGTTCATGATATTGTTTTAAATAATCCAAAAGTAAAGTTGCGTGAAATAGCAGACACGTTAAACATCTCAAAAGAACGTGTAGGCAACATTTTACATGAACATTTACGCATGGAAAGGACTGCAGCCGGATGGGTGCCGCGTTCGTAATCCTACGTCTTACATTAGTAATTTTTTTCTTGTCCGAAATATTTTATAACATCAAATCTTGTGTGCTAAATTTCTCGTGCTGTGTCCAGTTTTACTGCATGCAATTTTAAATGTGAATATGTCTTTCGAAAGTTAACCAAAATAAAAATGATTTTTCCCCCCCAAAAAAAAAAACTTGTTTTTCTATGTACGTACTTATCAGCCCCATGTAGTATATAGTATATTGATTTTGAATACTAAATTTTTTATTTTAGTCGAAAAATACAACTAGAACACAATCCTTTGCTGGGGACTTGAGAGGACTTGAAATGGAATCACAGTGCGTTTAAAAATAAATTATCAATGCAATTTTTAGAAGAAGAAAAAAAAACACTGGTTTAAATATAAAAATGAATTTAGTACCTAATAAGATCATATTTAGGGCCCCATGGATTGTCTTCAATTTTAGAAATATTGATGATTATTTAATTTCAAGGTACATTACTTTAAAGTGCGGATCGAGTGATCTTGTTTATTCAATTTTAAATAAATACTTTTATAAAAAAAAAAGTGTTAAAATTCTATATTAGATTTTAATAATTGTTAAAAATATTTTGAAAATTTGATAAAATTGTGTAAAAAAAAAATAATTATAATTCATTTTTTAAGACCAACATAATAAATTTATGGTAATTCTTAACTAATATCAAAATAATAATAATATTTATATTGATTAATTAATTTTTTAAAATCAGGTATTTCATTACAAATATAATTATTAATATGCAATAAATAAGTCGGAAGAGGCTTTCCTCCTTTCGTAAAAGATTTTGAAATAAATGAATCAAAAACTGGAACTTATAGTTACAACAATAAATTAAAAAAATTTAGAACGTAGAAGAAACCGTTAATAGTGAAAGTAAATTAATTAATTAGATATATTATTTATCTACAGGAGGTTCAAAAAAAAATTTCTGTTTACCCGGCTAATCATGCTTACAATATTATTGAAATGGAATTAAAGTAAATTTCGATATTTAAACAAGCAATTACAAATTTGTCTAAATTTAAATAATTTTCTTCTTTAATAACCCATCAAAATTGACACCCTTTAGTTCTCGTAATAGATAATACCAGAGAGTATATTACTTTTGTAACGCATTCAAATAATCATAGCAGAAGAATTTCGAGGCTATAGATGTTTGAAGAGAATCAAAAGTTATATCGATCTATGCACGTCTGTCTATCCGTCCGTGTACAAGATAACTCAAAAACTCTTTATCCCATTTTGATAAAATTTTTGGACCGAAGTTATAAAGCAAAAACTGGATGGATGAACATTAAGTTTCGTCTTTTTTGTTTTTATCGTTATTCGGATTTAATTGAAAAATTCATGCAGCAATTTTGTTTAAATTTATTACATAGGTTGATTAACTATGTTCTTCAACATTAACTGATTCAGAACAACCGGGTTCATCAATGAATACAAGAAAAGTCAAAACGTCAAATCATTAATTATCTCCAACAACATGATGAATGCTTCGTGATACCGGATTAAAAACACCCGCCCTATTACTCTACCTCTACGGTTGTGTGAAAAGGAGTAAATTATAAGGGTAAAAAATTAATAAACTGCGCGAAATTTCTTTCAAAAAACAAATTTTCTAAAAAATTTAGGGAAATGCTTACATTCTACACGCTGTAGCTTCAAAACTATAAACTTTAGAAAAAAGAGTTTCAAGTAAAAGATGTAGAGAATCGCATGCTCTACAATATTGACCTCAATTAACGTATCTTACACCAGTAACGAGATAATCGCGAAAAAGCGATTTTCCACCCCTTTAACACGGTGTGGGAGGGCCCACCCCTTTAACCCGGTGTGGGAGGGCGAGCGGCACCCCCAAGGTCGAAAACTTGGAATTTTCAATAACTCACCTAACTGAACAATCATGCCAAATATAAAGTTTCCTATACCTTTTGCAAGCTGGAGCCGTTTTTTATGCTCTATTGACTGGGCTAATATTATAAAAACTAATATACTGATTTAAAAAATAGATTTACGTTATGGGGACCCAGTCTACTTATGAATTAGAGCAAATTTGAAAAAGTGGAAACAAAGCTACGCAGAAAAGAACTTAAAATATCATTAGTTTTGGCAGTTTTTTGTCCCATTTCAGCCCATAGGGTGTCATAATATCCGGCATTTGCCGATTTTAAGCTACTATATGTTTTCAAACCCGTTAAATAATATGTACTTCACTTCTTTCATTGGAAAAACCAATGATAACAAAATCATTCCTGTCATCTTTGTTCCGTTGTCAAATACAAAATTAATAAAAATAAATAACTTCCTTTGATTGTCTTCTATTTGTCTATCAAATAGAAATATCTTTTATTAATAAATACTCCCTCCGTCCGAAAATATGGAATACATTTAAAAAAAAAAGAGAAATAAGATTAAAAAATTTTAATTAGGTAACCTCGTTTGTAACTTATCATGATAGTAAAAATACCTAATTAACGTTGGTTACTGTTTGAGTTTAGGTTCATGTCGAAAATGTTAATAAGAAAAATATGATATTTTGAGTAAATTAGAGTAACATTCGCTTAAAGATTTCAACTAAAATTGTATTGTCTTCTAAAGAAGGAACTCCAAACTGATGTAACTAACTGCTAATCAGCGAAATGATAATACAATACATATATTGCAAAATGTGTTGCAACTGAAGATAGTAAAAACTGTGTTGACTGAAAAAGATAATTTCTATTAGATTCCAAACATGAATAACGCAAAATTTCATAGTTACTTTAGTGTGTTCACGAGAAACCGTAGAATAATTCAGGATTATTAACTAAAATTGATACGTTACGCCACAAAACCAAAATTCCTTATTAGGCGAAAAAAACAGCTACAACGCGTAGTAGATATTCGTAAATGATCAACAAAAATATAAGCAATTGTAATGCATAAAATATATAAAATAAAATGAGAATTTATTGTGGGCATTAAAATAAAACGTGCATTAAAAATATGTGCATTACATTAAATTCCCACTTAAGTAAATAAATGTGCAATATATTTGTCACCACTGGGACTAGCCAGCGAAATGTATAGCGCAGCCAGAATGCATGTAGTCACTAGTAACAATATAAATTGACTTTTTCTATTAATTCGCAGTTTTTAATACTTTAATGCAAGGCTGTCCAACCCGCGGCCCAAAAATATTCAAAGACACTGAAGCATGTCCATTTTTCTGAGGAATGATTTGTGTGTTTGCTGCCAAGTGACAAACAAGAGAAACAGGACCAGAACAGAAAGCTCTTTCGTTTTGTAGTAAATTCTCTTTCTGTTTGCGTTGCTCGCTCAGCTACACTGTTCTGTTGTTTGTCTGGTGGCTTAAGTGAAGAATGAAACATACTAAGTGTAAAATTAGAACCAACATGTTGGATGAACACCTTGAGAACTGCCTGAGAATTGCAAGCACAATCGAACCAGATATTGACGGTTTAGTTTCTCAAGTTCAATGCCAGGTATCACTTTCATTTTATGATATGGATAAATACATAGTAATGTACTTGTGGCCCAAAACACCATGTCTTCTTCCAATGCGGCCCAGGGAAACAAAAAGGTTGGACATCCTTGCTTTAATGTATACTGCTTTTAACATTCATAAAGAAAAAAGTATCATTCATCGCTCTTTGGTCGTTCAAGAATGTCCACAACGCGTTGTGGTTGTTTTTTTCGGCCATTGAGCAGATTTCGGTTTTGGGATATAACATATACGATAAATTCGGATTAAAATAAATTCAAAATATATACCATATATTCAGGCGGAGGTAGTATAGCCAGGAAACTGATGTTATCTAAATGCTTTTTTTCCATAGATTAAATAATATCTAAATGAGGTGTAAAAATCCAAAAAAAAATAATAAAAACATAATTCAAAGCATGTGTATTATGGAATTTTTAGATAATGGCGAAAAAACAAAAAAAATTTTTAATTGAACTTTTTAAAGTTATAAAAACTAAAGAAATTATAATAGTATAATTTTAGAATTTCTACGGTTGTGAAGAAATTAAATGAAAGAATTGGAATTGTATCAATTGATTCAGATAAGATAATGATTTCCCACGAATTTCTACTTTCCGATAACATAAATTCGTATTATTATTAATTTTTTTTTTTTTTATAACTGCAGACAACGTGCGATTATATTCGCAGACATGATAAAATATTGAAATAAAAAATGAAATATCAAAAATTCAGCTGTATTTTGCTTTTTTTTTAATAGCTACTAAAATAAAGTGTGTTTTTTTTTTATAAATTTATTATATTCAAAATCAATAATTATATATTTGATAACGAATGCGATATTTTGACTTAGTTCCTAATTGTCTGGGAAATTTTAATCAATTGATTTTGGTTTTTTTTTTTGAATAATAAATAATTTAAAAAAAATTGTTTTATTTGTGAAAACAATTTATTATAACGCGCAGGATTGTAAAACCAATTAGGATTCATACATATTGAAGTTCAATTACTTTACTAATAGTAACTTGTACTAAAATTTATAATTTGACGATAGTCGCATTGTTTACGAATTTAGTCAGTGATTTGATTAAATATTTTCAATTCGAAAGTAATAGATCGGGCAAAAAGTCAATAAAATAAAGGCATTGATCGAATCCAAGCGGTATTTAATGCGACACGAGAGATTGCTTAAAATCTTAACAACGCGAAATTGAGCGTTGAAAAGCAACCAACCCATTAAACAGAATTGGTCGGAATTAATGAATCGCAAAATTATTGTGCCTCACCTATGACAATCATATACCAATTTAGTCACTAGTTAAAAATAGAGAAAGCTTGGCTAGGAAGTTTTATAGTATAGCATAGTATAGTCCTGGGATGTTAGCACGTAAGTTGTTTTACACCTTTGATGCGACCAAATACTTGTAGTAAGTCGTTTCAACTTTAATTTGAATTTTCATATAGTTGAAACAATTTACGTGCTGCGATATTTTGAAAGATTCGAGACGCAAAGTGTAAAACAGCTAACATATGTTAACAGCCCTGACTTTGCACAATCAGATTATTATTTGTTTCGATCTCGCAGAATTCCTTTAATCAGAAGCCGGACTTATTAAACTCGCCCTATAGGCAAGGAGCAAAATTTAAGCCGTTTTTGAAATAATTGCAAAATAAATGTAATTTCTGAGTCCTTTGAGATTGTTTGAGATAAGCATATAGTGATTTCGGTTTTCCACCGAGGAAAGTTCTACCGTAACAGGAAAAATTATAAAAGATCATCGATCAAAATAGAAAATTTATGGTTTAATAAAGTTTTTGGTTTCCTTGAAAAACTTACAACGACTTTTTAGCCCAGCCAATACTCAGTAATTACGTTGACTAGTTTTTTATTTATTTTATTAGCCTATGTGAGATATGCTAAAATTAATAATTTTCGCTACAATATAAAAAAAAAACAAAAATTAATGAGGTTAGTCACTTTCAAGGCTCACTCAGCTTCTATTTATATTGATAAGTATTTAAGAAAGAAAAAAATCACCAATTCTATTTGATTCCATTTCATTTCTAAAATAACCTCCCACAAACTGATAAGAAAATTCTATATTTGATAGAATGTCTGAAAGTCCGAATAAATCCGGTTTAAATAATTAACAATTTTGATTAAACGAAAATTTTGATGGTGTATATTTGAACCTTTTTAGGCTAATTTAGACTAGACTTCTTGCAGATAAAAAGAAAAAGTAATAAAATATGTAATATTATTTATTGATAATTATTATGTTTATAATTTTTTTGTTTATTAATTATTTATGATCAAAAAAATATAATTATGGAAAAATACTCTGAAAGTCGAACTTAATGAAAACGCTTTAAAAATCCCCCAAAAAAACCATCGTTTTTGTTGAGATTGAACTTTTTTAAGGTCAATCAAAATATAATGATAATTTGTTGTTTAATGCGATTTTAAATAAAATATAAAATTTTCTTAGAGATTAATTTTCTTTTTTTTTTAATTTTAAAAATATAGCAAATTCTAATTATTATTTAAAGTTTATCAATAATTAAAATGAATCCAAATTTAATGATATCACAAGATTCCAAAAAAAGGGGGATTAACTTTGTGAAAAACAAAATATTTTAAGGGGCTACATCTACGTAGAAAGAAAGATCGTGAAATCGACTTTTATATTTTAACATTTTCTGAAAGTTTCAAGTTTTAAGAAGATATCCTGGAAATTTTACATCGCTTTCTGTAGAATTTATGAAGTTACAGAATTCTAAACGAAGCAAGTTCGAGAATTATACAGCTAACCCTTAATTTACATGGCACTATTTCAGTTTAATGTTTTATTGTGGATTCGAATTGCACGTTTTCGATTTGCACGGTTTTCTGAGAAACTCTATTTTCAGTATAAATCTGGGGAAAGGTGTACTTGAAATACTCTCAAAATACTATATTTAAAAAGCCGGTGGACATTATAGGTAATTTTTTTTTTTGGAAAACACATTTTATACTCGTTTATTACAGCAATTTTATTTATTCGGAGTCTATAACAACAGTTATTTAATACCATGTTGAAGATAATAGGTCTGTTTTATTTGCCATACCCTACCCTGGAGCAGGGTAAGTAGCAAATAAAACGAGCAGGAGTAGGAGAAAGTGGTAATTCAAATGTTTGTAGCGCTGCTTAGCAACCATATTGTAATGAAATGAGAAACGTTTAGCTAATACACTTTTTATCTTATAGTTACACTTGGTCTGAAAGTAGTGTAGGATTTGCTCTTTTGTTGTTTTTGTTTTCAATGTAAAAATTAGCTCTACCCTATAGCAAGTGGCAAATAAAACAGACCCATAGATAGCATTAATCAAAACTTTTGTATTTTCTATAGCAGTATATTTGAAATTAATAGAAAATTGGTTTGAATTTTTAATCAACCCATATGAAAAAACAATAGATTTATTTCCAATAATACTTCCTTAGATCTAAGGATAGAGGTAGTCCCCTTAAGAAAGTCTCCAAATTTTATCGTAATGAATTTCCATCGTCGAAGAAGACTTCAAATAGAAATTTTATTATGTAGTGTAACTCGAATTATTACATATAATAGTAATAGAGTCACACGTTTAAAGCAACGTTCTTCTTTGGGTTTCTTTAATAATGCTTCAAGATTTCTTTACTTTCTTATACTATATACATAAAATAAAGGGTGCCCCAATAAGAAGCGGAAAATTTAATTTACGTAACGAAGTATGTGTATATCTCGGGTATTCTGCATCCTATAGATATGATCCATACCTCATTCGACGATCAATTTAATAAGGAATTAAATGCCATTCGCGGTTTTCAAAAATATTCCATTTTAGGACAGGAAATACAAAAATTCTCTACTTCGAAGGTACACGTATATCTCAGGTATTCCGGGTCCTACAGGTATGATCCATACCTCATTCGACAGGGAATTTAATAATTAATTAAATAAAGAAATCTCCGAAAGAAACGTACGATTTGAAATTTGTGGAATTGTCTTTTTTATTACAGTAGGCGCTCGAAACTTGACCAACTGACAATAATAATGTCATCCCTTCGTGCAGAGTTCCATGAATATTAATCGCAAGAATGGCAGATAACAGATGTCAAGATTTTAGTACTGTCAACTTAATTAAACGAAAATAGCGCCAAATTTAAATTTGCCCCTATTATGGAGACACCCTATATTTATAAGAAAGATACTTATAATAGCAATGCTTTAGAATCGACTAAAGCTAATTTTAAGGACTACTTTTCAAGTTTATTTCATTTATTAAGAAAATTCCTTGAAAGAGATATACATTGTCTGAAGTTGAAGTGAAGTAGAATATATTCCCGTATTCATGGAATAACTTCTGTTCACTTGAAAAGAAATCAACTCTGCGATAAATGCGGCACAAAATTTTTCGTTACGTGATTATGGTCGCATAGTGTTAGATAATTTGAAAAACTATAAACCAATTTCAAGTATCGATATATTTGCGACACAATTTATCGAATAAATATTGTTTATAAAAAGAAATTCTTTTGAAAGAAAATTTCTTTTACGACGAATTTTGCAAACAATTTTTCAAGTGCAATTTTTAATACAATATATATTTCAGTGACGTACGTAAAAATATTTCGATTATTAAAAACCAAAAAAAAAATTCTTTGAGGGGGGTTTTTCTTTTCTTAAGATATCCCAAAACCAGAAACTTTTATTTTCAAAAAATACATTTATTTAACAGAATTAAATATAAACATTAAATAATCTTCCGCCTAAAATGAATAATAATGAATAAAAATGATAGCGAATTGAAAAAAATTTGATAAGAAATATTTAATTTTTATGAAAGACAGTAAAAATGATTTAAATGCGGACATATGAGAGCAAAAAAAAAAGAAATACTAATAATAAAAGTCAACAGATTCTAGACAAATCCAGTTCAAAACTGGTTAATCTAACCCAGTACGGGTAGATAGACTCTTTTGCAAATTTTTACTGGAATTTTGCAATTGAAATACAAAAAAAGTTCAAAAAGTCAGATTGAAATCTGGTTAATATGGGGTGGGTTGGGTGTAAATGGTTTTTTCTTTTTTATTTATTTATTCCTTTCTAACTGATTAGATTTTATATTTGTAAAATAATAAACGTTTTTAATATTTTCTTTTACGTATGTGAGAAATTTTTGCTATTAAAATAATAATAATACATTGTTTTAATGCAAATAATAGTATCTAGTATTTTAAATTATAAATTTCATTCAAATGGCTCGTGGAAAAGATATATAAGTTTAATCTTGCATAACATTTTTATAGAAATCGTGTGGGGAGTCGGAAGATTTTTCGAATGTGCATCAGAGTTTAAAGCACGTCATTGGAAAATATACTAAATATCTACTATTATTAGCAGTCTATGGCTATATTGGTCTAACATTGTCCTTTGGTCAAACATTTGTAGATAAAGAAAAATAAATACATGAAGAACCGAGACCTGGATTTGAACCAGAGCCTCATCAGCTTCTAGAAACGAGGTCTTAACCGACTTGACCATTCAACACTGCAGTTATTAATCTGTTCATTTGCCTTTTTTCGTAAATTCTAAATATTATATTATTCAAACAATACAACAGTTATTTTATAAAACCTTTCAACTCTTAATGCCAATTTATTTGTACTTTCATTTTAACTCTACACATTTTTTTTCCAATATTTGTCAATACTGAATTTTCATTGGCAAAATTAAATGTTTTATTAAAATGATTGGAAATTATTCATTTGATCCCTGTTTTGACTAATACAGCATATAGAATCGATTTAAAACCATCCTGACAGTGAAAGAATTGATATTCAATTAAACGTAGCCCTATTCCTATGTTTTTATTAACAATTGGCTTCACATTCAGATTCCAACAGTAATTCGGTTTACAGGATATTGTCTAGACTTTATAACTTACTCAGTTGAAGCCGTAAACTTAAAACAAATTAAAAAAATCATTCTTTTTGCCAACATTTATGATAGTTTCCATAATATGAATTGGACTCCAATTTTTAAGATAACTTTCTTATATAAAATATATTTCCAAACTATCCAATTTACGTTCATATTTAGGACAAACCCAAAAAGGTCTTACAATAAATACGATCTTCAATTAAAAATAAAGTTTCGATACTTTAAAAAAAAAGGAAATTCCAACTTTCTTATATGTTACATTAACAATTTTGGTCTTTAAGTCGAAATTTTCAATAAAAACGTCCTTCATTCGATATCACATTTAATTCATATTACACCTTAAGGTTTTATACAATAATAAATGATCTTGAAAACTTAAAAAAAAAAAAAAATGAATCAATGAATATCGATAATAAAATTTAAGAACTTTGATATCAATATATTTACTATACTAAAATAAATTTACTTGATTTATCTTGAAAAAGGCGAGAATATTACTAAATTTATAAGACATCAAAGTTCATAATATAATAAATTTTTAGTCACACAGCAGCACACGATTATAGTAAAGTACCAAGTCCACACTCAGTTCCAATAATGATGCAATATCAATACAAACATATTTCGTCTAGGGTCTAATAGTCATAAATTTCAGTAATAATTAAATACTTCATTTTTTTTTTGTACTATCGAAATCAAAATTAAGGCAAATATTTGATTAATATTTTATATAAGATTGATTAAAAATAGTCACGAAAATTATAACAATGTAATGGCTACAATATTATGTAAAGAAAAAAGAAGCTTTTAACTTACATATAGATCATTTTATAATGACGAACATAATTAAAAATATATTTAGGTATTGCAATTGTTACCGTGTCATCTTATACCAAATGACTAAACAATTGTTATCATTTGCATCGAGAGAGGCACACACCAAATATCATATATCGTATATTGGGGAGACCATGAGCATGTTGAACACCACTGCGTTGGTTGATAGAAAAATCGATGTTTTTCTTTTTCCAAATAGTAAATTTATTGCCTTCTTGATATTTTATAAGGCCAACATATAGATGACAGTGACATCTTTAATCACATCATGAGTATCACAGAATAGATATGTACAGTAACATATTTGATTTTCCAATCTGAAGAAATCAGAGTGGGATATGAAATCTAGACAGCATAAGAATGACTAAAGAAAAAGATAAATTCGTATATAAAGGGAATGGTAAGCGAAGAGCAAATTTTAACAGAAAAATATAATCATAAAAAAATTAACTCTCAATCGGTGTAAAAGAGTAAGAATAATGGTCATAGGAAGAATAAATAGGAAAAAGTGAACTGGCTCTACCAAAATTTTTATAAATTAGTCACTTTCTCATCTCAATTTCCCATATAAAACAATTTGCGAACACGATTTTCGGGTATTCGCAGATATTATATGTGACTGGAACTTTTTACGACCATCTGTAAAAATTCCGTGGATTTGGTGGTTTTTATTCTATACCAAGGGTGTCCAACCGTTTTATTTCCCTGGGCCGCATTGGAAGAAGATATGGTGTTTTGGGCCACAAGTATATTACTATGTATAAATCCATATCATAAAATGAATGTGATACCTGGCATTGAAGTTGAGAAACTAAACCGTCAATATCTGGTTCGATTGACTTGCTTGTAATTCTCAGGCAGTTCTCAAGATGTTCATCCAACATGTTGGTTCTAATTTTACACTTAGTATGTTTCATTCTTCACTTAGCCACCAGGTGACAAACAACAGAAAAGTGTAGCTGAACGAGCAGCGCAAACAGAAAGAGAATTTACTATATAACGAAAGAGCTTTCTGTTCTGTATTAAAATAAAATGTAATGTTCTATCTCTAAACTTTATCTTTTAGTAGTTATTTCGCTTTTTCATGAACTGATAGGATATCAAGAAGATATTGGTAAATTTCATCAAAATATTTTTCACGCCACATGATGCAATTACACTAATAAGTTCATTTTTTTATAGATAGAGACTGTTTGATAATATAGTGTAAGAGTTAAAAATAGGATACAACTGAATTTGGAAAAACAATTGAGAGGTTTGACAAAAAAAACAGTTGTAATGATTTGATAATATTAGTAGTAGAGGAAAAGGCGAATGAACAGGCTGGTAGAGATAGTGTAGAATGGTCTAGTTGGTTAAGACCTCGACCTCGCCTCATGAGACTTATGAGACCCTGGTTCGAATCTAGGTCTTGGTTCTTCACTTATTCTCTACTTTTCTTTGTCTTACAACTAAAAGAATTATCAAACTTAGTCATTACAATTTTGACGAAAAGGTATTCACCCTTTTTGGTTATACAATATAAATACAATAATATTTACCTGGACTGAAATGTGTAGGCATATGAAATCATCGAAGTATGCCGGTAGTCTAAAATAGAGACTGGATCAATACTAACGTATTAGTAATGAGCTCTAAATGATGTGAGCTATGAATACCCTATAAATTCTATTGTTATTTGCTGTTACTTTACAGCGATGCTAAATTAAGCTAAAAATTATAAAAACAATAAACAAATGCAAATATCATGTCACCAGTCTCCCCTATAAGCCACATGCGCGATTTCGTGGGGACAAATAAGATTTTTTCTACTTTTTTTTTCAGTTAGAAAGAAATCAACCTTTGTGTACCTTTCGCAGTTTATGTGTTTTCTTTTCTAATAGAAAATTTAAAAATAAAAACAAAAAAAAAAAGATAATAATAATAAAAAAACCGCATCAGACATTGAAACTATGTTCCCTCTTGATTCCCTCAAAAATCAAAAAAAAAAAAACAACATTATACTTACTGATAAGGATTTTTTTTTATTGTTGTAGTAAAACGCGTCTATAATCGCGACTTTTATCAAAAATTGAATTCTCTTATATTATATTCAACTTAAATTCGGATTTAGTTCATTATAATCATTTGAAGAGTTAAAATCGTTTAAGAAGTTTCAATTTATTTTGTTTTGTGAAACGTTCTAAGAATAAATTTTCGAAATTATGGAATTATTAAATTATAACAATTTACATACGGGATTTTATCCAATAACACCGCCATACACATATGATTATTCATTTATTGGTTTATCATATATTGATGAGAAATTTAATCAGGATTATCCAAAATTTCCAACACCACCATTGTCGACATCACCATCACCCCCAGTTACGAGTTATCAGGATTCAATCATAAAGAAAAAAAATCATACAATTTCAGATTGTAGAACATCATCCGTAATAATGCGTGTCACCACGGATCAAACCATTACCGAAGTTAAATTAGATCGAAATACAGATGAGAAACATATATGTAAATGGTTGAATTGTTCAAGGTATGCATTAATGGTTTTATTTATTTTTTTTTTTTTAAAGGTTTGTTTATACCGGAACTGCGTGATAAATTATAATGATAGCAAATGGCGTCCCGTGATTACAAGTCGGTTTAATTCAATAACAAAACGTTTAAAAGAGTTTCGCACTGTGAATTTTGAAGGACGCTTGTTTCTGTTAATTAGCCTTTTGAGAGTAACTGAAGATGAACGAATCTTTGATAGTCTTTTATTTGTTGGTACATAGAATCTTATTGGCCTATTCTAAGAGTCATATCACTCGTAGTATGAAGAAAAATTTTAAGAAAAGGCTTTAATTAGTCACCTAATTCAATAAATGACATAACTCTCAGAACACGCATGAATATTATTCTAATCTCTAATGGAGAAACGCGAATTTCGAAGAAACCTTAATGAGATTTGCGAAATTTAAGGCAGTGTTCATTGTGTATACAAAGTTTTAAACACAGTTCCAATATAAATACGTATATTTAAAATTTTAGATCAAGATAAACACAAAAATATTGACCATTTTTTACCTTCTCTGCCTTTATCTATATTCCCTTCCATATCAGAATTAAATAACTCTCAGCATTGCGTTATCAGAAACCATCTGATAGCCTATAAAATTCCCGTCAAAATTGATTTAAATTCTGTATGAAGTATGAAGTCTATTTGAAGTATTTACAGTCAATTTAACTGGATTTTAAAGTCCAGATTTTAAAACCCGATCATAACGTAACGTTAAAATCTGAATAACGTATCCCTAATCTGTCGCAAGTTTGAGGTGCGTACGAAAACCATGTTAGTCTCAGTCTAATTACAGGATCTCGGAGTGCCTAAAGAAAAAATCTTTATATGCAAAATGAACCTATTTTAAAGATTACTTATGTAAGAGAAAACTATAACAAAGAAATAACAAGAGATAGCCTAATAGATAGTTTCTTACAAGTGTACATTGTCTTTTAGAATTGTTTTTCATTTTCTGATCAGGCATAAAATCAAAGTAAGGTTTGTGTTTATAACAGAAACAATCTTTAAAATAGATTAATTTCCGCTAGTAAGATAGTTTCTTTAATAGTCTGAAGATTCTATAACTAGACACTAATGAGAAGGATCTAAAAAAAATACCGTGTTATAAACGAGGATTACTTCCAAATAAATGATAATCAATTTTAGTCCCAGTTTTATTTATTTTTTTAATTCATAATAATTAAAAATTACCAAAAAAAAAAGAAAACTAATAAAATTCTTAATAAAATTTACTTTCAGATCTTTTGAAACACTCGAAACTCTTGCTAGTCATGTAACTCAAATACATGCGATTGCATCAATCGATGGATTATATCATTGTAAATGGGAAGGTTGTCCAAGAACCGAACGTGGATTTAATGCACGCTATAAAATGTTAGTTCATGTTAGAACTCATACTAAAGAGAAACCGCATCAATGTCAATTATGTAATAAAAGTTTTTCACGTGCTGAAAATCTAAAAATTCATATAAGATCACATTCTGGTGAAAAACCATATATATGTCCATTTCAAGGATGTAATAAGGCATATTCAAATTCATCGGATCGTTTTAAACATACACGAACTCATTCAACAGAGAAACCGTACGTTTGTAAAATACCAGGATGTCAAAAACGTTATACAGATCCATCATCATTACGAAAACATGTGAAAACATTTAAGCATATTATTTTAAATATAGATGAAAATTATGAAAAACAAACTGATATAATTTCGGATAGAATATCAACGATGGCATTTCAAATTGATAATAAATGTCCAACAAATGAAACGAATTTAACAATAGTGAATGAAACTACGAAATGTAATTGTAATCATGATTGTTTTGAACATTATGGAAAAGAAGGAATTTATAAATTCGGTGATTATTATTATTATGATCAAAAATTAGAATCTTCATCGAAATTTTATTGGCATCAAAATGATAGTACTTCTTCGAATAGGGAAGAAATCAATATCGATATGCCTCTAGATTTAAGAGTCAATCGTGGACATAGCTAAAATTTATTTTTATGTTAGTTTTTCTTTTTTATATATAAAATTAAAATTTGTGTTTTTTTTAAGTTTGTTTCTTTTTTTATATTATGTGTGTGATATTATTTTTGTGATTTCTTTTCTCATATAATTATATTTTAAAATAAATAATAATAATAATTCTAATAAGTATGTATAAAAAAAAAAGTGTTTTATTTTATTACTGTGCTACGAAAGAAAGACTTCTATAGAATTGTTAGATCAATACATGTATCCCACACCAGAAGGGTTAACGCAATCCGCAAAAGGTTGCAAACCACTGACTTACTGCAACAGTTGTGAATAATTCGAAACCTAAGGATCTCTCTTTTCATAAATCATATTATATACCAGTTTTTTGTGATTTAGTATAAGTATTTTAATTGCGTCAACTGAAATTATTGATCAGTGAAAAACTTAGGCCTCTATTATGAATGTCAATTCATAATTGATAGTTGACAGCCATCAACTAAATTGACACGTCGGTATTACGAATGTCAACCAGAGTCAATTTTATTGATAGCTGTCAACTGTTGACAGCGACCGCAAATTTTTGGTTGATAGAGGAAAAAGGTGAAAATTTTTCAGTTTTTTATAGTGAGTTTTCTTTAAAATGTCGTCAATAGAATTATATTTTTATGATGAAGACACTAGTGGTGAAGAAAAAATGTTGTTAGTAATGAACAAAGCTCACAATTGCTTTTTTAAAAAAGTCAAAATGATTGCAGTCACAATGGTGGTGAACTATTTTATCAATTCATGTTCGTAATACCAAAAGTTGTTTCGATTGTTAAATTTTATCAATTATCAATCGTTGATAATTGTCATTCATAATAAGGGCCTTAGTCAAATATTAAACTCAAAAATCTGTTGGCTGATTTTAATATAATTTAAAATGTCAGTTACTTATTAATTAAATTCGATTTCGTATTGTATTTGAGGCTCCAAATACTGTTGTCTAGAATAAAAAATGGACATAGAGCTTAAGTGACGACTTAAAGCTAGAAGACAGTATCCTCTTAAAAGGTTCAAGATTAAACCACCCTAAAGGCTGAATTTATTAAAAGAAATTTTATTAACCAACATTTTTAACATTTTTCGTATCAGACAGAAAGCGAACAATTATTTATAAGATAAAAAAAAAATACAGATGAACCTCTATTATTCGAAAATATATATACCAAATATATATATATTGGGTGTCCCAATAAGAAGTGCCAAATTTAATTTGCGTAACTGAAGTATGTGTATATCTCGGGTATTCTGCATCCTATAGATACGATCCATACCTCATTCATTCGACGGTCAATTTAATAACGACGTTTTCAAAAATATTCCGTTTTAGGACAGGATATACAAAAATTCTCTAGTATGAAGGTATACGTATATCTCAGGTATTCTGGGTCCTGCAGGTATGATCCATACCCCTTTCGACGGGGAATTTAATAATTAATTAAATAAAGAATACTCCGAAAGAAACCCAAGATTTGAATTTTGTGGAATTGTCTTTCTGAAAACAGTAGGCACTCGAAACTTGACAAACTGTCAATAATAATGTCGTTCCTTCGTCCAGAGTTTCATGACTATTAACCGCAACAATGCTAGATGACAGATTTTAATATTTTAGTACTGTCAATTTAATAAAACGAAAATAGTGAGAAGTTTAAATTTTGCACCTATTATAGAGACACTCAGTATATATATTATAATTCTTTGCATTTTCTGGATAAATTCTATGTAATTCTTTTATACCAGAGAGAATTTTTTGAGTGTAAATTTTTGTAAATTTTTGCTAACAAATACTATTAATGAAGTAGCATTTTTTGCAGACCGCAAATTTTACAAAACAATATCTAAGTTACTGTAATAGGTGCATTTTTTTCATCGGGGTCTGGATCTATTTTGGAAAAAATGATCTGGGTCTCGAGAAGAAAAAAAAATTTTTTAAAACTAAAATCTATCGGGGTCTCAGGCCCTGACCCCGATAAATATTGGGGTTATGTTTTTTATGCTTTTACATGTTATGAAGCAGACCTAGACTTACAGCCCGATAAAAAAAAACGCACCTAATACCTGGCGAAATAGAAATTTACGGCAAGAAATGTTAATTTCTTTTATGCATCATATTGCACTATATTGTACTTAGAATACTTGGTGATTCATAAAATCATCAAGCACTAACAATTAATTACTTTTCTGAGTTTTTCTTAATAAAAGAAAAACCCAGAAAACACTAGAATAATTTATTTATAAACAAACAGAACGATTTCCGCGAAATGTAATACCGCCATCTAATGTACAAAAGATCTATTCCAGAAAACTCCAAAATGCAATTGTTTACACAATCGATAGAATACAATACACAATGAATCATCTATCAGTGTCACAAACCCAAAGCAATGATTCAGAAGTATTTTTATTTGTGTATGGAATAGAAAATTCTAGATCTTCTTTATGTAAACGTTGCCACCTAGTTTTAGAAAGCCGAACGAGAATATTCGAGAATATTCCGAGACACATCAATTTTATATAAATAGCCGCCGGGATTCAAGTAGAGAATCAATCGTAATCAAACAGTTGAAGTGAAAAGCTTCGTCAGTGATTATACAAAACAGAGATTGAAAACGTGATTATTTTTGTGGAAGCGATTACAACGGCGATTTGTGATCATTATTAAAGATAGCGATTGTGGTGTATTTTTATAAACTGTGATAAATAATTGTAATAATTAAATTATTGAAAGACAAATATTTTTAAGACTAATTGTTAAGCAGAAATAAGTACAATACACTAAATTCACATAAATAAAAAGTGTTATCATTCTAATAACATCGAACCGAAAGACTAGCACGTTACATTGGTGTCAGAAGTGGGATTATTTATTGTGAATCAGTACGGAAAAGACAATTTTGCTAAAATTTTCTGCAAGAAAATTCGAAATTAAACTAGAAACTTCTGTGGGGAAAATTTCGAAGAAATTCGTTATTAAGAAATTTGAGTATAGTAATTTCGACTGTGTGAGAAATTTCAGGGGCGTACAAGAAATTTTGTATGAGTTGTATAAAAATTTCGATTGTACGAAATTTGAGGTTATACGTCGTGTATCGTGTGAAAATTTCGATTGTACGAGAAATTTCGTAGAAATTAAGATTATACTGGGAAATTTCGTGGTATTTAGATACTGTGCGAGAAGTTTCTATAGAACAATAGAATTTCGTGAACAATTAAAAATATTTGAACGATGGAAAGTAAATTATTAGATAGTTTGAGTACATTAGAACTATCCACAGTTCTGCGTGTGTGGAAGTCAGTTTCCACGGGAACTAAACCAGAAAAGAAGAAAAGAGTAATCGCTGAATGTGCAATAAGAGGACTAGACAGTAGCACATTCGACTTTAGTGAAATTCTGAAAGAGGGAAAGCAAGAAGAAAACACGAACGAGGACAATGACAAGTTCGATTTCAGTGAAGAGGGTGCAAAATCAGCGGAAAGTGATAAGTTCGAGAAGTTTATGACCCTGCTGATGAATAAAATGGATTCTTTGCAAGGCGAAATGAAAACAAATGCTTCCAGTTTACAAGGCGAAATAAAAACAAATGCTTCTAGTCTTCAGACTAAAATGGACTCAACTGCTTCTAGTCTTCAAACCAAAATGGATTCAACTGCTTCGAGTTTACAAAGTAAAATAGATTCGACTTCTGCAAGTCTTGAAAATAAGATCGCAAGTGTATCTGACATGCAGAATAAGATGGAATCCAGCATGGGTGAATTAAAAACTCAGGTGGAATCCAGTGTTGCGAACCTTGAAACTAAAATTAGTACGGAAGTTTCTACAGTTCGTACGGAAGTTTCTGCAGTTCGTACGGAAGTAAGTAAAGTTGAGCAGAAATTGGAAGACAAAATAACTACAGAAGTTACAACAGTTCGCGCGGAAGTCAGCAACGTTGACCAGAAATTGGAACAAAAAGTAGCAGAAATCGAAGCAAAAATGGCTGACATCAAAGAAAATAAACCAAATATTGAGTCATCAGGTAAAAGGATGAAGCCACCAATATTTGACGGAAAAACTTCATGGCCGGTATACAAACGACAGTTTGAAGCGGCTGCTGGTGCGAACAACTGGTCCGATGAAGAAAAAGCCACGGCATTAATTCTGGCTCTACGGGGTAACGCAGCCGATTTATTGCGGACAATCTCACCAGAAAATGAGAAGAATTACAATTACATTGTAACACAATTGGACATTCGATATGGGGATAACCACATGAAGGACGTATACCGAATGGAGCTCGTCAACAGAATGCAAGAATCTGGAGAGACACTTCAGGAGTTGTCAGCAGATATTGAGCGGTTGGTATACTTGTCATACCCCGATTATCCCCTGGAGCTGCAGAATGACTTGGCTGCAGAAAGATTCACCAATGCCATTCGGGATGCAGACATTCAGTTCAAGGTCCGGATTAGTGGAAAGCGCATGTTGCACGATGTGTTGGCTGTCGCGTTGACATTGGAAGCTGCAAAGAGAGCAACAAGGGCGGTTCCAATGGTACGAGCTGCTATGGTTGATGAAGACTCAACAGAGCTAGCGATAGGCCAACTAACTGAAAAGATAAAGGCGAATGTGCAACAAGCTATCCAGGAATTGGAATTGCACGATACTAAAAGAAGACTGAAATGCTGGGGCTGCGGTAAAGAAGGACATTTAGAGCGGCAGTGCCCCAACCAGACAAAAGCACCGATTATGATATCAGTCTCTCTCCTACAACAGAGTAACGACAGATTAACGACGCAAGGAGTAATTGCTGGTCATCGATGCAGGATCATCGTAGATACGGGTGCAAGTAGATCCATCGTAAACAGGAAGCTCATTAGTAGGAAACACATGAGCAGAAGCAGTAACAGTGTTCTTCAAACAGTTACAGGGGAATCATCTCCGATTCTGGGTGAAGTGATTCTAGCATTGGGGCTAGATGAGTATGTGTTTCGACATACGTTTTTGGTGGCTGATATAATGGACGATTGTATCATGGGCCTGGACTTCATGAAGCAGAATGGAGTGAGTGTGAACATTGAAGATAGGTTATTGCGATGTGGAAATATTGAATTCCCGCTAACGTTGGAGGAAGCAGATTCCAGTGACACCAAATCAAATCTACGAGACCAACAAGTTACGTCAGATGCAAATGCTGTTGTAGAAATGAAACGGACGGACGACATTGGACTGACAACTCAAGACACGGAGTTGTCAAAAAGTAAAAATAGAAGGAAAAGAAGCAAATCCAGTGTCGTAGATGCTGAAGGGGTTTTTGAGGAAACGAGTAAGGACTGCAGGAATGTGAAAAAGGTAGTAGCTATCCGTACATTAAGGATTGGAGGCGATGACATGTCGAGCATCCGAAACGCGCAGCTAAAGGATGAAGATGTTGGACCAATCCTTAAATGGAAGAAAAGGGGTCAGCGTCCAAAATGGAGCGATATTGTAACACGCAGTGATACGACAAAAAGTTATTGGGCTCAGTGGGACTCGTTACAGATAGAAAATGGCGTTCTGAGGAGAAAATGGGATTCTCCTGATGGAAAAGCCAAACTAATGCAGTTGATTGTGCCTAAGTCCAAAGTACATGAGGTACTTGGTGAAGTACATGCTGGAACTTCAGGGAGACATTTGGGAGTCAACAGAACATTAGCGAAGGTGCGAGAACGATTCTATTGGGTACACTGGCAAGCTGATGTCAAAAGCTGGTGCAGGAATTGTGACACCTGCACAAAGATTATAGGACATCAAAAGGAAACTGAAACTGCAGTGGGGCAATATGTTGACGCCGAACTGAAGCAAGACACGAGTGGACAGGATAGCACCAGACAGACTCCACCGGAAAGATCATCTGGGCAGCATATACGGGTTCCGGTGGACAAAGTATTTGAGGAACCTGCAACCAACAAATTAAAAGATAGTGACTGCACCAACGAGATGAACTCTTTGGACGTGGTATGGCGAAAGCGGAAATCATCAAAAGTAAAAATGAAGGTGATTCATTCAAATCAGTTAGCGAAGAATCGCGGCACGAGTCCAAAAGATTCTGTTCGGGACGAACAGATTTAAGAAGGGGGTAGTGCACTATATTGTACTTAGAATACTTGGTGATTCATAAAATCATCAAGCACTAACAATTAATTACTTTTCTGAGTTTTTCTTAATAAAAGAAAAACCCAGAAAACACTAGAATAATTTATTTATAAACAAACAGAACGATTTCCGCGAAATGTAATACCGCCATCTAATGTACAAAAGATCTATTCCAGAAAACTCCAAAATGCAATTGTTTACACAATCGATAGAATACAATACACAATGAATCATCTATCAGTGTCACAAACCCAAAGCAATGATTCAGAAGTATTTTTATTTGTGTATGGAATAGAAAATTCTAGATCTTCTTTATGTAAACGTTGCCACCTAGTTTTAGAAAGCCGAACGAGAATATTCGAGAATATTCCGAGACACATCAATTTTATATAAATAGCCGCCGGGATTCAAGTAGAGAATCAATCGTAATCAAACAGTTGAAGTGAAAAGCTTCGTCAGTGATTATACAAAACAGAGATTGAAAACGTGATTATTTTTGTGGAAGCGATTACAACGGCGATTTGTGATCATTATTAAAGATAGCGATTGTGGTGTATTTTTATAAACTGTGATAAATAATTGTAATAATTAAATTATTGAAAGACAAATATTTTTAAGACTAATTGTTAAGCAGAAATAAGTACAATACACTAAATTCACATAAATAAAAAGTGTTATCATTCTAATAACATCGAACCGAAAGACTAGCACGTTACAATATATACATTTATTATCCAGAAAATTCAATTTACTGGATCTCTTTTTACTGGAATGAACCCAAAGAATTCTGATTAAAAGAGGACACTTATTATGCATTATATTTTTAAAGCAATCATTTAAAACAATATAAATCAAAAATCATTCTACGCTACTGTACTCTGTATGAAAATAAAATAAAAGGTTTGAATCTTGACTAAATGCTTGAAAAACATATTATTGCAGAAAATTTGGTACAGATTAAACTCTTTTTGGATTTTTTATTTGTTAACAATTTAGTTATCTCGCGAATGAAAGTACTGCACAATACGGATATAATGTAATTAAATAAGATTAAAAAAAAAAAGCACAATAAAATTTGTTTTGGTAAGAAATTAAAATAAAAAATTACAAAAGGTAAATACAAAAAAACCATTTCTAATGTAATGAAATGAAATGGCAAAAGAAAACATTTAACTACCGGGCCCCGTTTAGGATTGGATCTTTATAATTAAAAAAAAAACACATTAATTATTTTTTTGTTTTTGCAAGAAATATATTTTCACACTTTTTTTTTTTTTTTTTGATTAAAAAAACTGAAACATTATTTTCTTTTTAATCAAAATTAAATCGTCTTTTGCCATCAAAACGATATCCATATGCAGCGGAATTTTTCGTATCAACCAAAGCTGGATTACGATGTTTATAGAAACTTCCGTGTGAGTGAGCCGGACGTGATGATCCATTTGGTACACCATCTATTTCACGGGGATAGAAAGCTTCAAACATACCGTCTGGTGGTAGAACCGATGCAATTTTTTCATCGTTCGGATCATAACATTGAACAAATGTTTTGATTAGAAACAATATAAGAAAAGTTGTCGTTAGGAAATTCATCTAAGAAGACTTTTTGATGTTAAATTCTTTTCTTTTTTTATATGATCGAATAACAAGAACACTATTTTTCACACTATTTATGGATATTTAATATAAGAAACTGTATTTAACAAAACTAACAAACAAACAAAGAAACAAAACAAAAAAACAAAAAAAAAAAAAAAAACGCGAAAATATCTTAAAACAAATTCCGTAAGAAAACCACTTTCTCTCTCTTTTGACAATACCTGTATATTATATGAGAAGGTGTATTTGAGACTTCCAAGGTAATATTACCAAAGGTAGATATATAATAGTGAGTGACTAGTTAATATGGTGTGGTAAGGTTTTTTTTTTTTAGCGTTTTTACTGCACATGCCTATATCCATACCATTTCCCATTCAAACTTAGATACGCATGAGTATTTTTTGCATTGTTTTTAAGCTTGTTTGGAGCACTTGTGTCTCATATGTCTTCAGATTTGGATTTTCTTCTAGTTGCTTGAAACCTTGAAGCAAATGAAATGGAAACTCTAATGTAATTTTTTCATCTAGTTCCAAGTTTTTTGAGCTTTAAATCCAATATAAATATTGGGTATTTGAATTAATTTTAAGTGGTGTTTACGAAGTCAGTATGCTTTAATATTTAATATGTATATGACATTTCTGGTGAGGTGTAAAAAAACACAGTTTTTATGAAACTAAAAATGTTGTTCCAACAAAATATTACTTTTTTACTTCAATCTAAAGAAAATTGGCGCTGAAAATTATCGCTGGGTTGTGAAACCTTATGGTGAACATGCTCTGTCTGAAACCACTCGTAAGAGATTGGTTTAAAAGATTCAAAGATAATAATTAGGATCTGAAAGACAAACAATAGCCGAAAACATTTAAATATGTAGAATTAAAAGCATCACTGGATGGAAGAGAAACTGATCGTTACCGACAACAATTAATTAATTTGATTTATTAGGCAAAAATCATGATAAAATGTAACTATTTCTAACAATGATAGGCCGTTGGAAGCACTTCGGATAGGATGTTTTACCTCACTTGCTATATTTCACCAGACATTACGCCGTTTACGGAAGGAATTTTTTTACCGCTCGAAAAATGGGAAAGAGTTATAGCTAACAATGGATGATACTTGAAAAAAATATAATGTACCTTTCTTTTATAAAACTGTGTCAGCTAAAATTAATTCAAGTAGCCAATATTTTACATTCTAGATTGTTTGTGAATTATTTAATTATACTTAATTATACTTATAACATTTTGTAAGGAATTTATTCAATTGTTGTATTTCTAGACAAACTAGCAGGGTTATTATTTTGGAATTTTTAACAAAAAGCTAAAACATTTGATCGTAAATACACTGCAATTTTAAAATTTCATTTAAAACACCCATAAACTATTTCCCACCAAAAATACAAGAAAAATTAAGACTAATTATTTTTTTCTATGGTTTTTTTTTGTCTATTTGTCCAACAATTTGTATCTTTCTCCATTGGAGGAGATAGCGCCGCCGTTCATTCATAGAATTTAATTCAATGAGAACTATGGGAAATCAACAACTCTTTCAAAGATTCGTTACGCTAATAAAATGGCTTTATTATTGATCTTTTATTGTATCAAAAATAATTTTCATTTTGACGGGAAATTTCGAATAACACAAAAGGTTTATTCTTTTCCTATTTACCAAACCAAACCGAAAAAAAAAATTGTTTATATTGGTGAAATTATTTCTTTAAAAATTCAATTTAATAACGAAAAAAAATTAATTTTAAAATTGATGTATTATTAAATAAAGAATAATACACAATTTAATGGATGGAATCACTTCGTTTATCTCCTTTGGAGGTCTTTTTCTATAAATCTAATTCTCATGAATGTAATCCTTAGGTCCTTTGTGTTTTCTAGTTTTTTTTTTTCTTTCTTTTATTCAATAAACATAATAAAAAACGTGTGCCAGGTTATATAACCAATCAATCAATTCATCAAACATCATTAGAATCAATTTAATTGGTCAGACGGGTGTCTAAGGTTAATACGTTTAAAATATACTTTATAAAATCGAATTGACTTGGGAAAGAGACTGACTACTCGATTGTATTCATTTCTTGGATAAAATATGTTTTCTTTCATTCTTCATTTTTCTAAGTGACGACCGTAAAGGTGAAAAGAACTCCTTTCCTCACCAAATTTTTATTTTAATGAATATATATATTAAATATCATGCCGGGAATAGCACACAAATTTCATCGAAAAACGATCGAATATACCGGGTGTCTTGGATATATAAATTTATTTCTAAACTAATAGGAATTAGAGATTTCTGCCACCTTCAACATTAGATATTATGATTACAGACAAAAGATAAATAAGAGTAAACTTAATTATTCCATTTTCGTCCTTTTAAATCTTCCATTTGAGTTAGGAAATTCCGAATAGTTTAAGAATAAATTCGGTTTAATCTTAGAATGGAAATAGGTACTTTGGAAGTGTTATCGTGTATATACACATTTTTCTTTGAAGCATCTTTCTGCATATTTGTCCTTGTTGCACATACTTGATTGTCTCTTTCGTACACATTGGTGAGATACGATAATAACGCTTCATTTCCCTTCCTGCAATGCATTTTCAATCTAAGGAAAAAATTTTATAGACTTTCTTGAGAGCAAATTTTGTTCAATTAATAATATCGGAATTGTAAAATGAAATTCTGTTTTTGATAGGATTTTTTGCACGATTTTTTATAAACCCAGAAGTAGTAAAAGTATATTTTGTGTACAACAAAATTCAATTTATTCCCATATTCTCTAACGTATCGTAATTCTATTTATCGATGTCAGTAGCACTATACCTTTTCAGTTTCAAAATGAGAATAGTAAACTTCAAAATGGAATAGTAAACTTCAATATGAGAATAGTAAACTTCAATATGAGAATAGTAAAAAGAGAACTCTCAAGAAAGTTGTCAAGTATTTTTAACAGCAGAAATGAATTATCCGTCAAAGAACAGAGAGTAAGAGCCTTAGAAAGCGTTGTGGAAGAAGGTCTGCAGACAATTACACCAACAACATGTGTCAATTGCATCGCAAGCATTCAAAGAAAATTCACTGCAGCTCTTAACTTAGAAAATATGCTATATTATTAAATTTAATTTAAAATATTTTGTATTAATATTAATTGTTTTAAATTAAATTAAAATAAAAATTCTCATTTTGAAGTTTACTATTCTCATTTTGAAACTAAAAAGTTATTGCTATGCAACGACCAAAAACCAAAATTGCTCTTTTGTAGTACAGCCTTGTGTGTAGGAGTGAGATTATTGGACAACAGATTGAGATCAAGAAATGCCTGAACTAATGGATGCTTTGTACGAGGATACTATTTCTTGCTTTTATGTCGTATAAGAGCGGAAAATATATCTATAACAACGTAAATTCGTGGTCGACATGATTGGTCAATAAAGACTGTAATTTTTTTTAAAGTAACGTAAAGTTTCCTAATTTCGAAAGCTTCTTAATTCCGACCTCCATAATTTTTATGAATACCAGATTGATTAGGAGCGCAATAAGATAAATAGTAGTGTTCACCTTTTTAGAGACGTAATCAACTGTTACTGGTAAAAATCAAAAACATCGGAATTAGGAAGACTGTCAGAATAAGGACACTTCTTTTATGATTACTTATTACATTATTTATTTAAGAATTTAAGAAATAAATGGAGCACCCGGTTATATATTATTATGTTATGTCGTTTGGAGGATTTAGGGATTTATTAGAGTTTTTGTTTTAAAACAAACTATTGAGAATAAAATTGGGATAATAAGAAAAAAAAGAACAACGAAACTTTCAATATATACCTTTATAAAATTCTTCTGGTCAAATGTATTATATCATTGAGCCTATATAGATTGCCCATAGGTCATTGTCCGATTTGTTTTAAGGTATGGTATTTCATTTTTATGTTGTATTTTCTTAACGTTTTTTTTTTTCTTTCTATAAATTGTATTGTGGGAAGACGACTTCGAGTGTGAATATTTTGATAAATGTGGCTAGTTATAAAGGAATTGTTATATATGTCTTCCTTTTTAGAGATTATACATGTTATAAGTTTTTTTTTTTTTATATATATAATATTTATAATTATGGAAATCAGTTACAATTGGTCAAATACAGGTTTTATTTCAAATAGTGTGTTTTTTTTTTTTGTTATCATAAAAATTTTATTATGTAGTACCAGTAGGAGTTTTTGGGTGAATAATGACGCTTATCCTGTCCCAATCAAAAAAATATAAAATTCAAGTTAGAAAAAATTTTTGTATCTTAGATATTATAATACAATTATTGTTTTCATAAAACATAAGAAAAAAAAACCTATATACAATATAAAATTACATATTACATGATTTTGATATATAAAATATGTTGGATGTGTAAATTTTGGACACACAAAAAAAACCGTCGAATTTTTCATTCAATTAAAACCCTTTCATATATAATTTTTATTCACTTTCACTAGAAATACGATTGAAATAGAAAATTTTTGAACTTGCATAATTGTTTCAAGCTTTTTATAAAATTGAGCCAATACAAAACAAATAAATACAAATTTTATACTACTTGAAAAGAACTACACATAGGGTAAAAGTCTGTTTAGATCGCAAAACTCCAATGCTTTCTTTTATGCGATATATATGTACAATGTTTGAATAACTATTAAATAAAAAGTTGGTTTATGGGTACAAGTACATTTACTCGAAGAAATCGAAAGCGGTCAAATTTTGATAGCAGATGATGTGTATGTACCACAATACGCAATTTTCTTAGAGTACACCCATACCTCGCTTTACGACCTAGATACGTTCCGGAAAAGTTGGCCGTAAAGCGAAGAGCCGTATAACGAAACAATTATTTTGTATAGTAGTGCTGCCTAAAGCGAGAAGCTGAAACTTAACAAAAGGTTGCTAACAGTATGTACAGCAATTTTTTGGCCATATAACGAAAAATTGGGGACCGTAAATCGAAAAACTGTCATAATTTAAAAAAGCCTGTTATAGCGAAATGGCGTATAACGAGCGGCCGTATAGCGAGGCATAGGTGTATTCACAACCGAACCATTATTTAGATAATTTCCTTTAATTATTACAACATGTTTTTATGGCTTCAAACCACTTTAACACTTAACACTTAAACTTAAACGACTGGCGTCCATATAGGCCGTACAAAATTGGGGTAACTCTTTAAAAATTAAGATAACTATTGCAAGAAATTCAAAAAAATGTGAGTATTGCCGAAGTCCTAATACATGGTGTTGAACTCGGGATCTCTTAACTGTTAACACTCTTTAGTACTTAAACTATGGTACATGTAGTAAACAAATTCTAATCATAAACCTTCCACTGTTTAAGAAAAACAATACAATTACTATTTTGTAATTTATATTTATTACAACCATCTAAAGCTAATTATTAAAACTTCTACACTATCATTTTCCAAGTTTATTTATATAAAGCCCATATGTATGGTTAGGTCAGTTAAGAAATAGAACTTTCTATTCTAAGTTGGCTTAAGATTGATGCTTCTACCCTATAAAAATTACTTAGTATTAAAACAAAAAGAAAAAAAAAAGAAGCAGCATTGATGCATCTCGATGAAGATTTTTGGACACGGGAATCTAATGAATGCGATGGTGTGGAACCAAGAAACCTGTTGACCTTTTTGATAATTTGATTTCTTGTTTTCATTGCCTTCCTCTTTTCGGTTTTTTTTCGATTTTTTTTTATCTGGGAGGGCTTCCCAAAAGAATGGAACATCTTTTTTCCCGATATTCTTCTAGTTTTTCTTTGAGTCCAATGGATTTTAGAGAGATAAAAAGAATAAAAAACCGATTGAGAAATTTCAAAATAGTTTTTTTTTTAATTTTTGTTTGGTAGAAGTTCAATCAAAATTCTAGAAAAACAAGTGACCAGCGTTTAATGGTGGGGATGATGGTTTATATATCAAATCATAATCCCTTTAAAGGTTACATAATCAACTGACCTCTATAAGACGTGACAAGAAAGTGCATTCCAGGATTACCATTTTTTTTTTTAGCACTGCGTGGATAAATACGAGTAAAATCTGATAGTGTATTTTTGAATTTTGTGTTTTCTATTAATTAAATTAAAAAAACAAAAAAAGAAAAAAACAGAATAATTATGATTCTTACTAATTTTAATCGATATGTGGTATGTGTGAAATTTTTCTAGTGATTAAAAATAAATTAACAAAAATAGTGTTAATTAAAAGAATTAAAATTGTGTTCTATAGTGAAATTCTTTGTGAATGTTATTACAAGAATTTTCTATAAATGAAAAAAAAATAAAAAATTAAGAAATTAAAAGGTTTTTTTTGTTTCTTAGGTGATTTTCACATCATTTTTTGCGTCAGGATATGCATTTTGGTGGTCTGCGCCTGCAACGTGAGTTTTTTTTTTTTTTAAATGAAATATTAAATTTTTTTGCTTTATCAAAAAACATATTCATTTAGTGAAAGAACACCAACAGTTAAACAAATTCCAGTCGGATATTTTCGAACGTACACGTATCAACCGTTATCATCATATCCTGGAGCATATTCATATCCCTCATATTTGGGAGCTCAACAAAATATGATGAATAATCCAAATGCTTATTCAATGTGGACACAACAACAATCTGCACCATCTGGATTAAGAATGTCAACGCCAGCACCAACAATTCATCCATTATCACCGCCACAATCGCCAACACCAACTCAACCACCGAATCCACCACAATCAACATATTTACCAACGATACAACAAGCAAATACTCCTCCTCCTCCTTCATCTCCACCTATTCTTGATATTCAACCGCCATCACAAAATCAGGCATATTCACAATTAAATTCGATTCAACAAAATTTGAATTCGCCACAAATGCGTCCAACATATCCTAGTACAGATCCATCTAATTATCAATATTATGGAAATATGCAACAACAATATGCTGTCCAACAAATTCAATTTGTACCTTGTATGTGTCCTGTTTCAGTTGCTGTATCATCAGATTATCCAGAAAGTCGATCGACGAATGGCTTAGATGATTTACAAATGGATACAACTGATCAGACATCATCTTCGATGGCATCTTCATCAATGGAAGATGCACATTAATTAATTGGAATTTTTCTTTTTGATCTTAGTCGTTTAGTTAGTTAGTCAATAGAATTTTTTGTATGCGCGTGTTTTAAAATGAAATAAAAAGTTCAATCTAATTTATTAAATGTGCAATTTTCATTAAAAAAAAAAAGAGAAGAAATTAAGTTTTTCTTAAAAAATTACTAATTTATACGTAAAAAATAAGATTTTTGCCATAAAAAAAAAACTTCAATAAAAACTTATTATATAGTATCTTTCATACAGTATTAAAAATAAAAATCTTAAGTTTAGAAATTATTTGTTAATTTTATAATTAATAAAAATACAAACAAATATTCCAAAAAATTATCTTTCTTATTTTTTACCTTCCCTACTTCCGCCATTTTATTAACTCTAGTCATCAAAAATTGATGTACTCTCAATGAACTAACTCTAATTGGATCGATCCTCGCAGTACTATTTGAGAAACTATTAAGTACTAAAAAGTCGGAATGAAATCGAAAGGATATTTACAGACCTAAAATAAATATTGTTCAGGTGTGTCCGATGAATCGGGCTATACTTTGGAAGTTCAGACTCGGACAGGAATAAAATACAATACAACACAAATTATGAAAAACGTCAAAAATATATATTTAGTATTAATCTTATTAGATATTAGCGTTAAAACATAGAATAGCTTGAATACATAAGAACGTGCAAAAATCGCAACTACGTCTATACCAAGAGCTCAAAAAGCACGAAGGCAGTAAAATACGCTTTCAAAGTAAAAAGACACCTAGAAACATTCTATTCATAGTTGTTCAAGAAAAACAGCAATTATTATGAAGAAACTTCAAATGATTATCTATGAAATTAATTAATAACTTGTCAAATAAAGCTACTTCAAAAAAAGATTTTCGAAACATGATTTGCAAATAAAACACATCTATTAATATTGAATAAAAAACCAAAAAAAAGACGTGTTTATTGTCTACAATTTACCAGAAAATTAACCATGATAAATCCATTATACGAATACAAATATTTTCTTTTATTCTTACTTCATAAAAGAACGAGAGACCACCTTCAAAAACTGAAATTCATTATGAAATTTTCTTATGTGCAGCCTGTGTGGATCTCTTCATACACAAATTGTACATTATATTCATTAGGCCTATAGTCATCACGTAATTTCACAGAAGCCGCCTTACAATAACTAAATTACCGTCAAAAAATCATCTTCTTCATAAGATCATGTTGTTTAAATATTTTAATGAAGATTATAAATTGTACTGTGATCGAAAAAAAAGCGATATTCATTGATGTTCATTTCATGATAAAATAGAAGTACCTATTTTGTTTGTTTGGGCTTTTTTTCCTTTTTGTTAGATAGTATACAACATCACCGATCACCACCTAGTTTTCAATAAGTAATATATAAAAATTAAAGTGGAAAATTCATAAACAATAAAAAAAAAAAAAATTAATTTCAATAAAGGGTTCTTGACCGTTACCTAAACAACATTTTGGGTGGAAACTTGGTTGTTTTTTTTGGATTAAATCATTCAGTTCTCTCGATTACAACTCAATTTTATGAGCAATAAAAGAATGGAGATCATCATCGTATAAACGTCCAAGCTTCATGTACATTGCAACGTCATGATTTAGTATATATCATCCTCTTCGGGGGAAAAAATGATTGGCGTCATCCGTCGTGTGCTATCCATCCACTTTAATATGCACTTATATACAACTTAATCATGAGATGGCTATTTTTATGTATTCTTATTTAAGAAGAAATCATTGATTTTATTTGTTTTACATATTTATATGTTGCTTGTCATGTTTGTTCTAGAAATATTATCCCATACTGAGATGTTCTTGATTCAAATTGATGCAATTTAAAATAGAGTAGAAAAGGGAATATTCGACTATGTGATAACAAAAAGAATTTCTAAACTATCCAGTAAAATCATAATAGAAACCTTCTTCATAAGTTTGAACGATATGGAATACAACACTGATACAATAGGTCTGTTTTATTTGCCATACCCTACACCGGAGCAGGGTAAGTGGCAAATAAAACGAGCAGGAGTAGAAAAACCTTTAAATTCAAATGTTTGTAGCGCTGTTTAGCAACCATATTGTAATTAAATGAGAAACTTTTTGCTAATACACTTTTTATGGTAGAAAACTGAACTAATTTCGGTGTGAGAGCTGCCCTTGGTCTGAAAGTAGTGTAGGATTTGCACTTTTGTTGTTTTTGTTTTCAATGTAAAAATTTGCTCTACCCCATAGCAAGTGGCAAATAAAACAGGTCAAATATCATAAAAACAATAAAATAGTTGGAAAAATCAAAAATAACAAAATCTTGAATATCTAAGAAAAATTGCCATAACAAAAACATAAAAGTAAAAGATGTAAAACCAGGAATGGTTATATCCAACAAAAGATATACGGAAAGACCATTAACAAGAATGACTCCAATAGTTCAAATTATGATAGATAAAATCATGTTCAAGGTGTATACATATTTTTGACATGACATAGATGAAACAAAACCTGATAAACTTTGTATGAAAGTACAAGTACCCGAATTTATCAAGTGACCCTGGTTTACCTTAACTAATCTAATTTGAATGGGAACATTTTTCTATACAATAGAAATTTTCCAAAAGTCATTCAAGTTGTTCGAACATTGATGAGAAACAAATTTTAAGTATATTTTATAACATATAATTAAAATGTTTTACTCATAATTAATGTTATATACATAGAAGAGAAACATATGTAAGAAACAAAAACAAAATGTTCTTGTTATACTTTTATTGGTTACAAAAAAATATCTTTTCAGGTCATTTTTAAGCATACTTGAAATTTATGCTCATGTAAATTTTAGTTTGGGAACAACACAATATAAATTAATGACAAATAAAATAATAATATTCATATTCAAAAAACCACGAAAAAAAAAACAGAAGAAACTTAAACAACTAGTTCATTATTCGCGATGTCCTAGTAAACCATATTTGCAATAAAGTTGGAACAAGTTTAACCAGATTTTCCAAAAATTTAATTTTTTTTTCTTATAAAAACAAAGAATTTATACAATTTGAGAATATTTTGTTAAAACATTTCATTAAAGTTAGTTTATGTGATTTAATTAGAAAAATGAATTTGTGGAAAACTTGTGAAATTTTTATACTAATATCAATAATTGTTCAAATAGACTCGATAAGAAATTATAATCGAATAATTTATGATCGAAATCGAAATCGTTTTAAAAATCGTGAATTTTATGAAATGCCAAATTATCAAAATAATATAAAAAATATATTTACAAATGGGATTCATAATAATATTAATAATAATCAAAGAGATCGTAATTATTTTTATCGAAAAAATCCACCAAAATTATTAAATTATGGAAAACTCACAGCAAAATTACCAAATCATTATGATGAAATTTTATATAAATTTCCAAATTATGAATTTCACCAACCGGAGGAAGTAAAAAAAAATCCTCGTATCGAAGAGCTTCCAGTTTTTGAAGAAGATGAAGAAGACGATAGTCAACCATCAACGGAAATCATATATCGTGGACCAAAAGCAGAATTAATTTTCAATACAATGTTATCCAATAAAAATTATCCAATGTCTGAACCAGTACCAGGAGATGTTTTATATCCACCGAATGTTCCATATTTTAAATCAGTGCCGGGTAAAAGAATTCCAAATAATAATGTAACGAAAGTAATAAATGGAAATAAATTTAGAATGATACCATTTTATGCTCATGAAGCTATAAGAATGCCACCTCAAGTATTAACAGTATCAACAACAACATTGAGAACACCAACGACCAGATCATATATACCACAAATTCCATTGATACAAGAAAAACGACGTATCCTAACACCAACCACATCGTATCCAAGAGTTGTGTATGCAATTCCATATTCAATGTATTCATCAAATTTAAATAATGATGAAACTTCTGAAAACAGTATAATAAGAATTTATGGGAGTAGTGTAAAAAATGGAAGTCAAGAAAATGATTCGTCGAAACCAGTTTATGAAGAATCAAATGAAATTGTAAAAAATACAACTGAATATAGTTTCAATAAACAATTAGCACCTCCTAAATTTGATTCTAATCAAATTGAGCTAACAACAAAACCTTTGTCAATAGAACATAATTTTAGTAAAACATTAAATTCAAAAATTGATCAAGAAATAAATGATTCTGATGAACTAAAAATTTTCTTTACATCAACGACAACTCCAAGAACATCAACAAGAATCTCGAAAAGAAAGAATGTCTTTTCTGCAGCACTTACTGGATTCAAAACGTGTTATGCTCTACCAGTTTATACACTGAGCAAACTTATGGAAAGACGAAAATTTAAATTAAGACCTCGAAAAAATACAAAACGTACAACAGCAGATCATGAAAATATCGATCGGAAATTTGGAAAAAATCAATTTTTAAGAAAATTTGGAATTATCAATAAGCGAAATGATAATGAGGAAAATTTTAAACAGGATATTAAAACGATTCAACAAATTGACAACTCATATTCGACGGCAACAGTTCAACCGAATCTTTCGTGGATTATCTTAGAAAATGGGTAAATATATTGTTTTATTTTGTGAATAAATCTTAACTATATAATTCATTTTAATATTTCCATTCAGATACAATCAAGGAGAAAAACCAATAACAAATCATAGATTAAGTGAAGATTTTATTCTTAAACCGCTTTCAACGAAATTTCTACCAAAAATTGATGATTCAAGAGCAATTCTTCAAACAAAAATATTAGTTAATTAATTCTGAATTAATTTTAAATGTTGTTAATTTTCTCTAGTTTATAGAAAAAAAAAAAAAAATTATTAAAAGATATTGCTGAGTTTGAAAATTCTATTTTAATTAATAATTTATTAATATCCGACATTATAAAAAAGGGAGAGTGTATATAATCTGTTGTTTCTTCACAATTTTTGTTTAAACGATATTAATTATAACTTTCTCTATACCAAATGATGTAGGAAGAAAATTCAGCTGTAGAGACCTTGGAACTCGACAAGCGAATAGTCGCTTGATCGCTGTTTTCATAAATGTCGTAATGCCCTAGACATATTACACGCTTTAATCCAGTGGATTATTTTTTAATCGAGAATTGCGACACATTCTGTTTTTCTGGATTAAAATTCATTCTCAATTATTCTTTGAGCTTTCTATAAAATCTTTTTTTGGTTAGGAAATTTATTTATGAATATGCGAACATCTAAAATCCAAAAGAAAAAATTTAAAAATATGATATTTAAAAAAAAAAAGAATCTTTTCCTTCAAAATAAAAAAAAATTAGAACCGCCAAATTCAAATCTGTTATTTTGTTCTGTGTTATCTTCTTACTTTTTCATTTTTGAAAGTTTATATCTATAAATATGAGCGGTATTACCAGATATAAAAGCTAAAGCTTTAAAGCTTTTCAGACTCTGATTGTGAAAAGTTCTCAATTATTCAATAATTGAGATTAATATACTCGGTTAAATATCCTCAATAATTGAGAAAATCTGGTCCATCTTCGAATTTTAACCGAGAATCGTGAGATAATCGAGATTATCGCTGCTAGTATGTCTTTAGTATAATAGCCTTACTTGAAGCCATCATTTTCGAAAATGACGAAATCACTTTCGCCTTACAGAATTTCACTTCAGGTTATCAGAATGAAATCTTCAGAGTATAGATAAGTACACAAATCGAAAACCCATAAGAACATTACGCGATTCATCATATAAGAAGCAAAAACCGAAAGCAGCGATAGAATGGTAATAATTTAGTAATATTGAAAGTTACAAAACTCCAGAACTATAACAAAATTATCAATTTGCAGGATAGCTAATGTAGTTTCTTAAAGAGATGTAACACTCACACTGATGTCTGTTCGGTATCCTTGTACAACACGTCTCGTTACCTAAATGAAACAAAAAGGCATACAATAAAGCTAGATCTTAATTTCGATTCTGATTTGGGCACGTCTGCAAACGCCATCTCATTAATAGTATGAATTTGTTAAAAAGGCTTCGTGTGATATAAAAATGCATGTATTTACAGTCTTTTTTAGAAATACTATTAAAGACTAGGCGTGCTTTGTAGCGCTGCAATGGTGCCAAGCAATTAAACACAAAAAATTACGTACGCTACCTAACTTTACATAATTGTTAACTAGATGAATAATTATTGGAGTTGTCTTACATATTTAAAAAAAAAAAACTGTTTGTTTTAGTAATGAATTAAAATTTAGTTGTATAAATTTCATTAGATTTGGTGTAGAGAAAGTAATACCTATCACACACATTTATTATATTGTATTTGGAAGAACATATAGAAGAATTTACTAGTTTAAAAAAAAACAACCAATAAAGTGTGATTAGATGAATGATTAATGATCTTATAAGATCTAAAAGATACTTTTTATCTTAGTCAAATTAATGGTAAAAGCATCTCACAAATGATTTCCTATAATTCATTGTTAAAAACCTTCGATGTGAACCTTATAAAACTCTGAAAGAATACCGAAAACAAGTTCATATAAGTTGTCATAGAAGAGTTAAAATATATTACAAATTTTTATGTTAGATTTAAGATACCACAAAAAAAAGGGATTAGTGTTATGATATGAAATCAGAAAGAAGTTGATGTCCATTAAAAATAATCAAAAAAAAATGACAATATGACATTTATTTGTACACATTATTATTTATTTCATTCATAATACTATTATTATTTTTATTTCGGAGTTATTGAATACATTTAGAATAAAATTTTGTGTCCAATAAGAGTGAAGTTTAAATATGTTTTTCTTGAAATTTCTGATAGTCTAAAGACCGGATACAATCGAAAGTAGATTCTCAAGTCTTTCAATGCAAGATGCGTCTTAAATAGTAGTAGTCTCTAGTAAAATCTTGAGTGAATAATTTTGCATACTTATGCCCAATTTCAAAGAGCATAAGCGTAATTTAAGCTAAACTAGATTCTCGGCTTAAGCTGTATATTTCACAGTACAAAGAAAAGTGAACTTACGTTGACTAGAAAATATGAAAACCTGTCCCGAATCCCAAGTAATTATTATTTGTAATCTCATTTTGTTTTTTTTTTTATCATATTAAAACTTATGAATGATAATGAACATACTTTGGCAGTTTAATGTCAATTTGGCGGTCTGTATACTTGTCCATGAGATTGAGTTGAGTTGTCCTTTGTGAAATTCATTTTACAGCGTAAGCCTTATTTAAATAACAAACTGGGCTTAAGCTCTTGCTGTGAAATTTGGCGTTAATAAATGATTAAATTCACAACACCTTAATTGTTGATTGAACTGTTTTGAATTTTGACTGCCAGAGAATACATAATTTTAACAAAATTAATCAATTTCAAGTCTAGCTATGATTGTGAATTTCCTAGTTGTTTATGAGTTACTGAATTAATGTCAGTCATCGATCTCAATTATGAGGCTCAGTAAATATACATTTATGGAAGTGTTAAAAACGACTTACTTAAGTAAAAATTATGCAAAAAAAGTATGTACAAAACGGTAACAATTTTTTGCATGAAAAATTGAATTCTAATTAAATAATGATTTTTCAAAAATGAATCCATGCATGGACAATAAAATATAGTAACAAAACGATGAAAAAAGAATATGTATATATATATTTTACAACATTGCTATTATCTAGTAGAGTTGGGTATACATGCGATCCAATTATATAGTAGAAACATTTTTATTTTCTTTTAATTCGGCGATGTCGACGCCATTAAGGAAGACAACAATTTTTGTATATAAAAAGACTGCATCGAAAACAATCCGAATCAGTTCAACGTAAAGCCTTAATATCCACAAATCGAAAAAATATGGATTTTAGGATTTTGGTAAGAAGTTTTCTTTGGATTAAATATGTTTTTTCTTTCGAAATTTTCGTTTTTCTTTTTCTAGATTTTTTATTCTTTAATTTTGTTAATTATTGATGATGTTAACAGCTCAGGGTAAAATTACATATATTTTTTTTTTTTTTTTTGAACTCAAGAAATACTTTAAAACTATCTTTATTTCTTAGAGAACATCATCATCATCATCACAAAAAAATTAAACTTCATGTTCCGGTTTCTATTAAACATCATAAACATGTTCATACGATCACCAAGCATATACATCATCATTCCAAGCCGATCATACAAAAAGAGGAGAAAATCATTGAGAAAGAAATTATCAAACCGATTTATATAAAGGAAGAAGTTCATCACGAGCACTATCATCATCATTATAAACATGAACATCCACATTTCGAAGAAGAAAAACACGATTTCGGTAGTAGCGAAATTCATGAGGACGCATTTGATGGTGATGAACAGCAGCAGCATTATGAAAGTTCTTAAATTCTTTTCTTATTACTTTTGTAATACAATAATTATTTGGATAATTTGAAATGCATTTTTTTTTTTATTTATAATATTTATAGAGTAACAACAAAAATAATGGAAAAACTTGAATTTTCCCTTAATAAAACTTTCTTTAAAAGAATTTTCATTTTTCGAAACTTTTATGGTCATTTTCATGTTTTTGTTGTTATTTTATGAACTTGCCTCTTGAATAATTTTTAATCTAGTTTTGTTTTTTTTTTTCCACAAATATAAAATAACCGCAGATATAAATATCAACGAACTTGGATATAATTTCCTATAAAGAGAAAATTCCATGATAATTTTCGCTACTCAAGTTACATTAGTAAACTCGTAATTTGTTAATAAATTTTAATTTAATTAAAATAAATAAGTAGTTTTACCGAAAAGGTAAATTTTAGGGTGATAAAGACAAAGTTTCTAAATCTAAATATTTGTATAGGTTCTTTAAGTTCTATGAAATTAATTCTAGAAAAGTGGTTGGTCAAAAGTTATTTCATTTTTCATAGTAATAATTTTCCTGTTAACATTTATTCAAAATGTTGTTTTACTTTCTCTATACTCAATTGTATAATATACCAACTATTGTCAACAGTTACATTGGAAAAACTTGTTATTTTATACATAATCCAAGAATCCAAGTTCATCGACATCTCCAAGAATTTGGAATCTTTACGTGGCATCTTTTATGCGATTGAAATCTTTCCGAAACAGCGTTATCTATTCCTCCTCCTTTTACCGATGCACCTTCTTTCATTGATTTTGACTTGGTTGCTGCATCCATTTCATCCCAACCATTGACTACCCCCATACACCAGTAATTGAAGCTCTTTAGAAAAAATCGATCATCATCTTGTTTTTTGACATTAATTTCAGTGCCAGATTTCATTTGAACAAAAATATGAAAATCTGTATCACATGGTCTCTATAGAAGCGTAATTGTATTATAGTCGAACGTATCTAAGACCCAGAATCATAATTGGTCATGGCATTTGGACTGATCACATTTGATAACTCTTATTATGTTATTTCAATTAAGACCTTTAGGTTCTGTCATTTGGCTGACCAATCGGTCTTAATGTGCGGCCACATAGGCACTACACTTGCTGCACGCGTTTCGAAGATGAGACCAACGATAACTATACGCGTTGGAAGCAAGATACGATAGAGAAAAGAGAAGAATTGAAATTCAATTCTTCGCCTCTTTCGAAAAAGAATGCCATGATTTTTTCCGCAATTGTGAAGAAGATTTGTAATTGGATTTGTGAATTAACTGACAAACTAGAGAAAATGTTAATGTGTTCAACGAGAACAGTGATATCCGATGTGGATACTTTTCGCGCATCGTTTTCATTCCTCTCACCGCGTTAATATTTTTCTCACTCCGCAAGGGAAACCCCAGAACCTATGTGGCCGTACACTTAGTTCGTAGTTACGCGTCTATCCTAGCCCCAAGTTGAAGTACAAATTATTTGAATTTATTATATAACCATTTATACATACAGTGGTGTTCAATGAAATACGTGTGATAGAGTATCACGGGGAAAGTCCTCTGTTGCTCATTTATTAAAAAAATTTTAAAATACTGGGACCACAGAACACTCCAAAGGATCTGGAAGGAAACGCAAGACAACCATAGTAGAAGACAAATTTCTGGTCCTTCGTTGCAAACGAGACCGCTTTCACAAAATTGAAAGCGGAGCTTGCTTTAGCTAGGGGAACGGAAATTTTTGCGGTAACCGTGCGGAGGATGTTACTGGAGGCAAATCTAAGGTGGAAAAATGGTAGGTGTTCGGATTTCATTGAACACTACTGAATATTTCACAATAGGATCAGATGACCTCTTTGTGGTCATCAACGTTTAAAAGTGTTCACATACGATCAAGCAAAACGTATGTCTTGGCTTCTACTCTAATGATTTACAATATAAGGTACTTCAATATTGCTTATATCATCAGTTATTAATGTAGACTGAGAAAGCCATTTATGGTAATTGATTTTATGTGGATACTTTTAAACCTTCCCAGGATGAAAAAAGAAATCTTCTGTAAAAAAAAGAAATTATTTTGTCAAACAATAGTTAATTTCATACAAAGTTAGTATGTTTAGTATCATTAGGTATAAGGAATGTCATGGTCATCTGGTCATCTTATATTATCTTATCATGTTTCTGCAAAAACAGAATGTATAACCATAATCTATGGATATAATGGATTTTCATATAAATGTGGTGTGGTCATGATTGAAATGGTTTTATATTTTAATATCAAAGACAAAGTATAAGAATGAACTTGCTAATTAAAAAATGGTCATTCGACTTGTAATTCTTAAAGAAATAACTTAATCAAATACAAAAAAAAAACCCATCTAAAGAGGACGGATTCAGAAATTAAAAATTAATAAAAATAATTCATCGATGTGCGCATAAATTAAGGGATTTCTAATATTTTAATGATTAATTTTCTGTGATATTTGAAATTTCTTGATTAGATCTCGAATGTGACTAAAGTTTAGTGAGAATTTATTTATTAAAAAAAAAAAAAATTAAAATTAATAAAAAAAACTATGATTAGAAAGGATTTTTATTTTTACCTATTTTGTTTATATTTTCAATTAACAAATTTTGTACAAGCGGATGATGATCGTGAACAGTAAGTGATCGTAGTTTGTTTGTCTTTTTTTTTTTTGTCCATATGTTTCATTAAAATATCAATATTCATACATAAAAATCATGTTAAATTGAATATCACGGTGTTTTAAACAAATAACATTAATTATTTTAATATTGTTTTCATGCATGTCGGACGAATCAATTTATTAAAGTTTTTATTTTTATATTGCTTTTTTTTTATAAAGAAGTGAGAGTTTTAAGTTTTTAGTTGTTTTGTTACCATTTTGTATGAAATTTTTATGTTTATAATTTCAGTATTCATATAAAACTTCATCTACCGGATATAATGAAGAAACACACCCATTTAAGAACTTCTGTTAAACATCATTTTCATACAAAACCTGATATATCAGAACTACTTCATAAAAAATTAGAACCAAAACGTACACTTTCATTATTAAAAGGACAACAGCCATCATTACAATTAAATAATGATTTATTGGAACAATTGAAATTTCTAAAAAATCATTTTACAAATTTAGATGAAACTAATTTCCGCGATCATAATGAATATGAAACAATATATCCAAAAATTTTGTTACCAAAAAAACATAAACATAATCAATTTCCAATTGATTATGATCAACAAGAACATCTTGATTATCCAGAAGATTTAGAATTACATCAGAAATTGAGAAATTATCAAAATACAGATAACGAATTAATGATGATTGCAGATTCTTCACAGAAATTACCAAATCTAATGAAATTTAATGATGAATCTGATATTTATGAATCTTATAATCCATATTTAGAGACATTAATTAAAATGGAATCAAATAAATCACCTAATTATGCTCTAAATCCATATCCAACAAAATCATATATAACAGAATTGGAAAAATTACAAAATTTACAAAATATTCTTTTAAATCCGAATTATAGTAATTTTGGAAATTATCTATTTGAATTGAATGGAAAATTTAAACGTCCATTAAGATTAAATGGATATCAAAAGAATAGAAATTTTCAGAATTTATTTAAAAATCATAATTTTAGAATTTAAATTTCTTTTTTTTTGTTAAATTAAAAAATTATTTTCTCAAAATATTACAGAAAAATAAATCAAAATTTATTTATTAATTAAAATTTCACTTTTTTTTTTTTAATTATAGTTATTAAAACGTTTGTTTTTTTTTTTATTTTTATATGTGTTATAAAAACTTTGGGTTATTGAAAGAAAACAGCCATTCACTTATCCGAAACTAAGAAAAAGTAAGATGATTTTTCGACTTTTTAAAATAATATTGAGATCAGTTTAGTTAGAAAGCCCGTATATGTTAGCTGCAGAGTCCCGTGGTATTTTATAATACAAAAAATAATCGTAGAAAAGGAAATTAAATAGAAAATAAAAACATGTTCAGTATGAAATTTTTTATATTTTAATTCAAAAGAATTGCGTTTTTTTTTGGTGAATTTTTTTTAGTTATAAAAAATTTCTTATATATTTTAATAAGAAAATTCTTATGACATTGTCAATCAGTGCTCAGACAAACAAAAAGTATATAATAACATAGATATAACAAAATAACAACTAGGATTGAATGAAATCCCTGAATAATTGTTTGACTTAAAATTACTTAAAGATATACGGCATTGTATGTTTTTCTTGGTCATATTTACAAAATCGATGATGATATATGTTTTTCTTTTTTGGATGATAATTATTACGTACTAGGCAGGCACATGGTTTTAATGAATGATGTTTTCAATTTACAAACAAAAAACAAATAAAAATTTCCTTGTCCTTGTCAAAGACTAAAATGCAACCGGTTGTAGGTAATGTTTATGTATATAGTAGTTTGATTCGATTTAGATTATTTGTTTGTGGGGTGTTTTCTTTTTTTTATCCTTATTTATCCCAGCCATGTCCTCCTCCACTACCGCCAAATCCAACATCTGCTCCGCTTCCTCCAAATCCACTGTGTCCACCTCCTCCACTTCCACCCCCAAAACTGCTATGTCCGAAACCACCACCACCTCCATGTCCACCACCTCCATGTGTATATCCTAGAACTTTGTATTCTACGCCACCGCCTCCGTGATGTATATGTTTATAAACTGTGTGCGTGTGATGATGAGTTTTAATTTTTAATGGTACATGAATAACGACATGTTTATGTCCATGTCCTCCTCCGCCACCAGCCTTAACAATACCAATAACTACAAGTAATAATGCTGTTGCGAGCTAAAAAAAATCCATATAATTTTTATTATAATTTATTCCATATTATATTCCATTTCATATGTGACTTACCACTAATCGAGATGCCATGATGACTATAAAAAAGGGTGTAATCCTTAAATTTTCTGTTTAGAAAAGACTATACCACACGAATGGTTTGAGATAATCTGATGGTCAGCTCCCAAAATTTCATTGCTTATATAGTTGATTCCTCATCAGTGAGCACATCATCTGATTGCATGCAGAAAATATAAGTAGACACTCACTCAGTTAATGATTTCCATTCATACACCGAAAAAATCGTTATACATAATTTTTTTTTATCTTCATCTTTAAAAAAAAAAAAAACAGAAAACTTTCTGTGTATCATAAAATGGAAAACACCAGCAGCATTTTACCAACAACCCCACTATGGTATATTGTATACAATCTCAATAGAATCTCATATTTTCATTGTCCAATAAAATACATATCTCTGGGGCTATGGATCTTTTCATGTTCATGTTGTTCTCTTATTACCGTAATGTCAATGAAACTCATACTCATAAAATCCGCTGAAGCATCAACAAAAATTATAATCTTATGTAAACGGGTGAACTTTTCTTTTCTGCACACGATTAATAATAACACTATTATAATGGCTCGAAAATGCAATCAAAACCTTTCAGTTACACTTTTTTTCTTTTTTTCTTTTTTTTTGAATACTAATATAACAAAATGTACCACCTTCCATCGTGTCCATAAAATATTATCGCATAAAATTGTGTACACATATATCGGTACGTACCTGTAAAGACCGAAAAAAGATGAAAAAAAAAGAATCATTTCGGAACTGGTGAAAGATTTCCAACACTGGATAAAATCCAGTCATATTGAGTAACAAAAATTCAAAAAAATAATAAAAAGTAAAGTATTTTCTTTTTTTTGGTAATCAAAAACAACATTAAATTGGTGATTGAAAAGTATTAAAGAAAATATATAGTATGTTTATACACAAACTTCCTGTACTATGCAATTTTAGAAGGCCATGTCGAAATCTCTTAATAATCAATCAGAGTACATCATATAAGATCGCCAAAGCCAAAAATGTTGGAAGTTCAAAGTCCTTTCACTTTCTTTCGGAAGTTCCCGGTATTACAAGACAGAAAGGCAAAAAACAAAAAAAAGTAGTTACTCTAAATTATATTAATTTAAGCCCTACACTGGTTAACCAGCCGAATAATTGGTAAAATAACTGACCACCATCATTTAACATTCTTTCATCCGCAGCCCATACTCTCTAGTAGGTCTAGCTTGATAAGATCAAAGAAACTTGTATTTGTATTTGTAATAAACAACAAATTAACGATCGAATTTTTACTTTTACACTTAAATCTTTTAATTTAGCGATTTTTTTCGAGTATATTAAAAAAAAAATAAGAAAAGCATCAAGTGAAATTTTTAAACTTCCGATTTGGACAAAATTCATTATGGGACTTCTTCTTTCAATTGGTTTTATAGCGAAATTATTAACAACAAAAATTAATTGACATTATTTACTATCGATATAATAATTTATCAACAGATATTATGTTTTATTTAATTAACAAAAAAAAAAAAAATAAAGAAAAAGAAATAGGTGGAGTTGAACTTTCATGTCAGAAATTTGATCATGTATTAACGGCGGTCTAATGATCACCATTCGATCATCGATAATAAGAAAGGTGTTTTACAAAAATTTAACAGGAATACTTTTCATTTTTAGATTTTTTTTTCTTTTTTTTTATCAATACGCCATTTGTCTGTATGTCTGTTTACATATTTTCGAAAAAAATTGTTTATGTTATACAAGGGATTATTAATATTCTTTGTACAGGGTGTAACAACTTTATTTACAGTCATCTGTTTAAGTTATATCACAGAGTGTTTACACTAATAAGAGTTCTAACTAGGATTCATTGGTCAACATTTGTAGTGTGCAAACAATGCCACTTCATTATTATAATAGTTTTTGGATAATTTTAAAGAAACATTTATACTATTAGATATTTAAAAACTCTTGAAAACAAGCAAAATTTGTAAATCGAAGTACTAAAACAATAGTTCTTATCCTTTACTCTTTCTAACTACTATATAAGTCAAAGCTGTGCAACCCGGCTCGCGGGTTGCTTGCGGCCCAAGGCAAGAGCCAATGCGGCCCGAAAATATTTAAAGTTACTGAAGCATGCCCATTTTTCTGAGGAATGATTTGTGTCAGCGCTTTCGTGTGCTAAAGCTGCCAAGTGAAAAACAACATAAACAGGAATAGAACAGAAAGCTGTTTCGTTCTGTAGTAAATTCTATTTCTCTTTTCGTTGCTCGCTCAGCCGCACTGTTCTGTTGTTTGTCACCTGGCGCTGATATTAAATGAATTTCATGTTCTGTTTTTATAATGATAAAATTCATTAACTAATAAATTTTAAATTAGTTAAACATGAAAACTGTATATTTTACGTTTTTTTCGGTCGTTAACTATAGTACTATACTTGTGGCCCAAAACACCGTATCTTCTTCCAATGTGGCCCAGGGAAACAAAAAGGTTGGACACCCTTGATATAAGTGGTTTGTGTACGCTTTCATTAGTTGTACTCATTTTAAGATATTATTATGGTACACAACTTTAGACTAACGAAATTGTATTACCGGAATTAATTAAACGAAGGCCCCTTTATGTGAAACTAAGTAGTTGTTCCAAAATATCTGCCTGAAGCTTTAAGTTTTTACAATTGAACTAACGATTAAATAAATTTTCCATCGATACTTGGTTAGATCATTGGATACTGAGTATCTTTTAAAATAGTACAAATTTTGGGTACTTTTGTACTGTTCAATAAAAAAATTTACTGAAAAAACTTAAAAATCTAAATTAAGAACTTGATTTTAATGTAAAATCAAAATTTTCAGGAATGTGATTAAATCGTGGAGGTGCTGGAAAAACTCACCCAGTGTTAAAAAAAAAGACCAATCGATGTTTTAATAGTTTTTCATCTCAATTTCCCAAAAATGTCATATATTTGCATATAAAAGCTGGAAGCAAAATTCCAAATTCCTCAAAAGTATGAAAATACCAATGCTTTTTTCTTAATCCTGGGTGAGTTTTTCGAGTAATCCAACCATTAAATCACGTATCGAAAATGTTGGTTTGGTATTAAATGGCCGCACATCTACTAAACTTCGATAGGGGCCGGCAATATTTTTAAAGAATTAAATAAAAAACTTTATATAAATATACGAAATAATTCAACGACACTAACAATTGTTCCAGCTATCACAGACATGTTGTGTGATCGGCCACTAACAGGTTTGTTCCGGCTATCACACCCATGTCATAGATTAGTATACCTAGATTTCCAAGCCAAATGAGCAGCATGATGTTCAGTGTTGTTTTTGTAAGTGAACTTAAAGAAGAATGGATGAAAAGAAGTTTAATGTGAAAGAAAGAGAAGAATCTATATTGTACTGGGATATCACGGTACAAAAAGAATCAGTTGAATGCACAGTCGTTGGAAATCTTTATTATTAGTCTATGCCCATGTTATGTGAGCGGTCATTGAAGTGTTAAAATCAAATTCTTTATTTAAATTTTTTTAAGGAATACTTTTCAGTTAATGAGTAAATGAGTTTTTCCAGTAAACTCATGAAATACATAATATAAAATGATTGGCGTCATCCGTCGTGTGCTATCCATCCACTTTAATATGCACTTATATACAACTTAATCATGAGATGGCTATTTTTATGTATTCTTATTTAAGAAGAAATCATTGATTTTATTTGTTTTACATATTTATATGTTGCTTGTCATGTTTGTTCTAGAAATATTATCCCATACTGAGATGTTCTTGATTCAAATTGATGCAATTTAAAATAGAGTAGGAAAGGGAATATTCGACTATGTGATAATAAAAAGAATTTCTAAACTATCCAGTAAAATCATAATAGAAACCTTCTTCATAATTTTGAACGATATGGAATACAACACTGATACAATAGGTCTGTTTTATTTGCCATACCCTACACCGGAGCAGGGTAAGTGGCAAATAAAACGAGCAGGAGTAGAAAAACCTTTAAATTCAAATGTTTGTAGCGCTGTTTAGCAACCATATTGTAATTAAATGAGAAACTTTTTGCTAATACACTTTTTATGGTAGAAAACTGAACTAATTTCGGTGTGAGAGCTGCCCTTGGTCTGAAAGTAGTGTAGGATTTGCACTTTTGTTGTTTTTGTTTTCAATGTAAAAATTTGCTCTACCCCAGAGCAAGTGGCAAATAAAACAGACCTAATATTAACTAACGTTACACCTTGTATACATAAATTTTTTAATGTCAACATTAACGTCGTAGCATATATTTACTCGTTTGTCATTGACTGATAAAAACTACAAGACATGATAAAGGATTTGTAGATTATTTGCAAAAAAAAAAACAGGTTAAGCAAATCTTTGACTAATTTTTCCGATTGATATCCGCCAAAATCTTTGAATTGTAGCAATTTAATACATACATGATCATATATATTTTTTTGTTTTTGGGGTTTTTGGTTTTGTAATTAGACGAGTGAAACGTACAATCACATTATTGCTTGGTTTACTTTCTTCGTTCGGCTCCAGTGTGTTTTTCTTTTCTTAACAAAAAAAAAAAAAAAAATTGTTATTTTCTTTTTATTTTTGCAAAAAGTACTATCACTTTTTTAAACATAAGAAATAAATTTCACTACAAATGAGCATCATAAATCGTTACATAATCCAAATCAACCAACAACACCAACTCAAGATTATCAAGAATCTTTTATTCAATAAAAGCCAGCATTTCTTTAAATTTATTACAATTAAATCACGGAATTGAAACTCTCAGGTAATAATTTTATTCGCGTGTATTACATACCTGCTGCAACAGTTAATTTGGGACTACGCGATCGCAAGTGCGTAACGAATTCATTTTTATGAAATTTTTGATGATAAATTTTTAAATTTTTTATTAGATACGTTTTTTTTTGTTGATAAATTTGAGTACCTAGTAACCTAGTACTTGTACCAAATTCGTACTACCACAAAAAACATCTTTTTCGCATACATTTCATTATCATAATTTTTTCGAGTTTAACTTTTAAAAACGATTGATTCATACAAATTTTTAGACCCTAATACAGTGTTTCCCAACCTTTTTTGTGCCATGCCCCACCTTAGCCAACTTTTTTGTGCCATGCCCCAGCTTAGCCACCTTTTTTGTGCCATGCCCCACCTTAGCCTTTCTAAAATTCGTATGCCCCCCCCTATGTAACATACATAATTTTTAATATTAAAAAATTGAATTGTTCCCTTAAGAAACTAAATCTGGCACCGAAATCTAGCATTGCATTTAAATGGCCCGGAGCGAAAGGGTTAAACTCGTGTCATGTCCATTTTCGAATTGCCCCCCTTAACAATCAAATTGCCCCCTGTGGGGCGTAGGCCCCACGTTGGGAAACACTGCCCTAATACCATAAATTACGTATTGTAATCCTACAAAAATTCGACATCTAGTTTTCAACGGAAGTACATGTTTTGGCGTCGCGGAATGTGAATTAACCATTTTCCTAGTAAGTCTGTCTGTGCATCCGTGGTTACTTGTTTGGTAAACACGATAATTTGAGAACAGATTAATAAATTTTATTGAAATTTGGCTGGAAAATAGATTGTAATAAGGAAACTAAAATATGTTAGCAGAAAAAAATCAATTTTTCATCTCTTGTGGTGATAATAATTCGAGAATCATATCACCAATTTCAACAATAGTTGATACACACATATATATCCTGGATTAAAACAAAAAATTGACTGGATTTTTATCGGCAATGCTAATCCGGAAATTGTTCATTTTGGACCAAAATAGGATATATATTGATATCGTTAATTTGATTACAATTAAATTTAGTACATAGCGGATGGTTTTACAGAAACAATTGTTCAGATTTCCAGTCGAAATCCCAATCTCCACACAGCCGACATCCTATTCTGATGAAAGTATGGGATACACTTATGCAAAGTTTGGTTAAACAGAAAGGGAGAAACAATCATCCTACTAATTTTGTCGGCTTCTGCATTTCTCATTTCCCCATCTGATTCTTCATCTGCCAGATGATTCCCCTCAAAAGTAGAAGAACATCTTTATCTGATTTAATGGAACTTCATCTGCGTTTGCATACTCTCACAATAACCATACACGATACCGTCGCACACTACCAATTTTTCTAAATTGTGTGGGGAGATTCTGATGTTTTTATTCGATCAATCCTAGCGGAAATTGCAAAAGTTCATCTCGTTCTAGTTTTCTGATTTTTCTCACCAGAATAGGATGTCGGCTGTGTGGAGATTGGCTTTAAAGCTTGTATGGTCATTTTTTTGAATACACAATAACTCTAGAATGGTATGCTCAATTTGGTTCAAATTTAGTACAAAATTAATTTATACTCAGACGTTTCGATGTTGGCCTGAATATATCGTGTAATAAAGTGGGATGGTTTCCCATATTAAATATTTGAAAAGGAAAACAGAAAATTTATTGTTCATTGACGCATTTAAAAGAAAAAAAGAACCACAAAAAATGACATGTTTTTAACAAAAATTTTCTCTTATAAAATTGATGGCGAATCAATTACATAAGTTGACCTAATATAGCACGATCTTATAAAATTATTCAGACAAATGCAAAGCATTTTTTTCTTTGATGTTATCAAATATTTATAATATTTAATATTGTCGTCAAAAAGTCCCAAAAGATTATACAACATCAAATACCTGACAAACTACACCCAACTTTCTTATACATTTTTTATCATAAAAAACATTTAAAATTTGCATCTTGTGCCAAAAATTACAGACTGTTTTTTTAATAAAAATTATGCATAGACTCTCCATTTATAATAATAGATTTCTGACTCATAGTAGGTCTGTTTTATTTGCCACTTGCTCTGGGCTAGAGCAAATTTTTACATTGAAAACAAAAACAACAAAAGTGCAAATCCTACTCTACTTTCAGACCAGGGGCAGCTCTCACACCGAAATTAGTTCAGTTTTCTACCATAAAAAGTGTATTAGCTAAACGTTTCTCATTTCATTACAATATGGTTGCTAAGCAGCGCTTCAAACTTTTGAATTAAAGCTTTTTCCCACTCCTGCTCGTTTTATTTGCCACTTACCCTGCTCCGGTGTAGGGTATGGCAAATTAATTTCATAAAATATAAACATCAGAATAACTTTTTCGGTACATCAAAATAATGATTTTTTAATTAAAATTAACAATTATTATTATTATTAGTAATTTTTCCCGGAAACTCAAATCTTTTAATGATGCTTCGATAATTTTTTAAAAAAAGAAACACATTAAAAAAGTTTTTATTATAAAAATTAATTTTTGAAATGGGATCAAAATTATTCCAAATTCCTTTCGTTAAATTGTAATACGTTTGAAAGAAAGTCTTAATTGTTTTATATTATATTAATGTTATTTAATTGCAAATTGAAAAACTTTAAATTATAGAAATAATAATATTACAGCAATTTAATTTATGATAATTACAATTGCTTTATGTTTCGTGAAATTTTTCTCAATATTACAATCAGAGAGCTAGACCGAGTTTTTGAACTCTTCATAAGTATAGATCTGGGTTCAAATACTATTTTTACAATAGAAGTCAAAACTCAACACACGAAGCTAAAATATTCCAGTCTAATAGAATCAGGAATGCCAACATTTGATCATCTTCTGTTACTAATTTAAAATAACAAATGGCGTTAACAAGACCATTACGTTAAATACCTAGCGTGTTACTAACTTAATTAGTCCCATTCCAATGAAATGGAAAATTAATACATTAATAAAACCAATTCCATGCAGCAGAATAGTAAACTTCTTTATCAGAGTAAAGAGAAATATTATCATATTCCAGTAGAATTTTACCAGGAAAACTGGAGACTTTAGAAATGTCGTCAAACCTGGAGTATCAAGATGTAAATAGTGTTGTTGACAACTATTCAAACAAAATTACGTAAATTATCTTTCCAGAGCCGATTCGAGTTCGCCATCGAGATTATTTGAAAGGCGAATAAAGTTGATTATTAAAATTAGGGAACAAAATGAACACATAAGTTAAATTTAAATGTATTCTATGCATTTTTAACAAAAGAAAATGCGGCAGAAAGAACCAATTTATGGGAAGGACAACCAAGACAAATGCAGGCCAAGGATCTCCTCTAAGAATATAAAAGACAAGAATACTAACAGGACACTGCAGACTCAAAGCACACCTTAAAAAACGAGGACTAACATTAAATAGCTGCTGCAAATCCTGCGGAGAGATGAACTCACCTCAATGCGCATTCTTTCCGACTGCAAAGTATTACTCCGTAGAAGGAGGAAACATCTGAAGGCACAATCTCCCCAAAAGAGATACAATCTCTTGACCCAGTTCGGATACTAAAATTCCGAAGAGAAATAAACCTGGAGGAGGTAGGTTCTCTAGATTGGGAATCCAACCAAACTACAGCACTAAAACGGGGTACAATAGGTCACAGTACTAGTACACCCTATAACTTAATCAAATCTAATGCATTCTGATCTTTTAATTCGTATTTAATTTTTGTGTTAATATCTTAAACTATCAAATACGTATTCCGTTCTGCCAAGGAAACAAACGTTTAAAATAATTTTATAAAATACAATGAACTCTATAAAACAATGTATAGTACAACATATTTTTATCATGATATCAAAGAGGAACATTATGAAATTTTTCAAATTAGATTCCGCACTTCTTCATGCCTACTTTTTTTCTATAATAACAATATACTCATTATCGCATATAATTTCATTGAACCTTTTAGTAGATGCAATTATTTTTCGTATTACACATTTAAAACTACAAATGAAACGTTAAAAATGCTTAACAGAGATGTAATAGCTCGGAACAATCAATGACCTTAACATTGAAATACCTTAGTGTTTTAAGATAATTGAAACTTAAGCGTGTAGTTTACTATGTTCGGAAATATAGGAGATATCACAACTTATCACTTAACTAAGGAATAGAGATTTTGATGTACACAAATATCGTGTTTTTCATCAAAATGTATTAAATTTAATTACATATAATATACTTGGTGCTAAGGGATACCATAAGTAGTGGTAGTCTTCATTTGAAAATATAAAATAATTGATTTTTTGAATTTCAAACTCAATATTCAGTTAACCTTGCTTTGGTGAACAATCAAAAGGAAGAGCCTCCTTAAATATAATCAAGAAATGGCATCCTTTTTAATGGTAAAAAGTTCTTAATAAATTATTCAAATAAATAATTGATTTTTTTTTTTATATTTTTAGTATTTTGGATCAATTTTAAATTGCTTGATATTATCGATGATTATTACAATTGCTGCAAATAAATTGAATAACAATCAAATGTAAGTAAATCGAAAACAAACAAACAAAAATTTGTATAAAATATTATTTGTTTTAAAAAAATTAATCATTTTTCTTTTTTTTTTTTAACAAAAGAAATTTAACAACACCAAAAGATATGCAATTGCGTAGATTTATGTGGGATGAAACTGCTGAAGTAGCTGAAGACATGATGGAAGGTATTGCAAATGGAGTAAAAGAAATGTTTAGTGGAACATTTAATAATGCGCCAAGAAATACACCAATTAGATTAGTAAAATATATGAAAAAGATTCCTTCAACAAGAGTTGTAAAATTACCATCAAAAATTGAAAAAATTCCATCAAAAACTTATAAATTATTAAATAAACCCAAAAGCCAGAAATTTATTAATAGAAAACCAATACAATCTTTTAGTCAAAATCTTAGGTTACGTAAATTAGAAATAATGAGTGAAAAAAAAGTTGAAGAAACTTTAAAAAATTCCTATCCAAAAGATGAGATAAAAAATGAAATAATTTTTGGAAATTTTGCCAATTTAGATGGTTGGAAACCGATTTCAAAGAATATAGTAAAATCATATCCGGTAAGTGAATTACATACGAAAGTGGATTTAACTACAAAAACGAATGATGATGATGATAATAGTTATGAAGTAACTGAATATGTACCCGCTGAAAGTGTACAAAAACCAATAAAAATTATACCGACAACAACTACCGAAGAACCTAATTATCCGGAATTTTTTCTTCAAAAAATGAAAAACTTTAATCATACTGATGTTATGGTTTCAGAAAGTCCATCAACTCGTAAAGAAATTGTATATCATCCAATAAAATATTTTCATCAACATGTTCATAGGATTATTTCAACAACACCAACACCATCTTTCAATGTTAGTCATTTTAATCAAGTCAATCATAAAATTGAATCTTCCACGACAAATTTGAGGCAACCAATTCAAACCGCAAATAAAGTTTTGAAACGAAATAAATCTCGAGAAATTAATAACAAATATAATCGAAATTTATCAAAAGAATCCCTTTCTCAAAGAGGATCTGTAAAATTTGGAGACAAATTATAATTGATAAAAAAATTCAAATTTAATTAGTTTATTTATTAATATTAATAATTTTTTAAATTTTATTTAGTTTTAAGTATTATTTTTAAAATAATTTAAATCATTCTTCAATTTTTTTTTTTTTGTGCCCCATTTCGTCAATTGATGTATTTTCGTGATCCCGATTTTGGATGGGATCAATAAAAGATTTATATTTAACATAAATAAGCTAAATTTTATAAATATTAAATAAAATGTTAAGGCTGATTCATGTAAGACATGTGTCCTCTGTATATTGTTAGATAAAACTTTTTCACATCTTTCGGGGAACAAATGAATGCCCGGGATAAGAAAAATTCTACTTGTTTTGAAGTAATACATTAATCGAGTCATATTTTTGATACCTTCATTAGTATTGAAGTCCTTTTCAGAGAGACCATGCTATATCCAATCGAAACAAGTGATAATCAGATAGCACAATATCTGATGAGATGACGTAAAACAATCTTTTCACATGACAACGCGAAACCAGGCTTGTCCTTCTTCTATATTCTGATCGTTTTTCACGATTGTTAAATTTTTTTCGATTACGATAAGTGTGAACTATTGTGGTTTCAGAGCACATTCGTCATAAGCTTCTTAAGCAAACGATAACTTTCAGTGATGCTTCTCTTTAGATTGAAGCAAAAATTAATTATGTTTTATACTAAACTAGCTGACCCGACAGACGTAGTCCTGTCCGAATTTCAATAAATTTGTTTGTGATCGTTTTATGTAAAAAACTATTGAAAATGTGTAAACAAAGTAAAAATGAGAAAAAACGTATTTCTGCTATAAAAATCCCATTGAAGAAAAGCACTTTCAGTTTTTCCCGAATTTTCCGAAATTTCCGGGCAAATTTTCCCATTTTTCTTTCCGTTAGAACCTTATTCGGACTACTACGAACATTTTAATAAAAAAATGAGTGAAAACGGTTCAGCCGTTCTCAAGTGATGCACTTACCAACGAACAACATTTAATTTTTATTTATATAGAAAGATAGAAGATATTACAGTTTATTGACATAATAAATAAAAATGTTGAAATGATATGCGACAAAACATAAAATTAATTCAAGTACCCAAGTGCATTCCAATTCAACATAAATTTCTTCACTAAACACATTTCTCAAAATAACACTATCAAGATCACTTGTAAAAGAAAAAAAACGCGAAGATTTTTATAAATTCGAAATCTTTATTTGTTTAAATTGCATTTAATTAAAATAATGCATTTTCAATTTACTTCCTTCATGCAAAAATCCAATAAAACGTAATTTTCTGTAACTAAAAAAACCAAGAAGCGTCCATTTCTCTAGTATTACACAATTCGAAAAAAAAAGTGTAATGTTTAAAACTATTGCGCGATTAATTTTCAAATTAATTCACTTAAAGAAATTCGAATCATTTACCCGACATAAAATTGTCATTCCAATGATCGATCTTCGATCATAAATAATTGAGGAACTGAAAGTTGTATGTCGTGAGAAACATATTTAAAATATGGTCACTTTAAAACAATATATAAATAGTTGTCTAATATTTCAACGCCTCTAAATTACAAGAAATATGTGGAAAATTAATTTAAAAAGATATAGTAATTTAAAATCGGCCTATAGCCGATTTTTTGATGCCCTATGGTAAAAATTGGACAGAAAAACTGTCAAAACTAACATTATTTCAAGGTTTTTTCTTCATAACTTTGTTTCTTCTTTCCAAAATTTCTTCCAATTTGCAGGTAACCTAGACCCTGATAGTATAAGTCTAATTTGTAAATTTTATTCAAATCGGTGTATTAGTTTTTAAAGTACATCAAAAAACTTTATAGAGAGGGTTATTTTCTCATAGAATTATTTCTTTCTCTTTTATCCCTGGACGGATTTGATTGAAATTTAACACGATATCGTCTATTTAGGTAATTAACCTGCATAATTAATTTCAATAAAATTGATTTACAAATTTTCCGATTAAATCCGAAAAACCATAAACAAAAAAACGACAAAACTTTCTGGTCTCTCTGGTTTTTCGTTTCGTTTTGCTCCCACTGGATCGATTTTGTTCAAATGCAATACGAAACCAAGTTAAGGAATAAGCAACTCACATTGTAAATTTCATCAAAATCGGATAACGCGTTTTTGAGTTATCTTGTATACGGACGGAAGGACGGACATGCATAAATCGATATAACTTTTGATTCCAGACACAACCATACCATTAAAACCTTTCTACGGCGATTATTTCGATGTGTTACAAATGGAGTGACAAAACTAATATACCCTCTGGTAGTACCTACCATAGGGCATAATAAATATAGCGATTAACGAATATTTGAATATTATTCGTTTTACACCATTTTGTCTTAGGCAAACATTATAACAAAAGGGAAATTTTAAAGAAAATTTAATGGATTTTACGTAGACTTTTTTTTCCTTCTGTTCAATTAAATCACAATTTTAAATCCGCATAATTAATTTTATTCACTTTTAATTAAATTCTATATTAAATTAGGTTTTTGCTGAAATTAGTTTTTCTTTGACACAAAAGAAAAGTTTACATAATGAAAATCAATGAAATAACATGTTTGCAATTTCAATATTGAATAAGATATTATTTTCATATAATCGACGAAAATTATTTAAGTTTCAATTTTCATACAAAACCTTGGATCTTGAGAAATTATAAGTGGATAAATTAGGTAAAATAATAAAAATATGGCTTTTAATTGCAATTTGCTAATTTTTCGATTCTTTGCAAATCTTTCAAAATTATGAAATTTTTCATTAAAATCATTGTTTTTCTTAAGAAAAATTGTAACCAGTTTCTGTTTTGACCCAAAAGAATAAAATTGCATAAAATATAAAAATATTTCCAATATTCAATTACAAATCATCTAATAATGTAATTCAATTATTAATAAAATATAACAAAACTATGTTCGATGAGAAATATTTTCAACTTATTACCTGATATTGATCTGTAATAGATAGTAACAAAATTGCAATGAAACTTGAACCGACTATGTTCACCCAGCATAATAATACATATTACCAAATAGAATACAAAAGAGCCCTCAACTTGTATTATTTTACATAAAATTCACCTTGATTCAAACATTGGTTCATTGAGATCCGTGGAGTTGTTTAAAATCAATTTTCACTGAACTGACTACGGGTAAAATGGACCAATTTCTAGAACGCGAGATTAATTCGAATGTACAAGTTTTTGACTTTTTCCTTAGCAAATACAAACTAAAAGGCATTAGCTATTAGCCTCCTTTTTTGAATTAATTCTTATATGGCCGTGCATTTCGTGGTCCATTATATTTTATTTTTGTTTGAGTTGATGCAGAGATAGGGGTATTTTTACTGGCTTTTTTTCTATACTAATATCACATGTAATCATTTCCATAAAAATTGATGAAACGTTTGCAGCGCTGCAAAGCGCGTTTTTTTTTAAATAGTGTTTGTAAAAAAGACTGTAAATACATGAAATTATATATCACACAGAGTCATTTTAACAAACACTATTAATGAGATAGCGCTTGCAGACGTGCCCAAATTGGAAACTCTCATTATTGTATGCTTTTTGCTAATATCAACCTTTTTCCCTCCTTCCTCAACACTAAGGATGATAATATCCCTTTATACTACATTCGATGCTTCATTTATTCGTTGAGTTATGAATGATAATATGATATGCTTGCTTTATGCATACCATATATCTAAAGTGTTTACTTAATTTTTCGGAACTCTGTTTATAGCATGCTTTTTTATATTAGCAATAACCATAATATCTAGAAGAGAATTTTTCCTATACTAAATCGATCATATTTAACTTGTTTTTAGTGTTTGTAAAATGAAAGACTGTAAGTAGATGTATTTTATATCATACAAAATCTTTGTTTACAAATACTAATAACAAATTACATTGTTTGCAGATCGAAAACGAACGAAATACAATTTGAGAATTTTGTTTATTTTCTCTGTGATATAACTTACTAAATCTGTACTAAATCTTATTTTTTCGCTACCATGCGTAAATATTCATCGAACACGGTTATAACATTTTAAAGTGTAACAATTGATACAAGTTTCTAAGTAAAATCAAGAAAGCTTAATCAACTTGTATAATTTTATGCTTAATTTGCAATAATTATTTTGTCATAATTATAAGAAATCACTAAACTTTAACAATTCCAACAAATTCAATGGATGCGAATATAACTGAAGAATTGTTATGCAACAAAAAAAGAAAAACTTTTAATGCTTGTACAATACTTATTGTTGCATTTATGATGCATCTGAGTGAATGCAAAATATGCGTCGATGCACATTTATGCAAACAAAAAACATAATAAAATACCAGTTTTATTATTTTTAAAAGTTAAGAGCTGTATTTAGTGTACGTAGAAGACAATATGACGATGATAACAGCTTAGTGGTAAGTTCTTGGAATCAAGAGATTCAAACCTTGACAACGTCTTTTAAAATTCACTCAACTTTTACTGAAAAAACAAAGTAGTACAATCGACTCTCATAGCTTATAATGTTGAAAGCACTACAAAGTTGTCAATTATCTGTACCATAGTTTAAAATTGGCTCCCCTCAGCTAATTATTACTATACTATAGAGATAGACAAACTTTTCATATTGACAACACATTTAAGTACTTCTCAGACTTCTACGAAACACCACAATTAAAAATATACAAAAATAAACATGTTCTATTCATTAAAAACCTATTTCTCCTCTACGAGGCATTGAAATACGGCACATCTAGCATCGTTTACCGCGGTACACTGGTTATGGAACCTTGCTTTAGGACTTAGGTCATTAAAAATTTGGACTTTACTTCACTAAGTTGTTTGTAAAACTGTTCAGGAGACCAGAATAGTGACAGGAAAAATAATTACAAGATTAAAAAAACTTTTTATATACCACGTTTTTAAATTTTCTGTTGAATCATAAACTTGGCAATTCTATGTATTAATAAATACTTTTTTAAAAATTTTCGCTCAATATTTTTGTAAACAAACTAACATGCTTATTCTGGCATTGTGACAGTTTTGCGGTCAGAAATATTTATGACAATAATATTCTGACTGAAATTATGACTACTACGAAAATTCGTATTCTGGCGAACAGGTCATAATATGTCCAAAATATGAATTTATAACACTTTAAAACTGGTATAATTTGAGCGAGCTTTGGTGGTTATTTGAGAAATAGTCTCGAAAATGTTTGTATGGGTTTGAAATTTTTCTATCGGTGTAAAATTATTTGTGTGTTTAAAAGAATGGTGGAAATTATTCCATATTTATCAATTGAATCACTCAGAGAACCCATATAAAATTCCGTTGTGATGTAAAATATTGTCGGTCAGAACTTATGATATTTTTTTATGACAGTTGTTAGTTATGAGCGCGCCAGAATACCAAATAGTATTAAAAAAAGAGTTATGACAATGACGTCATTTTATGCCAGTCAGAACTTGTTATGACTGCGTTCAGAATAAGGGGGTAAATTCACATGTATTCTGTTTTCAAAATCGTCAAATGTCATTACCCAAAAGTGCAAGCATTGAATTCTATCGAAGCCCCACCTTGCGGATTTTTTCCGAACTAACTTTCCATATAAGAATGCATTGTCATCGTGTTCTGAGCTATTCTAAAAGTTTCAAATGTCTAGCTAGTAGGGAAATTAGTTAAAAATCGATTGCAAGATTTGTACTGGACAAACAAATAAACAAACAAAAAAGCGAGCTAATAAAAACATATTAATAAAACATATTTTCTTTTGATCGAAAAGTTACCTGAAACCGACTCTGGTAGGTAATACAATAACATATTTCTTTAGTATTTTATAATAAGTAACTAAGTAACCAATTAAAAACTGATAATAATAAATAAGAATGCAATAAAATTGTTTCGTTATCCAACATACGACATTTTATCATGTCAATCCAATTTATAGTTTTTATTTTATTTGATATCCAGAAGTTAGAAAAACCGAATTTTACTGTCCGCCATGACAAAACTTCCGCGCTATCACTTATCACTTGAATCAAACTGAAATGGTCAATATTTAATTGTTTCCTTTTTTATTATTATTAATTTTTCTTATGTTTGTTGTTTGTAATTAGAGGCACTCGTAAAACATTTTTTTAAATATTTATAAAATATTAATGTGACATGTTGCCCACCATAAAATTATACACAATATAAAGGGTGTCCCAAAACTCACGCAAGATTTGAATTCTGAGTCATTTGTGCGGTAAAGTGTTGTCAACGAAAAAAAAGACAGCGGGACAGCTGACAGTTCAGGGTTTTTCAAAATGGAGCGCTAAACGAAAGAACAACGTGTTTTCATTGTTAATCAATATTTTTAAAGAAATGAATCATTTCTTGGTCGTGTAAATTCCCGTTTTGGCGACCAGAATTAGCCGGCCAGATCATGTGATTTAACGCCGTTGGATTTTTTTCTTTGAGGTTTTTTGAAATCTAAGGTTTATGCCAACAAACTCATGACCACCCATATTTTAAAAGGGGGAAATTGAGCGTTATATCAACGGAATTCAGACACATTTATTCAAAACGATCATGGAAAATTTCAACAAAAAAGTATTTGCCAGCAAACCCGTGGTGCCATTTACCCGATATACTATTCCATACATAACCCCATACTGTATACATAATAGGTCTGTTTTATTTGCCATACCCTACTCCGGAGCAGGGTATGTGGCAAATAAAACGAGCAGGAGTAGGAGAAAGTTTTAATGCAAATGTTTGTAGCGCTGCTTAGCAACCATATTGTAATGAAATGAGAAACTTTTAGCTAATACACTTTTTATGGTAGAAAACTGAACTAATTTGGGTGCAATAGCTTACACCTGCTCTGAAAGTAGTGTAGGATATGCTCTTTTTTTGTTTTTGTTTTCAATGTAAAAATTTGCTCTACCCCAGAGCAAGTGGCAAATAAAACAGACCTTATGAATCCAAAAATTTACAATTTTTAATTATAAACCTGTGTTTCCTATCAAAATTACTTCTTGCGTGAATTTTGGGACACCCTTTATATGAATATTTTTATATTACCATGTCGTATATTAAAACATATTAATATTGTTGAAAAACTACTTGAAGTAAATCAGTTTTAACTTTATATGAATATTAATATGAATTTTTCTAAAGTTAATTCTCTAAAGAGTTGACAGAGTATCATATGTATTTATGTGGAACTTTTTGTTGGTTTACTGTCACACCGGACTGGTAGGTAAACTGCGAGTCTTCTATCATGTGAATAACAATATCCAGAAAGTAGTTTACTAAGCCGTAGAAAATAATGGGTGCGAATGGTTATATAAACTTTCAGGAAATTGTATCAAGTGTTCATGTCTAGCCCGGAAGAAAGTGAATTCGAATCATAAATTTAATTGCATAGATCTAGCTTAAGAACTGGTTTTTAGTCGTTTTTAAAAATATAAAACTATTTATATTTCCATTTCTTTAAAGAATTATTTTATTACGTAAAATATTTCTTTTTGAGTTTTTCCTAAACAGGGTGGCTTTACCAAAAAATGTAAATACTTGTAGAAGTAAACAAATAAAAAATTATTTTAGTTGTTTTTCCTGAAATTAAGTATCTTTAAATTAAATTTTTCCCAGAACTTAACTATAATTCATTCACCGAAAAACTGAGCCAGGAAAATTGTTTCTTTGTGTTGGTAGTTACACTAGTTTCCGGACAATCAACTGTTACTGGACCCGATACTTTCTATGAAAATGATATTAAAGATTCATTTCTACCAAAATTCTTGGACAATATTGAAACAGCTCATCATTTGATTATAACCTAGCTTTGTATCACATTTGAATAAAATGGAGTAAAACTTTGTTGAGTTATCGTGCATTCAGAAAAGTGACCACATAAGCGTAAAATATCGATAACGCATTTCTGGCTAAAATCTAATAAGTTCATCTCCTTATTACAGACCGAATTTGAATAAAATTAAGTAAGGCGAGTTATAGCAGATATATTAGGAAAATAACCAATTCGAATTCCGTGAAACCCAACGCATATATCTATTTCCGATTATGATTACAATATTCTCTTATAACTTATTAGGGCCTAAGAAAGTAAAAAAATAGAGATTAATAATTAATCTTATCTTGCAAAGTTACAAAATCAACTTATAAATACTTTAAGAAATTTAGAAAACATACTGTTGGCTCAGATTTTTCCCAAAGAACTTTAATGTTAAATAAATACATTTGTTATTACAAAGTAAAATGGAAACATAGCAGAGCAGTAGCTGAACAAAATCTTTGAAGATACATTTGGCTATAGCTCCATAAAAAAAGAAACTGTTACAATATATTAGACAGGGCGGCTTTTCTCACCATTCAGTAAAACTGCTTCCTGAATTCCATTTTGTAACATGATTCCCAATACAAATTGCACTACACAGTTCAAATATAATTAATTTTTTCGGACTTGTTGCAATGGATAACTTTGACTATTAAATTATTTTAAGAGAAATTATATATTTAACGATAACGCACTTTACTAAAGTTTTTAGAAATGGACTTGCTTAACAACATCTGAATATGACAGTCAGGTATAGTCTTCCTACCAAAAAGCTCAAATTAACAGATTGGAGTCTCTTCAACGTAGGTTCGTACGGTTTGCATTATGTAACTTTCCGTAGAATGACCCCTTTCGACTGCTACCACACCTTGGTAGATTAAATTTGATAGTTTTACAGCCCTTAGAAAGGCAACGCGGATGTGTTTTCGTGAGTCAGAACCTGAATGGTGCTATTGACTTCCACTTTTTGCTGGACAAAATGCTTCTTAACATTAATACACGGTCCTTAAAGTCTGTGGAAATATTCAAAATTAGTTACCACAAAACTGAGTACAGTAGAAACGAACCGGTTTCCTGAATGTTGAGGTCAGCTAATGATAACGCCAAAGTGTTTCATTTTTGATTAAGCAAAAGACATTTGAAAAACCTCCTATGCAATGACTGTTGCTTGCATTAAGCAATGTTTACAAAAAAAAAAATACATTCGTTAATCATATTCAATATTCTGATAGTATTCTAGTACCTGTTATTCTTTTCAACTAAAACTTATTTCAAAAATTAACAATAATTTAAACTAAAAAAAAAAAATTCATTCATAATTTTCATAAAAACCAAAATATCTATAGTAGTAGACTTTTTGGAGTTACGCACTATTTATTTATGTATTTTCTTAAACTACTTAAAATTCATGAGGTTCAACAAATCATTAAAAAAAAAAGTCATCAAAATATTTTTAATATTAAAAAACTTCAAAAGAAATTGACACAAATTTAAAAGAAACAACAAAAAGTGTTGATTTTGATCTTATTTAATATTACCGCATCGATTTACAATAAAATCGCGAAAGATTACGTTATAAGGTAAAAAAAAAAAGAAAAACATAAATAAAATTCACATAAAACTCACGAATTTTATACAAATATTTTGAACGATAATTGCGAATACATTTACTTGTATCGAAACGATAACGTCACCATTATCGGTGGGGACACTGCTACTACCTACTACTCTCTACCTACTTAATCTACTTACTATAACTAAGTATCCCTGTGAATTAAATATTAGAAAAAAAAAAAACAAAACAACTGGGGTATATTTTTATATGTGAGCACAAATTGTTTTGTTATCATACATAAATTCATTTAATGAAACTTTCTTTCTTAAAAACATTTGTGGTATATAAACGATATCGTCTAGTTTAGTCGACATCAAATACCAGAAAAGTTGAACCAAGTAAAGATCAGTTCCATAAAATAGAAAAGAAATTTTTAAAAATCCTTTTTTTCATCAAAAATGATTTCAATTAAGTTTTTCGTAAGTTTTGTGAAAATTTCGTGAGAAAATTCAAATTAATAAGGATTTTTTTTTTTTCAAATTTTGTTCACAGGCCATATTTGTTGTTTTTGTTTTATCATCAGTTCAAAGTGCTCCTTTACCAGAACCAGGATTTAAACACCAGTAAGAACATAATATATATTCTATTGGTTATTTTCTTTTTTTAAAAACATTGTGAATTTGTGCGTGAAAAATGATCCATTTTATAAATTGAAAATGAAAGTGACAAAATTTAAAAGGTTTAAAACCCCAAAAAAATTTGCACTTTAATTAGTGCTTTATTATGTCATCGATTTAAAACTTAGCAAAGTTGGAATATGATTTAATAGAAAATTCGGTACAATAGTGTAATTTTGAAGATGCTAATTTGAATATTGTGATTTGAACCAAATCCTATTCCTTGAAGTTGAGCTCATCTTTTTAACAAAATAAAAACAGAAAGTAATTAATTATTACTATATTAAAAATACGGAAGTCTTTATGAAATAATTGAATACACACATATCCCTCAGTTTACGCGAAATAAAGTCATGTGAAAAAAAATCACCAGCATAGATATAAATGAATAAAGATTCGTAATATTCAAGAAGCTTTTACAATAACACATCAGAATATGATCTTATGACAAGATGTCACATATATTCTGATTGAGTAAAATTACTCTCTAAATTGACTAGATTCCAAACTTTGATTCATTATTTAGTAATAACATTACTAGAAATTGAGTTTACTTAAATGTATAATCATTTAAAGCTAGTTATAAAATGTCTAATTATATAAATCGAGTATTCTAGTAAAAATCTGGAAATATGTTTACAATCAGAAGTTTCTAGTTGAAGAATAATTAGTCAGGACTAGAAATCTATTGAATAAAGAAAGTATTAGTTTCATAATACTTGTTAATACAAATGATTGGCATAGCAATTGAAAGGTTATAGAATAGTTATTATATTTCGAATAACAGTTGTATTGTTTGAATAATGTTTAGTTAGAAAAGGCAAATGCACAGATCGATAAACACAGTGTTGAGAATGGTCAAGTCGGTAAAAGACCTCGTTTCTAGAAGCTGATGAGACCCTGGATCAAATCCAGGCTCGGTTCTTCATGTATTTATTTTTCTTTGCCTACAAAATCTAGTATGGGAATATGATGGAATTCTACTACTACTCTTCAGTAGAATAAATAAAAAACGACAATAGTAGATAAATTACAGCTAATAAGCTTGCTTTAATAATCGGACAAGTTTCATTCCTATTTCATATAAGCTTCGGCTTCTCAATACTATTCACATATAAGAAATTTGGATTTTCTTCTTACCAAATGCTTCATTTTAATATGAAATGGATTTTATCAATGAACATGATTCTGTATAAGAATTGGGCCCCATTTTCATGTACAAAAAGAAATAAAAATCATGGCCTGTTTGCTAGAAACTGCTAGCTTACCTTAGACTGGCACTAACTAATTTGGTTAGATATGAAATTAGAAATCTAGTCAAAATTTTCTACCTAGATTTCCAGAGTGCCACCATCTAGTAGCTTAACCTAGCTGAATCCTTTGTAGCTAGATTTGGTTTTAGGCTCGGTTTGAGCTGTTACTGTTACTATTAAGAGTATCGAATACATTAACCATTTTAAAAATGATCGAAAGGATCAAGATTTTTAAAAGGAATGAGAAAAAATTCCTAATTAATATTCATATGTAAAAATTTACTTAATTAATTTTTACAATTTCATTTCCTATTTGGCGAGTTGGCGCTTGTATTTGAAAACTCTTTAACAGTGAAAAGTTTAATTCGAACTGCCAAAATGTTCGAATTAATGTTAAAAAGAAATATATGTTTTGCATACAAATTTAATAAAACGTTCGAAAAAATTTGGAATAAAATTAATTTGCAGTTCCCGTTGATGACTAAATATACGAAATTTTTTTTAATTTCACTTTTATAGATTTATTTACTTATATATATTAATTAAAATATATAATTTTCTTTTTTATTTCATTTATAGTGAACATTACGTAATTCATGTTCCATACAAAGTGCATCATCATCATCATCACCATGTTGAAAAAGTTCCGATCTTCAAAGAAATACCAGTTATTAAACATGTTCCAATTTATAAAGAAGTTCATGTTCCAGTTCCAATTTATAAAGAAGTGCATGTACCATATCACCATCATGAAGAACATCACCACGAACATAAAGGATGGTCATCTGGATGGTATTAAAGTGCTAAACATAATTGGATAAACGTTTTTCATCCATCTTATTCCATTACATTTTTATTATCATACATACTTTTTTTTGTAAATAATATTTTTAATATTTTATAAGTCTTTTTTAAGTTTTGTACAGTCAATTAGAAAGAAAAACAAAAAAGTGCCTAAGAACCTTAGAAATTTTATATAAAACAAAAACAAAAGTTCAACAATTAAAATAAGATAAATAAAAAAATATATTTAAGTTCAAAATTTTTGTTTCTTTAATATATCTGAATAGGTTTATATTTTCCAGATAAGAAATTCACTCGAATTTACCTAGATTTAGAAGTTCAGATCAAACAAATCTGAAGTCTGGATAAAATAATATATACTACGTATACATGAAGAATCCAAATCAGGTCCGAAACTAGGTTTAAATTCACGAATACGCTAGTCTAAATTGAAATTTATTTAGTTTTGATGCATGTGCCACGGTTTTCATTAACTGTGTAAAAAATTACAATCGTTTATGATCTGGACTACATTCAAACCTGATTTGGAGTCGATATTTCAGCCTTTTGTATTCATATACAAGATTCCAAATATCGATCTAATCTTGACTCCTCGATTTTTCGACTCTCGATATATACGTAGTACTAGTCTGTCGGAACTTTTAGACAAGTTTCTGGCTGAGGTTGGTTTGACTACATTTGACCAAGTTTCACTCTGGACATAGAAATCTTGTGGAATCTTGTAAAAAGTTAATAATCTATTACTAGTTTCTTCAGAAAATGACTATTTATAGCATTTTAATATAGTTTATGAAATAAAAACTTAAATAAAAGATTTCCAAAAATTCAATTCTTATGCAAATCAATTAAACTCCTTTTTCTTATGTAATTATTTTGTTTTGATTTTATTATTTCCTAAAAGTGTAAATATAAAAATTGAAAGTTATAAAACACTACATCATCATCTTCAAAAAAAACCAAACAAAAAATTAAAAATATCCAGCGAAGGTGTTAAATTTGACGTGATTATATCGATGAAATATTAAAATGGAAATTACTGGTTTTTTCTTAAATAATAATACTAAAATTAAATCTGTTTTAAACGATTCAAAACGGAAAATATATAACTATTAAAATTATGCAAATTTTTAGTGATGACTTATTTGGAAATAATTTGATTTAAAATTGAATAAAAAGAAAAATTAGTTTTTTAACATTTTTTCAAATCAAAATTATATTATAAAGTTTCTGTTCAAAAAATTGTCGTTAAAGCATAAACTACTTCATGTGTTCCAACTACATAACTACATAAAATATTATAAAATTGAAGACTAATTCCTGAGCCATTAATAGCCTTACGCCCGCCGCACACTTGAGCTAAGCGAGCTAAATTACGTCAGCTAAGTTTCTCGCTGAAAGTAAAAAATTCAGCATTTGAATTGGTCGTTGCACGTTGCGAAGTTTTGAAACTACGTCGCCTGGTCATGAGCGACACGAACTAAGCTCTTTCACGTAGTTCAGACCTCAACTACGCGAACGAGCTTCGCTGTCATCGCTGACTATAATTTATGCGTACTTTCGGTATAATACAGTGTAGAATCGATGCTTGCAAAAGTGTAGTATGTTTTCTTTATTTTGTGGTGGCATCTTGTCGACATAAATGTGTAAGTGTCAAGTGTAAAAGGTCTAGTCATCGATACTGTACTCGCACATTATATCTCTCTGACGGCTCAAATAGAATTGATTTAATGAATTTACCAAAAATATCGCCGCGTAGCTTAGTTCAAGTGTGCAACGGGGTTAGGAAGACCAGCTAAGAAATGTAACTATAGCGAGGCTCGCCCGCATAGCTTAACTAAAGTGTGCGGCGGGCCTTATAATCCAACTGTATCGATTATTATTGCTAATGACAATAACCAAAAACGCTATTCTCTACTACAACTCTTATGTAACGTATTATCAAGGAGTACCTGGTCACAACATTCTAGGTAAGGAAATATTTTGTTTTTATTTTATGTTATAACATCGGCAAAGAAGTCTAAAACTACGTAAAGTCATAGTCAATACGTAGTTGGATAATAAGGAAGAAAATGTATGTTTTCAGAACATTTATTAGCAAAAGAATTTGTTAGAACAAGGGCGAACCTAATAATGAAAATAAAATTAAGAAAATATTTAAAGGACATTTTTACTAGAATTCCGTAATTTTATACATTTTTCAATTTTATCCTTTCTCAACGAAATTATAATATTAAACAAATTAAATTAAATTAAATTAAATTAAGCAAAATCGAAATAAAAAATAAAAACTGTAACGTAATTTTTATACCAATCATATTTAAAAGAAATAATACTCCTAAGTGATAGGCAATTTTGCTACTCCAACATCACATCATTTGTCTTATTGGAGATTCCGAATTTCTTTGCAAATGAATAATTGTAGAGTTTCCAACTAAATACATCAATATATAAATTGCATATTTTGTGGTTAAATTTTACAGTATTTTTTAAAAAACAGTTAAATTTTAACTGAAATTTTTTTTTAAATTTTAAATGAAAATATTATATTTAGATCAACAGTGGCGGTACAATATCGTAGATTGAAATAAATCAATTCTGTATTGAAATGTTATTCTTCATTTTTTTGATAAAATTCATTATCTTGGATGACAATTTCTCTTCGTAGAACGACGAAATTATTATAATTTCCACAATTTCGTCTTCATCAAAATACTTCTCAGGCATCAGTTCTGTGAATAAATCTACAAGAACAAATCAATATCAGTTCGACTCACTCAATATGGTTGAATTTTGAAACCCCATTCTTCCCGATTCAATTTACAATTTTCGAGTGCAGTTTTTTTTACCATTTCACAATTGATAAAATATATGTATAAAAATCACAAGTCTAATATCTTAGACCTTAATAAGTAAGAATTGTAATCGTACAAAAATTCAACGAAAATGGATGTTTTTGGGATACCCGGAATCCGAATTAATTATTTTCCCAATATACTCAACCTTCTTACCTATAGCACGGGTTTCTACACAAGAAACAAGAAACGACAAAATTGCGAGAACCCTTATTCCCATTATCTTTTTCCTTAGGAACCTATCTATGATACTGTGTTATAAAAGAGTTGGGTGTATCCCTTAAAGTGTGTCAGTGCGTCTGTAATCACTTATTTTGTAAACACAATAACTTGAAAACGGGTTATTCAATTCTAACCAAATTTGGTATAACAAGAGAATGAACTGATTAAGATTTTAGCAGGAAGTTCGTAACCGAAAGTAGTTCTTTTCAAACAAAAATACAAATTTTCCTTATTTTTGTGGAGGTAACTCGAGAACTACTTTAGGAATATTAACAAAGTTTTGTATACATAAATTCTAGAATAAAAGGAAGTACGGGAAGTACTAAACTTTGGGCCTAAATATGACTGTATCCTAATCGCTTGTTGGATGATAACGAAATTTATTACACACGACGGATGGTATTACAGGAATAATTGATTAACCCCCCTATTCTGGCACTGTGACAGTTTTATTGTTATAAATATTTATGACAATAATATTCTGACTGTAATTATGACTGCTGCGAAAATTCGTATTCTGGCGAACAGGACATAATTATGTCCAAAATATGAATTCATACCATTTAAACTCGTATAATTCGGGCGAGCTTTCGTGGTTATTTGAGAAATACCTACTCTCGAAAATGTTTGTATGGCTTTGAAATTTTTCTATAGGTGTAAAATTATTTGTGCGTTTAAAAGAATGGTGGAAATTATTCCATATTTATCAATTGAATCACTCAGAGAACCCATATAAAATTCCGTTGTGATGTAAAATATTGTCGGTCAGAACTTATGATATTTTTTTATGACTGTTGTTAGTTATGAGCGCATCAGAATACCAAATAGTATTTAAAAAAAAGTTATGACAATGACGTCATTTTATGACAGTCAGAACTTGTTATGACTGCGTTCAGAATAAGAGGGTAACCCAGCAACTCCATTGGACTTATTTCAAGTCTACGGGCGCCATTTTGAAGACATTAAATTTGTAGGTGGGCAGTTGATATCCTGACATTTTATTTGTAAAAATGCCGTTGACGAAGAAACAATGCCATTTGTGCTGCACAAATTTATTATACAAATATTTTATATATGTTGTTTCAACTAAAAATGCGTTACGGTTGGCAGGAATGAATGTTTTTTTATTATAAAAAAAAGGATCCAACTAAAATCATTAATATTTCTAAAAATTTTTCATAAAAAAAATCATTTTGAAATAAAATTGTTCTAATATCAATCCTTCCTGGAATTGTAATTAGTAATTAGTAAAGATTCTTTCTAAAATCCATTCCATGATCATTACGAATATTTCTAGTACTTTTGTCATAAAATGATACGAATTTTAAACCAAATTTATTTTTAAATGAAATTCATTAAATTGTATACATTTTATTTCTGTCGTTTTAAAGGCGCCAAATTAATTTTTTCTAAAAAAAAAATATCTAGAAATTAAAAATATCTGGAAAAACCTATATATTGCATATTCAATTCATTGTAACCATTTTTAATTTCAATACGTCAAAAATAGGTCTGGAAAAAGTCTTCCTCAAAAAAGTCTATGTTTATGTCGGACTTTATGTCCAACTGAAATTATGTTTAATTTTTAAATATTTAATTTAAAAAAAAAAATGATTATGACAATTTACTTGTTTTTGCCTATAAATTACATATTTATACGCAATTCTTTTTATAACCCAAAAAAAAAAAAAAATATTGAATTAAAAATTCTTAAAGCATTTTATTTTATTTTTTATATAATTTTAAATAAAAAAAAATTAGTCCGAATTTATTGCGATAATTTAATCATTAAAGATATTACATTTTTTTTTTTGTTTATGTTCCACCATAAACGACAATCATTTTAAAAATTGATAGATTCCAAACAAAAAAAGTGCTTCAAAGGTAAAATTAAAGGAAAAAAAAAATTACCGAAATTTTAAAGGCCTGTAAACGACCTTGGCAAGAATGAAATTTCATAAGAAATCATCGAATAAAAAAAGAGAATACCCCAAAAAAAAAAAAAGATAAACAATTCGAAATGAAAGTAAATAAAAAAAAAAAAAAACGCGGTTCGATGTTTGGAATCTTAATGTTTACTTTTTATCATCATCAGTTTTTTGTTTTTTTTTTTTTTTTAACAAATATTGCAAATTTAAAAAATTACTATCGAATTTGTTGCTACAGCATTCGAAATTATGAACTATGTAAACGCAGTCCGAATTTAAAAATATGCATTTTTTGAGTAGCACACAAAAAAAATGGCCAGGAAAAAGTTTCAATCAATTACAGTGACCCACTTTCGATTAATACAAATATTTGTACTTTTTTTTTTCTCAATTACAACTTCCAATATTAATTTTTACATTATTAACAAGATTTCTGCAGATTCTCTTGAATATGTGTCTGTTTCTAAGTCATTCACACATGTAAAAATGACCACAATTATAAATTATGTTTTAAACAATAACTTTATATGCAAAAATATTGACGCTCTTGTCAAGGCCGTTATTAGCATAAATTGTATATAAAATTTACAACTTTCCGTTAAAAAAAAAAAATTACTACTAAAATGAAAACATCAATACTCATTCGACCTGAACAAATATTTACAGCCCTCAAATATTGACGATTAAAGTCTTGTAATATGGCAACATAATTTAGTAGCATAATAAATTATGTTTACAATTCTTATATTTAGTAAATAAAAACGTAAATTGAAACAAATTAATAAAGTAAATATTAAAAAAAAAAAATGTTCATTCACAATATTTGAATTTCGTATTAGAATATTCTTTTGTGAATTATGTATTTTGAATGATTATGTTATACTAAAGGCACACATAGGGTATTCATACCTTAGTATCGATACTACAGTATAGCCTTGTACCCTAGTATAAAAAGGCGTTGGCACACATAAGATATAGTATTTGTCTGGCATTTGAAATTCTGCCAATTCAGCGAGAATATGGGAATTTCTTTTCGCTCCTCTTAAATCCTCTATATGATTCCTATAAACATCTATAAATTTTTAAGTTTCATTAACTCATAAAATTTTGCGTATTTAATTACTTTTTTCACTTTTTTAAAATAAAATTTTCAAAAAAAAAAAGTGTAAACATGTGTCAATTGTTCAGCTAACCTACAAAATTTCATTCGCTATTTACCGCTTCAATAAAAAGGCGCGACAATCACTCAAGAATAGATTAAGTTAGAAAAGGGAATACCACCTACTTTTTCGAATTTAAATACCAGATTTATGCTACGTAGTTGAAATGATATTCGGCTAGTATTCGACGACACACATATGGTATACTACATGGTTTCCTTAAACTATGGTATGAATACCCTATGTGTGCCTCTAGTATTAGACGGGAAACAGATAGGTACATAAAGAGTGATTTTTTTAGAGGTTTGTTTTTCGAATTCGCCAGACTTTTTCTAGCGGTATCCAATTTGACAGCTGATAGATAATTTATGTTTAGGTTGGTTTGCCATTTCATGATGAATAAACTTATGATTGAAAAACAATCAAGGATACTTTGAAAATCGTTCCCGTTATTTTATCGCAAAATGGTGTTCAGTGTCGAGGCTCATTTTTGGGTCAATGGGTTTATTAATATGCAAAATTGTCGCTTCTGGAGTGGAAACAACCTAGAAGAGATTCTAGAGATCCCAATACATTCAAAAAAATGAGGTTTACATGCTGGGGGTATCGTTGGTCCTTATTTCTTTAAAAATAAGGCGGGAGCTCTTATTATGGTCAATCAGAGTGTTACCGAACCATAATGAATGAATTCTGGTTCGAAAATATAGATGAGATTGATCCTACTGAGATGTGGTTTAACTAGAAAGGTACTATGTGTCATACATCGACAGAAACAATCGATTTATTGAAAAAAGGATTTAGCTATAATGTGATTTTGAGAAATATTCCTGTAAATTGGCCTCCACGGTGGTGTGATATGACATTTCTCAAACATTTTCTATGGGTTTTTGTGTAGTCGTTGGTTTGGGCTGATAAACCAGCAATAATTGGCCAAAATTATTCGCGTTATTCGTGACATATGACCGCAATTGATCGAAAATACAAGCCAGAATTGAACTGACAGTACGCGCTTTGTCAAGATCAGTCACGGTGGCCATATGCCCAAAGTCGTTTTTAAATATTATTGCCATGAATAGGTCTTTCGAATAAAATAAGATTTTTGATTAAAAGTTGATTTTTTGTGTAATTTTTTTTAATTTAAAGTTCATTACGCTAAAAAATCACCCTTTATAATGTTTTTATAAAATTTCAGATCACTAGAATCAATAAGTTTTGAACTCGTTATCATATTTTAAAGGAACTAGGATTTGTAGGTTATATTTTGAGGAATAGTTCATTTCCTTTCATTTTGATATCTTCCCGAAACATTTTGATAATTTTCCTAATTCTACCCCTCGACCGCCTAAACTGTCAACAAAAGAAATTCCTAGAATCTTGTGATGTGTTCGTGAAATAGCTGGAAACTTACAAAGGATATGTGTGTCAGCTACGACCATGTCCTCGCAGTACCGATGAAGATAATTTTGCGTTCGTTAAATTTAATTTTTTTAGCATGTTTCTCTAGTAAACAGTGCCCCAATAATATCCCACTTAATATAAGAAACTTGTTTCTGTCCCAATCGATAATAAGCATGGACTTCTTGTAATTTAGTTATGGCTGTAAGCTCAAAGTTTCCTTTAAGGTTCTACTTTGCTTGTTTCATTTATGCCTAATGTGTAGGGAGGGGGATTTTAAACAGCTCCCTCCCAACTTGGCTGTCGATTCCACAGTGAGCTGCAACCCAGCACCTTGATCATATTATCTTGAATAATTGGCGACAGAATTTCGACTATCTTTGAATTTACAGTAATTGAACAAAGCGAGCTTTGCCGTTTGAATAAATAAAGATAAACGCATCACAAATAGATAACTTCTTCAAACTGTTTTCCTGCAGCCTTTAGAATTTACCACACTATATGACGTTCTTCAAAAAAGATCCGCGATTCTTCTCCACTTTTCAAGTCATCCATGAATATATCAATATATCCATCTCTCGTGATTATATCATATTCGAATTCATGCCAGTTCATTCATCTAGCAAAAAAATACCCAGAGGTACTTCCGTACAGTACAAATTAATAAGCAATATATAAACCTTCCCGAAAAATACATGAAATATTCACAAATATATTTTGAATAGAAAATCAGGAAATAGGAACTGATTTTTCCCGTACAACTCCACTTGATGTTACTATAAATGTTAGTTTTAAAGCTTCTTTATAATATTTGTATTTTATATCACTTTACACAATAATTGTTAACAATTGAATGAATAAAAATGTTTAAATGGAAAACAATTGATAAGTAAAAGTTTCAGTAACATGACTTGAAAAGTTGAACTCATCTTTGTGAGTGACGATAGATTCGTTCTTTAAGAAAAAAAGAAAATCATGTTTTCCGAAATCATGTTAATATGAAACTCCAAAATAACGTAAACCCGTGTTATATGAAGAAAATCAAGATAATATTGCAAAACAGTTTAATGAACCGCGTTATAAAAGCATTATCTATCCAATAAATGCGCCCAATTTACAATGTAAAGGGTGTCCCAAAATGTACGCAAGATTTGAATTATGCGCCATTTCTGCGTTAAAGTGTTGTCAGCATGACAGCTGACAGTTCAGGATTATTAAAAATGGAGCGCTACACAAAAAACAACGCGTTTTCATTGTTGAGCAATATTTGAAAAATAATGAATCATTCCTGGTCGTGTAATCTTTTGGTGATCCGAATTGGTCGCCCAGATCATACGGTTTAACGACGTTGGACTTTTTTCTTTCGGGTTTTGTGAAGTCTAAGATTTATGGCAACAAGCCCACGACTACCCACGCCTTGAAGGAGGAAATTGTGGAAATTTAACGCTGTATCAACGAAATTCAGCCATATTTATGCAAAACGATCATGGAAAAATTCAACAAAAAAGTACCTGGCTCATACATAATCTTTAGCCGTGGAGGCCATTTACCCGATAAGCTATTTTATATACAGTGAAACCTGTATAAGGAGGAATCGCACGGGACCAGGAATTTTGTCCGGCTTATACAGAGTCCGGTTTAGACAGTTTTCACTGTACAACCCTATACCTCAGTATAATAAAAAGACTGTAATTTGACAGGGAAATGAAGAGAAATTAGACGCGATCTTCCCAATACTTCCTATGAGAATGACAAAAAGAAAAAATTCCGCACAAAATAAGGAAAGAAAATTAAAATTTTTCATTAGAAAGAAAGAAGTAACCTATAAATCAAATATATTAAATTTTACCACGTACTCCCTATAAAATAATTGTAGCAAGGAAGACCAATAATAGTCTTATAATAGTCTTATGCGTTTTCAGCAAAAGAATGAATGAAAGAAAGAAAGCAACAAACCCCGCGTGCTTCTTAAGCGCCTAATCCACGTCCTAAAACTTTTTTCAAGTATTGGTACCTGTAAGAATATATTGTACCAAAGTTTTTTTCAAGTGTTAGAGCCTATATAACAGCACTTTTTATAAGCACGTGGGTTTTTTTTAAGTAGAAGAAATTTTTTGTTATGTGTTTTTCAAATATGTTAAGTGTTAGTGCCTGTATGAATTATTATTTACATAAATGTTAGAACTGCTTATTAAACCTAAATGCATATTCATCTCTGTTACACCAACATAGCGTAATCTAAAAAAAATGATAGAACATAAAAAGATGGCGGTTTTTTTTTATATACATTTTTTATTGAGAAAAAGCACACATGCATGGAAAATAACAAGAATGGGTGGCAAAAGCGGGCGTAAAGGAGGTCACTCGTAATTTTTCACATTTTGTTCGCCAGTTTTCTTACTGTTTATTATACTGTGCCTATACTTTATACTTTATAAATCAATAAAAAATTTAGGAATTTTTAATTATAAACCTATGTTTTCTATCAAAATCACTTCTTGCATGAATTTTGGGACACCCATTATAATGAATTTTCATGAAAATAACATTATATAGATTTGACAATGTTATTCTATATAAAACATTAGTATTTCTATAGTTAAAATCTTTAAATATTTACTTTCACTTGGAGAAATATTTCTCTTATAATTTTTGTTGATTAAAATTATGTCCGTTATAAAAGCCACAAAAACATATAACCATCTTTCAATTGATCAAACACTTCCCAATATATACCTATATTGATTACATATTTTTTAAATAGCTTTCAAAAAAAAACTTCTATGCGAAAACTTGTTTTTAAAATTTATACAAAAATATATTAGACATTTTCATATACGGTAATATGGCCGTACACCGTCGTGTATTACCATTAACATACAAGTTAAAAAGAAAAAAAAAAACTCATTGCAATATAAAAATGGCATCGACTTTCTTCCATCTATAAAACATCTTAAAACTCGGAAGCGTATACTATAAATGATCAAACAGTATAAAACCAGTTCCGTATATTGTCGCAATAGAAGTATCCGCCCGCGATTTTATTAGTAAAAAAAGGCTCACTATTTATGACTTCATATAACTACTTAAGAAAACCCTACACCTTCATAGGCCATACATATATTAGATTTTATGTAATAACATCGACAAGCAATGAATTTAATGACCCCGCTATCCAAAAAAGTTAAAGATGGTTTTACTTTTGTTTTTTTTTTTTTTTTAAAGAAATTGTAATCTTTTAGAGATAGAGACCCATTTTCTTATATTTTTCGTTTAGAAAATATTCATTGGCAATGTCAAAATTTTATCATAATCTAAAAATGGATATTGTTAATGACTTTATAACTAAAAACTGACCTCCTCAATATTTCAAATCGAAACTATATATTATAAATATTCGATCGAACCGTTAAACACAAAATGGACCCATTATAAATATAATTTGAATTTAAAATTAATTTTATCCATATTTAAAAGAAATTATTCAAGCTGAAGAAATTTTTAATTTTTAGAGACGTCAATATTTTTATATTTAGTAAGTTTTCATCTAAAAAAAAAAACAAAAAAACACACAGGTGAAATGTTACGCGCATGGTAATTTGTCGCTGATTTAATTTTCATGTAAACGCCAGAAGTGTGATCTTGTTACTTTCTCTATACCTAATTATAAAGAGAAGAAGATAGGAAGTCTTAATTTATACATGCGCTGCACAGCCAACTTATACAATGAACGATCATACATGTTTTATACATATGTCAGAATGCTCTAAAAACGGTTTTTACGAGTTTTGTTTCAGACCATATATTTTCGTTTTCTTAACTTATATTTCACTACTTACCACCATGTCCAAATTGATCTTATTTCTGCTTTTTACAATAGACGGTGATTAAGTTTGTATGTGTTCTCGTACTGCGATATTTAAGATCTATTGTACCCTCTCTTCTTTAGTGCAGTATTTAGGTTAACTTCCCATTCTAGAGTACCTCCCCAGCTCTAGTTCTCTTAGGAATTTTAGTATCCGAAGTGGGTCAAGAGATTGTATCTCAATTGGAGAAAAGCAATATGCCCCCTGACGTTTCCTCCCCCTACCTACGAAGAGAATGTGCATCGGTATCTCCTCATCCCCCTCCCAATCGGCAGGTGCTATCTAATTGGAGTCCTAGTATTTTAAAGAGTGCTTGGAGCCCACAGTGTCAGTACTCTTATATTCTTCTTATTAGTGCTAATAAAGGCTTTGAATATTTTGGAGTTGTACTCCCCGAGGAGATCTTTGGTCTGTCTTAGTCGTGGTTGTATTTCCCAGTGCTTGGTTCTTTCTAACGCCTCTTCTTTCATTAAAATATCTCAGATTATGTGTGGTCCGATGACACGAAAGGGTTCCGTTTGTCGGCTCCTTCGTTGCTTTATAAAATAAAAAAGTTTAGTAAATTTGATCAGTAATTCCATTGGAATCGGTTATTCCATCGATGAAGTTTTTGAACCTATGGCATTAATGGAAAAGGAATGTATAAGGAATGCATGAAAGAAGTTATTAACATATCTGTGCTGTGCATGCCGAAGCGTTGCCTAGATTATTTTAATTTGATTTTTTTTTAAACTTGACAGCAGTTCATTATTAATTGGTTAGAGGAAAGATTGTATTCAATTTTAAAAAGTTTTTAATAGTGTCTTTGTACCAAAAGCGGGTTTTTTATCCATGCATTCCGCTTACTGCTGGAAACAAGCCAGGAAAAAAGTATACATGGGATTGACTTATGAGCTGGAATCGTTTCGGCATTACAATTTGAAAGACAATAGGAATAAACAGGAAAATAAATAAAGTCATTTATCTCGAAGTCAGTATATACTACTTCAATTTATATTATGTATAGAGAAAGTATAAATTCAATAAAATTTTATAGTTTCTTTCTTTCTATACAAAATTTGTTAAGAAATGTAACAACAACTCATTAATCCGAATATGACGGATCATAAATCATGCATTTTATGGAAAATTTTTGTTTATTGTATTAAAAATAAACCTAATAAATATATTCAGAGATTTTAAATATCTTTATAAAGTTTCTATTTGACATGTTAATGATGTTTGTTTCTATTATCAAAGTTTGATATGTTTGGTATGTTAAACAACTGAGATTGACTCGAATATTGACCTTTTTATTACAGAAAGTTTTTAATTGGGTGGGTAGTCAAGAAAGCCATATACTTAGGTCTTGCAACCTATTATACCGTTTATATTATTTTTTTTTTTAGTTACGCCCTAACTCATCGGGATCGACTGCTTAATGTGCCCTCCGAAACATGGACAGAGGATTGAAATCATAAAGTTAAACTAAGAATAGGTGAATTTTTTTTTCTTTCTTTCTACCTAACTGGGGTTTGAACCGACGATCATAGGACTTTGTTCGTTACTCCCGACATTATTGAACTTAATCTTTGATCTCCTGTTATTTTTAAAATTGTAATATGAATTACAAAATCTTTAGAGAATAAGAAATTTTGGCATCATCATTAAATGGGTGTGGTATATAAAGTGTTAAAACAACTTTCCATTTCATCTTTTATGAATAAACAATTTCTCGTAATAAAAAGAATTGGAAATATATTTTAGTTTAAAATCTTCTTAAGGAATCTATTCCTGACAGCAGGAATGAACATTACACGCAGAAAAATCACCAAGATTTTTGCTATAGCACTGCCAACTGAATTTTTTGTTGTCATAACTGAACTTAAGTTGTGAAGTTTGAACTTTCAGTTCTCACCACTAAAATTCAGTTATTACAACTGAGTTTTCAGTTCTCACAAACTTCAATTGTCAGAACTAGCCTAAATCTATAGATTTTAAGATTACAGACAAAAATCTTACTATTCATTTACTTAAAATTTAAGCAATTCTTATATAACAATTAGAAATATCTTAAATTTATCTTTAATAATTTGGACTAAAATATTATTTAAAAAAAAATTGCAAAACTTTTTTGTGTTTGACGACACAAAAAACCAGTCTAAGTCTATAGCTTCCAGCAAAATGTTAACTTTGCTTTAAAAATTTCCACATTGAGATTTAATTCCAACTATTTTTTTTTTTCTTAAAACAATCAAATTTCTTAATACAAAAATCTCTTTTAAGACAATTTAAAAAAAAAACGTTGATAATTAATAGTCCAAGAAGAAGTACCGCATGCCGAACATGTTATACAATTCGCTTTCTACGCACTCATTTATAGAAAAAAAAACTTTTGGTTTTTTTTACAATACATATAACCTGACATTGGTAATTTCTGCCAAATTCATTTCGTCTCACCAACAATATTGTAATCAAAACAGAAAAAAAAAATAGAATCCGATTAATTTTCACTGATTTATTTGAAATTTACTGAATTAGCATCGAAAATAACGCCTCTGAAAAGTGATAGTTTAATAGTTTTTTTTTCGTGTGTTAACATTAATTGCATTTTTTTTCCTTCAACAATTCCCGATTGAAGAGAACCTTTTATCTTTTCAATGTTAATTTTCTTTTTGATTGCACATCAAGTAAAAGTTTATATTATTGTCAGCAATTCAAGTATAACACAATAACAAACCCAACATAATATGGTAGCAAACAGCAAAAGTTTTGATACTTCTCTACAATACTAAAAGCAACTTAATTTCATTTCAGAATAATACGTAAATCAAAAATGTAAATAACTATTAAAAAAAGTTAATCATATAAGTAAATTACAAAATATACGTTAAAAATTTTAACACTTATCGTTCATTGCCTTCGGGCCAATTAATTAAAAGAGTTTTCAACATATTTGTATGCCCTATGGTATATCAGACAGTATATTAGTTTCGTCACTACATTATTAACGTATAGAATTAATTATCTCAAAACTGTCTCAAGACATTCGATGTGTTATATCGATTTATGGATGCCCGTTTATCTTCAGTGTAGACTTTACGCAATAACTCAAAAGCACGTTGCTCGATTTTAATGAAATTTGCAATAAAGAGTTTACAATTCTTTTACTAACAAAATCGGTCAAAGGGGAAAGAAGTTATAAGGCAAACATCAGGATAATTCTTTCGTTGTTCGGATTGAATTCGAAAATTTGTGCAGCAATTCCGTTTTAGTTAATTATGTAAATTAACTTACATAAATAGAGGATATACTGGGTCTGTTTTATTTGCCACTTGCTATGGGGTAGAGCAAATTTTTACATTGAAAACAAAAACAAAAAAAGTGCAAATCCTACACTACTTTCAGACCAGGGGTAGCTCTCACACCGAAATTAGTTCAGTTTTCTACCATAAAAAGTGTATTAGCTAAAAGTTTCCCATTTAATTACAATATGGTTGCTAAGCAGCGCTACAAACATTTGAATTAAAGGTTTTTTCTACTCCTGCTCGTTTTATTTGCCACTTACCCTGCTCTGGTGTAGGGTATGGCAAATAAAACAGACCTACTATGTCAAATTTCGATAAAAATCGATCCAAGAATATTACAGAAAGAAATTGTTGTATGGAAAAATTGGCTTGTGCAAAAAGTTATATTGTTTTTCTGTTTATTTTTTTAGATCTACTTCAGAAACTGATTTACTGATTAATATAAAATTTTGCAGAATAAATTTCTCCATTTAGAACCGCGATTATCTGTAAATTAGAGTAAATTTGAAAAAAAAAGAAAACAAAGTTACGAAGAAAAAGCTTTGAAATATTATTAATTTCCTCGAAGTTAATTCATTATTAACTATGTTACAAGTCCAAAATCTATCAGAGGCCATTAAAAAATCGGGTATATGCCGATTTTAAGTTTTTATATGTTTTCTTCTTTTCATTTCAAAGCATTATCAAAAAATGTTTGAATTACGATGTAAATGAAAAGTATTTTTGATTAGACTAAAAATTGGATATTGATGATTAAAAAGTGAGAAAATTTCTAATATTACAAATTAAAAAAAAAAACTGAAGAAAAACAAAAAACTTTGTTGCGTTTTAAAGATTTTTCGGTATTTTAAATCGACTTAATATAAATATTCTCACTTTCTCTCTAATTACCTTTGGGCTAAAAATCTTATGCAATCAAAATCGTTCGCGTTGTATGGACCAAAGACAATTAACTAAATTATTTTCTATTTGGCACATTTTTGTTCGTTTTATTCGCATGAACACTAAATTATTGCAAAGATTTCATCTTGTAAAATGTTTTAGAAGAAATTTTTTTGTTTTTTTTACTAATTAAATTGTCAACTTTCAATTTAATATATAATTAAAAATAATTTTAATGTTATTTATAATGTTTTCAACAAATAAAAATAAATTTTAAGAAAAATTTCGCATCCACTTAATACCTCAAATAAAATATGAAGAAATTCCTAATTTAATAGGATAGGGTATATTGGAGTAATTCTGAACCTAATTTAGAGTTCAATACATAAAATTTCTTAATTTAGTGTATGCTTCAAAATCTTATAAAGGGTGAATTTTTAGGGGTTTGGTTTTTAATTTAAAAAAAACACAGAAAAATTTAAAAAGTATATGAAATTTTTATTTAAATCGATAAATCAATTCTTGCCATTTACTTTTTAAAGATTATTTCATGTAAATCTTGACCACGACTACGTTTTAAGTGGTCCATTCGAGAAGTCCAATTTTAAAGCACTTTCTCGAGCATTTTGGCTGGTATTTCGCTAATAACACGAGTAATGTTGTCTTCCAAGGCTTCAATTGTGGAAGTCACTCGTCTATGCCGATAAACCAAATTCAATTGAAGCCTTGGAAGACAACATTTCTCTTGTAACCCCACAAAAAATAATCTAGGAGCGTTAAATCGCACGATCTAGGCGGCCAACTTACCGGACCGAAACGTGAGATAAATTGCTCATCGAACTCATCTTTCAATAGGTATTAACAAACCCATTCAACCAGAAATGAGCTTCGATTATGACGACCATAAAATAGTCGAAGTGCACGAAAAACATTTTTCATAGAACACGATTTTTGATAATAAAATTAAATAATTTGTAAGCTCTGTTCGTTCTGAGCATGTTTGACTTTGGTACATCTCACGAATCACGGGCGAAATGTCAATAAGGCAACACTTAAAAACCAAACGCCTTAAAAATCACCCGTTATTTATCCTGAATCCCTAAATGAGAATGCATTTTTTTTTAGCAAGTATTCATAATAGTGAGTAGTGTTGTTGTAATTTTCAAAAACATTCAATTATTCAGGTTAATGGAAGTTTTTAAATTAAATTAAAAAAAAGTGTTCACAATTACCCGAGTTAATCCTTTACAATAAATAAAAAGAAGTAAATATTTTAGGGAAATACCCGGATTATAAATTAAACTTGCATTTGACTTGTATTTAATTTAAATTTTAAAATCAGGAAACAGAACTAACTAATAAGCCCTAATAAGAGTGTATCACGGAGTAAACAGATGATCAGATTTAAATCGTATTATTAAAAAAAAAAAGTATATTAAATAGAATTTGTTTAAAAATTTGCTATATATAACAAATAATTGACTATTATATAATATTAGTAACTCCCCCACAACACGGTGTCATACAATAAGGTTTCGCTCTAACCCATGCATAGAATATGAGTAACACTTGAATTTTATTATGGCAATATTCTCAAGTTGCATTTTAATGGTTTTTCTTATGAAATTGAGTAGGTACCTATCTGCCGTGTTACAGGAGGGTTATCTATACCTAGATGTCCAATGAATCCTTTTATGAATCTGTAAGTTACAGTATAAGTGTTGGACTTAATAACGATCGAGAGAGTATCATCACCGGTAGTAATACCGTCTACACCTATACATGATATCCCGCATTTAGAAGTTAATTCTTGAAGGGGCGATTTTCTTGTTTTATTCTTAGAGGAAAAATGTTCGCTTTACGGAGCCTGACATGGAATGGTCCTTCATTGTAGCCAGCTTACAAAGATAGGCTAAAATTGTTTGGGTTTAGATTCTTCGGAAAGGTGGCAAATGCAGTTTTCGCTCATCAAATTTTTAATGGTGCCATTGATGCCAACTAATAAAATATTTGGAAAATAATTCAAAAATTTTTATTTTCGCACTTATTTGTATGCCCTATGGTAGATACTACCATAGGGTACATTAGTTTTATCACTACATTTGTAACACTTAGGGCTAATTATCAGGGAAGGTTTTGGTTCTTCACACATCTATTGCCTTGAAATAGATGTATGAAGAACCAAAAGCTATATCGATTTATGCATGTCCGCCCGTCCTTCCGTTCGTGTACAAGATAACTGAAAACCGCGTTATCCGATTTTAATGAAATTTACAATATGAGTTATTTATTCCTTAACTCAATTTGGTATAGCATTTCTGAAAAATCGACCGTTGGGGAGCAAAGTTATTAAGCAAAAACCAAGAAAAGCCAAAAAGGTTTTTTTTTATCGTTTTTCGAATTTAATTGGAAAATTTGTGCAGCAATTTTTTTTTAATTTTTTGTATGGGTTGACTACATAAATATGATATGATATTATGTTAAATTTCAATAAAATTGGACCAAGGATAGTAGTGTAGAAAAAAATAATCTTAAGACAAAATAAGACTGTTCATAAAGTTTTTTTGATGTACTCTACAAACTATAATATACCGAGTTGAATAAAATTTGCAAAAGATTATGCTATTAGATCCCAGGCTACTTACGAATTAAAGCAAATTTGAAAAAAAAGAAACAAAGTTATTCGGAAGAAACCTTGAAATATTATTAGTTTTGACAGTTTTTCCATCCCGCTTCTTCCAAAGGGCATTAAAAAATCCGCTATAGGCCGATTTTCAGTTACTACATGCTTTTTTATTAATTTCCCGCGCTTTCATTCTTATTTGAAATTACTTTTCATTTCATTTCTCTCCTTGTGGCATTAGATTTTTCTGGTTTTATGGGAATTTTATAATAATTTTAAAATTACAATTCAAATATATGTGAGATGATACAATAATGAAAAATATCAGTTTGTATATACGCGGTTTAAGACAACATGTAACTTCTTTATAAATTAGATGGTAATATAAAGAAAAAAAACTTTCGCCGAATCATTGTCTCAATTAAGAAAAGAGTAACCACAACCTGAACTACCTTCAATTAAAGTTTTTCCCGGGCCAAAGAGGAATTGCTTAAAATATATATAATAGATGACGACGTAATGTTTATAATAATAGAAATGCCCAAGAAAACAGAAAAAAAAGTATTGCTCTTGAAACAGTAAAATATTGTAAAATATGGAGAAATTGTTTTTTGTTATTATTTTGTTTGGTCAATAAGAAATTATTGTAGTAGAGAAGTATGTACCCACGCGAGTATAATCACTAGAAATTTATTTGGAGTTTTTTGTTTTTTTGTGAGAGTGAGTGAAAAATATTTCCCAAAAAGGGCTCTTACATAGCAAGTTACAACGTCACGAATTAAATTATTGATTAGACAAATGAATTATGGTTTTCTCGAATATAAAAAAAAAAAGTGTCGAAAACAAAACGATTTAATCATTACGATGATACTGGATTTTGGGTATATCTTAAATAACATTTAAATATTCAGAAATATACAACAAGTTTTAACAAGATTATATAAAAATAACAAAACATTGTAATTATATCATTTTTCCTGTACGAAACCAAAAAAAAAACAACTTTCTTATTCCTTTTCCTGTACTATATTAATCATCCCAAATAAATAATCAATTAACTCGTATTACTCTAAAATTATGGAGCATATAAAGGTAAAAACCTGTACGAAATATTTTACATTTTTCCGGTTTTTCATCATATTTACATGATTTTCCAAAAAAAAAAAAAGAAGTATCTGGTTTTTAGCACTAATTAATATTATGGTGTTACGATAATCCGATTTTCTTTTTTAATTTTTATCAGATGTTTATAATAAAATTATTTTAAATAAAATTTGTTCAATACAATAATCTTCATACAGTACGTTTATGCGCATACTGAACCGCGATCCAATTGTATTTTTAATGGGTCATATTTTGGTACGGATCAAATCATATCAGATAAACGTACTGATAGTGTATAAACAAAATATGTATGTTCGATATTCCCATATAAAAAAATTTTACAAAAAAAAACACTTAACATACATTGGTACAAATTAGGGATACTTTTCATAATTTTCTAAAACCTAATAAAACAAAAGCAATTTGAAATTGTTTAAAAAAGTTCATAAAAATTCGTGAAAATAAGAATGCCTAAAAAATTGATTCGAAAATTAGAACGAAATTCATATAAAACTTAAAATAAGTTACTTTGAAACTTCATTCATTTAATTTAATTGAAAAGTAAGAATTCGGTTTTGATTTTTACATCAGAGTTATCGTCGCCATTTGGAATTCTTCGACACTATTTGCGAACTGATGAAAAATCACTTTCATAACTAGAAGAGATAAACTGCGCATCAAATCTGAATGTTAAAGGCAATGGCTCTCTACAAACGTAAGTCTCGTGCTGTGTAGATTTTGGTCTGACAATGTAATCCATAAGTTTCCAAACTTATCAGAAAAAGAAAATTACTGATCGATCACCCCAGGAAAAATCGAACAAACAATAATATGCTGTGACAAATTTACATTCTGTTAGGCATCTACGTTTCTATCTACTCCAGGGTACTACCGCCCCTCTAGGTCAATCCAGCATCCATGAGTGGGCGATGTAATCAATGATTATTAAACTTATTACTTTAGTTTTTGTCAGTATCAAAAATTGTTCCATAGGAAAAGGCACAAAAATCATAAACATTGACCGGATCCTACATATATCATTTTAAATAATTAAATTCCAACGTTTGAAGAAGTTTGCATAAATATTCACTCTTTGAATTGGAAAGTATTAAAAGGTGTAAACGAAATGATTCAGCAAAATTAAGTTTATGTATATTCAAAAATACAAAATTTACATAATAAACGCACAGAAAAATTTCCGTTTATATCAAATTCTATATTAAAAAAAAAATATACAACTTGATTAAATAAATGTGAAATTAATATAAAAATCAAAAAATTCATTTTTATTGATCGCTAAATTTATGCCCTATGGTAGGTATTACCAGAGGATTAGTTTTGTCACTACATTTGTAACACATAAAAATAATCGTTGTAGAAAGGTTTCAAGAGTATAGTTGTGTAGAGAATCAAAAGTTATCTTGATTTCTGCATTTCCGCCCGTCCGTCCGTATGCAAAATAACTCAAAGACGCTTTACCCGATTTTGATGAAATTTACAATGTAAGTTGGTTATTCCTTAACTCGATTTAATTTTTCATTTCAGCAAAATCGACCGACGGGAAGCGAAGTTATTAAGCAAAAACCAGGTTAACCAGAAAGTTTTACTGTTTTTTTTTTACCTTTTTTCGGATTTAATTTATAAATTTGTGGAACAGTTTTGTTCAAATTAGTTACATACATTGATTACATAAATAAGCGGTAACATGTTAAATTTCACTAAAATTTTTCCAAGGATAGTAGTGAAAGAAATAGTTGTTGGAATAAAAAAGCCAGTTTATCACTGATTTGAATAAAATTTGCAGAAGATATTTATGATATTAAGGCTAACTGTGAATTAGAGCGAATTTGAAGAACACGAACCAAATTTATGGAAAGAAAATCTTGAAATATTGGCCTCTATTATGAATTCAATTCCCAATTGATAGTTGACAGCCATCAACTAAATTGATACATCGGTATTACGAATATCAATCAGAGTCAATTTTATTGATAGCTATCAACTGTTTCCAGCGACCGCAAATTTTTGGTTGATAGAGGAAAAAGGTGAAAAGTTTTAAGTTTTTTATAGTGAGTTTTCTTTAAAATGTCGTCAATAGAATTATATTTTTATGATGAAGACACTACCGGTGAAGAAAAAATGGTGGTAATAAGAAGGAATTTAAGAGATAACTCCAATCCGTTAGAACTCGAAAATTGGATGTAATTTGTTTGGTAATATTTTTCTATCTTTTAACACCGTACAGGAATACAGAAGAAGAGTCTTTTTAAGCAAGATTTAACACAAATCATGCCAAAGGACGAAATATTATCGAAAGGACAATCGGTGTTTTAAAAAGCAGATTAAGTGGCATTTTAGGAGCAAGAGAATTACATTATGCACCTGAAAAAGCTTCTCAAATAATTACCGTCTGCGCAGCACTGCATAACATTTGTATAAAATATGCAGTCGAAGAGCCAGGACTTCAAGATGCCGAAGAACAATTTGAAGCTCCGACCAATGAAGATGTAAACCCAAACAAGTCTACAAATTCATTGAATGAAAGTAGTCGTATGAGAGACAGAATTGCAAGTTCCATGTGAAAGAAAATAACTTGTAGGTTCCTGATAGAAGTTAGATTTTATATTTAGATTTAAGGTTGTAGTTTTATTAAAGAATTTGTTTTGAAATAAAAAATAAGTCATTTCATATAAAATTTTATTTTTACACAATTGACTTTTTGAAAAACGTCAAAATGATTTTATTCACAATGGTGAACTATTTTATCAACCCATGTTCGTAATACCAAAAGTTGTTTCGATTGATAAATTTTATCAATTATCAATCGTTGATAACTCGGCTATAGGCCGATTTTAAGTTGTTCTTTCTCTTTCTCATTTTTATTGATAAACATATATATTTTATGTTTTGATTTTTCAAAAAGCAAAACAATATTTTTTGCTCCTCAAAATTTTTTTGTTCCCAAAAGCATAAATACCGATCGATGGAAAATTTTCAAGTTTTTTTTTTCTTTTCTTTTGGATGACATAATTTTGCTCTTCAAGAGTTAACCATAAATTGGCGACAAACCAAAAGATAACATCAATCTCATTGGAAGTACTACCGTGTCATTCGATTCCATTTTTTACGCAATAACATATAAATCGAGGAAGTAAAATACAAAGAATAATAAAACAAGTTGATTTCAATGCGGGGCATTATATACCTACATATGTAGGTAAGTCATCATTTTGGACAACAACAGAGCAGAACAGGTCATAAGAGTGTCGATGAAGGAAGGTGTATTAAAAATTATGATGATAATGGTCACCCGCAAAAATGACTTTTAACTTACATCAAAAAAATATTGAAAATGAAACTGAAAGTTTGCTGTAAATTTATAAAAAATAAAAATGTTGAATGTTGAGGATTGTTGGAATTTTACTGATTACATGTTAATTTGAAGAGAAACCTGAACAACATGTCGAGTAATTTGTTATTTATTAAAAAAAAAAGAAAAAGCTGGTAATATTTTTTGCCATGATATTTTGCACGTGAACAATAATCATTAAATTTAATACCAATTGAACTTAATTATTGAGTAATAAATTAAGATAACAATACATTTATTATTTCTGGGAAGTTGTTAACAATAAATACGAGGGTTTAAAATAGGTACAGGCTTCTGAAAGAATATAAATACATCGTCAGTGATTGAGGTGTGATAGACTCTGTAGATTATAGTGAATTGATTAGTCTCACTCAGGACATGATACCAATCTTGAGATCAAGCGCTATAAATTGAAGAATCACTTATCACAGCACGTTAAGATTAAACAAATTTTAAAATATGTGACAAGAATCATATGTACTTGTATTACTATTTATTATAGATGGAAAAAGAATCTATACTGTTTCAGATGATTCAAAATATAATGCAAAAAAAATGTTTCATAAGAAAATTCTCGAAGTAGCCGGCAATTTTGCATCATGATATTCTAGACGACAATACCTAACCTTCAGTTGAATTTTTCGACAATACCTAAACCAAAATACTAAGTTTTTTTTTTGTTAATTTAAAGTAAACTTGTTTTGACACTCATCTCTTAGTATAAACTCTATTTGAAAATAATAAAGTGGGAATAGATCAACCTTGACAATAGTATTCCTCGTTTTTACTATTTCCGCGAAAAGTATGAATGAATGACATACATTTGGAAAAATCCATGCAATTGATTTTGTACTCCCTGAATATACTGTTTTTAGCATAAATATCCCCTGCTAGTACCTACAATATACATATACAAGACTAAACGGCCCGAAGCCCTAAAGAAGAACGTACATATAACCTCGCTAATTAACTGACTAAGTTGTAACATATTAAAACGCCTTTGCGCATTCTCGTGCGTCATATCATTATGTTATCATGTATATGCAATACTTATTTGTTGTCAGTCAGATCACCTAAACCTAAATTGATTTCAAATTTTTTTTCAATGCAAAAATAAAAACAACAAAAAACATTTAGTAACTGAAAATCGGCATATAGCTGATTTTTTGATGACCTATCAAAGATATAGATGAATAAAGATATGTAAAATCCTAAAAAAAAGCTTTCATTTAACATTAGTAAACTACATAAGATCTTATGGAAGAAACTTTTAGCAGCTTAGAGCTCTTGTCATAAAACCTAATATAAATTACTTATGTTAAATAAAAGCTTTTTTGAACCTTCCGCAACTCTTTATTAATATCTTTGGCCCTATGGCAGAAATGAGACAGAAAAACACCCAAAACTAATAATATTTTAAGGTTTTTTCTCCGTACTACCAGAGGGTATATTAATTTTGTCACTCCATTTGTAACACATGGAAATAATCGTCGTAGAAAGGTTTCAAGGGTATGGTTGTGTCAGGAATGAAAAGTTATATCGATTTATGCATGTCCGTCCGTCCGTCCGTATACAAGATAACTCAAAAACGTGTTATCCGATTTTGATGAAATTTACAATGTGAGTTGCTTATTCTTTAACTTGATTTGGTATTGCATTTGAGCAAAATCGATCCAGGGGGAGCCAAGTTATAAAGGAAAAGCCAGGGTGACCAAAAAGTTTTGTCGCTTTTTTGTTTTTTTTTTGTTCGCATTTAATTGGACAATATGTGAATCGATTTTGTTGAAATTAATTATATATATTAACTACATAAATAGACGATACCATGTTAAATTTCAAATCGGTCCAAGAATAAAGGAGAAAGAAATAATCCTAGGAGAAAACAACCCTCTTTCTAAAGTTTTTTTGATGTACTTTAAAAACTAATACACCGCTTCGAACAAAATTTACAGATTGGACTTATGCTATCGGGGTCTAGGTTACCTGCAAATTGGAAGAAGTTTTGAGAAGAAGGAACAAAGTTATAAAGAAAAAACCTTGAAATGATGTTAGTTTTGACAGTTTTTCTGCCCCATTTCTACCATGGGGCATCATTAAGTTACTATATGTTTTTTTCTTAAATTGGGTCTAATACGCAGGAAGCTTAGACCCTAATAGCATAAAACTATTCTGTATATTAGTTTTTAAAGTACAACCAAAAAAAAATTAGATGAACAGGATTATTTTCTCCTACAAGTATTTCTTTCTCCACTATCTTTGGACCGATTTTACTGAAATTTTACATACTAGGTCTGTTTTATTTGCCATACCCTACCCTGGAGCAGGGTAAGTGGCAAATAAAACGAGCTGAAGTAAGAGAAAGCTTTCATTCGAATGTTTGTAGCGCTGCTTAGCAACTATATTGTAATGATATGAGAAGCTTTTAGCTAATACACTTTTTATGGTAGAAAACTGAACTAATTCGGGTGTAATAGTTACACCTGCTCTGAAAGTAGTGTAGGATTTGCACTTTTATTGTTTTTGTTTTCAATATATCAATTTGCTCTACCCAAGAGCAAGTGGCAAATAAAACAGACCTACTATCTCCTATTTATGTAGTGAATCCATGTAAATAATTTAAACAAAATTGCTTTACAAATTTTTCAATTAAATCTGAATAAAAAGCACAGCAAAACTTTCAGGTAACTCTGTTTTTTTGCTTTAATTAATAACTTCGCTCCCCTCGGTCGATTTTGCTGGTAAATTTCATCAAAATCGGATAAAACATTTTTGAGTTATTTTGTATACGGACGAGCGGGCGGAAATTCATAAATCGATATAACTTTTGATTCTTTACACATCTATAGTATAAGTATAACCTCCTCCGATTGATTATTTCTATTTGTTACAAATGTAGTGATAAAACTAATATACCTTCTGATAGTAGGACATAAATAACAAAAAGTGTAGCTCATTAGGATGGGCTATATTTTGAAACAATATTTATTTTCTATTTTTGTGTTGCATAAATATTGCATCTTATTATGATTTTTTGCAATGCGATTATTAAAATATTTGCATATGCAAATGTTGTTTTTATTAGTTTTTAGAAATAACATAGAAAAAAAAACAAGGAAATATACTCAAAAATCGGATAAATAAAAAAAAAATCTTATAAAGAAAGTCATCACGCCAATAATAATAATAATAATACTATATCTATGGGAATTTGCGATAAAAGAAAGCCTGTTCGCGTTTTTATCTAATAATTTTAATGTCCACTTTTGATTTTCCTTGTATACTCGCTTCGACCATTCCAGAAAGATATTTACTTTGTATTCAAATAGTTTTCAAGGTGGCGATTATTTATGTGAAATAATTGAAAATGAAAAACAAAGATGTGAAAATGTTCATCTTCAGATGAACATCACATCTTCGTCGTCATAACAAAGTGGTATGGTTAGTTTCGGGTACTTTGGAAAGCATTTCAATAAAAGTACTGAGAAATCTAGATTTATATAAAAATATATATATATACACTGAGATGCGTTAATTTTTCTTTCTTATACATAATTCAATTTGAATAAATGTTTCCGGGCAATATACGATCATGAAAATATAGCATAAAGAATGAATGATATTTGCAAAGCATAAAACATAAACTAAATAACGACAGAAGATGAGCACTACGTGATGGTACTAGTATACTATATAACAAAGTTGAAGTTGGAAAGGTTCCCCAAAAACTATAAACTGGTGTTTGAACTTAAACCATAATTTTCAGAGGGGATGGTATAACAAATTTTTGCAGCCTATCAAGTAAAATATAGGTATGGGAGGTATGGTGGAAAATTTCTTCAGGAAAAATTTTAATACCGCTGACCTAAAGTGATAGAGACAACAATTTATATATTTTGTAAATTATTTCTGTATAAATAGAAGTGATCACCGTTTAATTTAGGTAGTTTGATTAGAAGACCTCAAAGAGGTGAAACCATATTATATTTCGTGACGGTAGTGCAATTTGAAGGTGGAATATCAAATGAAGTTCCTTATATTACTGGTTAGTACTGGCTTCTACTTATCTTTTGGATTATTTATACTACTGGAAAACAATTTGGATTATTAAATTTTTTTTTTTTTTTGCCGTGAAAAGTGTAACAATTTTAAATGTGGACTAAAATTTAAATTTAGTGTTTTAATTATAATTTTTTAAAAGAAATTTTTGTGATTTTTCTAAAAAAAAAAAAAAAAATTAGAAATAAATAATTAATTAATTTTTGTTATTATTACTATAAATTTTCAGATAAATTGTGCTTGTGTTGTACTAGTAGCATCTCATCCACCAGAAGGTGTCTGGAAAAAGAAGTTGGTGTGGAAAGAAGATTGGGTACAATCATGGAAAATTGTAAAAAAGGAAGCATGGGAAACAAAATGGAAAAAAGTACAAGTTCCTGTTTGGAAAACAATAGAAGTTCCAATTTGGAAAGAAGTGAAAGTACCAGATTGGAAAATTATTAAAAAACCACATCTTGAAGTTCGTGAGGTACCAGCATGGAAAGATGAAAAAGTTCCGGAATGGAAAAAAATTACAAAACCAATTTGGAAAGAAATTCAAGTACCAATATGGAAAGAAGTTCAAGTGCCAGATTGGAAGAAAATCTGGGTTCCAGAATGGGTTAAAATGGGTATACCCGGTGAAAAGTATTTAGGTAAAGATCATCATGGATGGGAATATACAAGTCATGATTTATGGCGTAAAAAGTTAATATGGAAGCCGGTTTGGAAAAAAATTTGGCGTACTGAAAAAAAACAAGCATGGGTTCCAGAAAAGAAATTAGAATGGAAAATTGAATGGGTTCAAATTTGGAAACATGTTAAAAAACAAGTATGGATTAAAGAAAAACGTGAAACATGGATCGAACAGAAAATTCAAATTTGGCGTGTCGAAAAGAAACAAGAATGGGCAACCGAGAAAAAGCAAGTTTGGAAGGATGAATGGAAATCAATTCAGGTGCCAATTTGGAAGGAAATTAAAGTACCAGTATGGAAAAAAATATGGAAACCTATATGGGAAAAAGTTTGGGTTCCCATACATCATCATCATGGTTGGGATTAAGTTTGGAAATTAAAATTATCTAATTTAGGATTTATCATTTTGTATATTTATTAAGTTTGTTATTATAGAAGAAGAAAAAAAACAATATGTAAATATTTTTTTTTATATAAATATATCAGATGAGAAGCTCCATATCAAAATTTGCCATACTACACACGGTAGTTGACTGCAATAATAGGCCAAGTTTTGATGTGTTGCTCCTCAAACAATTTTAAAATGATTTATTATATGGTACGTTAATAGGATTATATTTTGCTCGATCTATACCAATAGAGTTTAAGTTTTTGTACGATCTTGTTATAAAATGTTGTAAATAAAAATTAATTACATTTATAAAAAAGAAAAAAGAAAATATGCAATTTTTATTCCTATCAATTAAAACCCATTAACAACTTTACAAAAAAAAAAAAAGTTACCAATTACCCATTCATCCTTAAACATGTTTCTATAATTGCATTTTTATCTGAATTTATCTAAAAGTCATCTTTGTTCGACCTCCAGTTTAATCAAATGCAGATTTTCCAAAAACATTTTTATCCGGAAAAACTATAATCGTGAATACTTATCGAAAGTAAAATGCATGAAAATGAAAGTGAATCTTAATAATTTCACATCCATAGTCGAATCTAATAAAGAAAGTGGTATGAGATTGCATTTAAAAGATGAATAGAAAATAAAATAAATATAAAACTTGATAATTTTATATTCTGTATAATTTAATGATATTTTCATAATGATCATTTCCATAGATTTTTGCCGATTGATAATTGCAGTTTGATATAAAATATTTCATATATATTTTTTCGCATACTTCATTATAGTATGTGATGGAATAAAAGATTGTGCTTCTAAACCATAAAGAAAAATGTTTATAGTTCAATAAATATAAAGTTTTGATTAATATCTTCTAAAATCTAATATTTAAATCTTTCTTAATCGACTCAATTAACTTTCGTACTAGTTCAATTTAGCAAGAATCTCAGAAAATTGAAAGTATTTTCTATTCAAATTAATGTTTCGTTCTTGAATATTCATCTATATAAAATGGGACATTTAAGAAAGTAAAAATTTTAATTTTTATGCCTAAAGATAGGATTCAACTAAAGTGTATATTAGTTTTGTCACAACATTTGTAATACATAAAAATAATCATCTGGGAATGGTTTAAACGATACAGTTCTGTAAAGAATCAAAAGTTATATCGATTTTTGCCTTTCGATTCGTTTATGAAATAACTTAAAAATATGTTATCCGGTTTTGATAAAATTACAACATATGTGGGTTGGAGTTCTTGCTTAATTTAATTTGATATTGCAAACCTAGGCCGAAGGTATAAATCAAAAACTAGGATTAATTTTACCTCCATAAAGTTTTTAAGTTTCTTTTTCCTTTTGTTTTCCGGATTTAATTGCAAAATTTCTGAAGTAATTTTGTTTAAATTATTTGCATAAATTGACTAAATAAATTTCATAAAACCGGTGAAAGGATCATGAAGAAAGAAATAGATTTTAGGAAAGTTAGGTCTTTGTTCATCAAATTTTTCAATGAACTTTATAAATTAATATACTGATTTAAATAAAAATTTGCAAAAGAAATTTATGCTATTAGGACACAAGCTAACTATAAATTAGTGAAAATTTCAAGAAGAGTGAACAAAGTTATGCAGAAAACATCTTGAGATATTATTAGCTTAATTTGTATTTTTTTAGAATTAATTCATTGATCTATAATTTTGTTAACTACGAGTCCCACTTCAAGCATCAAAAAATCTACTACATGCTAATTTTAAGTTACTACATGTTTTCTAAATACGTTAAGATTAATTTAAAAATCAAGGGAAACAGAATATAGATAACTCTCGTATTAAACAGTGGATTAGTTCCAAAAAAACATTGTTACTAAACGAAAAGGGCTTTTCACAAGGATAACAAATATAAATACCGGATTTCCGTGTATGGTGGATTAAAAAAAATAAAATCCTCGAATTATTTTCATTGTAAAAATAAATTTCTATTTAATGTAACGCCTAATACTATGCAACATGACAAAACTTTTTAATCAAAAGTCTTTGAATGAATACAACGAAATCACTTTCACTCTCTTCAAATCAAACATTCAAAATCCAAAAATGGCATGTCTTGAACTAATTACTTTTTCTTATAAATTAAATTTGTTGTGATTTTTAATTGATTAAAGAAAATAAATTAGCATTTATATAATATACTTTTAAATTGAAAATTAGATCTTTATCAACGTGTTAACAAAAAATACATTGATTTAATTACAACAATATATTAGCGTCGCGAAGTTATAATTTGTTTTAATTATAAACTTATTTACTTTTTTTTTTCTTTTATGTAATAAATGATTAATAAATTCCGAACAATGACATTGAAAATTATAATTTCACAAAAAAAGGCAATTACTAATAATAACGTTAACTATTGAACTACTTTATTGATAAAAATAGTCTAGTTTTTATTATATTACAATTATTATATGAAGCCGATATGTTCATTAATAGTTTTCTCCGTATTATGTAAGGTAATTATGAGTGCATTGAACTATTTATATTATCGATGCTCATTAATATTAATATAATATTTTTGTGGTATTCATTATTCATATTTCGAGACCTTAAAATATTAGCTTTTATATTAAAAAATAAAGGTCAATATTTTAGAAATCGGATTTAGCATAAAAGTTGCCTGAGATCAGTTAATAAATTATTGATAATGAAGATAATTTTTAGGCAATAAAACATAGTTAAAATGGTTACAATAAAAACTTTACGTACAGAAGTTTTAAATACTTTAGAATATGGTTGTCAAAATCCTGGCCCGGGGCCAATTATTTTTTTTTCCGCTTACCACGCTAATAGCTGTGACAACTAATGCCACTCCATCAATTACTGGCAAAGTTAAAGGATTTGTACTGAAACTTGCAGCAAAACTGAAGAACATATACCCCCAGACAAACGAGCTTAACAGTATTTTTACTGTATTATATTTATTATCATGTTCCAAAGTTCTGGCAATTATCAATGATTTTAAGTTAGTACCATGAACCTTATCCAATCCAAAGGACTTAATCACAGGCAATTTGAACTTTTTCTTAAAGAATTGTAGAATAAACTTGAAGGGGTGCCTTATTAAACAGAGATTTTTTAGTTCTCTTGCTACAAAGTCCTAAAAAGGGCTCTTTTTTACTTTTTGAAGAAATAATATATATAAGTTTTTTTGTATAAGTGTTGCGTTGGTTGCACTTTTATGAAAAATGACTCGCGACACAAATGAGTTTCGAATCCCTACTTTAGAAAATAAATAAGTCAGGAAATCTTAAAAGAAAAATTGTAAAGATTTCACTTCGTTCAAAATTGATCTAGAAATCCATATTTGATTGTGATTTCAAATTATTCGGAAGTACAACATGCTGAACTTGCTACGCTACATAAATTTCATTGTTTAATTAAAGTATTTTACTAGCAAATAAGATGATCAACAATAGTCTTAGTTTTATTTTCTTAGGAAGTACATACAAATTGCATGAAATTAATTTAAAAATTTTTCTCGACAATATTAATTTAGAAATTCGGATATTTTAAATGGAAATATTTTGTTCATAAAAACGTTTCTTGTTAGAAAATCATTTTTCATCAATTTTATATACATACAAGTATATCCTGTAATTTAGTATCTAGAAAAAATTCTCGTTTGATCACTTTCACATTTTATATAAAAATCTACACGAATTTATCTTCATCATCTTAGAAAGATTCCCCCCAAAAAAAAAAAAAATACATTTTTTTTTAATATTTTTAAATTTAATAATTATTTTTAAGATCTTTTAAGATCTTAACTTTGAGATTAAAAAGAAAATTCATATAACTTCTGTGTAAATGCGGATAAACATAAAAAAGAAAAAATAAAGTTCAAATACCCGTGCGGTACATGCGATTTACGATACATCATGATTTATTTAATTTCAAAAGAAAATAATAAAAAACCAAAAACATAATTGAGTTATTACTTTAAAATAGGTTTATGGCCAAACTCGTTTGGGAAGTTATCAATCAAAAAGTATCGTTATTAAAAAAAAGTTTGTATTTGTTTTTATTTTTAATACTTCATACTATGTACTTCTACTAAAATATGTAGTAAATAGTATTAAACTTGACCTTAGGCCAAGGAACTTTAATAATATTGGATCGAAATGTAAATAATAACCATTTTGCCTGACAGTATTTTATTGTTAAATATTAAATGTTAATATTGTAATTAATAAAGGCGGATTTTGTTAGAAATTTACGGGGAGGAAGATGAATAACTTCTTTCGTACCAACTAGTATCATTAGTTCAAAAACTTCTTTTGGCGCTTGAGACTATGTCAAATGTTTTGCTTGGGAATTCATTCATTCAGTTAAAAACTAAATTCAAATTTTGTTCAGAACTATGAAAATAACTTTCTTTTGTAAGGCAAAGAAAAGTAGAGAAAAAGTGAAGAACCGAGACCTGGATTTTAACCAGAGTCTCATCAGTCTCATGAGGCGAGGTCGAGGTCGTAACCAACTAGACCATTCTACACTATATCTACCAGCCTGTTCATTTGCATTTTCCTCTACTACTAAATATTATCAAATCATTACAACTGTTTTTGTCAAACCTTTCAATTGTTTTACCAAATTCAGTTGTATCCTATTTTCAACTCTTACACTTTCTTATTATGTAGACTAAATGTGAGTAGATTCCCATTGAACCCAGCTAGACCATAACCAAATAGATAGTAGCTAATAAAAAATCTAGCCAAAATCTTGGTAGACATTTTCTAGTTCTTTTCTAGTTTCATATCTACTATAACTAGAAGAACTAGTACCAGTTTAGGATAGGTAACTGGCAGTAGACAGCAGAATGGTTCTATTTTGAATGTAAAAAAAAAAAAAAATTTCCATTAGCCAGTTTCTTAATTAGTACGCCCTCTGAACTATGCTGTAACTTCCAAATTACGAGACCAAATTTATCATAAAATTATACACTTTCAAAATTTAAAGAAAGCAAAGATGATATTCACGATGATTGTTTATAGATGAATAAAAAAAAAATACATATGTAGAAAAGAAATTGAATTGAAAATGTATAAAGAATTTTCTTTTTTTTTAAGTACCAGTTTATATAAGAAAAAATCCACAAATTTTTATTACAATTTTTTTTTTCTTTTATAATCAATACGAAAGTACAATGTCGGACGTGCGCCCACCAATATGAGTTCGATTAATTTACAAGTTTTTTTCTTCATCAAAAACGATAAAGAGTTTCACATATGAAATAATTTTCTGTTGATTCAATTGAAATTCATATTACACGATATTTAGTTTTATTGATTTTTTAACATTTGAATTAATATGAAATAATTTATTACATCAGAATAATTTGTTATTACAATTTCGAATTCCGATTGAACGAGGCTTTTTTTTAGTTATACAATCTAAAGTAGTATATTAAGTATATAGTACTTATGGACGGTACAGCGCTTTATACTTTTTTGGAATATCAAACAATTAGGTTACGTAAAAAACAACTTATTATTAAAATAAGTACTAATTATTAGATGGTAATAGTTATTTAATTATAGAATGAATTCAAAACAATTTGGAGTGTTATTTCTTTTGAATAAGATCCCTAAAAGCAATATTTGATTTGTATTGAAAATGTTGCATGAATGCAAATAGTTACATCAATATATTTATGATTAATTATTTTTCTTAAATGGTTTTTAGCACGTTCATATATCAGTATAATCTACATACCATACTGTATATACATAAGGCAAGTGGTGTCTGTCCTTTCGGACATTTCCTTCCCCCCATTAATCTAGAGCAAGGCTGTCCAACCCGCGGCCCGCGGGCCGCATGCGGCCCAATGCAAGTATCAATGCGGCCCGAAGATATTCAAAGTTACTGGAGCATGTCCATTTTTCTGAGGAATGATTTGTGCCTTTGCGCTCTCGTGCTAAAGCTGTCAAGGGACAAACAACAGAAACAGGAACAGAACAAGTAATCTCTTTCGTTATGTAGTATATTCTCTTTCTGTTTGCGTTGCTCGCTCAGCTACACTTGTCTGTTATTTGTCACCTGGTGCCTTAAGTGAAGAATGAAACATACTAAGAGTAAAATTAGAACCAACATGCTGGATGAACACCTTGAGAACTGCCTGAGAATTGCAACCACGTCAATCGAACCAGATATTGACGGTTTAGTTTCTCAACTTCAATGCCAAGTATCACATTCATTTTATGATATAGATTTATACATACCATAGTAATATACTTGTGGCCCAAAACATCATGTCTTCTTCCAATGTGGCCCAGGGAAACGAAAAGGTTGGACACCCTTGATCTAGAGGTACTGAGTTCTATTGTCACATTGAAAAGATGTAAAAGATACAAAAAGTGGAAAGTTCATAATACAATATCCAAGAGTCCTTTTTGTTTGTTTTGTACTAAAAAGTTAACTCAAACGTATTCATATTTTGAAAGAACAGCAGTGGATTTCTGTCAAACGATAACCGGCAATTGATTGTCGTTTTCCAATATTTCATTTTGAAGCCATCGCTTTTGAAAATGAGATCAAAGAGATAATCACAGTCGCCTTACAGAAATCTACTGCAAGACTAAATACTATCCAAAGAAAAGTTTCAAGAATTCACCCATCTCACATTTATTTCCACATTTTTGAAGTTTTCTCGTTCCGACGATTTCAGTGAATTCCAAACTTAATCAAACCGAGTCGATAAACTTTCAGAAATTCATTTATCTTGAAATATAAAAATAAATTTCTATGATTTATTTTTATTTCCTTCATAAATTTCTGTAAAATAATCCCGCTACTAATAGTATACTTGTAAAGATAAAATACGCGAATAATCGGACTTCATTCAAATAAAATGAATATAAAAACTTGTTCAAGAAAAATATTCCTTTTCGTTGTGTAGAATCTCTTATATCAAAAAGAAAGTAAAAGTGATCGAACGGGTTTCTGCAAGCCTGTAAAATGTTTTATTAAATTTTATGACACAACGTGCACTTGTTGATAATCAGTGTCAGGCTCCCCAAATATAGTTAATCTTATATGAAAGGAATGCGAGTTTTTTTTGTATTAATTGAATCAAACGAAATAAATATTCAAATAATTAAATAAATACGTATTGCTAAAACCAAAAACTAATTTTGGATATATTGAAGTCATTTTCAACAAGTTTTTTAAATTTACAATATTTAGATATAAGAAGCGGAATTTTAAGATGTACAAAATGAACGCTGTGGTATTCCTTAAAAGAGCCGTTGAGTCCCTTGCAGTATGCGCTGGGGCTCCATCATATTAGAACCAACCCTTTGGTTCTAATATGATGGAGCCCCAGCGAGGGTTTTCCACCGCTGGCCTTACAAAATATTCCAACATCGTCCGATATTGAGCACTATTGATGGAAACTGCAACACTGTCTTCATTTTCGAAGAAATATGGGCCAATGATCCTCCCAGACTAAACACCACAACAAACAGTACACTTAAGTGGGTGTAATTGTCGTTGATGAACTACTCTTGGATTCTCCGTAGTCCAAACCCTGCAGTTCTGCTTGTTGACGAAGAGATTTTATTGGACATGGGTTTCATCTTCATCGCTCATTATTAAATTGCGAATAAAATCTGGATTTTCTTCTGCTTTTTGCCGGGAATATAGTAAAGTTCAATGATTTTGGTTCGCTGTTCGATTGTGTATGGTTCCATTTAAAATTCCCCAAGCATGCATGCATTCATATCAGTGGATTTTATTCCGTGGATCAGATGTGAACAAGTATTTACATTAGAAATTTGTTATCATATTTAATTACTAAATATGTTGATAAAATATTTTATTTCTCAAATCAATATTTCTGTCCTTACAAAATATCAAAAAAAAATTATATATTTCACGCGAATTGGCGTTGGGTCATCCGAGGACTTTTCTGATTAGTTGAACCAGTTTTCTTGTTTTGCTAATATTTAAATTATTTTCATTGAATTAATTCACGGTTCTATAAAGTTCATATTTACGTATGTACAATACTTTTTAAGGAACATTTCTAATATATTTAGTCCATAAAACATATGCAAAGGTTCATTAAACTACAACAAAGAACAGCATTGATTGGCTTGCAGAAAGAAACATACATAATTGACACTAACCACTAATAATAAAAAACGATTTAAACTCTATTAGTATTAATTTGACTAATTTAAAATCATTCCTTATAAAATATAATCACGAATTCCGATACTGTCAAGTTCAAAGTATTTTAGATAAATAAAAACCTGAACCTGCAGACGACAGTATCTGGAACTTTTTCAGATTACAAACTAGCAGAAATATTTTCATTTACATTTTAATATCCAATATCAAGGTAACTGGAAGTTACGTCTACTTTATCTATGATCTGGGCCTGTTGGTTGTTTAAAACAAATCTATTTTGTAAAGATTTTATATGGTTTAAAAAACTCGATTTTACAGTTGATCCCCACATGTTATATGTGATTTAGATATAAATATTCACAATAGCAAAGAAAAAACCACAAAGTGGGAGTCCATTGAAGGCATTTTGTATAATCTAACCAAACCTGAATGGCACGTTCATCTCTCTTCATTGTTTTGGAAAAAAGTATTGGCATTTCTTCAATACGAAAAAATAAAACAAACCATAAAAAATCTGTAAGTAACAGACAACAGTAACAGACATGTAATTAAACTCGTAACTAACTTGTTCCTCTTATGTGAATATGTGTAAAATGTAAGCATTATAAATTTCTCCACCTTCTCCAATAAATATTGTATTAAATTGTATAAAACCCTACCAAAATACCCAAAACATCTAGCGATCAAATCATAATTAGCAGAATTTGAGAAAAAGACATGAGTTTTTATGATATTGAATATGTATTTGTTGAAAGATAGTATTTAACTGAGTTGTAACAATTTTATCGGATCAGTATATTCGTCATTAAAGGTCTGTTTTATTTGCCACTAGCTCTGGGGTAGAGCAAATTTTTACATTGAAAACAAAAACAATAAAAGACCAAATCCTACACTACTTTCAGACCAGGTGTAACTCTTACACCCGAATTAGTTCAGTTTTCTACTATAAAAAGTGTATTAGCTAAACGTTTCTCATTTCATTACTATATGGTTGCTAAGCGACGCTACAAACATTTGAATTAAAGCTTTCTCCTACTCCTGCTCGTTTTATTTGCCACTTACCCTGCTCCAGGGTAGGGTATGGCAAATAAAACAGACTTTAAGAATCGATTTATAATGATTTTCTTTTGTATATAATTTTGAGATTCCGTTAAGATGTAAACATTTCAATTTCCGGGGAAATATTAAGAACCCAATGGAATCTTGTGGTAATATAATTTTTTTTATATTTTCAAGAATTTTTTTTTTTGTTTATATTTTTTTTATTAAGTTTTTCCAAAAGAAGTAATAAAAATGATGATATTATCATTAAAATTGGAGTGAATGACCAAGACAAGTGTTTTAATGTAAAGTAAAAAGCTCATTTTAAGTAATTAAACTATTTGAAATAAAGTTATTAGCCAAAAATTTTGAACATCTCGTAAATATTTATGGTTTTAATAATTTACGAAATTTAATTGGAATATTGTATTATTTTAAATTTCCGTTTTCAAACCATCAACCTAATTTATTATTACAATATTTACTCTTGTTTCTTAACTTATTTAATATTACTTTGTTTGTATATAAATAAGAAAATATTGCCAAGAATTCACGGCTCTAATTGATGAAGAAAAAAGAACAATACGTTTTATTTTCACCTTCAAATATGTTCTTCATTAAATCCAAAGCTGCAATATTTATTAGCAAATAGAAATAATAATAGTATATTTATTAGAACACGACTTATTCTATCAATTATTGTGTTTTAATGATCGATTGATCTAAAGACCCAAATAATATAAGCATAAGAATTAAACCAGTGGAACTTCTCGAAACAAATTCTGATACCTAAATCCTTTTGGTTATAGAGTTAATTCATTTATATGGAAGATATATTATTGCCAATTCTTTTTTAATTAGAGAGATGTTCATTATAAAGAGATTCCACGGTATACTATGCATTTTTGAAAGTAAAAATAACAGACATTTTATTGGAATTTAGAATAATTAAAAATTATAATTTGTGGTTTTGATATCGCACAATATTATGCGACAATAAATTATTATGTAATCACAAAAAAAACATGAAATATTTAAAACCACAATGATCTACTAAACTAATTTCCTATTTTATTACAGATGAAAGGAAAATTAAACGTTGGATATCTCGATGAAAAAAAAGCTTGGAGTTCAAATGGTTAAAGCATAAAATTTTTCTATCTATGAGATTTATCCACCTGTCCCAATGTGCCCAATTGGTAAATTTTGTTTCACCTTTCAAAAATATATGATACTATCTGATACTCGCGGTATTACTTTTCCGCGAATCTCTAGCGATTGGAAATATAGTTAATCTTTTGGCTCATCCCTATCACTTTTCACTGAATTTGGGACGTTTTTACATGTTTTCCATTAACTATGGACTTAATTATGTTCATTCTTATATTTTTGCAAACTGAATAGAGATTAGTATACTTCCTAATGTATGAATGGACACAAAGAATTCTATGAATATAATGCTTTCACAAATACTAAATTGATGAAGCACCAAAACGCGAGAATTTTAATATCCTAAAATATAAAATTCGATCTCACGACAGAGTCAATATTGCCTGGGAAATTTCGAATTCATTAATTATGTTCATTCAAGAACAAATCACGGAAGTATAAATACTGTCACAGATTGAGCCTATGAAAAAAATCACTAAAATAAACAACTCCTACATAAAAATAACACGTTAAACATTAATAATTTGATAAATGAAATATAAATTTTCGATTCCGTAACAATAATTTAAATAAAATCATTTGGAATTTTCACTTTCATACAAAAGGTCATGATGGGCATTTGAAAAGAAAGTTCTATATTAAATATTTTCAATAAAAGCGAACATCATAAACGTAATGCATTTACAACCTTACGTAACCCTTTTTAACAAGTCTGATATGAAGATCATGGTAAAAATTCGCGAGATTTACATATTATGGTTTTCTTGTATTACAGAGTCCTGATATCCTAGGGCAGCGGCTCCCAAACGTTTTCGACTCGCGGTACCCTTTTTGAACTAAGATTTTCCCATGGTGTCTAAGTTAAAGGATAAGTAAAAGATAAAAATAAATAAAAACATATAGAGACTTAAAATCGGCCTATAATCGATTTTTTGATGCCCTATGGTAGAAATGGGACAGAAAAACTGTCAAAACTAGCATTATTTCAAGGTTTTTTCTTTATAAATTTGTTCCTTCTTCTCAAAACTTCTTCCAATTTGCAGGTAACCTAGACCCTGCTAGCATAATTCCAATCTGTAAATTTTGTTCAAACCGGTGAATTAGTTTTTAAATTACATCAAAAAAACTTTGTAAAGAGGGTTATGTTCTCCTAGGATTAATTCTTTCTCTTTTATCGTTGGACCGATTTGATTGAAATTTAACATGATATCGTCTATTTATGTAGTTAACCTACGTAATTAATTTAAACAAAATTGATTTACAAATTTTCCAATTAAACCCGAAAAACCATAAACAAAAAAACGACAAAACTCTCTGGTGACCCTAGTTTTTCCTTTATAACTTTGCTCCCCCTGGATCGATTTTGCTCAAATGCAATACCAAACCAAGTTAAGGAATAAGAAACTCACATTGTAAATTTTATCAAAATCCGATAACGCGTTTTTGAGTTATCTTGTATACGGACGGACGGACGGACATCAATAAATCGATATAACTTTTAATTCCTGACACAACCATATCATTAAAACCTTTCTACGACCATTATTTCGATGTGTTACATGTGTAAAGAGGCGCAGCTCCTCAGAGTGCCACTGCGTACACTTTGGCAACCTCTTTGCCCTATTGTTAGTATTTTTTGGTTTTCTTTCATAAAACCAAATTAAAAGAACTGTAAATGGAGTTTTCCAAAACTGATCTAGAGCTTGAGCTTATTCATGAAAAATGAAAGTAAATTTATATGTTTTCCATAACACGTTTTTTGTTCGTTTTTTTTTTTTTGTCTTTTAATGTCGATAAACGTGTTAATGATCTTGACACAAAGTAAGAAAACTATTGCACAAAAAAATGATGTTAAAAAGCCGGCCTAATCTGAATTTTTGACTAAATTTAAACTTCCAAGAAATTTTGGTATGACAATTTTATTAAAAACGAATAATTTATAAGGAACTTTTTCAAGGAAAACAAAAAAAAAAATTAATTTTGCACGACAAATTAACGTGTATATCGAATCAATACAATTACAACGTAATTTCGTGTCATGAATTCTTGATTAAAAATTGAAAGTGAAAATAATGAATGCATAATAATAGATAAAATGACAAAAATTTCACAATAAACAATTGTTCGTGATGATTTTAATAATTCCTATAGTAAATTGTTTATTTTGGTTTTTTTAAATTATAACTTTTTGGTTTTTATTTTCCTTTACAGATAATATTAAATCCTATTTTGTGTTTAATAGCAATAAATAGCAAACGAGCAGTTTAAATATTGCAAAGCAACGAATAGGTTTTGATCGATTCTAGGACAGTTCACAGAAAAACAATTCACAGAAAAACAATTCACAGAAAACAATTCACAGAAAAACAATTCACAGAAAACAATTCACAGAAAAGTAGTTTACGGAAAAAAATGTCGCCGCGACTGTGAATTGTTTTCTGCGAATTGTTTTTCTGTGAATTGTTTTCTGTGAATTGTTTTTCTGTGAATTGTTTTTCTGTGAATTGACCGGTTACCGTTTTGATCATTACCATGACTGATCATCTAGAAATCTTATGGCTTGGAAAAGGTAGAACACATTTCGTTCCATTTCAAAGAGAAGTGATCAATTAAGAAAATCGCCAACAATACCTACATCTATTCCAAGAATCAGTAATATTCAGTAAATAAGAAATACCACCACTGGCCGTGTATACGGTCGGAGTCTAATTCAGAGTCATTACAGTTTAATGTCGATTAAAACAATTCTAAAAAAGAAGAAAACTTTGTTATTTTTCTTTTATTTAAATTAAAACTAAAAAATAAATATGAAAATCTTAAAAATAAATATTTGTATAAAATCAATGATGTGGTGACCATCCAGGAGGTGGTTTTGGTATTGGTACCCATTCATTTAATTCAACTGGTCCCCAAACTTTTTTCCATACAGCCACAAAATATTTTCGCTCTTTCCATGTTTTTACCCAACGTGGCTTCCATATTACTTTCTTGCGCCAAACTCCATTATCCCATGAATTTTTTGCATTAAGATGCACCACGCTAAAAAAATATATCAAAAGAAATACAATTCGTTTTTTTTATGGTGATTTAATTTATAATTAAATTGATTTTTTTTTTCGTTTCTATTCAAAATACGATCAAAATTTTTATTGAAAGGGAAAATCATTAAAATTGTTAAATTTTGTTAAATCGGATCACGGAGCTTTGAATAAGAAACAAGAAAAAAAAACGGTAAGAGTTTTCAAGTAACTTCTTATTAAATTATTCAATTCATGAATTTGAGACTTGTACAAGATTTATAGTTATTAAATTGGTATTTCAACCGACATTGTCATATTTTGTAACAATGTTTCATATTAAAAAAATCTATCTGTAAAACTTATAAGTTTTTAATTCAAGTAAATAGATATTAACAGAGTTTTCTAGGCAATCTTGTCTTGTAGATAAGTTATTTTTGAACGGAACTATTCCGTCTATCCCAAATTTTAGTACATACACATACCGGCTTTTATTTGTATCCTAAATACTTAACAATCATGAATGAAAGAATTTAAAGATTGCGCATTGCGCATATCAACCATTGTGAATTTTTATTTTCACACTTTTATGACATCACATGTGATTTCCTTTCAAATAAATAATCGTTATTTTTCATACAAACAATCTAATTCATGTCTCGCGTGACGTATATGAGCAGAAAAATACAATTTGAAATATGGGAAAGTGTAATCTATATATTTTTTCATTCACGCACAACAATTATACTGTACTTTTTATAAAAACTATATTTAAATTTAATTTAATGACAATTGAAGGGGTTATCTTTATTTTGTTCAATTTAAAGCAAGGGTGTCCAACCTTTTTAAACCCCGGGCCGCATTGGAAGAAGCATGGTGTTTTGGGCCACAAGTATATTACTATGTATAAATCCATATAATAAAATGAATGTGATGCTTGGCATTGAAGTTGTGAAACTAAACCGTCAATATATGGTTCGATGGACGTGGTTGCAATTCTCAGGCAATTCTCAAGGTGTTCATCCAACATGTTGGTTCTAATTTTACACTTAGTATGTTTCATTTTTCACTTAAGCCACCAGTTGACAAACAACAGAACAGTGTAGCTGAGCGAGCAACGCAAACCGAAAGAGAATTTACTACATAACGAAAGAGCTTTCAGTTCTGGTCCTGGTTCTGTTATTTGTCACTTGGCAGCTTTAGCATGAGACACACAAATCATTCCTCAGAAACATGGACATGCTTCAGTAACTTTGAATATTTTCGGCCCGCATTGATACTTGCTTTGGGCCGCGGGTTGGACAGCCCTGATTTAGAGGAATAATCCTTACGCTTGTGTCGATAAAAGATTGACACAAATATCTCATTTATCATATTGTTTTTTAGCTCTATACTATTTGAGAAACTATTGTGTAACATTAAATTTACTTCCAGCTTCCCCAGTGACGCCCACTTGCATTCACTTTAATATAATATGACGTGACCAGATCTCGAAGGCAAACAATCAGCCACCTATTACATATCAGAAAAGGAACTTAATTTAAATTAATATAAGCTAATAAAAACTTAGTATACTCTACAAGCTTCCATAATTAGAAAGTGTATATGTACTATAATTTGGGACAGAGCTAGTATAATATGTATAGCAACAAATGAAATAACTGATACCAAAGATATAAATAAAGAGAAGATATGGAAAATTAAAAAAAGCTTTTATATAATATAAGTAAATTACATTAGGTCTTATGGCGTGAGCTTTAAGTTCCTTGAAAGCGTAGGATCTCATGTAATTTACTCATATTAAATAAAAGCTTTTTAGAATTTTACATAGTTTTACTCATTTATATCTTTGCTGATACGATGAATCCATATACTTTGATTTACTTGATATTAATCAGAATTCGTCTGATAGAAATGATTAAAAATAACATGGAAGAAAGCTTAGTGAAGAGAAAAGTATCAATTGTATTTTGAAGAAGAAAATCTTTCTTTTTTTAATATAAATATATTATTAATACTTACTTTGTGGTTGAAACGGAAGAAAAAATCATCGGAATAGTTGATAAAATTAATATTAATGGAAAAATAATTACCTGTAATCAATTTATTGTATTAATTTGTTATAATTATATTTTAAAGTCACAAAATCAAAACTTACTCGCGAATTCATAGTTGTGTTAATTAAAGTATCGATAATAATATTGTAATCGAAAAACTGTAAAAAATTTTGTATTTATAGTTTTAATGCAGAAATCCCCATCAATCGATATCAAATCACTATTTTAAGTCGTTTTTTTTTTTTTGTCTTTTAAATAACTGAATACATATTAAAATTCACGGCCAATGTTAGGAGCTTGCAGATTTTTTCCGCGGTTTTTTTACGCTATATTTTGTTTATATCGGAAGGAAAGTGTAACGTGTTTAGAATTTGATTATTTTAAATCTTGTAAAGTTAAAGTAAAAATTTATCAAAATTCAAATTATCTAAAAAAAATTCGAATTATATATTCAAATTCGGCAAGCATTCAACACGAAAATTTTGAAATTTGTATTCTTGAAGATAAATAACCGACGTACTCGCATAGTCTTCTTATGACATTGCAGCACGGTTCATTGTTCACAGAACTTCTCCAATAATCTCGATATAGTGCTCTCATTTTATCCAGTTTAAAACTTGCAATTGCGTCTTTTCGATTCTATCCATCTTCCTCGTGATATTCTCTGGCTTTTAATTCAGAGTTACATCTTTTTTAATAATCACCGTTATTCAATTTTCCTTAGGTCCTTTACGTAGTATTTTTCTTTCAAACATACGTAAACTGCTCTCATCAGTTGATCTCCTGCTTTTTCATTGTTTTGTATTGTATTGTATTGGAGGGGGCCCGCACAGTTACTGGCCATACCACGTAGGACTTATCGGCCGGATTGTATCTCCTCCTAAAAATTTGATTGAGAGGCTAGATCTCTTACTCGAAGTACTTAGTTTTGCTAATGAATGTAAGCATCGTAGTTAGGCTAAAATTAGCTAACTCAGAATGTAAGGAATGTAGCAAGTCTCGTTCTAGAAAAGACCAGCCATTCGCACAAAAAGTTTCCTGCTGATTCTTTTTCGTCCAGACAGACTTCATATGTTGGACTCTCAGCCACTCTTATTTACCATATGTGTTCGTTTAAAGATCAGTGTCCTATCAAAATGACATTAGTCCTTCCTCCATTTAAGTCCTTCGGAAATCTGGCCAAATAAGTATCATTATAGCCAGACATTACTACCACTACTAAATATCCACATAGTACTTGTAGTAACTTTTCATAAACCTTCTGTAATTCACGAACGGAATATAGTAAATGATTTGTTTTGCAAATAAAACATTGTTGTGTTTTGTTTGTAAATAAAGTTCTTATTTTCTTTAAGAAAAGCTTAATTCTTTTATAAGTTGCAAATGAATATAATTTATATGAAAAAAAAAATAATTATATGCAAAATGATAAGACTCACAAAAGCTTAATTATTTAGTTACTAAATATACAAATAAAAAATGTTAGAATAATATGTAATTGAGTATAATTTCTAATTATGATTTTAATGCTTTAGGCATGAAATATATAAATTGTTCATGATTCTTTCTTTGAAATGAAATTGTTCGAATTTTTGTAATTGAATAAAAAAAACCAGTCTTTTTTTTTATATATAAAAAAATCGATGTACAGTCATAAAAACTAAAAAAGCGAAAATAAAAAACTCTTTTCTAAATGAATGCTTATTAATTAATATAGTTTTTTTTTCCTTTTTTTAGTATTCTATTCGAACGACATTAAATTAACAGGAAGCGGTTTTTCAATAGTCCTCTGTGCGGCATTTCTTATAGCATTTATCCATAAATTCATCATACGTGGACAATCTGTTCGAAATTTATATAATGTTCGTATTGTTGGATTGAACAATTCAAATGAGTTTTTATGTTTTGGATTATCAATTGTTTGAGCTGACCAACCATCTAGTGGACAAACTTTACATGGTTCACGTTTAAAATCACTACGTTCAGAACCTTTAAATGATTTCGGTGGAAAATATACTAATGAATTAGCCCAAATTTGTAACCAATAACGTTGCCATGATGCTACAGCTGGTTTTCGACCATCTTTAAGTAGGGTTTTACGTCGAACACAACCTTGAAAACTTAATGAATCCAATTTTAAATCGCTATCATTATCTGTATGACCGCCGACAGCTCCTTCAGAACTTTCTGTCGATATAGCATCTGCAGGCTGAGTATTATTAATATCATCTTCTTCGAGTACAGAATCATCTAATAAATGACGAGGTTGATTTAGAACTTCACAATTTTCAGGTGATGGTTGTTGGGGTGATACAGTTTGATGTGGATTGATTTTACCAAAAATACTGCGTATGTCAAAATGGGAAAATATATTTAGAATATTGCTAATTACATACAAATTTTTTTATTTGTAATAATAATAATAATGTAAATTCCAACCAAACAAATGAAATGATATAAAATGAAAAATAAAATTGTAGACGCTTGTTAGTATAGAAGTAAAATTTTAGTACCATATATTGACTTATTCCTTAAATAAATTTCAATGCGATGTTATTTAAAAACAGTTAAAATAAGTAAATAATTAAACCGTTTAAAAAAAAATAGGAATTGAATACAATATTAAACAATTGAATAAGTACAGGGTCTTTCAAATGGGACATAACAATTTTGTATCTTTATATGAACGCACCCTTAAGGGTAATGACCTATAATAATGACCTGTCAATGTCAAAACGTAGATTAAAGTCAACATTTTCATCATGGTAAAGTTCACGAACGAGCAACGCTTGGAAATTATTAAAAATTACTACTGGAAAAAAATACAGAATTTGATCAAAAAATCATCTTCAGCGATGAAGCTCATTTCTGGCTGAATGGCTTCATCAATAAGCAAAATATGCATTATTGGACAGCAACAAACCCACATATGCTTCAAGAGACACCTTTGCATCCACAAAAAAATCACTGTATGGTGCGGTTTACATGCCGGAGGCGTGATTGGGCCGTATTTTTTCGTTGATGCGAACGATCACCATGTTACCGTCAATGGAGAGCGCTACCGTGCCATGTTGGAGGATTATTTTTGGGCAGAATTAGATGAAATTGATATCGGCGATATGTGGTTTCAACAAGACGGCGCTACAAGCCACACAGCACACGTTACAATCGATTTATTGAAGGAGAAGTTTGAATTGTTATGTCCTTAATAAAAAACCCTTTATTATAAAGGAATAAAAAGACATATAGGAACGAAACAACGGAAAATAAAGAGTATAACAAATAAAACATCAGAAATAAAACGTGACCCAATAAAAACTTAAATGAAACAAAACAAAAAACAATTTTGACGATAACTTTACAACAAAAAAAACTCACCGGCATTTACATCGTTTATTTGAAATTGTTCCTATTCCAGGCGCAATCATCATAACTGGACAATGACATTTTTGATAAAAGTTTCGCGGCAAACTAGTGCTACGAAATCTTCTCGTCGAAACCCAATTTTACATGAATATAATTAAAAACGTCAAAAAACACAAAAAAAAACAGATGTAATGAAAGCAATCATGTTGAATATCAAAGATGTTTTACATTATGAAGAAATGTTAGAAAAAAGGGTATGGACTTTATGTTAACACAAGTAAGTGATAAAGCAATACAAAATGTTTTTTATTTTGAAAAGTGAAAAGAAAAAAGGAGGGTACTCACTTTGAACCAAGACTACGGCATTTCCGATGAGTTGGAATAAATTTTGAACCAGTTGATGATAGAATACGCATTGAACCGACCGTTTTTGCAGGTGAAAGATTCAGGCTTGCTAAAGCTGGTGTATCAACATTAAAAGATTCTTTTGAACTACACGAAGATGAACTGGGAACTGATGTTGGCGGTTCTAATTTTAATGATTTTCTATAAATTATCAAATTATTAATTATTTAAAATATAGATTCTATGGATTTGAAAATTACTTGTATTGATCTTCTTCAAAGATATTTTGTAATTCTTCAATATATCGAATTGACTGTAAGTACATTTGTGTTCTTTCAATTGGTTGAATATATTTATAATCTGATTGTTGATAATTCGAAATCACTCGTAAAATGTTGTTCATTCGATTTTTTCGTTGTTCTGATTCTAGCCCACCCGAATGAGGATGTGCCAGATCAATATACACCAAATCAGTTAGGAAAAGTCCTAAATAAGGAATGCATGGTAAACGTAAACTTTCTAAATATTCTCGTAAATTTTCCCAATTATTATTATCATTAAAAATATCAGAGAGACGATCAAATGTTTGTTTATCTTTTTTCGATATGCATGCCCATGTTTTTCTCAAACGAAAAATACTTGCACTTTGTAGACCAGATATAATTGCAAATAAAGAATGCAAATTATTGAGATCATATAATTTTTTAGCAACCTAAGAAATAGAAAGAATTTGTAAGAATATTAAAAACGAATAAAAAAAAATAATAAATACTTTAATAAAATGTGTTAATATTTCGGCTCTCTGTTTGGGTGTTTCACCAGTCAAAATTTCTTGTACAGTCCAAAAGCTAGTATGATTGAAACGTTTCGTGAATGCAACAATATTCGGTGTAACGACATGTTTATCTTTTTTGGTCCATGCACAACTTGTTAATTCGTCTGGTTGAATTGTTACAAAAACCGTAAAATCTAATAATGTTATTTGATTGGCAAGATCATCTGGCACAACACGTAAAGCATTTAATATAATAGAATCGTAATCTTTTATTGATGTATTCGGTGGTAGACTTTGTGTTTTTCCCGGTGGTGTAGAACTGTAATAAATATATATATATATATTAGAAATATTACACAACAAAAAAAAATATTATTATATTAATAATTTTACCCGTAATTATAATAACAGCTAGTCGTAGGGGAGGAAGACATTACACCTAAACATGCTGATCCTATTGAATTTTTTCGTCTTGTAGTTTTTATACTTTTCGAGATACTATCATCACAGTCACTATCGCGCAATTGTATTCTAGATATATTGCTTTCATTTGATTTCGAACAATCCAGTTTCTTTTTAGTCGATGAAGCTGAAGAGGAATTACGAATTAAGGGTCCACTATGAGTTGATGCATCACTAAGAGGAGATTCATCTCGTAAATTTTGATAAATATAATCCTCATCGTACTATAAAAATCGATAGATATATATTAATTGTATATAAAATTAAATCAAATTTGTTTCTTACCTCTACAAAACGTAAACTATCCGAAGAAAACTCACGAGGAATTTCTGAATACCGCATCATAATAATAACCCGAAATCGAAATATTCCATAAAACTTCTTTTTTCTCTTTTTTTTTTGTATGTAAATAATTGATATGTTGTTTAAATCATTTTCCGTCAATTATGAAATTGGATAAGTTTATATGTTCATCTAAAAATAGTAATGTTATATTAGTTGTTGTTTTTTTTTTTTTTTATAACGTAATAAAATTTTAATTCATCATTCCAATTATTTTTATGGCTTATCAAGATTTAAAATAAACATGCGCATAACGCTTATTTTTATAATATAAACTGATTACGTTGTTTTTTTTTTTTTTAGATAATCAATTACTACGAATATCAATTTTATTTTTTTTTTTTAATATTTATCTCAATTCAAATTCCATTGGGATCTGCTGCCACCCGTTTACCAACAGGTGCAAAAGTATAATAAAAATAATTATTCAAAAGAATTGAAACAAAAAATCGTAGGGCGTTATTATTTTAGCGGAAAAGACCCACGTTTAACGCCCGTTTAAAAGAAACTATGACGTCTGGGATTGCATTCAAAATAGAATAATAAACAAAAATATGTCTTAAAATTTGTATTGTTTATTATTTTTGCTTTTACAGTTGAAAAAAAAAGAAAAATTCTGATGTTTTTTTTTTTAAAAACATTTCCTCATAAAATGTTTTCTACATGAAATTAACTTATTCAACAGAAATTAACAAATTGAAATTTATTACGGAATTAAATAAAACGAAGAATTTATAAACAGTAAAGTTTTAATTAATTTCGAAAAAAAAAAAAAAAATTGTATAATTGTAATTAAAAAAAAAAAAAAAAAAAAAAACTAGAGTAATTGCGTTAAAAATATGCAATATGAAATTATTAACACTTTAATTTAAGACATTAAAAACTCACCTTTTTAGAAATTGTTTAATTGATTCGCAATAAAAATAGAAAAAAAAAATAGATATATAGATTTTTTTTTTAGGCAGAAAGTTTTTTTTTATCACTCTTCTTTTTTTGTAGTAGAAAATAAATATACAATTAAACACGACACATTTCGGTATTTGGATACATTTAAAAATTACACGAACTTTTTTTATATTCTTCAAAAAAATTTAATTAAATATAAAACAATTCCAAACATTTTATTTACGAAAAAAATTATAAACTATAAATCATTCTAGTCGCATGAACTTCCTCCATTTTCAATTCTAACTTTTTTGACAAATCAAAATAAAAAAAAAATGTATTAAAATGTAAAAGTCGTCCATAGATAATTTGCTTTGGGAAAGATTGAAGAGTTTTTTTTTGCAAATAGTGTTCACGTTATCGAGATTAACAAAAATATAACCGTTACAAATTAATATCAAATTTTCAAATATGTATTTAGTTTCCGTTAAATTTTCTTTCTAATATTTTATAAATAATAATAATAATAATAATATATAAATAAAACCCTGTAAATCCATTTACTGATGTTTATTAATCTATAATTGAGATTACAGTTTATTTCTTTCGAAAAATTGATATTATTTTTTTTTTCTATAAATTTAAAGTCAAATATAAAATTTTTTAATTTTATTTAGAAAAATTTTTGATTTAAAAAATTCTATTTTTTCAAAGTCTTTTTTATTTTTTATTTAGTTTTTGTAAGTAAAGGAAAAAAATTTTAGTGAAATTGACTAAAAAATAATAGTCCCAAAATTGACACCATTTTGTCCATTTCAAAAGATTTGAAGAAAAACGTTTTTTTTTTGCTTAAGATCTTTGTCGGATTTGAAAAAGTCACCAAGTAAGTCATTTCGGAACTGTTTGAATTCTTTTTTAATACTTTTTACATGGACAAAAAAGCATAAAATTTATGAAAAGTGGATAGGGTCAATTTTTTGGGAGAAGACGCCTCAATTATATTCCCTTTTCTGATATTGAATTTATCTTATTACAATTTATTTTTTTGGCATTTTCCCATGAGATTTGAAATACTATCTTTGCCAATCAATGAGATTTTAATTCTTTTTTTTTCTCTTTTTTTGCCATTATTGTCAGAGCTTTTAAAAAAAGCACTTTTTCAATGTTTTTAAAATTTTTATATTTATGTTTCGGCTCACTTTTATTAGCTATTTAACATAGATTTTTAAGTTATTCCGGGGGGAAAATAAATCAGGAATCGAAATAGATTATTTTAAATGAATATTTATAAGAAAGTCGGATATCTTTGAACCCAGTAAACTGAATTTTGCGAATAGAAATACGTATGGTACATTAAAGAAACAAGCATTTCTGGCCTGAGATTTATATTTTTCCGGACATAAAGGTGAAATATTCCGTATAAGTTGTTCTACCGAAAATATTCCATATATTAAGATTATTTTCAGTAGAAAAACGCGAACTTTTCCGGTTATTCAAAGTTTGGGTATAGATTAAACCTATTTTTTTTTCGGATTGGTAAAATTAACTTATTTCTGGTTGGGCAGAACTTTGACTACAAGTTACACAAGCCCAGTTCAATTATATTTCGTATTTTTTTTGCCTTTTTACTATAGATCTATTAGATTGTTTTAAAAGAAAGTTCATACAAATATTTATATAACTATAATGATAAGTTTACATTCTCTGAAAAAGCGGCGCGAGATAGCAGATGTGATCTTTGTTCATTAAATTTTTAGTGGGGCCATTTAATTATTCCTATATTTTAAACAAACTTGCACCTAAATTCTAACATTTAATCTTTAAGATCCGTGGACTTGTTTGACATCAGTTTTCTGTTCGGTGGAAACTGATTTCAAACCACGGGAAGAACGAATGTTACGTAAGATAAACGCCAATGCACAAGTTTTTGACTTTTCCCTCAATTTAGTATGAACTGAGAAAGCTCCTATTTAATTCCTAATGTCCTATCAATGATATTTTATATTAATTTCCCCTGTCAGCCTCGATTTGAGCTGTATTATTATTATTATTATTATTACAACATACTTAATTCATTTCTTTTCAAAATTAATATAAACTACTTTCGAAAATAAACAACTCAATTATTGGAGTTTATCATATAACAAATTTGGGACATATTCCTTGCTAGGATATAGTCGGAAATTATTTTGAAGATTATACCAAAGTTATAAATAATATGAGAGACACACATATAGTATTCATACTATAATATCGATACTATAGTATAGCTTATACTATTTCAATATCATGTTTATACTTAATTTTTGAAAAGGTATATAATACTACAGACAGATATATGGTATAAATACCATGATTTAAGAATACTATGTTGTATACCACATGTGTGTCACTTTATACCACTTCAAAAAATGAAGTGTAAAGGGGATAATGAAATAGTATCAAATATACTATAGTATCGATATTAGAGTATGAATACTATATGTGTGTCTTTTATATAAAGTGATATATGGTATACTACATGGTTTTCTTAAATCATGATATCAATACCAAATGTATGTCTCTCTCTCTAGTATTAAGGGAAGATGTGGAAAGTTGTTATTTAGCATAAGCAAATTACATTAGTTCTTATGGAGAGAGCGTTAAGCTCGTCATACCATAGACTAATAATAAAGATTTCCAATGACTGTGCATTCAACTGATTTTTTTTGTACAGTGATATCTCGGTACAATATAGATTCTTCTCTTTCTTTCACATTAAACTTCTTTTCATCTATTCTTATTTAAGTTCACCTACAACAACAACACTGAACATCACTCTGCTCATTTGGCTTGGACATCTAGGTATAATAATCTATGATCATACCATAACCCCTAATGTAATTTACTAATGTTAAATAAAAGCTTTTTTTGAATTTTACATATCTTTACTTATTAATATCTTTGATTATACTTTACGAACTCTTTTAAAACAATAAAAATATATATTTTTTTTAATATTGTATCATTTTGTTCAGCTAATAAAATAGTCTTCCAAATCATTCTTTATACTCAGACCAAAGATATTAATAAAGAGAAGATGTGGAAAGTTCTTAATAACTTATATTTAACAAACATAATTAATTTACATTGCGTTTTATGAAATTTTAAACTCGTAAAAGTTCCTTCCATAAGATCGAATGTAGTTAACTCATTTTAAAGGAAAGCTTTTTAGAATTTTACATATCGTTACTCATTTATATCTTTGCTTAGACATTACAGATAGGACATGGTTTGAACAAGTAATTAATTCCGCAAACAAAATTAATCCAAATTTTGATTGTTCAAGGCCAAAAAAATTATTTCCTTCATTTAAGAGAAAAATAATGCTGAAAAAGGACAATTAGACGCGATCTTCCCAATGCTTTGTTTGAAAATGACAGAAACAAAAAATTACGCACAAAATAAGGAAAGAAAATTACAAATTTTCCATTAGAAAGAATGAAGTAACCTATAAATCAAATATACTCTATTTTACGGCGCGCTTCCCATAAGATAATTGGAGCAAGCGGGAGCATTAATAGTCTTATAATAGTCTTATGGATTTTGGACTAAAGAAAGAATGAAATAAAGAAATTTATTTTAACTTAATATTTGTATAAATATTGTATTCTCCCAACATGTTTTCAAGCATTGGAGCATGTACGAATAATAATTAGAAGAGAAATTCTGTTAATATTTTAAGTGTTAGTTCCTGTATGAATAGTGATTCTTATTTTTTACATAAGTGTTAGAATTGTTTATTAAAAATAAATCTGTTTCTATCTCTGTTTTGCTAAAATAATGTAATCTATCTATCATTTTTTTAATAAAGAGAATCATATGTATTTTTAAGAGAATATTTTTTATTTTATTTTTTTTTTTATGTTTCTTCATATAATAAGTTTTTTCTCTTGGAATTTGGTCAATTTTCCTTAAAAAGTTTTTTTTACATAGGAAGGAATTAATTATCTTAAGACCTCAATTATTCACTTGTTCACAGATCTCGAAAAGTAATTAATCACGCCATGCCCTAATTATAGATTGGCGTTTGATTAATTGGGGGCGGAATCAATAGTGTTAATCAAACAAGTTCCGAAAACTTAAACTTTTGTATCTGTTCCTGTTCCTGATTTATTTTCCTCGTTTAAACTTATTCCATTTATTAAAGAATCAAAAAATAAAACCAAATAAATAATAAATAATAGCATCTTAGGCTTTAACAATCGTTTAAAACTGAACATTTAAATGTACTGTACACAAAGTGGTTCTTTTTTTAAATAGTCTTTTTGAATTAAATTCATATATATATATTTTCTTTTTTGATAAATAAATTTAAGTATAAAAGATTTTTTTTCAAATTTTCTTTTATATTATTGTATAAATATTTTTCTTTAATTAATTAAAAAAATTAAAATAAACAAAAAAAAAAAACTTTAAAATTAAGCTAATTTTACCATATATAGTTTGTTTTTTTTTTGTTATATACTCTCTTTTGATATATATTTTTTCTTTTTTTTTATCATTAAATACACATTTTTTGATTACATTTATATATTTATAATTAAATTTTTATAATTTTTTTATTACATTTAAATATAGTTTTGCAATTAAATTATGTTATTTTCTTTTTTCTTCTTCATATATTTAGATTTTATTTTTATATAACTATAATTAAATTTCTTTTATTTTCTTTTTACCAAAAAATATACGTATTCTGAAAATATATTATTAATTCCAATTATAAATTTATGCTTTCATTTTTTTTTTTAATATTCTGGATCTCTAATTTCAATCTTGATAATATAAATCACACTTATGGTATATATATATAGCATCTATCCAAGGGAAAAGGAACTAAAGACATATTTCATTCAATATATATATATTCATATATTGTGGAAGTATATTTATTTTAAAGCAAATTGATTGATTTTTTTTCTTTAATTAAATTAAGTTTTAAATGGTGTCCCAAAATTTAAGCAAGATGTAATTTTAATAGAAAATATTGGTTTATAATTAAAAATTGTTAATTTTTTATTGATTCATAAAATACATAGTATAAGGCTATGTTTGGAGTAGTATATCGACTTTCCTGGCAGATACGCACTCTTTTGTTGTTTCATTTTCTGGTCATGCAATTTCCCGTTTTGGTGATCAGAATTGGCCGCCCAGATCATGCGATATAACGCCATTGGACTTTTTTCTTTGAGATTTTTTAAAGTCTAAGATTTCTGCCAACAAATCCATGACCATCCACGCTTTGAAGGAAGAAATAAAGCGCTGTATCAACGAAATTCATCCACATTTATGCAAAACGGTCATGGAAAATTTGAAGAAAAGAATGTTTATGTTCCAGCAAAGCCGTGGAGGTCTTTTACCCGATCTGCTGTTCCATACATAAAACCCTATACTGTATACTTTATGAATCAATAAAAAAATTTAAAATTCTTAATTATAAACCTGTGTTTTCTATTACAATTACTTCTTGCGTAAATTTTTGGGACACCTTTTATAATATATTTATAATAGTATTTTTTATATATTTATAAATAATGAAAAATAAAAATAATATTATGGACATTTTGGAAATATGTAAATGATGAATTTTATTCAATAAAAAGTTTCTATTTATGATTTTTTCTTTTTCATTCTTTCATTTTTCTTGATAAATGGAGAATTGACGTAGTTTTTGATGATATAAGCTTTCAAGTTTACATTTTTCTTTAATTTTTTTTTTTAGCACTTTTAAGATTTTAATAACAACAAAAACCAAAAAAAAAAAAACTATAATTAAATAACTCAATTTCTGTTAAATAAAAGAAAACAAACCAAAACCGTTTTTTTATTCTAATCAATTGAAATTACTTTGAATTCTTTGGTTTTGCTCCACTTGCTGCTGGTGGAGGAGGAGCTGGTGATGTTGATGTAGATGATGTTTTAGATTGTTTTTTTTGTGGCTGTTGTTTCTGTGGTGATTGAATATTTGGATTTTGTCCATCAACAACATTTGTAGATGGTGTAACAGGAGTATCATCCAAAAATAATGGATTCTTAACTTCCATTTCACCAGTCTTATTGAAAAAACAAAAAAAAAAAAACCAAATATAATATTTATTATATTAAAAAATACTATTCAGAAATAATTTTACCGGAGCTAAACCAGGACATTCATAAACTGTATAATCTCCTTCTTCATTGTCATCATCACTTTCAACATCAGATAGTCCAGTATGTGTTTCACCGGTTGGACGATTTTCCATGGCAATGATTTGTTGTTTCTGATGTTGATAATGATACATTTGTGCACTTTGTGCCAAACGACGATCTCCAGATGGTGATATATCTCGATTAGGTCCGGTTACTCCATACGCTGGATAATCAATGTCAGCTGCAGCTTTTGCTTTTTTATGTAAACTGTGTTAAAGAAATAATAATAATAATACTTATTGAAACTGAAAATAATTTTTTTTTTTTTGACTTACGTATACCATCCGATTCCTAATGCAATTAAACCAACAGTTACAGCTGCACTAACACCGGCAATTAATGCTACAACATACATACCAGTTGTACCCTCCAATCCCATAGGTTTCTTAATAACTTCAGATCTTTGTAATAGATCACCATTATTATTATTATTATTTATGATAGCATTGGCTTGTCCATCTTTTTGCAATTTCTCAACTAATGCATTTAAATCATCACGTATAAATATTGATGATGGAACTTTTGGATTAACATCCATTGGAGGTTTCAACTTATTATATGGTGTATCATCATGTATTATTTTTGATGTTATATCACCACCTATTGATGATTTAATATCTTGTTCTTGATAATCATCTTCATAAGAATTTAATCCACCATCGGAAATTTTCGTATTACTCTCATAATATCGTGGATCTGATGGATTTATTGCAAAAGGCATATTATTATTATTATTATTATCATTTTCTAGATTATCTGGAAATTGAAATGTAAATGATGGATCTGAAGTATCGGAACCTTGAAGATTTAAACCACGTTGGAAATTTGAAAATTGACGTTGTTTTTGGAAACGACGTCTTGCTTGCTCTTCAATTATACTATTTAATTGAGCTAATAGATATGCTCTTTCATCATTTTGTGATGGTGCCCAATTTGACATTGGCGGCGGACGACGAAGACCTGTTTTATTTTTGTTTTTTTTGTTAACAATTAGTTTTAAATTTAAAATTATAAAAGGTTGTAAAAAATTAAATAAGATTTAATGAGATTCTTTCCAAAATCAGTAAACTTTAATTTAAAACAAAAAAAAGTGTCTTAATTAATGATGTAGTACGTGGGATTATTTTCTCAGGAAATTTACAAAAACTTTTCTTCTTTTATCCAATAAAAAAAAAAAGGAATTCCAGTTCAAGAATTGATTAAATTAAAAAAAAAACAACAAGAAAAATACATTCTATTTAATTAAGTTTTAAAGTAGAAAATTGTGGAAGCGGGGTGGGCTAAATTATTCGAATGAAACGATAACGAAAATTAGCATATTGAAAATGTTATCAAAATAATGTAAAATGCATGAAATTTAAAAAATACTTTAATGTAAAACTCGACACACAAAAAGTATAAAGGAAACATTTTTCTTATCAATAACTTTGGTTTATTTTTTTTAAAGAAACTTAATTCTCATATACATAAGACGTTTTTCTTTACCTTATCAGGTTTTCTTAAAAAAAAAAAAAAGAAAAATCTAATTATTGAAAATAAGAATACGTGGAAAAATTAAAATTGCTAGAAATTGATAATTAATTAACAAAAAAAAAAAATGAGATTATAAATTAACAGGCTACAAATTTTCTTTTTTTTTTTTTACATATGGAAAAAGTTTAAAAGGGAAAAATGGGTGAACAAATTTTTTTTTGTTACGAAAATAATCTTGTTTACCTGGGAAATAATCTCCTTCGCTGCTGGCTGGTGTTACATATAGTACCAAAGCAGCCAAAAGGACACATCCCATAGAACCAAACATTTTCATTATAGTTAATTGAAAGTTATTACTTCCATATGGCCGGCCATTATGAATCGTATCACAATTTTCTTTACAGAAAATCGATAACATACGAAAAATAGTATTGATATCAAAAAATTCACTGTGAAAATTCTTCTATTTTTCAAGTTTTTCACAAAAGATTTTCCTCTCTCTGTCGTTTCTTTTGATAAATTTTATTTTCCTTATGTTTTTCCAACAAGGTTCACTAATAACACAAAAATTTCAAAAAAATTTTTTCACAAAAATTAAACTTTCCTGATACGAATTTCCATTCCAAATGGTTTCAGATTCAATTTGAAACTGAAAAAAAAAAATCCACTGACGTAGTTAGAAACGACTGTTGCGTGAGCTTTCTCTTCGATACACATGCGTATTTTTGCAAATTTCGCATAATATAATAAATGTGCAAAGAAAAGCTCAATATTTTAGAAAGAAGAAAAAAAAAAATAACAAAATTATAATGAAAAAAAAAGGGTCGAGAAAATAGGATAAAAGGATTTAGGAAACATGAACATACGTAATAGTAATATACAATAAAATATCCAGTGGCAACGAAGTCTACTACACAGGAAATGCGAGATAAGTTTTCTATTTATTTTATGAATTAGGTAGGAGCACCAAATGAATGAAAGAATATATAGATTAAGCGTAATCCCATATTTCAAATTTGTTTTTTCGGAGCACCTACGTCATTCGGGACCTAAAATACACTGTTTGTGTGAAAAATCACGATTATTTATTTGAAAGGAAATCCACATGTGATGTCATAAAAGTATGACAGTAAATATTCAAAATGGCCGACATATGCAGCCCGTAATCTATATATTCTTTCATTCATGGGAGCACCAAGGATTTATATATTGCACACTATCAACAGAGTGTTGCTAGTAAAGCAAAAAAATACAAAGTGGAAGTAACATTTCTAGGAGAAAGTAGATCTTACAGATAGAAGGCAATAATGGCTGTAATCCCAAGTAGTAGTATATTTAGCATTATCTTCTTTAAAGCCACAGAAATCTGAAATGGACTAAATGGAAAAAGTATTGTGAATTCTTATGCTTTTCCGACACAATATTAAGCTACACGATTCCACTACTCTGAATTCCTATCACAAATAGAAAGAAACATTAACATAGTATCGGGTAAGGTAGAAAACTTTTACTGCTGTAAAAAAACAAAAATGTAACCGCCACTGTTTAGTTTATAAACTAAGAATTTTTATACCAGAAAACTTTGAAAAGCTGGCTTCATTGATGAAAAACTTTATAAGCAAGCGCTTTTCGCGATTCACGATTGAATGAAAAACTTTTTTTTTTTTTGCTTGTATAAAATAGTAGGTGGGAAAACTTTTCTTCTGTGATATTTTCTTTAATGAAAAGCTTTATATATCACCCACACTCGCTCTTGTACGAAAAAAAAAGAAGTTTAATATATTCTATTCAATAACAAATTGGTTTTTAAAGTTCCCCCAAAAAACTTAAAATCGGCTTATAGCCGAATTTTTAATGCCCTATAGTAGAAATGGGGCAAGTAGTTACTACACAATGTGCGGGGAAAGGTATTATTACTTGCACGCTGCGGGATTTGTACGTAAACTTTTGCTAACTGTGAAAAAGATAATAAAACACGATCACTTCCTTTGGGTATTCGGAGAAGGAACCATCTTGGGGCGTATTGCTTCTCTCCAAGTGAGATACAATCTCTTAATCCAATCCGGATACTAAAATTCCTAAGAGAAATAGGCCTGGAGGAGGTGTTGTAGAATGGGAAGTTAACCTAACTATTGCACCAAAGAAAAAGGGGGTACAATAGATCTTTAGGTCGCAGTACAGGAACACCCTAAAATAAAATCTAATCTAATCTACCCGAAGCAAAAGTATTTAATACCTTTTCCGTATATATGCTAACAAATCTATAAATTATTTAAGTCAATGAACTAATTCTGAGAAAAAAACAGCCAAAACAAGTAATATTTCAAAGTTTTTTCCTCCAAAATTTTATCTCTAATTTAGAAGTTTCCTTGTCCCTTGGTGAAAATCTATTCTGCAAATTTTATTCAAATTAGTAAATCAGTTTTTAGTACATCTGAAAAACGAAAAAACTTTTTGGTCAAGCATATTTTTATCTTTACAATTATTTCTTTCTCCAATATCCTTAGATCGATTTTAATGAAATTTAACATAGTATTGTCTATTTATGTTACCAATGTATGTAACTAATTTAAATGAAACTGCTGCATAAATTTTCCAATTATATACAAAAAACCAAACAAGAACAAAACTTATTGGTCACCCTGGGCCCGTATTTAGTTTCTCGACTCGATTGGTCGGATCGACCAAGCAAGACCCTGCTTCTTGCTTCATAACTTCGATTCCCCATGATCGATTTTGCTGAAATTCAATGCCAAATCGAGTTAAGGAATATATACAATCCAGATTGTAAATTTCAATAAAATCCGACAACGCCTTTTTCAGTTACCTTGTATATGAACGGATATTCAAGAATCGATATAACTTTCTGTACACATCTTACACCTTGCGACCATTCTCCGATAATTATTCCTACGCGTTAAAGCCTTTGCACTGAGACGTGAATTGCGAATATACTCAAATTTTTTCACATGATTGCGAATAACGTATTTAGAATTTTAAAAATAATAATTTTCCAATTTTTCTTACCGTTTTTCCATTTCTTCACTTTTTTGGTTAATTTTGTTAAAAAAATGAATAAACCGAAAGTAAAACTTAAATCATAATTAAGAGATTGAGGTTAAAAACCAGTGAAGTTTTTTTTCGCAACTATACGTTCCACAGTGGAATGCGAATAATGACTTGACAGAACAGAATCAGAATCGTGTAATTCGATTGAGAGTAAATCGTATCGAAAAACCATTGCCATTCTTATCCTTCTTCGATACGATTTGGTTCGAATCCAGTTACACAATTCCATTCCAGCTAATCTAATTCGCAGGAAGAAAATTTAACTTGCTATTTTAATTAATTGATTAAAATAATTAAACTATTTTTGATGCCATTAAGTGTATTAAATTATTTAAGAAAAATTTATGTAGGAAAATTAATCAAATAAAGTTCATTAAACATGTCATAATTGTTCGGAATTCGTGGTTCGCGTCTTATGTGCAATGACCTTTATGTGCAAAGGCCTTTACAAATGTAGTGACAAAATTAATATACCCTCTGGTAGCACCTACCGCTACCACAGGACACATAGGACATAAAAAAGGAAAAGAAAAAACCAAAAAAACAATAGAAATTTTCATGTACGGTATATTTTTAAAATTACAATGATTTTGGCAATCAATTATGTTTTTATATTTGTTTTTTTTTTTTTTTTCTTTTCTTTTCTGAAATAATTTAAAATATAAAATTATTATAGGATATTTTAACAACAAAAAAAAAAAATATACATATACATATATAGTTTATAATATAGCTAATTAATAAATATATCTATTAACACAATTTAGGGCATTTCCTCCACAAGTACTGGGTGGCGGTTCGTCATCGTTATTATCACCTTTATCATTATTTTTATTTTTTATCAAATTTCGATTTTCCGGAGAATTCAATTTACGTAATCTCATCTCTTTCATAAATACATGATTGTCACGAATTACAAAATCTTTTAATTTAATTGGTAATTCTTCAAGTGATGGAAAATTTGGTATATCTAATTGTATGATTTCATTAGTTTCATGATTTCGTGAATTGTTTTTCTCATCTGATTTTGTATTAATTTGATAAAACAATATATATGGTGTATTTGGTGGATTTAAATTATGTAATTCAGATATTGATGATTTTGTAACAATATTATCATTAAATTTATACCATTGATCAGAATTCTCTGATGCGAATGTATAATAATGCCCAGAATCCATACTAAAACCAGAATGTACAACAGCTGCATATAAATTATAATGTACCGATGAGATTTCTTCGAGTGAATCTTCTGAATGAATTTTCAATGATACACTTTCATCATGAAATACTTTATGCATTAATTTAGCACGCATATGAAATTTTTGATCATATTTAAAATGTTTTAATGTTAATATTAAATTGTTTGGTGCATTCACAACATTTATATATTTTTCGGCATCACATAATTTTTTACATTTCTCACAAAAATATTGATTATCACCATCAAGCTTTTCCGATGAACAATAATAATCTAAGAGATCTTGGACAGAATAGTTTGATGCACAATCCGTTTTCACTTCGGGAAAAGCTAATTGAAGATCACGAAATGTATCGGTATTCTTACTTTGCCAACTACATGTTAAACATTTATATGCTGTTGTTATTTTCCCAGTAAATGTTTTATCAATTGTTGTCGTATTTTCAAGTTCTTGTTCTGGTTTCAATAGTTGAATATTTAAATTGGTTTCTCTTGAACTACCTTCGGTAGGATATAATTTTGTCGAAGTATTCGGTGAAATAGTACTATCAAGACAATCCATTTTTATTGTTGTTTGTTGTTTTTTTAATTCAATTTTATAAGAATTATTTTCATGTTCATGAATCATTTCTAATAGATATCCCAAAAATTCGGAACTATCTTGTTGAAATCCAGGAACGAATGCCGGTGGTCTTGTAACATTCAATACAACTGATGGTGTTAGTTCTGGTCGTACACTATGTAATAACAATACGAAAAGTTGTTGAATTTTAAGTAAAGCTGGTGATTTATTTGTTGATAATAGAAATTGTCGACTAAATCTAATACAAAAAAAAAAAATAATAATAAAATTTTATTCATCTCTAAATCATTTTCAAATTCTTACTCTTTGGTCATTGTAAGTGCTTGAAGTACACTGTTCATATAACATGTATTGCCCAAATTGACTAATCCAACTTTTGGATTTGTTCGTATAACTTCATGATCTTCGTTATCAATGTAATTCGAAAACTCAAGAACAGAACGAAAATTATACGAAGGTGTAAATTCTGATAAAACTTCCTCCTAAGAATATATCAATTTATTTAATAATAAAGAAAATCATTATTAATATTACAAAACAAGTATTTACCGTCGTTTTGTAAAGTTCACCATAATCCTGAAACTGTGACATAAGAGCTGATAAAACATCCACCATAGTTTGTAAAATTTTCTTAGCCTCTTCAGACGTGTCAGTTTTTATTTGTTTTATGATCATTGGTACACGATTTATTATCTAAATGTTTTATATATATATATATTCAATGTATTTATTGCCAAATAATATAATAAGAAAATGTATTACCTTATGAAATACTATTGGAGTATGTTTAACAGATGATAATAATTGAAAAACAACAGGAGCAATTTTTGGTCTAAGAACAGGTAAAATTAATGCAATAAAAAGTGGTTCGACTACGTCTAATGCAATTGTTTCGATTAAACAAAATTTTTGTTGTTTTTTCAAACCACTTAGTATTGCTAATATCCAAAGATTTAAATTCTCGCAAATATTACTGGTACGCAACCAATTGCATAGAACATTCATAGTTTTTCGAATGATATCATCTGTGGTATGATCACTTGTTGATAACATTTCAGATACTGCTTTAGTGATCAAAGTTTCCGGAAATATTTGAAATACAATTGAAATTGCAGCAGAAGGTATTTCTTTAAGGTGATAAAAAGAAAAAAAAATTAAATACATTTTTTTTTTTTTTTTTGTGAAAAAAAAATACCTGTTCCTGGCCCTGTAATCAATTTATAAACTAATCGAAGATATCCAAAATAAAAATCTGTATCTTCTTCACTAATTTTGGCTAGAAATTCACCGACTCTACCAATATCCAATTTGAATTGTTTCAATTCTTGTGATTCACGTGGAATTTGGATTTGCATTAATTTACAAACAATTAATGTACATGCATTCGATATATCTGCTAATTCACCCTTTTTTCGTTTAGTATTTAGACGTTCAATTATTTCTAAAATCAACGTTAAGTCACAAATATTCTGTTGCTCATTTTGATTAGAATTTTGTGCTGTGGACGAGGTTGATGCAACATCACCTTCGGGATTATTTTGTTTCACAGCCATTGCACTTTTAATATTTTATTGTTCTATTGTTTTTTTTTCTCTATTTTTTTTTATTGTATTATATTCAACAATTTATTAGATATTTAAGTTATTTAAAAAAAAAAAAAAAAAAAAAAACCACAAAAAACACATTTACTATGGCTACTTTGTCTTTATTGACAGTTCGTACCCTAAAAAAAAAAAAAAAAGTATGTATATAAAAATATAAATATTGTAATAAAAAAAAAAGAAAGAAGAACGGATTATATACATACAACAATATACTTCAATGTCACACACCAGTTTAAAGATGATTTGAATTTTGTAAAATACAACGAATATTTATTAAATATTATAAAATTTACTGTTACACCATTAAATAACAGGAACAATTCAAATATTATCCGAATAAAAGGATTTTAATCGAAAAGAAAAAATCTTCGCTCGAACTGTCTACCGCCTTTCTTTCCCCTCACGACTGCAATTTATTTCAAATTCTATTTTCAGATTCTTCTTGAAATTCCAATTGAATCTCTCCGGAGCTATACAGCATTTCATAATGCAGAATGACAGCGTATTATTTAAATTTCGTAATTTTCTCTAGATTTTATAATTCTTTTATTTTTTTATTGTGTTGATTATAAGAAACTCTTCTTTTATATAAAAAAAAACAAAAGAAAAATTAAATGTTTTTAATTTTTATATCTTATTTTAAAAATATGCGTACAGCAAATTTTCCTTCTATTTGATGATATTATCCTAAAAACTTTATAGAATTCCTTGTCGGAACTCAACATTTCTACACGTGTTGAATATATATGGATTATTGGTTTGAAAAGTATCGATCCACTAGCTGGACAAACCAAAACAATAAGGTCCCATAAGCTAGCATAAATCAAGAAACAAATTACTATCTAGATTGCTAAGAAAAGCCTTAAGGTGGCGGCTCATAATAAACTACATATCCAAGAAGGATGAAAGAAAATATACATACACATAAAAATTTTACATATATATTTCTTAATATAATTCAATAATATTGTTATTATTTAAAAATCGTCGATTTCAAAATTCTTCCTTTTTTTCTTATTTGTTACTTTCCCTCTTATAGTATCTGATTTTCGTTTTTTCGCTTCTTTTTTTCGTTCCTGTACACCACGTTTCCTTTTAGCAGCCTTAACAGGATCATTAACTTTTTCCTGTGCTACTTGTTTTCTTTTTTCATTACGTCTTATCAATAAACGATTATTTAATTCTACTCGTAATTTATTAAATATATCATCACCAAGTTTCTTTCGAATTTTATTTGAAACACTAATTGCTTTTTGCCTTAAATTAGCATTAATATTTTTATCTGAATCAGACATTTCTCGAATTAATGGTGTTAATAATCCATGGGAAATATTTAGAAGCATTTCACTATCTATCAATGTAATTAATCCATCAACCCAATTGAATAAAGCCGTTCGCTATTAAAAGATAAAAATTAGAAATTTTATAAAAGAAAATTTAATAGAATAAACATACCAAAATACAACTTTGAGATGTTTTAGCAACTTCTCCATGAATAATATAACGAATCCTTCTAATTAACCATTGAAGACTTATCATTCCTTGAATATCATCTTTGGATTTTGTATTTAAATCCACCGATTTCAACATATTTGCTATATAAAGAAGAATTTTCGATATTTCTTCTGCCATTTCTTCACTTGTCTCGCCTGGTTGCATTTGTGCACATAAATCAAGTGTTAACGATTTCAAATCTTGATGAGGATCTTGGTAAATAAAAATTTGTTCAACAGAACTTGAATTGGGTAGATTTAAAATTTTTTGAACCAATGCAAAATCATAACTAGCAATAATATTCTGTAGAATTTTAATTGCATTCATTCGGACCCATACATGATCATATCCAAGTAATTTTTGAGACTCGTATGCCAATTCATCAATTGTTCCTAACAATACCTTATCAGACAATACTTGTGGACATATTTCAATAATTTTTAATATACAATTTTGAATTTGTATAAATTCATGATCAATAGATTTAGTGATTTGATCTTGTTTCAATTTATTATCATCATCATCATCATCATCATTATCGTTATTATTCAATTCGGCGAAATCATTTGATTCGACTTTAACAAAACGTCCTGGAGCATTTGGATTACTCAAACTTAAACGTGAAACTAAAATTGGTAATACTTTTTCAGTGAATGGATAGAATTCTTCTTTTTTAAATGAAATAAATCGTGAACATAAAATTGCACCCATTTCTCGTACTGCTGGTTTATCACCGTCTAAAAATAATATAGTCATTTCGAATAATTGCTTCCATGAATTCTCATCAATTTTCGCAATAAGTAATTCAATACATTCGGCCACGATTATCCGGCATTCTGGAACATTTTCATTAACTAAACGTGTTCCTAAGGCTAAAAATAAAACTTCACTTTTTTTATTTAATTCTGGCCCCGGAAATTTTCTAATAATCGATTGTATAAAACGTATAGCCGATAATCGTCCAGTTGTTACTTCATAATTTAATTGTGTTAAAAAGAAATTCATTAAAGATTCAATCTTTTTTCGAACTGGATATTCCATTATATAAAATAATATAATAGATCTTGCTTCCTCTTTAGAATGTTCAGATTCTGATATAATAGCAAGTTCACATAGTTTCTTTACAATATCATGTATTTCGGGAATTAAGACTTTTCGAAAAACAATTGCTTTTAACAAAGAGAATGCCATCGGTTGTTTATCAGATTCATGTAAATCTTGTTCAACATATAAGATAAGTTTCACCATATTTTCATTGCTAACATTATAATATTCACATTTTCTTAATAATGAAATAAATGATTTAAGAACACTTTTCATTAAATGAAAATTATCATCTTTTTTCGTTGTACCAAATGTTGAATATTGATGAAGTAACAGAAACATTTGATCTACAATCATTTGTATTGAATCTTTTAATGCCGGTAGATCATATTCAGCATTCCAAATAGATGAAAGACATTTTAATGTGAACGTTGTAATACGAATATTAGAACTTTTTAATGAATCATTTAAGATTTGTACTAAAGGATTAAGAAACGATTGATAATCAATATCATTTAATTTCTTACGTTTCAATATGAAATGCAGTAATCCAAGACCGAATTCGATTAAAACATGTGCATTAGCTTTAGAATTTTTTAGATTCTTTTGTAAAACACCAGAATATGTTCTTGGTACATTTTTTATTATAAAACAATCTGGACGTTCTTGTTTTCCTTTTTTACCACCACCACCACCATCAGTAGATGATATTTTATTTTGTTTTGTATCCGGAAATAGATCAGATATTTTCTCATTTGTAATTCCATAAACAAATATTAATAGAGATTCAATAGAAACATTTTGATTCTCTGTTAATCCGCTGATAATTTTTTGAAAACATTCTTGAACTTTTGTTACAACCTTTTTTGATTGTGTACTTGATAGATAATTTTTAAATGGCACCAATAAATCTAATAGACAACTTTCGGTGATATTTTTCGCTATTATATATAATGTTAAGAAACTTTTTGTACTTGATCTAGCTTCTGGTGTATGTATGGCAATTTTATTTATATCTTTTTCAAATGATGCTTCACCAAATATATCATTTAAACAAACTTGTAGAATATTTTGTAGACAACATTCAATATCATCAGATTTTAATTTATCTTTTAATGTATCTAAAACACCATGCATAGTTACAGATAATACATGTACTTGAAAACCACGAGTTAATAATGTTGTTAATTGTTCGACTAACATTGATAAATAGCTGGTATCTAAATTTAACATAATTTTTTTCAATATATCACGTGTTAACATACGTACAGATTTTATTGGTGATTTAAGAAATGTACAAACTTTCATAAAAACTCCTGGTAAACTTGTATCTAGAATTTCTTTCGGTAATTTTTGTAATAATTTCGTTAATGCCAATGCAATTGGTACACGTAGAATTTCCTCTTCTTCACGTTGATAACCAGCTTTACGACGATTTAATTTATGTTTACTTTCATAATTACTTAATTCTGTTATTGAATTATTTAATGTTGGTATTAAGATTTTCACAATATCATGTAGTACACGTTTCGTTGCTGACGGTGATAATGTGGTGGTTTTTTCTATAGCCAATAATGGTTTTAGATTTTCATCAGTTTCTACTAATTCATCTAATTTCATATCTAAATCTAAATCATTTGTATTGTTATTATCTTCTATCAATTTTGATTCAACAGATTGTTGTTTTTGTTCAATAATTATTTCATTTTTAAGATTTGTGTCTTTCTTATCTAATGTTAAATCAAAATGAAATGCATCTAATATTGATACAACAATACGTACTGATTGTTTTTGATATTCTCTATGATATTTCATATTTTGTATATAATGTGTTAGTACGGTACGATATTGATACCATGGTAAAAGTTGACAAACATAACCGATTGTTTCGATGGCGGAATCAATTAGCGTATGATGTCCTTGGAATTTATCATGCATTAAATATTTTGTTGCAAATGGTAATATAAATTGTGTTAATGTTTTTGGATTTGGTATTTGTTGAAAAGTTTTCGCACATGAGCAAAATTTTAATAATGCTTTACTATGATAATGATATTGTAAATTTGTTATATTATCAAAGAAATCTTGTTCACGATTATCTTTATTACATAATGGATATAGATCTTTTAGAATCATATTCGAATCTGAACATTCACGTACAATTTCACCTAAAAGATTTATACCTTCATTACGTATTGTATCTGTTGTATTACGTATTAAACGTCGTATTATATTCAAAATAATATCATTTATAAGATAATCTAATTCTTTTTTATTATCATGATATTTATGAATTAGTTTTGGTATAAGTTCACGTAAAAATTCACTCGAACTATCACGAATTCCCATGTCTTTATCATTTTTAATAAAATGAAAACAATTATATATTATAAATAAACTAAAATCAATATCAATTTCATCATTATCTAAATATATTTTTAATGATTTTAATCCTTCAAAACGTTTATCATAATCTGGTTGTTCAATCCAACGTCGATCCCATGCATTTAATTGTTGAATTACTTTTGAAATTTGAATTAAATTTGGTTGTCGTTCTTTTGAAGTTTCAGCAATATCATATAATAATGTACATAACATTTTACGTGAATCAACTTCTATAATTTGTTCAAATAATGGTGCAATTTTTCTTATATGTTTTTCAGGTTTATCAATTTTTTTTATTAAATTTGATATTGTTTTAATAACTTGTATTATTAATTCTTCACCACCAGATGAATTTAATTTATTCATAAGAACTGGTAGAATTAAATCTAAAAGATTACTACATGCTAACGGATCTGTTACCAAATCAGTTAATTTCGATAATATAAATAAATCACGTTTATCAAGACCAAATTTTATACCTTTCTTTTTAATTTTTATTTGAAAATATTCTAATATTTTCGGTATATATGGTATTATAATTGATAATCCAGTAATTTGTTGATTTGTATCATCATCGTCTTGTTGTGTTATTAAAAGTATTTCAAACATTTCCATTATTGTTTGTCGTATAATTGGTTTAGCTTTATCAGTTAATAGTAATTGTATAATACTTTCAATTGGTGTTATTGATGAATATGTTTTAATAAAAAATGAAAAATGTTTCGGATTATTACACCATATTAAAAATAATTTCAATAATGGTGTCGGTGTATGAATACTATCTGATGGTAATTTCTCAATAAGTGGTGTAACAAATATATCAAATATTGTTTGAATTGAATTTGGTAACCAGATGAAATTTCGATAATGTTCAAAAAAATTAACAAGACACAGTAAAGATTGTGCCCGGAGATTTTTATACATTTTTATAAAATTTGTATGAATTTTTCTTGGATTTTTTAAAACTTCATTTGAAACAGAACCAGCTAAAATAATAATTTTTAAAATATATTGAATACATTCATCTTGCATTAATCCACCAAATTGTTTACGTATTAATTCCAAAATATTTATTGAACTTTGTAATCTTTTCGGTGATATTAGATTTTCGTTGCTGTTGCTGGTAAATTCGAAGGATATTTTTTTTGGTATATTTTCTAAATTCTCTTTAAGAATATTTTGATAATATGAAAATATCATTTTTAAAAAATCAAATATTTCTTCATTTTCACATTGTCCTAAAAATCTCATAATTATACTTTTACGTACTTGACTGCTAATCATTTTATTTGAACCTTTTGTTGTCATTTTTCCATATAAAATACGTAAAAGAATTGGTAAGAACTCTTTTCGATGTTCCGCGAGTACTGTTGTATTTTCACCATTAATTTTAAAATTAATAAGTTCATCTTTAAATTTTTTCTCATCAATAATTGAATATAAATTTTCTTTATATGATGTTAAATATTTCTTTTTATATGCTAGAATACAATCTAATGCTAATTTTTGTAAAATTGGATTACGATTTGATAATAATTCTAAATAGAAACTATAAAGTTCTGATTCACGATAAAGTTGTGATGGATTTGTCATTTTTGTGAAAATTTCTAATTTTACAATTAACGTTGCTGTAAGATTTTGTTTTTGTGATTTCGATTTCTTTTTATATTTTTTAGGCAACAACTCAATTTCTTCATCATTATCAGAATCATTTTCAAAATTTATTGAATCATTTGAAATCATATTAAATGTACGCGGATTTAATAAATCTTGTGATTTTTTATATTCATTTTTAATGAAATCCAAAAAAAGTATAACAATTTCACGATTTTTAATTTCACTAATAGCACCCAAATTTGGTATACATTTCCATAATAAATTTCGATAATTATAATAATCTGATTTATTTTCATAATTATATGAAAATATTTCTTTTAAACTATCTGAATTGAAATTAAATTGTTGTATTTGAATCGGTTTTGTTTCATTATTTATAATAAATTCGGCGGTTTCTTCAAGTTTTAATTTAAAAATATCCCAAAATTCTTGATTATTAAAATTTAGAAAATATTCTTCAATCATTTTTAAAATTGGATCCCAAATTAATTTGAAATTATAATATAAAAGACCTAAAATATATTTTAAACAATCTAAACGTATATCAATTGATTTTGTTGTACGAAATATTTCTCCTTCGGGTGATAATTTTTGTAGTAATAAAATTTGATCACGATACGTTTGTACATTCGGTTGGATACATTCAATTTGATAGAATATATTGAAAATTTCACTTTTATGATATTTATAGAACAATTTTAATGTATGTGAAGATATTAGACGAACTTGATGATTACTTGAATATAAATTATTACTAAATATTGAATGAATATCATTAAAATTTTCTTCATATAATATTTCTAAACAAGAATATTGATTCGCATAAGTAAGTAATAGATCGATTGTTTCTAAACAAATCATATTCGTATTACAATGTGGAAGAAGGAATTTTATAATATTTTGATAAATTTTCTTATTCAGATTCTTAGATAAATGAATATAACTTTCTAATGTTGTCGACAATAATATAAATAATTTCTCATCTTCCATATTTATATTGTTTTCAATTGTTTCAATCATTTGATTCTCTAAAAGTTCACATATTTTAGAAGAATCATATCCAACTAAATGAGGATATAAAATTACTGCTTGAATATGCATTTCGAAATTATCTTCTGTTAAATTTTGTATTAGTTTTATAATTTCTTCATAAATATCATTATTTTTAAGTAAAATTGGATATTTTTTCCAATCCTCCAATTGAATTCCGTGATGACAAAATTGTGATTTTGAACATATAATTTTCGTAATCAAATTTAAAGTATCTTTATTAAAATCGTTTTCGAAATATTTTAAAAATTCAGGTAGTATGAGAATTTCAAATTGTGAATGTGTAGAAATATTCCATATGAAATGTTCAAATACATTTTTATGCGAAACATTTAGCATTTTTTTCACTAACCTGCTTGTATCTAATTGAGTTACTTTAATATAATTTGAATTCAAAAGATTACAAATTAATTTCGAAACAGTTATGAGAATTTCCTGATTATCTGTTGAATCAATAACTTTGAAAATAACATTAACAATTGATTCAATTTCATTTAAAAATCTTCCATTTTTCCATTCAACTGTTTGTGTAATTAATATTAATAATTTATGAACAGCAGATTCGTTAATCGTACAATTTTCAATATACTTTTTTGTTACTTTTCCAATTACTAACCAGAAACGTTCCATATTATGTGGATGAATATGCTCCAATATATCTTCTACAGTTTGTGTTAGAATCTTGAACAAAAGATCTTGATCGTATTTTTCATTAAATAAACCACAGAAAAATATTTCTAAAAATGTTTCTGCAATACTATGAAAATTTCCATTAACACTTCGTATTATTTCAAAGAAAAGATGTCCACATCCTTGTACACCATCTTGATATTGATTAACATCACGTAATACAAGAGAAAGCATTGCTTCCTGATCACGAATATCTCGTGCAACAAAAGAAAAACATTCAGCTGCAAAATTCGTAACATGTCCAGCATATTTAGTATCATCGAGCAATGGAAGAACTGTGCTAAATATCACAGATATATCACGTTTTAGAAATGGTTTTAAAGTTTTAAATAAAAATGCTAAACAAATTAATGTCCATTCAAGTTGATCGGCATCAAGACTTTGTAGTAAGAAAATCAGTTTCTGTAAAACTTTTCCAAAATATGGATAAAATTCTTCACGTAAATCTTTCGCTAGAACTACAAGCAATTCAAGAAGTGGTTGTAATGATAATGTCGTTGCTGTTTCAAACTTTTCCAACATCAAATTAACAACGATATCTTTTTTGTAGATTAATTGCGGTAATGTTACAATATCTTGACATTTTTTGGCGAATTCATTATATTCTTCAGTAAGATTTAAAACTGACCATTTACGAATTGTTTGATGGAAATAACATTCATCAATTTCTGGTAAATCCTCATTATTATGACCAATATGATAAAGTGCAGTTTTGCGTATATCAATATCATTTACCCGATTTGCAAATGATTTAAACTGAAATTATATCGAATTTTTTGATAAACATTTTATTCTTAATTTATTTTTAAAATATATATTTACCCGAAAATCATTTGATTCTTTATGTTTCAAGTTTTTTCTCCCCATTTTGTTTTATTTTTGTACAAAATAATAAGAAATGAAACGGTCCTCAAAATTAAACTTTGACAACTAATCAAAAAACACGTGCGTTTGACAATACTACTAAAAAACAACATTACACACTAACGCTATGCGATACAAATAGGAAGCAAAACTTAGTTCAACCTCAAACCAATTAATTGGAATTAAAAGCACTCAAATCGCTTAGGAAAAACATGTTAACAAATATTAAAAAAAAATAAAAATGAAAAATGGAAAAAAACGGTCAATAAATGAATTTAATTTTAAATTATTTTCTAGGCGACTAAATTTTTTAAAACGTTACAATTTCGTTCATTCCATAAAAATATCAATTAAGAAAATTACAGTAATTTTTATTATTCGTGAAAACTATTGTTGTGTGTGTTGGGAAAAATAAAAATGGCTTCCAAAGTCGTAACGTATTTTTTAATCATTATAATAATAATAATCATTAGATACATAAAAATAATTATAATAAAACATTATTATTTCTCGAAAAAACTTTTAAATAATTAAATTATAAATTTCATACTTGCACACAAAAATAAAAATGTCCTTCTCCAACAATATTTTTAACAAGACTACGGCAAATACATTTCTTTTCGCGGAATTTCTTTTTGCCATGCTTTGCGTGTCGATCTAAAATTTTACTTAAGTGCCTGTGCGAATACTAACTAAATTGACTATTTGAAATTAATTTGGTCAAGCTTACAGGACGACTCCATTGGGCTTATTTTAAAACTTATTTTAAGTCTGCGGGCGCCATTTTGAAGACATTAAATTTTTAGCTGGACATCAAATATGACCTGACATTTTATTTATAAAAATGCTGTTGACGGAGAAACAACAAAAAGCAATTGCTTTAATGGGTGTGTCGGAAGTCAATTAGAAAATTTAGAAGATGAAAGTAAGGTCAAGTATTGTGTTAATCCATCTATTTTACTACGCGATAAATTTGATGTTAACTAAATATTGAGAACTATCGGTAGTACCAAAAACAATGTATATGTATACCCATAATCCGATGCTATACACTTGATTCATAGTTAATACATTCCAAATCCTTTCAAATTGAATTTGTTTATTTTATTCCTTTAATATGAAATTATTTCGAATGACTTTACACGATATAATGTAGAATCCCAAAGTGGGGACTTCTCGCAAAAAGTATAAAAGGCCAGGCTTCGCAATTTCTAGATTTAGTTTATCTCAATTTGTCATTATTTACAAGTGAATTTTCCAGTGAAAGTTAATTTTTATTTTAATCGGAAAATCTATTAAATCAGGTATGTGCTAAAACCGGAAGTAATAAAAACATTGATATTTTTCTTTTACATAAAACAAACGTAAATATTATTAAATAATAATCAATATTTAATTACAAATTTTATGTGTAACATATTTTTAAGTAAAGAAATTTCATACATAGGGTAAAACATCAGTTATTGGTCACTTTTGCACATAAATTCTCTGAAACTTTCTTAACAATAATGTAGACACAGTGAACTCTATAAGAATGTTGAGGTGTTAAATGGAACATAGTAGATATTTGCAACTTGTGTTTGAAAGTGTTTTAAATTTAATTAAACCAAAGTTCAAAGTGATATTTTAAACAAAAATATAATATATGTTATTATTTTTTAAGTGGCCAACTATATGCACCAAATTTGGTTACAAAATCAATGATTAGCCATTATTATTGATATAATCAATATGCTTGATTTCTTATTTATTTTATCGCAAATTTAATGTCAATCAAGAAGGCAACCATTTATTAATGAAAATGGCTTTAATTCATACTTTCCTAATGATCTTATGATAAATTTATTAGGAATTGGCCAATTATTGATGGTTCTGTAAGACAGTTATTGATTTATAGGACAAAGCGAATAATTGAAGTTTTAGATAGCCAATTCTTGATTTTGTGGCCAATAACTGAGTTTATTTTTTCTTTAAATTTTCTAACTTTATTAAAAAAACCTAAATTATTGTAAATTTTGAAGTGAATTCTCAATTTTAATGCCTAAAGAATTCAATAAGCTATCAAATAAAGCTTATAATAGCTAAACATAGCCTTAACATATTTTTCTGAAATGTATTGAAAATGATTAGTTGGCTAAAAGGAGCCAATAATTGATGCCTTTTACCATATTTAACAAAAAAAAATACTATTACAAATAATAAAAACTTGCTTGTTACGAGAACTTTCTCCTTCAAAAGATGCAGTAAACTTGCATCCAAATCCACATCTAATGCATTTTATGAACTCTAATAATACTTGTTATGCACAACATTTGTCTTGCATAACATTTTACTTGATAAAAATACGTTATTATTAAATTTTTTCTTTCCATTTTTCTTTATATATAGAAATATAAAACGATAATTATGTTTAATGCTGTTATATTTTTTACAATCATAATTTTTCTTTGGATTTATTTTGAAATAAAGAAACCAAAAAATTTTCCTTCGGGACCCAGATGGTATCCGATTTTTGGTAGTGCAATACAAATATCAAAATTACGTTTAAAACATGGAATGTTTTGTAAAGCAATAACCGAATTGAATGAATACTATGATGGAAATGGTGTAATTGGTTTAAAAATTGGTAAAGATAAATTAGTGCTAGCATGTACATCGGATACGATAAAAGAAATGCTGACAAATGAAGATTTAGATGGAAGACCAAAAGGTCCATTTTATGAAGTACGAACATTTGGTACAAAAAAAGGTATACTTTTAACTGATGGAAGTTTATGGCATGAACATAGACGTTTTGTTATGAGACATCTAAAAGAATTCGGTTTTGCTAGACGTGGTATGATTGATTTAATACAAAATGAAGCTGTTGAATTAACAAAGGATATATCAAATGAAATCGATAAACAAAATGGTGAAAATGGTTTAATACAAATTCAAGAATTATTTGGTGTTTATGTTTTAAATACATTATGGTCGATGTTGGCCGGTAAACGTTACGATCGTAATAATGAGGAATTAGTAAAACTCCAACAATTAATTGATGAACTTTTCAAAAATATCACTATGGCCGGTTGTCTTTTTAGTCATTTCCCATTTTTACGATTTATTGCACCACATTATTCTGGTTATACACAATATTTGGATACACATGAACGTGTCTATAAATTTCTTCGAAACGAAGTTGATAATCATAAAAAAGTCTTTAAATTAGAGAATGAACCACAAGATTTAATGGATAGTTATCTGCAAGTGATATCTGGTACAACTTATAGATCAACATTTTCTGAAGAACAATTATTAGCGGTATGTTTAGATTTATTTCTAGCTGGTTCTGAAACGACAGCAAAAACTTTAGGTTTTGCTTTTTTATATATGATTCGTGATAATTCAATTCAAACAAAAGCACAAATTGAACTCGATGAAGTTATTGGACGTGAAAGAGCACCAACTTATGATGATAGAGTCAAGTAAAGAATATCAAAATTATATTTGATTATTCATAAATTTATTCTATATAAATAATTCTTTTTAAAGTTTACCATATTGTGATGCTATCGTACATGAAGCACTTCGATTTTTTATGGGAAATTCGTTTGGAGTAGCTCATAGGGCTTTGAAAAATACTCGTCTCTGTGGTTACAATATTCCGAAGGTAAAATTTAAATATAGACCTATATGGAAATGAAATATAATTTTTTTTTTTTCTGTTATAGGACACAATGGTTATCCCTTGTTTTCATGGTACGTTAATGAATGAGAAAAATTTCGAAGATCCTGAAAGATTTTATCCTGAAAGATTTTTGATAAATAATAAACTAGTTATACCAGATTGTTTTGTACCGTTTGGTGTTGGACGGCATCGTTGTATGGGAGAAATGATGGGACGACAAAATCTATTTATTTTAATAACAACATTATTACAAAATTATCGATTTTTAATACCTGACGGAGATCCAGAACCTGATCCAACTCCATTAGATGGTGCAACACCGACAGTAAAACCATTTTTAACTTTAGTGACGCGACGTTAATTGGGAATTCTTACAGTGTGGATCATATACTGTACAGTCCGAAATAATATAATAATTATTATTAATGTTTTCTTTTTTCTTTTTATTAAATGAATAATTTGTATATAACTAAATAGTAGAATCATATCATTCCATATCGCATTTTAGAAAATCAGAAACTAACGTTTTTTGTTTGATTTTTTTAGGTTTTTAAAAGACTAAATAAAATTTAGGTTAAATTTGCTGAGAAGTCCTAATTATTAATTCAAAAGATATTTTGTATAACCACGCTTCGCTCGCTATCGCTCAGTGAATGCTTGCTAATGCTTGCTCGCTTAATTTGAACATGCTTTTAAATGCAACCTCAAGACTCACTTTCGAGGGAATGTTTACCTTTTGGATGAACATTTTTTGAAGACAATGCAGTTCAGGGTCCTTAACAAAACGTAGTCATTAGTTTAATTATTTCAAAAAGTGGAAATGTACCTCTTTTATTCTACTATACTCATATAGATCACAGCGTCCTATTAAACCTTAGGAAAATAAGGAGCCTAGGGCACTCAATTTTAGAGGATATCAAGTCTGCAACGAACGGAAAAATTGTTCTTATCTTCACTCATGTTCTTCTTTTTACTCCCATTTGAAGTTCTAGGTTGTGATTTTAAGACCAAAATGATTTCGTATAACAGCAACTGTTTCCCTCCACATACATATTATTAGAGTATATATTTCAGATGAGATATCTTTGGGTAATTTAAACAAAAGCTCTGTTTTTTTCATTCGGGTCAGGATCAAGGTTTGCTTTTTAACACGTAAAAACAAAAAGAACATAACCCATAGATTTATCTGGGTCTAGCTCTGTGATCTGTATAAACTTTTAGTTACATAAAATTTCAAAAGATGGTGCAGCCATAGTTTTTCATATATAAATGTTGCTATCGTACTATAAATGTCATAATAAATCTCATAAATTTGTGTTTAATACACACATTCAATAAAGATATTTGAGAATTTTCTAGTTATTTTATTTACGTATAATTTATATAAAAAATTAACGAAAAAATTGAATTTTTTTCAAACTTTAATCCTGATCCGAATAAAAAAAACATATAGTAACTTAAAATCGGCCTATAGCCAATTTTTTGATGCCCTATGGTAGAAATGGAGCAGAAAAACTGTCAAAATTAACATTATTTCAAGGTTTTTTCTTTATAACTTTGTTCCTTCTTATCAAAGTTTCTTTCAATTTGCAGATAACCTAGACTCTGCTAGCATAAGTCCAATCCGTTAATTTTGTTCAAATGGGTGTATTAGTTTTTAAATTACATAAAAAAAAACTTTATAAAGAGGGTTATTTTCTCCTAGGATTAATTCTTTCTCCTTTATCCTTGGACCGATTTGATTGAAATTTAACATGGTATCGTCTATTTATGTAGTTAACCTATGTAATTAATTTAAACAAAATTGTTTTACAAATTTTCCAATTAAACCCAAAAAACCATAAACATAAAAAACGACAAAACTTTCTGGTCACCCTAGTTTTTCCTTTATAACTTTGCTTCCCTTGGATCGATTTTGCTCAAATGCAATACGAAACCAAGTTAAGGAATAAGCAACTCACATTCTAAATTTCATCAAAATCGGATAACGCGTTTTTGAGCTATCTTGTATACGGACGGACGGACGGACGGATATGCATACATCTATATAATTTTTGATACCCGACACAACCATACCATTAAAACCTTTCTACGACCATTATTTCGATGTGTTACAAATGAAGTGACAAAACTAATATACGCTCTGATAGTACCTACCATAGGGCATAAACACAGCTAAAGAGTACAGAATTCTAAGCGAAAATCACACTAGGATCACCAGGCTATCATAACGCGCCACCGATAGTTGATTATTCTCCAAATACTTGAAAATATGTTGTCCATCAACCTAGTTGATATTCATGCCAACAAGGTTGATGGACAACATAATTGAGTAAAAATATGTTTAGGCAACCGTGTATAGTGTAAAGGCCAATCTCCACACAGCCGACGAGAAAAATCAGAAAAGTAGAAAGAGATGGACTTTTGCAATTTACGCTAGGATTGACCGAATAAAAACATCAGGGTCCCTCCCCACACAATTTATAATATTATGGGAAAATTATGAACATTCCCTTCCATTTTATAGGAAAATGTAGTACCAAATTGTGTTTTCAGACTTTATCATAAGGCTTAAATTCCTATCACATCTAAAAACAAGCTATAGTGCGAAACGACGAAACTTCTATACGTATGTTCAAATCACGTTACCTTCCAAAAGCCTTTCTAAAAGAAAGCTATATGAATATGGGAATTCAGAGTGAACGTAGTCCTTAGTTAATCACAACATTTGTTGTGATATACAGATGGATAAATGCATTTAGAATGTTATAAAACGTGGAGATTTGCAAAACAAATTTTTTTATTTTTTATATACTTCGTATAGAAGTTAAAAATTTAATTTGCGTATTTCATCAATTCATCATAGAAAAACTTCCTATAAGAAAATTTGGTAGTGTGCAACGATATCGTGTATTATTATTGTGAGAGTATGCAAATGCAGATGAAAACCCATAAATCAGATGAACAAGGGAACAAGGGAATCATCTGGCAGATGAAGAATCAGATGGGGAAATCAAAACTGCAGAAGACGACAAATTTCGTAGGATGATTGTTTCTCCCCTTCTGTTTAACTAAATTTTGCATAAGTGCATCCCATACTTTTATCAGAATAGGATGTCGGCTGTTTGGAGATTGGCCTTAATTTGGAGAAATACCTCATAACGCGCCACTGATAGTTGATTATTCTACAAGTACTTGAAAATATGTTGTCCATCAATCTTGTTGTCATGAATATGTTGGCATAATTGAGTAAAAATATGTTTGGGGCGTCGTCCGCGTGTGTAGTTTGTAATTTGGAGAAATATCTATAATTACGAAAAATTTCATTTAGAAAAGAAAAACAAACTTTATATATGAATTTAAATTACTAGTATATTTTCTGGTTTTATTTTGTATTTCATTTTTTTTTCTTAAATTTCGTTTGGTTTCCATTTTTGTTTTGTAGTACATCAATTTTATATGTGACTAATGCGTTTAATATGTAAATTACAGATAGTGATACACACTTATATATACATAATATATATGCATTTATATATATAATCAACAACAATATCCTTTTATTTGGTATATTATATATAAATATATAAGTTAATAACATTTCATCAAAAAAATATTGTCCATTCTGTTCTGTTCGAGAGACGTGTTTTATAATATTTTTTTTTTTTTTTTTTTTGTCAAAATAGGCGCTTGGGAACTTATCTACCGTAAATAGTTCTCTCGAGTTCGTGTGTGTTTCCATTACTATAAGAAAAACAGTTTTTTTTTTTCAATAATAACAAAAAAATATAATTCCAATGTTATTATTTTCTTAATTCTCGCGAGCAGATTTATCTGGACCTGTTTTTTTTTTTTTTTTTGTTTATTTTATTTTTAATTTAATTATTATTTAAACAAATTAAAAAATTTCATACGAAAAAAAAAACAAAACACCTTAAATATTCTAGAATTTCACACATTTATATTTAATAGTCAACAATTGTTTAGTTTTTATTATTGAACAATTAATTTAATGTCAAGCAGAGTTTTCATTTTGGTGGTGTGTGGTCTTCTATTTAACTAATTTATTATTATTAGTTTAGCCATATATATAAATCTAAAACAAGTGCTCTTTAATTATAAAAATAAAAAATAAAAATATGGTTGTTTTAATGGATCGTAATTTGCTAAAGAATTGCCGTTTCTATGATAAAGTTTCTTGTTTGAGAAGTAATTAGATTCTTGGATACTTCAAATTTCTTGAACCGAAATAAATTCATTCCATGTATAGTAGCGTTTCCCAAACTATGTTCCGCGAAACACAAGTATTCTGAAAAATTCAGAAATTTATTAAAATAAACATTTGAGAAGTCCTTGCGTTTTTTCTTTTCTTTTTGAAAATGAAAATCGAATTTTCATTGAGAACCAAAAACTATACTAAACAATAGATTATGTATTTTAATCGATAGTCTTTTGGTATTTTCCTGCCATGACAATTATCCCGTTACTGTAGGACTTTCTTCTGGGTTTTTTAACCAATAAACAGAGCTTTTTTAAAACTAAAATTTACATCATAATAAGCGTTCTACAGAGACTGACACAAATTATTAGCCTAATGGTATAAAATCAAGGCTGTACGGTAGATGCATCAAAAGTTTCCATCAAAGCACTCTCAATTATTGTTAGGTCATCGAAACATTTTGAGATTCACCAATTTTGGACACTTCTACTTGATGATTGTCAACGATCGATTTCGATATGTTAAGATTCTAAGTAATCTCTCATTCTATTAAGCGCCGATTGAATTTGATCGATATTATTATTTTGTCGTGATTAGTAACACAATAGCTTCATATCTACGTATCCATAGAGATACATTAACGTTCGTTTCTCTCATTTTCATACAAAATTATCCATGAGAAATTGGTCACTATGTTATCTTCTCGTTCGCTTACACCAAACGATTCAAGCCAAATTTTACAGATTTCGGAAATAACGACTCGCCTCGCCACTCAATCAATGAGATATAGCCATTTAACTTGGTTTTCTCTCAGTTAGCATTTAAAATTTGCGTTTTTGTAGTTTTCCATATATTAAGATTAGTTTTTATACTCCCCTCTGTCGGCCCACGTGAGACAATGCATCTCTATGTACATACCCTACAAAATAGCCAGGTTGTTCAGTTAAAATTTCAGTTCCATCGTTAAGAAAAGTTTGAGAAACGCTACCTTCTTATAGTATCATCCCAAACCAATACTTCACAGTTTTTTTTCGATATTTAGCTCCTGAATTTGTTCCTTTCGAAGTACGTGGACGAATATAAATCTTAAATCTATAAATCTACCATAATACTGTGTACACTTTTGTGATGCCATTAAATGGTTTTTTTGTAAAAATGCGGCTTAGCTACAGCCACAGTGGTGAACTAAAAACAGGGCATATATAGAAAACGGCAATTATTTATGATTAAATTTAATATTTTCTTGTTTTTAGTTTTTTTTTTTTTTAAATATTTTCTAAAATTGTAAAATTTTTTTTGTTTTTAGTATAAAATATTTTATTAAAATGGAATTTTCTTTTTTTTTTGTTTCGGGCTTTTAGTATTTTAGTTTATTTTTAATTTCTTTTTTATATAACTAACTCTGCTCCTGTTTTTCTTTTTTTTATAAAATAAAAAATATTTTATAATATTCCAAAAACGTACATTGAACATTGATTTCATTTTTTCCAGAAAAGAAAAATATTCTAAATATTTTTATTATTATGTATATTTTTGTATGTTTTTTTTTTGTTTTTAATTATGTATTATTTTTATAAGCTTCAATTTATGAAAATATATATTTTATTATATTTTGGAATATTTTTTTTTTTTTAGATAAAACATTTATAAAAGTTTACACATGATTCTTTTCTTTTAATCGTTTTATTTTCTAAATCTTAAACCTGGTTTTTAGATTATTATTATATAAAGAACGAAAGAAAAAAAAATTGCTAAAACATTACTTTCCTTCCCAGCATGGCACAATTAAAAATATTCAATATATGTATTTATATCGCAGAGATGGAAGACCGTGAAGCTTAAATAAATAGATTAAAATTGGAGAGAATAGATACCAAATCTGTAGTCGTTAAGAGACAATTTGTTATCTTACATGTGTATACACACGACTTTATTTCTGTTAGCCCATACGGACGCCATTTTTATTCTAGAAATAAAGGGTCTTTCATTAAGGACATAACATAACGATTGTAACGTGTGCTGTGTGGCTTGTAGCGCCATCCTGTTGATACCACATATCGTCGATATTAATTTCATCTAATTCTGGCCAAAAATAATCCTCCAACATGGCACGGTAGCGTTCTCCATTGACGGTAACATGGCGATCGTTTGCATCAACAAAAAAATACGCCCCAATCACGCCTCCGGCATGTAAACTGCACCATACAGTGATTTTTTGTAGATGCAATGGTGTCTCTTGAAGCACATGTGGGTTTGTTGCTGTCCAATTATGCATATTTTGCTTGTTGACAAATCCGTTTAGCCAAAAATGAGCCCCATCGCTGAGGATGATTTTTCGCTCCTAAAGTTGCGGCGATCGACTCGGAATTTCGGTAGTAATTTTTAATAATTTCCAAGCGTTGCTCGTTCGTGAACTTTACCATGATGAAAATGTTGACTTTAATCTACGTTTTGACATTGACAGGTCATTATTAATGTTTAAGGGTACGTTCATATAAAGATACAAAATTGTTATGTCCCTATTGAAAGACACTATACTTTGCTTAGCATATTATTTTCTAACATTTTTCATTTGGAAAGATTTCTTTTAGTGATTTAAAATGTGCTATAAGAGCCTTAAAATTTTTTCAAATTAAAGAAATAAAAATAATTTGATGAAAACCATATTATTTGGTTTAAATCCTTCTTTATTAAAAATACGATAAATATTATTTAACTAACATCGCATCGTGTTCTCTTGAATTCCGCCACTTTGAATTGTGAATTATGTTAAGACATTTCTGTTAGGACTTTTTTTCTTTACAGAAATGTTAGAACAGAAATTTCTGTCTAACATATGCGATCTACAGAGGACATTTACCAAACAGAACAGTTTTGCTAACAGAAAAAAAGTCATGTGTAAACAGTGTGTGTTAAGGTTCTCTTCTAAGAACAACTAGAATTTGTCTGATAAAGATTATATGTGAATTTCAAAAATAGTATAATAACTAAAAATAGTAATTACAAACTATATTTTGTGATGTCTCGTATATTACTGCACAAGCAAAAGGCATAAAACTACTTATAAATTGTAGAATCAATACCGAAAAATCCAACCGGCCATTCGAAATGAAGCTACGACTAGATTATATAAAATTTACAACAAGTTTTACATTTTAAAGATATTATTGTATTGTTTTCTATAAAATTCTAATAGAAAAAAACTTAAAATATTTGGAAACTACTAAAGCAAATGCTTTCACATATTCAACGATTATCCATCTCTGATTTATCCTCGAAAGTTTCTACTTTCCTGGGAATTTTATTGTGATGTTACTACATAGTTTCTTTATAAAAATTCCTATTTTTCTTATTAATATTATTTATTATACTTTACGATATGATATCCTTTCTTTATTTTCTTAAATTCAAGCCTTTAGCACTTTCTTTCTTAGCATTGCTTTCTTATTTCTAATGTTTCACAAAAAAAAAAAAATATAATTTTAAATAAATATTTTTCTTCTGTTTATGAAAAGATTGTCGCCAAATATTTTTAGTTAGTGTAATTAAATTTGTTTTGTTTTTTATTTTATTTTATAATAAACTTATTTTTATTTATTTATTTATTTATTTTGTAATGTTTTGTGTGGGAACAGTTTTATAGCAACAATTCCATGAATTTTATAATAACCTTTTTTTGTTTATTATTATTATAATTGTTTTCTTGAAACCGATTTTTTAATGTAGAAAAGAAAAATACAACCAAAATAATGAGATTTTGCATTAAAAAAGCTACAATTAGGTCTTTTCAAAAAAAAAAAAAAAACATAAAAAAGGAGAGAAAAAATGGAAGGCACCAATAAGTTAAAATAATATTTGAATTATTTTCCAGATTTTGGGTATTTGAAAAAAAAATTTGTATCAATAAATTAAATCTAATATTTTCAATAAAAAAAATAATTCCTAAAAGAACATACATTATTTTTTATGGTGAAAACTAAAGTAAATCAGAAAATTTTTCTAAAAAGTAAAACTATACTTAGAACTGGCACGCTGATTACAAAATCGCGGAATTCACTAAATTCTCGTAGAAAAAGTTAATTTAATTTCCATTTGTAAACCAGTGGAAGTTATTCTTGCAAGTTTTACTTAAAAGGACTATACTCTGATTGGAAACTATTTCAAACACTGAATATTCGTGATGCAAACAGTTCAATTTAATGGCATTAGTATAATGAGATTGATTATAATTTTATAGTCTATATATATATACATTTCTAATGTAATTAGTTCATATACAATCATTAATTAGTTTAGAAGTAACCGAAAATTCGATTGATTTTTTTGTGATTTCAAGCATTGGTTTTATTGTGCTGTTTTTGTTAGGAAAAAACATATTTAGAATTGTTTAATGTGCTTTTTAACTGACTATAATTTTCTTGCAAGCAACATATCTGAATTTGCAACAAAAACCATTATAAACTTTCAGACAGAGAGTCAAACCGGAACTATAGAAACGAAAGCCGAAAATTACAATCTTTTACTGAGCCGAAAAACGGAGCCAAAACGGCTTATAGCCGATTTATGATGTCCTATGGTAGAAATGGGACAGAAAAAATCTCAAAACTAACATTATTTCAAGGTTTTTACAGGTAACCTAGACCTTGATAGTATAAGTCTAATCTACAAATTTTATTCAAATCAGTGTATTAGTTTTTAAAGTACATCAAAAAAAAACTTTATAAAGAGGGTTATTTTCTCCTAGGATTATTTCTTTCTCCAGTATCCTTAGACCGATTTGACTGAAATTTAGCATGATATCGTCTATTTGTGTAGTTAACCTATATAATTAATTTAAACAAAATTGATTCACAAAATTTCCAATTAAATCCAAAGAACCATAAACAAAAAAACGACAAAACTTTCTTGTCACCCTGGTTTTTCCTTTATAACTTTGCTCCCCTTGGATTGATTTTGCTGAAACTAAACCAAGTTAAGGAATAGGCAATTCACATTGTAAATTTCATCATTGGAAATCGGATAACGAGTTTTTGAGTTATCTTGAATACAGACGGACGGACGGACATGCATAAATCGATATAACTTTTGATTCTCTACCTACACAACCATACCCTTGAAATTTTTCTACGACGATTATTTCTATGCTTTACGCACTTAGTGACAAAACTAATATACCCTCTGGTAGAGTGGTAGTACCTACCATAGGGCATAAAAATATGAGTGAACCGTAACCGGAACTATATCTTTTATCAGTTAATTACGATTCATGGTGTAAGATTTCTATAAATAATTATATTTAGTAATGTTTAGTGAATTCCATTTAATATTAATGCCGCCTACATATGTATTGATTTCGACTACTTTACTACCAAGTTTTAGTAACTTCATTTTAATCGTTTCATTTCTTCTCTATATCTCTGAGCTGAATGGAATATTTCAGCGTTTTTTAAACTAAAAAGTAACCGAAACCGAACAGAAATGAAAAAAATAAAAATAGGAACATAACCGGTAACCGGGAACTAAAAAAATTTCGGTTTGATTCTCTGATAATGGCGATTATTCACATTTTGTATATTAACCTGAAATTATTGAATTATCAAGAATTATAAGAGATACTTAAGTATTCAGGATAAACATATTTAAAAATGCTTGACAACAGCAATGACAGTTTTGCATGACCTGTCGGACAAAAATATAATTGATTAATTAGCATTAAAAAAACGAACGAATTTTCGGCCACACCTAAAATATTACGTACTGGGACATAATTTATTTAAAATAAACAAAAAAAAAATTTAAATTGCTAAATTAAAGGATTTTACTTTACTAAATATTTATTTTAATTGAAATTTTAATTAAATAAAAAAATTAGTAAACAATAAATCAACAATATATTAGGTCTTTCTTTTTTTCTTCAATGTTATATCACAGATTTTGTATTAATTTTTACTTCTTTCTTTTCAATATTTATTTTTTTCTTTAGTTTTTAATTAGGTTAGTTAAAAATAATAATCAAAAACAACCATTATATAAATTTTAAGCCCTGCCTAAATTAAAATTATCTTATATTAAAAAAAAAAAAAATAAACATAAAAAAATTGATTTAAATTATTTTGTTAGTCGTTTTTGTTGTACTAACTTTTGTAGTTTTTTTGGTCACCTATTTGTTCCATCTTGTAAATGAATCTGGCGGTTTTGGGGAAAAGGAAAAATAGAAAACAAAATATTATATTCTATTCTACAAGAATCAAAATTATTTTTCAGATAACTTACTTCACTCAGAATAGCCCAATTTTCACTATCACTATGTACATGTAATCGAATTTCTTTTATACTTCCTATTTTTGGATCAACAACACCTTCGGCTATACCAAAAGCATTAAAACTTCCAATTATAAGAAATCCATCTGCAGTCGAATTATATGTACTCCATATTGGTGAATTTTCAGATAATGCATCAGGCAATATCTCAACAGTTGTATTATAAAAACGATCTGATGGATGTTCTGTATTTCCGCTACGAAAAAGATATCTACAAAAAAAAAAAAGAAAGAAACTCAAAAAATACTATCATGGCTTGTTTCTTTTATCTCAAAAAAACCTTTTTAAATTGATTGATTCATCGAATATAAATTGAACTAGATCTCCTGGTTGTGGTAAAAGTCCCCAAAAATATGTTTCACCTTTATAAGCACGATTCAATTGAAAATTTTTATATGGAACAATTGCAGTCTTCACTGTAGCCGCGGGATTATGATGTGGATAGAAACTTGGAATTTTACCAAATTGTTTATCTTTAAGTTTTTGTACTTTTCCTTTTAGTGATGATGTTGTCCCAATATGTTGAAATAATGATGGCTTATAATGTATCCAGTATTTTGCTTTTTCATGTTTACAATGTTTTTGATCTTTTTCCCAATTACAAACTTTTGTATCAATTAAATGATCTAGTAGCCAATCGACTGGTTTATCATTATAAAACATTTGAAAAAATGTTATTAACCATGGTAGCTCAGCTGATTTAAACATTTTCCCTATAAAACCTAATTGACAAAAATCTAAAACAAACCATGAATCTTTTGTTGTAGTCTTTTCGAGGGCAAATTTTTTCATAATTGTTATGAAACCACGTTTAGCTAAAATATCATCTTCTAATTGTACATAAAATGTACCTTTCGGTTGGGCATATGCCATTAAAAATGAAAAATCTAAATTTTGTTTTGATCTCCATTTAACACGTTCAGGTGGATCATTCAATGTGATACGAAGTTTATCCATATTTGGATAATATGATGGACTTGGTGATATCACTTCAATTAAACCATTCTCAACGAATTGTGTAAAACGTACTTCAATTTGTTTAGCAACTAATGATACATATTCCATATCATTTTCACCAATAAATACAATTATTAAAGTTTCATTTTGTTCTGACTCATCCATATTTGATATAACATTTTGTAATGTACTCATCAAATATGATTGTTTATCACGTTTAACTGTTGGTATACCCAATACAACGGATACAGCAGTACGTCCTTTTGACATTAGAAATGCTGGCTTTAATGATAACGGATCATCTAGTAAATGTGGAAGAAAATGGAATGCTGTTGGTAATCTTAAACTTGATGGAAAACGTCCAGATAATGTTGTATTTTTTAATATTGATCTAGCCTCTGGACTTAGAGATTCTAAAACTGATCCATTAACTGTTACATTAGATGTATCTGAATTACCATTCGATGATAGGCCAAGATATTGTGATAGAATTGCAACATCTTCTTGTCGTGCACGATACATTGATTCAAGATATTGAAGTCTCATTTGAAATTCGGCCAATCTTTGTGATAATGTTTGTTCAGCTGATAGATCTAAATTGAATGGAGAAATTTTTTTTTTTTTTTTGGTTGGTTCTTTTTCATAATCGATCAAATGAAAATGAATAAATAAAAGTGAATTTACCTGGCCCAACAATAAGTAATAAAATACAAAAAGGCACCAAAACTACAATCGCTGTCACTAATAGACAACCCCTACGTCTAAGGGGTGAGGGTGTTAACCCCATATTTTTTGTGAACAATCTATTTTATTTATCTAGAAACAACAAGAAAAAGGGTTTTCTTTTAATAATAAATGTTACACGTCTTAAAGGCAAAAAAACAAAAAAAAGGTTTATAAATTTTAAATGAATTAATACAAATAAAAATGAAATAAAATAACTTACGCATTTGTATAAAATATTCAAAAATAAAATGTTTTAAAAAAAAAGTTTTCCAGAGAATTACATAATCTTAATAAACAAGATTTTGGTTGGCTTTTAAATATTTCTGAAACAAAACAAAAAATACATATAAATATAATATTTTTCACACTTTTATTTAATTGATTAATTATCAAATCACATGCAAATTTATTAAATCAGTTAACAAGTTTTATAAAAATACGCATGAAAAACTAATAACTAAATAAATAAATGTATTAAAGAAAAACTTTGTAAATATATTTTACATTAACCAAAAGCTTAAATACTAAAAGAAAAAATATTATCAATAAATTATCAACTTGTTTTATAAAGGAAATAGATAAAAATTGTTTATCAGTATGACAATTTGTTATATTTTAATGTAAATATACAGGGTTGGGCTCAATGGGACTGTAGCTGTAGTATGAGAGAGAACTGAAGGTTTTGTTAATAGACAAAATATCATTTGATAAAGACGATCACGACTATCACACATTCAACAAGTTTAAAACAATAAAAAAAGCCTATTCTGTTCGTGAAAGTTGACATGAGATTATCCTACAAATATCAGCTAAAAATAATACAAAGAATTTTTAGGAAAGAATCTTAAATTTGCCAGTTTTCTAAAATCAAATGTGTTCTTTACTTGAAACATTTTATTTTAAAAAATTTTGGGGGTTTTTGTATGAAACTCAAATTTATTTAAAAATTAATTAAATCAACTTCGAATCTTCGAAATAATCACTAGTATTATCAATGACCTTATGCCATTTATCAAGTAATTTGCGAATTCAGTTGCAAAATTTGACCATTTTGAGATCAAATAGTCATCGAGTTATTTTTGAACGTCTTCAACTTGCTAATTTGTTCTGTATTGAACAAAACAAGTACGAATATGAAGGTCACCTATCTTGTAAATGAACTGCAGATGGAAAAAGTTCCTAGCCCGGGTGGCATATCAACAGTTTTTATTTAAAGTAGCCAACGCCAAATCATATATCTAACTCTTTGGTCTGTGAAAAGTCTCTTACATATCACCCCGTATTTTACTTCGATTAATTGACCTGAATAAGGTTCGGCCGTAAACGTTTCATCAGGTTAGAGAAACATTGCTTTTGCATTTTTGAACCTTCCTAACATCAGAGACAAAAGAATGATGGAAAATGGATATTTGAAATATCACAGAAAAACGTTACATATTAACGACCCACCCTGTATAAGTATTGTAATCATTAAAAAAAAAATTAAATACCAGTTTCCGCGAAAATATGGATAGGGGAAATTTTACCATTTTCAAGACCGATTTGGATATAAACGTCTGTTAATTTATTTACGCAGAAATTTTCAAGTGGAAAGTAAGTTTATTGTTGAGTTTTCATTTATATCTTCATTTCTATTACTTAAAGGGGCTACTTGTACCTAGCAAAAAAAAAAGAATAAAATCAATTTTTATATTTATACACTTTCTGAAATTTTAAATTTTAAAAATATATTTTGAAGATTTCATATTAGTATCTGTAGAATGGAATTTATAGAATTCTGAGTGAAGCAAGAAGTATGACGACCTTACATCAAAATTTAAAAGGCTCTATCTGGATAAAAAATAAAATTATTTCATTAAAATTATTTTATAATTTCTAAAAGCTTCAAGTTTCAGGAAAATGGTCTCAAAATTTCTAATCAATATCTGTAGAATTGACGAATTTATAGAGCTCTGAGCAAAGGCAGACCCTTTACAAACTCCAAATATAATTTTCTCAAAATTCACGAATTCGGCGGATATCATATTTCAAAAACCGTTTAATAAATCATTTTCAAATTTCCACAAAATATGATGAGAAGCATACAGATTTCGTTGACGATCTCCCTTATTTTTTTCTTTTTTTAATAATTACGAAAAAATTAGGACTTTTTATATGGAAATTTCATTTTTGTGTTTCAGTCCGTCATTTAAAAAATAAAATCGATTTCAAAAAATTTGCAGTCGTTAATGTCCCCCGTCGCTGTTATTGATCCCTTTAGCTTTTGAACTTTAGATGAACCGTGTTTGAGCCTAAGAAGTCCATACGTTTTTTTTTGTTCGATATTTTTTTTAGTTTATTTTTTAAGCTTCTAAAAACTGGAGCAGAATGCAGTGAAAACCATCGCGAAAACCAACGTATTGGAATGTCAAAAATCGTATTCAAATTTTAGTTAAACACAATAGCGTAACCAAATTCGCGCTTTTTCATTAACTTTGTGAAATTAATTATATCCAATGAAATAACCATTTAAAACATAAAATTTTATCTACATACAAAAATATGTAACCACAAGGACCATAAATAAACAAAATCTGAGGTTTTATATTTTGGTTTTCGCGATGGTTTTCAGATTTTAACAAATTTGTTCCGGTGATTCCGTCGTTTTCGCGTCAATATCGACGAATAGAAAACATATGTACACAGTACACCTATACCTCGCTATACGGCCGCTCTTTATACGGCATTTTGTTATAACGGCCTTTTTAAATTATGGCGTTTTTTCGATTTACGGCTCCAATGTTTCCTTATATTGTACATACTGTTAGCGACCCTCTGTTTAGTTTCAGTTACTTCGTTTACATGACTGAATTGAAGTCGACTTCAATCCGAATATCGTGCATGTATACCCAGATCGACTTCAAATCGACTAGTCAATCCGATCACAAAAATTTTTGTGATCGACTTGAGATTTGCATGTAAACCCAGATCGATTTCAAATCGAATTGAAAATTTTAAATGGAGAATGAAAAGAGGGGAAACATAACCTAAAAAAAAATTTGATTGGCAGCGTCTATGAAATTGACGTTGATTTGAAGTCGATTTCAAGTCAATTTTTCAATCCGGTAAAGATTAAAAACTCGGGTTGAATTTCAGGTCGATCTCAAGTCAATTTCGAAACCGCCATGAAAACGAAGTAAGTTTCTCCCTTTAGCTAACACTGCTACAAAAAATAATTGATTCGTTATACGGCTTTTCGATTTACGGTCAACTTTTCTGAAAAGTATTTAGGCCGTAAATCCGTCGCTTTACGGCCTAGATATGTTTTCGTCGACAGTCTAGTTAGATATAGCCCCTTAGTAAATCAAAAAAAATACGCATAAATAATTTTGTACATCACAAGGTTTTCCTATGTTTATCAAAAGATAAAACTTGAAAAACTATGTATGCAAAAGATGAATAATTTATCATATCACATAGTTTTTTTTTTTTATTGTACAAGTACAAGTAATAATTTTCATTCAAATATGTATTATTATTAATAAAAGAAAAAATTTAATCCATTCTAACAATTTATGTGATAATAACTTCTTTTCAGTCTTCAAGTTAAATAGAGTAAATTTAATTTATTCTTCACAACGCAATTATTTACGAGAATATATTAAAAAAAAAATTCCAAAATAAATATTTAACTTAAAAAAAAGTCCTATTTCTTTGCAAATTAGAAGGTAATTTTGTTTGTCGTTAAATAAAAAAAACATATAGTAACTGAAATTCGGCATATAGCCGATTTTTTGATACCCTATGGTGGAAATGGGACAGAAAAATAGCTAAAGCTAATAATATTTTAAGGCTTTTCCTGGATAACTTTGTTTCTTCTTTCTCAAATTAGGTCTAATACGCAGGAAGCTTAAGCCCTAATAGCATACAACTATTCTGTATATTAGTTTTTTTAGTTTTTTTTAAATACATGAAGAACCGAGACCTAGATTTGAACCAGAGCCTCATCAGCTTCTAGAAACGAGATCTTTACCGACTTGACCATTCAACACTGTATTTATAAATCTGTTCAATTTGCCTTTTCTAAACATTATTCAAACAATACATCTGTTATTCAAAATATAACAATTATTCTATAACCTTTCAATGTCTATGCCAAGGGTGTCCAACCTTTTTGTTTCCTGGGCCGCATTGAAAGAAGACCTGGTGTTTTGGGCCACAAGCATATTACTATGTATAAATCCATATCATAAAATGAATGTGATACCTGGCTTTGAAGTTGAGAAACTAAAGAGTCAGTATCTGGTTAGATTGACGTGGTTGCAATTCTCAGGCAGTTCTCAAGGTGTCCATCCAATATGTTGGTTCTAATTTTACACTTAGTATGTTTCATTCCTCACTTAAGCCACCATTAGACAAACAACAGAACAGTGTAGGTGAGCGAGTAACGCAAACAGAAAGAGAATTTACTACATAACGAAAGAGTTTTCTGTTCTGGTCCTGTTTCTTTTGTTTATCACTTGGCAGCAAACACATAAATCATTCCTCAGAAAAATGGACATGTTTCAGTAACTATGAATATTTTCGGGCCGCATTGATACTTGCCTTGGGCCGCGGGTTGGACAGCCTTGGTCTATGCCAATTATTTGTATTAACAACTATTATGAAACTAATACTCCTACTATTTTATCTTACAACTATTTCTTTCTTCACTATCCTTGAACCAATTTTACTGAAATTTAATACACTATCGCCTACTTATGTATTTAAAGTATATAAATAATTTAAATAAAATTGCTTCACAAATTTTCCAATTAAATCTGAAAAACCATTAAAAAAACCACAAAACTTTCTGGTCACTCTGGTTTTTGCTTAATAACTTCGCTACCCCTTAGTCGATTTTTCTGAAGTATAATACCAAATTGAGTTAAGGAATGACCAACTTACATTATAAATTTTATCAAAATCAGATTATATGGTTTTAAATTATCTTGTACACGGGCAAATGGACCGACATGCATAAATTGATATAACTTTTAATTCTCTACACATGTAAAGCTTTGAAATCTTTCTTCAATGATTATTTTTACGCGCTACAAATGTAGTGACGGTAGTACTTTACCATAGGACATAAAAAATAAATTAAAAGAATGTAAATTTTTGATGTTAGATAAGACATGATTTTTTAATGATTAAAAAACATTTGATTTGAAAATCTATAAAATTAGCTGATTAAGTACGGAGTTTTAAAGTTTTAATAAACAAATGAAAAAAAAAAAACCAAATTATAAAAATGCAATTAAAAAATAAAAAATATATATATATAAAGTGAGAATAATAAAATAATTATTTTAAAACGCAAATACCATATTTCTAATATAAACAATAATATTGCTTGAAATATTCACCAAGGACTAACTACGTAAATTCGAATGAACAATTTCAATAATTTTAATGAAAATGTTACAAGAAATATTTAAACAAACGATTGAGCTATCCCAAAGGATCATCCTCCAGACATTTCTTGATGGATTTTACAAACAAATTAGTTCTTATTGTTTTTACTGGAGTTTTAAACTAAAGAAAACATCTTTGGTGGTTTATATTGGACCAAGTTATTAGGCACATTTAGCAGTGAATTTTAAAATAGAATGTTATTAGAATATCGTTTAGTTTAGTAAAAATGAGAACCCTAAATGTTTGGCCATTCTTCGGCGTATCATACTATATATAGGGTGGTCCCAATAATAATTTACGTAACTTGAAGTATATGTATATCTCGGGTATTATGCATCCTATAGATACAACTCATACCTCATTTAATGATCAATTTAATAACGAATTAAATGCCATTCGCCGTTTTCAAAAGTATTCCTTTTTAGGACAGGAAATCTAAAAAAAAAACCCCTATAGTATGAAGGAATACGTATATCTCAAGTATTCTGGGTCCTACAGGTATGATCCATACCTCATTCGACGGGGAATTTAATAAATAATTAAATGCTCTGAAGGAAATGCACGATTTGAATTTTATAGAATTGTCTTTTTGACCACAGTAGGCGCTCGAAACTTGACAAACTGTCAATAATAATGTCATTCCTTCCTGCAGAGTTCCATGACTATTAATACCAGACAATGGCAGATATCAGATGTCAAGATTTTAGTACTGTCAAGTTAATTGAACGAAAATAGCGCGAAAAATTAAAATCTTGCCCTATTATTAAGACACCCTATACCATATAATGGCACAACAGTCCAAAATTAGACCTAGAAATCCTATCTAGTTTCTTCTAAATATCTCAATTCTTACTCTCCTACTAAAATAATATTAATTTTACTTCAAATTAATCAATAAAAATAATATCATCAATATCTATCAAAATAAACTTCCATAATTGAGACAGTTAACTTAACAGTTCATAACAGATCAAAGAGGTAAATTAGTAAGTTTCGAAAGTGTATCTTTCACTATCAGGCAATTCAATTTTTCTCAAAATTTAAAGCAAATCTAATTACACAAAAATTAAGAAACAGTTTGTCTAAATTTCACAATTATATCCGATAAAATTGATTTATTTATGAAGATATATATGTATCCATGTGATGATATTCAAAACTGTATTAAAAACAGATGATGATACTTTTAAATTTTCTTCAAACTATGAGACTATAAAAACGAAACTGGTAAAAGCCCAGAACACCATTTCCCGAGGACACAAGAATCCAAAATTCCTTAATTGGCTTACCATTAAATTGGTGCCGATATTTTATTATCAGAAATTGTACTATAATACTACAAGGTAAACAGGACTTAAAAAAAAACAGAACAAATGGTTTTTTCGGCAAAATCAATTGATTTTATTCAAAATAGTCTCCTTCTGCTTCAATACAGCTTTTTGCACGGTCCAAAAGCATGTCGAACGAGTGTTTTAGCTCGTTGGCCTGTATGGCTGCCAGTATGCCGGTGCAAGCCTTTTGAATGGCCTCTACGTCTGCATAACGCTTTCCTTTCATCGGCAAATGCATTTTTCCGAAAAGGTAGAAGTCGCACGGTGCCATATCCGGTGAATACGGGGAGTGGTTGATGGTTAAAATGTGATTTTTGGTGAGATAATCGGTCACAAGCGTCGATCGATGAGACGGCGCATTATCGTGCAACAAACGCCAACTTCCATCTTCGCGATATTCGGGCCGAACACGTCGAATACGGCACACCAAACGCTTCAAAACTCCTAGGTAGAATACCGCATTAACGTTTTGACTTGGTGGAACAAATTCTTTGTGGACAATACCCTTGGAATCATAAAAACAAATCAGCATTGTCTTCACTTTTGACTTCTCCAGGCGCGATTTTTTGGGTTTCGGCTCGTCCGGCGCCTTCCATTCGGCACTCTGGCGTTTCGTTTCGGGATCATATTGAAAACACCACGTTTCGTCACCAGTCACAATGTTATAAAGGAAGTTTTTGTCCTTTTTGACCTCTTTAGTGATGTCCTTCGAATGTTGAATTCTGAGCAATTTTTGGTCGTCGAAGCTCATTTTCGCACCGATGACACAAACATACTGACACTTAAAACGCAATAACTTCACTTTCAATAGATGAAATGTCATGAAATTCTCACAGGAAGTCGATAAAGGATAGCAGATTCTAACGCACCAGTCGACATATAGACGGCGCCACTAGGGGCGCTAGATTCAAAAAGTCCTGTTTACTTTGGATATCACCTTGTATGACAAAATAGATCATATCAACTGCCAGAATATTGGCGAACTTTTATTCAATCTATTGCACACACTTGTATCTACATTTCATAGAAACAGCGTTGACTAATAAAAGGAAAATATGCTGAGTTGTGCATATTATATATTAGGCGCACATTAGACGTTTTTGAAATAAAAGCTCTAATTACTTTAGTTTTTCGACAGGTTTATACGTATATTTATGTGTTTCATTATCTTTAACTGTAGTCTTCAACTAATAAGGTAACTATGAAAATTACAAACCATGACCGACATATTGGAAGACATTTTCCCTAACATGTAGATCAGCATGCGGATTTTGGATGCCCTTAAAATACATACGTATAATACTGAAACTAAATAAAAATATATAAAATAAAACAGATTGTTTTCATTATTCGAAAAAAATTAAAAATAGGGCACCAAAAAATTGTTTCATCTGGTATCATATTGACTATAGCGTCGGCTGTGGATAATTTCAAAAGAAATTAATTAACAGTGATTAAAGAATAAAAATAAAAATGTAAATCTTAATTCTTTAAGAAGATCAGGTGGAAAATAGGGAAAAACCTATTATAGAAAGTTCCATGATTCTATTTTCATGTTCGGAACGATCGATATTAATAGCCCTTCTTTACTTTTCCACGAGGCCATGAGATTATTAGTCATTCAAGACTTTTATGTTAAGCTGCAGGAAGTATTTAAATTTTAAAATAGAACTTTTTGAATATTTTAATATTGTTTGAAACAAAATAAAACAAGTTTTAAAATTCTAATTTAACTGAAACTTGTTATTTATTCATTTATATATAAAAAAAAAAATCACCAAACATTTAACCCAATCAAAACCCGACAGTATTTTATGGGGTTTATTTTGATTGCTATTTTATTACATAAAAAAAAAATATGGGTTTTCTAAAAGAAAATCAACACATTATAGTAAAAATTTCATGCAAAAAATAGTCTTGGATAAATCCTCATTTACCATTTCTAAGAACACCCAAAAAAAAAATGTAATTACAATATATTAGAAAAAGAAATGATAAATGATTAAAATGTTCTACAAGAGTCGTCTTAAAATGTCGCATGAATTAAAAGAAACAATTTTTCACGTCATTTATTTAAAAAAAAAGGGAAAAAGGCTTGAATATTGTATTTTTTATTAATGACTCTATAGGTGTATCTTGTCCTTCTATGAAACAGTGTTTACTAAACTATGTTCTGCGGGAAAGTGAATAAGTATTCAGTAAGAAATTATCAAAATTAACATTTGAGAACGTTTCTTAACGCCCAAAGCGAAATTTTATTATGGAAAATAAAAATTTTAATATGGTAAACAATCCATTTTTGTGGATGAACTTTTGCCATTTTCTGAATATCCCGTCACTGTATAAGTTCTATGTTTTCTGGGTGAAAATTCAAGACAAATTAATTTCAGAGGTTTTTTTTTTTAACTCAAATTTATATCATTAAAAAAATTCTATAGAACTGGTTTAATGGTGCATCAAAAATTACCAGCCAAACTCTCACAATATTTGTTCAATGACCAAACTTGTATGTGGTCTACCGTTATTATGATGAAACACAAAACTTTAAGATTCTGGACGCTTCTACTTGATGGTTTAATAACAACTTTTAAAGCTCAATTTCGATATGTTACCTCTCGTTTCGTTAAATTCTGATTGGATTCAATCAAAATACTTTTATTTATTATTCAGTTAAAATTTCAAGATTTGTGAAGTATTCTATCGTTGGAAAACGCTGATATAAAATGAATTTCGATCGAAAAACCAAAAAAAAAAAAACAATTGTTGTTCCAATTAAAACGATTTTCATCATGTTTTACCCTAGTTTTCTTTTGGTTTAGGATTATTTTCACCTTGTACATAGAGTAAATAATGTGCAGTATTTATTTTAATAATACTCGTGTAATAGGTAATTGGGTAATTGAAAATGTTTTCCCATAATTTCTAAAAAAAAGAAAGAAACACAATCAAGCTATGTAATACATAAGAAAACACCTTGTCTAATTCGAAATAGGGAAACAAATAAACCTTGTTAATAAGAAAAACTGTTTTAAAATTACTGTTTTTTTTTTCTGTTCTACTTTTATTGAGAACAAGATATTACTTTTTCATATATCCAGTCTTTAAGAAAAGAAAAAAAAAAAAGAAAAGAAGAAAATAACAAAAGGTCAACGGTCAATGTAAGATAAATCAATATGATCAAGCGATTTAGAAGTTGTTCTGTTTCACTAGACTTCATTCAAACATTTCCCATACAAAAAATGATCAATATTTTATGATTCAATGGAAGAAATTTCAAAGGCGTAGTCCTTATTTAAGGAAGTAAACTAGCGCAAGTACATCATAAAATAAAGATTGTACATACTTAGGAAATATCTATATTAGGTTGGTGCAAAAGTTTTCAAATCATAAGGTTTAAAAGGATTTTTTCATTTTTTTATAAAATAGTTATCGTTGTATTTAAAATGACTTCTTTATTTTATATCTAGAAAGAAATCTCCAAAAATAAACCAAATTACGGGCTCCTCCGCTAAAACTTGAAATGGCATTTTCAATGGTTTGTTTTAGCAAGCGATAATCAATAAACGAGAAATCTAGTGAACGTGAAAATTACCTTGGAAATGTTTCGGGGACAAGTTTTTTAAGATTTTTTTAACATTCAAATCACTAAAGCAGAACTTTATAAATTCGATTTAACCATTCCTAATTACTACTGATTTTAAACTACAAAATAGAAATTTGAATTTACCTTATTGGGGATGATTTTCATTGTTATTCTTTAAAATAGTTCAACTTAAATAATGTTATGATAAGTTTCACATAAAAACAGGGTAGCCAAAAGCGATATTTTCGCATCGAGAATCAAAGTTTCTAAGTACTTGTACAGGTTCTAGGTTTTATGAAAATTCCTCCAGTTTTTAACAAAATTTACTTGTATAATTTTTAAATGGAAAACAAAAGTTCAGATATTCGTTTAATTAATCCTTAGCCTTTCCAAATTATACCTGCAGTTAGTACAACATTTTTTTAAATATTTTCAAACAAGTAAACAGTAATTTATTTACAAACAAAAAAGTACCTTAGCAGAACAGAAGTTCATGGCATAATGCTCAACTTCCAAGCTCAATTGGAGCAAGGATTAAAAAATGTATTTTTTGAAGCTTAGATAAACAATGGTAAAAATAATTTGAATACTTAAGAGGATGCCTCAATTGTATATAACCGTTGCATTGATTATCTAAATTTATGATGTTATTAGTAGGATACTGTTCTTTTACATCATGCTGCTTTAAATATTTTTTTAAAAAACATTTTAAACTGGGCAATCGATGAAGATAAATTAAACTGTGAAATTGTATTACTTGAGGAACTTAATAAACAGGCAGATAAGGTAGAAAAGGGTAGTCTTTCTCCAGGTTTTCACCGGCTGAAGCAAACGTACATAGGAAACGTCACCACATCAGTGTGACTTTTGTTTAAAACTGAATTATAAACTAATAATAAAGTATTCCAATAACAGAGTGCATTCAACTGATCACTGTTGTGTACTAATTATCCCTAAACATTTTCTACTTTTCTATTTCTTTCTCATTAAACCTTTTTTGATGTATTTTTCTTCAATTGTATACAATAACAATGCAGAACATCAAACTGCGCATATGGCTTGGACATTTAAGCTCAGTATAAGTCAGTATACAAACTGGTAACTATAGAGCAAGTCTGTCCAACCCGCGGGCCGCATATGGCTCACGGCAAGTATCAATGCGGCCCGAAAATATTTAACATTTCTGAAGCATGTCCATTTTTCTGAGGAATGATTTGTGTGTTTGCGCTCTCGTGCTAAAGCTGCCAAGTGACAAACAACAAACAGGACCAGAACAGAAAGCTCTTTCGTTATGTAGTAAATTCTCTTTCTTTTTGTATTGCTCGCTCAGTTACACTGTTCTGTTGTTTGTCACCTTGTGGCTTGAGTGAAGAATGAAATATATTAAGTGTAAATTAGCGAGAGCAGAAATATTCTTATGGAATTTGTTTATTAATCATAAGATAAGTAAACATCTGATTAACTTGGAAGCAATTTATACTTATCCAGCAACTCCATTGGACTTATTTCAAGACATAATTTCAGTCGGACTGACAAAAAAGTCCAAATTTTCGAGTCTCCATTAGACTTTTTTCAGTCCGACTGAAAATATATCCAATTTTTAGAGTCTCCATTAGACTTTTTTCAGTCCGACTGAATATATGTCTTAAAATAAGTCCAATGGAGTCGTGTGGTTATGTATCTCTATTTTACTAACATAATATAATCTAAAAAAAAATTATAGCCAGCTTAAGAAAAGGGAGTTTGAATTAATATTTATTTTTGCTGAGAAACACCACATATTCATTGAAAATAACAATCAGGGCGGCAACAAAATGTCGTATAATTGTAAAAACAAATGGGGTCACTCGCCAGTTTTCACATCTTCTTAGAAAGTCATTTTACCACACGACTCCATTAGACTTATTTCAAGACATATTTTCAGTCGGACTGAAAAAAAGTCTAATAGAGCCTCTAAAATTTGGACTTTTTTTCAGTCCGACTGAAAATATGTCTTGAAATAAGTCCAATAGAGTCGTGGGGTTACTGTATACTATATACTGTGACTGAAATCTTTGCAAAATGACCAGAATTTCTGAACCAACCTGAAATATATTTTCAATTCATTTGAAAATTTTGAATGAAATTTTTCAAAAATACAATACAAAAAATATTCACAGACAATTTTCAAACAACAATAAAAAAAAAAAAATGCTATTTAGAACAAAATTTACACTCGGTTAAAAAACTTTTCTAATTAAAAACCGCTAAATCGGAATGAATTCAGATTTTAGAATAGATTATTGAAAATATTATAAACAATGGGAAATGGAAAATCTTTCTAGATATTTATTGTACGTCGCAAAATTTTACATCCGTTTATTTAGGATTTTCCTTCTGAAATAAAATTCAAATGGAAATTATTTCGAATACAAGAGGTATAACTGTATATACTATGACGTCATTCTTGCAATTCCTTCAGGTTTTTTTTTTTTTTTTTGAAAAGCTTTAAATCGAAATTTTTTCGAAGGATTTTTTGTTCGGAGGAATAAATTATAATTAAAAATTGTATTTTAATTTTAAAAAATAGAGCTATTTAAAAGACTCACACATGCGAATATTATTTAAAAATTTTTAAAATGATTTTTTTTCCTAGACTTTGACTTTTAAAACCTCTGAACTTGGAACTTTCATTTAAAAAAAAAAAAAAACAAAAAAAGAAATACGAAAGAGGCGTAGCCGCAATTTGTTTTTTTTTGTTTTTTTTTTTAATTTTTATAACTTTTTAAGGAACTTTTCTCACAGTTTTTCACTTTAATATTTATTTTTATTTATTTATTTATTTTTTTTTTTTAAGAAAACACACTTTATCAAAACACAAAAATCAAAAGAAAACACTTTTCAAAATGTAATTTCATTTCACAGATTCGGCACGACTATTAAAAAACAACAATAAGAAAATATAGATTACGAATGAATGAAATCTGTCAGACTGATTCTCTGATTTTCCAAGATGAAAAAAAAAAAAATATATATATATATATATACCACAGTGCAGCTGTTGAATATTTTTTCAAAGGGACATCGTCCATCTATTTTATTTTATCAGTTTTTTTGAATCAACTTGAAAATTTCGAATAATAGAAATACAAACGGAACTTGCCTGGCAAGATTTCTAACAACGATTGTTGATTATTATTGTTTTTTTTTCACAGCACATTCGAATCTGGAAATTATGTTCTCGCATCAATTTCATAAACAAAATACAATTTCATGTATTTATGCACCATTTTCTCCGATTGATTTTATAACATTTTTAAATATGTATTTCTTTTTTTAAAAGAAAGGTGTAAAACTAAAATATGACATACCTTTGTAAATCTCACACAACTACATTCTTATTCAACCGAATAATTATTTATTTCCAATGTACTGTGGTAATATTTCCCATATTTCCAATGGAAACTGTTGCGTAAACAAGGGGAAAATGGAAAGTATAAAAGAAAAGAAAAAGTAAAAGCAATTTTAATTGAATTTGAAAAAATGTATTTATTATATATTTTGATGATCGGAAAATTAAGTTTAAGTTTTAAATGAATTAATAATAATTGTTGGGAAAAAAAAATATGTAAATTTTTATCTTTTTGGTTTGAGTTTATGGTTGAAAGCTTTCTGAGTTTACAACCATTCAAAAAAAAAAAAAAACAGTAAAATTAATTTATCCATTTAAATCAGGCATGGGCAACATTCCAAATTAAACAGGCTATAGTGCCCACCTATTGAAACTTCTATACATATGTTCAAATCATTTTACTTTCTAAAAATCTATCTAAAAAAAATATAAAATTTTGGGAATTCGTTCCTTTATGTATACGATATTTTCCGAAAATTCCTTAAAAACAGAGTTTTTAACTTCATATCCTGTTTAATCCTTTTCGCCCCTTTCATGCTGTTGGGTAAAGGTCCACATCGTTTGAGTCCTGGCGTAAGATTTCATAATTTCATAATGGCTTGAGAATTTACTACAGCCTAAAAGCATTTCATTCTGCAGGAAGTACATTTCCGTAAATCCGTAAATTCGTCTATGCTTCCTGCTTATCTTCAAATTGAGATACTTGAATTACAGGCCAATGCCGAATTAAAAAAAATAACTTTATTTGATAAAAATATCCTGCTCAAATTTTAAGTTCATTCAAAACAAATTTACTTTGCAAATCATCATAAAATCATCATAAAATAAAAATGTGTAAAAATAAGTATCCGTATTTCATAATCAAATAGCTTGAAGCCACAGCTGAGCTTAAAGTTTATTTTATTAAACCAAGCTTAAGCTCCAAAAAGTAAATTTTTGAAACAAAATTTTACAACTCTTTTTCAATTCAAAAATTTTAAATTGACCCCCGTGAAGGTGTGTGTTGCCCAGGTCTGATTTAAATAAACTTTTTTATAACTTTGCAAAATACCTACTATGAAAAATTGAAAAAAAGATATCCTAAACTTCTTCTTCTAAGGTTCTAATCGGACGTAAGTATTTAGAGAAATATACTAATTATTTAACACCGCCATTTTAAAAATATAACTTTTTCCTTAAATTATTAAAAATTGTTAAAAATACAAGAAAACATTTCATAATTAGCAAGAAAGATATTTATTTAAATCCAGAAAAACTACTAAAGTCATTTTCTATATTTTTAAAAGTAATATAATTAATTATATTTAATTAAGTTAGGTTAGGCAGAGTACGGGAATCTTATGATCCATACGAGACCAAGAATTACCTAGGAGGATGGGCATCATATTCCCCTTTGAAGCATTTGATATATTTATGTATGTTTAATTAACAACCTTTTAAATAGAGTGGATGTTAATTATATTTTAATTAAAGAATATATTAATTTGTATTTTAATCATAAAAGCTTGTATTTACATTATTCTCACAAAAACTAGAAAATACTAGAAAATAATTAAGAATTTATGTAGAACAAAATTAATGCATGTTTCTAAATATGTAAATAGAATAATAAAACAACTAAAATCAGTAAAAAACAGAAATGGTGCGATTTTTGTTTTTAAAAATAATTGATTTTATATATTTATTATCAAAATAATAAAGTCACTATATTAAATTTTCGTTAATAAATAAGTATTATCAACTAAAGAGCTGATAAGTGGACTCTTTTGAATATCCCGAACCACGCGATATTACAATTGCTCTACATCAAAAAATCGAGTTCCATCATCGGATAACAACTTTTTTACTATCAAATATTGATTTGCAATATAATTATGACCTTCAGGAATTAATTACATCAAAAAGTAGACAATGTTTTTCATTAGAATAATTCTTGTTTTAATGAAATCATACTCCCTCTGTCCTACCCCAAATTATGATTTATATAACGCTTTTCGTTTTGTCTCAATTTATATGGTATACAAAATTCTTATATTGTATCTTGCAGCATGCATCATGTATTTTGCATCTTACATCACAATTTGTCGTCGTATCTAGAAACAAAAAACCATTATTAAAGAAAACAACTCGCAAACCATATGTCCAGCCAAAAGAAAGAAAAAAGTTTATTTAAACCAAAGGCTTGATGTATCAAAACAAAAACAAAATTACCTCAGTCTTATCAGCAGCCAAACTGTGACTGCCGATAAGATCGCTTCAGGAATTTTCACTTAACACTGTTGATCTTTGGAAAATTTTTTTTCCAAATATTAACATATTTATTTTGTATTAACTCAAATTAATACTTTAATTATTTATTAAGGGCCCTACACCTATCTAGACTGCCGAATAAAGAAGTACAAATCCGAATTTATTTTTCTAAAAATCAGTAAAAGTAAAACCGGTAATTTTGGTTTCTAAACATATGAGTATGTATCCTCTAAAAGTTTGTGGTCTTCCAACGCTTGAACTTGCTACGCTCAGAATCCTATAACTTTGCCAATTCTATATGTACTTATGTGAAATTTTAAGAATCATTTTCTTCAAATTTTGAACGTTTAGAAACTGTATAAATATACAACTTAATTCTATTTTCTAGGCAGATGTAACCTCTTAAAATTTGAAGTATGATTTTCGAACTCTCAAACTTGCTTCACACAGAATTCTAGAACTTTATTAAATCGCCAGATACCGATATCAAATTTTCAGAATATTTTCTTAAAATTTGGATCACTTTGTAGGTCTATTATTTTTTTGGGTCTGGTGTATATTCTCGGACCCAACAAAAAAATTATTGTCATACCTTTGGAACCAGCCAGTATAGATTCTTAAGTGAGCATGTTATTATCACACTAGTAAAATTAAATAAAAATTATAAAAAATTAAAAAAGAACAAGTTATAAATAAATAACAAATGTTGATAGTTATTTTTAGGTCTGAGAATGTACGTCATAGACCCAAATTTTTGTCTATTATATTCTATTATTATTATTACAACTTTTCATAATCAGAATTATCCATAAAAACGTATTCCAGCTAGGATTTAGCTCCCTACTAAGTGCCTTCTACCTATTAATGTGGGGAGTCAAAATGCTATAGCTAAGAGATACCATAATTTAGGACAAAGGAAGTATGTCTTTTTCATAACAAAATTGAAATTATTGTCTTTGAATTGCGTGCGAAATTTGATGATATTTATATATTAATTAAAGTAAATGTCTTGTAATTTTGTCTTCGTAAAAACAACATGAATTTGTTGATTTTCTTTGAAAAAAAAAAACGTAATAAGAAAAACTATTAAATTACAATATTATCTAAGAAGACCTCTTTTTTGTGTCTAATAATAATTATTAAAATCAATTATGTACTTTTTCCTTATCCTTAACACCAAGGTTATGATTACAAAAACTTCAGTTAGTGTAAAACTTTTGTACTTTGCGGTTTTAAAGATATTCTTTCTTTGATACGTGTTTTTTTTCGTTTACTTTTTAAAAACAATAAATAATATTTTATTTTCTTACATTACAAGTTTATTGCACCGTGAAATAAAATCTTTCTTAGTTCCCGGCTTTTAAGAGTAAAACTATTTTAAAGACGAGTATTTAAAGAAAGAAAGAAAAAAAAAATGCCACCACAAACTAAACTTCCATTACCAGTTCGAAAAAAGAAAGGTTTGTAATATTATCTTTTTGTTTATTTATTAAGAAATTAATTTCATAATTTATATTTTCAATTTGTGATTAGATGATTTAATAATGAGACAAAACTTTTATGGATTTCGAAAAGGATATTCAAATGATGTTGAATCGACAAATGGGCAAATATTAGGTAATTTTATATACATTTTTTTATAATACTGGATTAAATTACTGAATAAATACTTAATTTCCATTAGAATATTGCTAAAAATATTCATAAAATATCATCCATAATTAAAAATGAAAATTGAAATTCCAACAATTTTCTATTTGCTTTTGCGAAAAAAAAGATATTCCACATAACTACCTCGTACCTCTCTATTTGGATAACTATGAATCGGATACAATTTAAATCAAGCAGAATTTTATTTGAAAGAAAAATACTGTCTTATACCGCATGTATGATACTGATTGGGCCAGACTGCCGAAGGACCAGAACGTTGATGGGACTTGACAGTAAAAACCCTTAGAACCATTGTCAGTACCGTGACAGGATATTGCTCCTTAAACGAACACATGCGGAAAATAAGGATGGCCGAGAGTCCGATATGCGGACCCTGTCTGGAGGAATATGAGTCAGCAGAACATTTTTTGTGTGAATTCCCGACCTATTTCTCTCTAAGGTATTTTAGTATCCGGAGTAGGTCAAGAGACTGTATCTCAATTGGGGAGAAGCAGTATGTTTCCTCCTCCTACAAAGTGCTTCACAATCGAAGAGATTATGCATTGGAGTCTTTTCATCCCCCCGCAGAATCTGCAGATGCTATCTAGTTCAAGTCCTAGTTTTTTAATGTATGCTTAAAGTCTGCAGTGTCGCGTTGGTATTCCTGTCTTATATTCTTCTTATTAGTGCTGATAAAGGCTTAGCATCTCTTGGATTTGTACTCCCCGAGGAGATCGTTAGCCTACCTTAGTCCCGGTTGTATTTCCCAGTGTTTAGTTCTTTCTACCACATTTTCCTTCGTTAAAATTTGTCGGATTATATTAAACCTAAATTAGAGTTAAATCTATAACAAGTTATGTAGAGAAATATATTATAATTTTGGCTGTTTTATATTTTTCTAATGACCTAGACAGATCTCTGATTTTAATTACAATAATTATTTTTTAATGATACTTCTGGATGACCCATGACACATCTTCTTTATTTCGCAATGATCATTATTCTTGTCATTCCAAAAGATTCATAAAATCACTATTTTGTTTATAACTTTCAGAATAGAATGTTTATTGATTTTGATAAAATAAAATTATTTTTTTTAAATTGTATTTTTGTAAATTTTATGTTTATGTGAAAGAAGAAGGGATGTCAAAAACAGATGAAATGTTATCAAATATTTAAATGTAGATGGCCCTGTAAACAATATGAGGAAAAAATTTAGAACCTCTTCACAATTTCATTTGAAAATTAAAAAAATAATTTTGCTTGAAATAGATATTTAAAATTTATCATTATTACGTAAATAAAGATCATTATCGTGTTTTAATGACCGATTAGGCAATAATGATCATTAAAATCGGAGATCTGTCTAGAATATAAGACTATAATTTTTTCAACTACGCATCTCATTTCTACTATTTCTACAGCAAACAAAAAAAATTGTTATACGCCGATTTTAGGTTTCTAATATGTTTCTTTTTAATTAAATAAATTAGCAAAATCATTTTTAATCAGTCATTAAATATGTTTACTAAAAAATATATCCTAAAACAAAATAAAAAAAAACGATCGCATTTAGTTTTTCAACGGCTATTCTTTGAATTTAATTTACTTCATAATAAATAATTAAACAACTTTTTTCCATAACATTAATAAGATCATAATTGAATTAATTTATTCATTTGTTAAATAAATAAAATGCTAAAAATTTCACGCGTGATCACAATTACCGTGTACATTAATTTTACTGTAAACAAAAAAAAAAAAAAATAAATATATATGGTAACTACGTGAACATGATATGAAATCAATTAATTACTGTGATCACTTTTTTTTAACAATAAAAATTAATTAATTAAAAAATTTTGAATGAATTTTTACCGTTTTTTTCGCATTTTCAAAACGCGTTTTCTGTGTTAAAAAAGCAGTACAATAAAACAGCGAATTGTTTTCTATTACAAAAAAAAAAGAAAAAACACAAGTTATAAGAATCAAACATATACTGTATAGGGTAAAACATCAATAGTTGGGCTATTTGCCATGTAAACGGAAAGAACAAAACACTTACTAAACATATGCTACGTATGCATGGAGAGTCGAAAGATGGGAATCGAGATCAAGTTGAAATTTCAGCTCGTTTATATGGACACAGTGAGTTGAAAGATCGATTAAAAATCGAGTTCAAATCTAAGATGAAAATAAAAAAAACTTTTAAATGTTTTTACCAAATTAATCGAAACGCTTCACGCTTCGTTGTATGTGCTCTTGTATCATAGTAAAATTGCTAAAGTTTAGAAAATGTTCACTGCGCAAGATACAAACGATACAATTTTGCTACGATACAAGATCACATACAACGAAGCGCTTTGAAAACTGAAAAAAATTACAACACTGTAAGATTTAAAAATAGGATACAACTGAATTTGGTAAAACAATTGAGAGGTTTGACAAAAACAGTTGTGATGATTTGAATAATATTGGTAGTAGAGGAAAAGGCAAATGAAACAGGCTGGTAGACATAGTGTAGAATGGTCTAGTCGGTTAAGACCTCGCCTTATGAGACTGCTGAGACCCTTGTTCGAAACTTGGTCTCGGTTCTTCACTTTTTCTCTACTTTTCTTTCCCTTACAACGCTATATATTTGGAAAACACAATAACTGTCAACTCGAGTAGTCAACTTTTTAACTCTCATATTTGTAGAATTATTTGGACTCCATTCCAGCCACCAAAACGCAGTCAAGTCTAGTTAACCCAATTTATACTCAATCAGTGTATACATGCACCTCAATTCAATTTCGCCCAAGCTTGGATTGTCCGAAGTAGTAGGAATCGAATTTTTAAAAATTATTAATGTTCTTTAAAATTATATTTAAATGTTTTATGTTTAATAAGAAAGTTAACTCTACAAGAATGAGGATCCAGTCAAGGTGAGCGAATTCTCCAATTCTTGGGAGTTAGTGCCAACTTTACTGATCGCAAGTTTAATTTCAGTCAAGCAAGCAATATTTAATTTATAAATGGACTAATGCTGGAAACACATGTGCAGAATTTTGCCTGCAGCGAAATTATAATACACAGGTTTATATGAGGCCGAACACACGTAAATTCTGCATGCAGCACGGCGCTGCAAGGTGTCTCGATTTTAACTTTTGCTGTGCAGAAAAAGTGTTCCCAACTTACGAAAGCATAAATTCGTTCTAGAAAAAAAGTTTGACATTTGACAATAACTTTATGGAAGAACATTTAAAAGAGTTTGTGAAAAATAATAGTTTTTTGTACAACAAAAGAAGCCGATAGGTGCAGATATTCGTGCAGCGCTGCATGCAGAAATGACTCTGTGTGATATAAAATGTCATGTATTTACAGTCTCTTTTACAAATACCATTAAAAAAGAAGCGCGCTTTGCAGCAGAAATGATTACATGTGCTAATAGTTATATAAGAGCTTGTTCAGCTTCTACTAACTGAGGAAAAAGTAAAAAACTTGTACATTCAAATTTACCTCGCCTCATATTCTGGAAATTGGTTCATTCCTCCCGTAGTCGTAGTTCAGTGAAAATTAATTTTAAACAATGCCACGGATCTTAAGGAACCAATGTTTGAATTAAGGTGCATTTTGTCTAAAAAAAGAGGAAACATGGATGGCACCATCAAACATTTAATGAATAAAGACCACATCACCAACTTAACGCCGCTTTTCTAAGAAATGTAAGCCTAATAATTTTAACCTATCATTGTAAGAAGGCAACAAAAAAGGGTCATCCCAAGGAAGGTTGCGCAACGCAAGACGTAAACAATCTAACTAAATTATTGTAAATTTTGAAGTGTTATGTTCAATTCTAATTCCTATAAAAATGACAGTTGAACTCAAATTGGACAATAAGGCCCGCCGCACACTTGAACTAAACTACGCGGCGATATTTTTTGTTAAATTCATTCCATCAGTTCTATTTGAACCGTCAGAGAGATATAATGTGCGAAGACAGTATCGATGAATTATTACTAGACCTTTCCCACTTGACACTCACAAATTTATGTCGAAAAGATACGATACTGCCATAAAATAAAGAAGACATACTAGACTTTTGCAAGTAACGATTCTACACTGTATAATGCCGAAAGTACGTATAAGTTAATGTCACCGATGCTAGCGAAGCTCGTTCGCGTAGTTGAGGCTTGAACTACGTGAACGAGCTTAGTTCGTGTCGCTCATGACCCGGTGACGTAGTTTCAAAGCTTCGCTGAAGTGTGCGACGACCAATGCAAATGCTGAATTTTTCACTTTCAGCGAGAAACTTTACGTAGATTAGCTCGCTTATTTCAGGTGTGTGGCGGGCGTAACTGATGTTTCACCCTAATTTCTATATACACATATCGAATATTGATTGAGAATCAATAAATGTGAATAAAAATGTGTAATGATAAAAACACCTTCTTACTAATGTATTTTATTTCTTTTCTATCGTGTGTGAATTTTAATCTAAACAAAAAAAAAACAACACTAAACTAATTCCGTAGTAGGTGTAAGTATAATGAAATAAATAAAAAAAAAACATATAGAAGCTCCAATATATCAGGTACCTCATCATATATTACTCTTTTTTTTTGTTATATCCAGTTTGATTTTGGTGATCGCCAAAGTTTGTCTGATCACTTTTTAGCATTTATATGCTTTCTCTCAGAAAATAGAAAATTTCGCGAATAATTTTTTAAAATAAATATCGTAAAGAAAAACAAAAACGAAGAATTTTTATTAGTTTATTTATTGTTTTTATTTTAGTGCTTTTTGAATATGAGTTTTGCCAACTAAAAAATGTAATTAAATTAAAAAAAACATATAAAATAAAAACCCGAAAAATGAAAATAATGATCGTTTCGATTTTATTGAATTCTATTATATTCAAATATAATGAAGCTAGTTGATAAATGGTCATTTTGGCCAGAAAAAAAAATCTATAATTATGTGGAATAATTTAGTAGGACAATTTACGAAGTTTTGGCAAAATATAACAACTACAAGTAAGTGGAGATTTGGAGATAAATAATAACAAAAAAAAATTAATGAGCGATCTTTAATTGCGCGCTCTATCCCATATAAATCGATCAGTGATCAGTGGCGTACGAAGGATTTAATTTTTATCAAAGTTTAACTGATAAAAATATTTTTAGTGTATAAATTCAATAAAATTCAGTATCCTCTTCCGTTTGATAGATAAGTTTCCACAATATTGCAGTATCAAGTAAAGCGTTCATGAAGTCGAGTCAATATTTCGCCGAATCAGTTGGGACATTAGACTTTTTAATGTTTGTGCTGACACACTCTTTGGATTATCATTATCAATATTAAAAGTTTTAACTTTTATACAATCTTCATCGTAAACATATTTAAAAGAAGAACTTGCAGTGAAATTCGATAAACATATAAAATTTATCATTTGAAAATGATAAAATTGAGGTGAGAACTATTAGTTTGTCACTTTCAAATAATGGCATTGATCATTCTCTAAGTAATTAGCCTTACTTTGGAGTCGTCTATCTTTTTCGGAGAAAACAAATATGATCATGACGGCCACAATTACAGAATTCCACTGGTGGTATGTTATGAACAATATTTAATTGAGCCACAATATAATAAACAAAATTTAGAGCAATTAAGAGATCACTCTCTTGAGGTTGCTTCAATCGGTCGATATGAGTAGTTTCATAAAAATTCGTGGGAAAATCAAGTGCTTCAAAAAGGAATAGGATACAAATCCTACCAGGTAATTCTTGGTTTCATAGGGATGGCAATGGACCCATGCAGTTCCTAGTTTCGCGCACAAGTACACCTACTCTACCTAACCTAACCAATGAGATCACTCTCAGATTTTTGCATTATTGTAATCAATGGTAAGATATACGTAAATAAGTTTTACAATTTAAATAATGATATTATATAATCAAATTCATACAACGAATTATTCAAAAATTTTGCATTATCTGTTTTCCATTTATCTTTGGGGGGGTATCAGGGTCCCTTGACCCACGACCTGGGTGCGCCATTGGATGTGATCTAAACAAAAATTATTCATATATTTTATTTATTGAAGAGTTTTCCATATTATAATAAAAAAAAAAACCGTCTTGAATAAACTAAAGGTATTACATCATTCGCAGCCCCGGACCCATACAATGACGCAGTGTACATTAGATTATTAGATAAAAAAAAAAAAAAAAACTGATAATAATTATAAAATAATAGCTTTTATATTTTGATCAAAAACAAAATTAGATAAAACTTTTGTTTTTTCTTTTCTTTAAAACAATTAAAATGTTCATAAATGATCATATTTTAATTAATTATAATAAATACAATTTATTTATTCATCATCATTTTAGGAACATCACATGAATCTAGACAAAAAAATGATACTTTACCTAAAGTAATCAATTATCTTCGAGATAATCCAGATTTTCTGGAACAATATGTTATGGAAGAAATTGATATCGAACAAATCGAAAGATGGATGATAAGAAGGACACAAAGAGCACATAAAGTTACACCACACTATGAAGATAATTGTCGGAAAACTAGTTTATCACGTTGGAAATTCTGTGTTCATGCTGATAAACGACAAATGTTACAAGATTTAACACATTCATTACAATTGAGACCAACAAAATCTCATGTACTATGGGAATTGGCAAATTTTATATCATCAGCAGTAAATTCAGATGGTTTCAATTTGTATATAACAGAAAATGGTAATTTAGATACGCTACGTCTTTATACTGGCTATATGTGTAATGAACATCAGAAATTAAATGAAAAAACTAAATCGGATATATCAATTGCTAGTTATGTAGCAAAAACACGTCAACCAATCCGAATTTCTAGAGGACATGAAGATTCAGTGGTTTCTGAAAAACTATATATTAAAGTATTTAGATTTTTAAATAAATAAATATATATTTATATATGTTTTTTTCTTAAAATTTTATTAGAATGGCATGAATCATGTTTTATGCCAAGCTGTTGTACAACCAGATGGAATACTTATTGGTGTTGTTGAATTATATCGAAAAGAAAATGGTCTACCATTTTATGAGGAAGATGAAGAAATATCTTGTAGCTATTTAGTATGGGGTGGAATAGCATTACATTATGCACATCTATTTCTAACAATGAATAAACAAAAGAAACTTAATGATTTTCTTTTGGCAGTTGTTAAGTAATAAATATTTATATCTTATTTAATTATTTTTAAAAACAAAACTTACTTTTTCTCCCAAAAAATTCAAGATCAATTTTTCAAGATATGGTAAGTATGGATATGCTTGTAATGAAAATTATGAATTTTGCACAAAGATTAGTGGATGCTGATCGTGCATCATTATTTCTGGTTGATTCAAAAACAAAAGAACTTTATGCGACAATTTTTGATGTTGGAATTAATGATACAAAAATTATTGAAAATGAAAATGATGAGAAAAAATCAAATGAAATAAGATTTCCAATCGGAACTGGTATAGCTGGACAAGTTGCAATGACCGGTGAAATACTTAATATAATTGATGCATATGCTGATCCAAGATTTAATAGATCTGTTGATCAACAAACTGGTTATAAAACTGAAACAATATTATGTATGCCAATATTTATACGTGGTATTGTTATTGGTGTTGTACAAATGGTGAATAAAAAATCAGGATATTTTAATAAGGAAGATGAAGAAGCATTCGAAATGTTTGCTGTTTATTGTGGATTAGCATTACATCATGCTAAGTTATATGATAAAATTAAACGTTCCGAACAAAAATATCGTGTTGCATTAGAAGTGTTAAGCTATCATAATACAAGTACTGAAAAAGAAGTTGAACAAGTTTTAGAAGGTGGAATGGTAACAAGTATTCCGGGACTTGATAATTACTATTTTAATCCATTTGATTATAATGATTTTGAAAAGGCAAAATTTGCCACATTCATGTTTATCGATTTATTTGGATTACGGAAATTTGAAGAAACTAGTTTAGTAAGATTTATATTAACAATTAAGAAAAATTATAGACGTGTACCGTATCATAATTGGAGTCATGGATTTTCTGTAGCTAATACAATGTATTCAATTATAAAAAAGACATCGAATATTTTCAGGCCAATTGAAGTATAATATTAATTTTTTTGATAAAGAACAAAAATATTTATATACACATCTTTCCATTTTAGAGTTTGGCATTATTTATTGGATCCTTATGTCATGATTTAGATCATCGTGGAAAAAATAATAAATTTATGTCTGATAGTGAATCACCATTGGCAGCAATGTATAGTACTTCCACTATGGAACATCATCATTTCAATCAGACTGTAACAATATTACAACAGGTTTGTGTGCAAAAGTTTTTGATTAAATATTTTTCGTTCTATATAATTTATATAAAATTCAGGAAGGACATAATATTTTTGCGAAACTCACTCACGAAGAATACAAACAAGTATTGGGCTTACTGAAACATTGTATTCTAGCAACAGATTTAGCATTATTCTTTCCGAATCGAGCGAAACTTTCTGATTTAATTGAGAAAGAACAATTTTCATGGAGTTCTGATGAACATCGATTATTAATCCAAGCAATAGCAATGACGGCCAGTGATCTTTCAGCATCAGCTAAACCATGGGATATACAAGAACGAACTGTTAAAGTAATATTTGAAGAATTTTATGAACAGGGTGATGCCGAACGTGCTTGCGGACGTGTTCCTATACCAATGATGGATCGAAATTTACCAGAAGAACAAGCCGCCTCACAAGTTGGTTTCATTAATGGTATTTCAATACCATGCTATTCGTTGCTATATCGTTTAGTTCCACAAACAAAACCATTGGTAGATATGTGTCAAGAAAATTTAGATAAATGGCAAAAAATTTCTAAAGAAGTAAAATCTAAAGATGGATAAAATTTAAAATGGAGTAATTTTATTAGATTTAAGAATAAGGTAGTTTTTTTTTTTAGGTTCGGGCAAAGAAAAGATAAGATTTCATTTCAGAAAAATACGTTTCGAGATTTGATTTATTTGGCAAAAAAAATCGATGAACCTAAAAAATGCCTGTTTGTATTTATTGTTGTTGTATTTGAAATATAAAACTTATTTAATAAGATACTATTAGTTTTAAAATGTCCACAAAAAATTAGAAATCCAATTTTAATTAACAAAAATTCAAATAACAAAAAAAAAAGATCATACAAACTTTTGTTTTAAAATTAACTTTCTTTAGAATTACCAAGTTTTTTTGCTCGATTTGCCATTATCCAAAAATATGCCGAAGGGCACGTGAAACGTAACCAATATGCCAATTTTGCTGTAATTTGAGCTAAAATGATATCCTTTTCATCACGAAGAATTGCTCTTAAAATATTAGTTGCCATTTGTTCTGCACTAACCCCATTTTCTGTTGTTGGATCCATTTCTATAAAGAAAAAAAAAAATGTTGTAAAATATTACATACTTAATTATTAAAAATATTCTTACTTCCATATGGAGAACCAGTGCTGGTTAATGCATTTAATGAAAGTGAAGTTTTAATATATCCTGGAGAAACACATGTCACTTTAACATTGTGAGCCGCTACTTCAGCTCTTAATGAATCTGAAAATGCCTGTAACGCATGTTTTGAGGCAGAATATGCTGATCTAAATGGTAATGCAAATTTTCCTTGAATTGAACTAACAAATACGATTCGTCCTTCTTTACGTTTGATCATTGATGGCAATACAGCTGTAAAAATTGAATACAAAACTTTTACAGATTGATGTGTAACAAAAATTTAAAGAAAAACTACCAACCTTTTGTAACAGCTACAGAACCAAAATAATTGACTAGCATTACTTTAATATCAACATCCATTGAGGCCGATAATATATCTGAACGTACACTTATTCCTCCATTATTAATTAAAATATCAATTTGTCCAAATATTTTCAAAATTTTATTAACAGTTTCTGGTATACTATTTAAATCTGAAAGATCAATTGGCATAACTACAGGTGGATGAGTGGGTACTGTCTAAAAAAAAAAAAAAAACAAGATTGATAAATGATAAAATATGTTCATTTCCTTCACAATTTACCGTATGTAATTCTAATAAATCAGTTCGAACACGATTTAATTCATCGATTCGTCGTGCTGCTAGAACAATTTTACAACCAGCTTTATAGAATACATGAGCAAGTTCTTCTCCTAAACCGGAACTTGCACCAGTTATTACTACAACCTAAAAAAAACGTTAACCAATAGTAATAATATTATAAATAAACGTGGCGTACTTACTTTATTTGGAAGTTGTTTAATATTTTTCCTTTCTTTTAATCGAGTCCACATTGTAAAGAACAACATTGGGATAGAAAGTGGAATACAAAATGTTTTCATTATTGTCCATAGAGAGTTCCATTGATAAGAGTTGTTCTCAGGCTGTGTTTGATTTGAGTGCATCGTATTTATCAGATTCTAGACTTTGTACTTTGGATTATTTACACACTGTTTTCTAAAATTACATTTTTATAGAAATTTTGTATTTAATTGAAATTTTGTTTATACCTTCCCGCTTCCTGAGACTTCTAACAATCGACTGATTTGATTTGTTTACGGCAAAAAATTGAATTGATAAAAGATTAGAAGGTTTTTTAAATTGCATCTGAGTTGAATGAACTGCATAAACAATATAAATTTAGTAAATAAATTTTGATTTATTAATGGAAACTTAATTTTTTTTAAATCAAATACCTTTTTATATTTTTATTAAATGCTTGAAACAAAATTTTGAAAATGACAATTATTTACAACACTAATCTTGAAAATTAAAATACTCTACTCAGAAGTACGAAATTGTTTTCATCTGTTTATGACGTTTAAAGTTCAAGTGGCATGATTACAAACTGCATGCAGTGTTGAGAACCTTTTGTGAAGAAAAAAGCTGAACTGCAATGGGAAGGAGGCAGTAGAAAATTAAGAGTATGTTTTTTTTTTGACCATTTTGGATTATGATATTCAATTCATAAAAATTATTTTTTTTAAAAAAAAAAAACGTGAATTGGTAAACTGAAAATCAGAAATTAATTTTCTGTTTGCTTTTTTCACCTCTAAATGATATCGAAATGTCAAAAAAAAAATGCTTGGAACACAAATTGTATAAAAGCCAGTTATGTCCTATCCATTTCTTGTCTTATCCAAGATAATAGAGTGAAAATTCAATCAGAACGGAAAACAATTTTGTTGAGTTCGGTTGGTTGCTTGTGCCATTTTAGGGATCGTGTTGTGACTTTTGCACTGCACTGTGAATAAAATCGATTGTATGGAATTTTTGACTCAGGAAAAAAGCTAGTTTTTTTTTTTTTTTTTTTAGCTGATTAAAATCATATTACATTGGTTTTTTTTGTCAAATTTAATTGAGATAAAAAGTCTGAAAATTTTAGTGCAAACATTTTGTAAGAAATATTCTTTGTTCATCAAATATACCGGAAATTTTTATTATTTTTTTTTTTTTTTTCAAAGATAAAACGTAATGCAAAATATTTTGTTTGTACAAAAATAATAAAAATGCCAAACACAACAAATCCGTTAGCGAAGCGGATTAAAACATTAGCTTCGGCAACTCCAATATCTAGTGAACTTGTCCCCGAGGTGAGTGAACTCCAATTGTTCTTACCTTTGTTGAAAAAAAAAAAAAAATTGAATTGAATTAATTGAATTTTAAAAGCAAAAATTCTTTGTCATTTAGACCAAAATTTTTACAACCAAAAACCTGATTTTTTCTTTTTTTTTTCAGTCATTGAAAGATGTTTTTCGATGTTTCATTTGTATGGAGAAATTGCAAGACGCTCACCTTTGTCCACATTGTTCAAAATTATGTTGTTTTTTATGTATATCACGATGGCTAACTGAACAACGACGTCAATGTCCACATTGCAGAGCATCATTACATGTTAACGAACTTGTAAATTGCCGTTGGTTACAGGATGTTGCTATGCAAGTGGAAACTTTACAACAGATTTGTTTAAATATTAAAACAAATGGTCTTTTACATGCACAAGATCAAGATCAATGTAGCCATCATCAAGAAAAATTGAGCGTTTATTGCTGGACATGTAAATGTTGTATTTGTCACCAGTGTGCCTTATGGGGCGGTACACATTCGGGTCATACTTTTAAGCAACTTGGTAAAATTTTGATTAAAATAGTGTAAATAGAAAATATATAACTTAATTAAATCTTTATTTAGAATTGGTGTATGAAACGCATATATCTCAAGTTGATGAAGAAGTTTCACAATTGAAAACTCGTCTCTTAGAATTACAGATTTTAATTCAAGAAGTCGAACGAAATGTCGAAACAATACGTATTGCAAAAGATGAGAAAGTTCGTGAAATTCGTAATGCTGTTGAAATGATGGTAGGACGTTTAGATTCCGGACTAAAAGTAAAATTGGTTACTTTGATGAGACAGAAAAATTCTCTAACCCAAGAAACCGAACAATTAGAGCATTTGTTACAGGAAATCGATCAACAAATAAAAATATGCTCACGATCTCAGTTAATAATGAAATCACAAGATCTCTTAAAAATGGTGCATCAGATTAGAACAAAGCCTATGACGAATTATTTAACAACACCTGTGCCTGCCGATTTTCATAGTGAAATCGTACCAAATTATGATACAGGAAATTTTACAATGAAACGTTTTAGTCAATTACAATTAAAAGGATTTCCAGTTTATTCAGAACCGCTTGAAAGTAATGGATTACAATGGCGTTTGAAAGTCTATCCAAATGGAAATGGTGTTGTACGCGGTGAATATTTATCTGTTTTCCTTGAATTATCATTAGGTTATCCGGAAACAAGTAAATATGAATATCGTGTACAAATGATTCATCATAGTTCATCGAAAATAATTCAAAGAGAATTTGTTTCTGATTTTGAAGTTGGTGAATGTTGGGGATATAATCGATTTTTCCGCCTTGATTTATTAGCTTCGGAAGGTTATCTTAATATTGTTAAAGATACACTTGAACTACGATTTCAAGTAAGTACTATTGGAATATAAAAACAATTAGCAGATGATCATTTTTTTTTTTATATAATTGTAATAAAGGTGAGACCATCAACTTATTACCAACGTTGTCGTGATCAAGAATGGTATATAAGTCAATTGCAACTAAAACAAACACAACTTCAAAGTGAAATTAAAAATCTAGAATATAAAGTACGTAACAAGACTGAAACTGAAATTAAATCTTTAAAATCAGCGAAAATACCTTTAATCAAAAAAGACGTGACTGATACTAGCAGTCGTACTACTACATCTCAAAAGACTACTATTTTAAAACCAGACAATTTTATGAATAAGGAAATTTATGGTTCTAAAAAGAAAGATACTTCGACAGATAATCAGAAAAGTAATTCTTTTTTGTTTTTGTACTGATTTTGATGAACAATTTTAATATTGTAATTTGATTTTTACAGTTGACGTGACATTTTCTGATATTTTGGAAACATTACAAAATCCGTCAAATGAAGAAAACGCTCCAACAGAAAATACATATTCCGAAGATAATCTGAGAAATCGTAATATATAATATTTTTGTTTTGTTAAATTTTTAAATTTAAAAAAAAAATACTTTTAGTTTCTGAGAATAATACTGTTTTGGGATTATCCATCTCTTCGCCAAATTTATTATCAACTTCGTCTAAAATTGATTCTGATGGAGAATCTATCGATGATATAGTTTCTTCACCAAAAGCTGCCAGTATTATTTTACTTGAAGATGAAAATGAATTTGATAGTGCCTTTATGTCGGGTGAAAATGATGTTGAATATGCTGAATTTTCTATGGCTCAAGGAATACCAATTAATAAGGATCTCAACAATCCAAGAAGTAATAAATTAAATCAAGACTTGATGTTTCTATCACTATTTGATAATTCAGATCATAGAGAGCGAGACGATGAAACATCAATGTTATCAGCTTCGGGAGCTGCTGCTCGCATCAATTGTAAACAACCTGTGACTTCTGCAAGTGTTCTAGAAACATTATTGGAACCACCGAAACTAAGTTCTGGACCATTAGTTCATGAATTAAATGTTTCTACATTATCTGATCAAAGTATTAAATCCGAAGGTATGTATTTTGTATTTTTGCAAAATTTATGATTTTTATTTTATATTTTATTGGATTTTCTTTTCTTTAGCATCTTCAGTAAATCTACGTAATAAATCGAAATCAAGTATTGATACACAAGTAAGTTTTTCATTCAAAAGCAAAAAGACAAGTAATTTAGAAAATTTTTTAGATGTTTTCTTTATATGAGTTTTTCCATCTATTTTTTGATTTTAATTTTTATGTTAATTTTTTTTTTTTTTTTTCCTTCATAAATCCTAGGACGCGTCTGCCCGATTTGATCAATTACTACAAAGTCTTCAACTTTCGCCACAATCACGATGTAAATCTGAATCAAATGAAATGCCACGTCATAATAGTATCATTAGTAATTTTAAAACTTCCTCAACAGATACAAAAACTACTAATAAACGTTTAGGTTTAGAAATTGGTGATTATAATTTCGAAAGTAATAATGAAACACTACGACAATATCATAAACGATCAACTGGTAGAGATACGAACGGTTTAGAAAGATTATTTTCAAATAGTAATGATCTATCTAGTACACCAATAAAATATTCAAAACAACAAACACAAGGATATGAATCACCACATTGGTTATTATATCAGAAAAGTCCGAATTTACATTCAAAAGAGTCATCTGAAGATAATTCGAAAACTTTGAATTTTTGGACAAATGTATTTTTTTCGGCTTCACCTTCTTGTGAGTCATTACCAAATGATGCAATCGATGCTGCTGAACATTTAACAGCAACTCCGAGTACTTCAACAGCTGCAGCTCTTGTTCTTGGGCGTATATTAAAATCAAAAAAATCATTAGATTCATTTTGTTCACCCGAATTGGTTGGAGCGACATCTCTTAATTATACACAACGTAGAGATCGTAAATTATTTGCTAACAATCAAACTGATAACAAAATTAATCGTGATATTCTTGAGAATAATTCTAAAACATCGAATATTCTTTTTTCACAGGTTTGTGTCATATATAAACCATAAGTTTTTTTTTTTTTCAACCATATCATTATATAAAATAGGCTTTCCATCGTCTACGAAACACCGCCGATGATATATCTGAATCCTTGTCCTCATCGGATAAACGTACTCAAGATGAAATTCAATCTTTATCGGGTGTAAAACGCAAAGAAAGGCATGTGTTTCATTTCTTTTTTTTTCACATTTTAATAGTTTCATTGCAATATTTTGAATTTGATTTGTTTTTAATTAAGCTACCTGTTTTTATTTTTAAATTATTTAAAACTAATCAACAAAAAAACACGCTTATTTTTAATTGATTTCCTTTATTTACAGACCAGCTGAACGGCCAAATTCATCCTAGATGGACGAAAATTCTTAATTTGTATTAAAATCTACATTGGATATTTATTTTTTTTTTATTTGTTTTAAAATTTCAAATTAACCATTCATGAATTACAAGTATTTATACTTTATTTTGGATTTTGTGATATTAGTTATTATACATTAATTTTCATTTTGTTTAAAATTTATTAAATATATGATTTACAATATAATAATTGAATTGTTTAATAAAATTCAAAAAAAATAAAACATATAGTAATTGAAAATCTTGATGACTATGCTAGAAATGGGACAGAAAAAACTTTCAGAACAAACATTATTTCAAGGTTTTTTCTTTATAACTTTGTTTCCTCTTTTCAAAATTTCTTCTAATTTTCAGGTAACCCAGGCCATGATAGCATAAGTCTAATCTGCAAATTTTGTTCAAATCGGTGTATTAGTTTTTAAAATACATAAAAAAAAAACTATATGAAGAAGGTTATTTTCTCCTAGGATTATTTCTTCCTCCAACTATCCTTGGATCTATTCGTCTGAAATTTAATACCGTATCGTCTATTTGTGTAGTTAACCTATATAATTAATTTAAACATAATTGGTTCACAAATTTTCTAATAAAAACCTAAAAACCATAAACAAAAAAACGATAAAACTTTCTGGTCACCCTGGTTTTTCCTTTATAACTTTGCTCCTCCTCGATCGATTTTGCTCAAATGCAATACCAAATCAAGTGAAGGAAGAAGAAACTCGCATTGTAAATTTCAAAATCGGATAACGCGTTTTTGAGTTATCTTGATATGGACGTACGGACATGCATAAATCGATATAACTTTTGATTCCCTACACAACCAAAAACTTCTACGACGATTATTTCGATGTGTTACAAAATGGAGTGACAAAACTAATATACCCTCTGGTATTACCTACCATAGGGCATAATAAATATATTCCTTACTTTGTATTTTTAAGAAATAACGGAAAAATATACCGTTAAAAAACTCGACCATAAAATAGAAATCAATTTGAAATTGATTTTTTGAATTTTGAAACCATTTTGAAAAATTTCTGTATACTTAAAAGCAAAAAAAAAAAAAACTGCTATCAGCACCATCTAATTGTGACAATTAAAAAAACTCGTATCAAGCTGTCAAAACTGTTATTCTAGATATAATAAAAATACATATTTCAGTGTTGTTTTTACAATTTTAATGTTTTTAAGTTTTTTTTACAAGAATTTGCCTAATAAATAAATACAATTAGTTTAAGTAAACAAAGTGCGAAAACCGGATCTTATAAGTTATGTCTTTAGAATTTAATGAATGTCGCCTTTTCTTAAATGGATTTTCAAATGAAGATGAGGATGAAAAAAGGCAATTAAAAACGTGTTCATTTAGTTTAGAAGATTTTGAGGTGCGCGGAGAAGTTGTAAATTTGGTTCTTCAATATTTATCGAATAGGTAAAAAATATATATGAATTTTATTTCATTTGTAAAACGCCCGTTATGCTCTTTTGGAGTAATAAACAAACGCCAAACAAATATTGTTCTCATCCTTGGATAAGGACATAATTTTGTTCATCTCCTATGAGAGTTCTTGTCTTTTTTTATAGTATTTAAATAGTTTCATCACTTATAATATATAATATAATATTAATATTTTAGAAATTGTCCGATATCTTTAAAAGCGCCAATAACAAGGAGTGTTATTGAATTAGTAGAGGATGAGTGCCGTAAGGATCCAGCATGTGAAAAAAGTATGTGATCATTAATAAAACTTTTTGTAATAATAATATATAAATTTCATATATTTTTAAGATTATGAAACTTCAAAATTAAAATCTGATGTGATTGCTTCCATTAAAATATGTTGCAATAAACTTCTTGATAATTTTGAACTTAATAAAATATTATCGTTAAACAATGAAAAATATTCACCACCAACATGTATTGTTGGTGCTGCACGAAATATTCGTAGAACTATGGAAGATCGACATATTTGTGTAGATGATTTCAATGAAACCTACAACATATCTGTAAGTATTTGAATAAATATTAAAATAATACGTGAAAAAATTATTATTGAATAATTCTAGAATGATGGAGGAAATGCCAGTTTCTATGCAGTATTTGATGGTCATGATGGTTGTCATGCAGCCAATTATAGTGTATCACAATTACCATATTTAATTGGTTCAGATCCATCGTATCCAGAAAATCCAATTGAAGCGATCAAAAATGGTTTTGCCGAAACAGATAATAATTTTCTAAAGAAATGTAGATCACATCAAATTAAAGGTGGATCAACTGTTGTTTGTGCTTTATATCATCCGCACGAATCAAGAATTTATGTCGGTTGGGTTGGTGATTCGAAAGCACTTCTAGTAAAAAATGGTCATATTATGCAAATTGTTCAACCTCACAAACCGAATTGTCCAGTAAATATTTTGCTATTATAAAAAAATTATCATATTAATAAAAAAACTGAAAATATTTTATCAATTTAGAATGAAAAAATGCGTATCAAAAATCGTGGAGGTACTGTTATGATGTGGGCTGGAGCATGGCGTGTAAATGGGGTATTGAATGTATCACGGGCCATTGGTGAATATTTTTCTTGGGTATTTTTTGCCTATTTTTGTTTTAAAGTTTAATTATTATTATCAAATAGGCGATAGTATTTATAAACCGTATGTTATTAGTGAACCAGACATAAGTTGTATAGAACTCGATAATACGGAAGATTTCTTGATATTGGCATGCGATGGACTTTGGGATTATGTTAGTGAAGATGATGTTGCATCAACTGTTTATGCGCTTATAAAAACAGATCCTGGTGAGTAAAAGATTTTTCATTTCTATGTGATTTATTCAAATTCAAATTTCATAATTTACATCTGGATTTTATGGTTTTAAAATAATCGATAATGGAAAAAACAGTTGTCCATCATATTGTTTACATAATTAAAATAGTTTGCTCGAATTATTATAACAGATCTTGAATGACGAAGAAAATGTTGACTATTTTGTTTTTCTAAATAGTCTAGATAAGTGGTTCTTAAAGGTTTTACTTCGTGAGTCACTTCACTAAAGCGGAGCTCCGAATGTGCTATATTTCAATGTTCCCAAGAGAAAAAATGCACAGAGTTCAGAATGATGGGCACGTGTATATCAATAAAACATGTTGATATTAGTATAATTTTACATCTCAGAAAGCTGAGATGTGCCTAGATATGCAGTTAAGGTCAAAATATTGCGGAACTTTGCACTCAGAAAAAAAAGTTGTGTGTAGATCCTTTGTAAAGAATCTGAAATCTGCGAACCACTAAAAAGAATTTCGACACTTTTTTTTTATACTATAGTGAAAAAACAAAAACTGAAATATTTAAAAAATTTCGTAATATGAAAATACAGCCTCTACTACTGGGCCACAGTTTAAAAAACACTGGTCTTTACGGCTAATAAAAATATTCATACTTTAAAAAGGTCAATGTCATTTTTCCCCCTAAAAATGGAACATTTCCAAATTAAACTTTTGCTTATTACTTTTCAATTAGTTCTTAAGTTTGTACTTACAAAAAAAAAAAGAGAGGAAAAAAAAACCGGTAATTATTTATGTTCCATCTTAAGATATATGCGAAGAATACAAACACATTCGTAAAAAATTTCCGGCTTCCAAACATAATCAACAAATTCCAATTGGAATGTTTTTGGAATGAATTTTTTCCTGTGAACTCATCTCATCCAAACAAATTGAATACAGAAATAGAATATGTGAAAAAATTATGAGTCATATAAATTTTTTTGCCGGCTTTATTAGTTTTTTTTTTTTTTTTTTTTAGTCATATGAGCATATGTGTAATTGTAAAAAAAAAAAAGAAACATGAAAAGCGGGGTATTTTTTTTTGTTGTTTTTCAAACTTACACCTTTTTAAAAAAATTTTAATACCGAAATTTTAAGTGTTGCCAGTTTTAAGGAAATTTCAAATTATTAAAAAAAAAAAAAAAGAAATTGTAATTCAAAATTAAATATAAATTTTCAATTAGAAATTACAATTGTAATTAAGTTTAAATAATAAATAAATTAAAATTTTTTAAGATTTGCACCACTTGCATTCGTTTGAGAAAAAAAAAAACGAATTGTAAAAAAAAACAAAAACAAATTTCTTATAATTGCAAGGACTTTTGTTTTCGCCTGCAAATATTTCACTTTTTTTTCGCTCACAAATCACAATACATACTTGCATATTAAATGTGAGCGAAATTTAGCGAAATCTTCTTTTCCTACAGATATTGTGTACAGTGATGTCTATTTGCAGCGAAATGGGGTACATGAAGGTGAAGGTGAACAGAATTCTTCAAAAACTTCATTGCACCACCCCACCCCTCTTAATTATATTTTTAGGTTTCTGAACTGTCATATCCTTTTTTTTCTTGTTCTCCTTCTCACCCCATCTTGAAACATGCATAACAACAACAGTAACACAAAAATACGGAAGGGGGGTATATAATCATCATATTTTTTGACAACACACAGAAAAAAAAAATGCTGTACCAATTAAATGGTAAAATAGATTTGGTTGAATTATTCTCTCGTCTGTTTTTTTTTTTTAATTCAACAAAAAAGCACTGTGAATTCGGTAAAGAGTGTGGTATGAGCGTGACCCTCTTGTTTTTTTGTTTTTTTTTTTGTTTTATTGCGAGTTTTGTGCAGACCAAAAATATTTCCAAGCAAAGTTTTTTTTTTTTTTTTTTTTTATATACAGTGCAGCACATAAAGTCAGTGTATCCACTTTTTGAATACTTACTTACAGTACAGTCTGGTTTCTGGAGTCGTGAAGTTCTAAGCAAAAAAAGTTTTTTTTAAAGTTGGAATCAACTGAAAAAAAAAAAATAAAAATTAAAAAAAGTTTAAAAAAATTGAATCAAAAGTTTTTAATAAAAAAAAAAAAATTACCAGTTAAAAAAAAATTTTTTTTTTTTTCTGAACAATAACCTGTGATCTTGTGTACTTTGTTTTTCGCTTCAATATATATATATTTTTTTTTTTTTTGAAAATAAAAAAATTCTAAAAAAGTTCTTGTGATAATACCAAAAAAAAAAAGAAGAAACAAAACATTTTTTTCGTGTATTTTATAAAAATAAAAATTCTTGTATATTTTCCATTTTTTTCTTTTTTTTTTTTTTCTCCTAATTGTCGTATTTATAAAATAAAAAATTATTTAAAAAATTTAACATAAAAAAAAACGCGTTCTTTAGACTAAAATAAATAAAAAAAAAAAAAACAGTTTCCTTTTATTATTTTCTTGTTTAAATTTAAATATATAAAATCAAGCGGCCTTTATAAAGAGCTCATCATTTTATTACGCTTATTTTTAAAAGAATAAAAAAAAGGTAAATTTTAATTTAATTCAATAAAAATTATATTAAAATTAATAAATGGAAGAAAATGTAAAAATCTCCAAAAAAAAAAAAGATATGGTAGACATTTTTTTTTTTTGCTTTCCTATTGTGTTGAGGAAGCGAAAAAAAAAAATTAATCGCGAAATATTAAAAAATCTATTTTAAATGTATTTTTTTTTCTCTCCCCAATAATAATTTTTTTTTTTTTTTTTTTTTGCAATAAGAATATTTTGGCAAATTTTTTTTTTCTTTGTATGAATTTTTTTCAGGCCTTGAGAAAATTTCGCCAATGAACAAAATCGCCGCCTCGCCGGTTGTTTGCGCCTTCGTTTCTTTTCTTTTTTTTTTTTTTTGTCTTTTTCTGCTTTTTGCATGAAAAATTAATTTTGTGCATTTTTGTTGGTAGTTTTTTTTTTTTTTTTTAAAAGTATAAAAAAATTGTCGGTATTTAATATTAAATTTATTAAAGCGTAATTTTTTTTTTTTACCAATTTGGGATAAAAAAAATTATATCACCTGAGAGAAGAAAAAAAAAAAAAAAAACGAGCAAATCAAATTCCATTTATTTTACACCAAAAATTTTCCAGAACAAAATATTTGTCATTCAATTAAAAATAAAAAAAATAATAATAAAGAAAAACAAGCAAAATTATGATGGGGAAACTTCTATACATATCGATCAAATTTTTTTTTATTCGACAAAGAAAATTTCAAACTTTTATATTTTTTTCATACAAAAAATTTCAAAAATATGTTCGGCCCGAAATTATAATCAGTTTTGATTGATTTTTGGACATAATTATTATTTCATTGAGAAAATATCTTTTATCAAATTTAATTGAAATCATAAACAAAAATGTTACACAGGACTCGTGAATTTATAAAAAAAACGAAAAATAGAAGTTTTGTTCAGCAGACATCTGAAGTTTTAGGCTCGATCAAATGATAGAATGGTTTTCAAGAGCTGGAGAGTGGAATCGTATAATTCGTATCGAAAATACATTGCAATTCCTAAGCTTTTTCGATACGATTTGATCGAAATCAAATTATATGATTTTACCCCTGTATTTGGTTTATCGATTCTCGATTGATCGAATTGACAAAAAGTCTTTAAAGTCTTTGCCGAAGCAAGAAACCAAATATGGGACCAATTTTCGTTCAAATCGAAATTTTATCTACATACAGGCAGACAGACAGACATTGCATCAATGTGCTTGGGGGGAAGAATAATTTACAATCCTTTTTTTTCGTTCATAATTCAAGTAACTTGATAAACTACTTTGTTATAGAAGTTAAAAAATTATTAATAATTAAGTTTTTTAAAAATTTGTGTTGTTTTTAATTAATTGCTTACTGATGTGTTAAAGCATAACTAAAATATGAGTCCCAAGTCTTTCACCCGTTGAAGGTGAAAATTTTAATTTTTTTTTGTGATCTTATTTGAATTTTTCTAATCACAAATTGAAACTAAAATCCTTTAAAGAGCTAATTGGTTTTATCTTAATTTTATTAGAAAAACAATGAAAAGCAATCATTTTTTTCCGGCATTTTTTTTTTTTTTTTTTGCTTTCTTTTACTAAACCAGACGTTGCGTGCTACTTTTTTTTTTTCTTTTTCCATTACGAAATAATATTGTTCGGTATTTTTTTTTTTTTCAGTTTTCCTTAATATAAAGACAGGTGGTAAATTAGTTTAGAAGAGCAGGAAGAGATAGAAGTCCCCCTTCCAAAGACCCCGTTTCTTTTGTATTTATTATAATATACTCCATATATAGTTAGTACCTGATGCCGGTGTGTATTTTCTTTTTTTTTGTTGTTATATGGTTTCTTTATACCTAAAAAAAAAAAAAACAGCAGAAAAAAAACAAACAGTTTTCATGGAAAAATAAAGAATCTTATAAAATGGAAAATGGTGAAAAAATCATTAAAATAATATTAAAAAAAATAGAAGAATTTTATATACTTAACTGTTTTTGCATTCTTCTTTTTTAATTTAATTTAATTTTAAAAGTGGATCCTATTAGGTACTTGAATTAATTTTGAGTGAAAAGGTTTCTTTATATTTTTTATTCAAAGTATTTACCCCCATTTTTTTAAGCTACAATTTTCTTTCATCTTTCGGGCAACAAATGGATTCTGTGTGATTATAAAATTCTTCTTCTTCTTTTTTTTTGAAGTAATTCATTCAATCGAGACATTTTTTTTAAATATATTCTTCATAAGTTTTGAAGTACTCTTTAATGTGGTTATGTTCTGTATCGATTGAAACTAGTGTGATATAGGAGAATGATACAAAGTCGTCTGGTGAATATTGTCGAAGAGAGGTAAAACATTCCATCCAAGTGTTTCCAACATTTCCTTCAAAGATTTTTCAATGTATGATCGAGTATTATCATATTGGAAAATCATAATTATCCTGCCTTTTTGAATACTTTCATATCCAGTAATGTTTTCAGTTTTTCATATTCAAATATTTGCGACGTTATTTGTCTTTTAGATTAAAATCATATTATCTTTGAATCTACATCAATCTTTGAAAGTGGTTTCAAATAGGACCCAGGTTCTCACCATAAACCCTTTCATAAGTAAATGATCATTTTCAGTGGGACTTTTTCTTTAGATTGGGACCAAAAAAGTTTAATACATTTACCCAAAAAAATGCTGTTTCTTTGGTACCAAAGCCGACATTTTCAATTCAATAGAAAACTGGAACGATTAAAGCTTATTGACAATCTTTTACGGGGTTTTTGTTCAAATTCACAAATCTCAAAATGTCACTTGGCTAGTTCCCGACAGTATAAAATTCCTAACTGGGTTTTGTAATAAATAGACAGAAGGATATGACTAAAATGGTTAACTTTACATACATTCTCTGGAAAAGTGATGTGATGAGCTGTGTGACAGATGTGATCTTCGCTCATCAAATTTTGAATGGGTCCCATTGATGTTTCTTATGTTTTAAACAAAATGGCACCTAAATTCTAACAAATTGTTCGATGAGATCCGTGCGTGGACTTGTTTAAAGTCAGTTTCCACCGGAGAGACTATTGCGAAAGTTCCTATATAATTCTTAATATTCTATCAATGATATTTTGTATTAATTTCCCTCTTCAGAGTCGATTTGACCTGTACTATTATTATTATATTATCGACGAAAAAAATATTTCATCTAATTTAGATTTTAAACTCTCGTTGAGGATTTGGAATGTTTAAAGGAAGATGATTCGTGCCCATGCAGAAATATTGGGAACGTCAGGTTCGTGGTCAACATACAACTGGCCGTTGTGGACATGCATTTGGTGTATTCAAAAAGAAGTAAATCTTTAGATTTTCTTCCTTGTGGAGGAGTATTTGGCTAGAATTCAAAAACACAATTCATTAATATAGAATAACTTTCAAACGATAAACAATGTGGAAATAATATGAAACTAACAACGTCTCACCATTTCCTAGACAACATTCAAAATTAATTCAAGTACCCAATAAATTTAATAGATTTCTTACTATTGCGCATACTAAATAAAATCTTGGTATGCTCTTTCTTTTTTCTTTTTTGCAACAGGCACGCCCTTTTAAACCAAAAAAAAACGAAGAAAAATATGAATATTACAAATTCTAAAAACCATGAATCATAAAAGATAATCCATGTTTTTCAATTATGATTATTAAATAATATTACCAAAAAAAAAAAAGGAAAAAAAAAATATTAATGTCTGGCCTTGTAAAAAAAAAGTAGAATAATTTATTTTTTATGACATTCTATAAGTTGCGAGTTTTCTATGTTTTTTTTCTTTTTTTTTTCTATGTATTTTAGCCAATTGCCAAACCTGTTGATTAGATTCGATATGAATGAAAGTTGGTCGGTCAATGGTCTTTCATGAATAATCTTAAAAAGTTTTTTTTTCTTTTTCTTTTTTATTGAAATGAAAGCCCTTGAATTAAATGTACTTACCGGTGATTACTGGTCATAGTGGTTTTTTTTTTCTTTTTTTTTTTTTTTTGGATCTCATTACCCTTGAAAAATGGACACGAATATATAAATACATTTTTTTTTAATTCTTTAATTTAACTGCAAGATGTTAAAACATGCAAAAGAAAAAAAAAATGTAATAGTCACGCAACAAAGACCATTGTTTTATCTATCATGGAAAGAAAAAAAAAAAGAGAAATACATTTTTGGGGTCAATTTTTTTTTTTTTTAAGAGTTTCACATTTACTTTTGGTTCAACTGTGTTACAATTAGGCAATATTAAAATTTATTTTATCTTATAAGATTTTCTCTTATTAATAAAAAAAAAAGTTATAAAAAATGATGTCATAAGAGGAATTTCTTTCCAAATACAAAACGCGAAAATAATAATGAAAAAAAAAAACGGGAACGATTAATTAATTAAAGCAAAGTTTAATTTTAATTTTTTTTTTTTTCAAGTGATATGATTCAGTCTATCGGTTTTTTTTTTTTTTCTTATTAGGATAAGAAGAAATGTGAGGAAATCATCTTCTTTTTTTAAAAAAAAACTATTAAAATTTTATTTGAGATTATTTTTATTATCAATTTTTTTTTTTTTTAATGAAAGAAAGGAAATTGTTTTGTCTTAAATTTTTAATTGTTTTTATTTATTAATGGAAATCAGTGGAGGGTGGATACACTTACATTCTTAGCCTTAACGCAGTCATAATAAGGCGTCAAAATCATATTTTTTTTTTTTTTTTTTTTAAAGACTATTTCGTATTCTTAAGCCCAATCTTCACACAGCCGACATCCTATTCTGACGAGAAAAATCAGAGAAGTAGATAGAGATGGACTTTTGCAATTTTCGCTAGGATTGATCTAATAAAAACATCAGGGTCTCTCCCCACACAATTTATAATATTATGGGAAAATTAAGAACATTCCCTTCCATTTTATAGGAAAATGTAGTACGAAATTGTGTTTTCAGACTTTATCATAAGGCTTAAATTCCTATCACATCTAAAAACAAGCTATATTGCAAAACGACGAAACTTCTATACGTATGTTCAAATCACGTTACCTTCCGAAAGCCTTTCTAAAAGAAAGCTATAGGAATATGGAAATTCAAAGTGAAGGTAGTCCTTAGTTAATCACAACATTTGTTGTGATATACAGACAGACAGACATTGGATAAAAATGATTGCAAACCATTTAGAATCTTATAAAACGTGGAGATTTGCAAAACAAATTTTTTTTTATTTTTTTATATACTTCGTATAGAAGTTAAAAATTTAACTTGCGTAACCATAAAAATCAATTCCTCATAGAAAAACTTCCTATAAGAAAATCTGGTAGTGTGCGACGATATCGTGTATTATTATTGTGAGAGTATGCAAATGCAGATGAAAACCCATAAATCAGATGAACAAGTTCTTCTGCATTTGAGGAGAATCATCTGGCAGATGAAGAATCAGATGGGGAAATTTGATCTGCAGAAGACGACAACATTCGTAGGATGATTGTTTCTCTCTTTCTGTTTAACTAAATTTTGCATAAGTGCATCCCATACTTTTATCAGAATAGGATATCGGCTGTGTGGAGATTGGCCTTTACCCCACGACTCCGTTAGACTTATTTCAAGATTTATTTTCAGTCGGACTGAAAAAAAAAGTCCAATTTGTCGAGTCTCCACAAGACTTGGAGTTGCCTGGTTACCTCGGTCTCGATCATAACTTACAACTGTCATAAAAAAAATATCATAAGTCAGCATGTAAACGTAATAAATAATGTTTGCGAATTCTGTGATTGGATTTTCGGATTTTACATATAAAAACCTTGCGTTCCAATAATAATTTATTATGGTATTGTGCACTTCAGAGTGCTTCCTCAAACGTGTATGTTAAATCACGTATATATTAAATTAAATTAATTTATAAATTATAATAATGGACAATGCAAACCGTGATCCGACTGTAAGAAAATACTATTATTTTTTTTTTTTACACTTTAATGTGGACCTCCCCATTTCACGTTCTATTTTAACTGATTTCTTATGATGAAAAATTACCAAATTTACTCATGGCTGGTATTTAACAAGACTAGCTTTCCACATTTACATATATCAAGTACTTAAATAGCAAGGACAACAACCGGTAAATTAAACACCGGTAATAAAAACAATGCACAAATTACAAAAAATTATTACCTGAGCATTTCCTGAACAATTCTATTTTATAATTTTTTAATATAATCTCAAAATTCTAATTTTATTTACCAATTTTTTTTTTATTTATAAAAGTTGGACATTCAGCGGAAAAACTTGATGAAACTTACATCTGTCTTCAGTACATTTGGAGAAAAATCCCTTAATATTTGTTGATAATTCAGCCAAAACTGCTATCTATATACGATTAGTATCCAAAAGGATCAAGACTGTCGGGAATAAGGACTTAATCAATTGTTTCTGTCGTGTGTTTTGATTTAGTTTTTATGCCTTGCTGTCGTTAAGAGTCCTATAATCATTTTTGACTATCTCAACTAATATCTTCAGTATCCGTTATGTGGCTGCTACTTGTTAAAATATTGGTACTAATTGCAGGACTAATGCCAGTGACCAAAAATGCTAGCTGGAATAGAGCTTCTTTATTTTTTTTTCCGGAAATTTTTGCGATAGCAATTTCAAATCGGATAAAGCGAATAACCAATAAGGGAAATACTAATGATTATTTGTTCTATCAAATTTGGAAATTTTGAGAATTTCCCTTTAAACATCACATGAGAATCTTTATTCTATGTCCAACATAGCCTAGATAGGTTAGTTAGTGGTTGCTATCAGATATGATCTAACTACATACTTAAAATAAAACAACTGGAAGTCTCTGACAATTCAACTGGTAGTACTTAAAAAAGTCATTTCATTAACATATTTTAATTTACATATGGCCATACGAGTAGATCTGTAAAACTTTATAATAGACGTTTTCGAAGCTGTCATGAACAAGCTCTTCGAAATGTTAACAGTTCTATATGAAACATATGTTTTCCATGGTTCATATTGGGGCGGGGGACTAAGTGAGTTTTATGAAATATTTCCAAGTGTGCGGTAATATTTCACCAAAGGATATTTTATTTTGATTTAAAAATATCTCATGACAACCATAACTATTCAGGCTGTTTGTTTCGAATAGTAAATTTCTTTTGCATCTAGAAGAACCGTCTTTAGAATTTAAAATCTAGAAACATATCTATAGATGAATAATAAAAGCAGCTTAACAATATTCTGTAGAAATCTAAAGTAATCCAAAATTCTTCCAGGAGATCAACAATTTGATCTTCTTTTGATCGCAGAAGTATATTTTAAAATAAATCTTGTGATACCATCAGTTTTCATTTATAATAATAATTTTCATTTTTACAACAACGACCATCATGAGTTGTGTTGGCACATAAGCGGAATGCAAATCATCATCATCAGTCGATAGTGTATTATATCGTTAAGTTCGTGTGCGACGAATCTGGATTTAAAGAGGGATTATTTGTAGTTTTTTTTTTTTTTGTTTTTCGAATATAAATAAAGAAAAAATCAATTATATATAAAAAAAAAAGCATATTTAGTCTGCGCGTCTATGTTCCTACACTCGTCTCGGGGAAAATAAAAGAAAAAACTTTTTCCATATTTAATCTTTACTGTTGTTACCAACCAACAACTGCACAATATTATTTACCTACGCTTCTTTAATTCAGTTTTTCTCTTCAATATTAGGTAAAGTGGAAAGAAATCCGACAAAAAATTCATTTAAACAAAAACTGTACAACATTTTTGTGTTAAATAATTTTGAGTTGTTATCTATGAGCTTCCTCCACAGAATAGGCTCTTTCGTAAGATTCAGACTTGTTTAACATTTGTACATTTGTTTTATCTCGAAGCGAATGTCCCATTGACTGAAAAAGGTGATAGTCCGAAGGTGAATCCGTGTCCATACAAATTTCAGATAATTTGAGTAGCTTCTTTTGATTTCAATCCACAATCCGTGAATGTGTCTCTTCAATCTCTGGACTTTGCATTTCTTTTTCTTTTTCTTTTTACTATGGGCCAAAAAAAATTGTCAATACAGAAAGATTACTAACAGATCTTCAGAAACGATACATACCACCAAGCGCGACATGTTAACCTCAACGTGGCAGAAATGGGATAGAAAAAAAGCCAAACCTCATATTTCAAGGTGTTTTCTTCATAATTTTGTTTCCTTTTTTAAAAATTTCTTCTAATTTCCAGGTATTCTAAACCCTAATAGTATAAATCTAATTTGCAAATTTTATTCAAATCGATGTATTAGTTTTTAAAATACATCAAAAAAACTTTATGAACAGGCTTATTTTTTCCTAGGATTATTCCTTTCTCCACCCTGGACCGATTTTTGGGAAATTTAACATGATACCCTTTATTCATGCATTTAACCAATATAATTAATTTAAACAAAATTGCTTCACAAATTTTTCAATTAAATACGAAAAACCATATTTAAAAGAAACGACAAAACTTTTTTGGTTAGCTTTTTTTTTGCTTAATAACTTCGCTCGCCCTCGATCGATTTTGCTGAACTGCAATACTAAATCGAGTTAAGGAATAACCAATTCACATTCTTAATTTCAACAAAATAGGATACAGCGTTTTTGAGTTATCTTGTATTCGGACGGACCAACATGTATAAATCGCAATAATTTTTGATTCTCTACACAACCATACCCTTGAAACGTAGATTAAAGTCAACATTTTCATCATGGTAAAGTTCACGAACGAGAGCAAAGATTGGAAATTATTAAAAATTACTACTGAAATTCCGAGTCGGGCGCCGCAACTTTAATAGCGAAAAATCATCCGCAGCGATGGGTTCATTTTTGGTAAAACGGATTTGTCAACAAGCAAAATATGCGTTATTGGACACCAACAAGAGACATCATTGCATCCACAAAAATCACTGTATGGTGCGTGATTGGCCCGTATTTTTTCGTTGATGCGAACGATCGCCATGTTACCGTCAATGGAGAGCGCTACCATGTCATGTTGGAGGATTATTTTTGGCCAGAATTAGATGAAATTGATATCGGCGATATGTGGTTTCAACAAGACGGCGCTACAAGCCACACAGCACACGTTACAATCGTTATGTTATGTCCTTAATGAAAGACCCTTTATAACCTCTGGTAGTAGGCAGGCACCTAGAATAAGGCATTAAAAATGATATTTCTTTTCGCTTTACCTAATAATATATAACCCAAACGCGCGGACTAAAGCCAATCTTATCTACGCCAATGATAATAATAACAATAATAATAAATTATTTTCTTCATCATTATTTTATTCATTTATGATAAACGATATTTAATTAAAACAATAAACCCATCAATATAGAAGGAAAAAAAAAACATGGGCGATGGCTAGCACAAATTATTTTTTTTTTTTTTCACTGTTTGGAATAAGAAAATATATAATCTTTGAATTTTTTTTTTTTTTTTTTTTAATTCACAATGAAATAGAGCTTCATTATTTCATTTCATTTTTTTTTTCGAATCTAAAAGAAAATAGTTACATGCTTTTTATGTATATATTGGGGAGGAAGAGAAAAAGAATAATGAAACACAGCCAGCGAACGGAAATCACGTCCATTCACCGCAAAATTTTAACGGTATTAAATGTTATATACTTTTTTTTTTTTTTTTTGGGTACAATTGTACAAGCAACTCTGTGATTCCCAACTTAAGACATTGTAAGTAATCTATTGTTCCGAAAAGAAGACCTATTAGCCTCAACCATATATAAAAATAATAATAATCAATATATCATAATTTTTTTGTCAATAGTATTGTTTTTTTTTTAATTATGAAAACGTTTCGCGATGATATATGAAATATTATTTTCGTCGAATAGGATTAATTTTAGAATTAATAATAGATATTATTTCCTTCTTGAATATGGAATATCAATGGTGGCGACGACGACGACGACGAGGAGGAATACACACACTATAAGTCTTTTGGGTACACCAAATTGTTGATTGAGTTATGGTACCATGACCGACGACGACCAATATATTTATTTGATCATCGGTTATTATTATTATCATTATTATTTAAATAAAACTTTTAAAAATTAATTATTATGATTCATATTGAATTTCTTTTTTTTTTAAAGGATGAAATAATTATAATATTTGAAAAAAAAAAGAAGACAAATGGTGTATAAAAATTAAAATATATGGCCTGGCCTATAACTCTGTGTACAAATATGGTAGTCTTATGAGAAAGTCGTCAGACAAATCAACCAAACTTTTTTGATGGAGACGATTTTTTTTATATGTACAAGTTTTTTTTTCTTCTGTTTTTTTTGGTAGATTTATTTGTGGCCTCTTTATACACGCTGTTGAACATGATGCCATTGAATTGAGAATTATTTTTTCTTTTTCTGACTTTTCTGACTTTCCAAAATCCATAAAACCGGCGCAAAACCAATATAAATATAGTATATAAAATTTAAGCAAAAACCTTCAATGTTAAAGCCCCTGACGTCGTCGACATCATCTTATATTATATTGTCTAATTTTTTTTCTTCTTCTTCAGTTTCCAGTTCAGAAAATATATATATATACTTTTTTTTTTTTTGAAGATCTCTTAAGAAGAAAATTCAAATTGAACACTTTCCAAAAAAAAAAAGAATATAAAATAATTACTAATGCAATCCAAGCAAGCAACAAATGAGTGAGTGAGTGAGGGGCTTTCATGAAAACTCCAGTCGTGCTTTAAAGTTGAGTAATGGATGATGATGATGATTCATTTGTATTTTTTTTTTTTTTCTATATTCAGAGAATGGATTTTAAGAAAAAAAAAATCTCCAAAAGAAATTATGAAAAAATAGAAGAAGAAGAAAATAAGAAAAACAGTACTCCAGATGGTGGCTGGCTGCTGAGATTTTTCCACATTTTTTTTTATATTGATCTTAATTATATTTTCTTCTTCTTAAAATTCATAATCATCATTAAAAAAAAAAAACTAATCCATGTTAAGATGAAGAAAAGTTTTCTTCTTCTAACTATAATTTTATTAAATGATGCGCGCTACTCGTGAATTTTATTTGGTATTTGGGGTGTGACCATTAACTATTTATATGCAGTTTTTTCTTCTATTTTTAATTGTTAGCGGTACTCTGGATACCACTACTCTCTCTCTACAAGAGTTTTTTTTCTTTAATTTTTTTTTCCAAATCATAAAAAATGGAAAATCATGATTTCCTCCAATAAATGAAAAATATAATATAAATAACTTGGATCTTTTGCGAGATATTGTAACCAAAAAAAAAAAAAAAACAAGAAAAATCTTAGTATATAACAATAAACAAATGAAAGGTGTGAGAAAAGGTGATTTGGCTGAGAAAGAAACGTTTAAAAGAATCTACTAGATTCTTTTTTTTTTTTTTGTTTGATGGAAAAAAAACATCACGTAATAATGAGAAATTCTTTAAAGAAAATCTACTTAAACCTTTTTTTTTTTGACTTCATCTTCAACAAAACGATTATTGTGTCTAATCTTGTTTTTTTTCTTCTTTTTTTTTTTTTATATAATCCCAATGGATAACAATTATTTTAATTTTTCTATATTAACTTTTTAAGTATTTTGTAATTTTAAGCAGTGTTTTCTAACCTTTTTTTTTTTGTTTTTGTCAGAGTTAGAAACATTTAACCTGTTACATAAAACATATTAGTAACTGAAAATCGGATTATAGTCGATTTTTGATGCCCTCTCTATGGCAGAAACAATATTTCAAGATTTTTCTCTTCATAGTTTTGTTTTCTCCCTTCAAAATTTCCTCTAATTTGCCGGTACTCTAGACCCTAATAATATAAATCTAATCTGCAAATTTTATTCAAATCGATGTATTAGTTTTTAAAGTACATCAAAAAAACTTTATGAACACGCTTGTTTTCTTCTAGGATTATTTCTTGGACTGATTTTTGGGAAATTTAACATGATATCGATCGTCTATTCATGCATTTAACCAATATAATTAATTTAAACAAAATTGCTTCACAAATTTTCCAATTAAATCCGAAAAATCATATGAAAAGTTACCCTGGTTTTTGTTTAATAATTTCGCTCTCGCTCGGTCGATTTTGCTGAAATTAATACCAAGTCCAGTTAAGGAATAAGTCACATTCTAAACAGTTATCTTGTACACGGACAGACGAACGGACATGCATAAATTGATATAACTTTTGATTCTATACACAACCGTACCCTTGAAACCTTTCTACGATGATTTCGATGTCTTACACACTTAGTGACAAAACTAATATATATTTAGATTTTGATTGTGTTTCAGAAACTATACTTTTAAATCTGTAGTTAAGTTCGTCGTAAATCGTGGATTTTTTAAGCTAGAATTAAGGTACTTTCAGATTATCTGTTTTATCATATGTCTTTGCATAAGTTTTGTCAGAAATTAAACTCTAGAAATGTTTAAAAACATTTATAATGTACAAAAACGCGTAAATCTTGTCAGATCTCATTGTATCAATGTGTTTCCTATTAGTTCACGCTATCTGGAGTGAATAGTTTTGACAAAATGTATACGAGGACAACATATGACAAAATAGATAATCTAAAGATACCTTTAAGAAGATTAGGGAACAACATCATTTTTTAATTGTGTTAAATTAGATTTGCCCACACCAACTGTGTGCAACTTCATCTCTAATCTCGTAATTTCCTATTGCTGTTCCAAGTTGAATAAATGACATACTGTGTTACCAAAAAAAAAAAAACGAAAGAAAAAAATCCAAGCTATTTTTGTCATTTTAATTATAACGGAGTTGAGTGACCTTGTCTTCTTATTAGAGAATATAAAGTCGCGATGTCAGACAAATATCCTTAAATATAGAACTTGACATTAAAATATGATAAAAATTCATAAATAAACTGAATTCTTATTGGAGAATTTCCTTCCGGTGAATTCTTTTAGAGCTCCCTGGGAATACCGATTGAAAAACACTGAATTTTGTTGTTAGAAGAGAGAGAGTATCATCATTACATTATCATGATCTTGATCGAAATTTTAGCTATTACCATTTTCTTTTGTTCTTTATAAGCAAAAGAAAAATATTCATTACATTTTTTTTCTTTTCTTTTCTTTTCTTTTTTTGTATTGTATAGTAAAAAAACTGCCCAGCCCAGCCCCGATTTTTCGTGGTGGTGTTGATGATGATGATGATGATAGTGTTTCCTTTTTGTTTTTTTTTGTACACACCATCAAAATGAGTCATCATCATTGGCAAATTTCTGAATCATATGAATGTAATTAGAAAAATGAAAAAATGAAAAAAAAAAAAACGCAACCATCTCTACAATAAAAATATGTAATAAATGAAAAATTTCTATGTTTTTACAAATTATATAAATACTTACTACAAATACTTTTTTTTGCTGGCAAAACATACTTTTTGAAGAGAAAAAAACACGAAAAATTCAAAAATTTTTCATACAAAATTGTGACCGGTTATGATGAGTTTTTTTTGTTGGTGCAGATGTGTGTTTGTGGTGGATGAGATGATGATGATCATGATTTTTGTTCGGATATATAATGAATCTCGTGAAAGTTCGTTACTCTCGATAATTTCTGCTTCTATTTTTTAATTTAGTTTTTTTTTTTTTTTTTTTTTGTTATACATTAATCAAAAAACATTAAAAAAAAACATAGAAAAAAACATAGAAAAAAACATCGAAAAAACATAGAAAAAAAACATTTTTTTCCGTATTCAATTCCAAAATATATTAACCTCTTCCATGAGAAAAAGAAGAAAATAGAAAAATGTAATACAATGCAATTATTTTATAATAATGAATGATGGTTGTATCCAAAGATAGGAGGAAAGTTAAAGAAGAGGAGCAGCTCAGCGCGATAAGAAAATTCTGTATCCATTTTCCATTTTTTTTTTCTTATTATTATTAATCTTTATGGATCATCCAACAAAATGTAATTGCATTTTGAAATTGATAAAATAAATAGATCCATGTAGGAATGCAGTTATTATTAAAAATTGCATTAAGATTACATATTTAGGGTAATAAAATAAAAATAATAGGGTAAAATACACCAATAGTCGGACACACATGTTGTAAGAATTTGAAAATTATATGATTCTTACCAAAAACACAAGCAAATAGTTCTGTTTTTTTGTTTTAATTCCAATATTTGTCTAAAAAATAGAATTTTTAATTCCATAGTTCCATCAAATAATTTCATTGGTTACCAACATTTGAAATCAAAAGTTATAAGAACATAGATTTAAAAAAAAAATCGGTTTTTTTTTTTGAGAAAGTGAAATAGTGGCCAATAATTCCCAAAAAAACACAACTATTGTGTTTTCCTGTATGGCATATATGTACTTCGTTTACATGACGACTTGAAAATTGACTTGAGATAGGCTTAAAACAACGTAATCTTTAGCTTTATCAAATTGGCTTATTATGTAAGCACAACAAATTTAGTTAATATAAACAAAACTGTTTCACAAATTTTCCAATTAAAACTTTAAAGACACGACAAAACTTTGTAATCACTCTGACTTTTGCTTCACTTTGCTCTCCGTTCTCTGATTTTACTGAAATGCAATATTAACACCAGCCCACATTAAAACGGACAACGCATTTTGGAGTTATCTTGTACCCGAACGGATATAACATATATGCAAATATCGATATAACTTTTAATTCTCTACACATCTATTGCCTTAAAATCATTATCCGATGATTATTTCTATACGTTACAAACGTAGTGACGAAGTTAATATAGTCCCTGGTGGTAGTATATGCCAGGACATAAAAAAACAAATTACTGTTACTATAAAAGAATAGGCGCATCCTGCAGTCCTAAGCGCTTTACGGCGCTTAAATCTAGCAGTACAGCTGGATGTAATTCTTTAAGCGCTTAGTGAAATTTCTAGCATAAAAATTGTTTCCTAACTCAAACAGCGTATTTGTGATTGTTGTTCACGCTAAAAAATGATTTGTGTAAAGGTATTTTTGAAAATTGTTTCTGAGTTTATTTACTCTCGACACTTAAAAAAATATATATTTTTAAAAGTTATTCAAATAAAACTAATTTGACGACGCTCCACACAAATAACAACTACCTACCATTCGCTTGTCTCAAGCAAACTTATCCAGGAGTTGAAAAATTCTAACTGCTTAGATTATGAATTTTGACTAAGCGCTTAGAACTGCTGGATTACAGCCAATGATTGCGTTTTTACCCTATATATTTTTATTGATGGAGGAACTCATTAAGTTTTTTTTTTTTTTATATACGAGTATTAAAATTAAAATTCATTTAAACTAATATAGAACTAGAGTTGAAAAAACGTGGCTGATTTAAATTAGAAATTGCATTTGTTTCATTTTGACCGGTTTCCATAAAATTTTGTATATTAATTTATAAAATATTGAATTTCTTCTATTTGTAATTCATTTTGTATTAATGGATATGGAAAACCGTATAAAATATTATCATTTATTATCATTAATAATATTTTTCCATCACAAAAATTCCTATCAATTTCCAAATTTGGAATTTCAAATAAAAACCAACCAACGTGGTGTGTTGGATTCCCATATAAGAAAATCACTCAGACGTGAATCAGAAATTTATAATAGGAACGTGTACTTCATAATAAATGGCAAATGAATTTCAAATTATTCCCAAACTAATTAATAGCAAAGAAAAAAAAAAGTAAGAAATAAATGCTAAAAATATGCATTTTTTTTTCGTCTTTCTAATTATATATTGTATGTACTGATTTATTTTTTTTTTTTTTTACCTCCCACTGAACTCTATTCGAACTGGGAATTGCTGAAGCTTTAATTGAAAAGTTTTAAGAAGATTTTGCAGAATTTAATTATATCCTGTTTTACTAAAATAAAATCGTATATTGGGTACTTGAATTAATTTTGACACGTTTATTTAAAAAAGAAAAAGGAAACATTTTACTCAAAATATTATCCATTAGTAAGGTACAATTTTTTGCCTATCTGTCGAGCCTATCTGTTTTGAGTCCAATCCATTCATCGAGCCACTTTTTGATATCTTCTCATAAGTTTTGAAGTGCTGTTGTTGAGAGACGATATATACTGTATTGATTGAAACTAGTGATATTGTAATCAGATGCCGACACAATGTCTGGTGAATATATAAAGACTGACAAAAAACATTCTATCCAAGTGTTTCCAACGTTTCCTTTACAAATTTTTGCAATGTGGATAACCATTGTCATGTTAGGGAATCACCACCATATCATGTCCTTTTCATATTTTGATGGTATTTTTTTTTTATGTTTCATTTAGTAATGTTTTTATTTTTTCGACTGATCAGGGAAACACAATGCCCTTTCAGATAAAAACCATTATCTTTGAATCACCTAAACTATCGGTTCTTAAAGTTTTTTCTTTCACAACCCCACATTTTTCATCATTAGATCTTTCATGACCCTCTCGGGTATTAAATATGAAAAAATAAAAAGTGTTATTATTTATAACGGATAACGATTTAATAATATTGATTGTACGTTTGTGAAATAACATATAAACTGATATTCACGTGTTTGACTTTTATTTTCGCGATTTTCTCGTCCCCATTAGGGGTCGTAGTTTAAAAACCGATGGACTAAAAAACCAATCTCTTCAAGTCGTTTCAAATAAAACATGTTCAGTATAAAAGTTTTCACAAGCGGCACCTATCTTTAGATTGAAGTTAAAAAGTAACTCTTCCTTCTGTAAATGTGCTGTTTTGTTTGCATAAAAGTTGTCATTTTTAATTCAATAAAAAACAATGTTGTTTTTTCACTTCACCTAAATATCATTTACTAAATACTAAAGCTTGTTAATAATACATTAAATATATACATTACCTTTTACGAAAGACATTAGTGAAAGAAATAAGAAGGTTAGCGCCACTTGTATAGTTAATTATATTGTATTGCAAGGGGGGCTCGGACAGTTGCGTGCCTTAGCACGTACTTCTTCCTAAAAGTTTTGTTGAGAGACTACTAGATCTTTTCTACAAATCGATTAGTCCTTCTGTAGTTAGATCCAAGTTAGCTAACCCCTATTTATATTTATTAGAGACACACATATGGTATAGATACCATGAGTCTTGTTCTAGAAAACGCCGGTCGGTCATTTAAACAAAAAGTATTCTTGTGACTCATTTTTATAATAAAGAATAAATTTAGTTCGCTTCCATGTGTTTTTATTTAGTTTAAAAAAACTTCCTAAAAACAATTAATAATTTTTCCTCTTTTTTTATGAAATTGATATCTTAATAATATTGATTTTTTTTTCTTCTTGCAGATAAATTAGATAAAATATCTGAACATTTAATAGATTTGTCAAAAAAACGAGGATCAACTGATAATATAACCGTAATAGTGGTCTTCCTCAAGAGTCCTCGTTTAATATTAAAAACTTTGTGGCCTTCAGAAAATATGGATACAACATTCGATAATAGTAACAATTGTGAGATGAACAATTCCTCGCAGGTAAAAATTTATAATTAAACTATTTCATTTATATATGTTTTTTTTTCCTAATTAACATATATTTTTAATTAATGTTTTTCATTTCACCACAACCACTCTTCTTTTTTCTCATTCAAATTTAGGTTTTAATACCAAATTCGAATAAAAATCTGGAATTTAAAACTGAAGAATTAAAAGAAAATAATTTTGGTGGAAATCATTTTAATGATGGCTTAAATAATATCGTTCAACAATTAAATGAGGATACGAATCCATTCGGTGAATTTGGTGATGATATTATGCAAAAGAATACAATTGATAATCTTAATAATAAACAAATAAAAAATGAAAAAATTTCAACCTTTGAAGAATCTACCAATGATATGGGTCCAGAAACATGTGTCGATACAACCGATGATGTTCATATGATATCCGAAGATACAGATTTATTAGAACAATCAACATTTAGTCAATCAAAAGAAACTTTACCATCATCGGATAATTTTAATCCGTTCGATATAAAAAATTCAAATCTTGATTTAGAAATTGATGATGATGATGATATGAAAGTTCATGATGGCGGTGACAATGATGATCAGGATATATTAAAATCACCAACAACATCGTTACCAATCGATGAACTCAAATCATCAGAAAATATGAATGAATTTTGCAATGAAGAAGAATCATCTTTATTGAATAAAAATAATATATTGGAAGATGAAAAAAAACAATCATCGAACGGTTATGATTTTGATAATGAACATCATTATTTAAAAGAAACGAAAGAATTTGATTTAGAAGATTGTAATCTACCAACAAATCCGTTAATGATTGATGTTGTCGTCGAAGAGAAACATCATCATTTAAATGAAGAAAATCAAAATACTATTCCTCCATATTTACAAGAAACAAGTGAAAAATTAACAATTGACAATAATATGGAATTTCATAATGATGATGAGGAGCCTATTGAACAATTTGATATTGATATTTGTGAACAGAATTTCGAAGAAAATATTCCAAAAGAAAATCAACAAATTGATGATAAATTTGAAAGTTCTGAGACATCATCAACATCACCACAATCAATGGATATTTTGAATAATATTCGTAATGAAATGGCGAACATTGAACAAACAGGAAAAGATATTGAAAAACATATTTGTGAAGAAATGATAAAAGAAAAGGATTTCGATGATGATGATCATGAAATTATGGAAGAGAAATGCATTAAAGAAAAAGATTTAGTTGAAAATATTATGGAAAAAGATATTAAACAAGAAACTGAAAAAGATTTCGATGATGAAAATGAAATTCATGAGAAAAATATCGAAGATAACAATATTAGGGAAAATGATTTTATTGAATACAATTTAGACGGTATGACACCATCGGAATTTGGTCGTCAATTTGTTGGTGAAATAAAAGGAAATATTGATAAATTAGTTAATGAATTTGTTAATGATGAATTCGATGACAAAGAAACAACCTCCGAGGATACGAATAAGGAGGAAAACAAAATTATTGATACATTTGTAATGAAGGAAATTGAAAAAGAAACTTTTGATGAATGTGCTGCAGATAAAGAAATTGTAATGATTAAAGAAGATATGGAAAAATCTGATCATAAAAATATTATTATTGAACAACAAGATAACGACGAATTCGGTCAAGATTTTGGTGAAAACGAAATTCCAGATATTGTCCAAGAAGAACCGATTCTAAAAGATGAACATATTACCGAATTAATGTCAGCTATTCCTGCTGCTTCAGATAATTTAGAATTTGGTATGATGGACAACAATATACAAATTCAAGATTCCAACTTACATGAAGGTATTTATATATGAATTTATTATTAATTTGTATGAGATTCGTTTTTAAAGATGATGTCCAAACCAAGTGATAGAAATAGCACGAATGACACGAATTAGCAGTGAGTGGGGAAAGCCAGCAAAAACATATCCGCTGGAGCTGAGCATTGGTTCTGTTCGTTCGTTTGGTTTGGACATTCAAATTTGTTACTTCGTTTAAATGGCAACTTGAAAATTGACTTAAAATCGACTTGGAAACTCAAACTAGGTTTTTTATTTTTACCAGATTGAAAGATTGACTTGACATCAGCTTCAAATTTAACACTCTTACAAACAAATTTCATACTCCATTTTAAATTTTCAAATCGATCTGCGTTTATATGGAGGATTTCAAATCGAAAAATTTTCGTGATCTAATTATGATGACTCAATTCAAATTTAAGTCGATCCAGGTTTATATATTGTACGATTTTTCGATTAAAGTCGACTTCAAAGTAGGTCATTTAAACGAAGTATTTCTTAGGGCCGGTTTGTTCACTCTTGGTTAATTTTAATCCACGATTTCGCTAATCAGTCGATTTTCCATGATTAACGTCATTTAACCCATGATTTACTGGAATTTCGTTTGTTCATGCTTGGTTTTCAGACTGCGTTATATTTCAGACATTATACATATTTTAATATAAATATAACAACATTCACTAAAAATATTGAGCGATACAAAATTAATAATAATAAAATAACCCCAAATGGAGTGGTTTTTTTTATTTTTTATTCTTTTTTCTTATATAGTATTGTTTTATTTACAAATTCAGTTATTTCGGAAATTGCTTTTGAAATTCGTGGAGTAGTCACGATAATGACGAAGATTACAATCAATTATTTAAAAATTTTAATTAACCATTGATTAAAATTTGCCAGATGCATTGGAAAACCACTGGAAAAATGGAAAAATCTACGGTTTGGTTACCAAGGTGCAAAAAATGTGAACAAACGTATTTCATTAACCACAGATCCACATAATCATGGATTAAGCAAAATCTCGGCCCTTAAAATTACAAATCAGTTTTTGTACTACTCCCAGGATTCAACAATCGAACATTTAACACGCTTGCGGACACCTACTATGTATGCAATACATTTTTTTTTTCGCTTATTAAATTAATGTTTTTGAAATTGGCTTGGGCTACAAAAATTCAAACGTGTTAATTGTGACTACTCGATTGGTTGTTTTTTTTTTTTGCTCTGAAAATACTTTAAAATCCTGTAACGCCACTGTAATATTTTCGGCCATAATTGGAATTCGGACTAGTTTATATTCTTGTAACTCTGGCAATAATTGATATGAATTTCCCCACAAATGAAGATATGTGCGTTATACCACATGCGAGCAAAACAAAACACATTCATACATTTTCTAATAAAATTTCCCCTCGGTTTGGTGTTTTTTTTTATTTGAAATTTGATTTTCGCGTTTTTTTTTTCCAAAGGTTTTTTATGCATTTGTATTTTAGGAGTGAACGAGTCGAGAATTTCAATTTTTCAAATTTTATTACGAATAAATTTGCCGAATGAATTTTAGTTGCGTGTCAAATTTTCAAATATAAAACCATTTTTTTCTCTTTTCTTTTCTTTTTTTTGTATATAAATAAAATTTTGTGTTGATAACAATTTGTAAAAAAAAAAACAAGAAAATAAAACTCACCGTTAGTATTTTTTTTTTTTTGAATTTAAGAAAACTCAAGAAAAGAGAAGTTCTTAAATAATTTCAAAAGGGTGTTAAAAATAGACCAAAAATATATTTTCTTCATTTTGGTGTTCCGAAAAAAAAGGTACATATTTGACAACCGGGAGGGCACACACAAAAAAGAAAACACGTGAAAAAACCGCATTTGTATAATTTTTTTTTGTTGTCAAATAGAAATTTGTGTATTTTTCCATAATAAAAATTCTTAAAAAAATAATTTCAATTTAATATTGCATATTATTAAATCTGTTTTTCGGTTGTGTATTTTAAGGTTTAGAAAAATCTGATAATTTGGTCCAAGAAAGCGGCGAAGATTCAGAAGATGAATGGAATTATATAAAACAAAAGGAAGGTGAAGGTGAAAAGGATATCATAAAAACGGATTTGAATTCATCGATATCGATTGAAGAACCAAAATCAAATATTATTGAAACTGAATTATTAAATGAGAAAGCAATACCAGTTGTTGAATCGCAGGAACCAAAGGTAAAAAAAAAAAAAAAAAAAATTCAATATGTCAAAAAATCTTTCTGAAAATTTTGTTTCTTCATATTTTTTTTTTCCATCAATTCGTATTCTATTTATTTATTATATTATTTTTATAATTTGAAATTTATCCAATAATATCGGTGAAAAAATATTAAAATAACAAAAAAAAAAACAATTTCTTATTATTATATTTTTTTTTCTTTTCTTTTTTTTTTCTTACAGGAAATTGATCATCAATTTGAAACAAATATTATTGAAACATCGAATAAACATATCGACTTGGATAAAGAACATTCTGATAATTTAGATAAAGAAGTCGAAGATATGACATCACAATTAAATCCTGAAGCAAAAGAATTTGTACCAACATCACCACCAATTGTTGGTTTTGATTCTTCTATAACAAATGGTGGTGGTGGTGGTACTGTCGGTAATTTATTAATAACACGTGCTATCGATAGTGATGATGTTGTTGTTGCACAAAGTCCACGTAAAGGTGCAGCAATATCAATGGAAAATATACAAGTACCAAGTGAAAATGAATTTGATATAGAAATTTCAAATCGTCCATCAGAAATTGTTAATATATCAACAACAGAACAAACTGAAGAATTAAATTTCAAAGAAGCAATGCATGGTGCCGAAAAAGAAGAACAAGCATCACCAGATGAATTATATAGTCGTAATGATTTTGATACATCTGATATAATGAAAGAATCAATTTATATAGAAAATGATAATATAATGAATACAGTACAACAGATTCCTTCAGACATTGATTTTCCAAATGATACAACAGAAAATCTAGATTTACTTGATAATATTGATATGAATAATTGTAATAATATATGTGATAATATAGTTGATAATATACAACAAGATGTAAAGAAAATCGAACAAGATTTTAATCAATTATCTTTAACTGATGTTTCATCACAATTATTTTCGGATATATCATCGAATGAGACAATTCCTGATCGAATTCCAGAAATAATTTCAAATGAACCAATTCAACAAGATATATCATCATCTCATAACGATATAGGAATTCCTATTTTAAATGAATCTCTGGAAAAACCGCCACAAGATATTGTTGTAACACATGTTACGGAAAAAATTTTGGAGAATATTCCGATTGAAATTAGTTGTTCACCAATTGTACCACCAGAAGAAGTTATTTCTCCTCAAGTAGTAGTGCCGGAAGTATTACCACCAACAACAACAACAACAACAACAGTCAAAAATCCAGTTCCTACATCAAAGGTAACAGGAAAAATCGATCCAAAAGTTGGTAAACAAAATAAGGTTCCTGAAACGAAAAAAATTGATTTAAAAACAAAAACTTCTACTACTACTACTGTACCAAGTGTCCAAAAGAAATTAGTTTCTTCTACAAAAGCACAACCAATCTTAAAACCTAAAACGACGACTACCGGTTCTACATTAGCTTCACGTCCACGTACTGCACCAGTAGCACCAAAACCTTTATCAGATAAAGTCGAAAAGAAATCGACGACAACAAGTAAACTTGGTGCTTCTGCTGTGGCTGGTACTACTACTACTACTTCTAAATCTAAACCATCAACAGCAACAAGTACACTTACCAAACGAACTGTTCCTAGTAAACCGACGAAACCAGATGAATTAAAATTGGGTGGTGTTAAATCAGCTACTAGCAGACCTGGAGTTATCTCAAGGTAATAAATTATTATTGAATATAATTTGTATATGTTTTGATTTAATTTTTTTTTTTTTTTTTAGACCTCCTATTACTAAAACAACATCATCGACATTAAGTACAACAACGACCAAACCACGTTCTATTGGAACGACGAATGTTACCACAACGACAACAACAACAAGACCTGCTAGCCAACGAGTAGCCCTTTCGCCAACTGTAAAGAGTACATCGTTACACAGTACTGCATCAAAAATCTCTCCAAGAAGTACCCTTTCCTCGACACTTCGGAAGACTGAAGGTCTAAAGGTAAAAATTTTAAAATGTTAAAAAAATTTTCAAATTATTCTTAAAAATTAAATATTTTTTAATGAAAGAAAAAAAAATTATTGTTCGATGGATGTTAAAGAAGAAAAATGAAAAAAAAAAAAAAAAGAAAAAAGAACAAAGAAGAAAAAATTTTATCCGCCATTTCTTAAATTTAACTTTTTTATTAAAAAAAAAAAAAATAGAACAAATAAATTGTAATAAATTTTAATTTCCCATTTAAATAAAGATAATCTATAAAATCTTGTAAAATTAAAAGAAAAAAAAAAGAATATTTATATATTATTAAATTTTAAAATAATTTTTGTACCACAAAAAAAAGAGTCCAACAGCAGCAACAACGAGGGTAATTACAGCAACTAGACAAACAACATTGACGACAACGAATCGAACATCAGGTACAACAACTACAACAAAAACTACATCGTCGTCAACAACACAAAGATCGGGACTGATTGGTGTTAATAATAAAAAACCGGCCGCCACAAAAGTGGCACCATCAAAAAAGACACCAGTCAAACGACCACCAATTGTATCAGCAGCAACAACAGATAAACCTAATATTCCAGATATTATAACAAATGCAGGATGTATTAACAACGAAGTGAAATTGAATGGTACCGCATCATCGGAAGAGAAGAAAGACTAAAAGACTTATATATGTTTTCCGATCAATCATTTCGTTTTTTGTTTTTTATATTTTATTTTATTTTATTTAAAATTTGATTTTTTATTTTTTTATTATTGTTTTTAACGGAAATTAATTTCAAGTAGACGACTATGATGACTCTTAGGATAAGATGTGCGCGTGCAGAAGCCAGAGAATTCTTCTTTATAGAATCTTAAGCCCGTATTTGGTTTCTCCGACTCGATTGATGACATCGACAAAAAGAAGACCCGCCTTTAAAATCTTTGTCGATATAAATAATTATAACAAATCGAGATCGAGTTGGGGAAATCAAATACGTGCCCTGTCGTCCTTGTATTTTCTTTTTTTTGTAAAACAAAAATATCATTCAAAATTTATCTGTTATAATTTAAGGTGGAAACAGAATGACGGATTCACGACGCATATAAAATTTAAATATATACGTTTTCTATTCGACTACACAGATCGCGACGGATCCACGACGGACTATTTTTAAAATAATCTGAAAATTAAAAGTGTGGAATCCGTTGTAGATATGTCGTTCTGTTTCCACTATTAAGATTGACTGCCTGTCGCCTGCCTTCTTTTTTTAAAGATTAGGACGCGACAGTGTGTAATATGTTAAATGTATTTTTATTGCGATTATTTTACTTGGAATTCATTAAGCTTCTGTTCGCCCGCAGAACAACAACACATGTCCAGAGTGTATTTTCTTTATTACTAAAAAAAAAAAAAAAGAAACTTTTAAGCTTCTTGTTGTGTCGATTGTGTTGTGTTGGCCGGGAAAGTACACACACACACACACAACTCCTAAATTTTTTTATATCGTAAATTTTTGTTTTGAAATGTTTTATTTTTTTTAAAGAAACTTTTGTGAAATATTTTTGTTTTTATTTTATTAAAATTAATTATTGCAAACAAAAAAAAAAAGGAAAAAAAAAACGAAAGAAAGAAAACCAAAACAAGTAAAAATATTATTCTTTGTGTGTTTCTTTTTTAATTTATTTTATATTATATATTTAAAAAAAAAAAAAAACGAAAAAAAAAAGTTAAAAATTAATTTCTTAAAAATATTTCCACGAAAAAAAAATAAAAATATTTAAAAAATCTATTAAAAAATTAATGAAATTTATATTTCGCGTTTTGTCTACTATTTTTTTTTTTTAAGCTTAATGTTTTTTTTTACTAGCATAAAAAAAATTTTTCAAAAAAAAAAATCATGTTTTTTTTTCTATTAAAATTATGAAAAACTCTTAAATATATTTGTTAAATTCAGAAGTTTTATAAATTCTATTTTTTTTTTTTTTTTATTATTCTTAAAAGCTTTTAAAAAATATTTACATTTTTTTTTTTGTTTTAAAAAAAAAATTATTAAAAGCTTAGCTTATGAAAAAAATATAAAAATGAAAAAAAAAAAAAAATAATAAATTCAAAAAGAAAAAAAAATGCATGCTTGTGTAATTTTAAAAATCAAATAATTTTTGATTTCAAAAATTTTTAATTATGTTAAATTTTTGAAGGGGCACTTTGAAGAATTTTCATATATGTATATTTAATATGGGATCACAGCCGCGCCCCACCTTTTGTATAGTATATATGCGATTGAATTGAAAGAATATAAAGTTTCCTCTTGTCGGCCATTTTGAATGTTCATTTTTAATACTTTTATGGCATCAAATAAATAATCCTAATTTGCCATACAAAAAGTGTATTTTAAGTCTCGTGTGACGTAGATGCGCAGAAAAAATCAGTCTGAAATATTGGAAGGCGCGTAATCTATATATTCTTTCATTCATGGTATATATTCTGGATATGGTAGCATAACGGCGCAAAAGAAAATAAAGATGCAAAGATTTTCTTGATATTGGGGGGAATTAATCGGCATCCTGTTAAATTTCTCATTCGTACAAGATTTTTGTGTAAACGCAACTTGAAAAGTCTTCGCGGTAACACATTATCCAACAACAAGCCCTAGTTTATCTAACGTCGTGTTCCATAATAGGTACCTATGTTTTCACTAAGTTAACATTTAAAATTTTGCCTACATTTCAGTTTTGTCTGGTGTCGACGACGTGGAACAAAATAAATATATCTACGAATTCATCTTAATTGATATAGATGATTTACGGAAGATCATAAGTTCGACAATGGGCTGTTGAATGAATCAAAGAATACAAGATGGGTCGTACTCTAGGAGCCTTGTCGTCATTTATGTTTCATGGTTAACATAGTTTTTTTTTTTTTCATTAGGTGTATTTAAAAACAATTAAGACAGAAGAAGTTCTATTCAAATAATCATGATTATTATTAACTCCATATTATAAATATATACCGAGGCACTGATGACGTAAATTCGCAGAATAAAACATGGGAAGGCGTACATTTTTTTTTGTTTTCATTCATAATCGGGGGAGTATGACATAGTGAAACCGATACATGAGAGACGTAAGGGGGGTGGGTTGTTGTTACCTGTATATTGTAATTTTCATATTGTTTTCTATTGTTGGGGATTTTTCTTGAGGCAAGTGCCTAAACTTTTTTTTTTTTTTTTTTTTTAAATGAAGTAGTTTTAAAAAAATTTTTTTTATGAAAGAAAAAAAAATTTACATTTAAAAACAAAAAATAATCAAATTCAAATGAAATAGTTTCATTCAAGAAATCATAAAAAAAAAAAATACAAAAAGTAATAAAATATGAATAAATAAATTGTATTAGATTTTTCTAGAGCAAAAAAATTTACGCAAACATACACACACAAACAAGAAATAATTAAATTTTAAAAAAATTAGTAAACTACAAAAATTATATTTAAAAGCAAAAGAAACAAAATAATCAAATTAGTGTTTTTTTTTTGAATATTTTGTTTTCTTTTTTTTTTTTTATATTTATTTTCTAATTGCACTTTAATCAAACTTTTCAAATCGAATTCAAATATTCACAGTTGGCTACGCGCAGATTTCCAATTTCAATTTTTGTGGAAACCAAAACCTGAGGTTTTCTAATCTTCAATTATTACTGCGTATACATGTACATACTTCGTTTACACTTTGAAAATCGTGCATGGAAACTAAACATCTTTCTTATCGACTTGAAATTTTGCTTGTAAACGCAAAAACCGCGCGACTTTAGTTCAGATTTTTTAAAAGGAAATATGAAATTTAATCTAGAAAATTAAAATTTCTGTCAATTTGTTGAAGCAGATATAAAAAAAAATCCTCCGGTTTAGTTTCAAGTCGTTCTTAAGTCAATTTTTAAGTCTCGTCATGTTAAGGAAGTAAGTCGAAGAGTCGAAATTGAGTCTCGAATATATCATTTTAAAAATATGCTATTTTACTAACATGAAATATCCACACTTCGTTACAATATATATATATAAACTAACAAATTAATTAATTTTTTATATATATTAACTACTTTCTCGTGAAAAAAGGATACATAGAAGTGTATTGCTTGAAAGTTATTTTTTAAAATGATTCAAATATAGTCGAAAATATAGAAAGTGTAAATGTTTTTGGTAAATAAATGAAAACACAAGAACATAAAGCATACAAAATATCATAACTAAAAGTATGTATGTTTATGAAAAGTATATTTTCGAATTTCAAATCAACCCAGCAACCACCAAAACTCAGTCAAATTAATTTGAACTCTGAGACATGCATTTCAATCTTATTTAGACTCTTCATGTATACGTGGTATATATATTATCAACGATTCTTACGCTACGTCTCCATTTACGATTTTTCATCGCATGAAATATCTCACAGACAAGAGATTTCTTTGACAGCTGGGCGAAAAATTTCCTGAAATTACATTTCTGAAGATGACGTCGAGAAGTAAAGTTCTAGTTGCCGTTCTTGCAATTCATGCGATACGGGAAATTGAAAACGCTGAAAATGAGGAACGAAGAAAAAGAAAAATACCTAGATATGGGGTAAATCCGTTTTTATCAAAACGAATGAGGTTTGATATCAAGGAAAATCTTCTCAAAGATTTTTTGTGGGAAGCAGATGAAGATTTCAATAACTTTTGCTGTCTGACACTTATCCAGTTTGTTGAACGCCTTTTCTCCATGGTAATAACATTTGCTGTTTAGGTTCTACAAACACTCTTTTTCTTTATAAAATGCAATTAATTTCACAATGTCTTGCCGACTAAACTTGTGTTCCGCCATCTTGAATTCACAAATGACAAAAAAATTTTCTGAAATTTCAGTACTGCAAGATTTCACGAAATTTATCTCTGGAATTATTTCTCGCCGTCAACTCGAGTTCTGATTGGTCAATCAAAAATCTCTGCGATGAAAAATCGCATAAATGGGGACGTAGCGTTAAAATGCCGAGACAGAATGTTTTCGTTTCGTTCCGGTCCGTTCTAACACGCTCTGTTTACGTGTTTATGCGAATAAACATGGTTTTGTTTTGGTTTTATAATTATAATTCCGAAAGATTTTATATTTCTTCAATAAATTGTTTCATTTTTAGTAATATTTTTCGATTTGTTCTTGTTAACGTTTTCGTTTAAAAAGTTTAAATTTGCTCAACCCTTTCATTTCGATTCGGACAGGTACTCCCCGGTACACACACATTGTGTTTACTTTTCCGTTTTTCCCCATACATTTTGACATATTTAACTTTTGAGAAACGAAACTGATCCCGAAACACGGAACATTCTGTGTCTGGGATTTCTTTAATCTTTTATTGATGATTGTTTTTAAACGTAATCAATTTAATCATATTGGAAAAACCCGCGCAATATTAAAATTTACGATTAAAAATCCGTAATTTTCAGACATTTGTAATGTAGAAATTAACATTTGCTGAATTTTACACTTAAAATCAATCGCAATAGAACAAGGAATCGCGCAGAGAGAAGATGATTTTTAACTGATTGAATTTTTGAATTCAGATTCAAAATATTTAAACTTAGTATTAAAAATAAATAAAATAAAATAAAATAAATTACACACACATGATTAATAGAATATTAATATATAGAAAAAAAAAAATATGAAAAAAAATTATTAAATATAAAAACACTTTCTTTTCTTTTCTTTTTTAGAATAAAAATAATTCACTTTGTTTTTTTTTTCTTTTGTATTTATATATTTTGTTTTTTTTTTTTTGGTCACATTTTTAAAATTGTATTATTTTTAACATTTCTGCTTAATAGAATATTATTATCATTGATAAATAAAAGTTAAAAACAAAGCGCATAAATATTTGGGCTTTGTATGTAAAACGGCATTAAAAAAAAAAAATCTCGCTGCTAGAAATTAGGTCAGAAAAGAAATTTTTTTTTTTTTTTATAATTAAGACATGTCTAACTAAAAAAAAAAAAAATAAGAAAAAAAAGGGTATAATAATTGGAAAGTTTATTTTCTACTGTTTTTTATACGTATATATATATATATAAAAATAACAAAATATATTATTGAAAAACTAATTGTTTTGTATTATTTAATTACCTTTTTTTTGTTATCCTATTTAGAAAACTACTCAAAACACAAAGGACCTAGTCCTGGAGTGGAATCGTTATAATTCGATTAATATTAAATCCTATCAAAAGTACATTGCAATTCTTATGCTTCTTCGATACGATTTCATCGAAATCAAGCTACATGATTCCACCCCTGGTTTTAGGCCTATATCTCGTGTATTAAGTGCTCTTATAGAATGTTAATCTGGATATGATTTGTGACAGCAAACTTCTTCGACTTCAAATTACATGTTAGCTGTGTTTTTTTCATCGGAGTCTAGGTCAGGATCTACTTCATAACATGTAAAAGCAACACCAACATAAGTTACCTAAAATTGCAAGAATGGCGCAGCCATCGTTTCCCTTATATTGTGGAATTTAAATGTCATAATCACTTTCATAAATTCGTAAAGAAATGATTTTTTAATATCATTCAATAAAGATTTTTGAGAATTTGCTAGTATTTCTTTGATTTGCGCATAATTTATTTAAAAAATGATCGAAGAAGTTGAATTTTTTTTTAAAGAAAAATTTTCTTATTCTTTAGACCCGGATCGTTTTATTCAAAATAGGCGCTGACCCCGATGAATAAAACGCAGCCATAATCAATTTTATAAATTCGTGAAAAAATAATTTTTTTAATATCATTCAATAAAGATATTTGAGAATTTGCTAGTATTTATTTTATTTACGCATAATTTATTTAAAAATAGACCCTAATCCCGATGAAAAAAACAGGAATTGACTCATTAGTCCATAATGGTCCAATTCGACTTTAGGATTTATGAAACGTTGGTCAACATAATTAATGGGTCCGCATATTACTAACGATTTTTTATTGCTCTAGCTGACACCCAGGTGTGATCTACCTACTGCAAGTCAGAAATTTAGTAGGATCGAATCTGTTCAACGAAGATTCGTACGTTATACATTGAGAGACCTTCCTTGGAATTATGATCCCTTTCGAATGTTTCCATATGGCGCCTCTCAGGCGCCATCCTATTCTTTACTTCAACTCGAACGGCTCCTAGGTGTGAGATTAGTCCGGTATATATAAGATGGTAGACACTTGGATCCCTCAGTCTGCACGCTATAGCGTTTATGGCAAAATCGTAGCGAAATTTTTGGTGCTCTGTTAACTGAAAATAGTGATAAAGAAAATTAATTGATAAGCAAAATCGAAACAAAAGTTTTTTGATATTTTGTGTGTAGTACATCTTTTTGAAATACTTTTACAAGTGATTGTAAGTGAATTGCGAACTTATCAAAATATTTTACTATTTCCAATTTAGTCCGCTTAAGGTCATAAAAATGGAATCAATGAACGAAATTTGTAGCAGCGAAGATGAGTTTGATTTGACAATGTTTAGATCGATTGATAACATTCTAAATGAACATAAAGAAATAAACTAAATAAACTACTTTTGTTTAAAATTCTTATCTTTGATGTATTACAATTTTTTATTAAAACTACTGTCCGGTAGCTGAATGCCCACTAAAAAATGGTTCGGGTGCAAAGACTTTTTTGCTTATTACTAATTGGACCAACATACCGAGAATGTAGTAGACATGAGTTACATGATTCTACTCCTTGACATTCATTTATATCTTGGAATGTAATGAAATTTAGAACATCCAATTCTAAGTATTTTTGTTTAAATTTAAATTAAAAGATGGAACGAAATAAATTCTTAATTAATTTCATCCAAGGAAACTCTTTTATTATTTTTAGTTGATAAAAAAAATGTCCTAGTTTTTATTGCTTTTTTTATTAGTGGATTTTATTGTGGACTTTTTATTTCTGATCTGGGAACCCTATTTAAAATAGTTCTAAAAAATATTCCGTAATTTTATTAACGCGTGAATCTAATCTATTTTTTTTAAAAAGGAAAAAGAAAATTAATTAAAGAAAATTCAGATTTAATGAGATAAGAAGAAAAAGTGTTGCGATCCACAAAGAATATAAAATCTTTGCGAAAAATAAAAAATTTCCATAATCAATTCAATTTCATAATGTCGAATCAATACAAAGTAACGGGATTAGTAAATAATCGACATGATCAATTTCAACAAGAACTACCAAACGTAACATTCCGTCCTAGAATTCCGCAAAAAAAACCATATATTAAAATTCTAGAACAACCGGCTGATCATAGATTTCGTTATGAATGTGAAACACGACATCAAACGGCCGGCTCAATACCTGGTGTTAATAGTACTCAAACGAAAAGAACATATCCAACTATTGAAATTATTGATTATAAAGGTCCAGCAATAGTTATAGTATCATGTGTTACAATAAATCCACCATATCAACCGCATCCGAATAATTTGATTGGTAAAAATTGTATAAAAGGTGTTTCTAAATTAGTTATAAATTCGAAAACAATGAAAGGAGTATTTAGTAAATGTGCTATAGAATGTGTTAAAAAGGCTGATATAGATGCCTCCTTAAAAATACGCCAAGAAATTCAAGTTGATCCATTCATGACTAGATTTCAATGTGGTACAGATAAAATTGATTTAAATTCGTTACGTCTTTGTTTTCAAGTATTCTTGATAAATAATCAAACCGGAAAATTTTCAGTACCATTAAAACCGGTCGTATCAGATCCGATTCATAATAAAAAAGTACGTAACGATTTAGTTCTTACAGCATTATGTAGTTATACAAGTCCTGTTTCTGGTGGTAAAGATATTATACTTCTTTGTGGAAGGATTTCAAGATATGATATATCAATAAGATTTTTTCAAGTGGAAAATGGAAAACTACTTTGGGAAGGATATGGCACTTTTTCTTGTACAAATGTACATAAACAAACTGCTATAAAATTTAAAACACCAAATTATAAAACTCTTAATATTGAACAACCGGTTAAAGCTTTTGTACAATTAAGACGGCCATCAGATGGTAAAACAAGTAAATCGTTACCATTCGATTTTTTACCATCCGAAACAAATGGAACAGTATTAAAATCAAAAAGGGCCAAATTGAATGATAAAAAAATTCAAATTATTGATATTAAATACAATTTTAAAATGCCTTTCGAAATATTAAAGCCATCAGAAACCAGCTGTGAAGACGATCCAGATATCCCTCTTCACGTATTAAACTTTTCAAAAGATAGATTAATGTAAGTTAATTAATTATAATTTGAAACTAATTATTTGCATAGAATATTTTATATCGAATTAATGTGTTTTTTTCTGATAAGATATATCAATTATTATAAATTTAAAATACTTTTTTCATTGTATAACAAATGGTAAAAATATATATATATATATTTGATTAATTATGATAATTAAAATTCAGCAGTGGTCTACAATCCATTATTTCTCAAAGAATAATCTATAATAAAAATAAAAGGAACAATTCTAGTTAAAAGAGCACACGGATGAATCAAAGAATACGAAGATTACGCATTTCGGCCATTTTTCGTGACGTATTAGGTGCCTTTTCAAAATTACAAACTGTTAAAAATGAAAAAGTTATAGCTTCGCATATTTTGCGTAAAATAATCAGATCCAGGGCATGTTTATTTTTGATATAATCTTTGCAATTCTTTGAGAAATCTTTTAACCATTTTTATTGGTCCAACGAATTGTAACGCGTAATCTGAAGTGGAATCGTGTAACTCGATTTGAACCAATTCGTATCGAAAAGGCATAGAAATGGCAATGCCTTTTCGACACGATTTGCTCCCAATCGAATTACGCGATCTTAGTCCTGTTATATCATTTTATATTCCTTATTTGGTACAGAGTTTCCGAACTTATGTTCACCGAGTACCAACGGTTATAATCTGATCAATTACATCCATCTTGTGTGAAATCTAAAAGAAAAATTATTTGGTAACTATCCAAAGTTTCAGGCCGATTGAAAACCCATCTTTTGATAGAACAGAAATGAAAAAAACCACCGTTTAACAATTTTCATTCCAATTGCTTCAACCGCAATGTTGTGCACACAACAGACAGGCCGGCAGACCTTGCTGCTGCAGGTGACTTAGAACCTTTCAAAACATGAGAGATTCGCAAATTTTAGTGCAAGATTTTTGTTTTTTTATTTTACTTTATTAACACTACATAAAGAGTATCGTAAATTCATACAAATTGAAAATTAAAATTTTTTATTTTGGCCAATAAAAAATGCAGTGGTTAACCATCATTGATTTTTCCTGCATAAAAAAAACGATTAATTCCAGTTTTCGGTTCCGTTCCGTCTCCAAGGTGTAAATTCAATTTTCCTACGCGTACGATTGTGTCTGGATTTTGTTCAATTTTAAAAAAAATCGATATATCTTGATAAAAAGTAGTCTAACAAAATCGAAAAGTAAGATTGTTCTACCTTTTTAATTAAATCTAAATTTTTAATTATCAAAGAGTATGTGAAATCCGTGGATCATTAGCAACGCCGGGGAATTCAGGGCTCATATTTGGTTTCCCGATTTGATTGATCGAATCGACAAAAAGTCTTTCAACTCTTTGTCGAGATAAAAGAAAGTTGGTATTTCACACAATATCAAAACGAGAAACCAAATACGGGGCCCAGTTAATTGATTGATAATACAAAAAAATCAAGACTCCATAAATTTTGTATTAATTTTTTTTATTATTTTTTGTTTAATGATTTTAAAATCAAATATTTATGCATCTAATTTATTTATATATATATATAATTTTTTTTTATATCTTAAAATGTATAATATTCTTTTTATATTTCTTAAAACTTCAAATTAAAAATATTATTTCTTTTTACCTTAATTTATAAATATTATTGCATTTCAATTATTTACAAAGCACAACAAACGAAAAAGAAAAACCATTTTCTTTAATATTTTCTTATTTTTTCTCTTTTATATATTTTTTATCTTTATTTTATTTTATTTTCAATAATAATGATAAACAAAAAAGAAAAACATTTCATATAAATTTATTTTTCTTTTTATTTTTTTATTTTTTTTGTATAATTTTCTTTTTATTCCAATAGAAATTTTCTTCTTTGATTTTTTTTTTTTTTTACAATAAAAATAAATATAGATTTTATTTACAATTAAGATAAAAAGTTGTATGTTTTTTTTTTCTCAACCAATAAAAATGAGTTAAACCCAATTTTGTTAAAAATAAATTATATTTAAATTTGAATTTAAAAAAAAATCAAGTCGCAACCGGACATCATTTATTGCGGCCATTTTGTTTTTGTTTAAATTTTGGATATGAATTTTTTTTTTGTTTTTTTCGTAATAAAATTGTTTTAAATGCAAATTTGTATTTATTTTCATTGTAGAAAAATGGATTTTATTGTTCAATGTGTAAAAATATAATTTTTCTCGGTTCTCTAAAAAAAAAAAATAAATAAATTTATAAAATACGAATTAACTCGTTGACTGCGGAAAAAAAAGAGACTGTACAAAAAAAATGGTGGAAATTTTAATTATACTATTTTTCTATTATTTTCATTGTAAAAATATACAGAAACCGTTTATTTTTTTGTTTTTTCTATACTTGTTCTATTTTTTTTTTTTTTTTATAAATAATTTTCATGGAAATCTATTTTTTTGAAGCACTTAAAAATCGGTTTTTCTTTTCTTTTTAAAAATTAATTCAATTGAAACAATTACTCTTAAAAATCTAATAAAACTTAAAATGCAAAATACAGTGTTGTCTCGATTATACGATATCTCGACTTTTAAGAAAGTTTCAGGATTTATCGAGATTTTAATTTTGGCCCCCAAAAAAAATAATTTCCCCTCCCAAGATCGTTTTGTTGTATTTATTATAATGGCAGGACAGGACTGAGGTTTTGTACTAAGAACTTCTGAAACCAATTATTCTCGTAAATCGAAACAGCATTATATTTCTTTTAATGGAAAATAAATATCCATATTTGATAATAATCTTATATTACATAAAAAAAAAAAAAAAATAGTACTGTAACCCTCTTAAAACACGGTAGACAGGTCCCTACTCCCTTTCAGCACAAAAACAATAAAATGTAAATTGAAAATCTTGATATAAAAAAATTCTGATATTCCCAAAAACCTTAAATATGTATTTTTAAAGCCATAAAGTGTTTTCATTCCTCTCTGAAAAATTGATAACTTTAGAAGTTGAGGTTTTCATTAAATTTCCTTTTTTTTTCCATTTCAACTCAATTTTTCAACACATTTTAATTTAAAAAACAATTAATTCTTAATTTTTTCTGGTACCTTAATCTATTATGAATACTTACGACTCAAAAAAATTAAATTATTCATATTATAAATAATTTTAATAAATTGTTAAAAAATCTTCGGATCAAAATTTCCATACAAAAATACATGAAAATATCCAAATCTTCATTTTGTATGAAAATTTGATCAAAAGAATTTTAAATGTATTATTAATATTATTTATAGTTTGAATAATTATAATTTTTTTGATACTATCTGTTCATAAAAGAATAAAGTATTAAATGAAATTAAGAATTAATAATTTTTTAAATTATAAAGTTTGGAAAAATTCCATTTACATTAAAAAATTATCAATTTCATATAAAACTTACTAAATCGTGTGTGCCTGACACAAAGTCACATAACGACTTTGAGATAGAGAAGGTTTTAGGTTGTGCAGGTTGCCGTGTTGTATAGCAGGGTAACAGGTAAAATTGTACAATTTTAAGCAATTAGAAAACTTTAAAAATAAATAAAAAAATAGATTAAAAAAATAAAAGTATAAATTATGTTTGTAAAGAAAATATGTATAACAAAATATATTTGAATTTTACTGTTTTTTTTTAATCACTAAAACTGGTCTTTTGTAATATCATTTAACGCTTTTAATAAAAAAAAATATATATATATTAAAATGGAGAGAGAGAGTCGAACCGAAATTTGTTTTCGTTCCAGTTTACGATTTCGCTATTCATGTCTTTTCGGTTCGAGTTATGATCCGGTTTCTAAAAAAAAAATATATCATTTCCAGTTACGGTTAGGTTCTTAAAACCCGGTTTTTTTGGGTTCAACATGACAAAAACTTGAATTACAAGGAGAGAAGAGAAAAATTCATAAAAAAAATATGCGTGTAATTTTCTTATTAACTGGCTTAAGCTCTTTAAAATTGGTAATAATCCAAATGTAAAAACTATGTACTAAGAAGGTCTCGCATTAATCAGTCATGGCTGCCAGTCATGTTTGATAGAAAGCTGATTGGCTCACGAATTTTTATGCCCTATGGTAGGTACTACCAGAGGGTATATTAGTTTTGTCACTAAGTGTGTAACACATAGAAATAATCATCGTAGAAAAATTTCAAGGGCATGGTTGTGTAGGGAATCAAAAGTTATATCGATTTATGCATGTCCGTCCGTCCGTCCGTCCGTAGACAAGATAACTCAAAAACGCGTTATCCGATTTTGATGAAATTTATAATATGCGCTGCTTATTCCATAACTTGGTTTGGTATTGCATTTGAGCCAAATCGATCCACGGGGGGCAAAGTTATAAAGGAAAAACCAGGTTGACCAGAAAGTTTTGTCGTTTTTTTGGTTATGGTTTTTCGGATGGAATTGGAAAATTTGTGAATCAATTTTGTTTAAATTAATTATGTAGGTTAACTACATAAATAGACGATACCGAATTTATTTTCAGTCAAATCGGTCCAAGGATAATGGAGAAAGAAATAGTTGTAGCCTAAAATAATCCTGTTCATAAAGTTTTTCCGATGTATTTTAAAAAGTTATATACCGATTTGAATCAAATTTACGAAACGTGTTTATGCTATTAGACTCCAGCCTATCTGTGAATTTGAGCCAATTTGAGACTGAAGAAACAAAGTTATGAAGAAAAAACCTTGATATATTGTTAGTTTTCACAATTTTTATATCCCATTTCTACCATAGGGCATCAAAAAATCGGCTATAGGCCGATTTTAAATTACTTTATGTTTTTAATAAAATTTTAAGTTTGACTGACAAACCATAAGTTTTTACATTCACACTGGTCAGTTTTCTTTCAATTGCTCAAAAGCTGATGGAAAACTGATCAATGTGAGTCCTGCTTTAGTAGGAAACATAATCGACGATAATAAATATGTCAATGCAAAGGCAGAAAATTAATTTATGTTTAGCCTCAAACAATAATATGACAAAGCAAATTAACAATAATGTTTTAAAACAAAACTATTTTCTAATGCATCGTTTTCCAAACTTTTTTCCGTGAAAAACTATCAAAATTATTGTCTAGTCAACCTAATTAATGATTGATTAAAAACATAAAAATACAAAAAACTACCATTCAAAATAATTTCTGAACAAATTTAACTAGCGTGTTAAAACTAGTTATTCTATTTTTACTTCCTTGTACAACGACATTTCAATCCAAATCAAAATTCAGGAACAGTTTCGACACTATACCATATTATCTGGTCCAAAATACAGACTAACCAGATTGTTCCTTTCAAATTTCTGGATTTGTGAAATGTTCCGTGGTAGGAAAATATGGATTCTTGATAAAGAAATGATATTACGATAAAATAGAATAAAAAAAGGTAAAAAAAAGTTTTTTTTCTTCTAAAAATTTAAAATTTTCTTCATTTTGAAGAATGAATAGAAACGAAAAAAAAACCGAAATAAAAATTTCGTTCCGATTCCGGTTATTGCATTTTTCAAATATTTCGATTAAATTACGATTTTATTAACTGTTTTTGGTTCAGTTCCGGTTCGAGTCTCTGCTGGTTAAAATAATAAAAACCGGGGATAAGAAAATCATTCAAAAAAAAAGGAAAATTGTTTCAATCTTTTTGCATCAAATAATTAATATTAACTTAATTCTTAAAACTAAATTTATATTCATTTATATATATAATTGTTTTTCTTTTGTTTTCTCATATTAGTTTAAATTAGTTTAAAAATTTATTCTAAATAATTATAATGAAGAGAAATAAACAACGTTTTACCAGCACGTTGTTTTTTTTTGTGTTTTTCAAAAAAAATATTCTTATAATTCTTTTTCTTATAACAAAAAAAGAAAACAATAAGAAAACTCCTGATGTGTCAAGACCCATTTTTTTTTTGTGTAATTATATAATATAAAATTTGTTTCATCAATTTGTTTTAGTTTCTTCAGTTTTAATGGGTTGCACTTTTAGTGTAACTTTTAAAACTTCACGTAACTCTTTAATTTCTGTTGGTCCATGCATTAAACGTTTAACGCCACGCGGTAGACCTCGACACGATGATAAATTTATTGAATTGAGTAATGGACAATTTTTAAGAATTTCTTTGACTGCATCTTCAGAAACTGATGATCCGCAAAGATTTAAATGTCTATAAATAAATAAATGTTTTAGATATTTATATAAAAAACAACAGAAATTACATTAGTGGTGATTCTGATCCTTTTTCAGCTAACGCACGTAAAGCACTATCAATTGGTTCTTGTACATTAGCCCATGCCAAATCAAATTCAGTTAAACTATGTGCCCATTTTGATGCTATTAATTCAAGACCCGATCTAAACATATATTTTATTTATATAAATATAATTTCATAATATAGTTTATATTTATTTATTATTTTACCCAATATCTCTTGTTACTGAACAACCTGATAAAAATAAATGCTTTAAATCCCATGCTGGCAATCGTATTAGACTGTCATGTGTTAATCTGGCACAACCTCGAACATCTAATAATTTTAATTTTGTACTTTTCTTTAAAATTCGCTGTAGAAAATCATCATTTATTAAACGAGATTCGTCAGCTAATGATGCAACTGATAATTCTTCAAGTTCTGGAAAACCAGGTGAATCCAACTAGAAAATAAATAATATATATATATAAATATATAATTTTTTTTAATAATAATATTGATAATAATACTTGTTCTTGTAATGTAGCTGTATTTAATGTTATATGAGAATTTGTAATCCGTAAAACTTTAAGTTTCTGACAACCATGCTGAAGTTTTTCAACATGCAAGACACCATGGGAAATTGCAATTGTACGCACATTTGATAAATCCAATAAAACTAAATTAGGACAATGAACCTTTAAAAGAAATCAAAAAAAAAAAAAATAACGTTTATAGAATAAAATAGAAAATATATTCTTTTTTTTTTTGCATACTCCTAATGTTGCAACAATTTGTGGAATACCAGCCAAACGATTATGTGCCAAATGCAGATGTGTTAAACGTCCATCAATTTCTTCAATAGCATTACATAATGCTTGTAAACCAATAGCACTTTTACCGGGATTCATTTCTACCTATAAAAAATAAAAAGAAAAATGTTTATATAATTAAAGTAATTATAATAAAAAGAAAATAATAATTTACATTAATAGAACTGAGATCTATTCTTTCCAATTTTTTAAATTCTTCAACAAGAAACGTAAGATGATCTGATGTGAATCCTTTCCAACCAGATAATGTTATACCAACTAAACCAGGACATGCATAAGCTAATTTAAATAGTACACATTGAATATCAGACACTTTCCAATTGGCTAAAGATAAAAAAATAAAGTTATATTATATGATTTGTGAAATAAAATTAAATACTCTCATCGTCCGAAAATATGGTAAACATTTATAATTTCAGATATTAATTTCATTCTAATAAATAAATTTAAATTGATGTAATCCCGGATTTTGCAAATTTTATTCAAATCGGTATATTAATTTTTAAAATACAATGAATTTTTTCCTTAAATTATTTCTTTTTTCGCTATCCAGAGACCAATTTTAGTAAAATTTAAGATATTATCGTCTATTTATGTAACAATTGTATGTAAATAATTTGAACAAAAATGCTTCACGAATTTTACTATTAAATCCAAAAAACAAAAGAAAAAACTTTATAACTTCGCTTCTCCTCGGTCGATTTTTATGAAATCTAATACCAAACAAAGTCAAGGAAGAACCAACTCACAATGTAAATTTAATCAAAATCGGATCGCGCGTTTTTGAGTTATCTTGTGTACAGATATGCAGAAATCGAAATAATTTTTGATTCTCTACACAACCATACTCTTATAAAAACTCAACTCTATGCTCATGCTATTACGTAATTTTAAACATTTATCTCTGGTAACAACAAAATTAATTTATTGATGATGCAAAACTCCTACATTCCGCGTAGACTTTTATTCTTCATATTGCTTTAAAAAAATGCATACCATTTTTTCGGATGAAGTGAGTATACATATTTCGTTTACTTACAAACATTCAATTCTGTACAACCATTTAAACGATTTTCAATAAACCATTTCAATTTGAATTCTGTACGATATTTTTCTTTAACCCACGCACTGAGATCAAGACTTTTCCATAAAGATGGTGTTAATGAGACTTTTCGCCAAAGTGTACAGACTTGTCCTAAACGAAATAATGTTGGAAGACAACCTTCCTGTTGAATTGCACCTTGAAAAATCTTTTCAAATTAATTACATTAATATTTTTCATTTAATTTTTTTTAAGTTGCTTTTTTAATATACTTTATATAAAATTTCCTGTGGTAAAGAATCACCCCAAACACTTTGTTTTTCCGGTTCTTTATAATCTCCTCCAATTAATTTTTTCTGTTTATCAGTATTATTATTTGATTTTTCCTTTCGTCGACGTTTTTCATATTCAGAATCGCTATCATCTGTATGATTATTTCTATGTTTTGATTTACGTGAACGTTTACGACTTTGTTTTGTTTTTGTTTGTGTTGTATCAGATTTTTTAATGCATAATTTAATACCAACTTTATTTTCACTAATCTAAAATCAAAAAAATTATTATATATTAAAAATAGTATTAAATTTTTCATTAAAAAAAATTACTTCACTTTGGTACATCGCCACTAAAGCTTTACTACGTTTCGGTCGTCCTCTCTGTTTTAATTTCTTATTAATCGCTGCCATTAATGGTTTTCCAGATTTTGGTATACTACCGTTTGCTACTGGTTTTATTGGTACTATAACAACTGATGGATTTTTAATTTGAACAACCGGTGAACGACTTGTTGTTGTCGTCTGAATTGTAGATGATAATAATTTTGGCGACGATTGAGATTCTGATGTTGATGTTGTATTTTCATCGGTTTGTAGATCAGATTTTGGTGGTGGTGATAGATCATCAATTGACACATCTTGTGATATATTCTCAGTTTCGGTTTCTGATTTGATATCATTTAATGATTTATTCAAATCAATTAAATCATTACGTATTATTAATTTTTCTTCATCATTTTCTAATTTGATAATTTTACTTTTAATATCTTCAGGCTCAGATTGTTCAGATGTATTTTCATCTTGTGATTTATCTTCTGTTGTGTCCATCATTTTTTTCACTTTTATATATTTAAAAAAAAAAAATCTAAAAACTTGTCACCAATAAAAGAAAACGCTAAATCTTCTACATTGCCTGGAAAATTAAGAAAATATATAATTTCTTAATAAAAATCCTAAAAAGAAGTTCCACAAAACAAATTTTTTAGAGAGAAATTATTTTTATTGAATTAAATACTAAAAAAAAAAAAAACGGCGGTTCAAATATAAAGTGAATGGGAAATGATTTAGAAAGTGTTTCTTTTTTCATTTAAAGTGTTAAAATTAACAACAAAAAAGAAGAAAAACACACATAAAACACTTTGTTTTAGAATTTTTTTAATTCTAAACACAAATTACATTTTTTTTTGGGAAACAAAAATTACGTTTGAAAACTTAAAATGGAATTTCAATATTTTTGGCATATTTATTGTTTTGTTTTTTTTTTTTTTTTTTTATTTTGAAATAAAAATTGCAAAAAAGAGCGAGTAAAATAGTTTCTCTGTTATTTTTTGTGTAATTTTTATACCTGTTTCATTTCAAAAGAAAGACAAAAAAAGAAGAAAAACTTTTCTGCATTCATTCCATTTTTGTTGGAATTAAATAAACATACCGCACATGCATTCACACACCCAAAAAGATGATATATAAACAAATCACCTGTCTTTCTTTTTCAAAAACAAAAAAAAAAAAATACTATAATTTGTCTCTTTTCAAAATGTCATAAATTGTAAACAGAAAATTAATTGATGACAATGAAAACGTAATCAATCAAATACACTTACACACATTTATTGTAGAAAAAAAAACAAACAAAATATTGCACTTTCAATCGAAAAAAAAATGTAAAAAAAATTTGTATTTTGATTTTAAGAAAGAATTTGATCACTTATTTATTGAAACAACAAATAGCCATTCTCAACAACTTAAAATTTATAATTACTTTTACGTTTTTATATTTATTTTTTTAGCTTTTTTTTCGCGGAAACTTCTGCAAATTTTCGTAGATAGATTTCGAAGATTTTTAATAAACCGCATACTCTTTCTGTCTCTTATCTTTTTCTTCTTCTTCTTCTTGCTCTTTCGTATTTTATTCTTTCAAAATTGATGAATACGAAAAAGAGATACATATACTGAAGAAATCCCAAAATGCATGCATAAGGGAGATAGATTGCATTTTAGGTCATTTGTGTGTAGTAATTTTGTTTTATTATCATTTTTCAATCAACTATTTTTTTTTTATTTATTTGTTTATGTAAACACACACAAATTTCGTGGCATTTTTTAGTTTAATTTTTCAATTCTCACTTCAATTATTTCACTTTAATTTTTTTAATAATTATTTTAACACTTTTATTGAAATAAAAATAAAAACACAGCAGCGCACTTCACTTGTCACGTCGCGTTCCATTCGCACTTTTTTATTTGCTTCTGTTTTTAGATTTGTGGAACGTTTCAAAAATTTGAAACTGTTTCTTCGTTTATATGATGATCAAACCACATAATCAATGCACATAAACCCGGATCGAGTTGAATTCGACTTCAATCGCAAACATTTCCCAAATTTTCCAGCTTTCGGAGATAACGACTTGTCGTTCAACCAATTATTTTTATTATTATTTATTGAGGCTTTAAAAAGTACATAAAATTACAGAGTATATTAGATTATTAATATGACTTATAATGTATATTATGCTGGCTTAGAGATTGTGCGTGGATGTTTTGACTGTCTTTCGGGAATCTCTTCATCATCTTGATTTATTTTTTGAAAAGCTAATTCTTCGTAACATCACTGCATGTAAGTCATAATGGTAATGTACAAAAACAAAATACAATATTAATATTGTTTTTAATTTCAGACAAATCGCGGCGCAGCTAAAAAGCCTTCATGTGGCTTTTTAGGTGTTATATTCTTTAAGAAAGTAAGCAGTTATTACAATAACTTGATATGTATTATTCAACATTTATTATTTTTTGAATTTCAGTGTTTGCCTAAACACGAAGACTATTTTGCCAACTCCCGGTCTGCGCAGGGTTGCCAGTTTGCCCAAACTGGAACAAGGCAAAGATCGGGAAGGCTCAAATTAGTGCTTGAAAGAGTAAGTTTAATGAAGTTTAAAGCGCTTTTAAAAATACTCATTGCCTTCTATTTTCTAGGTGTTTTAAAACAAAAAATAAGCCTTGAGTTCCTACAACCAACTTATTTGATAAATCCCAGATCGGCGCAGGGCGACCAGTTTGACAAAACTGGAGCAAGGCAAAGACTGGGAAGGGTCAAATCTGTTCGTGAAAGAGTAAGTACAATTCAGAATGTTCATACAATATACTAATTTGATTCTATTTTCCAGGTGAATTTCAACATAATAATATTTCTGACTAGTCTCAAAGCAAATTTCAGTTCTACCAAATCACAGTAAGTAGAATTAAGTTTAAAATGTTCGCACAACTAATTGCTTTTATTTTCCAGACTTATTTGATAAATCCCAGATCGGCGCAGGGCGACCAGTTTGACAAAACTGGAGCAAGGCAAAGACTGGGAAGGGTCAAATCTGTTCGTGAAAGAGTAAGTACAATGAAGTCTAAAATGTACATACAATATACTAATTCTTTTCTTTTTTCTAGCTGAAATTCAAATATACAAGGGTGGGTAAACTGCATGCTATCCATGTATGTGCTACCCACCCAAGATTTGTGGAAGCGTTTGAACGCCTGACTTGCAGGCGTCATCCTGAAGCAGATTTAGCCACCCCGCCCGGCCGGGGTGGCTAGATGTGTCAAAGAAAATGTTGATTGCTTCGACAGTCTAAACAGCGCTTAAATAAAACACTTTAAAATGTATTCGTTTTTTTTCTTCAAATTATTTAAAAATTATAGTAACCCGAGCATTTTTTCTTTTTCTTTTATATTTTTATATTTGATGAAACAACGTAGAAATTGTATTGTTGAAATTTTTAATTTCTAAATTAACGTTGAACATTCAAAATTTTAAAAATGGCACTTGAAAAATTATTAACTCCAGAGCCACATTACATTCCTGGGTAAGAAAAAAAAGAAAAAATTGTACCAATTTTCAAATAATTTACCTTTTATATTCCAGCTATACTGGTTATTCACCACAGTTTTTATATCGTTCTGGTGATACGTATGGATCATTAACGCACAAACTTCTCATAGATCCAACTGTATCACATGCTGAAAAAATAATTCTATCGAGTCGTATTAAAGATGATTATCATATGAAAAGACCAGCCATGAGAGAAATTGATTTAGTTAAAGAACATGAAGAAGATGGTGATCCAGTTTATAAACATCCAACAATACCAGGCTACGAAGGATTTATACCATTTTTAGATGATAAAATTGGACACAGATTTTCAATTGCCGCTACACAAGGTATTGCAGATTTTGAACGGCATATGCAAAAGTTACGATGTAAAGAAAGACGACTAAAACATCGTAGCGCTTTACAAGATAATTCGAATGTATCTCGAAGTTTAGGAGAAAGAACAGTGAAATAAATCGTTTTTCTTTTTTGAATCAATTTTTATAAACATTTATTTATAGTTAAATACAACAAAACAAGACTATAGACTTCCACTTGCGGCTGTTTATCCTGAATGTGAAGGTGTTATACGATTTTTTAGTAAAGATGAATTACCACCGGCTCCACCTTTCCCTTATAATAAAGATGATCCACCACACTTTCATGATGACGATAATCCAGAGAAATTTATTATTTTAGGTATGTACATCAGATTTCATAGATACAAAACTATTGATAAGAATCGATCAAACTTTTTTTTTCACACTCTATTTTAATAAGAAAAAAAATGTCTTACGCAACACGTAAACTGAAAGAAAAGAAAAATTCTTTAAAAGTATTTTTAATATTGAATTTGTTGTTTCAATTAGGATATGCTGGACATATACCTTGTGCGTTTGATAAATTCGGTGAGTCCAACAAGATTCTAACGAAAAATGCACTCTGCGAATTTACAAAACGATACAATTCGAATAGAGCCTCTGAATGGTCTCCGATAACTAATTTTGGTAATGGAATTACAAAACCAAGCGGCCCTATTTATGGAATTTATCACAAAGATATAGGATTATTACCAAATTATGCTGGACATGTTCCAGGTGAAACTTTAAGGTACAATTTTTTTTTTAATTTCATCAAAATTTGTACAATTTTTTGTTTAAACATTTTTTTAAGATTTGGGAAAACATTTGGTAAAGATACGATTAATGCTAAACAATGGTTACGTAAAAATTAAATGTATGTATATTAATTAAAGTCAAATTGATATATAATTTATGGTTTTTAATTTATTTAATAAAATTCATTTTATATATAAACGCGAAAACGCCTGTCTTGCAGGACGTGCGTCAATCCTGAAGCGCAAATTTAGTTACGTATTACAATCGCAATCATTTTGTCCAGTACATGAACCACCTTGTTGAAATCCCAATAGAAGACAATAAAATGTACAGCCAGCGTTACCAAGTCCGACCATAGAAAGAGATTCACAAGTTAATCGTTGGCCTATATTGTCGACGAAACTTCCGATATTCAATAATAATTGACGAAATGGTCGTCTAGTATTTCGGCCGAAAGTTTTTTGAAACGTTTGAATTAATTCTGTTTCGAGAAAGAGAAATTTACAAATAAAAACAAAGTAAACAAATTATTGTACCTAAAATATCGGTCAAATCAATTTGATGAGTGCCATTTGTTTCGGCTGCAACAACTTCCAAAATTTGTAATAAATTTATAATGAACAAACAAAAAATTAACGATAAAGTTAACAGCTTCATTGTTACCTCATTAATGAAGAGTTCCAATTTTTTCCGGAATATATATATTCATTGAATAATTATATTTTCTGACGATAAGAAATGAATTAGGGCAAATAATAACTAATTAGTTAATTTTTTAAAAAATATAATTTATTCATAAAAAATAATATAATTTACTTAACTACGGAACAAGTGATTTCCCAAAGCACCTTGGTGTAAAACGAAACAATAACAAAAAAAAAATACTACATTTCTCCTTAGGAGAGAACAATTTGTGTTGTTTTTAAAAAAATACCCTCATGGAATTAATTATCGTAATCTTTTAAAGCGTTTTAAATAAATTAAAAATAAATCACACACCAGCTACGTCTAACATTTTATTAATATCAATTATTTTTTCACGAGCTTTTCCGCGTTTTTTACCTTCTTCAATTTCATATTTATCAATTTTTTGCCACCGATCCCATGTCACAATTGATTTTCCTTGAATATCTAAGCCACTTTTAGATTCATCAATATTTATTTTATTCTGCTGAAAATCTTGCAAAATACAATTTGCAACAGAAAAGGCTCCATTCATAGTTGTTAGAATTACACCTTGAGGACCAGTTGCCAACCATCCGGCGACGTATAAACCGTTGTCATAAATTTTATCATTATTTTGTGATTTAAGAACTCGTCCTTTTAATTATATTAATTTAAAAAAAATATATAAAAACTTAATTAATTTTTCTTACCATTTTCATTATTAACAAATCCTTTATTTTCGTTGAAATTTATGTCTTTATCAACAGAAATCGATTTATATCCAATACTTCGTAATATTAAATCTGATGTTAAAGTTTCTATTTTAGATGTTGGAATTGCAGAGTTATCTTTAAGTTCATTAATAATTAATTCAATTTGATTATTATTTATAGATTTTGGTGATCTTAAAAATATTGGAAGAAATTGTTTCTTTTGTTGTGTTATATTATTTTGTGATTGTAAACTAGTCAACATTAGTTCCGTAAGACGTTTACGTGGCCTTTGTAGATTCGATACAATTTCTGGAATACCGCAGAAATCCTCCAGTCTCCATATTGTATTTACATTTGGTAATTTAAGCATTTCTCTCAATTCTTTAATTGTAAATGCAGCTTGAAGTGGGCCACGTCTTCCAATTAAATATACTTTTTCAATTTTACTTCGTGATAATGTTTCTAACGAATACTCGGTAATATCTGTAGTCTTAAATTAATTAAGAATTTTATAAATAAAAGTTAAATTTTACAAATTTTGTTTTCTTACCTTTAATTTATCCACCGATGAAAGTAATATTCGAGCAACATCTATTGCAACATTTCCTTGTCCTATTAATGTTACAGTATTACAATTTAAATTGGGATTAAGATTTTCAGCTCCTGGTAAACCATTATACCATGCAACAAATTCTCGAGCTGATATCACATTTGTAGTATTTTCATTTGGTATATTTAATTTTCGATCTTCATTGGCTCCATATGTTAATAAAATAGCATGATAACGTTCTCTTAAATCGTTCAATGTAAAATCTTGTCCCAAACATAAATTACCTAAGAAACGAAAGTTTTTATTTTCCGCCGTTTTTGAAAATGTATTAATAACATTTTTCACTTCAGGATGATCTGGGGCTACACCAAATCTATAAATGATTTTTATATATATATATAGAAATCACTTATTATATGTATGGAAACTCTACCTTACTAGACCAAAAGGAACAGGAAGTCTGTCGACAACATCAACATAACACTCAGGCAGATTTTTCAAAAGATACTGGGCCGCATAAAATCCAGCTGGGCCTGAGCCAATTATACAAATTCGTTTTTTTTTAATATCACTTATATTTGTACTAAATGGTATACTATATGTTTTTAAACTTTTATTTTTAATTAACGTTCGAATTATATTCATTATTAGGAAAATTGGAAAAAAAATTCTAAAATTTGATTAGTTTGAACGACAGCTGATTAAAGTTCAGAGTACGATATTCTTTGATTAAAGAGAACAGGATAAGCTAAAACTCGTTTTTACGATATCTGTGTAAGCATTTTTTTTGACAACGAAGTGTCAATTTTGGAGAGGGAAAAAATTGCATTTCTTTAATTTCTAATTTTTAGTTCCTTTCGAATTCCAAACAAAATTATTTTGAGTTAAATAATTAAACTTAAAAAATTTGTAAAATAAAATGTTTAGTTTCTGGGTGTAACAGCTAACAACATCGAGATCATTGGGATCCAAAATTTGTCAAATTTCACACTATCGAAAAACTTCGAAATTTTATAAAATGTGAGGACTAACCGTTATTTTTACTTCGAAAATAGAAAATGATGAGCCGGATTTTCGTAAGAAAACTCCCGTCGAAGTTATTGGGCTGAAATTTGTAGCGTAAGTTAATAACGATAAACCTTACAAACACCTAAAATATTAGGCCTGATAATGCACCGTTTCTTATTGCTTCTTTCCATAGAATGGGAATAAATCTTTGTGATGCTAAAAAATTGTGACCTCTATATTTTGAGATCTCTCCTGAGTTCAAAACACCTACTTTTAGTAAATATCAATTCGTCTGTCTGTCTGCCTGTCTGTTAGCTTACACGATTTCTATCCAACCCATTATTCGAATCGATTGGTTGATTATTATAAGGAATATTTATGAAATTTGAAACTAATTTTTATCTCGGAAACCTCTTAACTGATTATAATGAATTTTAGAACATTGATTTTTTACATAATTCTATTGAAGCAGATTTAATTTTATGAGGATCGGGAAATAACACCATAAAAAGGACCAAAAAGTACGTAATCCCGATTAAAACTTCAAAATTCAACTGAAATCATTTCTTTTGGTTTATATTATATTTTTGTTCCAAAGTTTTATCGAAAAAGGATAATAAAGGACATGGAAAACTATTTGATCAATGTAAGTCTTAACATTTTAAAAAGGACGAAATATGCAATATGTATTAATTTATTTTAATAAAAACATTTTACAAATCTATAAAAATTAATTATTTAATATTAAATAAGAAGTTTGAAAAGAAAAAATTTCAATTACAAAAAAATTGTTTTTTAAACTTTAAATTATATTAAATTTTTGATTTTTCACTTAGGGATAATTTCGATGTATTTTGAATCGCTTCTTTAAAAATTTTCAAAACTAAATCAACTTTTTCAATAGTCGCATTCTCTCCCATAAGTCCGATACGAAACACAACTCCAGCTGTTGGTCCTAATCCGCCACTAATTTCCAAAAAGTATCTATAAAAAAAAAAAATTCATTTAATTCCATTACTTTTTACGTTCCCAAGAGAAATTCTCTCATACTTTTTCATTGCATATTCTACAACATTTTGGCAATCAACACCTTTAGGCACTTTAATAGTATTAATCGTTGTTAGTCGATTTGAAGGATCTGGAACAAACATGTCTAGGCCCATATCTTCTATACCTTTTTGAAAACGAAAGGAACATTCTTTATGACGTCGTATCAAAGCATGTAAACCCTGTGAACATGCAATTGCAATAGCTTCCCGTAAACCATACAAAAGTGTCGATGAAATTGTATGATGATAACATCGTGGACGATTAAAACAACCCCAATAGTCTCCCAATACATTTGCATCCCAGTAAAAAACTTTAACACGTGATTGTCGATTATTGATTCTTTTCATAGCACGTGGACTAAATGAAATTGGTGTTAGTCCGGGTGGTGCTCCTAGAACTTTTTGTGATCCCGTATATGCAACATCAATTTTCCATTCGTCCATATAAAATTCGGTACCACATAATGAGGCAACCGTATCAACAACAAATAGACAATTATTTTTTCGACATATATCACCAATTTCTGAAAGATTTTTTTGTAAAATTCCTGTCGATGATTCACCCTGTGTTATAAAAAATAATTTCGGATGATGTGCTTCGAATGCTTCTTGAATTTCTTCTATTGTTATTGGTTTGCCATAATGTGATTCACATAAACGAATATCAGCACCATAACGTTTAGCCATTTCAGCAGCACGATGTCCCCAAATTCCTGTACTACCAATCAAAGCGACATCGGCATCTTCAAGTAAATTACAAAGTGCTGCTTCCATTCCGGCATGGCCGGATCCACTTACGCACATTGTAGCATTATTTTTAGTTTGAAAAAGATACTTTATTCCGTCTTTGACTTCATCCATAATCTTAATAAACAAAAAAAAAAAATGGAAGAAAAGAATTAGTATTTTTACATATGTAAGCTTTCCGAAAATATGTACATATATGGAAATATATGGGAATCTCCTGTATACACCCAATTCTGTTTTTACACGTTTTTTTTACACGGTTTTGTCTGGAACGTATCTACCGTGTAAAAACCGAATTAGGTGTATTTGTTTTTTAGATTTACATAATTAAAATTGTTTTTTAATTTAAATTTTAAAATATTAGTTTGTTTTTTATTTAAAAAAATAAATAAATTGATACAGAAAATAGGTCATCGCAATACAATGAACTCTAAACTTGAAAACAGAAAAAAAATACTTAAGAATATGGAAAATTTGGCTACGATTTTAAGACAAAATGAAAATAAAAATTTAATTAAACTTGATATATGTTTTTTATTACAGAAATTGGAACTGATAAGACCTTATGTAAATAATTGGACTCGATTTTAAATGTTATTTACAAAAAGTTTCTATAATTGAGAACATAAAAACATCGTAAAACAAAAACATAGGCTTGAAAATTTGAACTGAATCTTTAAATTTTGAGGAAAAGAATCATGTATCCCAAACATCACAAAAATTGTGACTAATTTGGACATCTGAATTTGAGTTGGGACAACTGAATTTTCTATTGTCACAACTTAAATTGTGTTGCTACAACTAACACTTAGTTGTCACAACTAGACAATAACTACACAATTGTTATGTCTGTAGTATCTTTTTATTCGCCCCTTTCAAGACATGTAAATACTTGAGTTTTTAATATTTGAAGTGTAACCTCCATCAGGAGCTCTCCGTTTGCACATTTCAAGTACTATATACTTCAACATTAAGTTTTCAAGTAGTTACACGTTCTTGAAAACTGCGGGAGAGTCCACAATCTCTGACGAACAATATTCTTCAACATTAGCTGTTCCAGAACTTCAATGAATACAAGAAGCTTGAAGCAGTTAAATCATTAATTATCTTCAAAAAGATGATGATTGCTTCGTGGATTATGCCTACTGGGGATACCGCGGTGAAAAATGCGCCCTATTACTCTACCTCTACGGTGGTGTGCAAAGGGGTAAAGTATAAGAGTAAAAAATTAATAAACAGCGAGAAATTTCGTTCAGAAATAAAATTTTCCAAGAAATTGTTGAAAATGCTCACTTTCTACGCACTGTAGCTTCAAAACTATAAACTTTAGAAAAAAATGTGTTAAGCAAAAAATGTAGAGAATTGTACGCTCTACATTTTTTATACGAACCTCAATTATCGTATCTCGCACCAGTAACGAGATAATCGCGAAAAAGCGATTTTCCACCGCTTTAACCCGGTGTGGGGGTGCGAGCGGCACCCCCCCCCCAAGGTCGAAAACTTGGAATTTTCAATAACTCACGTAACTGAAGAATCATGCCAAATATAAAGTTTCCTATACCTTTTGCAAGGTAAAAGTACCCATTGACTGGGCTATTTGTATAGAACCAGAAATTTAATGGGCTAACCTACGAATTCAAAAAATTGTTGAAAATTGTATTTTAATTTGTGTTCTGTCCTCAGAGAAACCTATCTTCCGAATTTCCCGTATATACAATAGATTGTACGGAACCAGAGATATTAGATGTCATGCATACAAGAAGTTAAATAAAACTATTTAAAAAACAGATGAATGAATTCAAAAGCAGAGACATATTTGATGTTTCCCTTTTAAAAAATAAACTGGGACATTATTTTAAAATGTTTTTTCAGCTCTCGACTATATCAACTTTGTCAACACTGACTAACTATGTTACAATTACAAAAAAAAAAAAAACTATTCAAATTATTGATAATTTAAATTTCAAAATAAAATAGCAGAAAAAATATTGAATAGACAAGATTTGAAGTCAAAGACCTAATAAAATGTAAATATGCAATTATTGTGTCCAAAGTCTAAAAAGGAAATAATGAAAAAGAGTTTGTTGTATATTTTCCAAATGAATCACAATTTACTATCAAATTTAGAATCAATGAACAATAAAATTATAAGTAATTATAGAAACTAACCTCCAGACATTCAGGATGTAGAGGCCCTAGGATAGGATTCGACAATGCATCTAAAACACGCGGTGAACAATTTGATGGTCCTGGTCCTACAAGGGTTTTATTTGGTACCAATAATGGTTTTTTTAAACTTTCTGGAGGTTGTATTTCCATTTTCTTTATTTAATATTTTTATATTGTTCACTTTCTTTTTTGAAACAATTTATAATTTTTATTTGAAATATTTTTATTTATTTATTTCTTTTTTTTTGTATTAGCACAATTTTTTAGCACTGATCACTTTAAGTCCAAATTATAAACTAAAATAATTTCTAGATTCCGGATTTTATATTAAAATTAATCTGATTTTGGTGTTTTTCTTTTTTTTTGAAAAATTTCCATATCAATTGTTGTGGTTTTTCTTTTTTCGTAATAAATCTAATATGATAAGACGATTTTACTTTTTTTTAAAAAACTTTTTTATGTCCTATGGTAGAAATGGGACTTGTGGTTAAAAAAGTTAATAAAAAAAAATTTATAATATATCATAATTATAGTATTTTATCTGCAGAACTTTGATTCCTGTTCTACGAATCTTCCCTGGGTACTAACAACACTATAAGTCTATTCTGCAAATTTTATGAAAAACTAAAAAAACGGAAAAAGGTTTATGAACAGGCCTATTTTTTTGCACTATTTTTGGATGCATTTTAATGAAATTTAACATACTATCGTATATTTGTGTATAAGAAACGTAACTTAAATGAAAAGACTCCACAAATTTTCCAATTAAATTTGAAAAACGAACAAAAAAACGACAAAACTTTGTGGTCACTCTAGTTTTTGATTTGTAACTTCGCTGCTACTTGGCTGATTTTGCTGAAGTCCAATACTAAATCAAGTTAAGGAATAACTAACTCATATTGTAAATTTCATTAAAATCGGACAACTTGATTTTAAGTTATCTTGTGCACGACATGCATAAATCGATATAATTTTTGATTCTTTAGACATCTATAGCCCTAAAACCGTTCTCCGAAGATTATTTGCATGCGTTACAAATGTAGTGACAATCCTAATATACCCTCTGGTAGTATCTACCATAGGGGATACATATAATTTTTGAATATATCGATGTATTTAATTAAATTGATACATTGTTCAATTTCTATATGGATTTTGTAAGGCATGTGTTGTATACAATAAAGGCAATGATATTCTTCATTTTTAAGATTTCTGTTATCAGGGAAATTGATTAGCTTTTTCACGACCTTCGAAAAGAATAAGAAAAAAATTAAGATTTAAACTGAAAATCGGCATATAGCCGATTTTTTGATGATCTATGGCAGAAATGGGATAGAAAAACCGTCAAAACTTAACTTTGTTTTTCATTTTTCAAATTTGCTTTAATGCACAAGTAGCCTAGGTTCTAATAGTATACAAAATTCTGTACATTTTTGTCAAATCTGTATATTATAATAGTTTCTAAAGTACCACAAAAAAAGTTTAAGAATAGGCTTATTTTATTCTACAACTATTTCTTTCTCCATTATCCTTACACCGATTTTAGTGAAATTTAACATATTATCGCCTAATTATGTAGTCAATGTATACAAATAATTTAAACGAAATTGCTTCACAAATTTATCGATTAAATCTGAAAAACTATCAAAAAACAACAAAACTTTCTGGTCACGCTGAAATTTACCTAATAACTTCGCTCCCCCTAAATCGATTTTGCTAAAATGCAATACCAAATCCAGTTAAGGAATAACCAACTCACATTGTAAATTTCATCTAAATTGGATAACGCGTTTTTAAGTTAACTTGTACACGGACGGGAATACATAAATCAGTAAAACTTTTGATTTTCTGGTAGTACCTACCATAGTGCATAAAAATGCAAATATATAATTAAAAATTGCCCTTTTTAATAAGAAAATTGTATTTTAATAACTGGAAAAACTGATTATCATGAACTACGACGCATGTGGATTGAACTTATCAAGTTTAAAGTACATTTTTTTTTTAATTAAAAAAAAAAGAATATTAGATGATTTAGATTACTGGAATTTTTTTTTTATTAACTTAATTGATAGAAAATTTTCTCATGCGGTTTTAAAGCGAATTATCCAGAAAGTTTACTAATTTAATCATATTTCTTCAATGTGGTTATGATTTCCGAATTTTTGAAACCAAATTTTTCTATTTTTATATTCTTTATCTCCTTCTGAAATAGCCAACTAAGAAGTTCCAACATTTTAGTAAATATATTATTATCATGTGCAATTTTCTAAATTGACTATTTTTAAATATAAAATCGATCTCGTTTAACCCAATGACTTAATCTGTAGACAATTTTTTATATTATTTTAAAGGTCAGATCCGCTTAACGTTAAAAAGAAAGCTACAACTTCATTCAGGGTTAAATAAAATCGTAATTTCAAATTTATTTCTCTCAGAGACTATTGGTGAAAATAATACTAATTCTTTTTTTTTGCCAAAAGGTACATTTATTAAGAGTTTGAACAAATTATAGAATGAAAAAAAGATATGGCTGCTTTTAGATGAGATATTTTCGAAGCGTTAGGCTGAAGAATGTCCTCCTTCAGCTCAAACTGTTCATTTAAAAAAACAAAAAGGATTATTTAAAACCAGACTAGCGAAGGGTTGTTGACCATTTGCTGATTTTAAAAAGCTTCCTCTCTTACAATATGAGGACGAATTGAAGTACAAAAATGAAATTTCCATGAAAAAAGTTGTCGTTTTTACTAATTATTGAAAAATAAAGGTCGTTTTAAAAACAAAAGTAAGATCATCAACGGCGTCTAAATTTCTTCTTACCATATTTTGTGAAAATTTTAAAATAATCTATGAAAAATATGTTTAAAGTTTCAATGTTGTTCTTGGACTTACTTTGCTTCCCTGATAATTCTACAGATATTGATGTGAACTTTTGGGGACAGATTCTTGGAATTTAGAGTTTTTAAAAAAGTTTTAAAAATAGAAATTTAATTTTATTTTCTAGGTAGATGTAGTCTCTTAAGGTTTGAAGTAAGTTTATTGAACGCACGAATTTGCTTCTTTCAGGAGTGGTATCGCGTAATTCGATTGAGATTAAATTGAATCCAAAATACATGACGATTGCTATACATTTTCGGTACGATTGATTTGTGCCAAATCGAGTTAAATGATTCCTCTCCAGAATTCTATAACTTATAATTCCAGATATGCCGATGTCACCTTTTTCTGGATAAATGCGACTTCTTAAGAAGAAAAGATAGACTATGTGTTATTGTTGTTTTGTTCAAAGCTAACCAATCAATTAAACAAACAATTTATGGAATTATTTGTACAGGTTTAAAAAAATTGTAACACAACAGTAACTTGTCAGCAAAAGGATACAAGATGCTATCAGAAATAATACCTTCAATAACCTAAAAGGATAAAATAAAAACAATTATTGATGCACTTTTAAATAGCGGTTTATCGTGCTTTTAGATAGAAAATTGCAATTTGAATTAAAATGTTCACCTAAATATATGCAATTTGTAAAACGTATAAGTAGCAAGCGTAATCCTAATATCTAAGAAATTAGTTTATTTTTTCTCTTACCACTTTTACAAAAAAATGATTGGTTCAAAACTATTAAGATTTTAATTAAATTTATTTATTCCCTTTCTAGATATACGTTTATTTATTATTTATTTATTTAAAATCATTGTATTTCTTACGGTAAAATTAGTCAATGACGCGTTCATTGTATGCACTTCATTGTGTTTTCACCTTTATTTTGCGAGAACTGTCAAAACTTTACTTTTAAATCATAGTGGTGTCGTGACGTCAAGCACATAGTACAGGTTTATGTAATTTCTTATTTTTACGGGAAAATTAAAAAATCATAATTAAAATATAAACATAAAAATTCATTGTGTTATATATTTTTGAAAAAAAATAAATATTTCATTCGTTCACAATAAAGTTTAAGGAAATTTAAGGTTATGTTGGTGATAAGACAAATGTCTCCTGCGAAGATCACAAACAACACCCGCAACGACTAAACACATAAATTGTTAAAAATACGCTTTTCATTTTTATGTTCAATTCTCATGTGAAGCTTATTTAAATTTAATCGCTTATAAAAATTATTATAATAATATTTATTTATGTAATGTAAAAGATTTCTGACAATTTTGGTTGGTGAACGCTTGTGAGTTTTTGTTTATAAAATCTGTGGCAATATAGTGTTATTAACAATAGTATAGGATAAATATAACTTTTAAAACCATTCTAAATTTTTTTTACAGCGTTTTTATGTTATAATTTGGTCTTCTTAAAATATTTTCGGAAACATAAAAAAGTGAAAAATGGTTACTTGGAATGTAACACGTCGTAATGTTCGAATATTGTTAGTCGGTGATCAAGGCGTTGGTAAAACATCCCTAATTTTATCTCTAGTTAGTGAGGAATTTCCGGAAGATGTTCCGTCCAAAGCTGAAGAAATCACAATTCCAGCTAATGTTACACCAGAACAAGTTCCGACAAATATCGTTGATTATTCTGGTATTAGAATTTTTTTTTATATTACATATATTGATTTTTAATGTTAATTAAATACATTTAGCAGCGTTAGAACAAAGCAATGAAACCTTATCAGAGGAGATACAAAAAGCGCATGTTGTTTGTGTTGTTTACGCGGTTGACGATGATGAAACCCTAGATCGAATCACATCCCATTGGCTTCCATTAATTCGAAATTGTTGTAGTACAGATCAAAGAAAACCGGTTGTATTAGTTGGCAATAAAGTGGATCTGGTGGAATACTCAACAATTGATGTATAAAATTTCAATTAGACATTTGATATTAAAGTATAATCATAATTTTTTGTATATATATATATAGAATGTTTTAACGGTCATGGAAGATTTTCCAGAAGTTGAAAGTTGTGTTGAATGCTCTGCGAAGACTTTACACAATATTTCCGAGATGTTTTATTACGCTCAAAAAGCAGTTCTTCATCCAACATCTCCGCTTTATATTATGGAAGAACAAGATGTAAGAAAACTTAAATATATTTCTAAAATCATAATTTAATATTTGAATTACGATTTTTCAGTTAACACCTGCCTGCAAGAAAGCATTAGTTCGAATTTTTAAAATTTGTGATATCGATGGCGATAATTTACTTAACGATTACGAATTAAATTTATTTCAACGTCGATGTTTTAATACACCATTGCAGCCACAAATCTTAGATGAAGTGAAAGCCGTAATACTCAAAAATATTCCCGATGGAATATACAATGATGCAGTAACTTTAAAAGGATTTTTATTTTTACATTGTCTTTTTATACAAAGAGGTCGTAATGAAACCACATGGGCTGTACTTCGTCGGTTTGGTTATAATGAAAATCTAGAGATGTGTAAAGAATATTTACAACCGACAATTAAAATTCCACCTGGTAGCAGTACAGAACTATCTCATCGTGGACAACAATTTCTTGTAGCTTTATTCGAAAGATATGATCGTGATGCTGATGGAGCACTATCACCCGAAGAACACAAAATGTTATTTAGTACATGCCCAAATGCGCCCTGGTCATATTCTACAGATATTCGTAAATCGTGTCCAACAAACGATAATGGTTGGGTTACATTGCACGGATGGATTTCTCGTTGGACGTTAATGACACTGATTGATCTACCAAAAACTTTGGAATATTTAGCATATTTAGGTTTTAATGTTCACGAAAATGAAACTCAATTAGCAGCTATACATGTCACAAGAGAACGTCGTATTGATTTGGCAAAACGACAAAGTAGTCGTTCAGTTTATATGTGTCATGTAATTGGACAGAAAGGTGTTGGAAAAACAGCTCTTTGTCGTGGATTTCTTGTTGAAGATATGAAAAGTATTATCAACAAAGAATTTCGTACAAATATTGTGTACTGTATAAATACGGTACAAGTTTATGGACAAGAAAAACATTTAATACTTCGTGATATCGATGTAAAACAAGTTTTGGATCCATTACAACCACAAGAAGTTAATTGTGATGTTGCCTGTTTGGTTTATGATAATTCTAATCCAAAATCATTTGAATATATCGCAAGAATCTATATAAAATATTATGCTGAAAGTAAAATTCCCGTAATGGTGGTTGGATCCAAAGGTGATCTGGAAGAAATTCGTCAAGATTACTTATTACAACCGGGTGAATTTTGTCAAAAATATAAACTTTTGGCACCTCATATGTTTAGTTTGAAGAATAATAAAAAAGAATTGTACACAAAATTGGCTACAATGGCTGCATTTCCGTAAGTAATATTTTTGTTTTTATTTAATTTCTTATAAAATAAAGGATTATGCGGTGATTGGGGGCAATATTAGTTAGGTTCAACGTAGTTGAGGGTTTTTTTTTTTTTAAATGCAAGTTCCCAGTTGCTGCTATTCTCCCTTCATCTAAAATTTTTTTTATATACATTTTTTAATTATAAGAATAATTTTTTAATATAAAATTTCTTTTTTTTTTCTATCTATTTCGAATATACTTTCTTTTTATTGATTTTCACGTTTTATGCTGCGCCAATCAATAATTTATAGTCGTTTCCAAGCCGCTTGGATATTATTTTACAAGCACAGGTTGGTACAGCTGTGGGAAACAGCGTAAGTGTGAATTTTATTGATAACCATAATCAAAAATTTTGTTTTTTTTTTTTTCTATTCTATGAATTCAACAATGTAACTAAAAATGCAAAAACTATTTTTGTACTTAAAAACATTTTTGTCATTTATGTTTTTCCGTTTTGCATGTTATTAGAATTTGGATTATTTCTTTAATTTCTTGAAAAAAAAGGTAGTTTGGTGTTTCTTTCTTAGGAAGGATTTGTTTTAAGAAATATTTTTTTGAAAACAATTCTTTTGTAATACTATTATGGAACTTTTCTAGAATTAACATTAATAAGAACCTTCATAAAAAAAATATCTTTTCGATTTTATGAAGTTTCTCTCAATCGGACTGTAGTTAGAAATACAGGTAAACTTGGTTAATTACATTTTTTTTTTGGGTTTGTTTAATACAAAACATATTAAGTTTTACCTGTCCCGGTAAAATGAAATGAAAAACAATCTTATGTAAATTTTTACTTGTTTTTAATTATTTATTATCTATTTTCTGCATGCCAATAAATCAAAATTAAACTTGTTTGAATAACCAAAATGCATACAATAGAGTTTCCAACTTATGGAATCTGATTTGGTTACGTCTGCACACGTAATGTAATTAATAGGATTTGTTAAAACTCTGTGTGATATAAAAATGCATATATTTACAGTCTTTTTTACAAATCCTATTAAAAAAAACAGCGCTGCAAAGCTGTAATCGTACCAAAAATTTATACACAAAATATTACATGTGGTGTAAACACATGTATTTCTAACTTTCTATTTTTAAAATCATGTCAATTGGAATAATACTCCCATCCTAGTTTATAATGCAAATTCTTCAATATTGTTTTAAGTTCTATCCAATTTAATTGTTACAAAGATAACTGGATAACGTACTGTAAGCTTGGTTTTGTTGAAAAGAGTGTTCAAGTTCCGACAGACTAGGATAGTTTATTCAGATTCAATTTTAGTCTATCGTGTTTAATTGGATTTAGAAATACAATATCTGAAAGATGGTCAGGGTGTGTCTATTTTCGAACTCAGTCGAGTTTACTCGTATACGGAAATATCCTAAATAGATTCGAGTTTTACAAAATCAATCGTATGCGAGCTATGCGAGTGAATTCGTGTCTCGCTAATACGGAAATCACTCAACTGCTTTTAGCCAACTAACCAGCTGAAAATGAATTCTTGGCTACGGAAATGTGTTTTTTTACAAACCAAAAATTTAATGAATTTTTTTTTACTTTTCCTGAGTTTTTGTACTTAGTCATTTTCCAAAAATAACTAATTACTTATAAACAACAAAAATAAAATAAAAATAAAATTTTTAGTTTGGTTTTGAATTTATTACGATGATTCCCGGAAAGGCCCTTTGTTTACTGGCAACGTCTCAAATATTTCTATTTCAATTCTTCAATTTTGAGAAATCTGGAATTATTGTTTCTCCTTATAAGTTGGGTATCAAGAATGATAACCATTTCTTCTTACGTATATACTCACATAATTCAAAAATGTCCAGTAAAATATTCACCATAGTCGAGTTTCATTATTTTATATTGACCTCTTTCGTATACGAAACTTTTGGTACGAGAATACAACATATTAAACTGGTATGAATACGAATTGAATTGAATAAACTTAATTAAGTTTGAGCATAGGTCTTTAGATATCCTAGTTTGTTCCAAGTTTTACTTTGTAGAACAACAAAAAGGTAACAAATATTTTTATACAAAACTTATAAAGTGTATTAATTCCAAACTGATTGAATAACATTATGTTAACTAGTGTTCCTTGGTGGTTTTTACAAATGACTAAGATGTTTTGAATTTATGATGAGATCAAATCCTTCACACGTTTTTTATCATATTAAAATCGTGATAACTAGTATGAAAATATTGCTCCATTTTATATTCTCTCTTTAGTATAAGAAGATAATTTCGAGCACGACTTTATTTGTTTTTCCATTTATTTTATATGAGATCAGTTTCGACAAAAACTATTAATTAGTTTCAATAATTATTATAGTTATCATGTGCTGCACAATGGACTGAATTTGTGGTCTAAGTGCTGGGAGTGACAATAGACATTACTCCAAACATCAAAATCAATCAATAGCTATTATGTAGTGTTAGCGTTTTTCGATATTTATAAACTAACTCTAACTAAAAAATCTTTTTAAATTATGCATGCTTTCTTTTATTACTAATTTTTTCGCTTTATATGAATTTTTTTTCTTTTAAATATATTTGATATCATTTAAAATATAAATTATTAATTAAAATTCAGGCATTTAAGACAATTTGGACTAATGACGGAAGATCCAATGATTTGGTGGAAAGCAGGACTTGGATTAGCAGCAGCCACAGTTATTGGATTTTTTGTATTAAAGGCCTTTCATAGTTCATCATCACATGTACGATAAATTCAAAATATATATTTTGAAATTAATTAATTTTTCTACATATTATATTTATATATAAATATATAAATATTATAATTAATTTTCTTCCAAAATATTCTATTTTATTGGAAAAAAGAATTAGTAATATAATATTCTTAGAGCAGCCTATATTTAAAGAAATATCTACAAAAAAAAAAAAAACGAAAGCAATTTTTGTAAATAAATAATTTCATGAAATAATTCTAATTATAAAATTTTGAATAATATTAATTAGAAAACATATTTTATCGATTATTTTATTTTCTAAACATTTTTTTTGAATACAAATTAATAACCTTTTTTTTAAATTTATATTTTTTTACCAGAAAAATTTATTTTCTTTTTAAATTTTTTTGGTTGCGATTTATTTTTTCTTGATTTTTATATCAAATCTGAAATAATTTTTTAAAATTTTCTTTTTGAATTCTTGATTATACAATATTTAAAGAAAATTATATACAATAAAGAGAAGAAAATGCAAATGTTGTAAATATCAGTGCAATAAATTTATTAATTCTAAAAAAAAAAAACGAAATAAAAATTTTCTTTATTTTATTTTCTTATATCCTAGACAGATCTCCGATTTTAATTATCAATATTGCCCAAGGTCATTAAAACTGGATAATGACCTTTATTTACGTAATATCCTAGACAGATCTCCGATTTTAATTCTCATTAATGCCCAATCGGTCATTAAAACTCGATAATGATCTTAATTTACGTAATAATGATCAATTTTAAGTATCTATTTCAAGCATCATTATTGTTTTAATTATCAAATAAAATTGTGAAGAGGTCCCAAATTTTCGCTTCACACTGTTTACAGGGCCATCTACATTTGAACATTTTAAAAATTTCATGTGATTTTGACATGTTTTCTTGTTTCACATAAACTTAAAAGGAGGAAAAATATTTATTATTCTAAAAATTTATTAAAATTTATTAAAAACAATTTAAAAAAATTAATTTTATTGAATCAAAATGAATAAACATTCTATTCTGCAAATTATAAACAAAATAGTAATTTTTTGAACCTTTTGGAATGACAAGAATAATGATCATTGTGAAAAAAAGAAGATGTGTCATGGGTGTTCCAGAAGTATCATTAAAAAATAATTATTGTAATTAAAATCAGAGATCTGTCTAGACTCTGGAGCATTATACCTAATTAATATGAGCTTATTTTTATAGAGAGCAATTTGATTACCTGCTAAATTTAAGTAATTTTACCGGAACATAATGCAAAACTTAAAAAGATAATTTGGGTCTCTATTATGACGTTTACATGGCGACTTCAAAATTGACTTAAAAATCAGCTTCAAATTGACAAACGGCTTGCCAACAAATTTTTTTTTTATGTGCTTTCGTCTCTTTTATACTCGATTTTAAATTTTCAAGTCGATCGGCCCATATATTTGGTTTCTCGATTTGATATTTTGAAATACAAAATTTCTATTATCTCGACAAAGACTTTAAAAACCAAATGTGGGCTCGGGTTTACATGCAAATTTTAAGTAGATCAGAAAAATTTTTCTGATCGGGATCGACTCCAGTCGGTTTGATATCGATCTAGGTTTACATGAACGATTTTTGGATTGAAGTTGACTTCAAGTAGATCATGTAAACGCCATATATTATTTGAAAAGGGTAACAAGTGTGAAACAACAAAATATATTTAAGTTTATACTAGAGCCGTTTACTAATTAGATGGACTAATAATGAAGTACATATTTCTATAGTTTAAAACTAGCTTTATATTTTAAAACATAATCTTCTAAATCTTAAACACATTTTATTTCGCGATGCTATAAAACTTTTATCTCATCACAAAAGCGATTTTCCTGCAAAATACTAGCCCTATAGCTGACTCGAGCAGCTTCATTATTTGTTGAAAAACTCTTTTCATTTTAGGGAGTAATATAGAACGAAAAGCAAATGTATTTAATTATAGAATGATTTTTAAAAAATCTGTGCGAAAAATAGTGTTTCTTGTTTAATATGTTACAATGTTTTTTTGTGGACAAGAACAGTGTTCATCTTGGTTGCTAGTACTATCATGTTTAAATTCAACTACTCGATTTATAAAAAAATTCCCTAATACGGCCAATAGTAGTCGAATTTTCATGAAACATGGAATATACATTCAGGATATGACAACTGAAAAGATAGGATATGACTCAACTCGGTGATCGGGTTCTGGGGTCGCCAAAATATAAAAATGCTAATAATTCGGTTAAATTGAAATTTACTTTCATATTCTAGAAATAACAAATCGCAGATACCAGCTAGTGTGGTGTATGAAACCACTGTTCTCGTATTAAAAATTTAAATTTTCATATATATTTTTGAATGTCTGAATTAAAGAAATATAATTTAAAGGATGAAATAAATCTATGATGTATTTCTATCTTTGAATATTTAGTATGAACATAATTTTACTTATAGCATAAACTATCTTCTAACTGTTATGGGATGACTTCTTAATAATATTTAATAATGGAAAACGACAATTATTTACGTTTCAACACACAAAATATGTATAGTTTAACATATTGATGATGAAGTAAGATTAAATAAAGTTTCACAATAAAATAAACTAAGTTGATTATTATAATTACAAAAAGTTTCATACATATTGTTTTGATGTAGATTTTTAATATTAATAATACAAAGAATATTATTAAAATCTTTGGATTGTGTAAGATCAGATAATTTCATTAATTCCTTTAAACCATTATCTTTTAGTTTCTTGAAAGTAATTGTTAAATCCTTATTAAATATCATTTCTTCAAATATGTTCGACCAAAAATACCATAAAATTGATATTGAAAAATGTGTTAAGATTGGTACTTTTTCAAAAACTAAAATTGATGATTCATAATTTATTGTATTATTAATAATTTTCGAGAAGAAATCTCTTTCTTCTTGATTATAATTACCTTTTAAAAAATAATTTTGATCATTCGAAGCATAAATAATTTCATATTTTTGTGGATTTTCTTTGGAATTCATTTGGCATAATGTTAAAAATTCATGTTTAATATTATTTTTATTATAAATTTCAATGATTTTATTAATTAAATGCATTACATAAATATGAACGAATAAGCTACTAGTAACATGTAAAATTGGTTTACCAAAATATAAATTTAAATCAATTAGATTTGATGATTTCTCAATTTCAACAGATTTCTGATTATATGGCCATAGAATTATTTGTTTGAATTCATCTAAATGTATTTTGAAAAGATTTAATTTATCTTTATCACTTTTAAGAGATGAACGTTCTGTATACGAACCAGAATAGATATTTGTATGAAAAGAATATTCAATTGTTGCATTTCTTTTGTATAAAATTTTTCTTATATTTGGAATTTTTTGAATTTTATAATATTTAAAATAAAAATTTCCAACTTGAAAACGTAATAATTTACAACGTTTCAATTCTTGTGGTGATTTATTATTATAAAAATGAATATTTGAATTTATAACATTAATTTGATAGCCCATAAATAATCTTGCACATTTTTCATGTTGTATTAAAAAATCATTTGGAATAAATTTTAGAGGAAATATTGGAATTATTCTTGTATTATTTTCAATTCGTTTTAATATAATTTTAAAGGATTCTTGAAAATTTACAGCATTTAATTTAAACCCGATACAAATAATATATATTTCGGAATTACCCTGTTTTGAGGTGGCTGGTTTGAAAACGTTAACTTCATTAAAAATACAATTAAGAAGATACATTAAACTTAAAGCGGTTGCTTCAAATATTGTGAACATTTTTATAACAAAACTACCGCCATCCCGTAAAATTCTTAATGCAGCACAAATTTCAGAATAATGTAAAGAATATACAACTTCTTCTTGACATTCTGGTGTTTCCATACAATCCGTAGAACCATCAGCTGTTACCAAATCGATTGGACCTAATTTTCGAATTTCCATTGCCATACTTTCAATATTTTTTAAATCCATAATATTTCCAGTAAAATCTTCACCAAAACACCATTTATCCAATGTATGCAACATAAAACGATCATCGATAACCATATTGCCTAACGGATTTCCTTCGTAGTATGGATTTAAAGTTGATGCTAACCAATTCCACTGCAAAAAAAATACAATTATGTATTATTACAATAAAAGAAATCGAACTTACTTCAACGTTATCTTTATAAGTCGATTGTAAATAATGATTTAAAGCAGCAATAAAAGCACCGGGAGCTTCGCAGAAATGGACCGTATTTAATTTAGGTCCTGTGACAATTGGAAATTGATTTAGGCATTCATAAAACTTACACCATGCAAATGTTACGAATTCAGCTTCAATATCTTGTTTCAACTTCCAAGGAATTCCACCAGCTGGATTCCGTTTTCGTGTGTAACAGCTCCAATCTTCAATCGGATAATCGTTTAGTTTGTTTTTCACAGTGTTCAATCGATTTTTCAAATCTTGTAAACTTTCGATCGAATACGATTCCGTAAAAAGTTCCTCCGGTTTGGGAATTGTCCATTCATAATCTTTACGAAATTGAAATTTCTTCTCAAAATAACTTTTTACTACACGTTTTGGGATATAATTTGGTTCGTTATATCTTCCATTTGATTCAGTTTCATCACTCGAAATACTCATTATCAAAATGGCCGCTATATGGTTATCAATACAGTCAGTATATTTTAAAAATTTTTGAGAAGAACCAGATTAATCGAAGCAATAAACCCTTAAGAAACGAATTGCAAATTTTTGGTACACATCTATCACTATTTATACATGTCAATGGAACAATTAATACAAATCCCGGCGAAATATTTCTTATATTTTTTGAAGTTTTCCTAAGATAAAACTACAATGGAAATTCGTAAATAAAGGTGAAGTTTGTTTACTACATGACAGCTCAATCAGCTGATTGTCACTGAAATTAAAAATAACCCAGAGGAGCGATTACAACTGCAATTGTCGAAGCTGTTTTCTCGCCTTTTTTGACAAATTTCCCTAAATTTTTAAAAAATATTGGAAAAGTAAAGGATGGCATGTCTTTTTTTTGATTTAGTCATGTCACAGCTGATTTACTTTAAACGTTAAATCCGGACATCCGTTATATTATTCAAACAGAAACTTTCCAATCGTATTCTCTCGACGGCCTTACCACACGGCTCCATACGACTTATTTCTAGACTTATTTTCAGTCGGACTGTAAAAAGTCTTGTGGAGACTGTAAAAATTGATCTTTTTTTCTGTCCGACTGAAAATATGTCTTGAAATAAGTCCAATGGAGTCGTTTGGTTATGTAGAGAAAAAAGAATTCGACATGTTATCTGTTTTTGAACTTAGAATAATTTAATTTTTTATACTATATAAAATTGTGGATGATAGACGCATTTTTCAAATTAAAAAGGAAAACAAAATTAAATTTGTGGTTAAAATTGAAACATATAGTATTTTGCATTTTTATAATAGTAATATTAACAATATTTAATATCCAAAATATGTTTCAATTTTAATAATAAATTTTTGACAATTTATATATTTATATTTATATTTCTTCTAAAATTCTTACTTTGATTGGCACTGGTCTTATACTAGAGGCACACATAGGGTATTCATACCATAGTTTAAGGATACCATGTCGTAAACCATATGTGTGTCGTCGAATACTAGCCGAATACCATTTCAACTACGTAGCATAAATCTGGTATTTAAATTCGAGAAAGTACGTGGTATTCCCTTTTTTACTTAATTTTTTCGGCCACTGTAATCTATTCTTTAGTGATTGTCGCGCCTTTTTATTGAAGCGGAAAATAGGGACTGGAATTTTGCAGGTAAGCTGAGCAATTGACACATGTTTACCCCTTTTTTTTTGACAATTTTATTTTTAAAAAATGGAAAAAGTAAAGAAAAAACGTCAAATTTTATCGGTGGATGAAACCTCAAAATTTATAGATATTTGGAGGAATCATATTGAGGATTTAAGGGGAGCGAAAAGAAATTCCCATATTCTCGCTGAAATGGCAGAATTTCAAATGTCAGACAAATACTATATTTGATGTGTGCCAACCCCTTTTTATACCATGGTACATGGCTATACTGTAGTATCGATACTAAGGTATGAATACCCTATGTCTGCCTCTACTATAAGATTTATTCAAAATTCTACGTAACATAGCTATAGACACAATTTATTCGATAGAGTTAAAGTATTGTATTGTTAATCGGGCATCCAGGCTCTTCGCTTTTTATGTTTTAGAACTCACGCCGCTGCCTTAAATTGAATACCTACATTTAAAATATCAACTAATATACTAAACCTAGGCATACTATTATCATAACTCAACATCGCCCTTGATTTCATCGTTTTCCAATTGAACAACATTTTTGTAGGCCGATATTTAAATACCAAATGCAAACAATAAAGTCATTTACATAAATTCTAAAGTAAACAGAGGTCTCATACGATTCAAACTTGAAAATAGTCAGTCAATTTAAATTCCCATTCTTAACTATTTCTGGGATTCAGTTTTTCTTATCATGCAGTGGCACACAAAGAAGTATCCTCCCCAAAAAAAATGGAAAAATCGTATAGATAGATGAAAAGAAATGATCTTAGCACGAGTATAGGTATATTATTTTGTATCCTGTCTTGTTGAAGCAATCGAAAAAGGATATTCGAAATGTGATTTTCCTGCCATCGTACCTGATACGCATACTACTTCCAACGGATGAATGATGTCTGAAGATGAATTTCTTTTTCATTTGATGAAAAAATTTTTTTTTCTTATGTTCATAAAGAAAATTTGATCCTATATAGTGCGGTAAAAAGGAAAAGTCTGATTTCTGCTTATTCGAGATTACTACTTAACTTGAGTTTCGAAGTGATTGAATTTTTCTACAGTCAAAGAAAAATGAACAATTTTTGTGAGGAAAAAATTGTAAACTTTTGATTTTTATGATGATGGCTTAGTTAAAAGAAAATTATATTTTTTTTCTGTTGGAAAATTATAGAATAATTTGAATTGAGAAAATTAAGTTTTACTAAAGGGAAAAAATTTGATTTGTTTTTTTTTGCTGTTATAAATTTACATTCTTTTGTGTGGAAAATTAATCGAATTTTACATTTTTCTCAGGCAAATGAAAATAAGAAAAAATTTTTATTTCAAAATTCATTGATATAGAAAAATTCTGTAATTTTTCCAAAGCAAATCTAGTAATTCTATTTAGAATGAAATTTCTGTTTTTTATTTGAAATATTATAATTTAATATGGAAAAAAATATCAACATGAGAAATTGTTGCGTTTCAGATATTCGCATTTTCTTTTTCGTATTTTTTATCTGGAAAATTTCCTTATAATTCTCAATTGTATACAAACAATGTTTTTTGTGTCCTTTCATCAGCAAGTTTCCATTTAAACAAAATGTACAAAAAGAAAATTTTTAATTTCCATAAAAAAATACTAAATTTTTCAGATAGGGCTTGAAAAAATAATAGGTAGAATAGCTTTATGATACATCAAACTTCTAAAAAAGGATATTTCTTGATAAGGGCTTTTTAATGAATCAATTTTTCTTAGAATTTATTGTTAAACATTTTAATAGACAAGCGAAACACATTAACAATACGGTACTTTACCTTAAGCAGTGGGATTTTGCAGGTACATCCACCTTTTATTTTTAGAAGCCTCTATAAGAGATTCTTAAAAAAAACAGTCTTCCTAACCTAACCTTTTATTTGAGAGCTATATGTATGAAAAGCACTGATTACAATCATTTCACAATATTTATTTTCTAAATTTTATTTGTAATATTCTAACAAAATTTGTTCGCCCAAAAATATGGAATTTTATAAATTTTTAATTTTTCTATATTAAATTGTTTAAAAATAGAAAATTTCTTTTTAAATTTCATAACAACAACAAAAAAAACAACTAAGAATTGATTTAAAAAACCTAGGTTTTTAATTCAAATTTAATTTTGTGGTGTACGTAATGTTTTTTTATCATGTCGTTTTTACGCAATAAATTCTATAAAAAGAAGCATTTTCACAAAGTATTTAAAAAAAAGAAAAGAAAAAAAAAACATGAAAATTTATTTGGATTTTCCATTGGGAAAATTGGTACATTTTTATATATCAACATTATAACAAACAAAATAGAACGATAAAACCAATTTCGTAAAGAAGACAGTTAAATTGTTTTTCCTGGTTAGAATTTAAGTACAAATTTTCCCAATGGAAATTTATATAAAAATGTGAAAAGTATCAATTATTTAAATCATGATCAAGTCTTTTTATTTGTGTTCTATAATATTTAGTTGGTTTTCAATTCAAGCAAAAAACACTCATATAAAAGTGCTATCTTAGAGAATCGACATAGTTTACGCGATTATTTGGAATAATAATAATAATAATATTGTTATTAAATTTTTAATTTCTTTCAATTATAGTCGTATAAGGTCTGTTTTATTTGCCACTTGCTCTGGGGTAGAGCAAATTTTTACATTGAAAACAAAAACAACAAAAGTGCAAATCCTACACTACTTTCAGACCAGGGGCAGCTCTGACACCGAAATTAGTTCAGTTTTCTACCATAAAAAGTGTATTAGCTAAAAGTTTCTCATTTAATTACAATATGGTTGCTAAGCAGAGCTACAAACATTTGAATTAAAGCTTTTCCTACTCCTGCTCGTTTTATTTGCCACTTACCCTGCTCCGGTGTAGGGTATGGCAAATAAAACAGACTTATAGTTATCTTCGCCACAACAAAATTAAAGAGTTCATCTAAAATATTAGTTGCGATTACCATAGAAATCCTCGATCAGTTTAAAAATATATTTTATGGTTCATATTTTCACATATTTCCCAGACGGTGATATTTTCATTTTCATATTGGAAACACACAAGAAACTATTACTTGCCAAATATTTTAGATCCTTTTAAAATTTATCTCGCGAGGATTATGTACGACTTTTTTGCGTGTACTAACAAAATTATGTATCTTTCCAGTTCTAATTTAGATATTCGTTGATAATAACTATACTTTTTCGTTTGAATTCGAATTCCATTAGTATCTTTCCAATTCGACATTAACAAATTTCCTTTTCAGAAACATGAAACATGAAAACATTTTACTTAATTAAAACAAATAATAAATATATTGTATATTTACTCCTATTATCGCGGTTTCATCCATTTGTTCTGTTAATTTCATTGTCATGTCCATTTTATATATCCTTTTCCATTTAATATTAATCTACAATATAATATATTTGGTAGTTGAATAATTCTTGTATTATCTAGTACCAGTGTCTTCTTTCTAATCATATTAAGGCAAGTATATAAATTAGCTTTCATGATGCACGCTTGTTCCTTTCTTTTTTGTCGTGGGTAACCGAAATAGTTCTGTTTACATGATTACTCATTTTGGTTCGGGATCGAATTGGTATTGTTTGAAATAAACAAGAAAATGAAAATTATTTCCTTTTTAAGGATAATAACTTTAATTATTTTTAATTACATAGAAATTTAGATATTTTTTTGGGTTATAAAAATATGTTTATCACAAGTATTTTTTTCTCGTCTTTAATGTGTTAAATTAATTGTTTTAGATGTTTGTAATTAGTAACATAAAAAAGAAAAACATTTTTGTATATTTTAGTCATTAAATTTTAATGTTATATTGGGCATTGGACAAGTTTTCTTTTTTGGCTATGATGTTTTTGTGGTTAATCAATAGAATCTCATTAAATTTTTGTTATCATTTTTAGGACATTTTCTTTGGGTATTTTCTTGATGTTTTTGTTTTTCCTTTGGATATTTTATGAACCAATTTTGTGCTTATAGGAAAATATCAATGATAGCTGAAGGTGATAAAATGTTTCGAATGATACAATATAATAATATTACTATATGAGAACATTTATCAAGAATTTTGTGAAAAAGTACTTAGCAACAAGACTTGTTGGATACAGTTATAAAGCTGGTATTGTAACGACTAAACTTTTTTATGCATAATTGATCTTTGCAGCTCAGTCTACTATATATAGTGAGTAAATTTTTTAGTTGTAGACCGAATATTACCTAATATAACTGCCGAATTGAAATCTGCTATATAGTGTGTTTTGATAGGGACATAACCATTTTGTATCTTTATATAAACGCACCCTTAAACAATAATAATGACCTGTCAATGTCAAAACGTAGATTAAAGTCAACATTTTCATCGTAATAAAGTTCACGAACGAGCAATGCTTGGAAATTATTAAAAATTATTACCGAAATTCCGAGTCAGAAAATCCAGAATTTCATCAAAAAATCATCTTCAGCGATTAAGCTCATTTCTGGCTGAATGGCTTCGTGAACAAGCAAAATATGCGTTATTGGACAGCAACAAACCCACATGTGCTTCAAGAGACATCATTGCATCCACAAAAATCACTGTATGGTGCAGTTTACATGCCGGAGGCGTAATTGGGCCGTATTTTTTCGATCGCCATGTTACCGTCAATAGAGAGCGCTACCGTGCCATGTTGGAGGATTATTTTTGGCCAGAATTAGATGAAATTGATATCGGCGATATGTGGCTTCAACAAGACGGCGCTACAAGCCACATAGCACACGTTACAATCGATTTATTATTTATTGTTATGTCCTTAATGAAATACCCTTTATAATAATTTTCATATTCAATATTAATCCATACATATATTACATAAAATAAAAATAATATTTTAAATTGACCAAAAGACCTAGACACTAACTATATATCATAACTTGGTTTCTGATTTGGAACGAGGAGGCATGATGCTTTGCAGACTGTTGTAGACATGACCAAAAGTTAATACACCTTGAGAACTCTGTTTAGAAAACTTTGTGGTATTGTTCCTTTATTTTCTCTATTCATTTATAATTACTATTTATTCTTTATCGTTATTAATATAAATAATATATAAGAAAACAGATTGTAATACATTTTTAGTTACATCTAAATAACGTTTCCAACCATACAGATTACACACCCAGAAATTCCATTGAATTCTTATAACTACTTCAATAATATAGTATCTATAATTTGTATCCATATAATGGTTTTACTCCAGACATTTTACTATTACAATAATTTAAAAATTAAAATATTCCCATTTAATGTTCTTTAATCATTGTTTTTATATAGCGTTCGTTTTCTATAGTCTGGGCGTAATTTTATTCTTTAATAAAGTTACAAATTTTTCCAGAAAAGAAGATATTAAACGGTCCATTTGATCTCTAACAGCTTTCGTTAAATTATTTCTTTATCATTTATCTTTAAATACGACCAAAAAAGAATTCTGACATGCATGTGTACATATAGATATATTCCCTCAAAACGACCTAGATAGACCAACAAGTGGTTATGTGGGGACAAATTAAACCGTTGATCCGAAATAATCACTATCATGAATAACAAAATAATTGAATAATAATCGTTTATTTCATGTGATAAATTTTCAAACTAAAATCCATCTCTGGAACATGAATAAAAATGTTTTCCAAAGGCGCGAATAATATTCATTTATTCAGATTTTATTTCATGAAGATTTTTCATTTTTCTCAAATTAAAATGAATTTTCTTTTTTTTTGCATAAATATGTTTTGTCGAAAAAACCACACCATTAATAATATTACAATATTTTCTAGAAAAATGTTAACACAGAATTTTCAAAGCAAAAAAGTTTGATAAAAAAAATGTTTCCATATATTTTCTCAAAGAAAATTTAACTACGTAAAAACATTTATGTGAACATAATTCTATTCTTAGAAGAAAATGAAAAAAAAATTTAGCATTACTAGAAATTCAAACAGGATAATTCTATTGACTTTTGCCAAAAAAAAAATGTTTTCAAAACCTTCCATATCACAACCATTCCTTTGCATTCGCATTAATACACGAACTGTGAAAAGGTGAACCAGCATATCACCGTAAATCTTCCTTCTTATCCAGATTCTTAACCACATTCAGTATCTTAGCATATCCTTTTTATGTTTCATTAGATGAAATGAAAAATTTGCATTCTTGACATGACAACTTTCTCTGTTAAAGCATTATGGTTTCAGTTTAGGTTTGTTAAGGAAAGTAAAAACATGAATTTGAATAAATTTCATATGAAAATATATTCTTGAATACAGGAATACCTTAAAAAAAGACGATCTCGATTTAGGAAAATTCAATTAGGGTCGCTAAAAATCTTAAGGAGTGATTTTTTTTCTCGATTTACGGCATTATTATCAAACATTTCAGATTTATGCTTAAAGCCAAGCATCTTATATTATCATTTGTTACGAATAAATGAAAGATCTAATGTTGTATAAAGTGATATTATCGTCATTAGTGTTGGAGAAAGAGGAAAAGGAAGAGTATATTGAAAATTGTTTGCGAATTTTAATGAGTTTCTTCACATTGCTCTGCTCCGGATCAAAGGGCAGCTGGTTCCAAAAACGGTAAAGATACAAGGAGCAAGTAAAAATTTAAATATTGATAGGATATATTCGAATCATATGCGGAAGCTAAGAAACTAGAAAACTAGAAAATATTTGAAGGTATAGAAAAATCAAATTTAAAAAATACAAATTTATCAAAAATATAAATCGATTTATGTTTTTCAAATTTTCATTTGGACAAAATTCAAGTATTAAAAAATACAAAACCTAAATATTGAATTCCGTCAGAATGTAGTATTTATTTTGTATTCAATGTTAAAATTTTGGTCTGCTCTGGAACAGATATAGTGAAGAAAAAAGTATTTTTTTGATTCTTGGTTCGATCAATGAAGAATATGTTGGATTTTGTCATTTTTTAATGCTTCAACTTGCAACAATTTATATTTACAAAAAACGTGAAACGAATTAGTTGCTGTATTTTATTGGCAATTCTATCGGGCGCTAATTTACTTTCTCAAAAGAACGATTTCTCTTATACAAGTTCTTAATTTCGAATATTCGAACCACTGTAATTATACGAATTAATTTTTTGATTGCGTACACAACTAGGGTAATTTTTCTTGAGGTAAAAAAATTAAATATTCTTTTTTTAGACAAATAAAGAAATTAAAACAAAAAATATTTCACGAGACGGCTATTCAAAGTATTCTTTTAACTAAATAAAACAAAAAGCAATAAAAATAATAGAAAAAAACTGATTAAAATGAGGTACGATTCAAGATTCAAACCAATTTTCTGTTATTTTTAAATATTCTAATGAAAAAAAACCCCCTTTGATTCGTGCCATCTACCATCTGGTAGATATTAATATCCATCCTGCCATCCATGTCTACTATCCATCGCTAATTAGCGCCCAATATTATAAGTCGCTAATTAAGAACCTATGAAATGTATGGTAAGCGCCGATAGAATTCCCAATAAAATACAGCGAGTATGTCCTACAGAGCTGCAAAGCTGTGGTTTACAGAAGTTTGTTTTAAGATCAGTTGGATATTAGCCAATTTGTTCTTAAATAATTCAATCTGTCAGTTAACCATGATTCTATATACAGATTGTAGACTCAAATAAATCGGAAACTCTGGTAGAAACATTAAAAAAAAGAATATCTTTTATCAGTTCGTATTTTAAATTGAGTAGAATCTGATGCATTTTGAATTTCGCAGAATATAAAAAAATCATGTCTGAAAAAGGTAAAAAGCTTTTATATAAAGTTATATGTAAAAAGTCTAGAAATATCAAATAAAATATCATTAAAAAAAACGTGTCGAAGAATTTTCTTTTTATATTTAATGGTTAGCCGTTATGCACGTACGAAAATTTCACTTTTACAATAGCTATTCATATATTTTTTTCCATTTCTCGAAAAATTCAAAGAAAACAAAAATCAAAATATTTAACCTGAACGTCGGAACGTTTATATTCTTTTCGTTTTTTTTTGTGATCTTTATCTAAAAAGAAAATCCAATTCAATTTTGTATATTTATTGAAATTATGTTGAAAATTCTTAAGATAGCTTTTATAAAAGATATTTTCATATTTTTAAAAAGAAATTTTGTTTCTAAAAAAGAATGAATTGAAAGAATTTGTTATAGTTTAGTATAGAGAATTAATGAAATTGTTGAATAACTTGTTGATTCCTTACACCTTGTGGGTAAGTACTTGTATTTAGAAAAAATTCCTATTTAAAATCAAGAAAACATTCTTTGAAGAAAATATATAACAAACTTTCATTCTAACATCGTATCTAAAACTATTCTAAGTCTAAGAAACTTTTATTGGAACAATATATTCGTCATATTCATATTTAAGTTTTAAGACTTAAGAAGAGACCTAAGTACTTAGGTCGACCTATATATGACGGTGTAAACAGTCCAAAAATACTTCGGTTAGGTCACCTAAATTGCAGACGTACCTTAAATTTAAGTCGACCTAAGAACTTTTTAATAGCTGATTAGATGGCACTGCAGTAGCTATTATTGTTTAGATTAATCTGAACAGTTGGTGAAGCATCAATTAAAATTTCAATCAAGTGCAATTCAAACAAAAAATGATAAAAACTATTACGGTGTAAACAAGTGTGATCAAACCTAACTTTTAGTTAGGTCACCTAAAAATTTGTCGGTGTAAACGTAGCCAAAGCTTATGCCTCTTTAAAAATTTAAATTCCATTCCCAATCCTGATTAAGTATTCATACGTTCGATTGATGAAAGTATTGTTAAAATAATTTATGGATAATGTATCAATCGGTCAATCATCTAAGTCATTAGTGACCATCATTTTGTTTGTCACTTGATTGTCAGTTTTCTTATCATTAGGTTGATTGATTTTCGTATTATTATATTCAATCTTCAAAAATCCTTATTTCGAATACGTTAAAAGAAAAAAAAATTGACTCTTTTTTTTTTTATAAATATAATATATGAATGTCTTCCATAATGACTTTGAAGTGAAACATACAGAAGATCTCTTCGTGAAAGCTATAAATCTTTATAAAGCGTCCTTTCTTACTATATAGACGAAGTTCATTAAAGAAAATATAAATCTTTTCTTTTGTAGTTTGTTTTTTTCTTTCCCACACTATAATCTACTTTCAAACATTACATATCATAATTATGAGATTGTAACAACATATATAGCCTGTGGGCTGAGTAGGTTGTTGAATCATATACAATTTTTTTCTCAATTTAATTTTCCGTTTGATCACAATTCTGAAAATCATAAAAAGTGGTTTAAATTGTAAATATATACTTGAATGTACGTTCAAGCATGTCCCAAAAAGGATCAAATAAAAAATCCACCGAATATAAAAAAAAAAGAGATTTAAATTATGTTTTTTTCTTCATAAATTTGCATAAAAAGGAATTGTAAATTTTTTATTAAATTTCTTTTGGCGAACCGCAATCTTGGCTAAAAATAGTGAAAGACATTGCCAAATATTTTTGTTTGTGCCAAATTTTACGAAAATCTTGTTTTCCTTTTTACTTTCCCGATAAAACGAACGTTTTTAGGATATAGTATTACATTCGTGCGAAAACCTAACTTTTATCTAGAAGGGGTAGAAAGATGAAAATAAGTGCAAAATCCGTTTCATCAAAAATAATTAGCTCCATGTCAGTCCGCTTCTCTAAATCATTAATAAAATCTAGCTGGTTCGATTTTCATGAAATTATCACAGTTTGTATGTTGCACCGAATGTGCAGAACAAAGCACTGAGCCGATTTCGACAAAATTCTTAAAGTTTATTTATATGACCCTAACTTAGAACTGGTAAGTTTTTCGGCCACATTCGAATATGGCAACATGTCTAAGAACAGTTTTTGTCCAAATATGGCCTATTTTTGCACTCGTTGTACAACAGAAACTGCTCGTCCAATATTGACGAAATTTGCACAGTTTGTATATTCAGGTCCAAGTCATATGTGATTAAATTTTCAGTGACATTCACTTATGTCAACATTAAGTCACAAAACTGTTTGTAAAAACATTTGTGAATCCAAATTTGTGAGGGGGGGAGTGGGGAAGCATAGCTGGACGTGCAGAGCGGCGCGAAAGCAGCTGAGCAGGTTTTGAAACGAGAGTACACTGAGGTATTCAATGAAATGATCGGGAATCTTCCATAACGGTCAGGCCGGAATAGAGAAAAGTGTAAACTCACTGCTAGGGTTTACTCATTTTTCTATTTTGCAATGAACCTTTTTAATTCAATTTTTAAAGTTATCTAATTCATGTAAAAAGATTTACACTTTCAGAAATTGAATTGATCCAAGAATTTCGATCATAAGGGAATATTGTCGTCGTTCACATAGGACCTATTATATATATTTGACTATAATATTCTAATAAAACTTCATTAGTTATATAATAAACTAATGATATTAAATTAATATTTACAAAATCTTAATTCACAATTATTGAGTCAATTACTTGGTCTTTATATAAACAAGCTTTACCCATTAACATCACGTGCATATACCATACTATATACGTAGACTATTTTATTGACCAATTTTCCAGTAGAATTATCTTCATTTTCAATATAATACACATTTTTCTCATCTCAATTTTCATAAACATCAAAGACTATATTTGTCGTTCATATAGTATGAACATAATGATTGTTGGATAATTTCATCAAAATTACTTAAAGATCCTTGTCCCTCAGCGGGAAGCCTAGAACCGATTATAGACCTTATACACTTCATCAGATCTGTTGAATAGAGAAGCATATATAGATAGAAGATTGAAAATTCTATGATGATGATAATGATGAAACGTTAATATTTACATTAGCGGATGATGGTCTCATAAATGTCACAGAACGTTTTAAGATCCTGAGAAGCGTGAAATTAATTTTCAACAAAAAAATAAAGCTTTGTTGAAGAAATAACTCATCATTTTCTTATTCGACATTATTTTTTTTGGGGGGGGTGGTAAATGTACCCGGATAGATGATAAGCTAAATATTTTCAGATTGAAAAATTTCAGTTTAAGATCAGTTTATTAAAGATTCAGATTCGATATTATAGTAAGAAGAAAAACATAAATATTTCCGTTGAATTCGCACAGACAACCATTTTTAAATTTAGAAAGAAAGGTAAACACCTTTCTTTATTTTATGGTTGTCGTCTTAAAAGATGGTCCTTTATCTATTTAGTTTCTTTTATGTGTTTACTAGTAGAAATATATGTATACTGTTGGTCTGGGCTTTTGGAAAATTGATTTTTACTCACGAGTGAAAATTACTTTGTTCAGAATCCCTTAGGAATTTGAAGAATCTCGATTGAAATATTTTCCCTTTTTTGTATATTTCGTCGGAATACGACTTTTCTTGTTTTTTTTTTTTTTCATGGCACTATAAGAATACCTAGACATACAGTGAATATTGGAAGGCAATTTATTGATGTATTAAGAGATTTAATGCGGTTAATGTTGAGAGAAAATGGCTTCTATACTAGATTTAGAAAGTATATACCTTTTTGTTAGAGCCTAGATATTGGTATTTCCTTTTTGTCTTGTTTATGGATTATCCTAAAAAACATTTATGTCTGTTAAAATGGATAATTCCAAAACGATGTGCTATATTTAAGATGATGTTTATTTTCTTTTGATTACTTTTAACATTTTTCGATATAATTTTTTTTTATTATTAATTTTATTTTACAAGAAAAACTTCTTTTAAATTTATATTCTTTAAAGATAAAGTTTATTATTTATTTTTATTGATTTTATTCTACTAACTAAACCAATTATTAATATTTTCTGAAGAAGAACGTTTTTGATGGAATGCGAAAATTCTAGATTTCAAATTTTATTTTCATTTTTTTTTCGATGCCTAATTCTTTGAATTTCACATAACTTTCTCCGGGAATAAAAGGAGTACAACAGAATTTAACAACCTTTTTGTGAATTTTATACTCTTGTAAATCGTAATAAATCATTGTAAGAAGTCTTCCTTAAAAAAAAACTTCTATCAGGCATAGGTACGTCTACGTAAAGTATATGTAAAAGCTTTGAGTCGAGTAAAGAAAGATTATTCTTCTCTTTGATGATAAGTAGTGGGATTTACTTTTTGAAATGTAAACGAAAAGATTTTTTGCCTATAATTTGTTTTTGTAAAAATCCTTTTTAAAATGTCGAAAACAGAAAAATGAATTTATTCTTAAATTTACGTAATTTTTAGAATTAAGCATATTCATGATTCTTTTGTATTTAACAGAAATTTTAGACGATAAATTTAAGCATTATTGACTTGAAAGTGTCTACTTCTAAAGTGCCAAAAAATTGGAGTTTTACTAAAATTAATATTAATTATGCATGTTTTCATTACTTTGATAATCATATAGCCCTGAACTTCAGTGATTTTTGTGGCATATTAAAGCCATTTTTATAGATTTTACTATTTATGATGAATTTTATCAAAGGACAATGTCATTCTATACGATAAAGTTAACGTCTTTAATTCAAGTTACGTAGTAGAAATTTCGAAAGATAATAGACGTAGACATTTTCTACGTCTATCTTATCTTTAAAGATTCGATAAAATACTGAAGATTATCTTAAATCTCTCGAATATGAGATATATCCTGTATTTCCCGTTTGTTTTTATAAATATTTTCAATGATTTAAAAGAAAACTTTTTCGTAATTCATCTGGAAATATTTTTTTGTTATGAAAATAGCCTCCAGTATAGGACATTATAAAGAATCAAATTATGTATGACGGATTTAAATGAAAAATTAAGATTTTTTTCCGTTCTTAGTTATTTTAGAATTTTGTTGTACTTTCTCAAAAAGTATATATAAAATTTATTTCGTCTCTATATACATCAATTTCTTTTAAAGTACTATATGAAAGCTAAAACTTGAAGGTTTCAAGATTTATGTGAAAGAAAATTGTTTATTTTTCTTACAAAGTTTTCCCTTTTTCTTTTTCGCAAAGAAAAAGAGAAACATAAAAGAATATGAATTTTTTTTTTAAAAAGAAAATACTTTTTAGTATCCTTTTTCTTTTTTTTTCCATTTTATTATATAAATAGTAAAAGAAAATTGTAGCACGATAAGCCTTAAATTATGAATAAAAAATCTAGTTAAAGTATTTTCATAAATTATGAAAAAAATAAATAGAATATTTTCGTCTAAGATAATAAAATTAATTTAAAATTAAATGTTTAATATGTTTGTGTTGAAAATTGCCTTTTTTAAAAAACAAAAAAAAAAAACTAATTTTCTTAATAACAATTTTTAAATTGAAAATTAAAGTTTTTCCATTCGAAACCAAAAAGATCAACTCGAAAAAGGTGTGTTGTCTTTGTTAAATTATATTAAAGCAAATGTAAAGGAAATATCAACAAGAAAGTTTGATTCAAGAAAGGAAAACTTTCTTTTTTTTTGTATTACATATAAATAAACTAAATTTACATTGTCATTTTTTTTTTTATTCGCTCTCTTGACTATTGAAATTTTCTTGTTTATCCTCGAGACTCGGGGAAAAGTATAAGTTTGTTTTTCTTTCGAGTTTTTCTCTTTTATTTTGTTTAAAGAAACTTAAATCAAACAAAATAAGTTTTTATATCCTTTTTAGTAAAAGAAAAAATACGACTTTCTTATATACAATTTTTCCCATAAACTATGAAAGATATATCGAAACTCTTTTAGCTGTTGAGGAAAATATATGCTGGTTAAGACTTAAGCGGAGATTAAGGCATTGATATCGATTTAAGTTGGTATTACAACGTATAGTTTTTTGTGTATACATTTTTGGCACTATTAAAGCGTTGCAAAGATTGCATATTAATAGTATTTGTAAACAAGACTGTACGTGCATGTATTTTTATATCACATATAGTCCTTTTAACAAATCCTATTAATGAGATTTCGTGTACAGAGAACTCACGTTATTTGATGGTTTTTGGTAATAGTATGAACTGAATTTAGGTAATTCATTCTAGTCTATAATCATGTAAAAAAGAAAGAAACCGATATTTGAATTTCCCAAATTTTACAAATTATATTTCGTTCTAGTTGTTGAATTTTTACGATTTAATAAAGTATAAGAAAGTGTAAAGTATAAATAGAATGAATGCGAAAACTTCTAGAAAAGTTGGCAAATTTCAAAGTGTAGAAAATTGCAATAGCATAAAAATAAACATTCAGAATCAAGTTTTCGTATAGTGTTCGAGGATAAAAAAGTTATACGACAAATTCTATGTTTGTAATAAAAGTATAATAAAAATATATGAAATTTTTTTACGGGAAATATGAGAAAATTTCTGTTCTTAGAAATATATGAGTAATTAATTAAGGTTGATGTTGGTTTTCTGTCATATTTCTTTAGAATTTAATTCGTATTCGTTGAACAATTATAATTTAATTTACCTTATAAATAATGTATTAAATTCTAACGTTTAAAGACAAGAAAATATTGTATCTTAATTTTGCTAAACGATATATTATTATTCATGAAGGTTCTGCTAAAGGTTTTAGAAAATAAGTCTTTTGCAAAATTTTCAAAGGAAAATATCTAGTTTTTTTCTTGAATCAGTTTACTTTGAAACATCAAGAGTTTTCATCTTTTTCTAAAAGGTAGCATTTTTTCTATTTTACATTCAATTTCCATTACAAAGCGTTTTATAGCGGAAAATAGGATAAAATTGAATTTAATATAGTTTTTCGTAATTAACTGCGAATTTGGGAAAATCAATAATATCTAAACTTTCAGTTTTTCCCTAGGAATATTTTAAAATTTTTGTTTTTCAATGTTCAATTCCTAATAGAAATGCCTTTTGAAACGAAATGTGTTGATGAATAGAGTTTAGACTCTAAACTCTAGACTTTAGAGTATAGAATCTTTTATAAAATCATTTTTTTAAAAATTCTATATACATATATCGCTGGCTTCGTTTAATACGGAGATATCTTGGAATTAAAGTTTTTAAGTAGTTTTAAATGTTGGTTTTTAAGCTATTTCCTTTGGTAAAAGTAAGAGATGAGTTTCTTTTGTAATTTAAATTTTTTTCTTGGAATTTAAAACATTCAAAATACCAAAATGTCATATTGGAAAATCTAAGTTAAAGCTAAATTTGTTATATTTTTTAATTGTGTCTTTAGTTTACCGAAAAATATAAGACATGTAGAACAAAACTACTTATACTTCTTAAAATTCCCAAATATTTCAGGATATTGAACTGCGCCAGCGGTAACCAGTGGAAAAGTTTCGAGAATATTTTACAATGAACATTTTTATTTTTTTTAAAAGGGTATATATTACATAAATATTATTGGAAAACTTTGTGAAATTACAGTACCCTTCTCTGATGTCTTTCACTAAAATAACACAATGTAACTACATATTTAAAAAATTTCTTTAAGAGAAACTGCAAAAGCAAACCAAACGACAGTCTTATATAGCAAAACTATTTTCATTTAACGAAATTGCTAAGAAAATTGTATGCAAAATGAAAATCTCTCATAAAACATTTCATATTAGAACCTTTTTGTTTTCTTTCTTATGCAATAATTTACAGAAAAAATTTTTATTTTATCAAAAAGTTTAAGAAGTTCTCCCGTGAACCATTTTAAGTACTTTCTATGCAAATAGTCGGATTTTAAAGTAGAAAAATAAGAACTTTTCATTTAACAAAAAGAAAAAAAGAAAAATTAAAATTTTATGAAAGAAAAATATTAGGTGTTTAAAAAAGTTTTGAACTTTAAAATTTAAAATTAAATTCAAAAAATCATTTTTAAAAATGTTTTATTTTCTTGCCAATTTGGCAGATCGTAAGTCTGAACTTGATGTTTGAATTACATAAGTTTCAACCGTTTATATTCATTTATAGGGTCTGCATAAAACTTGAACGAAATGGAGTCTGAGAAGCATGGTGTTTTGTTCAAAAAATTCTAATGTAATTGATTTATTCCACCCTAGGAGCTTACTGTATAAGTCATTCAACGTGCTAAAATTGGTTTGTTAAATTTCTTAGCGGAAATTTTTAGTCTTCAAGGTTATCTGCGCCCCGAAAGTGAACAGAAGGAAGTGTTAGACGATGGATTTCAAAATTTGCTGGATGAAAACTTCACACGAGCTAAAGACCAGCTTCATAGATAGTTAGAGGTAACTCGATCAGCAATTTTAGGTAATTTACAAGCAATCGAAAATATACAGAAGGAAGGAAAATAGATGCTATAAATACTGTGTGAAGACAACCTAATCAGATAGTAAGATATAGCCTTTTTGTGCTAAGTTGTAAGGAAAAGAAGAATTTTCTGTTGTGTCGGGCGAAGAAAAAGGTATATTTTTCGACAATTCTAAGAAAACGACGATTATAACAGAATTTTATCAATATCAAGTATCGTAATGAAATCACGCAAGTTACTTGATAAATGCCAAAAGATAATAAAAGTAAAAAATTCAAAGATTAGAATTGTTGTAAAATTGTTTAATAAACTTTATAATACAAGCCTAGAATTTTCTTATATACCTAATATTTTCCATGCTCAAAAGAAAAAATGAAAAATAAAGTTTAGTTAAAAATTGTTTGAATGAAATTAGATTTGATGAATATTATGGAGGACTAGAAGAATATTCTTAAGAAATTTTCACAACAAGAATATATCTATATATATATATATATCTTAATCTTAAATTCTCTAAATAACAAAAGATAACTTTTATAGAATTATATGAAAAGCTTTTTGGCAAGTATTTTTCCTTGGGGAATAAATGTTGTCATTTTTGTTGATGTTATAAAAAGTGTTAGATGAAAACTGAACTGTTTTAGTTTTAAAAGGAGTTAATATAAAAACAGATTATGATAAGTAAAAGAAGATAAAATTAAAATAAACTTATCATAAAATTCATTTGATTAAAAATTCTATTTTAAATAGAAACGAAAATTAGTTTTGTTTGCTATGATGATGATGTTGATGCTGTATGTTTCCTCATTTCGTACATTTTACCGATGTTTACTTCAATAATGCAACATTAAAATTATTCAAACAATGAAGACTAGAATGTTATATATGAAAATTGTTTTAATGTTTGAACTAGTTTTGAGAATTAAAAACTTTTTATTTACTTAAATAGTACTCTACTAAGTGCCTTTCTCTATACATAACAGCTTGAACAAACTAAATAAACTCATTTAAAATTTTTTTGATAAAAAATTCATATTTTGTGAATCTTCCTATATTACTAGTTACTAGTTAATTATTAAATTCAATGAAAAATTCCATTGGTGAAACAATTTCAGATGATTAATTTTCTCTCATGTTTTGAGTTATTTATCTACAATACAATATAATCGGAAATAATAATAAGTCAAGCCCAGAGAAAAGCTAAAAAATTGAACGAATGCTAGCTTATCCACATTAAATCCTTTCAACCGATTATAACCAGGCAATAATTCCATTAGACTTTTTTCAAGACTTATTTTCAGTCGGACTGAAAAAAAGTCTTGTGGAGACTCTAGAATTTGGACTTTTTTGTCAGTCCGACTGAAAATATGTCTTGAAATAAGTCCAATGGAGTTGTGGGGTAATGTGCATAAGCAGGAATAAGCATTTGATAGTACGCTGTTAAATAACTCTCTATTTATTTTTTTTTTTAGATTGTTTTATGTAATTTAAAAGTGATTTTAAAAAAATTAAGAATAGTTTGGAAAACTAATTGGCATATAAAATCAGATCGTCGAGTCAAAAACTTCATGGAAAAAATATTTGAAATTTGACTATCAAAATTTCCGTACGGAATGTTCGTTGATTGGTTCGTTGTTGATTCCTTAAACACAATGGAATAGATATCAAATTTAATGAAAGCACAGCTATTCACATTATAATTGCAGGATTTGATTCATTAAGAATTAGTACATTTCCATAAGTTCATCTATGATTGGCTCTTCCTATTATAATTCAGTCTATAATCTGCTTTTAACGCTATATGTTGCAAGAAAAATAGGCATTAATTTGCACACAAATGTTAAGGGATTAAAACAACATTTGTATGCCATATTTGAAGACTAGAAGTTTAAATATGATATGAGGGCCTATAATTTTACCAACCGCTAAAATAAGATTTTAATTTGAAGTTCTCGTAAATGTGTTTATGTTAAATACGTTAATGTTTACTTTTTTAAGTAGACCTCATCAAATGTGAAAATCCTTCATTTTGAATATAGTGAAAGTATCATCAAGAACAAACTTATATAGATTTTAATAAGACTAAATTTACTACATCTTTACTTTTGTAATTTCGTCTAATAACTTATTTCTTGGAAAATTAAAGGATATATAATTTACGATAATTTTTGTGTGAAAGACGTTTGTTGAAAAACATTATGCTTTCGAAAGAGAATCCAGTTCAAGGATTAACCAAAATTGTTTCTATAAATTTCATAATGAATTGATAGTTAGAAATTTCTTCTTAAAATCAATTGCAATTAAAATTTAATTATAATAAAAAAGATAATGAATTTTTAATGGAGTTTCAAGAATTATCTTGAAATATAGATCAAAATATTGTACTAGAAGTTAATTATAATAATTAGTTGGAATAGAAATGGTACTGATCGAAATTAAATATAGAGCATATGCCCTTAATATAGTGAAATGGAATGTTAATTGAACTACTATATTTGTAATAATGTCAATTTAATTATGAAATTAAAGTATGATTTTACCTTGATAACAACTCAACATAAAATCCATATTAGTGACTGCTATAATTAAGAGTGTGTATTATATTTCTATGAATAATCTAAAACCTAAATAATTATATTCTTTTCCAAATTCAAAATAAATGAAAGAATGATTTGCATATCTAATTATCTATCAGAATGAACCGAGCAATTGTATGTAATGAAATAGCTTGAAACGTTGTTGTTTGAGTATTCTATTGTATATGGAATGAAGGTTTTCGAAGGGATTGAACAATAGTATTAAAACATTCTAATGGATTGAACTGAATCAGCCAACCGTTCTAAGGACTATAGGAATGCAATTTTAAGCAATGATAAACGTATATATAGAGAAAATATATTTTGATTTTAATTGAATAGACATGTATTCATCGATTTTAAAATTCTATATATGCAGTTTTTGTATGGAATTTTATGCACTGTGAGCATTTTTTAAATAATTTTTAATCCAGGTATCTAACCATCCTTTCTATTTAGAGTAATTTGAGATGGAATCAGTTCCCGTAAGTGGAGACACGTGGAGCACGATTGAAAATGCATATGTGAGTTCTGTTCTGGTCTGTTCTATTCTCCATTTACATCCTGTTTATGCGGAGGAACCAATTACTCACACAAATTATTGTAGTTAGAAAATTGAAATTTGGGAGTATAAAGTATACGAACACATATGGGAAATATGTGAAAAATCCGAAATCTGGAAAATTTAAAATGTCGGTTGATATACAGCTTGAAAAGAGTTTAGACGTTTGCATTGCATTGCATTCACGTTAATTATTTTATTAACTTGTTTCAATTACTCCGTTTATATGGAAACTTCACAATTGACTTGAAATCGACTTGAAACTCAATCCAGGTTTTTAGCTTTACGAAATTGAAAGATTGACTTGAAATTGATTCCAAATCAACTTCAAATTGGCAGACGCTTGGTTAGCTTTTGCCTTTTTTTCATACTTCAATTTAAATTTTTGAGTTGATCTTTGCAAATTTCAAGTCGAATTCAAATCGATCCGGGTTTATATATGCACGATTTCTGGATTGAAGTCGACTTCAAGTAGATCATGTAAACTAAAGAAGTGTATACGAACCAATTTTTGTCTATATATAATTTAGAATGTTAACAAATTTTGAAATGGTAAAATCATTAAAAATTTAAATGTTTATGAACTTCCAAACATCAGAATACAATTTTCCATTCTCATCCCATTATTAGGATGACAACAAAATGTAACAAAATATGATTATTTTGTTTTGGGTCTCTTTCAATATAATCCGTTTAACGTTTCTGACTTGACATTTTTTTTTATATAATTCCCAATTCATGATATTAAATTTTCAGACAATAATATTTTCATTTACAAAGTTTCTTTTCGGTTTCAAATATACGAAAAAAAAAGGAAAACTTTAAATGAATCTTCATTGTCCCACCATAATTATTTTAAAATCAAATTATCGATCGATTTTTTTCCAAACTTTCTTGACGACTTTTTTGGCAAAAATATATATATTGAATCATTTCGATTTTGTAAAAGTTCAATTTTTATTATTCGATTTACAATATTTTCTTATTTTTATTTATTTTTTTTTTTCCAGAGAAGGAAAATGAAAATTGGTGATAAAATTTTATGACAACGAACTTAAAATAACAAAAAGAACAAATAAATAATCATTAATCTTGAAAATTTAAAGTAAATATACTTTGAAAACATTAATAAAAAAGTAGGCATACTTTTTTCATCCTGCAAAATAAACATCATTAAATCAAGCTATACCTGTTGAAATGAAATTCATTAATTTTAAAGTACCGCATCAAAGGAATAACCATGTGACCTACTTCAAATACAATGTATAATCATAGTACATCAAAACTAAATCCATCCAGCTTAACTAAATAAGCTATCGGACATAAGTATACGTTCAAATTGATAATGTCTTTCTTCTCGAGTCTTCCAAAGTAGTCCTTTTTAATACGTTTAAGTTATGTGTTCTTTCGTGTTTGAAATGTTTTATGTGAATCAACAGCATTCCGACCAGGAGGCTTATTCTCGAACTTTGTTAGAATTTAGAATCGAGTTTACTAGTATTCGAGTCGATCCGTATCTTTGCTATTTCGGTTTAATATGTCGTATTCTCGTACCAAGAGTTTCGTATAGGTAAGAGGTAGATTTAAATATAAAATCATGAAACTCGACTGTGCTTGTTAAATCCTTAAATTTTTAAGTTTTTATGTGAGCATGTATGTAGACAGAAAGAGTTATCCTTAATATTCAACTTGTAAGGAGAACAATTTTCATTATTTTAATTTTATTATTTGAATTCCAGATTTCTCAAAATTGAAGAATTGAAATAAAAATATTTGAGACGTTGCCAGTAAACAAAGGGTCTTTCCTGTACATATTGTAAAAAACATATTTCCGTAGCCAAGAATTCATTTTCGGCTGGTTAAATTCAGTTGAGTTGTTTCCGACATGAATTTATTCGTATACCAGAACAGAATCTCGATTTTGTAAAACTCGAATCGATTAAGTGTATACCCAGAAAACTGAAATAAGTCCGAGAATAGGCCTTCAGAACTAGAAGTAAATAAATGAAATTAGCATTCTTCTTTCTCTGGAGTTTATGAAGCAAACATTTTCTGTCAGTTTCGGAATCTTTTATAATACCTACAGAATTTAAGATTCTTTTTAAAACCACAAAAAAGAAAAGAAAAAGAAAACAATTCTTCGCTGAGAAAAACCATTAACCAAAATGCGAAACAAAATATTGTATTTCAAAGATTATTTAATGCTTGGTGCGGGTTCGGTATGCTTTGCCCAGGGTTTTTCTTTTTATTTTTATTTTCTTCTTGTTATACAAAAATAGAAACAATAAGCTTAAATATAAGCTGAAATGCAAATAAAAATAAATGGTAAAATTTCGCTAATGTTATATGAGCTAACTTAAAGCGATTGTTTATATTATTGCAGCCACGTCGAGAAGTAAATTCCATGCAATCTCAAAGTATTATATGAGAATTGTAAATGCATGTTAAGTGGGAATATATTTTATTTTTTTCTCTTAGTTTCTCTATACTACGAAAATAGTACCTATAAATGATTGGGAATGAGCTGATGTGTTTATATAAATTCTCATCAAGAAATTATAAATTGCATGCTTCCAGGCGCACATGAAAATGGTAAAAGGTTTTTAGATGCTTAATTAATTATATTGTAGATGCTTACAGTGCTCCTTTTGAAAACAAGTACTTCGAATCGAATTTCCTTTCGCCATTTAGATTTGTTTGAGTTATGGTAGAGCTTTGCTATGTACTTTTGAAGTTCAATTCTGAATTTCAGCTTTCTGGGTTATCGGAAAGTTTCCCAATCATTCATATACATGTCGATACATAAAAAAAATTACTTATAGAGAAAGCTTTACATATGTTGTCTGTTATTTACATTTTTCGTTATTATTATTTGCAAATTTTCATTTCAATAATATATTATTAAAAAACATTTTCTTTCTAAAATCCTATATGAAATATAAGAAATATTGCAATAAATATAATAATAGTTGTTTACAAATTGAATAATTGTTTATCAAAAGATACTTAAAACAAACTTTTAAATTACATTAATTTTAAGAATAAGTGAGTTGCCCCAAACCCATACCTATTGTAGTAAATATTTGTGTCTCATCCTATCATACTTATTAAATGGGTTGGAATTTGGAATTTTCTTTAACTTCAGACTCGTTTTATATTTAAAATAATTTCCATGGATTGTTAACCATCTTTAAGTATCATTCTTAATCATATCGTTTACACTGTTATGAATCAAAATGAAATCTTTTATAAAGTAAGCAAATTTTATTACAAGAATCCTTTTATAAAGTTTAATTAAATGGCCATGCTGTTTTATATACACTTTTTTAGTAAGTTTATACAAGAAGTTCACTTATAAGGACATGTTTGCCAAATGACTTGGAAACTTATGCAGCTTACACTCCTAAAAAATATTCTTTATTCATTTTAAAATAGATAAAAGTGGATGTAAATTCCATTTTATCTGAATTGTTTTATGCGCCCTTTACTCTATCATTTTTTAGGCAGTGAGATAGTCAAGGGACTATGTTATTTTTATGGGCAAAACATAGTCATGGGGAGTCCTGTTTTGTTGGACTCCATGGGTGGGATATATTTAGCCCAGGGGTGAGCAATAACATCGGTTCACCCCCTCCGATGACAGCACCGGCAGCACGCGCAATTTTGACGCCATAAATGAGTCCGTATGTTGTCCGTTGAGAGTTTTGTAATCATATAAATGATTCCCCTCCTTCCTTTATCTGGTAACTCTTGTTTGAACTTTTAGTTCACCCAAATCCACAAGTTTTTATAAAATCAGTTTTGTCTTTTTATTTTATATACCCGTTGATGACATGAAAAGGTGTGGACGTAATAAATCCACTTCTCCAGCCTTTGTGTCAGCCCAAATCATGGTACACATGAAACTTTGTGTAACACCGTGATTAGTGGTAGAAGGTAACCGCCCACTTCCCTCCGTCCAGCTAGTTAGAGCAAAGAAGCTACGTGTACCTTTTCTTGGTTACTTTCGGCTCTAATACCACTACATATAACTGATACCAGTCAGTTATATGCCTTTTAGCAAAGGATGACAATGTTAGGACATTTGTTTGATGAAGCAAACAAATTCCTAACATACAACCAACACCGGTTGTTACATAAGTATAATGACATAAAAAAATTCGTTTTATACGATTCTATGATTTAGATAGAAATTTTTTCAGAAGTTTTCAATTCCATGCGGATTTCCGGTATAAAGTTTTGTAGTCATATTTTTTCATAATTAGTGTAAAATAAAATCTTTTTTCTAGTAGAATTTTCTTTAATGAAAATCCAAGCAAAATTTATGTCATTTACTAACGTGATTCCTGGACTCCTTGGGCTATAATAATAATAATAATGTAAAATTACTATTATTTACGGAGTCACACCAGATGGTTGATGGTCCACCATTATTCTTTTGTGGCTCAACTAATTGCAAATAAAAACGTAGTAACTTCTTTCATAAAACTGACTACATTATTTTCTGTTTTTTTGTTGAAAAAAGATTTTAAAATTGTTCTACGTGTTTTTCATAAAAACTAAAAATGGTATAAAATTAGAGCAAAATTTTCAATTTGCTTAAAGCATTTAAAGCTTACAGAAAATGTGAATCTATGATAAAATACTACAAAATCTTTTGTTCAGCATGCTTTTGTCGTTGCTTTTTGTTTTTCATTTTCCAAATGAAAATCTACCGTGTTAGAAAGTTTTACGATATTGTTGTAACATATCAATTTCTATCTCTTTGATAAATCAACACAATCTTTGACCATGGACTATCTAACTGAACAAAGAACACTATATTCTAAATTAGACTATTTAGGATATCATCAAATAACAGTATTCAAAGGATTGTATAATGTTAAATTACTTTATATACGTTGTACGTAATTTGAGTGAACACCAAAGAATAGAACTACCAAATAATGATGAAATAGTAAACATGAAGATTTATATACTATAATGTAGATAAGAACGAACATGGAAATTTTATTGCTGAAAGATTCTACTGGACATCGTATCATACATTTTCTAGTATAAATTTGTATCCTATGGTAGCTTATATAGGTTCAATAACAACATATTGTATAAAGTTCAAATTGTGCACTGTAAAACAAGTCCGAATAAATTAATTTGAAACTTTTTAAATGTTTATTTTCTTGTGGATCTTTAATAAATGGGTTTCATTTAGAAATTTGTTAATATTAGATAATGTTGTCTTTATTGGACAATAATATATTTCTTAATTAAACCTACTTAATTGTACATTTCATTCAATTATATTCCAATTACAGATGTAAATGAAAAGATTTAATTAATTGTTGGTCACAGAATAATTTTTTTTTATGATTTTCTAACTCTAAAAGTATTTCACCACAACTTCAAAGAATTAGAATTTTATATAAGTTTTAAAACTACAATATTATAACTCATATAATTTATTTAGCAAAGTCCAGGCCATTAATAAAAGCTTCCAAAATTTATTTTCCACTATAGCAAAAGCGATCATATTTTTCAAATCAATAAAAACGGTCATAAATGTTTTATAAATCATTTTCGTTTTAATAATGGTTTGATTAATAAATAATTCCGGGTTTTCATGTTGAACAAAAATAACTAAATATATACAATAGTAAATATTGATTGGGAAACATGAACTTTTTTTATCTCTATTAATGGATGAAATTTTGAATATGTTTCTGCATTGAATTTACTCTATTTTGGAGTGTCAAAAAATATTGCTCTAGCTTGAAATATCCGGCCCTCTTGTACCACGAGTGGAGCCTGGTCCATTCGGGGCCCAAATGGAACAGGTACTGGTTTAATACTTTATGTTTCGAATTTTCGATAATATGGTAGCAAGCAAGTTGTTTCAGCCATTTGAAAAGGCAAACTAAAAATGAAACGTTGACTTACGAATTGGTCGAATCAAAAGTGTGAAAAACCTCATGTGCTGAGACTCCTGGATGCTCCCATAGGACGCGAATGAACACACCTTCATTCAATTACTTATTTTTTAATGAAATAAAATATTTTATTGTTGTGAGAATTCCGTGCTTTACGTTTTATGATGGCATTAAAGTGTTTTCCTGTAAAATAATTCTTCTGGAAACATAAAAAATCACCATCCGAACAAAAATTACACTATTCGCGGTATTAATAAATTTACTTGATGAGAAATAAAGACATGAATTTAAACGTTATTAATTTAAAAATTTGCAATAAAATATTTATACTTGTAATCTCAAAATGTAATAATTTAAGAATGAAATGCTTAAAAAACCAAATTTATACATTTTCTTGAAAAGATGAAAAATATTTTCTTTTAGCACTTTTCGTGTTAAACTATTTTTTGAATTTATTAAAATCATCAAATCGAATTTATTTTATGTTTAGTATGTTTTCTTTATTTTGGATCTTTCAACCAAAAAAAAAGGAAATGTATGTAGTGAAAATCGAAGGACAAAAAAAAGTGTTTTTTTATGCAAATATCGAAAGGTAAACATCATTCATTCAAGTTTCCTTTTTTTTCCTTTTTGGACCAAAAAAAACAACATAAAAGTATCTCTCAAAGTGGACAGAGAAAAACATATCTCTAAAGGACATTTACTTTTGGTTTATCTCCCAAAAAAAGGTGGGTAAATAACACAGGATTGTTTCCTCGAAAGGTATATGAACCCAAAGAAAATTTATTTCACCTTATTGAAAATCAAACGATTGAATATCTTAGTTTACACGTATAAATACTTCATCTTACATGGTCCGAGTGGATATATTTTAGGATTCAGGTTTTCTATAAACGTTCGTTAGGGATTTTCTATATAATAAATTTTCATGTATTTCAAGAAGTGTAAAGTTTTGATTTCAAGAAAAAAGTTTTTTATGTTCTTAAAGAAACAATGAATAAAATAATTTTCTTATTTTTAGAATCTAGTAAAATACATAATTGAAACATTAGACAACTTTTCGAATCAACAATTTTCAAAGTTAAATCTTTTTCCAATAAATTGACTATCTTTATATACGAAAAAAGATAGTAGATGAATTTCGTTGACATAAAAAAAAAACTTTTTAAAAAAAAGTGATTTTAAATTGTTTCAATTTCCTTAAATTTAATAATCTCAGTTCTATAAAAATTTTCGTTTTCCAATTTTCCAAAGAAATTGAAAACAAAAATTTTGCTACTTTCGAAATACGTACTTTTACTTTCTTATACTTAACTAAAAATAGTAAAAATTAGAATACAGAACGAATTTTAAGCAATTTGAGGATCCAAAACAAGAATTACTATATATAAGTATAAAAGTATATATCTATTATTTCGAAATACTATTCCACATACAAATATAGTTAAGTCCTTAAAATCCCATTTCCAATGCAAAAGTTATCATACTAAAAGTAAATAAGTTCAACATTTTAAAAAATTTGACTTATATACTCCTTATTTTAGGATCGCAATGCAATCTATTTGGTAATCTTATTGTAGGATAAGATAAGACAAAATCTAGTTAAGCGATGTTGAAAAATTATGTTACAGTCTATTAAAGCTCAATAATTTTCAGCAGGATATAATTTTCAGTTTAAATCAAGGCTGTCCAACCCGCGGCCCGCGGTCTGCATGCGGCCCAAGGCAAGTATCAATGCGGCTCGAAAATATTCAAAGTTACTGAAGCATGTCCATTTTTCTGAGGAATGATTTGTGTGTTGTGTGCGCTCCCGTGCTAAAGCTGTCAAGTGACAAACAACAGAAACAGGACTAGAACAGAAAGCTCTTTCGTTCTGTAGTAAATTCTCTTTTTGTTTGCGTTGCTTCCTCAGCTACACTGTTCTGTTGTTTGTCACCTGGCGGCTTAAGTGAAGAATGAAACATACTAAGTGTAAAATTAGAACCAATATGTTGGGTGAACACCTTGAGAACTGCCTGAGAATTGCAACCACGTCAATCGAACCAGATATTGACGGTTTAGTTTCTCAACTTCGGCCAAGTAGCACATTCATTTTATGATATGGATTTATACATAGTAATACTTGTATACTTGCGGCTCAAAACACCATGTCTTCTTCCAATGTGGCCCAGGGAAACAAACAGGTTGGACACCCTTGGTTTAAATGAAGGTAAACATAATTTTTTCTCCATATCTGCTTTTAATGGTCAACAAAGAATTTATGTAAAACAATTTTCTGCATTTTCTTGAATTCTATAAGAAAGTAAGTTTATTTACTATGCCAGACATATTCTCTTTTTTTTTTTTACAAAATAACAAAAGTTGCTTACATTTTGGTTAAAGTTAAAATCTGAATTGTTTTCTTTTTCTTGGTTTAATACGTTTTATCTTCGTCATAAGTCGAATTATCTGCAATTGAAAACTTTTTTTTTTTTTTTGCAGAAAATTTTTCTTGATATTTTCTACGAAATTCGACTTATGTCTAAAAAGTAAAGAAAATTGACTTTTCTCAAAATTGTCCTTTTCTACCCCATTTTCTTGTCGGAAATTACTTTTGTTCTATATTGTTTTTTTTTTTTTTGGCTTCTTTCAAGACAAGAGAGTTTCCACGAAAAAAAAAAAAAAAAACGTGAAAAAATTTAACCGAAAATTTGAATTTCAAACGATAAAATTAGAATTTGTTTTCTTCTAGAGAGACCAAAATAAAATTACGAATTTTAGAAATCACTGAATTTAAGCTGAAAATCGTGAATTTTTTGATATGGATATTTTTTTTTTTTTTGTTTATATTGTTTCGAAACTTTTTTAAGAAAAATTCAAATTGAAGAGAAGAAACTTTATTTTAGAATTTTAAGATCAAATCCCAAACCATAGTAGAAAAATGGACATAAGTTATTCGATGAGTCTCTATATTAAAGAAATCTTTTTCAGATTGTATAATTCTTGATACATATTTTATTGGTGCTTAAGTAAACCATGTAGTTTGGCAAAAGAATATTAGTTATTCTATCAGATATATTTATTTAAAAAAGGAAAACTTTTTTTTTTGTATAGAATTTGAAGGATTACATGAATAGAATGGTCAATCCATTCAAGGATACATGAATACAAAAAAGAGAAGATATTTTTTTGAGTTTCACTATCATCGTTTTTCTATACGAATTGGTTTCAAGGCTAGTACACTATATCTATACTCGTATATACAACTTTTCTTGTAATTTATTATTTAACCCATGAATAGACGAATACAAAAGCGTAAAAAAAAGGAACTGGTCCCTATCTACATGCTTGCTCTTCCATGTTTACTTCTTATTCAATTCCTAAATATACACAATTTGCCATTTTCTTGTTACGGCTGTTGCCTTGATCTAATTATATCTGCCTTTTGGGCACATGCTATCATATCCTTTTTCCTTAATAATAATGTTTATTTAAACCTGTATGTATAAACACGAGTATGTGTAAGAGTAGAAAATAATGTATCCTTAAATATCAATATATATTATTATTATTATTGTTCTTCTTGTTATATTTAAGTGTACTATAACATCCTTTTTTGGGAATACATCTTTATAGTTAATATATAATTCAAAAAACGAGAAAATTTCGTAAAATTTCACATCAAAAAGGTATATTTTCATTATTATATTATGAAGTATAATAAAGTGCATGCATAAGTTCTGCTTTTCTTGTAACATATTTTGAATATAGTAAGAAATATATACTATACGTACGTGTTCTTTTAAAGTAATCCTATTTCATTCTATATATAGAATAAATAATTAAAAGTCATATAAAATGTTAATCTGGTCTAAATATTATACCAATTAATTAGAAAATCTACGATATTTAAAACTACATTGTTATTTGCGGGGTGAAAAGCTATTTGTAAGTGTCTTGTATGAAGTTAATTAGACTTTGAATTTTAGGAGGTTTGTTATATTTAATGAGAATAGTTTTAATATCACACAAAGAAGATCATACAATACTTATAGCATATGTAAATAAGTATGGATATAATTTTGAATGAATTTCCCAAGAACTGGTAAAATTTAATGAAATTTATAGTATCATTTATTCTTCAGAAAAATCTAGATTGTAGAACTTAAGAATAGTATAAATTGAGATAAACGATTTTAAAATGTTTGGCATACTGTTGGATAGAGACGATAGGTTCGTTTCCTTTCAAAAGATGTGCTAACTGAAGGATTTCAACTGGAAAATAAAAAAATGTATGTAAAAAATATTGACTGAAATTTATTTGTTTACAAAATTCTTTAAAGAACTTTCATATGATTTTCTTGTTTCGAAATAAAAATAAAGGCCAGTTCTCACATTTTATAGAATTCGGAGGTTTTTAAAGTTGGTAGTATGAACTTAAATTATGAATTTCGAAAAACTTCAAATTTGCGGTCCCTGTTGGAAAATCTTTTAAACAGAAAAAAAATATATCGTCTTTATTGTCCGGACTATTTTTATGTGGATTTTCTTTTATGCGATTTTGAAAATATGCGGTTGCAACAGATCATTGTTTAATTAAAACGTATTTACCGCATAGAATGCGATCCAATAGCGCTTTGATAACAACTTATGTGACGTACAGCAAAATAACTGATTGTGATCAACTTAATTTTACTAATTTTGTTCCTAAGGGGCATTATTCTTAACATGATAAACTATAAAATTAAATAAAAATCTCATCACACGGTGTGCTGGCATAGAAATTTATGATATTGCACTACATTTCACTTTAACGCCTAATTAATCGAAATAATTACAAAGAACGAATTAGAATATTTGATGATATTCTAGAATCATCAAACATTCTAAGAAAAACAACAAATTTTTTGACATTCGTTCTTTCACGTTTCTTTCGAAGAAATTTCTTGACGTTTGTCGCAACACGTTTCGATGAAGATTAAGAAGCTTCTCGAGTTGAAAAACGATGAGTATATAAGGCGAAACATCGTTGAAACACAACAGTTGAAGTCTAAACTTCGTCCGAGATTGAATAAAAACAGTGATTTGAAACGTATTTCGGAAAGCGATTACAACGGTGATTTGAATCTAAAAGTAAAAATAGTGATCAATTATTGGAAATAGTGATTGTGTATTTTTGAATAAACTGTGATAAATAATTTTCTAATAATTAAATTATTGATAGACAAATATTTTTAAGACAATTGTTAACGCAGATATAATTATAAATAAAGTTTATACACTAAATTCACATAAATAAAAAGTGTTATCATTTTCATAACATCGAACCAAACGGGTAGCACGCAACAATATCTTGTACTTGTATATTCGAGGAAAATTGTCTGGGAAATTTTCAATGTAGAATTCATTTTAGATAACTGACACCATTGTTATATGTTTAGAAAAAAAAAACAATGACTTTTGGGTATCAAAATCAATAAAAACACCGGCATTATTTGTTTTTGTTTTTCTCCTTTTCCTATTTTATTACTAAAATAATCTGATCCTTCCAATTCCAGTCAAACCAACAAAATTTAATCAAAATACGTTTTTTTTTTGTTTTTTTTTTTTGGGAAACTTAATATGAACACATATATCTTTATTTAATATCTTTTGTAACTCTATCAGTTCAAAAAAAAGAAAAAAAAACCTGATCCCATATGTTTTTAGATTCTAACAAAAGATATTCCATCAAAATTCATATATAACGATTCCCCGGTACATATTTATAAAAACGTGAATCCCCGTCAGGCATGTCAATGTCGTTCCCGTAAACAAAGTAAAAAGGGACTACAAAATATATATACTCGGAAAATGTTTCCCATATATGAGATATTTTTGATATATTTCTCCTTCAGGATTTAATATCAGAACAAAAAAAAAAAGAAATATAAAAGTTGGATCTTTTCCAGAACTTGACGACTGGCAGGCATTTTTTTTTTTACAATATACAAAATGAAAAGTAAAAAAAAGTATCCTAGTTCTCATTTTATAATGTCGATTATGGGACGCCTTAATTTCTATGAATAATAGAACTTTTTCAAACAAGATAATAAAGAAAATTTTGTGAAATATTACAAATTTCCTCTGTTCTCATTATTTTGAAAGATTAACGCAGAACTTTTTATTTTTTTTTTTTAAATTCATTCATTCTCAACCATTTTTTGACACGGGTTTTCTGGAAAAAAAGGGTTTTTTTCTTCTTTTCGTTAACAAGTTACAAGTTCAAAGAATGAAAATATTGAATTTTTATTGATGGTTTTCTTTTTTTTAAAGCTTCATTAAATAGAAAAGAAAATAAAGTTTCTATTCTATTTCTATAAATTCATAATGAAAATATATAAATTTAAAATTGCATTACAAAGTTCGGCAAAACTTTCGAAAGTTTCTTTTATAATCCATTTTTTCTTTTTTTTTTGGTTTTATTTTAATACAGCATAAAAGTTAATAATTAATAATTTTTCCATTATAATTTAATTATTATGCCAAAATTTTTAACTTGCAAGGTTTTCTATTTATGTCCAAATCTGAAGCAAGTTAAACAAAAAAAAAAAAAATTCTTTTTGTCCATTGGGGAAATATTAAACCTTTTTAATTAATAAATTTAATTAAATTTTATAAAGGTACTTAATTATTGTTTATTATCGTTTTCTTTACTTGTGTGGTTTTAAATCTCAAAAGAATCAATTTTCCACAGTTATAATTTACTTTATAAAAATGCAGTATTTTGAAGTAGAACAATTTAATCGATATTGTATTGAAAAGTAGGTACTATCAGCAGAGGGTACATGGTTAAAAAAAAGACGTCAATTTTAATGATTTTCAAGTTATACCAGCGCGAACTCACCCTTAGTGACCTTAAAACATTAACTTCGAGGACCATTTCTTGTGTATTTGAAAATCCTTAACTACCCAAATAATAACAAACCAAAAAGTGAAAACGTCCCCTTTTTAACCGTGTATATTAGTTTTGTCACTATATTTGTTACGCATAGAAATAAGCATCGGAGAAAAGCTTTAAGGGTATAGTTGTGGAGAGAATCAAAAGTTATGTCTATTTTCGCATGTCCGTGTACAAGACAACTCAAAAACACGTTGTCTAATTTTGATGAAATTTATAATGTGAGTTGATTCTTTCTTAACTTAATTTGGTATTGCATTTCAGCAAAATCGAACCAGTGAGAGCGAAGTTATAAGCCAAAAACCAGGGTGAGTACAAAATTTTAACTTTTTTTTTTTACTGTTTTTCAGTTGTAATTGCAAGATTTGTGAAACAATTTTGTTTTGTATGAGTCAACTGCGTTAATAAACGATTCTAAGTTAAATTTCAGTGAAATTGATTCAAGGACAGTGGAGAAAGAAACAGTTGTAGGAAAAGTTTTATCGATGTAATTTAAAAACTAAAACTTTTATAGACGAAATATTCCGGTCGACATCGAAACAATTCATCACCTGTATATAAACTGACTTTGCACTAAATTTCAGTAAAATTGAGTTTGCCATTACGGAGAAATCGTGCATTCAAAAGAGTTAAACAAACCATTTTTGGGATTTGCACTAATTACTTCTGTAAAAACATCCACCTTGTGATCGTTATAATCAAATTTGTAGTTAGTTGGAATATAATCATATTTTGGCACTTCCACTAAAAACCTATTAAATTCTTCCTTTTAATCCCGGATATGTGTGTACTAACTTTTGTTGCAATTAGTGCTGCGGTTCTTAAGTATTAGGGTTTATAAAAAAGTGACTACATATACAGACATCTTGGGCAAATAGTTAATTCGGATTCTGGGAACCTAAAAACATGTATATTTGTTGAAAAGCAGTTGTCGAATTTTTGTACGATTGCAATACATTTTAAGGACTAGAAAAGTAGAAAGTAAAATGAAATTGAAAACAAAAACGTACTTACCCCTGGCCGAACTGGAACGCAATTTATTTTCCAGTCAACGGTCTTAACTAATGAAGCTATGCATGTCCTTTTCTTCATTTTCCAAAAATATTTATATTGATATTTTAATATAAGATTGTAAGATTGTTTGTTGAAAATGGTGGATACTTTTTTCAAAGGGGCTAATATGACGCGAATAAAATGAATAAGATTTTATAACAGGGATCCGAAAAAACAACAAAAAAAAAGACTATAAACGAAAAGATTCCTTTAGCTAAATTGCTAAGAACATTGGGGATACAATTTTATTTGATTTGCCAAAAAAAAAAGATATGAAACTCAAAGGGACAGAGTAAATGGATAAGAAGAAAACCCAAAAAGGGGTTATATTGTTCATTTTACTGGATAATTTTTGTGGGTTCTTTTACAAAAATAAATTCAAGTGAATAAAATTTAATTTAATCCTTTTCCTTTTTTTTTTTGATGAACTCCATTCCACATAAAAAGGATACATTGTAAAATTCGCGTAATTGGTAATTCCATTGTAGAATTGAACTTAAAAAAGAAATTTTCTTTTATTTTTTGATTTTTATATTTACTTTTTTATAGTGGGACTCTAAAAGTCGAAAATATTTTCCGTGAGTTGAATAATATTGATTTTAGTATCGAGAGAAAAAAGGAAAATTGTATCGCATGTAAAGAGATCTAAAAAAAAACGATAGTATATCATTTCAACATAAAAATCACTTGTTGCAGTGTAAAATATAAATAATAATGAACATAAAACCAACAAAACGAGGTTTATTTTCACGATATTCTTTGATAAAAAAGCATTTTTATCGAAATTGATTGATGTTCAATTGATTGAATTTTTATATATGTGAAAATTTATGATAATGGATTAAAAGCTTTGAATTATATAAAACGGAAAAAAACAGATAATATAGGTTAACTGAATTAAACTAAAAGCCAGAGCAATTTAAAAAAAAAAACAAAAATAAAAAACTAAAGAATGAATAAAGCAAGCCATAGCAGTAAATTTACACTTTTCTCTATTTCGGCCTAACCGTTATGAAACTTTTCCGATAAAGTCATTGAATGCCTCATTAGGCTCTCGGTTCAAAACTCGCTCAACTCTCATCTCGCATCCGTCCCATTTCCATCAGAATTCGGTTCAAAAATCCAATTGCTTCAATTCTGTGAATTTCGTCGAATTCAGTCCACTAATTTGGTTGCCATGAAGCACACCCAAAAAAATTGTTACCATAGTCAAATTCTGACGAAAAATCCAATCGGCTTTAGATAAGTTGAAACACCTAAACTGTCAGAATTTCATCACATTTGGACCACAAATTTTGTATACATAAATGTTTTTGTAAACACTTTTAATCACATCTGAATTAAGCTTTAGTGCACAAACTGTGCAAATTTTATCAAAAATCGAGGCGGAGTTTTGGTTGTACAAGGAGTACTAAAATACGCTATGTTTGGACAAAAACTGCTCTTAGACACTGTTGCCATACTCAAATGTGTTCCAAAAACTCATCGGCTCTAAGTTAGGGTCAAATACATGAACTGTATGAATTTTGTTGAAATCAGAATAACGGTTTGTTCTGCACCGTGCTTACAAAATTTGATCGTTTTTTGTTTAAAAAAGAGTGTTGACATTTATAAATTTCACCCAAAACTTATCTCATCTAGATAGAATTTGGTGCAACACACGAACTCCGTGAAAATCTGACCAGCCGTTTAGATTTTGTTAACGATTTAAAGAAGCCGCCAGACGGACGAACATGGAGCTATAATCATCTATCTTTCCCTTCTAGAAAAATGTTACGTTTTAATGCTTTACCCTACAAACATTCGTTTTATCAGGAAAGTAAAAATTGTTTGGCCATAGCTGTATTAAATCTGGGATTCTTTCAAATCGAACGGTCTAATATAATATAGATAAATGCGATAAGATTTATAGAAAACCGATATTAAGAGCTATAAAACAGTAAGCGTAAGTATTAAATATATATATATATATATATATTTTTGTTAAAAAAGCTTACTCTATAGCTAAATACTTTCCACATGGAATAAATAAAACTGAATTGACATTTTAAGCACACCAAGGTGCATTCTATCGTGTAGCAAAGTAAGATCGTGTAAAAAATATTTACTTACTACTTGTAGATAACCTTTAGAAAATTTGTTTTCTTAAACAAATCAAAAATAAAGAGACTAGACTTCATATTTATTATTCTCATATGCAAATATATGTTCTTTTGAATAATATTCAAAGATCCTTAAATATAGGATACAAGAGACTACATACATATATGTGAATTTTGTTTTTTAAATTATTCAACCGAATATCTACAAAGTATAAAGTATCATAAAATGATGTTATATGTTTTGATGTTTTTAACCAGTCACGTATTATAACATATGTCAATGTACACAACCGTTTTCTGTTCAAGAATCTTTTTATTTCACCTTTCAACTTATATCAAGGAAAATTCTCTTTCAAGGCATCTGTCGACAGAATCGCACTACTTTATCCTTGCTATTACAATTTCAATACGAATTTTTGTATCATTTTATTTTCACATATATATAAATGGATAAATATCCTTTAAGATGATATCAATTTCTTGATATCGTGGAAATTATTAACGATATACATACATATATTAATCATCACGTAAATTAAAGATTATTATTTTCTGGCAAAAGAAAACCTAAAGTAATCAATTTAAAATGAAGATCTTTATATTATATGTTTATAAGAAAAGTTCTCAGTTTTTCCTCATAGTAAAAGACTTATGACTGACCGAATGCTATCGACTATACATATATATGTTTTAGTCATTTTCTTGAATAGATCCTCGATATTTATCTAAAATATTTTGTATATGTTTAAAGGTGTTTCTTTTTGCTTTCATAAGCACATTTTCTTGGAAGAAAAATGAACAGAAAAAAGATATGTAGAAAAATGAATTATAAGGCACACAAGTCTAGAATATCGAAAAGCTAATAAAAAAAGAAAAACATTGTAGTACTACTATTACGACTAATATGGAAAATTGTTGAGATAACAATTCACGTAGAAGACATTTATGACTTTATACCCTTTTTTATCTTTCCTAATATCAGAAAAGGAGCCCGAAATGACCGTCTTTAAATACCTTAAGCTTTCAACTGAATAAATTTTAAACATATTATACTATATGATATTTGGTTATATAAAATTGGCTATTTCGAAGTTCAGGACATGATAGATTTGGAGTAATATATAAAAATAAAATCAAATTATGGTTTACTAACATGGATATCAAAAATATAGGTCATTCAAAAATGGAACTCTTTCTCACAGAATTATGACAATGTCCTTTCTTGAACTGCTAAAACTTAACAAATGTTGGGTATAGAGAAAGTTATTATTCATAACTTTTAAGTTGTAATATCTATATGGAAGTAAAGAGGTTGAATGGCGAATGTTTTTGCGGTTTTAATTCGAAATAAAATCACGTATTTAATTAATATATTATAGAAAATGAATTTGATAAGGTTAATGACTAAAAATTGTGTAATATATTTGTTTTAAAAAAAACTTTAAAATGTTTTTCTAAGAATAAAATGCCTGAATGTGTGTACTCTCTTTGCAAATTAATAAAAACTTTACTTTTATACTCAAAATCATCGTTATATGAAATGAAGTATTTAAAAGAGATTAACTTTAATCTTAAGCTTAATCTTTAAGCTTTTGTTTTACGATTCAAGAGGCTGTGAAGAGGTTTCTTTGTAATATTTTAATATCCTTTCTATTATATACCACAAAATTTTCATGTCATTCAAAAGTTCAAATTTAAATGCAATGCAATAAAGTTGCACATTTATAGAACAAATGTTGGGATAGGAAATTAACATAATCGACGAGAATCATTGTGGCGTCGTACTGTTCTTGACGATGGAGAGAGACGATCAACAGAAGAAAAGAATGGAACAAAATAATTTCTTTAACACAAAAGTGCGGTAAATGGCGGTATCTCTGGATCCGAAATGAAGTGTCTGCCGAAATCTATTGGGTTTCATGAATTTCAATTCAATTTTTTTGCTGCATCCAAATTAATTATATTATCTATTTGATATAACTTATTAAAGTGAATGCTTTTATTTTAATAAAGTACTAAAATAGTATTTCAATTAAGTTCATCATCATAGTGTAAACACAATTAAATTGAAAACTATTTTATGAACAGAAAAATTTGAATAAATATTGTTAAAAATTTTGATTTTAAAAAGCTTAACCAGCTTGAAAACAAAATAAAATAATAAAAATGAAAAATTTCAACATCCTTTAAAATAATAAATATATCAAATAAAATATTCTATTGAAACTGCATAAAATTGCACTACGGCAATGTTGGGATGAAAGCATCCTTCAGACAAGAGAAAATAATAAATATAAATATTTTCATATATTCACAATATCAAGTAATATACGGTATGGACCAGATATACATATGAGTCTATATAATCTATGTATTTTACATAGGATTTCCATTTAAATTGTTAAATTTTGAATGAGAATTGGGAATACTAAAAGTTATCTGCATTTATTTTGCTGGTTTAGTCTCGGACATGTCTCGTTGACCATCATATATGTACATGTCAAGTCAATATATTACCTGTACATTTTCAATGAACAATATAAACCACATTTCTAATAATGTTATATGCTTTATGCTTCTATAGTTCACAAAACAATCAACATGCCTTAGAGTGATAGGTTTTCTAGTGGTTCCTGAATTTTGTAAAATATTCAAAATTTAATATCTGATATATAATAGGAAATGTCTTGTTCAGAATATTCAAAATTTTATCCTAACACTAAATAAGTACTACAATATCGTATAGAATAGAAATAGAATAGAATTAATTTAATCGAAACTTATGTAATTGTTAAATTCATTTGAAATTCAAATATCCTTTAATTTTAAATGAGAAATTTTGATTTCCACATATTTAGTACCTTAAAATTCATAAATCGAATAGATTTTAGTTTATTTAGAATTCAATTTATACAAATTGCAGTTAGGTACTTTTAATATCTGTAATTATAAGAAGTGAATTTACAATATTATTTTCATACCAATTCTGTTATTGAATTTAGAGTAATTAAGATTTATAGAGCGTGAAATATTAATTTAGACACTTGAATTATATTGTATTTGTATTGAAGGGGCTCGCACAGTTACGGTCCTCCTCATACAAATTTTGTTGAGCGGCTAGGTCTCTTCCCCGAATCGGTTAGTCTTTCTAATGAAGGTCAGCACCGTCCAGTTTAACTAACTCCTGATTACTCAGAGTGGACGCATCCCATTCTAAAAAAAAATGGATATTCAGGGAAAAAGCGTTCTGCTAATTTAGTTGCTTCAGACATGGAGTAGCTGAGAGTCCAATATGTAGAGCCTCATGTTGGACTTTTACAAAATTGAACGAACGTGAGATGGATGCTCATGTTCCTTCAATTTTGTAAACCATCTTTGGGATGTTCAAACTGCTACTGTGGCCTCTTCAAACACTTCACACATTTTTTACTGCCTGCACTGTGCTGCTTCCTTTTTGGAACTCATAGAGTACACAGTGTCTTAAGTGGACTTTTTCTTCAATCATGTTGAGCGTTCTAAAAGCTTAAAGAAACTGATTAACATACGAAAAAATGTCCATAAATCATATATATTAGTTATATAATAGTAAAATCTAGGAAAGTAAAAACGAATTTTGCTGTATTTTATTGGGAATTTTATCGGCGCTTACCATACATTTTATAGGTTCTTATTTAGCGCCGTATAAAATCCGGCGCTAAATTAGCGCTCGATCGAAAACATGTACTAAGCGACATCTGGCAGATGCTAGATAATGCAAATCAAAACTTTGTTTTTTATAAATTGGCAGCCCTGCATGTTTTTAAATAAAAATGAAATTTAATGTCAATTTTTTTTACATAATAAATACAACAGATTTTTGTTTTAACTTTTATTTATTTTAATGTGACTTTGAAAAGGAACGGAGTATAGAAGAACGTATTATTTGTCGTTTACAAAAAAAAAAATTTTTTTTATTTGTTTAAACTCAACTGCTGTCAAATAATATCACTAGTGCCAACATCCGAAATTAAATGTTATAAGAACATTGATTAAAAAAATCGTTCTTTTGAGAAAGTAAATTAGCGCCCGATAGAATTTCCAATAAACAACAAGTATTAAATTTCAATAATAAGAAAATTAAAAATTGATTATTTTTATGTTTTTTTCTGAAAATTAAAATTGCAATTTTCGTAAAATATTTAATCGAAAAAATCTTCCTTTTTTTTGTTGATATTTTTCACTTTAATAAATTAAATAATGAATTAATAATTAGAATTTTGTTTTTGTTGTTTTTTAATTTGAAAACATTTTGCAAAAAAAAACAAAAATTATTTAATAATTAAAATACAAATATGTTGAAAAAGGTTCAAAAATAAAACATAGAAAAGGGATTTTTTTTTGTTATTTTGAAGTAATTAGAAAAATGTATCACAACAAATTGAATTAACATATAATTAGGTAATGTTTAAACATTGTATGGATATAAAAAAAAAAGAATCCTTGAAATTAATTTTCGTATATTTAAAATGGGTTCCCTGATGCGTAAACTCATATAAAAGGTATTTAAATACATTAACCTTTCGTTTTTGTTAGAATTTAATTTATATCCTGGAAAATAATAGCTTAAGTTAAAAATTGTGGATATTTGGTTTTATGTACATACTTGTATATATAAATGTGCTTTTAGAAAATTACATCTAATTAATCTGACCCCAATTTCATAAGAAACATTTAATCTAACAAACATTCTGTAAAAAGAAAAAGGAAGAAATAAATGAGAGGAACTCATCAATCTTCCATGTTTTATGGGACTGAATTTTTGACCATAATAAGATTATTAATAATAAGGATGATACAAGAACATCTATCAAACTAACAAACAGATCATTCAGATTCTTGATGTTTCACAATAAAAATGAATGTTATAAAGAGTTCAAATCTATTTCAATTATATACCTAGATGGGTTAATTAATGTAATGTTGTTCATTAGAAAATTCTTTTAACTGGTCAAACTGTCTCTGATCTGCTTGGTCATATGTCTTATTATATAGTTTTTGAAAAATATATATTCCGATAGTGTGAACTTAAAGGAAACACATTCGTGTGACAAAGGGTATGCCTCTTTTGAAATTCTAAATGTTTAGGGACATTTTTCAAGCCAGCTTTATGTATCATTTACATAAACCTATTCGTAGAAAATTACTAGAATTATGTCAGAAAGCGTTCTTAGATTTGGCACCACGATAATGCTTCTGGCCAAAAATCGATGCGTATTACGCATATGAAGTTCGTCTTCCTCCTCGGTGTAAATAGTTTCTCTCAGAGGGAATAGTGAGAACTAAACTTAATTTTTTGTTTAAACCCTTAACAAAATTAACACCAAAACACTGTATATACGTGCTCAATCTCCAGGTGAACTTTTCTCTTCAGTAAATTAAAATTACCATTGCGTGGATATAGTTTTCACTCCATAGTAAGAATATATCGTCTGAAAAAGCTAACGGTCTAGCACAAATCCGACTTCCAGCCTTGCTTTTAAGACTTTGAAAAACGTGTTTTGTATCTTCAGGGCATTACTTTGACGACAGCAAAATATATTTCGAAAAATGAATTAAAAAATTTGATGTTTTATTTAACAAGTTCTTTTTGTACATTGTCTTTTACTGCCAGAGGACCAGTATAGAAGCACGAACTCTCTTATACAAACCCTTTTTGAGGTTATTCAGTGGAATGCAAATTTTTGTCTAATACAGTCATGATCCATGATTATATGCGATTGTTCGATTATATCTCTACTCAGTGAGTTTTTAATTCATAAATCTACATATAGAAAATAAAGGACTCGTAAATTTTTTAACAATTGTTGTCACGCATTGTTAGTACAACTAATTTTATTCAAATAAATATAATATCCGGAAATTATTATTAATAATTTCCGGGAATTATTTATTCAATTTTATAACTTTTATGGAAATTAACTCACTATTGGAGAGATTTATCAGATTAAATTCTAATGAAACCCGATTAAAATCAATATATAAATGACGGATTAAATTAAGTTTCGATTCGGTTTCATTTTTATTAACTTAATTATGAACAAATTAAGTTCACATAATTTAACTTGAATATTTTATAGTCACGATGATGATTTGTTGTCCAATTAATTTGTAAATCAAGTAATTTAAATGCTATAATCATGTACATAACAATTTTATAAGAACTACTTGTATATTAATTATATTATTAGTAAGATTTAAGATTACCACAAAGATTTAGTAGTTATGTTGTTTATATTTTATTTGATGGATTAGCTTCGTAAGGAAAGGAAAAAATAAAATTCAAATCTATTGACGAGAAAACTATAAACAAATTGTGAAAAGCTTTCGTTACGGCATTAGCTTTTTATACATAATTAGTTTATTTAGACGGAATTCGAAGGCTTTTATTATCATAATAACATTTTGATTTACTGGTTCCATTTCTGTGTGACGTCCCATAGTGTTGTCGGCATTTTTATAATGCAGGATTGTTTAATACATATAAATTGATTTAGGTTGAAAGAAATATAAATATCAATCATATTACTTACGTTAGCAATTCATGGTTTCTAAAAAGAATTAAAAACAAACATAAAAGTGACCAGCCTTTGGTAGTACCAGTTCGGAAGACCAAATTCGAATCAAGGTTGTGCTATCTTTCTGCAGCTTTTCTTTTTCCTACGATGAAGTAGCACACTAAAAGTGACCATAAAATTTTTTTCTAGATTGGGGATGGATCTTTTTGTTATACATTACAACATCTTTGCTAATAGCAAAGATAGGAATAGATAGATGAAAACTGTAGAAGAAATTTCTGTGATCTTTTTTGAAAGTTCTTTTAAAAAAGAGCTTTGAATCTTTTTAATATTTACGACATATAATTGTATTTAATGTTTTCAACTAAAAAACAAAACATGGAAAGGTATATATGTGACATTAGACACACATTATATGTTCTTGAAATACAATTTCTGGTTACTTTATTTGTTCGACGAGATCTATATATTTATATCTTATATCTTTGCTAGTAGTGAAACCCTCTCTGTAAGATGATTCAAAATATTTCGGGAAAACTTGGAAGAAAACTTCTGTTTATTGAAAATGTACAAAAATAAAAACAACAAAATCATACTTTTTTTCATTATATTTTTTATTTTGAATTTTTCTAATACATCAAAAAACATAATTATATACTTTCTTTCTGTTTGTCTGTATTTTTGGGTTTCCTATAATAATAATAATAAATATTGATTTTCAGTTTGTTCCAATTAACATTAAGAATTTCCAGTTTTCCTAAATACTTTTGTGAATTTGTTTCTTGCCATTTTAGTTTTATTAATTACAATATTATTAATTTTTTTTACAATTAATTGCTTTCTTCTAAATCTAATTATAATTATTTAATATTTTTAAACATTTTACAAGTATATAAGTTGAAAGTGCAAAACAAATATTTTCCAAAAAAATTTTCTTTTCCTTATTTTTTATATAAATTGAATTTTAAAATATTTATTTAACTTATTTTTTATTCAAAAATTTAAGATTTTTTTAGCGGTTTTTTAATTTTCTTTTTTTTTGTGATTGTCGAGGCTTTATTAATATATCTTCCGTTTGTTTTTTTTAAATATTATAATATTGCATTCAAATTTTTTTCACAAATTTTTATTTTTAATTTAATTTTGTTTTTTTAAAAGAATTTGTCCTTTCTTTTTTTAAAGAATAAAACTAAAAACAATAGAATTTTAATAATTAACAAAATTTTTAAATTTAACTAAGAAATATACACATTTATGTTTAACATCTAACTTGGCTTAATTTAATTAATAATTAGTAAATTACTAAAGATATGATATTTATTTATAAATTTATTTATAAATATTTCTAGTTTTTATGATAAAATATTATTTTTGTGTTCGTGTAAAATAAATGAAATGAATAATAAGGGTAAATTGAGTGGATCCAAGTTTGATGTATTTCAAAACTTTCAAATTCAAATTGGACCCAAAAATTAATCTAAATCGAATTAAAATTTTTATTATTTTGTGAAAATTTGCATTACAGAGTGTCTAAATGGGATCCAAATCGAAACTACAAAAATGAATTATGACTGAAAAAACTTTAGGTTACTGAAGTCTTGCCAAAGATGATGGAATGCATCGATCCTAAATTTTTGTGATCACTTTTTAAAAGCTACTATATCTAAGGTCTGTTTTATTTCCCACTTTCTCTGAGGTAGAGCAAATTTTTACATTGAAAACAAAAACAACAAAAGAGCAAATCCTACACTACTTTCAGACCAGGTGTAACTATCACATCCAAAATTAGTTCAGTTTTCTCCCATAAAAAGTGTATTAGCTAAACGTTTCTCATTTCATTACAATATGGTTGCTAAGCAACGCTACAAATATTTGAATTAAAACTTTCTCCTACTCCTGCACGTTTTATTTGCCACTTACCCTACTCCAGGGTAGGGTATGGCAAATAAAACAGACCTCTAATGTGCATCTAATGTGACATATACAGTTTAGTATGATTAGTTGTTTGGTTAAAAATATCAAATACATTGACAATTTTATCTTGTATAGGTTGTCCTAATAAAAGCGCGAGATTTAATTTGTGTAACTTGAAGTATGTGTATATCTCGGATATTCTCCATCGTATAGATACGACCCATAACTCATTCGACGATCAATTTAATATCGAATTAAATGCCATTCGACATTTTCAAAAATATTCCTTTTTAGGACAGGAAATACAAAAATTTTCTAGTATGAATGCATACATACATAAATCTCAGGTATTTTGGGTCCTACAGGTATGATCCATACCTCGTTCGACGGGGAATTTAATAATTAATTAAATAAAGAATGCTCCGAAAGAAGTGTACGGTTAGAATTTTGTGGAATTGTCTATTTGACCACAGTAGGTCCTCGAAACTTGACAAATTGTCAATAATTATGTCGTTCCTTCGTGCAGAGTTCCATGACTATTAATAGCAACAATGGTAGATGACAGATGTCAAGATTTTAGTGCTGCCAACTTAATGAAAAGAAAATAGCGCGAAATTTAAATCTGGTGGTATTATAGAGACACCCGATTTACTTGAAGGATTCTTTTCAAAAAAAGCTTTCAAAAAATAATCACTTTATGTACTTCATTCTAAGTTTGCCCTAACTAACTCACTGCCAAGTAACTAATCGGAGTCTGAAGTCATCTCTGGTTTTGTAGAATTAAATTATTAAAAAAATTACGTTTTTAAATCTGATAGAATCTCGAATTAAAAATTAATCAAAACAAAATTATTTTTTTTTTTGAATTTTTCCGAATTTTAATTTTAATTCTTTTTTAAATTTCTTATTTAAGAAACTTTGTTTAAAATTTCTAAATTTTTAATTTTAAATATTAATAAAAGGATTTAGTTTTGTTCTTTTTTACATTTTTATCAGAATAATTTTCTTTTTGTTTTAGAATTTTGCGCCATATATTTGTTTTTATATTTTTTTTTAAATATTTAAAAATTAAATTTCAAATTTCTGGTTTAACTAAAATTTACAAAATATAAAAAAAATTCTCGAGAAATTATAAATTTATTACTATTTCTTTTTATTCTAGTACAAAACGAACAAAATAAACTACTAAAAATAATATTTAGAAAAACCTTATCTTGTTTTTTTCTTTAATTCTTATAATTAAATTTTATTTTAATTCTATGGATTAAAAAGTGAGGAATTTAATTTAATTTATTTCTGTTTTTTCTTTTTTTATTTTCTATTAAAATTTTCAGGTTCTAGTACTCTCGTCGATTTCTAACCAAAAACAAAGATTTTTTTTTTTTTTAATATCGACTTTTATTATTTAAAACTAATTTAATTAAAACTTCTTACATTATATTAGAAAAATAAAGAAAAAACGATAAAAAACCAAAATTTAATTTTCAGTTCAAATTCATTTAACAACAATTTTATTTTAAATTAAAAATCTAATTACTATATTTAATTGATTCTTTTGAATTTTAAATTTGATTCAAATTTTTGATTTGAGATTTTTTGCCAATTTTGATTTCTTTAAAGCTTGGTTTATAAGTATGGTAAGAAAGATAAGATGTAAGTTTGGTAAGAGGTTAAAAATTAAAATGTCAAATATTGTATAATAAAACAATGCTAATGTGATTATTTTCCAATTATTAGGTTTCTCTAAAATATGGATGAATAAAATTAAGTAAGTAAATGAACAGAAAATCGCTATTTACTTAGTTTTATTAAAAAAGAAAAATAATGAAGCAGCAAAACCGTTTTACTTACATTTTCTGTCATTTTATAGTTTACATATTCTGAAAGCAGTGACAGATTACAGCATTTGAACTGGTTTAAAACACTTAACTAAGTTTATTTTGTAGTCTGCCACGAACTATAACAATTTAAACTTAGTAGTACCACCCATTGGTCGAAATTCGACCTAATAAAATGAAAGTTAAAATATCGATTGCAATAATTAAAAGATAAACTTGTGAATTTCAATATGATATTCTTATTCTCACACTTATTTATTTACAAATCTAAATATCAATGCTTTTTTCAATTGTTTTCTTGAATTTGGTCCAGAAAAATAAACAGCTGTTTTCTATATAATTCTGAATCAAAAACTTCTAAAACATTTCAGTTCGTATAGCACACAACAGCTCCGTGTGTCATATATGTATTTTGTTGTTGTTCTCATATAAATAAATGGGAAACTTTCACCTGTTCAACCTGGTTCAACGACCATATATCAACATACTTTTTGTGTTTAAACACTTCTCCTCAACAATAGCTTTCCATCGATATATATATTAAGCCACATCTTTTGTTGGAATACGAATAAAAGGGAGGTAAATTTTTGTGTTGGCCTATTTATATATAGATTTCACTGTACAAATTTTGTGATTTCTTTCTACTAGTTATATTTATTGATTTTTAAATTTTTTAAATGAACAAATATTTCATTTTGGGAGCATGTCCTGATAAGACAAAAACTTATTTTCATGCATGTCTGAACCAAGCCATCGAGCAGAGACGTTCATTCTAAGGGCTCAGTTGGCGTGGACACCTGACTGAGCGCAAGCAACTATGCTTTTCCTAACTCTCACTCATTAATGATACGTGGCGAGTGATAACATCAACGAATGCTTACAAAAGCTTGTTCTTGATCGCTCGCTTGGTTTAAATGCGCATTTAGACTTGTTTTATTTTAGCCTCTTGCATATACATTTTCCTTTTCTTTCTTTGAATTGAACTTGCCACAAAAAACTAATAAACAAGTTCAATTGATGGAGCTTGTCATCTTACCATATTTTTAAGTGGCTTTTAAAAACCATCTTTCAAGAATTAGCTTTTAAAACTTATTCCAATCTGTTGAGCTTACCATATAAATGTTTTTTTGGTTTAAAGTTTAAGTTAAGTATTAAAATTTCTGTTTTTTTTTTAAATTCTTTTACTAAACTTGCTCTATGAACTTTTGCGCTCCTAACTTTGTTACCATACTTCGTAACCAATTAGAAATGAAATGATTTTAATCACAAAGACGTTTTCAAAACATAACGAAACACTTTTTCCTCGGGACGTTGTCATAAATATGTTTCTATTATAATTTTTTTTAAAATGTATTTTTCACTTAAATTATTTTCTTTAATCAATTTTAATCTCCAGCTTTCATTTTTTTTTACAACCAACCTGTATAATATCACAACAATAATTACAATAATTTAAAAATGTTTTTTTTTTTGTTTTTATTAAATTTTAATAATTTATAATTTTCCGATTAAAATATTTGTTTTTGTTTTTTGTTTCTTTTAAAGTAATATATTTACAAATGAATAGAAGCAGTTCAACATCAAGCATTTTATTTATTTATTTACTTAAAATAAAATTCTGTTAGGAATACATTCTTTGAAAAAGGAAATAAAAAAAGCTCCACTAAAAGCTTGTCTAATATAAGAATTGATGTGATTTGTTTTTAATTATTCATAAAACGATTTATACTTTTTCTTACCCTTACGACACATTTTTCGTATTTAATTTATCTTTCTGGATATATTTTCATTTATATAAATTAAAAATTTAATTTTTTAAATGTTTACATTGCCACTAAACCAAGAAGAATTAAAACAAAAATGGAAACATTATTGCTAAATCACAGCACAGTAATAGCTGTTAAACTGTAAAAAATATGACAATTTCCAATTTTATGGAATATTTGAAACGAAAAACGTAAACAACAGATATATTCGTGCTATAGCCATGGTTCACTTTATTTGAACTTATTTCAGTTACTTAAAACCAATCTCCACACAGCCGACATCCTATTCTGATAAAAGTATGGGATGCACTTATACAAAATTTAGTTAAACAGAAAGGGAGAAACAATCATCCTACGAATTTTGTCGTCTTCTGCAGTTCTAATTTCCCCATCTGATTCTTCATCTGCCAGATGATTCCCCTCAAAAGCAGAAGAACTTGTTTATCTGATTTATGGCTCTTCATCTGCGTTTGCATACTCTCACAATAATCATACACGATATCGTCGCACACTACCAAATTTTCTTATAGGAACTTTTTCTATGACGAATTGATTTTTATGGTTTAGTGATGAAATACGCAAGTTAAATTTTTAACTTCTATACGAAGTATATAAAAAATAAAAAAATTTGTTTTGCAAATCTCCACGTTTTATAAGATTCTAAATGGTTTGCAATTATTTTTATCCATCTGTATATCACAACAAATGTTGTGATTAACTAAGGACTACGTTTACTCTGAATTCCCATATTCATAAAGCATTCTTTTGGAAAGGCTTTCGGAAGGTAACGTGATTTGAACATACGTATAGAAGTTTCGTCGTTTTGCACTATAGCTTGTTTTTAGATGTGATAGGAATTTAAGCCTTATGTTAAAGTCTGAAAACACAATTTGCTACTATATTTTCCTATAAAATGAAAGGGAGAGTTCCTTATTTTCCCATAATATTATAAAGTGTGTGAGGAGAGACCCTGATGTTTTTATTCGATCAATCCTAGCGAAAATTACAAAAGTCCATCTCTTTCTAGTTTTCTGATTTTTCTCGTCACAATAGGATGTCGGCTGTGTGGAGATTGGCCTTTATGATACTCAGTCTCAGTATAAGAAAGACAGTATATAAACTATAAACTGAAGAGAAATAAGACGCGATCAGCTGACCTCTTATCCAATATCTCCTTTAAAAATGAAAGAAACACAAAATTCGGCACGAATTAGGTAAAGAAAATTAATAAGGGCATTCAGAGTCTTTCGTAAAACCCTCGTATTTGTCGTAAATGTTATAAACTTCGTATTTCTCATACAAAAATCTTTAAAATACGTGTTTTTCATTACAAGGAAGAAAGTAAAAATAACGAATAAACGAAGTATGATATTTCCTATTTTATCTCATTTTTCCTATAGTATAAGATAATTGTAGAATGTGTTTATAATTCGTAAAATAAGTGAACATCAAATTTACTTAGAAACAATTAATATTTATCTCTGTTGCACTAATATAATATAATCTAGAAGGAAAAGATAGATAGTTTAAAACAAGAGGGCTTGAATTTATAGTATATATATTTTTATTGAGAAAAACCATACATGCATTGCAAATAAATCAGGCCGGCACCAAAATGTCGTATAATTTTAATAATAAACGCAAGGACACTTGTCAGTTTTCACATCTTCTTAGAAAGTCATTCTAATGTACTATATACTATGCTGTGACTTAGTGTTAAGACATACTGAATCAGAATTTTCTTCAGAAAAAAAGTAATCAGGGGAACAGTTGAAAATTTATTCCTTTATTCGGTTTTGGAGTTATACTAACACAGGGCTACATTAGCCAATATTTCTGGTAAGCCAGCTGGTATACCAGAAATATTGGCTAATGTAGACCCTGTGTAAGCTGTCAGATTTATATTTAAAAATGCGTCCAAGTTGGAAATTTTGAGAGTATCGAATGTTTAAAATTTATAGATTTCTTTTTTTTAGGTTAAGTAGGCCCGAAAATTTTTCTCTGAAAGAAATTCTGCCAGGGAACGATTGGTAATGAAATGAAACAAATTGATAATCAGCTGATCCGAAATTTAATTCTTCTTCAGGGAAATATATTTTCATAGTTTTTAAAGAAGATATTAAATAAAATCAAATCCTGTTAACAAAGACATCAAGATTATATATATACCAGAATTGTTATACCAGTAAAATTGGTATACCAGGGTGGTCTACACTAGCTTTTTAGCAACCAATTTTGCTGGTATACCAGGAATAAAAGCTAATGTAGATCCTGTGTTAGTATGTCTTAACCCTAAGTGCCAAATTTTAGCTATTTAAATGATTGGAAAGTATGAGAAAAGGAAATCTGTAAAAATTTTTGCGAATTTCGTCCTATACTTTGTTTGGGGTTTTCACATTTTCTCAAATTTTATTGCAAAATTTTATTATTTTTTGGTATGTTATTGGGATCAACCGGACAGCCATAAATATAAAGATTTATCCAGATTTTTCAAGTAAAAATCTTTTTATGAATAATCAGAATGTGTTCGTTTTCAAAAACAAAAATTAAATTAAAATATTTTCGCTTGTTTACATCATTATTAATAAATTTCCTATTTTTTTTATTTGATTTTATTTAATAAAATTATATTTAAATTACAATGAAAATTATTTTTGTATTTTAAATAATTGGTTTTATTAAATAAAATGTTTTCTTTTTAATAAAAGAAAAATTCTATTTATGTAAAACATATTTATTGATGTGCCAAAATAACTTACTATTTCTTTATAGTCAAAAATCAAAAAGAAAAATTTCTTTTCTTTCTCCAAAAAAAAAAATCAATCAAAAACTATTTTCACTAAAATTCTATTGCAAAAAAAAAGTAATATCATTTTCTAGTTATTCTTCGATGTCGTCTATGACTGAGGAACAGAATAAAAGTTCTTTTTTTAAAAAAACAAAAAAACAAATTTAATTTATTTAATTAATTTCCTTTTAAATTAATTAATGCAGGATTTTACAAATCAACCTACGGGGTTAATATTTTTCTACTTAAATAAATAAGATTAAAATCAAAAAGCATATAGAAATATATAAAAGCTCTATTTTTTTATTTTCTGTTTTGGTGAAAACACATTGAGGACATTTTTTTTTTTATTTCCAAAGATGATCTTCAGTGCCAAAAAACACAAGGACAAGAAGGCTTCTAGATCGGTTGTTGTAACGAGCATCTCGAACTATTCTTGGAGTGAACTACAATTTGTGTGTCAATTGGTGAAGCGCAAATAGAAGGATATTTATTTTAACAACAACAAAAAAAGGACTTTATTTATCTTAGAACATTTAGAATTTTCTTTTGAGAACAAAAATCATGCAAAAAAGGATGAATGAAAATAATGTTTCTAATACTTCCTCTGCCCGAAAATATATTTCTCTGCTCGACAAAGGCTTCTATACGATTCAATGTATCCGCGCTAAATTCAGTATGAATATTTTTGGACATCATAGAAAAATTATCGGGGGCATCAGGTCAGGAGGGGGCCAAGAAATAAAAAAACGTCGCTAATTCGGCCAATACTGGGCGGATTTTCATGAAACTTGGAATATATATTTTAGATAGGCCAACTCGGAAGATAGAATATGCCTCAGCGGAGGAGCAGCGAAAGATAACGCCTCCCACAAGGACTGTGCATCAATATTAAGTTAAGATGTATTTTGCCTATGCGAAGAAAGAGATGTCAATAGCACTATTCAGGATTTGGCTTACAAAACCACCTCCGCCACTAGTTAAAGCAATTAATTGCTAATCTACGTAGTGGCATGTTGCAACTAATGTAGTTCTCACATTGATCACTCATGATTGTCAGTCTTGTGTGATAGAAAGCTGATTCTTCACGAAAATTTTCAATAATTTTTGAGTTTGACTAACAAACTATCAATTTTTACATTTACACTAGTTAGTTTTTTCTCAGTTGTTTAAAAGCTGATTGAAAACTGATCAATGTGAGTTCTACCAAAAAGCATACAATAATGAGAATTTCCACGTCTGCAATCGCTATCTTATTAATAGTGTTTGTTAAAATGACTCTGTGTGATATAAAATTTCATGTATTTACAGTCTTTTTTACAAATACTATTAAAAAAGAAGCGTGCTTTGCAGCGCTGCAAACGTTTCATCAATTTGTATGGAAATAATTACATGTGGTTCTACCTAAAGAAAGACCAAACTATGTTGTATGAAATATAGTCGAATTTCGTGGTGAAAAACGGTTACCAGTCACTTTAGTGTATTTACAAGAACCCATGAAAAAAGTCAGGAGCCACACTAATTGAAATTTATTTACACAAATAAAATAATTAACTAAAATTGTATACTATAAATTTGGACAAAAATAAATTTCGAAATGTATACCCTATTTTCGGACGGAGGGAGTAGTATTTTTTCTTTTAGCTTTTGTAGAACAATTAAAAAATTTATATAAAATTTAAAAGAAGAAAACTGATAAACTTATAAAATCTTGAGTAAAGAACTTAGGCGACTGAGCAACTATATTTCAAGTCAAAATAAAATGCACTAACCCACTTTTAAATCGAATAAATAAAAAAAAAGACAAACACTTATAAATCTCAAATTTGATATATAATTTTCGTTATTTCAACAATTTAAACCAAAAAATATTTAAACGTTTTATATTACTTATTTATAAAGGGTTTTTCAATTGGGATACTACAAATGTTTTCCAATCGGGACGGCGAATCAAGAAATATTTGTTCTTTTGACAATTATGCTCGTGAATAATTGCCATTTCATCATGGTGCAGTACACACTAGAACAACGGTTACAAATCATTAAAATTTATTATCGAAGTTCTGAGTCGGTCGCTGCAACTTTAAGAGCATTACGACCAATTTATGGACAACATCACCGACAATTGAAAATTTAGCGCGAAAATTTGAATCGACATACTCACTACATAATGTTCCAGTGCCAGTGAGACAAAGAAGTGCACGCAGTGAAGAAAATTTCGCGGCCTCTGATGCTTGAATTCAAGAAGACCCAAATCGTTCGCTTATGCGCCGTTCTCTAGAATTGGGCATCTCTGTGACGTCATTGTTGCGAATTTTGCGAAAAGATCTTGGCTTACATCCATACAAGATCAAGCTGACACAAGAACTAAAGCCGCTTGATCGTTTGCTGCGTCGCCGATTGCTAAATTGAGCTCAGAGTCAATTTGAAAATGATGCCGATTTTCATCGAAAAATCATATTCATTGATGAGGCTCATTTTGGCTAAACGGATTTTTTAAAAAGCAAAATATGCGTTACTGGCCAGGCCGCAATCCACACATTCTTCAAGAGACACCATTGCATCCCCAAAAAATAATTGTGTGATGTGGATTACGTGCTGGAGGTGTCATTAGGCCATATTTTTTCGATGACGCTGAAAGCCGCCATGTTGCAGTTAATGGAAATCGCTATCGAATTATGCTAACTGATTATTTTTGGAATGAATTGCGTGATATGGAATTGGACAATATGTGGTTTCAACAAGACGGTGCTACTTGCCACACAACGAACGTTACAATCGATTTATTGAAAAGTAAGTTTGGTGAGAGGGTTATTTCGAGAAATGGACCCGTCAATTGGCCGCCTCGTTCATGCGATTTGACGCCTCTCGACTATATTCTTTTGGGATCACGTGAAGTCATTGGTCTATACTAATAAGCCGGCGACGTTAGAAAAGCTCAGAGCAAATATTGAACGCGAAATTGCTACAATATCGGCCGATTTATGCGAAAAAATGGTCTAAAATTGGGTTCCACGACTGGACTTTTGGAAACGTGCACGTGGTGGTCATGCGAAGGAAATTGAATTCCATACATAATGGCATAAAGTGTGTTTTAACATGAAGTAAAAAATTCATTGATATCACAAACGGTTTTTGTTTTATTTAAAAAAATATTTGTAGCGTCCCATTTGAACTGCCCGATATAAGAAAAAGGAAAATGGATGTTGTTGACGCCATTTTGTAAAAAATAATCGAAACAAAAAAAAACTTTAAACATAATAAAATCTGTGAAAAAGATAAATAAGGAAGAAAAAAAAACATGCGAAAATGATTTAATATTGAAAATATATTTTATTTTACTTGAAATCAAAAAATAATTATTACAATATACATTTTTATAAAACAATTGAAAAACTGAATCTTATAGAAAAATATAAATTAAAAAAATAATTTAAATTATAAAACATTTAATAATTATCAAATTTAACTACTGTGCAATGCATGAACGTGAAAATTGTGATCGTTTCTTTTTATGACGTTTAAATAATCTAAAATTGTGCAGATTTTCATTTATTGTAATACGATTATGACTACAACTACTAACATTATCATTATCATTATTATTATTATTATTAATAATTTCATTTTTATTAAAATGTTTATTTCCATTTTGATCATTATGTGCGACCATATCATTAATATCATTCAAAAATTCGTTACAATTTGAATTTAGATTTTCATTAAATGTTTTCAATTTATTAGATTTTTTATAATCATTTGATGACCATTTATAATTAATTGATAAATCTAAATTAAGTGAATTTAATGCTAACACATCTTTAACTAAATCTGGTTGCACATTTTGATCGGTTTTTATATCATTTAGAATACTATAAGAACTACTATTCCATGCATCAATCGTTAAAGAATGAGGACGTGCACGTAATCCAGTGTCCACTGGTAAACTATTACACATACCTGTTCGTTCTTCTTGGAATTCATCTTCATCAGATGATATACGATCCTCGACTAAAGATGATTGTCGTGAAAGTGGCTGAAATTAAATAAATGATATATGTAATTGTATGCTTTATACGGTCCCCAAAAAAAGAAATGATTTCCAAAGTTTACTGAAAAACTAAAAACATAAAATTCGAAAAACTCACATTATTATGTCTTCTTCGTGGTGGTGATCGTTTATTCCATAAAGCTTCCAATTGATCAAAATGTTGTGATTGTGCAAGAGCTGCTTGTTCTGGACCTAAACTAGTTTGAGATGCTAACGATTTCATTTCAGCAATTTTTGATATCTCTTCCATACTAGCCGATACTGAAAATCGACGTTTTAATCGTTCATCGACTTGTGCCATCATTACAGATGATGTTAAATGACCGTATTTCTTTTGCCATGTGTACGTGTCCAAAGATACTTCTTTCTTTAGAAGACGTTTCATTTGACGTTTTGGACCAGCAGGACGTAAATCTATTAGAATGATAAACATTTTTCCTATATAATTAGAATTTTCCATTATAGTATCCAATATTTTTACCTTCAACATCACGTGCTGGTGCCGAATATGTTGGTAATTTTACAAAACTTGCGGTCGTATTATGGAGGCATATAACCGGTAAATTAAAACTATCGACTATTTGAACTAAAATTCGTGAACATTCTAAAGTAATATCGAAACGAGTAAAGGGCACATGAATTTGTAATGATGTTAGAGCTAAACCACGTTTAGTTTCCCATACGATTAAAGTTTTATCATCACTAGCTGATACAGCTGTAGTACCTATAAAAATATATGTATATATATATATGCATATACCCGAAAAACAAAATTAAATAGAAAATAAAGAAAAAACCGAATTTTCAATTAGGGATTTACACGTTCTTTTAAAATAGCTTACCATCAGCAGATATTTTAACACATGTTACTTGTGCCAAATGACCTGCTAGTGTATGAATCTCTTCTCCCGTGTGTATATCCCAAACTATTAGATTACAATCCTTTGATCCGGATATTACTTGGGTTTTATTCGTTACAGAAACAGCAACACATATAACAGCATCACTATGCCCAACTAAAACTTGTGCTAATTTTCCACCTGTTGCTTGCCACACCTTTAAAGACATATCTCGTGATCCAGTGATTACATATAGTGAATCTGCTGTTATAACAAAAGATGTAATCTCATCCGAATGTGAAACAGTATATTTTTCATCTTCACGTGTTAGAGACCATATTTTCATACTATTATCACCATTTGTACATACCTAAATAGATAAATAAATAAGTATATATATATAGTTTTAGTTGAAACATAATTTTCTTTTCTCTCTCTAATAAAACTTACAGCAAATTTCATATTATTGGTAGCAGCTAATGATTTATATGGTCCTTGAACAGTTTGTAATAATGTTGCTGAATCAGCAAGCCAAACATAAAGAAAACCGTCACGATCTGATGATATAACTCTTCTAGAATCCATTAGTACCACCACACAATTTATTACAGTATTATGTCCCTATATATATATACGTGTATATATATTGTTATAAATCGATTTCATAATTTATTATTATGGTAATCAATACCTTAAATGTAGTTACAACTAATCCTAAAGTCAAACCCCATATTCTAACAGTTTTATCTTCTGAACCAGAAGCTACAAATTCGCTATTCGGTGAAAAACTAACACATGTCACAGCACCGGTATGACCATCCAATGTTGTTTGTAATTGTGGTGAATTTATTTGCATAATATGAATACTTTTACTAGATGCAACCGCTGCCAATTGTGTTTCACGTGATATATCAAAACAAGTCACTGGCGGTATATTTGTAACGTTCATAGAACGTGGTGATGGTAAATATTTTAATTTCTTTCGTCTATGATGTGAATATGGATTTACGAATGCTTCTTCATTACGAAATGAATAAAATGTGATTTTATTGCCACCAACTGTTATAAGAAAATCATCATTATCCATAACATATAATGCTGTTACTGGGCCCGGATTTGGTGGTAATGAACGTATTAAACGTCCAGAATGCATATCGAATATAAGCGCTCGTGTATCATCACAACCAATTATCGCACGTTGACTATCCATTGCTATTGATATTACACGTACCTATATAATTTTTTTAATCTTGAATTTTAAAAAATATTTTCTTTTATATTGTAGATTTTACTTACACGTGATTTATGTCCCTTTAGAGCATGTAATTCTGTGCCTGTTGCCAGAGTCCTTAAATACAATCCATTATCTTCACAATGGGCTAAAAGGAACACCTGTTGAAAATCACATGATCATATTTTAAATCATATAATAACTATGCTCGTATACGTAACGACGCCATGATAGTAGTTTTGAATGATATAACATTAAACAATGTATGAAAACGAATTTTATTGCATGCTAAATGATTTTTATGTGATATATTCCTTTTTTTTTTGGATAATATTATATTATATACTTTTTATGAATTCTTTAGAAAGTTTTTCCAAGCTAGATGAAAATTCAACTCATCTTTTTTTACATAAAGTGTATAAAGTGTGAAATTCTAACCCAAAAAAAAAAAAGAAAAATCCATTTTCTTTGATATTATATTTTTAGAAAATTATTCAGTGTAAAAAGTATCAACAAAAAGGATAAGGAATATGTCAACATTTAATTTTTTTTTGTTTATGAAGTATCGATTTTTTTATAAATACCAAATATTGAGTTACTTACCGAATCACAAGAAATTTCGATACCCAAAACTGGACTATGCATTTGTATACAATTTAATATTGAATAATTTTCTAATGACCATAAACAAATTCTTGCATCATGACTAGACGATACTAGGACATCACTAGCTGTGCTGATTTTAACAGAAGTTACTGGACCACGATGATATTCGATTTTGCCTAACTGAAATTACAAAAGGTATATGCAGTAGTAGTAGTAGTAGTACGTTATTTTATCTAAAAGTTGAGACAGACCAAACTCGTTTAACTAAAGTTTATAAAGTTTACAAAATTTATAAAGTTTAACACAAAAACCTAAAATAAAATTTGTAGTCCATCCATGCATGAACTATATGGAAAGTGAACTGAGTTTCACAACGATTTTTTGGAAATTTTCATATCACTAGTTTGTTCTTTATTCATATTTGTAATTTTCTAAACTTTTTTAATTGATTTAAACACAAAATACTAATTTTATTGGTCCACGAAAACGTATGTGAAACTTTCAAATTTTAAATTAAACGTTTATAGAACTAGCTTAAAAAGTAGTATAGTCTGTTAGTTATAGTCTGTTGTTTTAAACTAGTTTCTTTTCTTTTACTAATTGTCTTCTAATCTGTTGCCCTAAATCTAAACCAATTCTCATAAAAGTTCTTTTATTATTAATCAAAATTCAATTTTTGATTTTATAATTAATAATATGTTATTTATTTCAATTAGCAAGTAAATATTTTCTTAAAGAAAAATGTATTTTCTTCAAATAAATTCAATATCTTGGAAATGTTTGTACAAGGCGACGTCGTAAAAGAAAATAGAAAATATTACCGTGTGGTGGAATAAGAATAATTTCTATTCAAAATACGAAATATAAATATAAGATATTGTTTTTTTTTTCTCATTTGTATACCTTTGCGGAATCATATACAAATTTTATTCTTGATTTATTTTATTGATTAATTAATTTTCTATCAAGTAGGTTATTTCAATGAAATGTAAACATTTTCATTTCTTTAAATTTTTCCATCAAATATATCAAAATTTACACCCAGTTTTTTTTTGTGTTTACATTTTGAAAATGATATCACCAAAATATTAGTGGAATTTGTTCAAAAAGATTTGTACCATTCTATAAAAGTTTAAAGTTAAGATTTAAGTTTTCATTTCCTCGGAAAAATAAGAACGATTGTCATATATTTTATTCCCCGCCTCTTTAAACAATCTTATTTATTGAGGTCTAATTTTAATAACTGTCATTTAGAACTATATTGAAGATATAGATGGCACGGGAGTGTATGGGCCCAAAACCAAATACTCTGAACCTATGGAAAAACACAGTAGTATCTTTCATGCAGAAGTATAAAAAAAAGGAGTACAGAATTTAATATTGACAGAAAGTATCGCAATAAAAGAATATAGATATAATGGTTGACACTCAAGCTACCATCAGAGCTCTTATACAATCAGCTCTAGGACAGTAGAAGAATGCGTGGCTAAACTAAACGAGTTAGGCACAAATAACGAATTAACGCTGTAATAGGGTAATGCGGGTAATGAAGAAGCCAATAAATTACAAACAAGCAAACTGCAAGCATGGAGCAGAAGCACCCTTCACAGGAAAAGAAGCATAGAAGGAGGACACATCTGGGACATGCTGCTTCTACTCAAATGAGATACAATCTCTTGATTCACTCCGGATACTAAAATTCCTAATAGAAATAGGTCTGGAGGTGGTGCTCTAGAATGGGAATTTAGCTAAGCTACTGCACTGAAGAAAAGGGGTATAACAGGTCTCAAAGGTGGCAGTACAAGAACACCCTATAACTTAATCGTAATCTTAATCTTAGAAACAGTATTTGAAATTTAGTTAACTGAATTTTTAATTTTTTTTTTCAAACATCGCAAGACATAACTGAAGTTTGTTGCGTGTCCTAACAAAAATAAGTATATAGTTTAAAAAATCGTTTTTTTTGAGAAAGTGAAGTGAAGTTATCGATTCCCAAAGAAAAACAAATCAACTATATTCTATATTCAATAAATACCACTTGGGTTTATCTCTAATCTTAATTTAATCAACTGAAATCAAATCACGTCTATTCAAATATAAAAGAAATATGAAAACAATATACTTACAATTTTTCCACTTTGAAGATTTGATATTATGATACGGCAATCTTCTCCACCGCTAATAACTAATGTGTTATTCATGGCACATGTCACACATAATACTGCGGCTTTATGCTCTCTGTAAATTTGCAAAACATATCATGAAATATTGTAGAAAAATAGGATATCTAATATTTTGTTTTCTAATTAAAAATTAATCCTTACTTTATCTGAAATTTCATTGTACGATTAGTTATTTCCCATACAATAACACTTGTATCCTCAGAGCCAGTTATTAAAAGATCAGATTTTGATGGAACTGACATACACGTGATTGGACCAGTATGTCCTTTTAGAAATATAAAAGAAAAATTAGAGAAATAAAAGAATATATATCATATTTTGTTATATTATGTAGTTAATAGAAATTTGAAAAAGAAATGGAAAAAACTCACCCTTAAAAGTATACACCAGACTGTTATTCATTATATGCCAATATTGAGCATCTCCACCTTTTGTTGCGATAATTAAATGTTGTTTAGATGGTGCCAAAACAATATCACGTATTTGACCAGTACCGGATACAGTCATTGTTCGAATTTGTGATGGTAATGGAACTGGTAACCAACCGGTCATTGGTACCAATAATGGAACTGTATAACCATCACACCAAGCCGTTGCTGAACGTACTGTTATACTCAAGAGCGAATTGTCATTATCATCGTGTTCATTAATGGGACGTAACCATGAAATTAACTAAAAACCAAATGGAATTATTATCTTGCTATATAGTCTAAAACACTTCAAATATATAATATGATATTATCATGCTTTTTTTTGGTTTGTTTGTTTGTTTGTATGAATGAAATTCTTGTAATTATCATCAACAACATAATTCAAATTATATAGAATTATATTTAACTATTCCATTACTACATTAACTTTGATATATATGTGTGTACACAATGGAATTTTCATAAATATGAAGGGAAATTTTCACATTACATTTTCTTTCGTTTTTTTTTTTGGACTTCTATTTTATGGCACATAATTAAACTATAGTCTCTCACCTGAGCTCCTAATTGCATTGGATCACGAGTCAAAACATCACTCGATTTACGAATTGTATAATAGATTAGTTCAATGTCCCGATCCAAAATATAGCAGCGTACGTGTTCAATTAAGCAACGAAGATAACTTATAGATACGGTTTGTACCTGAAAAAATGAATAAAATATTTTTATTATTATTATTATTATTATACTTTTCAAGTGGAAAATAATTCCAGGATGTACGTGGTAATATTTGCAAAATATATTTTATAGAAACAAAATGGAAGAAAATCGATTTTATAGAAGTAATTATTACCTTTTTTTTGGAAAATAAAATTCAAATTTCCCACACAAAATTCACTTTCCCCTAAAATCTTATTTCTATAGATCCGAGGTATTGATCCCGCTTTTTTCAGTTTGATTTCAGACCGCGGGAATGAGTTGAGCAAAGAACAACATCAAAATTTGTTGAGTGTACAATATTTTATACAATGATTGGCGTCAAGGTTAACTCTTTAAACCCTATTTGATGGATTTTCTTAGATTTAAATAAAATACTTAATATTAAACTGAATAAGGATATTCTGTCTTCATTGTATCTGGACTTGTATGGTTGTGAAATTGTAGGAAGTGCGAAAAATGTTTAGTACGCTGTTATACTTTAGCAACTGCCTCAAACCTGTTCTTAAGTTCGGTGTAAAAGTGTAACGGATTTCTTTTAATAAAATTGAAAACATTAATCATTTGATTTGTCATAAGTGTAGAACTACGTTCGGTATACTTTATATGTGTATCACAGTTTTATTATTATTTACTAATTGATATTTATATCAAATTGGGCTAACTAGTCCTGGCGTTCCACAAACAATCAGAAGCGAACCGTACTAGGCCATTAGATCATTAGTTCGTCCTCCGTCATCACCAGATCTAGCTGAATATACCTGCGATCCTGGCTATATGCATGAGATGGGATTTTACTCATGAAATATAACCAATACCTGGTTATGTAGAATTGTAATTCCACATGAGTTTTAGTTTATTAATCACAATTTACAATTTTTGAAGTAAAAAATATAATTTCACAACGAAAGCTAGATATAACAAAGAAAGAATACTCTTTATGTAATTTGATATTGTCTCATTTTGAACAATTTTCTTTCCACATTAATTACTAACATTTCTATTAGTTTTATAATATAACAAAGTATTTGTTTCGAAATTTAAAACTTAATTAAATGACGACTTAATCATATTACAAAATTGAAGACGATTGTATTTTAACATGTGTTTTTCATTTTTAAGAAAATGCAATTTCTTTCAACTTAATGATATCAGATAACAAAATTAGTTACATGTACGAGTGGATAACCTTTTAAAAAGAAACTTAAATTAATAATACAGAATACATATTACAAAATAAACTCATATGAAAAAGGAATGCAAACATTCATATATACACAGAGTATAAATAAGAAAAAGAAGAAAACTTTAGTCTTTATATACTTACAGAAGCTAGAAGAAAATCAAAATTACAAACAGCAATTTGTTTAAATTTATCAGTATCATCAGAACGCATTAAATGATGCCAAGATTCTTCAACATGTCTTATACTATATGATACATCCGATCCTGGAGGACAAAATATTGTACTTGCTGTATCATCAGATTGTTGTTGTTTTGATGTATCATCTTTAAGCTTTTGACTACCTGTTATATAAGTAAGTTATTGTATTAATTACGAGTGTATATTAGAGTGAAATATTAGAGAAGAAACTTTGCGACAATTAAATAACATATTTAATTTAAGAAGATTAAATATTTGAGTACAAGAATTTGAATATGTTTATTTTTTGAAATAATTCTTTTTTTCTATTGAATTATTGATTCTAGAAAAATATAAAATTAAGATTCTTCTTTTTTTTGTAATAAAGCTCATATTTTCCATAAAGTTACGTCCTTTGATGTAAATAAATAAAACTTTGCTTTTAAAAAAATTCTTAATTTACCCGACTGTTCACTTGGATCGCTTGTTGTTTCATCCGTTTCCTCAGAATATTGACTAAAAAATATGTTTGCAATTTCTGTATGCATAATTCGTGTACTACCAGCGTCCATATAACGTAATTTTGCAATTTCCGCACAAAATATATGTCTCCATTCGATCACAATTTTTCCAGACATCAATTTTTCTCGTATCAATAAATCTTTGATCAAAAAAAAATATATACATATATTTTTTAAAAAACATAAATTTACATAAAAACAATTTATTATGCAAAATGATTTAAGGTTCAATAAATAACATAGAGTTTCCAAAACAAATACTTACTCATTTCATTACGAATTTTTCGAAATGTTGAAAAATTGAAATTTCCCTCTTTTGTATCGATCATAGCTTCACTACTTTCGGTCGGCATCAATAATTCCAATAATTCTGTTTCCGTTAAACCATATTCACTACATGTTATATATGCTGCTAAACGTGCAAAACCTTTTTTACCATATTTATTTTCTAAACGATTAAATTCATATTCAATTTGTTCCATAAAACATAATTCGTTATTATGCATTTTTATAATAGTTTTATTAATATCTAATTTTAAATCAAAAAGACTATCGGCACTACGAAAACGATCCTTTTGTATCGGTGTAAATTTCAATTGATCAATTGATATTGTTGTTGAACAAATTAAATAAACATTCCATGGTAAACTGATTGGTAACCATGATAATGCTGCAACTATATCACAATCTAATGGATTCAATTTATGTAAATCATCGATAAATAAAAATAATATATCATGACTTAAATCTTCACAACGACGTAATAAATTTTGAAACCAATTATTAATATATAATGGATCGAATGATGCATCCTTTGGTAAATAACCTTCTGGTATATCGAATATAATTGAGATTTGTTGACATATAACACGTAACAATTCTAAATTATATGCAGAACGTGGTGTTGCAGATGCAAAACGTATAACACGATGTACACGACCATGATCAAACCAATCTGGTATTTTTGAATAGATTTCTGCTATTAATGTTGATTTTCCGGTACCATGATTTCCATAAATAAAATATGGTGAATGACGACTACCCGATCTATAATTTTGTAATATTGTTGTACGTAATCGATCCGGAATTGTCGATGATATAAGACTATCAGATTGTAAATGTTCATTTACATATCTTAAATGTGTTGAATGTTCATGAAATATTTCCTAAAAAGAAAAAAAAAGGGATCTTATAAGATGCACATTGCGGAAAATGTTGGAATATTTTTGATGTGTAAACATCTTTGCTCTCGGTAGGGGCTAGTTTTTAGCAAAGTCTACTCGGGATTAACGGAAATTTTATGTATAGATTTCCCTTAATTACTAGGTACTGCCATCTAAAAATTGGTTAAGGTTTTCAAGTTGTAAATGTAATGTATTAAACCTAATTTTACTAGCGATTCTTAAACGATTTCATAGTTTGTTCTTTCATTGCGGTGGTTCTTTGAATTAAAGCTTCCTACTGCTCGAATAATTGAACTGATTATACAGAATTCAGGATATCCTACATATAAGTAATTAGTTTGCATTAAAAATTTACTTTTGGACACAGTTTTCTTTCATAAATGCGGTTACTTTATACTATAAAGTTTATAGTACTAAAAAAATCCCTATTTAATAAGGCAAACCCATCAAATCAAAATTACATACCTATAGGCGAAGATAAAAAATTAAATAATATCCAATATGAAACGAGTTCATAGGAAAAATAAACTGAATTTTTACTTTTACCTTTAAAATGTAATAAAAATCTTTTTTCTTTTTCATAAATCACGCAATAAATCAGTTTAAATTATCGCATTTTAAGTAATGTCACGAAATCTTACATTTTATTTGACCTTTCCGTTACAAATTCCTTTTAATAACCGAATTATGGGTATTCATTTTAAATATCATTATAAAATTTGGTTGATTGTCATAAAAGTTTATGAACAAACATTAACGTAAAAATGTGGCTAAAGTACTTTAACTTCGTTTTTTATGAAAATCGATTTTAAATATTTAAAAGAGAAACGTCAACTTTTTAGATTTTCATTTAATACATGAACTGAAGAAAACAGAAAGTTTAAAAATGAGTTCAAAAATATAATGTTTGAATGTGTATAAAGGAATATTTGATGGACATAGTTATTTTGTTTTTTACATTTTTATTAATTAAGATGCTTCACATGAAAGCTTAGTCCATTCACAGTCCCATTCAGCATTATTGCAAAGTAAGTGGTGGAAGGTTGATGATGCGAAACACCTCATTCTTCCTGGTATTTTTTTAATCATCTTTCATTCTTAAATGCATAAGTATCAGATCTAAACTAATCGAACCGTATAAAGATGGACAAACAACACAGACCACAGAGAATTCTTCATATAAAAAAGACGAATTTGAACAAGACTTTAGTTAAAATAAAACAAAAATATTGATAAAAGTTATTCTAAAATATATGGAAACTATGAAATAATAAAGTATCTACAAACTTATACAGGGTGGCCACTGAAAGACTTAAGTGTTTGAAAAAGTCATAACTTCTTCATTTTCAATCCCTTTTTTTGTAGGTTATAGAACATTCCTTGGAGATTAAAATGGCTTCGTATGATGTTCAGCAGCGAGTAAAACTCATACAGATACAGTTTTTCTATTCCGCGATGATGGACTTAATGCGAGAAATATTTCGGTGAATGAGTAATTTTAAAAAAATTCTGAATTTGTTTGGACTCGGTGTTCACCTGATTTGACGGCACCAGATTTCTTGTTGTGCGAGTCTACTTGAAAGAACGTAAACAAACCTCAAAAAATTCAAGAATATACGACCTAAAATTCGACGGTTAGGACCTGAAACCTCATGGAAAATGCTGTAGAAAGAGTAGGAAAGTGATGGTCATTTGAGGGATGTTGTTTTATTTTACATCATTCAGTCTTTCAGTGGCCACCCGATATACATATGTAGAATTAAAGTTTTCAAATTAGAATTACGAACTATTACAAAAAGCTCAGACTTTGTCTTCTATGGTAAAAGTTTATCGTTCAATGAACATAAAAAGAAAAAAATTAAATTTTCTATAATTTTATGGTTAGAAAATTTTTTTTATCCGTTTTTATTCGTTTCTTCGAAAAATAACATTTAATCTATGATGTTTTTGAGGACTATTTAATTTTTTACCTTTAAGTCATATCCTTTTCCATTTTTGTTTTTATTATTTTTGTTGTCCAAATCCCTAAAGCTTATTTTATCCTTGTTGTTTGTATTGTTTATATTATAAAAATTTAACTGGTTTTTTGGGTAACGATTTGTATTTAAAAATCATAGAAGTAAAAAGAAAAAAACACGCCTAGACATATTATATTAACGAAGGATAAATAGGACAAAAATTTGGGAATTCATAAAAGTTTTATAGAAAATTGTATAAAAGCTTAAACGAAGGATAAAATTAAAAGGTAACTCGATATCAACGGAAATATACAAAAAAAAAAAAACAACTACTAAAATTAGACTAACAATGATGACGGTTTCTTTATAGAATCGTTGATTATGTTGATTATACGACAGGAATCCTAATGATGTCTTTTTTTGGAATTAAGTCGTGCTCATATTAATAACAACAATTTTTGTGATGTTTAACTTAATCTTATTTTGTTCGTTCAAATAGAAATCATTCTTAAAAACATATTTTTATATCTATTCTATTTTTTAAAAAAAAAACTAATTTATTTTTCAAAATTTAAATTAGTATCGAAATGATAAGCAAAAATATCTGGTATGACAAATCATCCTAATTTCATAGACGAATTCAAGTCAACATCGAATCAGGTCAATATCTGATTATAAACTTTGTACCAAATTTGAATAAAATTAACTTAGCCGTTCTCGAGTTATCGTGTTTATAAAAAAAATGATACTGATGCATGTTAAAAGCATTGTGTATTAAAGTATTATGAAGTACAAATTAATAAAAAAACGTAGTTTATATTATTACTAGTGACTAGATATATGCTTGCTGCGCTACGCTCCGCTAACTAGTCTTACATCCGCCGCACACTTGAGCTAAGCGAGCTAAACTACGTAAGCTAAGTTTCTCGCTGAAAGTAAAAAATTCAGCATATGTATTGCTCGACGCACACTTCAGCGAAGCTTTGAAACTACGTCGCCTGGTCATGAGCGACACGAACTAAGCTCTTTCACATAGTTCAGACCTCAAATGCGCGAACGAGCTTCGCTGGCATCGATGACAATAAATAATACGTGCTTTCGGTATTATACAGTGTAGAATCGATGCTTGCAAAAATGTGGTATGTCTTCTTTATTTTGTGGTTTGTGGTAGTATCTTGTCGACATAAATATGTAAGTGTTAAGTGGAAAACGTCCAAATCCAAATTTCAGGTTAAATTATTTACATATACAAATCGAGCAAAAGATTATGAAATTCGTCATATTTCATACGTTTCATCACAAATCTTGAACGCCAAACGCTTCTTTTCCCTTTCCTTTCAACAATTTCAATAAAATGTCTTGTTCAAATTCCTCTTCAGACAAACCTGATTCGGAATCTACGCCTAGTAATAATTCATCGATACTGTACTCGCACATTATATCTTTCCGACGGCTCAAATATAACTGATGGCATGAATTTACCAAAAATATCGCCGCGTAGTTTAGTGTGCAACGGGGTTAACGAGCCCAGTTAAGCTATGTTGCTACAGCGAGGATCGCCCGGATAGCTTAGTTCAAGTGTGCGGCGGGACCTTACTGGTAAAAAATATGTTGCACATTTATTTACTTAAATGGAAATTTAATCTATTGCACATTTTTTTTAATTCTCACAATAAATGTTTATTTTGGTTTATATATTGCGCATTAGAATTGTCCCCGAACTGATCTCAGGGAAAATAGTAAATTTGCATTCCGGGAACTACATGCATATCCGTTGATATACTATACTTACTTATGGATTATTAAGGCCTAAGAAAAATTAGTAATGATTTGAGATGCCATTTTAAAAAAATCAAGATAAAACTAATTACTTAAAGAAATTTTAAATATTTCGCGAACTTGAGTACGGATTCTTTCCATTGAATGGCAAGAGTATCATTTTTTTTTACCATTAAATAATTACCACCTTCTTTAATCAAATTGAGAATATTCGGAATGAAGAAAGTGTATACAATTACAAACGAATTTTAAAGATTTCTTGTGAACCTATTTTGTTGTTAAAAGGGGTTTTCTGAAAAGAACACTTTGGAATATAATTTATGATGGGAAAATGTCGTCTTAATAAAATGAAAGCAAATATAATTTAGGCCACAAACAAATTAAGAATATCTTCAAAATACTCATTCTTTGTATCATTTTACACAAAAACCATTAAGCTATTAACTAAATGGCAAAACATAAAACGTTATTTAAGTATATCTCATAAGAAATCGATACTATCCTAAAAATATTTCATTGGTATTTTCAAATCCCTTAACAAGGGTTAAAGAGGTGAGATATTTTATTGTCGTGTATATACGAGAACACTTAAAAAAAAAAATAGAAAATTTTTATGAAAGTCTTCCATGAACGGGAATATTACCCAATATATACCACTTGTTGGTGCTCGTATATATGATGAAATCATTTAATGTGTTTAGACGCGAAACATTATCGTCACAATAATTCTTATCGATCGGTTTTACTCCTTTTGTACGTTATTTTATTAATACTTCAAGGATTAGAATTGATACCGTATCGATTTCATATATTTATACTCATATGACCTATAAAATCGTTTTAGAATTCTAAATTATTAAAATTGCGTTGGACAAATCCGCTGATCCTTTTTATTCGACTAGAAAAGATATAAAATTTCTTAGAAATTTAATTAACGATAATAAAAGACGAATTTTTGTTTATCTATACTTGAAAATATTAAAGACTGTTTGTTATATAAATACATATTGTAAAAAGCGATGGCTGTACGAACCAAACAACGTTTACACATAGTTAATTTGCATTGACAGAAATTGAAAATTCTTTAATCGTTTTCCTAAAAGACAAAAAACTTTTCCTTTGACTAACCTGAACAGTTTTCTTTCGTCCTTTAATTACATCCGGATCATTGGATAAACTATTCTCAATGGAATTTCTCATTTTATCTAAAAGTTTATATTTAAATTTACTTAAATAAATTTCATGCGGTTCAAATTCTGGATCAATTTGATGATTCGTAGAATTTCCAGGAACACTAAGAAATGAGAATTAATTTTAAATTCTATATAATTTAATTAAACATTTCTTACATTAATGTTGTGAAATTTTCCGATGGTAAACTTAAACTTAATCGATCCTTTAATGTTCCAAGTCTTTCAATTGTTGAGGTTTTTGGATCTTTATTTGACCATTCACGAAATACAGCAATAATTTTATCTGGTGAATAATCTAATAGAGAAAATATAAAATAAAATATAATCATATTAAAAAGTTTTAGGAAGTTTAATATTTAAGGAAAACTTGAATTTAACTTTTATAAAATAAAACTTTTAATTTTTTAAGTAAATTCAAAGAAAGAAATGCAACTAATCCACATTGGCTTGTCTAGGTTCGAGAATCATCTGGAATTTCTGTTTTTTTTCCAGGTAGTCAAGCAGTGACCTTTATTTCTGTCATGTTTAATTAAAGAATTCCATAGTATATCTGGTTCAGTTAAGAATAATTTCGATTGTATTAAGGATTGGTTCCACAGCATAATTGCTAATTGAATATGAAAGTTAATTATTTGCATACAATACCTACAGCCTACACCCTCGACAAAACAGAAATCGAGAAATACGAAATAATCTATTGTAGAACGCGATTGCCTCTCAAACATTCTAGAAAAATTTTTCCATTTGCGAAATTAGAACCAACCAAGGGAATATATTTTTAAAATTATTAACAAACACCAAATAATCTTATGAGAATATTTCTTTTTTTTTGTTATAAAATCTTAAAGAAATGAAAAATATAAATATTTTTTCAAAGAAATCAATTTTAAAAGAAATATTTTGACTTGAAAAATTTCTTAAGTAATTTCATATGAAATATACGACATGATAATAACCATCTAATGACAGTTAATAACCCTTAAAGAAGAGTAATTACACCTTCGGGATATAAATTATATCAAATGGAAACCAGATGGGTACAGAAAATATATTCATCTTTCTAAAATGATGAAAATTTATCAGACAGATGAATTACATGTTCTCAATATGAAATGAAAAAGCATAGATATGATGGTATATTACTTTTGTAGAAGGAGATTTTCCCTTCAAATATATATAAATGTATATGATAACTAAAAGAAACTCTGATACACATACCTAAAGCCTGATAAATCTCTTTCTCAAGAGAAGTCATTCTGATTGCCTTCATTTGATCTAAGAAATTTTGATCCTGTAATGTTGACGATGATTCTTTTAGTATATTTTCTGAAATCTCTTCAATTAATTCTAACATCTTGTTATAGTCTGTCAGCCAGTCGTCTATCGATTGATTTCTGTTGGTAAAAAAAAAAAGAAAAAATAAAATTATAAGAATAATAATGATATTATTAAGAAAATGAAAAATTGTATGAATTATAGAGTAAATTGGGGATACTTTTTCCCATAAGCAAGAAAATATGTTTGTTTTAATTTAAACTTTCCACCAATTAATATGCGTTTTTATGGACTGACTATATTTGCCCCTTAAGTTGACTTATTAGGAGATAACATATTACTTAAAAGATAAACGACTTGTTTTTATGAAAACATCTTTTAAATCAAAAGTGAACGCATTTAAATTTAGCGAAAGCTGTTGTAGACTATAATCAAATTTATTTTTGGTTTAAGCAAACTTCACCGATTCAATTCGGCAGTTATATTCAACATTAACTTATAGACGTTTGATAGCCAGTATCTAGCTCAATTCTAGTTCTCGTTGAAGCTCCAAGCCATAATAAAACAGTAACTCAAGGAACAGATAAACCCGTCGGTTGTCACAACAGATTTTTCCGTTCTTCTTCGCTACATCAACAGTAAGCGTACCGAATTGATTAAGAAGGCACAACAGCTTTCGTTCACAATAAAAGTTTTGTGAAAAATTGATTAAATCTTTAAGAAATAGATTACAATTTTTGTCCAAATTAAGTTGAATTAAGTCAATTGAAGTCAAATATACAAATTTATTTAATTCGAAAATTTGTGTGTATTATTAAAGATACAATTTTTTTCAAATTATCCCTAATTTACTGTATTTAAAATTGAATTTTTTCACTTCACTATTTGTAAACATAAAAATTTTCTTATAGGAAAAAAAAAATATATAAAATTTCTTATTAAATTTCTCCCAAACAAGAAGGAATTTCTAAAAAAAATTTTTTGAATCGATCGAAAATGTCTTTCATTATGCAGACGTAATTTAATAAATAAAATACTTGTTGAATTTTAGATTAAATAAGAAATTATAGAACATGAATTTATTTTCACGAACAAAAACATACTAGTTACCTATAATCATCGTTCAGACGATATTTTTCGCCATCGCAACATTGATACCATTTATTAAATAATTCTTGTCCATCTGAATCACATTTTTCATAAATTCCATTAAAAATATCATTATTAAATTCAGTCGGAAGACATATCCTTCCAAGATTTTCACCAACTAAAGCCTTCAAAATAAAAATCAATTAAATCAATACTACTACTACTACTACCAAAAAACTCAATCAAACTCACAATAAAAAATATACTTTTCGAAACTTTATGACATGTTTCAATTTCATTTAAATAATCATTAATTAAATATGGATCTAAATCAAGTAATGGAGTTTCATTGGGTCCAGTTCCAAAATGCATATCAATAATTTCAATCTAAATTAAATTTATAAACTTATAAATTAATTAATTAAAATCTAGAAGTAACTTTTTCTACCTCAACTTGACGATCATCATATACTGACTGAAGTTCTGGACCAACAAGTTCAAGTATTGTACGACGTTCTTCTTTAAATTCTATTAAAAAATTAATTATAAAATTGTAAAAAAGAAAAATATATATAAATATGAATTTTATTTGTTTAACAAAGTAATTGTTAAATGAATTCGATTAATTTCAAAAAGAAATTTTTCTTACCATTTTTTAAGCTTGACACATAAACTTTTATAATTAATGGTTTTGGTAATCTTGTGGTTTCGCTGATTACACCCCGGAGCGCGTTAAGAACACCCTCTTCAACAGGCACAGCCATTGTTTTTTTTATTGATTTGTTTTGAAATGAAAAACGAAAATGAAAATAAAATAAAATTTTTCTTTCTAATTATTATAAAATTAAAGTTCGACTTTTGTCTTCATTCCATTTTCCTTTTTTCTTTTGTGGTTCCTTGGTTTATCTTTAAACCAATCTGAAATTAATATAAAAAAAAAACAAAATACATTAAAAATTTTATTATTTAGCATGTTTTTTTAAACATAAAACTACCAAAATTTAATAAAATAGTATTATTGAAAATTATTTTAAAATATTTTGAGGAATTTTTAATGAACGCCTAAGAATATGCAACAAAAATTTTCACTTAATTTTACGTAAAAAAAACGTTATATGACTTTTTAAAACACTCTTGACAATTTTTATATTTGCGCATTTTTATAAAATAAAATAAAACCAAGAAATAATTACTAAAAGCAAAACAAGTGCTGTCCTTATAAGAAACCATATTAAAATGCTTTTATCTTAAAGTGAGAAAAAAGAAAGATATACTCGTAATTAAAATTACGTAAGTTTTAATTGCAGCCACAAAATGTAATTTAAAGTTTAAGTATACAAGAATAAAAATAGAAACAAGAAGAAAAAGCTTCTTATGTTAGGGATTTTTATCCGCATTCTGTATTTTTTTACACGTTCTAGACGGCTTTTACTACTATAAAACTATAATTTCACCATCTTTTATTTTCATTTCTGTATTTTCTTCAAATAATACATTGTATATCAACATCAGCGAACCCTTAAGTAAGTACTTTACTACCCGAAGGAACAGAGTTACAATTTCTAAAGACATTGGATCAATACCAAAATGGGGAACAGTAAAAAAAATACGCAAATAAAAATAAGAAAATAAAATTTTTTTATCCTTGCAAGGTAGTTATTCACATTGGGTGGGGGGCCTGGACCGTTTTCATCTTATTTTTAATCCCGAAATTTTTTTTTTTTAATTGAACCTTAAAATACCCACCCAGTTTTGCTTTGTCTTTATACTATCGAAATAGAAATAAATAGGCTTCTCCCGGGATATATGGAGTTCATCTTTCTCCTTTTTTTTATCTAACGGAAGTCGATTGGAATAAGTTTTCGTAGTAAAAGAAATTTTTTTTTTTGAATATTGTAAATAATACTTAATCTTGAAATTCGAAGGATACTTTTCTTTTTTCTTGAATTAAGAGAAAAAAATTGCAAGAAGAATGGTGGATGGAATCCAATATATAAATCCAAATCCACAAACACAACAAACCTTTTTTTGTACAATTTTTAGGTTACTTTCGAGAGAAAAAATTGAATTGAATTTGTGGGATCTACTTGTTTGTGTCCCTCTTTACCACAATTCTTTTTTTGTTTTCCAAGGGACCAAAAGTTATGATCATGCAAATTAAGAAAACGGTTGTGAACTTTGTCTAGGATAACATATTTGGCATATTTTTCATTGTTTTCCTGGTTTGGATATAACGTCCATCAAACACAAACAGCAAAAAATTCATTATTGTTCGTTTACTGTTCAGTGAAAATGATTTTGTTTGTTTTGCTGACAGACTAGTAAATGTTTTTCTAAATAATAAAAAATCTAAATAGGATGAATCCCTAAAAAAAAGGAAAACAACGTAAAGAAAGAAATATACATAATCTCGTTGGGTTGATTCATTTGAAATTAGTTTGAAGAAAAAAAAAACAGTACCAAGTCTTGTGATTTTGATGCGGATAATCCCATTGTAGCAGATGTGGTAACATATTCGGAATGAAATGAATTCACTGAATTGAATTCAATCAAACTAATTATATTTTTTTGTGAATGAAAATAAAGAAAATCAACAAATTAACGTGATTTTTAAACTTGGAGTAATCTTGGTTTTTATCATTCGATTGTTCGACATAAATTCACATTGACTAGCATCGAATGTGGACGGACTATCCACGATACCAATCGACTAGTTGTTTAATAGTTTATGAATAAGAATTTGTTTTAAAATTTTCTAGAATTACTAAATTCGGAATTCACACCAGACGGGTTTAATTAATGTGAAACTTCATTTATATAAAATTCCTCCATCTAAAATCTCGAAAACATCCTAAATTAAAATTTTATTAGAATAATTTTCAATTACATTAAAATTCTTTGAAAATAGAAATAAAAAAACCCAAAAGTTTAATTGCTTTCAATCTCGTATTTCTTGTTTGTTTTTTTTTCTGTTAATTATCGTTTAATAAAATTCGAATTATTGGAAATCATAAAATGAAAAACTTTATTTAATGCCTCATTAAATTTGATGAAAAATGATTACGATTTAGAATCATTGAAAACATTTCGTCTGGCGTTTTATATTTCCTTCTAGCTAGTGGATGACTCCTAGCACATTTCTTAAAAATTATAACAATAGGGAACTATCGTAAGTACAAAATTTTTGAACAGACCAAAATATTTCAGCTTTAATATTTCCAGCAAAATGTTATCTCATAAATAAATTCGATGTATCCAAATTATGGGAACATTTTCTCTGTTATCCTAAAAATGTAGTATTTTCCCATAGCATTTTCTATTTATACTTTAAGATTTTGTTTAAAAATATGTAACCAGTTCGATTCAATGGAGTTCGATATCACATTGGATAAGCGAGAATATATTTATTCTGAATAGGTTATATGAAAATCATTGGCATACTTGTAGGTGCTTTTATTTTTGGCGAGTCTATGATTTGTGAAACAATGTTTGTTTTAGCGATCGATAATCAAATGGAAAATGGTCTTCTCTTCAAATAAAATCACTTTGTTTGTTGTAGGAAAAAGGATTCTATAGATAAAGAAGAAATTTTGTTTGTTCATATATTTAACATAAGAATGGAACACTTTGATGATTTTTATAAAGGAGAACAAATTTGATAAGTTCACAAAAAAAAAAATGGTTGAATTTTATGAAAATTTAATATAATCTACGGAAAAAACTTAAAGTACATGCAGTAGTGATGTGGCAACGGAAGCTTTTAAAAATAGTTAACGACAAATAGTGGACCTGTTACTATGTTTACAATTTTCATTTTGCCGGAAATTTAGTATCATTTCACATGAAGATGAAACAATTGCATGTAAAATGAATTTGGAATTCATACACATTCTGTGTGAATGTTCAACTGCTTCTTGAACTCTCAACAACATCCTATGTAGCTGCTTTTTCGACAACTTGCAGTTGCTTCAGTTGGTTGATATGGTATAGTTTAATTAGGTTTTGTGTAAAAATTAAATTCTTCATCCTGCTAGGCAATTCTTGGTCTTGTAGGGATGACAACCGGCCCATAAAATGCCTAGTATTGTAAACAAATACTCCTACTCTACTAAACCTACCTTATATGCCATTATCATTTGAAATAGAATCATTTTTTAATCTATGTATAATCATCACTTTAACTTTTTATTAATTTTGTAGTTAAAGACTAATATCATGAACATAATTCAGTCCTCTTTATGGGAGATGATCGTCCAATATATATAAAAATAACTATAGTGATGTATAATATATAGATAGATAGATTGATTGATTGATTTATAATACTGCACATTAATCTAAATACATAACAGCGTACATTTCCTATGTAAATTGGTACACCAATTTTGAAATGTCAATCATATTTGCTCTTATGTCAATAGTTAAGAAGACTTTTAAACAGGCTTTAGTCCTGCTATTACATTTCACCCACAAACTTTATCAAACATTCCGAAATAGGCAACCAAATGTACAAGTATTATATTTACTGGTTTTCTAATATAATATCTTCTTTTGGCAAGTTTAATCATATTGTAAATTATTCTCATATGAAAAATGGGAAAAATAGAAAACCAAAATTTTCTTCCGTGTATTTTTAGATTGATAAAATGTTACAGTTTTGTTTTACTTCCATTTTTTCATGAAAACATTAAAGAAATAAATCATCAAATATGTTATTTTCATTTAAAATACATTTTAATTAAAAATGAACTAATAAAAATGTGAAGAAATTAAAATATTTGTAATATTTGTAATATTTGCAAATTTCAGTTCGAAAGTATTATTTTGAAAATTCAAATCAAAAATTTTATAGCAAATAATAAAATAACATAAAATATTTTATGTTTCAAACAACAACAATCGAATGTTAAGTTATGAAATTTGAAATTAATTAAATAGAAAGAAATATAAATTTTTTATAATGGAACTTTTTTTTTCTATATTTTTAATTAAAATATTTTCATGTTACACACAAAAACGAAAATCATTTTATTGGATTTTAAGAGTTCTACAAAATATTTCTTGATATTAAAATTGTATTTTTGAATTTATATGCTTCTTTCTTTTGTCGTAAAAATGGAATAAAATCTTCTAGAGATGAAATTTATAGAAATTCCAAAATGAAATTTTAATATTGCATTATATTTTTTTTGAGGTGGTTTTCCCTCGAATTTTCATTACAATTTCATCGGTTTATTTACCTCTTGACTCGATATAATAACTTCTCTTGAAAAAGTTGAAATTTTTTACCATAAAATATATCATAATTAGGTCAAACTCTTTTGAATATCTTCCTTGAACTTTACAGAAATATGAATTTCTGTAAATAAATCACTCCAGCCACTAACAAAGTCCGATATTTCTCATAAATTTATTTACTTTTCTATGATCTTTGAATTTGGAAAAAAAAATACCTAATTTCTCGTTTAAAAAACTGGGCAAGATACTTCCTAATTATGGATCACAAGAGTCTCTTGATTATTTCAGTTTGAGTTGTTTTCGAAATTTCCAACGAATTTACATAAAGTTATATTTGTACCTATAAATATTTTTGGCATCTTTCTAAAGTCTCATACCATTCAAATAACACCCAAAAATACTATGTATTTTATGGAAATAATTCATTAAATTTTTCTATAAAATCAACTTTCTTCTCATTTAATGGAAATTCATTTAAACGAACCGAAAATCTTTTTATAGGCATGAAAATATTTTAATTCAAATTAAATTCATTTTAACGACGAATGAAAATTTTATTTCTTGAATTGCTAATAAAATGAAAACAAAAAAAAACAAAAAATATGTAATCAAAAATAATTTCATATTTTTTATGAATTTTTAATTAAAATATTTTCCATTAATTTTCACCGATTTATTTCAATTTAAATGAATTTTATTTTCTCAAAAAAAAAATTAATTCCTTAAGAAAAAAAGCGTGTCTAAAATCTAATATGAAATTTAAATTTATTGTCAAATAAATAAATATTATTCCCGAAAACAAAAAGATGGAATATCTTTCGAAATAATTGAAGATGATTATTAATTAGAGAAAAAAAAAGATGAAAATTAATTAATTAAAAATTTCGCAGAGGACAAAGTGTTTCATCAAATGAAATACAATATCACAAAAAACGAAGAATAATAAAATTTTGGTACTTAATTATGGTAATTTATATTCGAGTGTTAGACTTGTAAATATGGAGAAGTCGAAGAAATTAATTATTTTCATATTTTCATAAAAATTATACATTTGACCAAATCACAAAATATGCCAATTTTCGTCACTTCAAGTAATGAGGACTTAAGATTTCAGTAAAATTGTAAATTTTAAATTTATATTATAAATATCTATAGTAACCTATAATCAGTCTATAGAAAATTTTTCGATGGCCTATGATGTCCTAATAAGAGCCCCAGATTTAAAGTTCACGATATTTACATTTCATTACGTTCGCAGTACTAAAATCTTCATAGTCATGAAATTCTGCACGAAGGAATGACATTATTATTGACAGTTGTCAAGTTTCGAGTGCCTAACTCCTGTGGGCAAAAGGACAATTCCACAAAATCGAAATCGTGCGTTTTTAGTGAAGCACTCTTTCTTGAAATCGTAATTAAATTGTCCGTCGAATAAGGTATGAGTCGTATCTATAGGACGCAGAATACCTGAGATATGCGTACAACTTCAGACTAGAGAATTTTTCGATTTCCTATCCTAAAAAGTAATATTTTTGAAAACAGCAAATAGCATTTAATTCGTTATTAAATTGCCCGTCGAATAAAGTATAGGTCGTATCTATAGGACTCAGAATACCCAGATTACACATACTGCAAGTTACGCAAATTAAATACGGCGCTCTTATTGAGACACCTGATAGAAATGAGACTCTTAGTAAACAAAGAGTTATCAAAATCAATGAATTGATTGTAAGAAAAAAATAGCCACAAACAAAAATTTTCTTCGAATATGTTACAAATAATCTGATCCTAATAACATATAAAATTATTCTGCAAATTTTATTCAAAGCGGTATATGAATTTTTGAAGTAGATCTAAAAAAACTAAACAGAACTTTATAATCAGACTAATTTTACTCTACAACTATTTCTTTGTGCACTATATTTAGATGGATTTTACCAAAATTCAGTATAGTAACATATATTTATATAGTTTGCTTTAAATTAATTATGTAGGCATTAATTTAAACAAAATTGCTTCACAAACTTTCGAATTTAATACGAAAAACGAAAAAAAGAGACAAATCTTTGTGGTCACCCTTATTTTTGCTTTATAATTGATTTATCTGAAATACAATATCACATCAAGTTAACAGCCAAACTATACTCTAAATTTCATTAAAATTAGATAACACGTTTTCTGAATTATTTTGTAGATAGTCGGAATCGATATAATTTTTGATTCTCTACACCAGGGGTGTCCGAACTTTTTGTTTCCTGGGGCCACATTGGAAGAAGACATGGTGTTTTGGGTCACAAGTATATTACTATGTACAAATCCATATCATAAAATGAATGTGATACTTGGCATTAAAGTTGAGAAACTAAAGAGTCAGTATCTGGTTAGATTGACGTGGTTGCAAATCTCAGGCAGTTCTCAAGGTGTACATCCAGCGAGCAACGCAAAGAGAAAGATAATTTACTACATAACGAAAGAGCTTTATGTTCTGGTCCTGTTTCTGTTGTTTGTCACTTCGCAGCTTTAGCACGAGAGCGCACACAACACACAAATCATTCCTCAAAAAAATGGACATGCTTCAGTAACTTTGAATATTTTCGGGCCGCATTGACACTTGGCCGCGGGTTGGACAACCTTGCTCTACACGTTTATTGCATTGTGTTACAAATGCGATGACAAAACTATAGTAGTACTACTATGGTAGTAGCTACTATATAACATAAGAAATCAATGTAACAAACACTTTTAATGAGTTTTTTGGAAGTTTTACAAAACATATTTTTTCATTTTTTATAATAATTTCAAAATTGAACTTAAAAACAATGTGAAAACATTTTCAAACACTTTTCATTCTTTTCAAAAAAAAAAAAAAAAAAACCAAAAGAAAAACGAGTCTAACAAATAAACATTAATTAAAAATAATAATTAATACCGTCTGTTACATGTCATTAACGTTAACAATAAAGAAATGAATTTTAATCAAATTAATCAACAAGAAAAATGAAAATTTTAAATACGCGTAATAAAAATTCATCTTCCATAAAACCCAAAGAAAAACAAAACCGAAGAAAAACAACTTTTCATGAAATTCATAAAGATTTTCTTGTCTCTTAGATTTTCATAAAATAAAAACATAACAAAACATATTTTCATATTTTTTTTTGGAAAATTCAAAAATTATGGTAAAATCAAATCATTCTATCTCATGGGAAAAATTGTTTTACATATAATTACAATCATTTCAAACAATTATTTCCAAAGAAAAAAAAAGAAACAAGGAAAGGGAAAACTTTGTACTTTATAAACTTTTCATCACAAAAAATTACTTACTTTTCAAGTAAATAAAACTTTAAAACAATTTTCACCATATTAAATAAAAGCAGGGATAAATTTACTTTGGGATACGATAGACACTCTGATAAAGAGTCCATCCTGAATAATTCGATAATGTCCAGGTCATGATTTTCTCTCATACTCTTTTTCCGATTGTATTTTAAGGTCCATGACTTTTTGGTTAGTGGCAACCGCATGAAAAGGAAGTGGAAAACTTTTGAAAAACTAAATCTTTAACGTGATTTTTAAGAGGTAATATTTTAGCAGGTTTTTTTATTTTATAGGATTTTCTTAAATAGTATCAAATTATTCCTGATTCGAACGATGACAAAGTTTCGAAGACGTTTTCTTTTTATCTTTTAATAACAAAAACAAAAAAAATTAAATTGAATTCTAATTATCCTTAATACGTCACTCTAAAAACAAATAATCATCTTTGTTAAATACAAATAATTATAAAAACTTTTCATCTTTAAGAAAACACATGAAAATCATCCGAAAAAGTAAGCAATTCAAGCCCAAACTGTTTTTCCATTTTATTTATTACAATCACCTGACGAAGACAATAATTTTTCCAAAAATGGATTCTATTTATAATAAAATACCTGATATATATATATATAGTATTGTGTTCCATCTGCTTGTTCTGTTCATAGTTTTAATTAACTTGAAGAGTTCTACTTAATATTCGACTTTTTCTTTTTCCTTTTCGTGCTAACAAACCTAATATCTTCTGTATTGTACTCGATAAAAAGACTATATCATCATCAGAACAGTACTTTCCGATGTAAGAAGAAGTGTAATTTCAGATTTTCCTCTCTTATCTTATCCACAATAATTATTGTACCAAGAAATTATATACTATTTTTGTCGGATTTTTCGTACAAATAAAGAAATGATAAAGAAACCTTCCCTTTTGTTCGTGTTCCATCTGGAGCTTCTGGTTTTCTGATTACTATTTTGTTTGGATATGATTTTCATATATAATTCATTTAGATAAGAAAAACAATTGAAAAAAATTCTGTATAAATTTCATTTATTTGAAGAAGATTTTCTTGGGACAGAATTTTAGGATTTTAAGAAATCATATTTTTATTTGTTAGAGCAAATCATATTCTACAAAAACCGGAAAAAGTAGTTAAAAGTTTTAGTTTCATTTTTGCAGAAAAAAACCCTTATGACTCAAATTCAAACTTCTTTCAAGAAACTGTAAGTTTATTAGGTAAAATCTTTAATTAGATCCGTGATACCTTATGGAACAGAGAGCTGGATCATTAATATTCGAGTGAAAAATTATGAGAAAAATATTTGGCACAATAAAAAATTAAGATGGTATACGGTGAGAAGATTTAAGATAGATTTAACACTTTTTTAGTGTATATGTATCTAAGCCCCTTATTCACTTTGCCAAAGCATAAAAACTAAATTTTACTAAATTGTTATCCAAGTGTACAAAATATTCGAAAAACATATTAAATTTCATCCAAAACTTGTAGAACATGTAATAGACACAGGGCAAATAAAGAATTACTGTCGTTAATAAGCAATGAAAATAAAGTTCAACATATAAGATAGGCTGGGCATATTGCTACGATAAGTGAAGAGAGTACCTAGAAATCTACATTAAGAGCAGCACAAGTACAAGATTACATCCTTAAGCTTGGAGTCACGAAATGGAAAAATGTTCTTCGAAATACAATTGTTTGAAGGAGGAACATGAATCAGGCCAAAAATCACTCAGAGCTGTAACACCATCTGATGATGATTAAAAATCCTCATGACAATATTTGAAGAATTGATAAAGTTATAGAGATTTAATTGGAACTATCTACTTAATATCGCTGCACTTTATCTAACAAGTCGAAACACCACATCTCTCGAATCCACATTTTTCAAACTGGTTGTCATCCATTGATGACATTATCATTCTGATAATTACAGGATAAATTTAATTTTCTACCGTCTGACGTAGCCAAAATTGTTTTCGATCTATTAAACAATCAGATATAATTTTAATCGCTTTAATAATCTGTCTTTTTAATTATAAAAAAGTCAATTTCCCTTTTTATTTTATCATAATTTATCCACAATGAAATTTGTGATAGTGTCAATAATGTATTGCAATTTGGTTGGATCAGATAATTGCATTAAATCGAAAAAAAAAGAATAGCAAAAACCAATCCATTTTATTCACTTTATTCTTCATTTATTCGAATGAATCCTTTTTAATATTATTTGAACATAAATATAGTATACGTTGGATGATTATTTCCATCAGTTTCGAAACCATTTATAACAGCGCAGAGCATTAGGATATACTCTATTCTATAGAGATCACAAAAATATTCCATAGAGACCATCAATTCCCTACACTCAAAATGATTGTGCATACATATAGAATTTCAAAATCCCATCAAATTAATCACAATTAAAAGGATAAAATTAAATTAAAAGAGAAAAGCAACTCAGGTTTTAAAACCCTAATTCGATGGTAACATAAAAACCCGTCAACCCCAATTGTCTCTATATGGTATATATATTTCTTTTATTTTTGATGGTCCTCGTTTGTAGTTAACTCATTTTGAAATCAACAAAATAGAATTATATATTTCCTCTATTTTTATGCCCTATGGTAGGTACTACCAGAGGGTATATTAGTTTTGTCACTCCATTTGTAACACATCCAAATAACGGTCGTAGAAAGGTTTTAATGGTATGGTTGCGTCAGGAATCAAAAGTTATATCGATTTATGCATGTCTGTCCGTCCGTCCGTCCATCCGAAATTTACAATACGAGTTGGTTATTCCTTAACTTGGTTTGGTATTGCATTTGAGCAAAATCGATCCACGGGGAGCAAAGTTATAAAGGAAAAACTAGGGTGACCAGAAAGATTTGTCATTTTTTTGTTTATGGTTTTTCGGGTTTAATTGGAAAATTGGTAAATCAATTTTGTTTAAATTAATTACATAGGTTAACTACATAAATAGACGATACCATATTAAATTTCAATCAAATCGGTCAAACGAAAAAAGAGAAACAATTAATCGTAGGAGAACATAACTCTCTTTACAAGGTTTTTTTGATCTAATTTAAAAACTAATCCACCGATTTGAACAAAATTTACGGATTGGACTTATGCTAGCAGGATATAGGTTATCTGCAACTTTTGATAAGACGGAACAAAGTTATAAAGAAAAAACCTTGAAATAATGCTAGTTTTGACAGTTTTTCTGCCCCATTTCTACCATAGGGCATCAAAAAATCGTCTATAGGCCGATTTTAAGTTACTATATGTTTTTCCTATATATTCTTTCTATTCTTGGTTTTCGAATTCAAAACAGGTTCAACAGGATGCCATATAGTTTTTAGCCAGTCATAAACTATCATCATCATTCACAGAAGTTATCCAAAACCACATAGCAGTATTCTGTTGATAGACCTCATATAAACGTTCATAATATATATTATGTATATTTAAAATGGGTGATGACGATATGGTTAAGAAATAAAGTCAACCAACTTTTATTATAGAGAACCCAAAAATTGAATAGCATGTGGCGATTTGATTAAATTTCCTTTCAACTCTTTTTTTTTTTTATAATATGAACATCGATATTTGTCTTTGTACGTGTTCATTCTTAAGATATCTCCTTTTCTATGGAATTCATAAGAAAAAAAAAAATTACGGGATGAAAATGTATCCGTTTACGTTTATATATCGATCGAAATGATGAAGAATATGGAGACGACTTGAATATTTGTAGAATTTATAATTCAATGAAACTCTCGAGAACACTTCATATAAAGTTTTTTTTTTTCCTGGAGTATGGAATTTGTTATATAATATATATATATACTAAGGATTTCTTTTTAAATCTGGAATAAAACGACATTATAAGAAAAAGTATGATAAAATAGGAATATGTAACTACTTGGTATGTTGAGATTTTTTTCTGTAGCAAGTGCTTCCTTTTTCCGTCCCACCATTTTTTGTTTGTAAAGACGATATTGTCAGGAATATTTAGATGAAAGTACATACATATATCTACATATATTTGAAATGAACAGTATTCATTTTGTTGTCCACTTTAAATTTCATTTTACTCAGAATAATCAAAAGGTAAGTGTGTATACCTACTTGACCTTTAATAGGATTCGTAATAGGATTCGGCTTTCTACTTTAAAATGTTGAATGATGAAATATGTACACAAGTACCTAGAATAAATATATATATATAAAAAAAATGCCTGAACAAGCAAACAAACTGGATTTATTTAGTAAAATTTATATAACCAGAAGGGTATTACTTATTTTAATAAGAAGATTTTAGGTATGCTTGGGAAAAAGCTTTATTTTCAAAATTTCTGATAGATCAACAAGAGTTTCCTTTCAAAATTATGTCCTTTTACATTTTGAAAATTAATTAGATCCTGGTTAAAATATTAGAAAAACGAGAAATCACTTAACCACACAGAAAAAGGTTGTCCGAAACTCATATTATATACAATATAATGAACCATAAGTTCATGCATGACCCATAAGAATTAATATCAAATCTTGAAGATTTCAAATTTCAGTTGAGCTCATTGTCATTTTTATGCCCTATGGTAGGCACTACGAAAATACCAATTTTGATGAAATTTACAGTGTGAATTGGTTATTCCTTAATACGATTTGGTATTACATCCCAGCAAAATCGACAGAGGAAGAGCGAAGTTATTAAGCGTAACCAAAAAGTTTTGTCATTTTTTTTTATGGTTTTTCACATTTAACCGCAAAATTTGAAGAGCAATTTTGTTTAAATAATTTACATGGATTAACTATATAAATAGACGATACTATTTTCAATTTCAGTGAAATCAGTCCAAGGATAGGTCATCATAAAATCAGTTCTAAGCCGATTTCCAGTTACAATATGTTTGTACTATATTCTGGCGGATGGAAAAAGAACAGAAAAGTGGAAAATTTGTAACCTAAATTACAATAAATTTAACAATTAAATGTGTCATGAATGAAACGACAATAAAAGCCCTTAAAATGTTAAAATATTGTACTAATTACTTATTGAACACAATTCTTTTAAATAATTTAGGATATTTTTGTTCATAATAAATGATGTGCCAAAAACAATAGTCGGACAAATTCTTTCTAATTTAAAATTAATATTAATCTATTTTTTTATCCAATTAATTTCATAAAAAAAATCTATACAAACAAACAAAATTACCTATTAATGTTGGAAAAGCGAATTAAATTAATCAATATAAAGGTGTCGAAATATTATTGAAATGTTCTAATTAAATAGCAAAGAATTAAAAATGATAATTAGAACCTTGTAAAGTTTTATCATATAGTTTAAAGAAATAGTTGAATTAAACTTTAAAATGTTGAGAATATATAGGGTAATACAATTGGTACTTCGTTGCAATACGAGCGAGTATAAATACATCTAGAGAAGACACAAACTATGATTTTTCAAAAACCGAAGCAAATTGTTATTGTTCTTTAAAAAGAACAGTGATTTTTATTTGTGATTTGTCATAATACGTACAATTTTCAAATGGAACATATATGCTCTTCGAATTAAAATTCGCTTTTTACTCTACATGTTTTCTACTCGTTTTAATATCGCAAATATATGGTATATGTGTAGCAAAAACAGATCAGTATCTTTTCGGTTAGTGAAAAGTGAAAGATTTTTGTTCACAACTTTTTATCGGAATGGAATAGGCTGTCGTTTTCAAAACTAAGAAAAGAAAATGAGATCTTTTGATAACTTGCTCTTTACGTTTTATTCATAAACTGTTCTTTTAAACAAAACATATGATAACAGAACGAATTAAATTTTTACAATTATTCTTTTAGTCACCAATATTTTTATTGAAGGGCGGTGAACAGATACTGTTCTTTTAAAATATCTATTATAAAATCATAGGTTAGGATTTTTGAGGCCATCTCTAAATAGAACATAAAATAATTGAAAAATTTATGCTTTAGCTATTTGAATATACAATTTGAATTTTAAAATTAGATATCTTGTAGACAATATCATGTAAATGGCCATCTCGCGGCTCGTTTGGACAATCAGTCAATCAGTCAGCTTTTATAACAATTATAAGACTAATATTTGTATTAAATTGTATTCGATTATCTTAAAAACTCTTTTCTAAGAAATGTTAAATTTAAAATAATTGAGAAAATATGCAAATGTAAAATCAATGATTTCCCACAATTGTTGCACAATTTTTTGGTTCAATATAGACGACCTGATATCTTAAATTTAGTACAGGACTAACTGAAAATTCTTTTTAATATAAATATCTCTGTCCAACTGAACTTTCTTGCTAATAATTTGTTTTATTCACGATTATGATACAATTCAAATAAAATAATGGCTAGATTTGGATGTTTACCCTATTAAACTATACTAAAAATAAGTATAAATTCTTGGTAAATTTTTAATACAATGCTCGAGGCGGAAAGGAACAGAGATAAAGTTTAAAACATTTTTTATGTAATACACTGAAATCTTCTTTCTTTTAGTTTACAAACCCTAAGGGCTAAACTTTTGACATCAACTTAACAAGCTCGTTTTAAAATGGTGAACTTTTATACTAAATTAAAGGTGATCATCAAATTGGTTGTATGCATATATTTTTTTTGATTATAAAATAAAGGGTAATCAATTTATTAAGGTATTACACTTATGTGATATGAATCTACATACATATATATTTAATTATTTTCTATTCTTTTTTCAAATATAAGAGAGCATGAAGGAATTCTATAAGGAAACATCGTTTAGGTCAGGTTTGTTACTAAAAACATCCGAAATTTTTAATGTTTATTATGTTAAACAAGTATATCTCATATAGACAAGGCACTTACAGAACTAATCCATTCTAGAATTATATAATATAAAAATATAAACTATTTGGATGTATAAAAGTTCGAGACTTCCTTTATTTACTGAATGGAGAACCTTCTTTATTCTAATGTTTACTTAAAGCGTGTTTTATTTGCCATGTGTTCCGGAGTAGAACAAAACTTGAACATTGAAAACAACAATAAAATTCTGAATATAAGATTGTTGTTTTCAATAGTAAAATTTTTTTCTGCTCCAAAACAAGCAGCAAATAAAAACATAAATTAAGTTCTAAAACGTGACATTTTCTTTCTTTAAGAAACAGTCTAAATCTTTATATACAAATTTATATACTATATTCTTACAATATAATTATTTTTTTCTTAGTCTCTATGCTGTAATAATTAGTTTTTATGTTCGTTTGATATCATTTCATTTTTAGCCAAAACAAACAAACATTAGAACAAAATCAACAAAAATAGTAAGATAACCGAAAAAAAAGTACATATATAATATAATCAACAGGTTATATAAGATTATGCTGAATTCTTTTGACCTGGCAGTAAAAATTAAAGAAATAGATGAAAAGAAACTTAAAGATACGGTTTCGCTGGGAGCGGTTGAACAGCGCCGTTAACTGTTTTGGTTGCACCCGTTTAACGGCTGGTTATTGTCAAATCTAAGTGCGGAATTAAATATAAAATAATAATGGATTTCTTGAATATATTATTAATTGAAAAGGAGGAAGAAGAAAAATTTCTAAATTTATTACTATTGAATAAAAGGCAGCCTACAAATAGTATTTTTAAATCCTGTGAAGAAGAAGGATGCTTTAATCTACTTATTAATGGTCATTTAAATACATCTGGTGAATATTTTAGACTGAACCGAATATATATTACATATATTACAAATTGTAAAAGAAGATTTAATTAAAAACATTTCAAATGCTGTAAAAAACCCGATTAAAAATCTATTCACTTCAATTCTATTCAAACTAAAAGCTTCGACAGCGCCGCTAGATTGGTTCAAAAGCAGTCGAACGTCAAAAGCAAACTGTTGACATCCACCGATGAGCTGTCGAACAGCGTGAACGAAACCACTCACACGATTCTGCCATAAGAAGAGTCATTTTCAACGGCGGCCATCGACAGCTGACGGCCAGCGACCGTTGTCAACAGCTCCCAGTGAAACCGTCCCTTAAAGATTATCAATTCAAATGAAAATTGAAATCCAGAGAATCCATATAGACTTTAACTAGATTAGGAGAATATTTTTGCAAATGCTGCTATAACTAACATGATATGGTAAATGAAAATATTATTGTGCGAATACTTCAAATGAAAATTCATGAAAATGAATTGGAAAATTATGGTTGAGAAATTCGACTGGGATCATTGGTATGTAGTAGAAAATAAATCAAATATATTCTTTTGGTATTCGAAAGTGTGAAATCGAATTTATTTATTAATTAGGAAAAACTATATCAGATTTTTTCTACAAAATATATAATTTGATAAAAATCTAAACTACACTAATTTAGTAATATTTGATAGTGTTTTTTACTAAAAACAAATTTATTGGCATATAAATAAATTTTTTTATTTTTCTGATTAGACATTTGTATTTTGATAATAGAAAAAGTCACCGAATTGAATTGCACGCTTTTTTTGGGGATCTTCTTCATCACAAAGAAAGAAACCAAGGAAAACGTTTAATCCTCAATAAAGCTGTTATTTGGTTTTCGTTATTTTCATTTTAATCAATAAATAGTTTCGATACAAATCATGATAAGCTTTGATATATGGCATAATATGTTTGAATAGTGGCACAAATTAATATAATAAATGGCTTAAATTCTTGTGTTTACATATAAATGAATAATAATAATAATAAAATACAACTCGAATAGGAGATAATCAAAAATGATAAATTATTAAATTGAATGGAAGGAAAATCTAATCTTTGCCAATACAGTTTTTTATAGAACAAAACCAAGTATAGGACAAAATTTAAGATTTTAGTAATAATTTTCTAGTCTTAAGTGATTGGGAAATTCATATTTCATTGAACAAGCACAGAACCTAAAAGAGCGAAGTTATAAAGCAAATACCAAGATGACCAGAACAATACTATATTCTCGTTTTTTTAATGATTTTTCGGATTTAATTGGAAAGTTTTGTACAGCAATTTTATTTAAATTATTTACATACACTGACAAAATAGGCAAATTTCAGTAAAATCGGTTTAAGGATAGTGAAAAAAGAAATAGTCGTAGGAGAAAATAAGCGTGTTCATAAAGGTTACTTTAAGTATTTTAAAAACTAATATACCGATTTGAAGAAAATTTCCAGAATAGATTTATGCTGTAAGGGTCTAGGCTACCTTCGAATTAGAGCAGATTTGAAAAAGAAGACAAAAGAGCAAAGATATGCAGAAAACCACATAAAATATTATGAGTTTTGGTGGTTTTTTCTCAGAGATAATTCATTGAACTATAGATTTGTTAACTACAAGTCCCATTTCTACCATCGATTTTCCAATTACTATATTTTTTCTTTTGCAGTAGTGTGTTAATGGTTTTAGGTAATATAAAAAACGTTCAACGAAGATATATCAATAAACTGGCGAATCTATTTTTTCCGACAAAAATAAAATATAAGAAAAATAAAAATTTATTACTAATAAAATCGATAAAAAATATTTGCGATAAACTTAATTATGAGGTAATATAATCATGTATTACAACGCACAATTGAAAGGGTTGTTGTTATTTAATCTGGGTTGTATCCAAAGAACTTCAAGAGTTCCACTGTTTTCTAAGTATTTAACCAAAACCACATACATGATTCTGATTAAATATTGTACGAATGAAAGATAAATAGATCTATAATACTAAATAAGCTCTCATCTCTCATCGAAGATAAATTCAAGTAATTATATTATCAAAATTCCATTATCAGAAGTAGTGTACAAGCATTTTAGATACACATTATTAAATAGCAGTATGTACAATAATCACCTTTGGATAACTCGATTTTCACCCTAATTATTGTCGGGCTCTTCACACCCCTTTCTAAACAAGTATTATATTTTGCCTTTATATCCAAATAAATAGGCGCTTTGTTTTTGTGTAATTTTTTGTTATCATACAACACTTAATTGTTGTTCTTTTGTATTAAACTTTTATCCACCTTTTTTTCTTTTGCACTTAAGCTTTTTACTGAATTAATAAAATCACAGAAAAGAATACAAAAAAAAAGACCTAATGCTATTATATTCGCTTTTTTTTCATATGCACATATATGAAAAGCACTCAACTTTTTTAAAACTTTCTTAATTTATTTTTATTTTAAATTTAATACACAGAAAAATAACACTTTTTTCAAAATTTCCCGCGCACACAACTAAAAACATTTTCTTCTTTATTTTCCTTTTTTTTTTAAATTTATTTATTATTTTCTTTATTTATTTAATAATTTAAAACAAATATTCAAAATTACACAAAAATGCAAAAAAAAATTGATACAGAAAACAAATTTCTTTTACAATTTGAACGCATTTTTCACTGCCACCCACTTTGAAAAACCAAAAAAAAAAAAAAAGATTTTTCCTCTAAAAAGAAAAACAAAAACTTTACACTAAATATTTTTTTATACCACAAAAAAAACACCAAAAAGAAAAAAATGTTTACTACCAAAAGAAAAATCACACACGGACCGAAATTGGGAACGATTTTCTACTCGAAGGATGAACTTTACGCTTAAAAGTTTGTCGAGAGACTGATTATGAAAAAAAATTTTCTTTTTGGGATTGAAAACTCTTTTAGCTTTGGACTCACCTTTTCAGCTTATTTCTAGTACTTGTGATCTGATGGGGTATATGTGGGTGGTTGATTTTTCTGGTATTTTTGTTTGTGTGCTTTTGGTCTTGATATAGAGAATCGTGACTATTGAATTTTCTACGTCGATGCATAGAGAGTCAGAGAAACGGACGTTTTTCTTTCCATAAAAGTCTCATATGAAAACGTTTACTTTTTGGCCGGGTGTGGAAATTTTTCATATTATAAGAGAAATGTTTCGTTTTAAAGGTTTTTCCAAATTTTCCCAAACAAGATTGACCCATTCTTAAAGTGTGTCACACAAACATTTCTAGGTGTATTTTTGTTTTACCTACAGATAGAGAGAGAGCAAGACAGTTTCCTCTTTATCAAAGCATTTGAAATGCCTACCGGTATGGAATTCTCTATTTACATGAATGTCGTCATCATTGGTAAAAGAGAAAATCCATGGAATTTTCTTTTATTTATTTCCCAGCAGAAGATTTTATACTCGGAAAATGTTGCCATATTTCCATTTCGTTTTATTTATTTATTTTTTTTACGGTAAACGATTTTTTTGAGACAGTTGAAATATTATTTAAAAAAAAAAAAGAAGCTTTTGATGAAGTTCACTCCTGATAAGAAAGTTCAGTATGTCGTTTTTCTTTTTGGCGGAAACCCCTAATTGGCTTCAAGACATTATGAAATTTCTGAAGGAAATGAGTAGAGTTAATAAATTTTTGAAATAATTATTTTGAAAAATTGTACCTATTTGGCGTAAATATTATATATATATAAAAAAAAATGAAAATTCTAGAAAATAAATCAGAAGAAAAATGCCTGGAAGAAGAAAAATAATTATAGGCTATTCGAATTATGTTCATGAAATTCGAGAATAAATCGAATATAATAAATAATCAATTTTAAATAGGAATTTTTTGCTGTTTATTTGAATTGTTGATGAACCATAATAAAATTGATTCTATGTAATTTTTTATAAAATCTAAATTTAAAAATTACATTAAAATAAAATCTCATTTTTTCAATTTAATTAATTACACGTTTGATTAAAAGGAAACCATGAAAAACCATTTCGTCTTAAATTTCACAAGACAAAAAAAAAAATACAGCAAGGAATTACATTTCATCCATCAATAGGAATTTGTCCCAATTAGTTCAGATTACCAGCTTTTTTTTTTTTTATTCGGAATTTAATAAACTCCGGAAAATTAACTTTAATATCTTTTTTTTTTTTACTGGAAAACATAAAATTAATTACAATCAAAATAGCCAAAAAACGATGGTTTTTTTTTTTTGGATGAATTTCATAGCTTTTATATGAATTTAAATAAAACTTTTGACTGATTTTATTAAAGGTCATATATTTTCAGATCACATGCGGAACAATATTTATATCATAATTAAAAAATCATATCCTTGTCTTCGTATAAAATTTTATTTTAATTTATGGAAAATTTGATACGACAACAAGTATATAACAGGAAAAACCTTGACAGTAATTAAATTACTTTATAATACCGCATAATAATAAATTTTCTAACAATTTTACGATGATAGACGGTTATAGAAGTCAGTTTTCCAACCGAAAATGAATGATGCTATTACGAATTTTGTTATAAATACAGAAATATAGAAGATGTAAATCAGGTATGTCAAACTCACATGATATTACGGGCCACATGATCTATTTTGTATTAAGTTGGGGGCCGCATGTTTTCAATGTTCAAAAAGTTAATAAAATCCATAATGATAATATCTTTTAATTCAACACATTCATAATTTTTTGTTTCCAAGAAAATTATGATTTCGTCCAGCAATTTGAAGAATCGTTTTAACACTTTATGACTCGAAATCCATCGAACTTCCGTATAATATGGTAGATCGGTGTATTCACATTCTATATCTCCCAGAAATTAAGCAAATTGACGATGATTAAGTCCACGTGCTCGAATATAATTTACAATTTTCGTGACCATTTTTAAAACATGTACGATATTTAAAACTTTGGAGCACAGTACTTGCTGGTGAATAACACAATGAAAATGTTCAAAATTATTATTACCATGCCATTTGCATGTTTTTTTTAATTTTGCAACAACTCCTTTAGTATAATACCGGTCATGGTAGGTACACCATCAGTTGCAAGACAAACCAACTTTTCCAATGGCAGCTTATACTTCTTCAAAACTTCCATAAGTGCATCAAAAATATCAGCTCCAGTGGTTGCATTATGCACAGGAATGATTTCCAAAAGTTCTTCACTTATTTTTAAATTAACATCGCATTCGCGAATAAAAATGGCCAGCTGAGCGATATTTCGAATATCTTTGTCTTCATGAAGTTTCACAGCGTATTGGTCAGTGTTTCTTTTATGATTTGTGTTATAGTGCCTTTGAAGAGTATATTCTTTAGCAACTGAAAGGGAATTTTTCCATGTCGGCATTTTCTCTACTTGATTCATGTTTTTTACATCTGATAGCCATCCTACATGAATAAAAACCAAAATCCACTTTCAATCGCAAATGATTGAGCAAACACTGGACTTTGTCTTGATCATCTTGTGTTTTATCTCCGTTCGGTTTCGGCCGCCGCTTTTCATTTGACGCCTCGCGCCAGCATCAATCAAAAAGTTCAAATTTTCCAGCTTCAAGCGTCAAAGCTTGATGTTTTAAAATTGTTAGGTCTCGGCGGGCCGTAATCTATGTATTGACGGGCCGCATGTGGCCCGCGGGCCGCATGTTTGACATGCCTGACGAAAATGATATCTGGTTTATGATAGCGTATTTTGGATTGGAGTAAAGATGAAACTTTTACAAAATTTCCATATAATTTTAAATTGATTAATAATTTTTTTAATGTACTTTATTTTTGTCTTTTATTTATATCGCAGGTGATATACACGAAATCTTCTTGTTTGCAATTATATTCTACACCCACCGAAATTGAAAGTTTAATAAACTCTTCTAGAAAAAAATAATAAGAATTAATATATTAGAAAAATAGCTAGACGAAAACTTTTCATCGGTTCTATCTAGTGCCAAAGACTAAGGTTTAAAAATTTTAATCAGTTTCAATTTAATATTGTAAAAAGAAATTGAGTCCTTTCTCCTGTTTCCCTACAACTTGTGTCTCATATCACAAGAGTATGGTATTGGTAACCATGATACCTTTGTACTTTTTAATCTTCAAAATCAAGAAATATTACGTTCTTTTCTTTTAAAAGAAAATTAAATGAACTCATATTATATCTTTTATTCGGAAAAATTTTGTCTATGATAAGAAAGAAAATATTTTTCTTTAACTTTAGAAAATTTTTATTAAATTTTTTATTAACATTTTTATAGGAATTATTTAATTTCAGATCTTAGCGAGTAATGTTAGGACTTATAGTCTATGTCCCTTTCTTATTATATGACGAACAGGATTTATTACACAATATTTTTTTATTCCAGATATCATTTATGGTCGCTGGCACGTTTCTGCCACTAATGTGAATAAGTAGTTGGCACGTACCGGTAATGGTACTTCCTAATAATGTAATTATACTCTGTAATTATTGATTGCATTTTTTGACTAAAACTTCACGCCAAGAAGGCAACTTGTACATAAATTCAATCATATTAAAGTTCCATAAGTCTTCCAAAGTTATTTTGGTCAACAATTTATTTTCTTAACCTTGAAAAATATGTTTATATAAAAATATATCTTTTAACCACTTTATGTAATCGAATACTAATTTCTAATTTTAGTGTACACAAACAAATTAGCTTTCTTTAAATAATAAACTCGTGTTGACTTCAAAACACTAGCACAAGAAATAAAGAATGCTATAATTGATTATTTTGAAAATTCTAATTCATATTGCAAACAAATGATCAAAGATGAAATGTAGAACCTAAATGTGTTCGGTTTGAATGTTTCTTAATCTAATGGCCTGTGAAAACAAACAGAAGAATGAAATCTTTTCGTACATATATACAAACCCAAACAAAAACAATAAAAATTTTAAATTTTCCATACCTTAATTTCCATTTTCATATACGTATGTATATTACAGATTCTAGATCTTGGTTGTACGAATAAGCTCTGTTTTCCGTATTATTCTGTTCATAGCTCATTTCACACTATAATACCATCCGAAAGACATCTGGTCATACTCGATATTCAAGAATAAATATAAAAATCCATTAAAATTTTCTTGTTTACTGATTTAGTGCGATTAACTTCTTAAAAGAAAAAAAATATTTTCTTTATGCAGAAAGAATTTTCTTCAATTTTCATAAATATAATCTTAAATGAAAACAAACTGATAACATATAGTAATTGAAAATCGGCATATAGCCGACTTTTTGATACCCTATGGCGGAAATGAGGTTAAACAACAGCCAAAACTAATAATATTTCAATATCTTTTCTGCATAATTCAAATTTGCTCTAATTCGTATGTAGTTTCGGACCTAATAGCATAAATTCCTTCTGCAAATTTTATTCAAATCGGTATATTAGATTTTAGAGTACATCAAAAAAAGCATTATGAACACGCTTATTTTTTCCTAGAACTATTTCTTTCTCCGCTTTCCTTGGACCGATTTTATTCAACTTTAACGTATTATCGACCGCTTAGTCGACGTCTATAAGTAATTGTAACAAACTTGCTTTACAAATTTTCCGATTAAATTTGAAAAACCAAAAAAACGGAAAAACTTTTTGGTAACTTTAGTTTTTGTTTAATAACTTTGCTCCCAATCGGCCGATTTTGCTGAAATGCTGTATCAAATCGAGTTAAGGAATAACTACATTCTAAATTTCATCAAAATCGGATAACGCGTTTTTCAGTTATCTTGTACACTGATATGCTGTAGTGACAGATCTAATATACCCTCGGGTAGTACCTACCGTAGGCCATACAAATGATTTTGCAATATTTTTGAAAAGAAAATAAAAGTCGAGAAGTTAATAAAATATTGAAAACCTTCCTGAGAATATTTTTCTTCGTATTTTATAAAATATTAATTTTAAAAATTTTTTTTAAATTAATTAACAAACTAAATTAATGTATAAAATATTTCAGTTTTTTAAACGATGTAAAAATTTTCAATTTCCAGATGTTTTTTAATGTTTTTCAAAAATTTATTTTCAAATAAAAAACTCCACTAAAATGAAGTTTAAACTTTTTAAATATTTTAAAGAAACATTTTTCATATTTTCTTTAATATTTATTTACACAACTTTTGGATATTAATTCCAGATGGTTTATTTTTGGACTTTTACAAAAATATATTTTCTAAAAAAGCCATTATATTTAGGACGTATCTTTTACCTGAACGTTAGGCCCCAGAATATCCTTCGTAATAATTTAATCGAAAAATATATGTATATCAATAAATATTAAACAAAAGGAAATAAATTCAAGAGTCATTTTACTAGTTATTACCGTAAATTGGGGTTCTTTTTTACTACAAACCGGGTCGAAACTGGGTTGAAACTCATGTTTACACTGCTCGAGTCCAAATTGCGCTAAATAAATAGTTTTTGATAATTGTGTCACGAGTTTCATTTTCTGGGTAAAATATTCCAGTTTTGTATAATACCAACTACATTTGAACTTGATTTGGACTCAACATTTCAACCCTATCTCTCTGTTCTAAGTCATTTTATGCTTTATTCAAATTTTTGTTAAGTTTCAATTACATCTTTCGAAATTAGGAAAATAAATGGTGACTAAAGATTTCCATGCTTTGATAGTAAAAACCGAATGTATCGTTCCATAACTAAAGCAATTATCATAACACATAATTAATATATGACTAAAAACATAGTTCCAAACATATTATGTCTGCCACTTGCTCTAGGGTAGAGCAAATTTTTACATTGAAAAAAAAAAAACAACAAAAGAGCAAATCCTACACTACTTTCAGACCCGAATTAGTTCAGTTTTCTACCATAAAAAGTGTATTAGCTAAAAGTTTCTCATTTAATTACAATATGGTTGCTAAGCAGCACTACAAACATTTGAATTAAAGCTTTTTTCTACTCCTGCTCGTTTTATTTGTCACTTACCCTGCTCCAGGGTTGGGTATGGCAAAGCAAGCAGACTTATTGTGTCATATTTTTCTTAGTAATATCTTTCATTTATTAAATTAATAAAGTTTTATTCTTTTAAAATTCATCATTAATATTACACTATATGCTGCTATATACTTTCATAGATAAAAGATAGGTAGTCAGATAGGTAGTCAGAGGGTCAATGTCACCCTTTATGATGGTATATAATACTATTTGATGTATGAAACATTCATTAAAAAAAATTTTAACAAATAAAAATTGAAAATATCATCATACATCATTTTCCACAAACGTAGTTGGTAAGTTTTCTATATTGTTTTCTCTGTTTTTTGTTATAGGATTTTCTTTTCACGTAAGCATCATTAATCATATACCTTCAGTGGATTCATGTGGATACATTTTTCCCAAGAAGAGAATAATACACATTAGACCAATTTTGTTATATATGATTATAGATGGGTTTTGTAGGTTCCTGTGGATTTTGAATATTTACCATATAGTCAAGGTAAATTCCACAAAAAATTACAAAAATAAATGAATTTTTTCCTTCATCTTAATAAATATACTAATTATTATTCCAAGTATAGAATATTCGATAAAATCCAAGTTATTAAAAAAAATTATACCAAATATCGATTTGAAAATGAATATATGTGGTTCGATTAGTATCAAACAAATTGAGAACATCTTAATATAGATATAGATATAGGATGAAACTCTCATTTTCAAACATGTTCATAAATTTTGTACACGTAATAAGAATTATACCATAAAAAGATCATATCCTTTTTCCTGTAATATCATATTAATCGAATTTCCTATAAATATAAGAGAAGAAAAAAAGTCACATAATTTTATGTCGGTAAAGAAACTGGAATATAATTTTGTACCTGAAACTTCCTTTCTCACATAATGAATATGTTTCGAAAAATTCCAATTTAAGATGAGAAATTTTTCTTTATTAAAAATATAAGAAAAACAATTTCTTTTTCAGGAAAAAGTTTTTCATATTATTGGAAAAAGAAAAAACATCGACCATAGATGATTTTTAATTGGATCAGTCTAGCTCAGAGATAGACAAATTTATTAAGAAAACCATTGGGGATGTATAGTTATAAAACTTTCCAAAAGCACATAACTATGGATGTCTGAATGTCGGTTAAATAACCGGAAAAACCTTTTCAATTTTAGGGCATATATCTATGCTATTGTAACTGAAGCAAACTGTCATTAACCCATAAAAAGAACATTTCCAGTCAGAAGGAATTGTATAAATTATGTATATCTGTTCAAATTATTTAATATTTTGACCTAATTCCCTTTTCAGAAAACTCATGATGCTCTCAATTCAAAAAGGGTTTCTATATCACTGACCTAGTTTATTACACTTGTTTACATGTTGAAGCGTAAAATACCTGTCATCGATTTCTAATTTGACATAAAAATAAATATGAAAAGATTTTTGTAGCATAGGTTTTTTTTCGTGATACTTAAAAAGGCTCTTTGATATACTTACTATTTAGGAAAATGTTTTCTTTAGACTTTAGAATCTCGTGCAAATAAATACGTATATATAGATAGAGTCGAAATACTGCGAATTTTAGAGACGACACGAATCGTTTGTAAAGGAATCATCTAATTTGCATAAGTTAATAGGCAAAGTTTTTCTTAGAAGACTCCTTTAGAAGAAATATCTAAAGAAATTTATTCCTTATTCAATGTACTTAAAGGAAGTTATTCAAAACAATATAAGATTCTGATTCAATACAGATGTTTTTTGTTTTTATTTGGAAGGTTTGTGTTGATTTCTAGCTTTTCTAAACAATCTATAAAATTTTAGAGAATTATTTTCAAAATAGAATTTTGTTAAAGTATGAATTTATTTGATAAGAATTTTGATTTTTTTATTTTTTTTTATAAAGAAAATATTGTTTTTAATGAGAATTTCTATATACAATGGTGGATCAACAAGTTTATCATCATGGAAGTCGATTATTCATGAAGAGGAGTAGTAAAAACAGTTCGAGAATAATACAAAATTTGATTTAGTATACGTGTTAAAAAATGTACACTGGGACATTGGAATTTTTGCCTCGTTATATCAGAAGATAAAATTGAAATTAAGGGTTTTATGCAACAGGTTCAAAATTTTATACTTCATATGTAGAATATAGCATCAATTATTGGCCAAACTTCAGTTAATGGGCACTTGCTGGAATAAACGGAATTAATACTCTTTTTAAGCATAAAATTCTTAATAAAAATATGGTAGCATTTTTTTTGTTCAGAAAAAGACAAAATTTTATAAGTGCAATACAGTGCAGAACAAACCGCTGTGCTGATTTCAACAAAATTCATAGGCCACATTCGAGTATGGTAAACACTCATTACTCTAATTGTCTTTACAAATATTAGCTCTAGAACTTTTTGAATAGACTTTTTAGATATTATTTCACCAAGAGATTTCAAAGTCGTTTATATGTATCAGCAGGATCTTTACATATGCGAAATATCTTGTGTATAATCTGAATAACTAATTTTGGGAATGTAGTTTCTCATTCTGATTCTGAATATTTTATAACACTATATATACAAAATTTTAATGCTTCTCTTAACATCTTTTGATTATATCAATTTACAAAATCCAATCCATTAAATCCATAATTATTTTCAATTTATTCGTACTAATATGAAAACCTTTCAATTTTCTTAATAATAATATCGATATTAATTTTATCCATTTTCCTATATAGCGACATAGGAAAATATGTTCATTTAACTAGAATGAAAAACGACTGCATAAAATCGATATGCATTTACAATTTTATGATGATCATGAATTTATGAAATTCTATCTCAAGGGAGCTTACGAATAATGTATACCTAGGCGTTATTTCATTCTTCCTTTTTACTAATTGCATGGGAGCTGGCATAGAAAACTTCTGCTTTTAGTTCAGTTAAGTTCTTCTTGTTCTATACATAGGTATAGGATGTTCAGTATTAGGGAAATTGAAAATTATATCTAAAACTTGTATACAAGTGACATATATACCATATACTTGGTACAGGTAAGATCTGAAATGTAATATGCAAGATATAAGTAAAATGGAAGGAAAAATGTCATGAATATACAAGAAAGATGGATTTTAAACTGGCATGAATAAAGTTCATACATTTTTTTTTTTAATTTAATAATGTTATACAATATTACAAAAATTATATACAACTGAGTTAAAAATATATCAAAACGATAGCGGCATTATACGTAATATGTTGTTGTAATAACATGGTTTTCCAGAAACGTCTTTAAAATTATAGTAACATCACGCACACATTCAAAGAACTTATGGTAATATTTTTAAAATTATGGTAGAATCTCGCACACATTCACAAAATATTTCGGCCAAAATTTTGCCTTCAAAGTTTGCCGTATTCTTTATACTAATTGATTTGTGCATAATCGTTTATTTCACTCATATCGTTAGTGTAATTTGAGCTTATTGAGTCATTTGTGTGAATTATGGCAAACATAATTCAATGATTTTGCATTATGATATTATGTTCAAAACTCGATAAATATACATGATTTGTTGACTAAATCTCCACACAGCCGATATATTATTCTGACGAGAAAAGTCAGAAAACTAGAAAGAGATGGACTTTTGAAATTTTCACTAGGATTGATCGAATAAAAACATCAGAGTCTCCCCATCACAATTTATATAATTATGGAAAATTTGGTAGTGTGCGACGGTATCGTGTGTGATTATTGTGAGAATATGCAAACGCAGATGAAGAGCCATAAATCAGATAAACAAGTTATTCTGCTTTTGAGGGGAATTGTCTGTCAGATGAAGAATCAGATGGGGAAATGAGAAATGCAGAAGCCGACTAAATTAGTAGAATGATTGTTTCTCCCTTTCTGTTTAACCAAACTTTGCATAAGTGTATCCCATACTTTCATCAAAATAAGATGTCGGCTGTGTGGAGATTGGCCTTAACAAGTCAATAAATAAAATTCCATAAGCACAGTATTCACCTGATAAGGCTTCATCTGACTTTTCCTCTCTACCAAAGAACATACCACTGCGTATACTCCGTTTGGAATTTGTCGTAGCGTTAAAAGAAAAGTTGCTGCTTGGAAAATTGGATAAGGCATGATCCGTTAGAAACAGTATTTTATATCCTCGGGAGATTACTTTGAAGATCGCATTATAAATTTAGAAGAATTTATTTAACAAGTTTTAATATTTTTTGAATGCAGTAGTAATCCACTCGAATATACTATAATTTTAATTGAGTTTCAATGAATTTAGTCCATAAAGTTGTTAAATTTAAATTGAAATTGTTAAATTATTAGTTTTATCCGGATATCCTGATGCTATATAATAAATTTATAAAATAACCGGATATTAAAACGAAATATTAAAATAATTGATATAGGAATTCCTTTCCACTACGTTCGTTGTATCACATCCTAGATAACAATTTTTAAAATAACATTTTTGTCCCAGCATTCACATTTTTCTATTGTATTAAAAGTTTCGAGATGGAAAATTCTATAATGAAATCATATAAAGAAATGCTCTTAACAATTTCCGCATAGAATTTAATGAAATTACTGTCTGTACGTTTTTTTTTCATGATTTACGTCTATTATTTTAAAAACAAAATAACTTCCATAAAACATTATGTAACAAAAATGTGATAACATTAAATTCTCATAAATATTAAACAACAGGATTCATTTTTAGTATTCTCCACACATGAGTATATACTATATATATGTCAAGATTCTTCACATATGAAAGAAAAAAAAATACTAAATATGTGAAAAAATATTGTACAAAACTGGAAATACACATATAAAAATATGTTATTCCTTTGGAGCATATGCTACCGGGAAGAGATGGGAAAAAAATGATGACAAACATAAACCCAAAAAAAAAGGAACAGATAGACAACATATATTACTAACGACTTCAACATATTTTTTTAGTCATTAGCTGTCCAGCATATTTTCAAAATATAATATATTTTCGGATATTATGTATCGAATTAAAATCTTCTTCACCTCCAGGAAAGAAAAAAAGGAATAAACCTTAAACAAAAAACGTATACTAAGTAAATATTTGAATTTTTTTATTGGCCGTTTCATATTTCATTATCAGTCCATATTTTTCTGGTAGTTATGTCCTCATTTCACACGTTTCCACCATATATATGGTTGTGACGATTTAATGATATTTTGTCTTTTGTTGGATATCGATTTTCCAGTCATCACATCATTATAACCACACGAGACATAGGATTCATATAAAATATGCTTTTTATATGTTAAAGATTTGTATAGTATTTTCTGGAACAGAAATTCTAACTGAAACCTTGGAAGATTTCTTCACAATTGAACACAGGTGATTATAGTAGTTTCCCCTTTGTATATAACTGTGCCGGAACGGGAAATAGTCTGAACAAAATTTCTAAAATAAAGTTATATAAATCTACTTGTAGTTCATCTATAATGAAAAGAATTGAATTTTCAAGGAAATCGTTGATATTTCTGTTCATATCCATGACTTGTATATATACTTAGAGAGATCCTGTATCAATTTTTATACCAAAGGTAGATTTGTCGATTTGATATCTTTTAATTTCCCATGGTGAAAATCAAATTTCTAATATATTTTTCTATCAATTTCAAATTTATGATTCGTTTTTCTTTTTTCATGTTATAAAAGTATTTTCCGAAATTGACCTCTACATTTTTCATTTCGTTTGTAAGTAACATAACATTAAAAAAAAAATGGGATAGGAAAATACGTGAAAATGATATTGAAAAAGTCATTCACACTAAATTGTAGTCTCTATAATTTAGATTGGAAATTCGGAAAATCCGTTTAAGTTATACAGAGTGTAACTTGTTTTTTCGAATAAATGAATAACGCACCGACATTATACTAAATGATATACAAAAGGAAGTTAAACTTTTGTATAAGAAAACGGGTCTTAACCGAAGAGTATAGAACTAATAGGAAGTAGTGTTTAGGGTAATAGTTTTTAACGTAAAAATAAATTATCCTCAAAGCCTGACTGAAAAATATCAAGAAAAAATCTTCGTTTCTCTTAGAAAATCGTAAAACTTCTACATTTATGATTTGACGATTTAATTGAAATTCATAAGATCCAAAAGAAGCATTTCTGTCAAAATCAAATAAGGACTTATTTAAAACATAGCAGAAATTAGCTCAATACCATCAATCAAGCAACGATTTATGTAAGTGGCAATGATATAAGGTAAAGATATCTAAAATTGTAAAAAGCTTTTATTTAACATGAGTAAATTTCTTTAAATAATATGGCAATATCCACTTATGTTAATTAAAAGCTTATTCGAACTTTTCACATCTTTTACTTATCTTTGTAAGTTTGCTTTTAGATTTTGGCAAAAACTCTCCATTTAAACCAAGGGTGTCCAACCCGCGCCCAAGGCAAGTATCAATGCGGCCCGAAAATATTCAAAGTTACTGAAGCATGTCTATTTGTCTGAGGAATGATTTGTGTGTTTGCTGCCAAGTGACAAACAACAGAAACAAGACCAGAACAGAAAACTCTTTCGTTATGTAGTAAATTCTATTTCTGTTTGCGTTGCTCGCTCAACTACACTATTCTGTTGTTTGTCACCTGGTGACTTAAGTTAAGAATGAAACATACTAAGTGTAAAATTAGAACCAACATGTTGGATGAACACCTTGAGAGCTGCCTGACAATTGCAACCACGTCAATCGAACCAGATATTGACGGTTTAGTTTCTCAACTTCAATGCCAGGTATCACATTCATTTTACGATATGGATTTATATATAGTAATACACTTGTGGCCCAAAACACCATGTCTTCTTCCAATGCGGCCCAGGGAAACAAAAAGGTTGGACATCCTTTATTTAAACTCTTGATTATAAAATTTTTATGTTGACAATCACTGCTTTGATGAGTTCTTCATAACATTCCTGCCTCTAGACCCTCCTCATTTTAACTTACTTATATATAACTATTTCATTAAAAGTAACGTTCTTATACACCCTGTATTCGGTGATATAATATACTTTAGAGGCATTCTATTCTACATGGTATATAATAAAATTCAAAATATATCCAAGAAAATATCCTACTTATTCGAGAGACATTGTTATTGATATTTTTGACCTCTCAATGGAATACGATGTCAATTTGGAAAATGGATTTTGAAAGACGGATACTAAAGTATAGACATTATAGTTGGTCAAACAAAAATGAAAATGTGAAAAAAAAGAAAACAATGAAATATCTTTAAAACGACCTTATTTTCTCGTCAGTATTTTTTTATATTGAAAAGTTTTTCTAAGAGAAAATAGAAAAGGATATTTTTTTGTGTCCTTTTTTGATTGATTAGTTTTTAAGGTTTTTGTCAACAATATAATGAATTTTTCTTTTTCAAATAAGTAAATTTTCAAATAATTTCAGAAAGTGAAACCATTTTTTAATACGATCTTCATGTCGGAGTGTTTTTTAGAAGGACCTTATTTTGAACGAAAAATAAATACCTATATATTTTCTATTTTCAATTTTTGGATTAAAAATCTCATTAATCCCATATCTAGTCTTCAAATACTTCTGTTATCTAAAAATCTTATTTATGTTTGGCTTCTCATTTAATTTCAATAACAGTTTAAGTCCTAAAAGAATGGTTTATTAGTTTTGAATCGAAATTAAATATATGATGTGTATTTAATATTTAAAAGTCGTTTAGATGTTACTTGATGTAACCAAAAACAAATAATATAAATTAGTTAAACATTAAGGAGCATATAATGGAGTCATACAACTGTCTGAGTTGACAAAATTGCAAACCTGAGGGACTAAATAACTGGCACCATTTGAAACTTTGTTCTTACATATTTGATAACATCCTTACTAGGTTCCTCTGAGGGTGTAATATGTGTTATGCAAATCTAGCTGCAGTTGAGTTCCGCAAGAAAACTTTGTGATTTCGTGAAACATACTATTATAAAAGAAGGACCAAAATCTGTTAGGATTCAAAATTCAAAAAAAATTTCTGCTAATTTCAAATATTGTAATAAAAACGAAAAGTTTCGATTTGTGCCATCTATACCTTCAATACAGTACTAAATAACTGTTGTTAAAATTAGACCCCGATAAATGGCATTGCTTAAATAGGTGAGTATAAAATGTATGGTAACCGCGCTTATTTTCCCCAAAAAACACAGCTATTAAAACACGACATAATTTAATCCAAAAAAGCTTTTAATAAATTGGACATATATTTATTTAAAACTAAAAATCTACATGAATACATTATGGGTACTCATGCTTCGTTGTATACGGTCCTGTATCGTAGTAAAATTGTGTCTTTTCTATCTTATACAAATTTTTCAGAAATTTTACTACGATACAAAACAACATCCAAGGAAGGGTGAATACTCATACTATATTTTATTTATCTTTAGATTATTTTCGAATATATTTATTCACTTGAGTTTATCTAATAGATTTAGTTATTTACTATGGACAAAAAGTAATGAGACTGTATTTTTAAATATCTATGTGTATATTTATTTGATAGATTGATATGACTGTTGTGAACAGCTAATAGAAATCTCATTTGCTTTGTTAGTTTAAAAATTTCAGCGTCTTTTATAATTGTGAAAAATTTGTTGCGGCTATTTTTTAATATGGATAAATCTAGTGAACAAAGAATTATCATTAAATTTTGGGTAAAAAATGAAATTTCTTGTCGAAAAATGTTACAGTGATCAGTGTTTATCAAGATCACAAGTTTTAAAGTGGTACAAATTATTTGGTAACGGTCATGAAGAAGTCGAAGACGAACCTCGTTTAGGAAGGCCATCAACCTCAAATAGTGATAAAAAGATCAACAGAATCTAGGTGCTTGTACTTTTCAATCGTCGATTACCTCAAAGAGACATTATAGATATTGTTGGTATATCAAAAGGATCAATACAAACAATTTTAAAGAACGATTTGGGCTTGTCTCGTGTGTCTTGTGGTCTTGTCCCAAAATCATTGAATTTATTTGATTTGTTTGTTCGTCAGTTTCTCATCAAAAATCAAGTGAATGTCATTCCGCAAGCACCGTATTCGTCAGATATGGTTCCGTGTGATTTTTTTCTTAATCCTCGATTGAAATTACCACTTCATGGACAACATTTTGAGTATTTAAAAATACTTTTTATCCCCTGTGTAAATTTTGTCTTAAAGTATTAAATCCATTTGATTTGATTTACTGAACCAAAAATACATTTTGAATATCATTTGCTAAAAATTTCTAGTAGAATATAAACAAAATATAAGTATTGATTTATTTACACTAAAATTTTAATTATTTTTATTAATTCATGCGATATAAAGTAAGCTTTCGGTTTTTGAAATTTTTCCAATAACATATTTTCAAATATGTAAAATTTCAGCACAAAAACTAAAGTACTTTTGATGATGTGATAAAAAAATTAATTACATATTGGAATTCTCTCGATTCACCTTCATATATGTGATCAATAAATCTAACATCGAAACCATTAGAAAAGCAAATAAAAAAAGCAGAAAAGAAAATGGAAAATTTAAAACATTAGTAATTCGAATATTCGTCTGTAAAATGAATGAGGTTTTTCTTTTTTCTTTAAATTAATGTTTCAGAAAAGTGATGTTCACAGAACTTGAATTATTGACGCCATTAAGCTTGTTTCATACTAAAACTTTGTAGCAATTTTATCGTTCCCAGAAACTGTGTTTGTTTATTTCTATCCATGTTACAGTCGGTATATTCCTTTTAAGAGCAAAAGGTACATAATCAAATAGTACCAAAATCTTATATTCTATGAAAGTTTCTCGTTACAGTAATCCAGACCAAAATACAATCCTCTCAAACCTTCGCCCCAAAAAACAGAAAGAAGATAAAAGTTATAGTACAAAGATTCAGATTTCTCTTGTTCAAGCGATTTTCAAGTAAATGGTTATATAACATAAAATGGAAAGCCATGTGATATTTTGAAAGGATGTAGCTTGTTGAATATGGATGGATGGATGGCTGACATGGACATTATGTTTGTCACGTAAATGGAATTTTGTATGTTTAATTCAGACGGTATTATACACGTTGAATGTGAAATTTTAAGTTAATACTTTTAGACATTTTGTATTACTTATATTATAAAAGAAAATAAATGGAATGTTTTGGACTGGTTAATTTTTTTGGAAATTTGTTATTTATACACTTTTATGAATAAGATTAATTATAATAAACTAACCGAAAAGTGTATATCATGATTTATACATTTTTAATGAGATTTAATTTTATACACTTAATTTTTATTAGGTATCTAACGTTAATCTCATCTTAGCGGCTTTATAAAGACTTTGAAGAAACTTATTTATAATAAATTGTTCCTACAAAATATATACCTAATATTATATACTATATAAGCTGGGAAAATGTTTTAATTTTAGAAGAAAAATCAATATATTTTTGTATATCAAAATAAATTTTTATTGAATGAAACGAATTAATTTTTAATAAGGATATTCGATATCGTATTCAATATGAATTTCCTTTTAATTTTATGTTTATTTGTATTGATTAATTAATTAGTGGGGATACAATTTTCAATATAGAACGATGTATTTTGATCCCCTAACAAACTCATTTAATTTGTCTCATGGTGTTTTTTTTTTTGTAGATTTCTTAAAGATAAAATGTTTTTAATATTGGAAAAACCAATGTTCTTTTTCTTTGGAAAAATTATATACACTCAACTCTCTTCTTACGCGATCTTTTTTTTTAAACGGTTTCAAAATGAGAAGGTTCAAGAAAAATACGGCTTCTCCTTTTTTATAGGGTTTATTTATTCTAATATGATTTCAAAATCATTTTTTTGTTGGCAATTAAATGCTATTCTTATTTCTAATAGCCTTAAATTTGGTGTAAATCTGGAAAACCTTTTTTTTAGCATTGATCCCCAAATGTAGAATGTGCCTTACAATTTCAACGAGGTCTAAAGATTTGTTTAGCTGGATAACTTACAGAACCAAAAGAGCAAAAGAAAATAACAGATTTTCTGATAAAAAGTCAATATCACAAGAAATTTCGGAAAGCAGTTCATCTACTTAAAACGTCATTACCGGACAAAAGTCTTTTAGATCTTTATAGTAAGAATAGCTACATCTCGTCGTAAACAAATGCGTTTATTATTCATGTAAAAAGAGTGTGGTAGTGTACAATAGTAGGGATGTTTCCCTTTTTCTTCAAAGCGTTGTGTAATGTTGAATCGTTGTAACTTTCTATAGAAAAATACCGAATTATACAACGGAACGTTTCTTAAATATAAATATATCCAGATATTTCTTTAACATTGTTTGCATTTCTTGTATATTGAATGGAAGTGACTGTGAGGTTACTACGATATTACACAAAATAACTCAACATATATATCGAATCTATATAGAGTGATCTTCACGTAGTCCACAAAGCTTATTTATATCTCTTAATCTCTGTCCCACAGTTCTTTTTACTGATCAAGTCCTTTAAGATTTCTTGAATAAAAATAGTAGTATTTCTGGGAACTCTACATAGCAACGAAATAAATCTCATCCTATATATTGCAAAGATTTATTCAAATTATTAATTTTTTCTTCAAAAATAGAATCGAAGACAATAGCATTTTTAAAAGAATTGTTTTATTTATATTCGATGACATAAGAACATAAGTCGAATATGGTCCTCCATTCTTCGAAGAAATTTCATAAAGATTTTTCAAGAGGACATTTTTTGAGAGCAAATATTTGAATGGTATAACTTTTTATTTAATACAAAATATTGTGTGCTTTTGAATAGATTTCATAAAATGTATGAAGTTGACTCGGTTTTATTCATATTTAATAGCTGCAATATCGTCCAGTATGTTTTATTTTACATTTTATTATACTGTTTGCTATTAAAATAATGTTCAAATATCTTTTTAGCTATTTTGTTAGTTCTTTGAATGATATCAGCATGAAATTTTATAGTGAAAAAGTTTTTTTTAGTTTTTGTTGAAGTACCATATTAAGAACCACGAACGTGATGATAATAAAAAAGAATATATAACTAATACAATTATTACAATTTTGGAAATGTCATAAAATTTATTAGTTATTTTCATTCAACTTTTTGAGATTATTATTTTACAGATATTTGATTATTATATGTACACCGTTGGTACCCGCTCGTATGCCTCGTGCCGTGGACAACTTTATCCATTGCTAAAGATTTTAATGTGACCAACATTTTATATCATTGCAAGTTTAGGTATTTTTTTTTAGAAATTCTTTCTTTATTAAGAATCTTTTTTATTAATTAGATTAATCTCTGAAGACCTATCGGAAGAAAACACACAATGGTAAACCATAACCCTTTTAAACGAATTTTTCGTAAAACAATTTCGGTTAAAACATCAAAAAAAAAATAACATTAATTATTCTATAATTTTCAATTTAATTTAATTATGTCAAGAAATTCAAAAATGTCTTCCCGAAATCAACCGTCTGACATAATCAGAAATCTTTTAACATTTATAAAGTTGGAATTTTCCATCATAAATGAAAACTGGAAAAAACTTTCTAAAAAAGAAAAATATTCAAAAATATTCTAATTTTATAAATATTTACCATAAAATTCATGAATCATTAACCTTTTTCCCGACTTTCACTTTGTTAATCGAGGATATGAGCTGTTTAGATATATTTCTCTACTTCACCTTCAGTCTAAGTAGCTTGTCATCTTTCATCTTTATAAGATTCTCAAACACCCAAAATCCATTTTAGAATTTCAACTACATGGCATCATCATCATCATAACATCCAGGTAAGTTCCTGGATGAATGGTTTTTCAGTAGAGTATATTCCCATACCGTCGTATATCTTTGAACTTTTTACCACAAATATTTTGTGCCTATTTTAATCTGTGTACCAAATTCATGAGAAAAATTATTACTTTCTTTTTTTTTTGGTGAAAATTAGAAGTAAATTTGAATGTTATGAAAATATAAATACTAGAATTTTGTTTTTTTTTTTCACCTAACTTTAATTTTGAAACGAATTTCAATTTTCAACGAAACGAAAAGAAAAACAAGAAACTTCCTTTGCAGAATTTCTTTTTTTAGGTTCGAAAAGTCGTAATTTGAAGAAAATTTGAACTTGTATACAAAGAGGCAATTACAGTTTATATTTTCGGGATACTATAAATGGGGAGACGGGTAAGATAGGTAAGAAAAGTGAATATAAATTGGAAAAAGTCTTACACACGAGCTTGTTTTCGCTTTTCTTTTCGAAGTTTTCTTCACAAGGCAATTTCCATTTTCTGTAAAGTGGCAAGGAAAAAGTAAAATTCAATCAGTATATGAACAAAATTTTCATTTATTTGATTTTACGGTATGATTTCGGAGAAAATTTTTCCTTAAAAAAAAAAAATTAAAATAAATAAGTTTGTGTAGGATTTAAATTGAATTTATAGCGATTTAAAATGGAAAAAAAACACAATTTTCTAATATTAAAAAATATCATTAAAATGTCATTTATTTGATTTGTAAAATCAAAAAAGAAATTCGTTGTGATGTCGAAAAAATCGAAGAATAAAAAGCCTATAAAATAGGTGTAAAATCGAATTAGTTTGACCCTAATTACGAATTAAATTGACCAAATTAATGTTTTGACATTCTCGAAATTCTACAGTCCCTACTCAAAAAATGTCCTTCAGCAAATATATTGATAAAATTGTAATAAAAACATTGATTTTATTAGAATTAATTTCAAATATTTTGTATGCCCTCCTTTGACCCTAATATATGCTCTGCTTATTTGGGGATATACTTCCAGTACATGTGTTGATCTTGATACTTGATGGGAAGATCTCAATGCCAAGTTTTATAGTACATAGTTTCTATATTTTCTATGCGATTATTTTCCCAATAAAAAATACTTTTCATTTTCAGTAAGATAAAAACATTTTCAAGCAAATAAATTGCATGGCCAGGGCAAACTGCCTTTTTTGTTAACACTTAACAATTCGTTAATGCTTTTATGTGACTATAAGATTATGCCGGGTTCCAGCCCGAAATGAGGGCAACAAGTTGGCAGACAGGCTAGCCAAGGAAAGAGGAGGTAGTTTAAAAACGAAATAGTTATCCTACTGCCAAGTACGAATGCTAAATAAAATTCTGAAAGAAGCAAACACATGATGATATAATATCAGGGGGAAGCTGGATCAAAAGAAGGCAGATCTCACAATCTACTGAAACAGGAATAAGTTGCGCACGCTAATTGGAAAATTAACTGGTCACTGTCTTCTAAGGAAATACACTAAAAAACTACGATTGGTACAAAGCGATATCTGTCAGTACATAGGTGTTGCTGAAGATAACATATACATCTCGTGTGAATGCTCAGACCTCTCTCGAAATCAGCTGCTTCTTCGTAAATTACTACAATCGGTCTATATGGGTAATTTAATAAAATTTTGCGTGAAAATCGAATGGTTCCAAGAGGAATAGGATACCCATCCTAGGAAGTAATTCTTAGTATCGTAGAGATCACAATGGGCGCATAATATGTCTAGTATTGTACGCAAATACCCCTCTACGTAACCTAGGTGAATGACAAAAAATCAAAAAAGCAGTGCTGATTATTTTACCCTAATATCCAAATAAAAAATAAATGATTTCTGTGACTCCATAAAATTAAATTTCATAGTCAATTTGTTCCTACTAGTTCCTAATAGTGTGGATAATTTTTTAATTTAGGACTGTATAAACTATATTGACCTGTAATCAATATTCCGAAACAAATCCAACATATTTTAGTTAATTAATTTTTTTTTTTTTGTTACATAGCTAAAATTAAAGCAATTTGTATATCTTTTCTTTCGATATTACACTAGAAAACAATTAAGAGTTCATCGTTATCTAGTTTTATCAAAAGGAATGATAGACAATATACAAGTAGTGTCGTTTTAATCAGTATCGATTTATCTTTTAATATATGAAAACGAGAAAATATCTAATCTCCAATGGTGTTGTGGCTATTTTATGGAAGCTTCAATTATCCCCTTTAGCTTTTACATATTATATTAGTATATATAGAAAAAGATTCAATCATGAATGAGAGATAATCAACTTAATGAGTGATTGCGAACAACAAAATTAAATTAATTTATACAGTCTGATTGTAACGAATAACGACAAAAACGATTCTAACGAAATTACTTGAAGAATGTATTTTTTTAATGAAAATTGCAGATTCAATTACATATAATTAAATTGTCTCTCTTTTTTTTTTTAAAAAAACCGTTTTTAATTATCTCAGTAAACTATAGAAATTAAACAATAGTCTTTATATTCCCTGTATTAACTGAAGAACGAAATTCTCAGTTAGAATGAAATGTTTACAGACTCTACAACTTATCTCAAGAACGTTTTTATATCATTTCCAACATAGCTTTACCCTTTTGAAAATGTTTGTTCGTAACAAGGTATTTGATATACAATTTGAAAGACTTTTCATGCTACAAGTTTTCTTATTCTTGGCCTGTTGTCTCCTAGGTGGCCTATACATAACCTTTCTATTACTTTGTATTTGTGAGTTCATCCTTTTCATTGTTCGATTTCAAGATTGATTTCATTTATTGCACCATATCCGTGGTTCATTTTTGTGATACTGATTTATATCACGTTATTTATTTATTTAATATAGGCGAAAAAAAACATGTAGGAGTGGAACAAATATTAGAGTTCCACAGGAACGATTGGTGCACAAATAGGACATACTTCAACGGAGTTAAGGTGAACATACGAAATAACGGGTCGTTTAATTCAGTTTTTCCAGTGCAAACATCAAAAACAGAAGCGTTGGCATTAACTGCCTGTGGCATACGAAATATTGATTCATAGCACCCCTAGTTGGTACGGTGAATATTAATTTTAAAATATTCAACAGAACGTAAAGACCGTAAGCAAGCGGAAGTAGAAATGCAACTCCGAAGAACACGAGGAGCGTCAATATTTCCGACAAAAATTTGATGAACATATGTTAAAATACACCAGCCACCTTACGACACTTTTCCAAAGAGTTCAGACCAATTAAGTTCAGCGTGTCCTGGTAAGGTGGTAATAGCAGAGGTTCACTACAGGGAAAATTCCTTAGCATATAAATTTACGTTGGATGGACTTTGCTATATGGATATGAGTACACCTGGCAGGCGTATTCCAGTAATGGTCTAACAGTAACAAAATTGTAACTATCATATTTCAAGACCGTGTTGCAACAATTTTGCTGCTTGAGGGATCATATAAAAATGTACGCCTAGAAAATATCAAGGCGTGAATGTTAAGAAAAACTGCGCTATATTTTACTGCTTTTAATTAAGGGATATCTGAACCTTATTACTACTGGAAGCTGATTACTTCGGATAACATTTTATAACTAATACTTTTTCCATATCTTAATTGTATCACACTTTTACGTCAACATACTACTAACGATAATCTTTTCATTCTTTTCATTGACGTAATCTGATTAAAATATTTTCTATTTTCTATAAATAATATAATAAAATATATTTTATTTTATTTCCTCTTCAAAAATAGATCTATAACATTCCGAAACGATCATTTTGATAATATTTCTAAATTTGTTTTTATATTATCCCAAATGAGATACGAAGGTAAAATTACATCCCAAATTCAATTCGATTATCATCAAACAATTTATATCCTATACGAAAAAGGATTCCATAAGAATATTTATTATTTGAATTTGGCCATTTTTTAGGTAACATTCAGTTAAGTTTTCCAGTTTAGGTAAGAAAAATGCAAAAAAAAACGAAATCCTATATTACAATGTGACAATAATTTTCATGAATTCAATTTCATTTCAGTCTCATAAAAATTTCCATTTTCCTAATATGAAAATTTTGAAATTGTTTGCATATTTTCTTATAGTATATCCAATGTAAAAGGATATAATATATTGATCTACCATACTTCTTACATAAGTTTTTGTTTCACAATGTATAAAGCTTCGTCGTTTAAAAGATCGTACATAAATGGATGGCACTTATGAGAATGAGACTAAAATATTTTCTTATATGGAATATCCTTTTCTCAACTTGACTCTAATATTTGAATGGTCTTCTTTTTTATATCATTTTCCTGGTTTTCTTTTTTTATTCTTATACTACTTGAATAATGATATCATTATATAAAGGAAGAAAAGAAAGAAGATCAACAAAATTGATGTAAATTTTGCCAAGGATATTCAGAAGAAGAACAAAAAAACCGAAAAATATACTCATATGAATCGGAAGGAAACAATTGTTAAGTAAAAGAAAATTATTCACATATCTGAAAATATTTTTGCAAGAAAATCGATTGAAAATAATGTATCCTTATGGACATATTATATGTATATAGAAATGTCTTTTCGATTTGTGTAAAAAGAAATTAACATTTCGAATGAATTATTGAAAAAGAAAGTTTTATTGAATAGTAGAACTCCTTTGATTTTGTGATTTATTCATGTCTGGTGTTATCAAAGTAGATCTAATGTTTTCCCACTCGGAAAACATTAATTAATTTAATTAGGAAACTTCTGAAAATAATATATTACGTCGATACTTACGTGGGCATGAAATTGCACCACAAATTTTCTTTACAATTTATTGGGTAGAAAGTAGAATTACATAAAGTATAATAAACAGGATCATTTTCACTAACGTTTTCATATATTTATTGGCATGTGAGTGCTTTTACAACTTATTAGCTATTAATGTGCAATTTTTTAGCTTCTATGGATTTCAATGAGAGTTGAGATGTGATTTCTTTCTATAATTTCCTTGTTTCTTAACTAATTTTCCTCAAATTAAGTACAAAATTCAGGATTTACAACACTAATATAAGTAATCTTTGTAATCTTTCAAATCCCTACCAAATAGAATAGAAATAAAAGATTGTATAGGGTTGTTGAATGCGTGCTATATATTCTTAATTTGAAATAAAAACAAAACGTTTATGGCATTTTTATTAAAAAAACATAAAGTAACTTAAAATCGGCCTATAGCTGATTTTTTGATGCCCTATCGTAGAAATGGGGTAGAGAAACTGTCAAAACTAACATTATTTCAAGGTTTTTTCTTTATAACTTTGTTCCTTCTTCTCCAATTTACAGGTAACCTAGACCCTGATAGCATAAGTCCAATCTGTAAATTTTATTCAAATCGATGTATTAGTTTTTAAAGTACATCAAAAAAAATTTAAAACGAGGGTTATTTTCTCTTAGAATTATTTCTTTCTCCTTCATCCTTAAACCGATTTGATTGAAATTTAACGTGGTATCGTGTATTTGTAGTTAATCTATGTAATTAATTTCAACAAAATCGATTCACAAATTTTCCAACTAACAACCAACTAACAAACCATAAACAAAAAAACGACAAAACTTTCTGGTCACCCTGGTTTATCCTTTATAACTTTGCTCCCCCTGGATCGATTTTGCTCAAATGCAATAACAAACCAAAATACAATCCTCTCAAACCTTCGCCCCAAAAAACAGAAAGAAGATAAAAGTTATAGTACAAAGATTCAGATTTCTCTTGTTCAAGCGATTTTCAAGTAAATGGTTATATAACATAAAATGGAAAGCCATGTGATATTTTGAAAGGATGTAGCTTGTTGAATATGGATGGATGGATGGCTGACATGGACATTATGTTTGTCACGTAAATGGAATTTTGTATGTTTAATTCAGACGGTATTATACACGTTGAATGTGAAATTTTAAGTTAATACTTTTAGACATTTTGTATTACTTATATTATAAAAGAAAATAAATGGAATGTTTTGGACTGGTTAATTTTTTTGGAAATTTGTTATTTATACACTTTTATGAATAAGATTAATTATAATAAACTAACCGAAAAGTGTATATCATGATTTATACATTTTTAATGAGATTTAATTTTATACACTTAATTTTTATTAGGTATCTAACGTTAATCTCATCTTAGCGGCTTTATAAAGACTTTGAAGAAACTTATTTATAATAAATTGTTCCTACAAAATATATACCTAATATTATATACTATATAAGCTGGGAAAATGTTTTAATTTTAGAAGAAAAATCAATATATTTTTGTATATCAAAATAAATTTTTATTGAATGAAACGAATTAATTTTTAATAAGGATATTCGATATCGTATTCAATATGAATTTCCTTTTAATTTTATGTTTATTTGTATTGATTAATTAATTAGTGGGGATACAATTTTCAATATAGAACGATGTATTTTGATCCCCTAACAAACTCATTTAATTTGTCTCATGGTGTTTTTTTTTTTGTAGATTTCTTAAAGATAAAATGTTTTTAATATTGGAAAAACCAATGTTCTTTTTCTTTGGAAAAATTATATACACTCAACTCTCTTCTTACGCGATCTTTTTTTTTAAACGGTTTCAAAATGAGAAGGTTCAAGAAAAATACGGCTTCTCCTTTTTTATAGGGTTTATTTATTCTAATATGATTTCAAAATCATTTTTTTGTTGGCAATTAAATGCTATTCTTATTTCTAATAGCCTTAAATTTGGTGTAAATCTGGAAAACCTTTTTTTTAGCATTGATCCCCAAATGTAGAATGTGCCTTACAATTTCAACGAGGTCTAAAGATTTGTTTAGCTGGATAACTTACAGAACCAAAAGAGCAAAAGAAAATAACAGATTTTCTGATAAAAAGTCAATATCACAAGAAATTTCGGAAAGCAGTTCATCTACTTAAAACGTCATTACCGGACAAAAGTCTTTTAGATCTTTATAGTAAGAATAGCTACATCTCGTCGTAAACAAATGCGTTTATTATTCATGTAAAAAGAGTGTGGTAGTGTACAATAGTAGGGATGTTTCCCTTTTTCTTCAAAGCGTTGTGTAATGTTGAATCGTTGTAACTTTCTATAGAAAAATACCGAATTATACAACGGAACGTTTCTTAAATATAAATATATCCAGATATTTCTTTAACATTGTTTGCATTTCTTGTATATTGAATGGAAGTGACTGTGAGGTTACTACGATATTACACAAAATAACTCAACATATATATCGAATCTATATAGAGTGATCTTCACGTAGTCCACAAAGCTTATTTATATCTCTTAATCTCTGTCCCACAGTTCTTTTTACTGATCAAGTCCTTTAAGATTTCTTGAATAAAAATAGTAGTATTTCTGGGAACTCTACATAGCAACGAAATAAATCTCATCCTATATATTGCAAAGATTTATTCAAATTATTAATTTTTTCTTCAAAAATAGAATCGAAGACAATAGCATTTTTAAAAGAATTGTTTTATTTATATTCGATGACATAAGAACATAAGTCGAATATGGTCCTCCATTCTTCGAAGAAATTTCATAAAGATTTTTCAAGAGGACATTTTTTGAGAGCAAATATTTGAATGGTATAACTTTTTATTTAATACAAAATATTGTGTGCTTTTGAATAGATTTCATAAAATGTATGAAGTTGACTCGGTTTTATTCATATTTAATAGCTGCAATATCGTCCAGTATGTTTTATTTTACATTTTATTATACTGTTTGCTATTAAAATAATGTTCAAATATCTTTTTAGCTATTTTGTTAGTTCTTTGAATGATATCAGCATGAAATTTTATAGTGAAAAAGTTTTTTTTAGTTTTTGTTGAAGTACCATATTAAGAACCACGAACGTGATGATAATAAAAAAGAATATATAACTAATACAATTATTACAATTTTGGAAATGTCATAAAATTTATTAGTTATTTTCATTCAACTTTTTGAGATTATTATTTTACAGATATTTGATTATTATATGTACACCGTTGGTACCCGCTCGTATGCCTCGTGCCGTGGACAACTTTATCCATTGCTAAAGATTTTAATGTGACCAACATTTTATATCATTGCAAGTTTAGGTATTTTTTTTTAGAAATTCTTTCTTTATTAAGAATCTTTTTTATTAATTAGATTAATCTCTGAAGACCTATCGGAAGAAAACACACAATGGTAAACCATAACCCTTTTAAACGAATTTTTCGTAAAACAATTTCGGTTAAAACATCAAAAAAAAAATAACATTAATTATTCTATAATTTTCAATTTAATTTAATTATGTCAAGAAATTCAAAAATGTCTTCCCGAAATCAACCGTCTGACATAATCAGAAATCTTTTAACATTTATAAAGTTGGAATTTTCCATCATAAATGAAAACTGGAAAAAACTTTCTAAAAAAGAAAAATATTCAAAAATATTCTAATTTTATAAATATTTACCATAAAATTCATGAATCATTAACCTTTTTCCCGACTTTCACTTTGTTAATCGAGGATATGAGCTGTTTAGATATATTTCTCTACTTCACCTTCAGTCTAAGTAGCTTGTCATCTTTCATCTTTATAAGATTCTCAAACACCCAAAATCCATTTTAGAATTTCAACTACATGGCATCATCATCATCATAACATCCAGGTAAGTTCCTGGATGAATGGTTTTTCAGTAGAGTATATTCCCATACCGTCGTATATCTTTGAACTTTTTACCACAAATATTTTGTGCCTATTTTAATCTGTGTACCAAATTCATGAGAAAAATTATTACTTTCTTTTTTTTTTGGTGAAAATTAGAAGTAAATTTGAATGTTATGAAAATATAAATACTAGAATTTTGTTTTTTTTTTTCACCTAACTTTAATTTTGAAACGAATTTCAATTTTCAACGAAACGAAAAGAAAAACAAGAAACTTCCTTTGCAGAATTTCTTTTTTTAGGTTCGAAAAGTCGTAATTTGAAGAAAATTTGAACTTGTATACAAAGAGGCAATTACAGTTTATATTTTCGGGATACTATAAATGGGGAGACGGGTAAGATAGGTAAGAAAAGTGAATATAAATTGGAAAAAGTCTTACACACGAGCTTGTTTTCGCTTTTCTTTTCGAAGTTTTCTTCACAAGGCAATTTCCATTTTCTGTAAAGTGGCAAGGAAAAAGTAAAATTCAATCAGTATATGAACAAAATTTTCATTTATTTGATTTTACGGTATGATTTCGGAGAAAATTTTTCCTTAAAAAAAAAAAATTAAAATAAATAAGTTTGTGTAGGATTTAAATTGAATTTATAGCGATTTAAAATGGAAAAAAAACACAATTTTCTAATATTAAAAAATATCATTAAAATGTCATTTATTTGATTTGTAAAATCAAAAAAGAAATTCGTTGTGATGTCGAAAAAATCGAAGAATAAAAAGCCTATAAAATAGGTGTAAAATCGAATTAGTTTGACCCTAATTACGAATTAAATTGACCAAATTAATGTTTTGACATTCTCGAAATTCTACAGTCCCTACTCAAAAAATGTCCTTCAGCAAATATATTGATAAAATTGTAATAAAAACATTGATTTTATTAGAATTAATTTCAAATATTTTGTATGCCCTCCTTTGACCCTAATATATGCTCTGCTTATTTGGGGATATACTTCCAGTACATGTGTTGATCTTGATACTTGATGGGAAGATCTCAATGCCAAGTTTTATAGTACATAGTTTCTATATTTTCTATGCGATTATTTTCCCAATAAAAAATACTTTTCATTTTCAGTAAGATAAAAACATTTTCAAGCAAATAAATTGCATGGCCAGGGCAAACTGCCTTTTTTGTTAACACTTAACAATTCGTTAATGCTTTTATGTGACTATAAGATTATGCCGGGTTCCAGCCCGAAATGAGGGCAACAAGTTGGCAGACAGGCTAGCCAAGGAAAGAGGAGGTAGTTTAAAAACGAAATAGTTATCCTACTGCCAAGTACGAATGCTAAATAAAATTCTGAAAGAAGCAAACACATGATGATATAATATCAGGGGGAAGCTGGATCAAAAGAAGGCAGATCTCACAATCTACTGAAACAGGAATAAGTTGCGCACGCTAATTGGAAAATTAACTGGTCACTGTCTTCTAAGGAAATACACTAAAAAACTACGATTGGTACAAAGCGATATCTGTCAGTACATAGGTGTTGCTGAAGATAACATATACATCTCGTGTGAATGCTCAGACCTCTCTCGAAATCAGCTGCTTCTTCGTAAATTACTACAATCGGTCTATATGGGTAATTTAATAAAATTTTGCGTGAAAATCGAATGGTTCCAAGAGGAATAGGATACCCATCCTAGGAAGTAATTCTTAGTATCGTAGAGATCACAATGGGCGCATAATATGTCTAGTATTGTACGCAAATACCCCTCTACGTAACCTAGGTGAATGACAAAAAATCAAAAAAGCAGTGCTGATTATTTTACCCTAATATCCAAATAAAAAATAAATGATTTCTGTGACTCCATAAAATTAAATTTCATAGTCAATTTGTTCCTACTAGTTCCTAATAGTGTGGATAATTTTTTAATTTAGGACTGTATAAACTATATTGACCTGTAATCAATATTCCGAAACAAATCCAACATATTTTAGTTAATTAATTTTTTTTTTTTTGTTACATAGCTAAAATTAAAGCAATTTGTATATCTTTTCTTTCGATATTACACTAGAAAACAATTAAGAGTTCATCGTTATCTAGTTTTATCAAAAGGAATGATAGACAATATACAAGTAGTGTCGTTTTAATCAGTATCGATTTATCTTTTAATATATGAAAACGAGAAAATATCTAATCTCCAATGGTGTTGTGGCTATTTTATGGAAGCTTCAATTATCCCCTTTAGCTTTTACATATTATATTAGTATATATAGAAAAAGATTCAATCATGAATGAGAGATAATCAACTTAATGAGTGATTGCGAACAACAAAATTAAATTAATTTATACAGTCTGATTGTAACGAATAACGACAAAAACGATTCTAACGAAATTACTTGAAGAATGTATTTTTTTAATGAAAATTGCAGATTCAATTACATATAATTAAATTGTCTCTCTTTTTTTTTTTAAAAAAACCGTTTTTAATTATCTCAGTAAACTATAGAAATTAAACAATAGTCTTTATATTCCCTGTATTAACTGAAGAACGAAATTCTCAGTTAGAATGAAATGTTTACAGACTCTACAACTTATCTCAAGAACGTTTTTATATCATTTCCAACATAGCTTTACCCTTTTGAAAATGTTTGTTCGTAACAAGGTATTTGATATACAATTTGAAAGACTTTTCATGCTACAAGTTTTCTTATTCTTGGCCTGTTGTCTCCTAGGTGGCCTATACATAACCTTTCTATTACTTTGTATTTGTGAGTTCATCCTTTTCATTGTTCGATTTCAAGATTGATTTCATTTATTGCACCATATCCGTGGTTCATTTTTGTGATACTGATTTATATCACGTTATTTATTTATTTAATATAGGCGAAAAAAAACATGTAGGAGTGGAACAAATATTAGAGTTCCACAGGAACGATTGGTGCACAAATAGGACATACTTCAACGGAGTTAAGGTGAACATACGAAATAACGGGTCGTTTAATTCAGTTTTTCCAGTGCAAACATCAAAAACAGAAGCGTTGGCATTAACTGCCTGTGGCATACGAAATATTGATTCATAGCACCCCTAGTTGGTACGGTGAATATTAATTTTAAAATATTCAACAGAACGTAAAGACCGTAAGCAAGCGGAAGTAGAAATGCAACTCCGAAGAACACGAGGAGCGTCAATATTTCCGACAAAAATTTGATGAACATATGTTAAAATACACCAGCCACCTTACGACACTTTTCCAAAGAGTTCAGACCAATTAAGTTCAGCGTGTCCTGGTAAGGTGGTAATAGCAGAGGTTCACTACAGGGAAAATTCCTTAGCATATAAATTTACGTTGGATGGACTTTGCTATATGGATATGAGTACACCTGGCAGGCGTATTCCAGTAATGGTCTAACAGTAACAAAATTGTAACTATCATATTTCAAGACCGTGTTGCAACAATTTTGCTGCTTGAGGGATCATATAAAAATGTACGCCTAGAAAATATCAAGGCGTGAATGTTAAGAAAAACTGCGCTATATTTTACTGCTTTTAATTAAGGGATATCTGAACCTTATTACTACTGGAAGCTGATTACTTCGGATAACATTTTATAACTAATACTTTTTCCATATCTTAATTGTATCACACTTTTACGTCAACATACTACTAACGATAATCTTTTCATTCTTTTCATTGACGTAATCTGATTAAAATATTTTCTATTTTCTATAAATAATATAATAAAATATATTTTATTTTATTTCCTCTTCAAAAATAGATCTATAACATTCCGAAACGATCATTTTGATAATATTTCTAAATTTGTTTTTATATTATCCCAAATGAGATACGAAGGTAAAATTACATCCCAAATTCAATTCGATTATCATCAAACAATTTATATCCTATACGAAAAAGGATTCCATAAGAATATTTATTATTTGAATTTGGCCATTTTTTAGGTAACATTCAGTTAAGTTTTCCAGTTTAGGTAAGAAAAATGCAAAAAAAAACGAAATCCTATATTACAATGTGACAATAATTTTCATGAATTCAATTTCATTTCAGTCTCATAAAAATTTCCATTTTCCTAATATGAAAATTTTGAAATTGTTTGCATATTTTCTTATAGTATATCCAATGTAAAAGGATATAATATATTGATCTACCATACTTCTTACATAAGTTTTTGTTTCACAATGTATAAAGCTTCGTCGTTTAAAAGATCGTACATAAATGGATGGCACTTATGAGAATGAGACTAAAATATTTTCTTATATGGAATATCCTTTTCTCAACTTGACTCTAATATTTGAATGGTCTTCTTTTTTATATCATTTTCCTGGTTTTCTTTTTTTATTCTTATACTACTTGAATAATGATATCATTATATAAAGGAAGAAAAGAAAGAAGATCAACAAAATTGATGTAAATTTTGCCAAGGATATTCAGAAGAAGAACAAAAAAACCGAAAAATATACTCATATGAATCGGAAGGAAACAATTGTTAAGTAAAAGAAAATTATTCACATATCTGAAAATATTTTTGCAAGAAAATCGATTGAAAATAATGTATCCTTATGGACATATTATATGTATATAGAAATGTCTTTTCGATTTGTGTAAAAAGAAATTAACATTTCGAATGAATTATTGAAAAAGAAAGTTTTATTGAATAGTAGAACTCCTTTGATTTTGTGATTTATTCATGTCTGGTGTTATCAAAGTAGATCTAATGTTTTCCCACTCGGAAAACATTAATTAATTTAATTAGGAAACTTCTGAAAATAATATATTACGTCGATACTTACGTGGGCATGAAATTGCACCACAAATTTTCTTTACAATTTATTGGGTAGAAAGTAGAATTACATAAAGTATAATAAACAGGATCATTTTCACTAACGTTTTCATATATTTATTGGCATGTGAGTGCTTTTACAACTTATTAGCTATTAATGTGCAATTTTTTAGCTTCTATGGATTTCAATGAGAGTTGAGATGTGATTTCTTTCTATAATTTCCTTGTTTCTTAACTAATTTTCCTCAAATTAAGTACAAAATTCAGGATTTACAACACTAATATAAGTAATCTTTGTAATCTTTCAAATCCCTACCAAATAGAATAGAAATAAAAGATTGTATAGGGTTGTTGAATGCGTGCTATATATTCTTAATTTGAAATAAAAACAAAACGTTTATGGCATTTTTATTAAAAAAACATAAAGTAACTTAAAATCGGCCTATAGCTGATTTTTTGATGCCCTATCGTAGAAATGGGGTAGAGAAACTGTCAAAACTAACATTATTTCAAGGTTTTTTCTTTATAACTTTGTTCCTTCTTCTCCAATTTACAGGTAACCTAGACCCTGATAGCATAAGTCCAATCTGTAAATTTTATTCAAATCGATGTATTAGTTTTTAAAGTACATCAAAAAAAATTTAAAACGAGGGTTATTTTCTCTTAGAATTATTTCTTTCTCCTTCATCCTTAAACCGATTTGATTGAAATTTAACGTGGTATCGTGTATTTGTAGTTAATCTATGTAATTAATTTCAACAAAATCGATTCACAAATTTTCCAACTAACAACCAACTAACAAACCATAAACAAAAAAACGACAAAACTTTCTGGTCACCCTGGTTTATCCTTTATAACTTTGCTCCCCCTGGATCGATTTTGCTCAAATGCAATAACAAACCAAGTTAAGGAATAAGCAATCCACATTGTAAATTTCATCAAAATCCGACAACGCGTTTTTGAGTTATCTTGTATACGGACGGACGGACATGCATAAATCGATATAACTCTTGATTCTCGACACAACCATACCCTTAAAACCTTTCTACGACGATTATTTCGATGTGTTACAAATGGAGTGGCAAAACTAATATACCCTCTGGTAGTACCTACCAGGGCATAATGATGAATGAATAAAAATGCTCATTGAAACTTTGTGGTTTATTGGTGTCAACCAATGATTTAACGTAAACTTAGAACAAAAAATCTAATGGGGTTATATCGCATGATCTTGGTAGACAGTTTACATCGGTATTTCTTGAGATTACACGATCATTGAACTATTCGTAATAAGTTTTAACAATTTCTATATGCTATGCAACTATGTATCTTCCATAGTGATTTCTCAAAGGGTAGTAAAGAATAAGTAAACGTGGCCACTATGTTATTTTAAAAATATATAGCTCTTATTTGTAAATATGAATTTGCCATAAAAAGAATTCAATTTTCTAAAAGTTAATCAATTCGGTAATTTTTTCTTTGTAATTTTTTATTCGTTCAATTTTTCACAATTTATAATTTCTTCAATTTACAATCTTTTTATGTGCCATAAATGAAAAATCTAATCAAAATTTTAATCAATAAATTATTTTTTGAAATCATAAAATCCATATTTTTCGGGATTATAAAAAGTACATTTGTGGTCTTATTCCCCATGATGTGCATGGAACATCTGATAAAATTAGGGATGAAATTTATTTCCATATATTTTTTTTTTTTTTTTAATTTATATAACTTTCATTTCGAGTTTTTAATGATTTCGTTGTATACGAAAATATTCCGTCGTGTGTACTTTTATTTAAATATTAAAACTGAAATGTTCAATTTGCATTTATGATGGCTGTCATCATAATTTGCATTAAATAACATAAAAATTGCCAACATAAATTGCTCAATTTTCTTCTTTTTTTTTCACCAAACCTAAAATTAGAGAAATTTTCATGATAACATTCCACCTAATTTAAATGTGACATGAAAAATACCAATTATGGTAAAAGGAAAGCTATTAAATTCATGAAGAAGAAGTGATTTGATAAATCCTCTAACAAAATATTCGGTATATCAACTTTTTAATATACAATTTTTCAAGTTTAATTTTCTCATAAATTATTAAATTATTGTTATTATAAAAAGTTATTATCAATAAATAGAAATTTTGTTCAAAAATGACAAGTACAAGTACAAACAGAAAAATTGTGACGTTATTGGTTAATTGTGACAACTGAATTTTTTGTTGTGACAACAAAAATTGCAGATCACACAACTGAAATTCAGTTATGACAAGTAAACTTCAATTATGAAGTTTCGATAACTGAATTTTAGTTCTCACAGTCACAAGTGAGTTTTGAGTTCTCACAACTAAAATTTAGTTATCACAACGAAGAATTCAGTTGTTACAACCAATCAATAACTTCACAATTTTTCTGTGTACACAACTGTTGACAAATTAAAACTACGTCTATATAGGCAAAGAGCCTATGTTTTAGCAAAAAGCGTACAATATTTTTAGTTTTAGTAACTGCCAATGCACAGGAAACTCTTTTAAAACATGATTTCGGTCTAACACGATAAGAAAAATTGTGGAAAGTCTCGTTTACCACGCCAGACAGCTTACAATATGCGGTTTCGATCTAACACATATAATATTATATATAAATACCGGGGAACACTTAAATTTTAGTATGTCAAAATTGTCAAGTCGCATTTTACGATTTTCTATTGAAATTGTCTAGGAACGGTCTACCGTGTTGTAGTAGGAATATCAGTACTTCTGATAGCACATAATCGAGTTATATCAGATCCCAATACTGCTTTAATATCGTGTATTCAGAACCTTTAATCAATTTTTATATCATCCAGCCGATTACTTTATTACCATTCAAAATCTCGTCCCAATCAGCCTGACAGTAAAACAAATTTGTATACCAAATTTGATCACGAATTTCCAATTTATCATACCAATATACTTTCAAGAACCATTACAAAAATACACCAATTCTTTAGATATCAAAACTTTTCTTGTAATTACTATACTTATAAAGTTGGTATAAGAAACTAAGAAAAAAGGGAAATCGAATTGAAATTTTAGATTAAATTCTAGGAAAAAGGAAATCATAACAATTTTAACTGATATAAATTTTTCAGATAATACGAGAACCTGAAATTAGAAAAGGAATTTTTAAACCGTTTGATAAGATTAAATGAATGTATTTCCTAGCAATTCTATAGAATTTTTTTTATCATTATTCCGTAATAAGCTTTTTCTTGGTAATAATTTGTGAGATAAACATTTTTACCTTTTTCGAATTAAATGAAATTTCCTTTTTTTTTCCCAGATATAAAAACGAGGTATATTTTTATTATCTAAATGAAAAGAATTTAATTCATTGTTTAAAATCCCATTCATACCGAAATTCTGTTGTGAAAATTTGCGATATTGTTTCTAACTTGAATTTTCAATGCAGAAAAATTTAATTCAAATTCTAATAGTATAGAACAAGGCTGTGCAACCAGCAGCCCGCGGGCCGCATGCGGCACAAGGCAAGTATCAATGGGGCTCGAAAATATTTAAAGTTACTGAAGCATGTCCATTTTTCTGAGGAATGATTTGTGTGTTGTGTGCGCTCTCAATAGAAACAGGAACAGAACAGAAAACTTTTTCGTTCCGTGGTAAATTCCCTTTCTGTTTGGGTTGTTCACTCAGCTGCACTGTTTTGTTGTTTGTCACCAGGCGGCTTAAGTGATATTAAATAAATTTCATGTTCTGTTTTTATAATGAAAAAATGCATAATCTAATAAATTTAAAATTACTTAAAAATTACTTTTTTATTCGCTCGTCAGGTACAGTAATATACTTGTGGCCTAAAACACCATGTCTTCTTCCAATGTGGCCCAGGAAAACAAAAAGGTTGGACACCCTTGGTATAGAATTTATAAAGTTCCTTTTTTATATATAAATGAATTAAAAATCATTATAGAGAAAATGGAAAATTTAAAAAATTTATCTAAGTTTTTAAAGTTTTGATGTGAAATTAGTTCGTGATACCTTGTGGGTGGCGCCGGTTGTTGTCGTAATCTATTTTTGCATGAAAATGTAATTTAAATTAAAATATCCTGATGGCAATTATACAAAACTTCTAAACAAAACAATCCTTTATGAAATCATACACGAACGTCGTTGTGCCTCATGGAAATGCCAAACCGAATATTTATAATTTTCTAAGTAAAAGGATGAACTTAAAAAAATGTTAATTATAAAGTTTAAATATTTATACAAAGGATTTCTGCGGACAATCTAGTTAACTTCTTTTGGGGCGTTTTTTTTTTGTTGAAGGTAAATTGTTCTGACACTTCAAACAAAACCAGTAAAATCATGGTTCAACAGTTTGTAAAAATTTCCTTGTCCTCAAATACAAAACCGTGTCGTATAATTAAACATCTCCTTTTAATTATTTTCTTGTTATGAATATTCCTCGTTAGATTATGATATTCAAGAAATTTGCATATACAAAAAATATCCAAAGAAAAAGTACTTTGAATTTTTAATGAGCATCAACTAAAACTAATACAGTAAATTGGTAAAGTTTCTTTCATAATGATAACTTTACTAATTCCTTTAAGGGTGGTCATATTAGTCAAATATGTTTATTAGATGAAGGATATGCTTCCAAATGGAATTATATATTGAAGATCTCGTAAATGTATGTTTAAAAATGCAACTAGTACTGGTATTGTTAAGTTGAAAAAATAATAAAAAGTTAGGAAGTAAAATAACAATAGAATTGATTGTACTATCGTTAGTTCACGTCATTTGGGACTGATATTGCAGGAAGTTTATTGAGAAGTCCCGAGTTCCGAACGTATAATATTGAAGAGGTGTGTTATACATTTTGAGTTACAGACCTATGTATAATGTATATTGGCTACGATTACACCGACAAATTTTTAGGTCACCTAACTAAAAGTTAGGTTTGGGTTAGACGTGTTTACACCGTACTAGACCTAAGTCTAAAACAACATCATATGTGAACATTTATAGAACTTGGATATCAAGAAATCAGCTGTTATCTGTCAAAAGTTCTTAAGTCGATTTAAATTTAAGGTAAGTCTGCAATTTAAGTGACCTAACCTAAGTTACTTTGGGCGTGTTTACACCGTCATATTTAGGTCGACCTACGCACTTAAGTCTCTTTTTAAGTCTCGGTGTAAACGTAGCCATTGTCTAGCTCTAATACTCTACTCGTTCTTTTATGGTTTTTCAGATTTAATCGGATAATTTGTGAAGCAATTTTGTTTAAATTATTTACATACGTTGACTACAGAAATAGGTGATAACGTGTTAAATTTCAGTAAAATCGGCCAAATGATCGTGGAGAAAGAAATAGTCGTAAGAGAAAATAAGAAGTTCATGAAGTTTTGTTTTTAGGAGTACTTTAAAAACTAATATACCGATAGAAAGAACCTTCAAATACTATTAATTTGGCTGTTTTTTAGTCCCATTTCTGTCATAGGCCATCAAAAAATCAACTACATGCTGATTTTCAGTTACTATATCTTTGTTTTTTTTTTTTGAAAAGGCTTTAATAATTATATAAAATACTTAATATATAATTACAGTATTTTTAATTTTATATACCTGCTTAATTAATAACTTTTAACCAGAAATAACCAAAGTACAGTACTTACTCTACATTTTCTACATTGTATTCGTATAATTGATTTTAACTAAACGACTCTCAACAACTTTTGATTCCATTTCACTTAATTTTAGTATCAAATAAAATAACTTAATAAATAAAACTGAAAATATAAAATTTTTATATTTTCCAATTTGGAATGAAAAGTATTTTCTAAAGAAACTTTTTTTCTGTTAAGTGGGATGAAAAATTTCTCGAGTAAAGTTAGAAAAGTTTCATCGATTATATGCACTTTTCATATAACCAAAAAAAATAGGTAAATAAGTATAAATAAAAGAACTTGGTTTTATACCGGAGTTTCTTATTCTTTTGATATAATATTTGAATTCAAAAATGTGCCTGATTAAATATCTGTGGTTTCAGGGAAAACAGGCATAAGTCAATTATGTAAATATTGCACTATATTTCCAGGAAACATTCCATGACTTTTCTTGATAAAAGAAAAGTCTGGAATTTTCCTGCAAAAACACAAAACACGGAGCACATTATTAGTTCTATATAAAAGACACTTTCACATTCTAGAACAAACAAATGATCAATTTGACGTTTCTTTCGAAAAAATTTCTTGACGTTTATCGCAACACGTTTTGATAAAGACTGAGAAGCTTCTCGAGTTGAAAACGATGATTATATAAGGAGAAACATCGTTGAAACAAAAACAGTTGAAGTCTAAACTTCGTCCGAGATTGTATCAAAACAGAGATTTGAAACGTGATTATTTTGTGATTGGTTTACAAAGCGATTGTAAAAGTAATTTGTTTAAAAGTAATTAATAGTTTTTCCATTGTGCATAAACTGTGATAAATAATTTTGTAATAATTAAATTATTGATAGACAAAAATCTTTAAGATTAATTGTTAACATAGAAATAATTATAAATAAAGCTTATACACTGAATTCACATAAATAAAAAGTGTTATCATTTTCATAACATCGAACCAGAGGGGTAGCACGCAACAATATTGACAGATTATTACTTAAATAATACAATTTCTAATTGTTCAATTTAGTTACAAATCTTATACTTTCTTTATTTCAACATATTAATTCCTTTAATAAAGTGCCCAGAAGTGCAATCCTTTTCAAATCACTTTAAAGACGAGATCTGGGAATATGGAATTCAATATTTAGATGCAAATAGTTTTGTATCAGGGAAATCTACGCTGCATTGTTGTTTGTTATAATACGTAAGAGTTTGAAACAAATATCAACTATCATTATTTCAGTATTACTAGAGATGGTAATCGATCTTTAAAATAATTAAAAATAAGTACATTACGATTATGATCCACTTTGTTTGCATATGACCTACTTTTAATCCGTAAATATCATAATTTCCATAAAAGTCAAATTCCTGTATGAAAAACTAAAAAGTTTTACACAGAATTGTATATAAATACAATATGTACGTTCCATCTACGTTCTCACCTGGTTGCACTTATTATATTATATTTAAAAAAAAAAGAATATAAATTTTTTATAGGAATTTCCAAAGAAATTGCAGGTCATGATGCACTTTACGATCAATGTAATATTCATGAAGTACATAATAATGATGGGATGTGACAAAATGATATACCAACGTTAGAATGGAACCGATCTATGTCAAGGAATTTAGTTATAGCGAACAATAAGAGATTATATATATGTGTGTACATCATAAAGAGTTCAGTGCACACTGATATTTAAAGTTTATTTCAAAGTTTAATATACTTAAATAATAGATTAGAGAATGAATATTTTCCAGGTCTTTAACGAAGTTACAAAGTTTGACTTTTGGATTTACATAATTTACAAATTTAAGTCGGTTATGTTCCGAAAAGTTATAGTAAAATAAATTTTATAACTATGCAAAGTTCTCATTGACAACAGTTCTACTTCTATTATTTCTATTACATTTTCAACTTTGATATATAAAGCATTTTTTTCTTGGCAGAAAATTACTTTCTAATTAAATGATTATATTTACGTGGTCCTTACAAACTTATTATAGTGTTCTATAATTAGAAAAAAAGGCAAAAGATATGTAATTACATCTTGTTTTCAAAATGTATCTAACTTTTTTGAATTACAAAAAAAAATATCAATTTCCATAAAAACATTTACAGGTCCTTCAAAAATATGAACTAAATTAAACTACATAAATATCAAATGATCCCTGTTGTTCCTTTCGTACTACCAAAGACCTAGAAGGTTGAAATTTTACATTGAGTTACACATGGGTGGAGAGATGTTAAAAATGCAAAACCTAGAAATTGAAAATAAACTATTGCTCGTTAAGGCCTACATGAATTGCTAATGGATTGATTCTGTTCATGCCTAATGAAAATAGGCTTATATATATATTCAATATTTGGTTCAATCTTTTTTTTCCCTTAAAATTCATAAATACGAATAGGTACATCTATTCGTAATTTCGAAAAGATGAAGAAATCATCAAAAAGGTCAATCAGAAAGATTTATGAGCAATTTCATTAAAATGAAAAAAGAAAATTTCTCAATTTGAATAAAAAGGATAATCTGATAGATTTTTAGTCTTCAAAGTTTTGTTCAATAAATTTAAAAACCTTTTTTTTTTGTGGGTATATTTGGGGTTATACTTTGTCAGAACTTTGATCTTATTGCATGTACTACAGATACCGTGACTGAACAGAAGTATAGGTACTACTATCATGCCTAAGGTTTAAAGTAAACGAGATACAAGAGCGTATATATAATAGCATAAAAAATAACTTTTACAAAAGGAGGTCACGATATAGGCTTATGTTCAATTTGTAAAGAGGATTAGAATCGTTGAGGATTTTAAATGTTTCCTCATCCTAATGCACGTAACATTTGATTTCATGGAATCTACTGATATAAAAATACCTTTCCTGTTTCTTCGAATTCGGTTTAATAAAATGATGTATGTATTGGAAAAGCTTTTTTGCTTTGTTTGAAAATTTTAATGAATTCAATATTAAACAAATACTTTTTTTTTTGGATCCATAACGGATAGGAACCAACCTTCTGCATTATATCCAGTATATAGATTCTGGTATACGTTTTCATAGTTAAATTTTTGAAAAATTTATATTAAACAAATACCATACATGAAGGGAATTGAAGTAACTCGTTTCTTTTCATAATATGGAAACAGTGTCACTTGTTTTTAAAAAGATGTGTTTCAGGAAATTTTCTAACGAAATGTGTATTGTAATATCTTCAATACTATACAATATTTTGATTGTAATCAATATGGTAGTAGTAAAGGGTTTTTCATTAAGGGCATAACATAACGATTGTAACGTATGCTGTGTGGCTTGTAGCGCCGTCTTGTTGAAACCACATATCGCCGATATCAATTTCATCTAATTCTGGCCAAAAATAATCCTCCGACATGGCACGGTAGCGCTCTCCATTGACGGTAACATGGCGATCGTTCGCATCAACGAAAAAATACGGCCCGATCACGCCTCCGGCATGTAAACCGCACCATATAGTGATTTTTTGTGGATGCAATGGTATCTTTTGAAGCACATGTGGGTTTGTTTCGGTCCAATAACGCATATTTTACTTGTTGACAAACCCGTTTAGCCAAAAATGAGCCCATCGCTGAGGATGATTTTTCGCTCTTAAAGTTGCTGCGACCGACTCGGAATTTCGGTAGTAATTTTTAATAATTTCCAAGCGTTGCTCGTTCGTGAACTTTACCATGATGAAAATGTTGACTTTAATGTACGTTTTGACATTGACAGGTCATTATTAATATTTAAGGGTGCGTTCATATAAAGATACAAAATTGTTATGTCCCTATTAAAAGACACTATATATAGATTTGACTTGTCATTTTTAATTATATAAATACTATTACGTATAACTAGAAATTATAGTCAGGAATTCGAAATATAACACAAAAATTCTTCGTAACATGGCAATAGACACAGTACCATAGTACATAGTATTTTTAGTGATGACATTTTGACTTTTTACTTTCCTAAAACTCCAGTTATTTATAGCCACGATAACACATAGATTTTATGATGAAATAACAATAATTTTCAAGAAAACTGGAATCCAGAAGTGTCACTGAATCAATTCCAAAAGGGAAGTTATAGTATTTTCTTAAAATAAAAATCAATAACTAAACTTGAATTTCTTCCAAAAAAAAAAAATTTTTCTTTTGACTTCTTGAAACGCTGAAATCCACTTAAATATTATCCGATTTAGTTTTTGTTTTGTAAAATTTTAGAATATCAGAAGGATAAACACGAAAATGATTTATGGTATAATATCTCCAATGTCTTAAGTCTTTTCAAGTATGATACATTTTCATCGCACAAAATTTAACATAAGTATTTTTCATTATTAGCCTTTTTTCATTTTACCAAAAAAAAAAGAAACGAAACATGTTGGTTGGATTTTCGTTAAGGTGTATGATCTGACATTGACATATATTTTTGGTTGGTGGTGGATTGAAGAGAACCATGTATCATACGTACATATAAATCATATCCGAATGAAACGGGAAAGATTTCAAGTTGTACTATGACATGACATTTTAAGATAATAGAATGGAAGATAAAGAATATTATAACGTGCACATCAAGGTATGTTATTATACATAATGAACATGTAGGAAGGATTTTCTATTTTATATTTTGTAATAAGGAAAATTCATATAGTCATTTTAACTTGGTTCTTGAGATGGTTTTTGTCGTGGTTCATAAAATATTATGAATTATGTAGCAATGAAAATTTATTTTATGAGTTATTACAAAATATTATATGAATTTAGGTTTATAAAATATTTAAAGAGATTTATTCATATTTAATCTGGATATAAGCATATTAAGAATTTTTTATTATTTTGTAATCTAGGACATTTGAACTACTATTCCAATTTTCTTGACATTACAGCCCAAGTTGGAACCATCTTCCGAAATATGGAATTTTAGGAAAGCTCTTCGTAATAACTGGTACAAGTAAAATATAAATCTTATTAGTTTCGATAACAACAAACGATCACAAAACTTTTTAAAATTGACTAATCACATTTTGAATGAGAACACTTTAAATAAAATTGGGTTTTCATTTTTCCATCTGGAAAATGAGAAAAGTCAGAAGTAGTTTGTATTTCAACTAGTTAGGACACTCTAAAATAAAAACAGATTATCTGTAGATCAATGCATTTTAACTATAAAAAACCCCTAAAATTTGACCCTGTTCCAGCGTGTACAGATTTTGTGTAAAATTAGGCTTCAAAAAACCTTCAAATGAATGCGATGATTTTTCGGCATAATTTTTTAAACAAAATTCCGTTTTGAATTCCTTGTTTCTTAACCAGCTAAACAACATTAAAACTATACAAATTCACATTGAGTACATTATAGAATAATAGAACAAATAAATTGATACAGCTTTACTTAAATTTCCAATTCCAGGAAACTGAAAAAATATGAATATCTCGTAGTCCGAAGTACCCGGCATTAAACTTGAGATTTCACAAATGTTAACAATCTGTAGTACTGAACTTTACAAAACAAATTCACTGTTTTTGATAACAATACAATTGCCATTTTTATATCCTATGGTAGGTACTATAAGATAACTCAAAAACACGTTATATGCTTTTGATGAAATTTACAATGTAAGTTGGTGATTCCTTAATTCGATTTGATATTGCATTTCAGCAAAATCGACAGAGAGAAAGCGAAGTTATTAAGCAAAAATCAGGGTGACCAGAAATTTTTATCGTTTTCCTTTAAGGTTTTTCAGATTTAATCGGAAAATTTGTGCCGTAATTTTGCCTAAGAAATTTTCACTTATATGTTTATTTTGTTTAAATTGGAACCAGAGTTGTATATAATTAAAACTCTTAAGTGTTGATTTATATATGATTTAATGAGTTTTCCCAAAGAAAAAAAAAGAAAAGAAATTTTCGAAAAAGCAAATCAACTGATACAAAATCATTTGATGGAATTTTCATTTTCGATAATAATCATTATATTAGGTTTGACATCATCCCGTAGATGTATTCTTATAAGATGTATGTCTGTATATATTTCTCAAAGATTTTTCTTAAAATTTTCTTACATATAATGTTATATACACATACAGGCATGTGTGATTTCCAGTCGTGTTCTGTATATATATATAAAAGGATTCCATTTTATTGATTGACGTGAGTGCTTTCGATTTGATAAGCAAATTAAATTTCCTTTTTCATAATAAAGAGGTAGACAAACAGACAATAAAAATGTCTGATATACTGTTTGGCTCCAAAGATATAAGACTCCACCTTTTATACGTACATATTATATTCAATTTCAATTTCGAAAATATAATATATTCGTTATATAATATATTTAATTAATTTCAGATTTTAATTTTATAGTTGGTAGGCTTTAATGAAATTTATTTAGTTCAAGTTATAGACATACTCGTAGAATACATACTAGGCTATGGCCTAGTATACTATGGTATATTGTCAACAACATTCTCTGTCATAGTTGTTATTTATCTAAACTAATAAAACAATCACAAAGGTATAGTGAGTTTGTAAGGTGACGTATTTATTTCATACAATATATATACTTTGATGTGTAGAGATCAATCTCAATGGAGGCTCGAATTGAATTAAATCTTTTAATTAATATTTTCAACAATATCTCTAGGCGAATTTCTATTAAGTCAGTACACTTTCGTTTGTTTTTTAGTCTCTAACAAACTATACTATAAAAAATAAGGAAAATATTTGTTGTATACTTGAAATTCGTTATATACAACTTCCAAATAGCAAAGGACAAGTATATAATAACGTTGAAAATAGGGGCCAGGTTCCCAATATACTAATATAAGATGAATATTGATGATGTTTTTAACATTTAAAGTCTGCTTATTCATAACTTAAAGATTGCAAAGAGTTCTCAAGAATCTTTGCTAAACTTTTAAAAAGAACTTTCGTTGTTTTACTTAAAGGAAACCATCAAAAAGAATGTGTCTCGCAGTAACATTCAGTTAAGTTTTTCAGTTCAAACGTCAGCAAACATCCAAACAAACATCCAAGAAAATTTGGTCAGTTTGACCAAATCAAGGGGTGTAGCACCCACACGAGTCACCCCGTGCAGGTTTACTCCCCCATATTAACATTCTGTCTGTGTCTCGAACAATAATGGCAACGATGATATCGATGACAGCAATGACTCGGATAACAAATATGCAGTAAATGGAAAATTAGGAATTCTTTCTAATAAAATGTTGAATTTGTTATTAATTTTATATTAAATAAAAATGATTTTGAGGTTTCACTGTATTACTTTTTCCATCACTTGATTATTTTCTGTATGGACACATCCAATTAACACTATCATTTAATAGAATCCTCACCTTTTAAGATCCAATTCGGATTTTTCTTATTTATTGTTTATAAATTCCATGGAAACTGCTACTATATATAAATTACACCCTGCATGACTTCCAAAATATACTTATTCATAAACAAAAAGTTGGTTCGTTCTCGTTTTTTTTTCTAATTTTTTTTTTTTTTGGTATTTCATCATTTTCTTTGGACTAAAATTTTTTCTGTACCAAATGAATCTCGTAAAGCTCTTTGGTAATCAGCAAATCCGCTTTTACTGTCTTGTCTTGTGTTTTTCTTTTCTTTTTTTTTCCATAAAATATAGAAAAGTCTGTTGTCCTTTTTTTCTGCTTTTCATTCAATCATTCATCAAAATAGAAAAGAAGAAGAAAAAAAAAATAACTTTGAAAGCCAATAAAAAGTATTTTGAAAAGATCAATTAATCTCAATAAGAAGAGCTTATTGGGGGTAAAAACATATAGAAAACCCACAAAAAAAAAAGAAAAGATGTTGATATGGCTTTGCGTGAAAGTTATAAGCCCATGAAAACTTTTTATTCATATATTCTTTCTTTTATCGATAAAATATTTGGAAAATCGAATATCTGCTTTCTTCAAAATATATACTATACTATACTTGTATATCAAAAGCATTTCATTTCATTTTCTTATCTTTATATGTTTTCTTCTTTTTAAAGTTTAAATAATAGGAGTTTCGGTTAAGTGTTTTTATATAACACTTCTCCTTTTGAGAATAGAATATATGTTACACGAGTATGAATACTTACTTATATGGTTAAAAGCATTTATATAAGTACCTAAAATTCATACATATCTAAAAACGTATACAAAGTTAAAATTGGCCTATACCCGATATTGCACAGGAGTGGGAACATTATTTCAACTTTGAATTTCTAATCGATTTACTTTTAAAGATGAAATGAGGCTTAATAATATAAATATTTTCCGAGAATTTCATTAAAATCAGTCAGTTGAAAACCAAAATAAAACAAATAAATTGCGTATACGCTATCTGAATGGATACTTTTGACAAAATTTCGACAACGACATATGACGAAACCGACTAGCTGAAGAAACCTCTAGATATATCTAGGACCTACGCTCTTCTTTGAAATCGTTCTACGATGATTATTTTAAAATGTAATATATATAATTGGTATATTCTACCATAGGAAGGATTGGGAGAAAGTCAACCAGAAAAGAACCATTTTTTAACACCTAAGAATGGTATTATTTTGTATTTGAAATGTGAAACATCTCGTTCCAGAACCGATAAAAACTTATATAAGGTACCTTATATAGGCACCTTTTGTTGAAATTTTATTATAATGTAGTTTATATAGTATTCACCTTTCTTGGTGGTTGTATTAAAATTAACTCTGACTTCTATAAAATTTCTTAATATTGTTTTCCGGAAGTCATTTATATTCATTCTATATAGTTAAATGGAATCTTTTGTGTTGAGATTTTACAATAAAACTTTGAATATAATAGCATACACAAAAGCTAACATATAGATAATATCAGACATCATTCAGTCTTATATAGAGAATGGGGTAATAGACAAAAGATATATAGTTACTGAAGAAGGTAATGTATATTCATATACCTTTAATAATATAAACGAATATATAAGTTAATGGATATTACTTGTATAGACATGTTGACTACTTTTTATTATTATTTGTTATTATTAATATATTTTCATTTTAATTCATTGCAATATAAAACAACCGCACAGGAAAATCTTGTATCTACGTGCGTGTAGTATCCTTTTTTTTTCTCTTCATTTTTATTATTGTAATCAAGAAAACCGTCAACCTTAAATAAATCAACTGAAATCAAATTCGTGACAACTATTAATCTTGTCCTACTCCAGTGTCTTTACAAAAAGGGTTCATTTTTTCTATTCCTTTTTATGTAAATTACATCGTTCAATCTGAACCAAAATAAATCTTATTTGTGTGCGTTTTAAGAAAGTATATACTTTAAAGACTCGTACTACACTATTGTACTACATTTTATGGTATTTTATTCTAATTTCATATGGCATCTAATTCATCAGTGTCATACATATATGGAAAAACGATATTTAAAAAAGTCATTCTTATCTAATGTTAATATATAATGAAAAAAAAAACGAGAAGAATTACTTTATTAAAACTTTTAAAAATCAACAAACAGTTTACACGCAAATAACGAACAATAAACTTCTAGCTAGAGCTTGGATAAAAAAGTTTTCTAAGACCCCTCAATATTTTTTCTTTAGTTTCATGTATTATCTAGTAAAAAAAAAAAGGTCAACTGGCCCTTTTTCGAAGAATCTACCTAATAGAAAAATCGGTGGATTGGAATAAACGTGACATAGCAAAAGGATATTTTGTTAGATTCTCATATCATCGTGTATAGGGTGTTACTTGAAGATTCACATGATTTTAAATAACGGTCAATTTCAAACAAAATGTCAAATTACTTGGCAAATTCTTTGCCCATCAAGATGTTCCTTCTGCAATCATACATTCCTAATAGTGATTATAGAATCTAACAATCTACAATATATAGTATCTCGAGTTTTCCACTGGTATATTCTACATCCTCTTTTTATTATCCTTTTGGAGATTAAGTTTCCTTGTATTAATAACTGCGAAAACAATATCATATTTAAACAGAATTTTCCAATAATAAAAGTCTTTCATTATCGATCGCCAACAAAATTGAGATTAAAAATATTTTATGATACATTTTTCTTAAAGAATAACTTTTTAGTCTATCAACCTAAAAAAAATTGAAGACTTCCTTAGAAGTCTTGTACATTATACATATTTATACACTTCTTGCAGGATTATGAAAAAAAAAACTATAAGAAAAAATAAAGAAATTTATACGTGATCATCAGTTCCCGCAAACTCCGCATGAATATTTTAATACACCTGAATTCTGAAGTTTCCCAATGGAAGGTTTCTTCTTCCTTATACATTTTTATATACATATATATATATATTGTTTTTCTTTATTTGGAGGAGACATCCTCGATTTTCTTTTTTTTATGATTATGAAGATGACAATGAAGATGTCACGATAACTTCTAATACAAGTATTGAGTGTTTGATTCATATTCTTTTCGAGACGAACGAAGAGTCATGGCTTAGAAACATTTCAAAAATTGTTGGAAATGGAAGGTATGTCAATGTTATAAACAGTTTTTGACATTTTTCTGTTTTTCTTGGTTTTCTTTGCCTTTTACGGTTAGAAAAACAAGTAAGAAACGAAGGAAAATTTAAATTATTTTCTTTTATCAAAATTAAGATATGAAACATTAAAATTTTTATATCTTATTGATGATGATTTAAATATCGAAGTGAAATTCTCTTATGATAATGAGATTTTAAAGGGAAAAATTTAAAGGAAACTAAAAAAATGAAAATTCAACATATTTTAAGATTAATTTATTAATAAACTAATAATAACACTGACTTAGAAAATCGGGGAATCGTACCTCCCCTTCAGAAAAGAAAACTGGTGTGTTTCAATAAATTTTCATTACGAAATTATAAATTGACTATTTTACGGGGCGTACAAAAAATAACTCAAACGTTCAGATGTTAGACAATAAAATTATGTGGTTTATCTCAACATATTTATTAAAAACTTTAATAATATTTTAAGTAAAAGTATATAAATATAAAACTATCAAGTTTACATACAAAATTTCATCCAAAATGTATTTTATACTGTATATTAGTATAATAGAATACGTAATATGTACATAAATTCAAAAGAAAACATTCAAATAGCGTGGTTTTAGTCTATAATCATATAACAATTACATATAATATCTATTTTGTTCTTGAAATTTTCCATATTAAAGAATATTTTCCGTGAAGTTAAATTTTGTTCTTTTTACCCAGAAAAGTAAATTTACGGGCCGATCTTTTGATAATGAAGGTGTGTACTGTTGAATTGCATGAAAACCTTGTGATAATGATTTATTGTCTACAAAATGGCATATAAAAGCTATATAACAACAGGTTCTCCCGTTTCATTCAATACAAGGACATAAAAGTCGACACGCAATCAAGACGTTAACATTATTGAAGTTCCCAGGAGTATGTTATGTAATATACTGCTCGTCTATGTTGTATAGCCAATATTGTAATCATGATATGTTTATAAGAAGTGAGTATAATTTTCTTGAAAAGTATATATGTATATATTCCAACTACAATATAAAGACGAAACCTTGACCAGACTCAAGTATTCCATGTTGTCATGTGTGAATATGTCGCAAGTACAAAATATTTATTGCACGGCAAAGAAATAGATTCATTTTTATTAATTATTAATAATTTTAACAAATGCGGCAAAACACCTTCTCATATAGAATATTAGATGGAGTAGATAAAAATTTCGTTTTTATATAGTACTAAAACCCATGTGTTTATAGTTTCCTGGAGTATACAGGAATATCTGGAAAATGATATTTGAGTTCAGGAAAAAATTCCTTTTCGATTGAGCAATATTTTTGGATCGATCCGATAATTTTCAATACAACAACTTCAAAAACTTTCAAAAAGACCCATCAAGCGCAAAACTATAATTGATATTAGTATAATCAGTGAAATTGCATATATTTAGGCGATCTAATAATTTTATTACGATTTAAATCTACTCATGATAATTAGCAGTTTTAATAACACTTTTTTCTCTCTAATAACATCCCTTTTTAAAATATTTCCAATTATAGTCTTTTAGTTCTATATAAACCAGATAACCTCATATTCAAACTATAGGATCTCCTTCAGAAATCAAAATATTTTATAATAATTAGATTTTCTAAGGCTTGCAAATATTTTTCCTTATACCCCAGTAAACCAATTATGTTAAATCTCAATTCCTCATGTGATTATCGAATAATAAATCTAATAAATGCCTTTACAAATAATCTCACACTTTTTATTCAAACCTATTTCCAGCAAAATGTAGAAGAAAAGACCTATCATAAGTAAATTTTGAACATGACAAAAAAAAAAAATAGAGACCACTTTATAGGTCTACTATAAAACTCAATACTTTTAAGATAAGATGTCAATCACTCTATCTCCAGAATTCAAAAATATCGATTTTCTTCGATTGAATTTTCATGATCGACATGTTTATCCAAGTGAAAATTGATTTATCATACAAACCAAAAAAAAAGAAGCAAAAGAAAATGTTGTACAATAAACACCAACCCAATGGCGATTGAACGGAAAATCAAAGAAAATTTTTGGTACACTTCAAGACAAATTTCCCTTTATTTTTCTTCATAGAAAAATTTTTTTAAGATCTTATAAAGATTCTTCTAGTACTCATTCATTCAAGCTGAATGAACTGAAATTTGGTTTCATTTTTCTGTCACGCAAATGATAGATGTGGGATGATGGCGACAAAACTTAAGGAACCTCTTTCAAAATATCTTCTTTATTTTCTTCCCTTTTTTTGTGTGTTATTTATATGGAAAATTTTCTTTACGACATTGTAATTTGATTTTCATCTCGTTATCGTTTTTTACCAGAGGCTATTCACAATTTTTTTTTTTTGTTTAGGTTTTTCTTATGGTTTTTTTTTTTTTAAGTGAAAAACATTCACATTTTCAAATTAAACCAAAATAAAAAAAAAATTTATTTTATTTTGGAAAACAGAAAAACGGTTCAGTGAACTTATAATTGAAGACGAAGAAGAAGGATCCAATTTCAGTGAGAGATTTTATCAGAAAATTTGATAAATACAACAAAAAAAAAGGGTGAAGATGAATGAATTCATTTGAAAGGACCCGACTAATGGTCATCTGAAATGAAAGCCCATATAAAGATAACAATTTCTGAATGACACTTAATTATTATGAATTGATCATTGGGTCAATAGAAAAGATGTAGTTTTTTTTCCAAGATATTTGACCCAAAATGAAACTCATTAATTAGAATTTTAATTTTGTATATATGTTTATTCAAAAGCAAAGAAATCTTTTGGTATTGGAATTGCTTAGTAAAGTGTTGGATAGTTTATAATACGTGTTGCTGACCTTTTTAGAAGGGAGGTATTTAGTTTACCTACATTCTTTTCGATACGCACGTGTAAACTCTTCTTCCTCTAAGCAAGTATTTCTTCAAAAGACTTTTATGAAATTTAAAATCAAAAAAATTGTTTATCCAATATTCCCCAAAATATTTTTCATTCAACCCTCCAAAAAAAAATAAAATAAAAAGAAATTGAAAGAACATTTTTCAATAATTAAAAACTAACTTTCGATAGAATTCTTACCGAAGGCTTTCCCAAAGAGACATCACCATTAAAAAAAAAAAAGAAAACTCCAAGCCAATCAATATTAATTCTTTTCAATGAAAATCACCTGCGATACCTTTCGAAATTCATCTCGATTTGGAAAATGAATTCAGACGATTTCAATTTTCAAAATTTAATTGCGAAGTAGGATTTCTATGCCCGAGGATATTCTAAAAAGAGATCACCAACAAAAAGAAAAAACCAAACTTTTTTTTATAAACAAAAAAGAAAAGTACATATTGATTTCGTTTTTCATGGAAAGGGAGAAAGTTTTCTTCGACTTGGATTGTAAAGGAAACCAAAAGAAAAATCGTCAACATTATATTCGTCTGAATGGATTTGAAAATATTTATATTCTTAGACTTCTGTCTTAAAGGACAAAGCAACCATCTGTGACCAAGTTTTCCTTTCATTTTTTGATAATCTTTTAATACTACGGTTTAATTGTGTAATTTTATGTTGTTTTGAAAACATTTTCAGGTTTCTCCATAGAAGACCCGCTCTTATAGAAGAACTTTGGAATTAAAGACGCGGATATTTAGATTATAGAATCTTTATGTAGAACTAGACACTTTCTTTCAAATGTAACCAACAGCTATACTAAAACTTATAATGTAGAACAAAACAAAGGTAGCAGAAGTTCAAGAATTTTAGTAAAACATAAAGGATATGCTTAATTTTTTTTTTTTTGGTTGGTTTCAACTGTTTCTCAACGCATGCTTTTTGCGTAAATAAAAATGCTGTTCTAGAATTTTAAATATCATACAAGATAACTACTTTACAAAGAAATAATTCCAAAATTAGATCAAGTTCATTTGAAATCATATCAATATACCGGGTTGCCGGGTAACCGAGAATAGAAAAGTTTTCTTTATTAGCAATTGTGCAATAGGAAATCATTACAATTATGGTCTTTGAACGAATAACCTGGAGTGAAGATGAAAAAATTAATAAGTTTTAAAAATTTTAAAAAAAAAAAGTGAAATTTAAATAAAGTTTTTGGAAAATAGAAAAATTTTCGAGAAAATTTTTAGTGATTAACCGAATTTAAACAAATAATAAAAAGTGTTAAACTAATTTCTATATAATTTTACCTGTGCGACTTTCTTTTGTTTTTCGTGAGAAGTCTCTAAATATTTTCTTTTTTTTAAATTTTATTAATCAGACTAAGTCGAGGGAAGACGTATTTATATTATCCTGAGTATGAATTTTTAATCAGATAATCAAATAAATCGACATCGTTGGCTACATCGAAGCCTATTTTAAAATACTTCTAGAAATTTTATAAGGTAAAAGAATTTTCGCATTTGGGAAAATGTTTGTTTTCCACATTTTTTAATCGTGCTTTTTTTTCTTTTTAGAATCCTAAAAAACCAAAGATGGTCGACTTATGCGCTGTTGCTTGTTGCGATTCTTGCGGACCATGTACAAAGGCGCATATTTGTTATCCGAGTCATTCCTGTCATCGATATCATCGGTGCAATCGGTATCATCGTTGCCATTATTGTTGGAGACACAAATGAACGAATTGTGTGACAGAATTTTAATGCATAATTTTGATTATATGTTTAACTAATTCGGCATACTATTTAAAATGTCATCGGCTTAATTATCAACAGTTTTCATTTTTTCACACTGTTTTGCCAACTCCCGGTCTATGCAGGGCTGCCAGTTTACTCAAACTGGTGCAAGGCAAAGACTGGGAACGATCAAAGCAGTGCGTAAAAAAGTAAGTACAATGAAAATAAAAAATTATAAATATTCATTGATTTCTATTTCCAGGCATATTTTAATTAATCAATAAATAAACGAAGCCAATTTAAAATAGAACACAATTTTTTAGAGAAACGAACGTTGGTAGTAAATTCTGATCATATTTTTGAATAAAATATATTTTTTTTCGGATAGATCTTATGTATATTATCCGGAATCCTTAAAATTTTTACATAGTGGTAATTTCCTGTAAAAACTCCATCCAAAAATTGATTCATATTGTTTTTTTTTTTCTTACTTCAATTCCAAAATTTATTTCCAAGTAATTTTTCTTTACTTTTAGCCAAAAAAAAAAAACAACCCATTAGAATCTTGAATGGATTGGCTGACACTGAGTCCATTAAAAACAAATTCTTTCAAATTTATCTAGAAAGAAACTTTTCTTTTTTTTCTCTCTCACGAATTTTCAATTTAAAATCGAAAATGAAAATTTAATGGAACCAAAAAAAAGTACATAAATAAAATTTTCAACCGAAATATTTTGGTATATTTTAAAAATACAAATTTATTCCTAATATCAAAAAATTGGTTATAGGTTAATTTTAAGTTACCATATGTTTTACTTATGGTTGGTTAATCTTATAACCACATTTTTGGGCGCGGACGAAGTATTTTTCTTCTTAACTTCCGGTTAAATCTGTTCATCAGTTCAAACATCAACAAACATCCAACCTCAGATTAAATCTGTTCATCAGTTCAAACATCAAACATCAAACATCCAAACGTCAGTTAAATTTGTTCATAAGTTCAAACATCAAACATCCAACCTCCGGTTAAATCTGTTCATCAGTTCGGGCGTTAAACATCCGACCAAATCAAGTGGGTGTAGCACGCACCCGGGTTCACACCGTGATTATTTGAAATTCACATTGTTGGCATTGTTGATAATTAAGCCAATGGCATTTTAAATAGTATGCCGAATTAGTTAAACATATAATCAAAATTATGCATTAAAATTATGTCACGCAATCCGTTCATTTATGTCTCCAACAATAATGCGGAAGAAAAATACTTCGTCCGCACAAAAATATGGTATATAAGATTAACCAATCATAATTAAAACGGATGGTAACTTAAAATTAACCTATAGCCCATTTTTTGATGTCCTACGGTGGAAATAGGTCTCGTAGTTAACAAATCTATAGTATCAAAGAATTACCTCTCAAAAAAAGCCGCCAGAACTAATAATATCTATGTGAAGGTTTTTGCTGCATAACTTATATATAACCAAAAAGCATACAATAATGAGAATTTCCAATTTGGGCACGTCTGCAAGCGCCTCATTATTAATAGTATTCGTTAAAATGACTCTGTGTGATATAAAATTGCATGTGTTTACAGTCTTTTTTTACAAATACTATTATGAGGAGAGCTTTGCAGCGCTGCAAACGTCTCGTCAATTTATATAGAAATGATTACATGTGCTAATATCCCACTGATCTTAAAACAACTTCTGTAAACCATAGCTTTGCAGCTCTGTGCCTCATAACATGTGATATAAGTTATATCACATGTAATCATTTCTATATAAATTAATGAGACGTTTGCAGCGCTGCAAAGTGGCCTCGTTTTTAATAGTATTTGTAAAAAAGACTGTAAATACATGCAATTTTATATCACACAGAGTCATTTTAACAAATACTATTAATAAGGTAACGCATGCAGACGTGCCCAAATTTGAAACTCTCATTATTATATGCTTTTTGCTTATATATAACTTATGATTCTCTACGCAACCATGCTATTGAAACCATTCTACGATGATTATTTCTATGTGTTAGAACTGTAGTAACAAAACTAATATACCCTCTGGTAGTACTTACCATAAAACATAAAAATTGTAATGAAGTAACTTTATTTATAACTAAAAATATTAATTATATAAATTGTAAAAGTTGGTTGATATTTGATGTTTAGTATTTATATTAAAAATGTTAATACTTGTAATAAAAATAGTATAGTTTGAGTAAAATAAACTGACACACACTTTGTTTAAAAAATGGGAGATTTTGATAAAAATTGGGTTGGATTTTACAAAGAAGGAACTCTAAACTGAAGCAACTAACTGCTAATTAGTGTTATTAGTATATTACGAAAGTAGTTACATTCGAATAAGTCTTCACATATCAATTGCGGAAAATTTCGTATTAGTAGACGGTTACCAGCTACTAATGTGTTCATAAAAAGTCCTGGATAAAGTCAGCAGCCACATGAATTAATATTTATATGAATAAAATTATTAACTGAAATTTTTAATGTGTATCATATTAATTCGGCCAGAAATATTTTCGAATCCAATACTATATTTTCAGATGGTCGGAGTACAAAGATGAATGAAATTTGATGGAAATTAGAAAAAAGACAAGACTGTTTTTGATGACAAAACATTTTCCACCTTTTCTAAAACATTTTCCACCTTCTCTAAAACTTGAAACTTTGTTGTTGTTACTGTTTCTCTTATCGTCTAATTATTTTTCCTATTTTAATTGTTTTTAAATGATGTACTTTTCTTAGAACAAGCAAATTACAAATTTATTTTCCATAGTTGAGAAAATTCCCAAAATGGTGTAAAATATACTTTTCAAGAAAAGGAGAAAAACAAGACTTCCAAAAAATCAACAACAAAAAAGAACATATATTATATTATATTTGCTGTTGTTTATAATAAATTAATAATTTTATTAATAATACTAAAAAGGCAAATATAAATTCATCTCACATCAAAGTTCGTGTACATTTTTCATTTAATTGTTTTTCATAGAAAATTTTCCAAACAAAACTTATTTCATTTTTTTCTTCTCGTTTTTCTTTAAGAATTTTTCTTTTAAGCTGTTTGTTCGGAAAATAATTGAAATTAAAATTTAGACATTAAAATTCTCATTAAATTTCATGTAATTTTATAATTAATTATGAAATCTTGGAAATTCTTAGAAATTCTTATAAAATTTTTGAAAAAGTTTTATCACTTTTAAAGTGCTTCTAAAAACCAAATTAACACAAGTCCAAAATGGAGAATATTTTTAAAGGAATTATTAGGCATTTAATACAAATAATTAATAATAATATTTTATTAATAAGTCGATAAAGGGTCTAATTATAAATGGATAGAAATTGTTTCAAAATACTGAAAATATGAAATTTTTGCTGTTGACACTCTTGCAAGATTTTAGTCTTTAAGTTGCAGCAAACTAGAATATTTTATCCAGATTCTGACTTCACATCTGATCGTATTTCAGAAACTGAACTTCTAAATCCAGTTAGATTCGCACAGTCAATCATGTTAAATTGATCGTAAATCATGGATTTATAAATTATGTTCATAACAGACTAGAATTAGGGCCCACTAGTATCAAAATTCTTAATTTTATATTAAATTTGTTGTTAAATTAGGAATTTTTATACTAATGGCCTCAATTTAAATCCAGTTTAACATCATAGTCTGTCGTAACTTTTCAATTATCAGACAATAAAATTGTTCTGCAAATCTTCGCAGTATTTTATTCGAATGTTAAATAGAACTACTTTATAGAATATTGGAGAAATTTGAATTTTTAGAGCTCGGTTTTCTAATTAACAAAGATTGTTAGAAAGAAAATTTTGGTCGATTATCATTATTCGATTCTTGAATTTATTTTTGATCTTATTTGTAAGCCAAACTTCACATAGTCTCAACAAATTGTTTCTGATTGTACAGTTCTACGTACAAAAAATAGAAATTTCCTCTTAAAACATTTCGAAGACTACTTTGAAGATTTCAAATATTTGACCTTTTATCATAGAGTATACTCTAAATAGTATAAAATATAATAGCTTTCGTATAAAATGTTTGAACATGTTTCTAAAATGAAATACATTACCATTAGTATTCTTTTTATTTGCTTTACAGGACATGCATGGATATAAAACCATATATTATTGAATTGAAAATATTTATTTTTTTTGCTGACTTTTATTGGTTCGTCCCAATATGAAGTGTAATCGAGTGTAAAAATGTTTATGTGAATTTCCGAACAATACATCAATAACAGACAATAATTTCGCTAACAGCAATATCTCTAAAAAAAATCCCACATTATCTAATAAACAATAATATCTTTTCGGTATATTATATTCTTGTGTGTTTTGTATTTTTAAAAAGAAAGTCCTTTTAATAAAAGAAAAAAAAAAAGTTTCCAAAAACGAGCTAGATCAAAAGCAACATGGTAATCGATTTTATATCCTTTTTAACAATGAATTCTTTCTCCTGTCGGATATCCTTCTCTATTCATATGAAATGAGGTTCAACTATGTTTTTCAATAACTATAATGTGGTTGGATATTCAGTATATGTGTGTCCACACACAAAAAAGGTGGAAACCTATTGTGGTAACAATGAGAAACAAAATTTTCTGAATATGAAGAATATTTCGAATAGAAAATATCATATTTCATTATTTATTCGTTACGACATAGATTCCCAAATTTATTTGACCTATCCGACCGCTTTTCAGAAAAAAACTAGTCAGCTCCTTTTTGGAAATCTCCATTTTTTAAAGCGAAAACAATCGGAAAGTTCAGTGATAAATTTCTTTTCCATTTCTACCCACCCGAGGTTTCTATCGTCTCTTTGGATTACTCCAACGCTCACCAGGAAACGACAATGACCACTTTGACAAACATTGGACTAGATAACAATTTTTATTTAAGTTTTTCCGGGAGAAAGAAAGAAAGGACTATGAAATTTCAAATAAAAAATGAATTAGTATTAACTAGAAAGAAAATAGTGAATAGTTTCTAATCAATCGATTTAATATAAAGAAACTTTCATCTATACTTACATGCTACACTATTTGACCTTTTCACATTTATCACAATTCCCAAAAACATGAAAATAGTAGAAACAATTGTATATTATTTATTGAATCGTTTAACAAAATATAAATGTTCCAAAAAAAAAATGTTTGTATTAAAACAAATTGAGAATATTTATAATGTGATTTTTTGGATCGTAAAATACATAAATAGAATTTAAAATACCAAAGAAAATATGTTGAAATTGAAGAGGAATTTAAATATATTCAAATAGATGACGATTCGATTTGGATATTACAATAAGAAACATCAATATTTGTCCAGAAAATCAGGCGACACTGGAGGATAAATTGCTCACATTTTTCGATGTTAAAATGTATCATGTTAACGTCGGTATCTGAGTAATCTTTCTTTCAAACACTTGTTTGAAGTTCTTTATATACAGAAAAGAAAAATTTTAAGAGCAAGGAAGATCATCCTGACGTATATAATGGCTCATAACTCTAGTTTACATATATCAATCACAATGGACAGTGGACTACAGTATAGAGTACTTATATAAATTTGAATTTATACTCTTGAATCATTTATAAACACATTTTTTATGACATGTCAACCAAGATGATGAAATATCTAAGAAAATTTAAATATATTTTCCTTTTTAATAAAAAATAAATGGAAAAATAATGTTTTTGTTTTTCCCAGCAAATAAAAAAATTTAAGAAAATTAACTAAATTATAACAAATAACCTAATTTCAAATGAAACTTAAACCAGAAAAAAAATATCTAATTAATAAACTTTAATACGGGTCTCTAAATTTTTCAAAGTGAAACCAGCTTTTGTTATCATTCGTAGCGGTTTTTACTATCCTAAAAACAAATATAAAACTCTTCTGGTTTACCATCTTATCCGCGAAGACAAATTACTTCTATTATTGTAATTTAAAAAAAAACTTTAAATAGAGGCTTACGAAGTTACAGCCGTCAATTTCCCATTCTTTTCTTTGGGATTCAACCAAAAAAAGCCAATGTTCTTTCTAAAAAACAAGAAAAAAGAGAAATCGTTTCCATAGAATGGACATGAACAAATATAATAAAAGTACAACAAAATAAGACGACATACAAAAATTAAGATTAATCGGAGATTTTTGTTCCAGATTTGCTCCCATTTCTTATCCATCATGACACTGGAAAATTGAGACATTAGGAAAAATTGAGGAGAGACCCATTGTTAACCACAATGATTATATAATAATAGAATAAAACGGAAATATTTCTTCGTTATCCTAGCATTTTCAATTTTTCGGGTGGGCCAACACATTCTTCAATGAACACAATTTTTCTTATATAAATGGAATAACAAAAAAAAATGTTTATAGAATTAAAGTTGGATAAACTGAAAAGAATTCTAATTAAATATTATATGAAATTGAAGAACTTCTAAATTTAGGACAATTCCATTGAAAAATTTTCTTATAAAATTGATTTTTTGGATAATCCAATGTAAAAAAAGATGGCCCCAAATGAATGATTGTGATGAATGTAACAAGAATAATAAAGACAATTTTATTTGAAAATAGAGAATATACCGGATAATTACTTAAGGCGAAGCTAGACTAGACAATTTGAAAATGTTTAAACAAGCCATTTTTCAACATTTGGTTTTCCGCAGCTAGCCCATAATCCAACATCGTCCGATATTCAGCACAATTGATGAAAACTGCTACATCGTCTTCATTTTTGAAGAATGATCCTCTGAGACAATACACCACACCAAATAGTATTCTTAAGTGGGTGTAATTGTCGCTGCTGAACTGCTCTTGTATTCTCTGTAGCCTATATCCTGCAGTTCTGCTTGTTTACAAAGCCATTTAATTGGAAATGGGCTTCATAGCTCCATTATCAAATTGTAAATAAAATTTGGATTTTGTTCTGCTTTTTACCGGAAATAAAGTTCAATGATTTTGGTTCGTTGTTCCATTTCAAATTCCCCAAGCCTGCTTTACAAAATCCTGAAATAAGAAAAAATATATAAATAATTCAAATCAGAACGTTCATTTTGTAATATATGTTCCGCCCTAAAGCTAAAATCGCTCAATAAGCATAAAAAAACAGCTACAACATGTTTTAGATACTCGTAAACAACCAAAGACCGATGATTGATTCTTTTTTGTTTTATATCTGTTGAAAAGTAGCCACAATTCGTACTCGAATTTCGGTTTTGTCTTAAGTTTGGAATTAAAATTGAGCTTAAGCTATAAAATGGATTTCACCGAGAATCTAGTTTAACTTTAATTAGACTTACCCTCCTATTCTGAACGAAGTCATAACAAGTTATGACTGTCTTAAAATGACATTATTGTCATAACTTTTTTTTTAACACTATTTGGTATTCTGACGCGCTCATAACTAACTTTGTCATAAAAAAATATAATAAGTACTGACCGACAATATTTTACATCACAACGGAATTTTATATCTGTTCTCTGAGTGATTCAATTGATAAATATGGAATAACTTCCACCATTTTTTTAAACACACAAATAATTTTACTCCTACAGAAACATTTCAAACCTATACAAAGATTTTTGAGAGTATTTCTCAAATAACTATTACAACTCGCTCAAATTATAACAGTTTAAACTTTAAACTGTTATAAATTCATATTTTGGACATAATTATGACGCGTTCGCCAGAATACGAATTTTCGCATCAGTCATAATTACAGTCAGAATATTATTGTCATAAATATTTATGACAGAAAAACTATCACAGTGCCAGAACAGAGGGGGGGGGGGGGTTAAGCTCATTTTGAAATTAGGGCATTAAAGACAAAAATAAATAAATTATTATACAAAACTATCAATCAACTAGCAATCTGAAAAATCCTTCTTTTGTGCTTCCTGAAATGGAAATTAGAACAAATCTTATGGCTGGGAAAATCAGAAGACTTTTGAGTTTGGTTGTTTTTTTTTCATAATATTTATTATAATTTAAAATTGCTTTCGTTAACATGAATTTTTTTCTTGTATGTTTTTACGATAAATTTAATTATTTTTTATAAAGCAAAAAACAAAAGATATTTTCTTTTATTATTTATGTATTTTTTTTTCTTCCCTCTTCTGTTTTTAACAAAGTTTTATATTTTATTACTAACATTTTTTTTAAAACTTTTTTATTTTCAATTTTATTTTGTAATGGATTTTATATTTTAAATATTATTTGTTTGTTGTCATGTTAATTTATTATTAAAAATAGCGCTTAAATATTAAATATATATTTATATCTTTTTCTTCACAATGAAAATTAATTTAAATTTCGATATTCTTTTTTTGTAATATAATATATTTTTGTTAAATAAATTTTTATTTATTAATAGTTTTTTATGATTAACTTTTCTTTTTAATATAATATTATTGATTTAGTATATTTTTTTTCTTCTTGTCTTAACTTATTACAAAGAGAACAAAGCAAAAATTAAAAACATTAGAATATATATTTAATAAATGTTATACAAATTTTTAATAATATTTCTTAAAAACATCAAAAACTTAAAAAAATGTTAGTTATATTTTTTTTTATTTTGTTTATTCAAAAATAAATAATTTTCTTGAAATAAATGAAACATTTTTTTATTATTTTTGTGATAATTTGTTTCTTAAATAAAAAAATGGGGACACCGACATAAAAACAAAACGGTTATGTTTGTTTTTTAAAAGTAATATGAATGAAATTAGAGAAATTTACAAATAACTTTGCATTTAAATAGCAAATAAATTACGATTTTTAACATTTACTTAAATTAAAAAAAAAAAAAAATTCACGTTCAAACATTTTTTTGTTTTAGGAAGAACTGAATTTTATTTGAATTTTAGATTTTGTTTAAAAATTTAAAAATATACAGTGAAACTTTTTCGATAACGAAATCGCTTCTGGCATCTAAATCACCTAAATCAGGAGTACGTAACTTGTTTCAGACCATGTGTTTCGACTCTAAAAATAGCAGCACTTAACTTGTTTCAGTCATATAAAAATCAAAGCTAAAGTTGAAACGACTTACTGTTTGGTCGAATCAAAAGTGTGAAACAAGTTAGGCGGTAACAGCCCATCTCGATTTCTGTTGTGAAATATCTATTATATCGACAGAGACTTTAAAGGTTTTGTTTGTCGATCCGAGAAACCAAATACGGGCCCAGACTCTACAAGAGTGCTTAAAGCGAAGGAAGATGGCCAATCCCAATATAATTAGGCTCAATTTGTTTTCGTTATGGGAGGATAAAAATTTGATACCAAATTCATTATAAATCGGTTTCATTATTATTATTAATGAAAAAAATAATATAATTTGTTAAAAAACTTTCAAATAGATTTTATTTGATTCATAAAATCCAAGTTCATGAAATTAGTTCTATTTTAGAATATACTAAATTAAAATGTGTACTAATTTATCGTTTTTTTTTTTTTTTAAAGCAAGCAAAAGTTTATTTGTTCTAATTTTAAATTTATTGTGTTTCACACCATTTTTTGTAATTTAATATATATATAAAAAAAAAAGAGTAAAAAAATTTGTATAAACCGAATTAAAAACTGTTTTTCTTTTTTCTAATGTAAAAATGTTTTCTTTTTAAATTATTTTCTATTAACTAGGTTTTTATTAATTTAATATGTACTCTCTTTTTTTTGTATGTTTTTCCTTATTATTTATATTTATTTTCAATAATAAAAAATATAAATATTTGAATAAATCTTTTTATTTTTATTTTACTTATTTTTTGTTCCCTTAAGGCAATAAATTACATAAATTTAACAAAGATAAAAGTTAGACTTTTATTTGTTTTTTTCTTAAAACAATTTAATTGAAAGAGAGAAAAAAAAAAGAAAAGAAAAATTAATAAACGACAAAATAAAGCACCATCGAAAATAAATTCAATTTTTTAATAATTAAATCATATTTTAATTCATTATGAATTCTTTTTATAATATAAAAATAAAATATAAGGTTTTTTAACAACAACACAATAACTCGCCATCTATCGGACAGTAATTAAAGAAAAACTACAAATTTTCTTTTATTTTCTCGATGAAACTAGGGAAAAATTATTCAATATAAAGTAGCCTTTAAACCAGTGTTTCCCAACGTGGGGCCCACGCCCCACAGGGGGCAATTTGATTGTTAAGGGGGGCAATTCGAAAATGGACATGACACGAATTTAACCCTTTCGCTGCGGGCCATTTAGATGCAATGCTAGATTTCGGTGCCAAATTTAGTTTCTTAAGTGAACAATTCAATTTTTTAATAATAAAAATTATGTATGTTACATAGAGGGGGGGGGGCATAAGAATTTTAGAAAGGCTAAGGTGGGGCATGGCACAACAAAGGTTGGGAAACACTGCTTTAAACAATGAAACATGGCCCAACGGGCTTTTTCAGTAATGCAGAAATTGCAGTTTTGCCGATACTGCACATGCCGAAAATATGCAGCAGTTCGACCGGAGAGCATGAAAAACTGCAAAATATTCATTCTGCATTTCTGAACAGATTTATGCAATTCCCTTATTAATTTTTTGTACTCGGACTTGAATAAAAATTCTTTATTCTCAGAAAAAATAGAAATATGAAACTTCACAAATTCAGAGTTTTTTCTTAATTTATATTGCATTCATCGGCCTGTTACAACTTTTCCAACATATCTTCAAGAACTATCTTTATCTTTATTTTTATTTTTAAACCTATTATTAAAGTTTTATTTGATCCAGTTTTAATAATAATAAAACTTAATTTGAAATGACACAAAATTTGCTTCTTATTCTTCTTATCTATAAGTCGCATAGCCAAATTTTATACTGCAGAATAAGCCGTATTTTTGCATGATTTCTGCAATGTGAAGACATTATAGAACAGACGAGAATTCTACATATTTTTGCGGTAAACTCAGGTCATGCACATAGTGCGCAATTTCTGCATTACTGAAAAGGACCGTTGTCACATGGGGTTTCCATTAGCCCTCGTTTCCGAGGACATATGAAATGAATAACCTAACTTTTTGTTTTGTTATGGAGGAAATTATTGATTGCCTTCATCCATCAGAGCCACAACTTTAAAGATGTCGCGGGTTTTTGATCTACGTCCTCGTAGTCTCATTTTCGAATAATTTGAAAACTCCTTATATTAATAAGGTAAAAATGTACATTTTTTAAAAGTAACGAAAACAATTTAATATAACGACATTAACATGAACCCAAATTGAAAGTTGACACAGTTAATGGAATTCTGCAAACAATCTATAATCTAAATATGAACTATAAAACATTCTACAATTATTTAATAAACCATCCTAGTCTGTTATTAAAAATTGGCAACAAAGATAAATATTAAATGTGATTTTGAATTAAGTTATGTTTTAAGTATATACCATTGAATTTTTTCTACCATGTATATAAAATAATAATAAAAATCAGTTTAAAAAAATGTCCTAGTTTTGTCCTCTTTATGTCACACCGTCAGCGGACTGTCATCAGTTTGGCTAAGTTTTATCATCTAAATGGGTTGTTTTCACGTCCATGCACGATTGTCGAAAAATCAACGCGACTTTGAATACTTAGAGACGTAGTCAACAACAGATTTGACAAAATCTTTGAAGAAGTGTATCCTCGTTTAAGGCCTACTTAAAGTAAGTAATTAAATAGTAATAAACTTAAATTATTGTTGAAGATGACGAGTATTTATATAACAATATTAAATTTACTCTTTCAAATTCTATTTAAATATCTAAGCCCAATTTCACAGTAAAAGCTTAACTATAGCTTAAAACTTCGGTTGAACTTAAATTATAAAATAAATTTCACAGTCAAAATTGAAGCTAAACTTAAATTTTATATTTTAACAACTTAAGTTTTTCATAACTCAATTAGACATTTGAAAATTTAGTATTAATTTCTTATTTAGTTTAAACTTGAAGAAGTTTCTTCATATTCTAATCATTTTAAAAGTTAAGCTATAATTTAATTTTTTTTTTTTAAATAATTACGAAATTGCTTTCATTAATATTTTTAGACAAATTATTCCCAAATCTTTTTAAAATCTTACTGAGAAATGTAACATAAACTTAAGTAAAGCTTAAGCCAAGAATCTGGCTTAACTTAAATTACGCTCTCACTGTCAAATTGAGCAAAGGTCGATTGACTGCACTTAAAATCGAAAGAAAGAAAACATTTTAATTAATATTTATAAATAGTTTTAATCTTTGATATTTGTAACTCTGTGCAGTTAATAAAATGATAAAAAAGTAAAATAAAATTTTTATGTAATTAAATTACTTAAAAAAATTAAAAATAATAAAAACCAAATAAAAATAATTTTATTTAATTTAGTAAATAATAATTTTGTTTTATTATTAAATAATAAACATTTCAATTTTTAAAGAACCAAAAAAAAATAAATTTCTTTTTTCATATTTAAGATTTTATTTAGCCAACAAAAAAAATAAATTATCACAGATTTTTCTTGAAAGAAAATTTTTGTTTTTCTTCTTGTACTTTTTCTTTTTTTTTTTAAATTAGATTTTACTTTTTGGTTTTATTTTTTTTATTTTTTCCAAAGATCTCTGAAACGTTTAAAGAAGTTATTAAATGATATTTCAAACAAAAACTAGTTATTTCAAATATTTTGTATGCCATTTTAACATTAAAAATTGAGCAAATTGACACACAATGAATAAACAAAATGGTGGCCAAAAATGGTAACAAATGTACGGAAAAAAACTGAAATTCATTTAATTATAAAATTCAACTGGAATTATTTTTGTATGTTCTTTTACAGAAAAAGAAAAAACCCAAATCAATTTAATTATTTAATTTAAAAAAAAAAACATATTTAAAACCAATTTTTATTAATTAAATTAGATTTGTTTTAGTAACGTTTTAATAACTTTATTTTATCACAGAGATCTTTAAAAGAAAAGTAATCTTCATTTTTGTTATTTTTCTTTTAAAAAAAAAAAATACAATTTTTGTCCAATTAACAATATTTATAAAACTAAAGAAAAATTAATAATAAAACAAAAAATCAACAAAATTCATTAAGAATTTATAAAATGAAAACAACAAGATTTTGTTTTCGTTACTTGCAAAAAAATAATTAATAAAAAAAAAACAATTTCTTTTTTTTAACATCAACTGCCATAAGAGGGACAAAATTCAAATTCAAATTTAAAAATTAGTTCGAAATATGCTTCTTGATTAGAGCTTGTAATAAACGGAATTTTGCTTTTTTCTGTTTATACTGAGCATAAGTATCTTCAATAGTTTTTCGATCTGATTTTAACATACGTCGACCATTTTTTTCTTCAAATAAATCTTCAAATTCTTGTATAGAACGTTTTAAAAGTTTCTTTTCATCACGAACTTTATCCAATTGTAACCAAAGCTCATCAATAGAAAGCTCATGAATATTTTCGGTAGGCATTTCAGTTCCATGATTTGTATTGGTTGATGTATCAGTAGAATCGGTAGATGGTACTGAACCCGAATTATCACTCGGTGATTCAATGCTAGCAATCGATTGTAATGTTACCGATGAATTTGAAACGGCTAAAATTTGTGGTGAATTTTCGAATGGTTGTTGCGGTAGATCCGGTGAATTTGTTGTGTCTGTACTAACTAATGATTGTGTCTGTACTGATTCACCAGTGAATGCCATTGCTTCATGTTCTAAAATTGTTGGTAACTCAGATGTTAGGCCAGATGGAGCCTGGAAAAAATTTTAAAAATTTGTTGATATTATTTATTTGAAAATTATATTTCATTTTTTTTTTCTTCAAATTTTACCATTATACTACGAGTAACCATTCTTTTGATTATACGATATCTATCGTACAATGATCTGGCTACATCACGTTCTTCGCGTGTTACTGGACGTCCATATAATGATTGTAAATAGAGAAGACCATGTTGTACGGCGGTTTTCTCTTGAACCAATTGATCAGGTGTTAGATCATCCAAATTTTCTGGTCTATTATATTCTTTACGGGTTTCAATTAATTTCTAGAAAATACAATATTAAACAAAATTAAATCGATTACAAAATTTATAATAATGAAAAATCTTGTGATACAAAAATTATAATATAAATTTTTTCTAAGAATTCCGATTCCGAAGGATAAAATACTCTAAAATTAAGAAACAAAATCTTAGTGAATGATTTCAAATCTGTGACCTTTTATCAATTAATATTCAATTTCTGGTTTTCTAACATTTTAAATAAACATTTTTCATTCATAAATTAAAAAATCTTGTTCGTAAAGAAAGAAAACAGCATTGATTTTCTTACGCGACAAGAACAGTTTTTAGTTCGAGGCTATTTTAAATAAACAAACAAATAGGTGAATAGTTCAATAACAATGTTATTATAACAAAGAAAGGAAAACAAGAAAAGACCAAATCAAAATGAAAGCATTTATTTTTAGTAGTTTTTTTCTTATTATAATAACAGACCATATTTATAACAATAAAATAAAAATCAAGGTAAATGCATTAATAATCGCGGAAACCGGAACATTGCATCTAATTCTATTCTATTAATAAAAACATATAGAAACTTAAAATCGGGAAATACCCGATTTTTCAGTACCCTTATGGTAGAAATGAGACACTCGTAGTTAACAGACAGATCTCTAAAACAAAAGAAACTAAAACTAATAATATTTCAGTTTTTCTTCCTAATTTACAAATAACTTGCGTTTTAAGATCATAAATTTATTTTGCAAATTTTATTCGACTCGGTACATCAATTTTTACAGAACGCCTGAACTACTAAACAAAAAAAAACGATGAAAATTTATGACCTGACCAATTTTTCTCCACAATCAAAGATATAAATGAGTAAAGATATGTAAAATTCTAAACAACTTTCATCTAACATGAGTAAACTACATTAGATTTTATGGAAAGAACTTCTAGGACCTTTAAGCGCTTTCCATAAGACCTAATGTAAATTACTTATATAAAAAAAGCTTTTTTAAACTTTACACATCTTCTCTTTATTAACAGATTTGCCACAACTATTTCTTTCCGTATACTAACTTTGGATTGATTCAAAATACAGCACAGTATCATCTTTTTACACAGCCAGCCTACGTAACTTTATGGTCAGCCTAATTTTTTCTTATAATACCTTCATCGTTCCTTTTATTACGCTGATTTTACTGAAATACAATACCAAATCCAGTTAAAGACTGGTGAACTAATGTTCCAAATTATATTAAAATGAAACAACGTATTTTTGTGAGACATCTTGTAGAATGTAGACGAACGGATCAGTATAACCACACGACTCCATTGGATTTATTTCAAGACTTAATTTCAGTCTACGGGCGCCATTTTGAAGACATTAAATGTGTAGGTGGTCAATTTGAATGCCTATATTCCATTGAGACGATTCTGAAATGATTATTTCTACGCATTACCAATGGTGTTGACAAAACTGGTAGTATTTACCACAGGCTTTTAAAAAGCGATAAAAAGAAATGTGCAACACACAATTTAATTGAGCTTGAATTGTTTTGGTGCACGATTTGTGGTCTCTAAAGCCATTCTAATAACATTCAATCAGGCGACCTTCACTTCAACCAACAAGTGTAACAATTCCCTTGGTCATTATTATAACAAAAAAAAAAAAGTTGCCATGAAATAAGTTCAAATTAAGAAATTTCTTTAAGTTACTATTTTTAGAATTTTTTTAATTAGATTCTTAAATTTATAAATTAATAATTACAAAATTTGTTTTCAAATAATTTGCTTGCACAACAAATTGTTTTCTATAATAAAAATGAGTAAACCTCTGCGAATAAACAGAAGACTTATTTTTAAAATTTGGCATCGAATTTGCGGAAAATTATGAAAACAAAATACACCCACCCCACGAACACACACACCACACACACAAGTATTTAGGAAAATTACAAGAAAAATTCCGAAATAAATTCATAATTTGTTTAATTTTTTTATAAATTTAATCCCTAAGTAGCCTGAAAAAGTATCTACGAATTGGAATTTGGGGGAGGGAAATTGAATAAATGAATAATTTTTAATTAAAACAAAAAAAAAAAAGATTCTTACCTTTTCAATTTCTTCCAAAGTTTCACGCATCTTTATTAATTTCTTTTCGGAATCCATTCCACCGCTAACTTTGAATCCTAATGCTGTCATCGGATCGGATTTTAATTCATGTTTTTCTTTTCGTAATTTACTGATTTCGGCAATGACATTTTTAATATGTTTGTCGGTGAACTTTTCAACTTGTGATGGTCGATAACCATACGTTCGTTCGTAATTCTCTTCTAATTGTGTGACACGTTTCTTTAATGCTGTCAATTTTTTATTGATTTGTTTGAGTCGTTCATCCGGTGTTTGAAATAATCCAGCGGTACCCATTTTATTTTGCATAATTTCACGAGTTTTCAAATTCTCAATAGTTTCGAATGCACGAAATGATTTCGGTGGTTCATTTGCAACAGTAGCTACAGGCGGTAATATATGTTGGATTTTAGCAAGTCGAGCATCTTCATTTGTATATTCATCAAATGCCGCAAAACGACGACATAAGACTGGTGTTTGATCCTCTTGTACTGAACAATCCCATGGCAGTGCTTCAGCTACGGTTTCTTTATGTTGTATTTGGGTAGTGTCTGAAGATGACGATGACGATGATGAGGACGATGACGATGACGACGGTGAGGTATTGGTTGATATTGTTGAAATTTGTGTTAACGATTTTTGTGGTTGATATTGGGGATGATTTTTATAATCTTTACGAATATGAAAATCTATTAAATTATTGTCGTTATAATCATTTATTGGAATTTGTTCACCATCTGCAGCTTCTTCTTTACGAACTCTTTCGTCCAATTTAAATTTACTAACAAAACCACGACGTTCATGTTTCAATGTGGATATATCATATTTGTAGACATTCTCGTCACGTTCTCTTAGCCTTGTTGCCATATGTCGAGTGGGTTTTTTTAAACCACCAGATTTTCGGCCGGGCGGTGCCCGTGTCTTTGAAAATCGTTCACGTCTTCTTTCATGTTCACAATCTATATCATCATTTTCTTTATATTTTCCATTACGATTATCACGATTCGGTGATAAACGATTTGATCTAGCCGGACTCGTTTCTAAACGTGATCTTGGCATTATTATAGAATCTCTTGAACGATGTTGTTGTGGTTGATGATATTGATTTTGTTTTGTTACAATAACGTTTTCTTGAATTGTTCTTAATATATTATCATCGTTAATTTCTTGTAACGGTTTTTTAAAATCTTCATGTGATGAGACTCGTCGAATCACTTCACAATCAGCATTCGGTAAGAATTCTTCACTATTTGATCTTACCAACTTACGGTCTTGTGTTGTTGACGATGTACTGTCTTGTCGTTCCTTACGTTTTCTTGATTTTTGCCATTCTAATGGATCGATGATTTCTGGTAAATATGTTGAATTGAAATTTTGAATATTTTTAAGATTATTTTGGTTATCATTATCATTGATAATGGAAGGTAGGAGATTTGTACAATTATTAGTAGAATTATTATCATGAGATGGAGTAGATGATGTTGTCGATGATGATCCTGTTAGACGACTTAAGTCGTCCTCACTCAGGCCAGAGGTGGGATGGCGCATGCCGCACTGAAAATATATGAAAGAAAATTTTAATTAGTTATTTTAAAATGATAAAAAAAAATTTAATTAAATCTAAAAATATGGTTTCATAATTAAAAATTAAAAATAAGAAAATAATTATTTATTTTGTTGGCTAAATGCCATTAACATGGGTCAATATACTTGATTTAATGTAAAACAATTAAGATCTTGACAAAAATTTTATGATTTTCCACAATAAATAATTTCATTACATTATCATAAATTGAATAATTCATATTTTTCTACGTTTTTTTTTTCTCCCAATTAACGAAAAAATACAAATTGGAAACGGATGTTCATAGTTGTGGTGACCACAGCGTTTTACAACAAATCTCTATGAACTTGTTAAATCACTCTGATATTAAATTAACCAAAAATTTAGAGGATATTTAAATTATGTACTTGTTAACTAGATTGTCTGTACTTAATTGAAATTAATATATAAAGTCGTAACACTATATACATAAAAAAAAGTGTTAAATTTTTATTTTGGTACATTCGGACTAAAAATTTGTATAACTTTAACAAACAATATTATATAACTCTTTAAATAGAGCACTTTTGTAAAGATTAAAATATATTATATTATATTTATTCAATTTAAAATGCACTTACATTAAATTTCCAACGAAAGGAATAAATAAATTATGAATAAATTATAATAATAATATTTAAATTGCACTTATTTTGATAAGACACGGTATTCAGGTTATCATGAACTAAACTTCTAAAATCAAGAAGTTAATATTTTATATTAAGAAAAAAAAAAACAAAAAGCTTTCTTTGATCGTCAGAGTATGACAAACATAACTAGACTAGTTGGATCTAGCCTAAAGCAGACTTTTAATATGAATATACAAGTTCAAGTTAATTTGTAAGGAAGTGTGTGCGATACTGTATATCTTATCTTTCAGTTCTGAATATCTTGATTAGAGAAGTTAGCAAAAATCAATGCAATATTTTTTTTTGTTCACAAGAATGATATTGATTGATCATAAGACTTTTTTGAACAAGCTTCATCATTGAATTTTTAAATCAGTTTTAATATAGTGACATTGAAAATTAAGAACATTTATAAATATAGATTCAAAATTTAGAAAGTAAGAATTTTTTCCATTTCTTTGATATCATCGAAAAGATTCTAATAAAAATATTTCAGCTTAAAAAATACCAATATCTTAATTAAAAACTATTTAAGATTTATTTTTACTCATCTACTTTTGAAATCTAAATTCAATACCTCTTTATTTAAAACTAGCGGCCCGTCCCGGCTTCGCATGGGTAGATATTTATTTTTTTAAACATTTTGGGATAAACGTAGAGCAAATGTATCTTTTTGCAGGACTTTATTTTCATTTTTGTACATTTTTATTTTATGGCTTAAGTAATTTAATTTTGTAGAATTTTGTGGAAATTTACGGAGATAGAGAGACGGGGTAGTCTGGGGTCCCACCGGCGAATCCGCTGAGGGTCCGAGCGCCTGGCGCCAGTCTGGAGACTATAGAGGCCCAACAATAGATCAATGGGACCCCAGCCGTCGCTAATGACACTGAATATCGGGTGATTGAAAGCAATAGTCGTAAAATCTCAATTAGAGTCTTTGTGCATGAAGTTAGACTACAGAGAATATTAGACGCGACAGACATGAATGTGAGGATTATTGGATACAGATGTATGGGGAATTACATTATTTAAGTTTTAGTAGGGATCCATAATTTTTTCTAGTAATAAATATAACCTATGTTACTCAGGGATAATGTAGCATTCTAATGGTGAAAGAATTTTTGAAATCGGTCCAGTATTTTTTGAGTTTATTCGTTACAGACAAAAATACAAATCTTTCCTTTTTATAATATAATATATATAATATATATAATATATATAGTATAGTATTAGTATGATTGAAATTTAAATCAATTGAACTTTAACGAAATTTGTAATAACATTTTTCTTGGCAATCATTTCCATACTACGTTTTAATATATCCGAGAAGAAGGTGGTATTACAAAATTACAAATTATCTTTGCCAAAAAATTTCATCAGAAATTATTTACAAGAAAATTTAGAACTATTAAAAATGTCTAACAAGAATAAATAAGAAAAATTAATTATCACCTTTATGAAAATAAATAAAATTTGTTTATTTGCAATAAATAAAAAAACCATAAAATATGAAAAAATATTAAATAATTTTATATGATCTGACTTTATTTAGTTAATTAAGAAATATAGAAAGAAAATTTGCTAATAGAATCGCGAAAATTCACAAATAAAACGCAATAAAATGACGACAGCATAAGATAATATCAATTTCAAATAAAACCCCATTCATTAAATAACACCTTTTTAAAGTGTTTACAATTGTTTTTATTTCTTTTTTCATTTATTTAGACATATTATTGTTGAGATATATTTATTCAATTAGAATCGGACATCTTTTGAAGGTGATCAATTTTCAACAATTTTTGATTGTTTCAAATAATCATATCTTGACAAGATTATATAAAAAGTTCAAATAATTCAAGAGTGTTTATTTATTAAATAATAATCTCTTATTCAATATATCTAAATAATTTCGTCATTAATTAATAAAACTGATAAATTAAGAATGGGATGATATGGCGCGCTAAAACGACAATCGTTTACTGCGACTTTAACTCGGGTATTCTCAAATCATGTGTCTATGTACTCTACTATAGCTGTAAGCATAAAAAAAAGAATTGTAGAACAAGGAACAACCAAAGTAAAAGCTTCTTCTATGGTTACAATTACAGTACATAAACATACGATATGAGAATAGCCCAATAAGAGATATGTGTATCAATATTGTAAATCCATTTTACATAAGAAAATTTTCACGTTTTCAACAAGTCAGATTTTCATGAGTTTTATCGAAGGCGTTAAGGAAACCTGAGATTAAATGCAAACTTTTTACGTCATCTAAATAGCTTGACAGTTGTACATGTTACAATGTTTTAGATGACCCAGATCGGTTTTTGAATTAAATAATACTAGAATCCCCTGTGTCATTGCTGTACTGGCAATATTTAAAATAGACACAGACTAACTTGGTTCTTTTATAGTCAACTATTTTCTTTAGTTACCTAAAAAAAATTTACGCTAATATAACGTGTGATTCAAACCTTACTTTTTTTTTCAATAGGGTTTTTTTGACAGATCACGCGTGACTAGTGTCATTCTGATTTGTCATTTTTGTTCAGTATTGTATGGCAATTCATCGACTGACTTTCGTTTTCGTCGTTTATTTGCTGAATGGGCGCTTCAACGCATCGAAGAAAATACGGAATTTTCAAGCCAAATTTTGTTCAGTGATGAGGCTCATTTCTGGCTTAATGGCTACGTTAATAAGCAAAATTGCCGTATTTGGGATGATGAGCATCCACAAGAGTTTCAAGAGCTACCATTACATCCATTGAAAACAACAGTTTGGTGTGGTTTATGGGCCGAGGCATCATCGGTCCGTATTTCTTCAAAAATGCGGCCGGCGGCCACGTTACCGTCAATGGTGAGCGCTATCGTGCCACGATAACGGACTTTTTGGTACCTGAAATTGAAGCCCGTGGTCTCGACAATATTTGGTTTCAACAAGACGGTGCTACGAGCCATACAGCCCGTGTTACAATGGATTTATTGCAAAATCATTTCGGTGAGCAATTAATTTCACGTTTTGGCCCAGTGAATTGGCCACCAAGATCGTGCGATATCACACCTTTGGACTTTTTTCTTTGGGGCTATGTAAAGTCAAAAGTCTTTGCCGATAAACCAGTGACAATTGAAGCATTGGAAGCGAACATTACACGTGTCATTCATGAGATTCCGGTCGAAATGCTTGAGAGAGTGATCGAAAATTGGACCGCCAGACTGGCCGAGCTGAAACGTAGTGCCGGCCAACATTTGAAGGAAATTATTTTCAAACATTAATTGCCATACTATGTGCTTAAAGTTGATAATAAAGATTTGATGTTTGCATTCAATTCTAAGTGTTTTATTTTTATTTAAAAAAAAAAGTAAAGAATGAATCACGCTATAAAAGATGTATTCAAAATTACTGTTAGTTCAATTTGATAGATAAATCATATAAAATTTAGAATATAAGGAGTCTGAAATATGATGAAATTTCTAATTCTTAATCTTTTCACTAAAAAACCCAAAATCAAAATTTTATTTCTGTTCTTAAAGAATGAATAAACACTTTTACGTTTGATAAGATAAATCAAGAAATCAATTAAAATCAAAACAAATTATTAATCAAAATTAATTACCGGTAATTTCTTTTCTTATCTAAAAAAAAATTAATTTATAATTATTCCATGAGACTAAAAAACCCATGGAAAAAAATTTTAACTAGCTCCGGTCTACGTAAAAACTTAACCTGTTTGAAACGAAATTAATATTTAGCTATCAAAAATACAGTTTAAAAAATTGATTGGCAATAAAAATAGAAATTTCTGATGCAACCGCGATTCTGATTTTTAACCCTCAGGTGATATGTGCTGGTGAGACACGCCAATTAATCAATCGAAATTATTAACCATGAGTGACGTATACATTTTTTCTTTCGTTTTTAAGCAAGTCATATGAAAATTAGTAATCGAAAAGTTTAAAGTTCTTTCGAATTCGTATCAACTAATTAGAGAGTCTAAAGTTAAGAAAAAAAAAAAATGAATGGGCTTATATTAAAAAAACATGCGAAATAAATTTATAAAAAAAAACTTTAATTAATCACGAGTTTTATTGATTTCATAATAAAATCTATTTAATAGTATGCCATAACTTAAAGTGAATTTGTGTATCACATGTTTAACTCTCTATATTAAATTTTCATTTTTTTTTATCGTTTAAAATTGAATTATTTATATACTTTTATTTATTTATTTTAAAATAAATAAATTGGTTGAAGAGAATGGCGACAAAGTCAAAAACAATAGTAGGCCACCATATAGTGAACATTTGCGATGTTCATATTTCACCTTTAAAAAGAACAAATAAAAAATTGAATTTTATTAAAATCAATTATTTTTATTTATACAGTTTGGTTTTTATTGATTCAGTATTTACGAGACACAAAATTAGCTTATAAGTATAAAATGATAATACACGTTAATACTAGAGGTACACATAGGGTATTCATACCATAGTTTAAGGATACCATGTCGTATACCATATGTGTGTCGTCGAATACTAGCTGAATACCATTTCAACTACGTAGCATGAATCTGGTATTTAAATTTGAAAAAGTACGTGGTATTCCCTTTTTTACTTAATTTTTTCGACCACTGTAATTTATTCTTTAGTGTGATTGTCGCGCCTTTTTATTGAAGCGGAAAATAGTGAATTTAATTTTGTAGGTAAGCTGAGCAATTGACACATGTTTACACTTTTTTTTTTTGAAAATTTTATTTTAAAAAAATAGAAAAAGTAAAGAAAAAACACAAAATTTTATCGGTGGATGAAACCTCAAAATTTATAGATATTTGTAGGAATCATATAGAGGAATCATTAAGAGGAGCGAAAAGATATTCCCATATTCTCGCTGAAATGGCAGAATTTCAAATGTCAGACAAACACACACTATGTTTGATGTGTGCCAACCCCTTTTTATACCATGGTACAAGGCTATACTGTAGTATCGATACTAAGGTATGAATACCCTATGCCTGCCTCTGCTATTACGTTGCTCTCTAACTTCTCATTGGATTTCATTAGGGATTATGAAAAAAAAAGAAAATGTCTGAAAGGACAGACACAATTTGGTCTTTATAATAAAATAAATAAATAATCTAAGACTCCCATTGAGATAGTTATCTGATTTTTATTATAAGGTGTTACGAACATATATAGGCTCTATAATACTCTATAATATATCCTTGATATTCTATAGGGCTTCTTAGAGCTTACTCATACAGTTTTTAATAAAATATGTCTCTCCTAAAAATGAAATATAAATCTACCAACTGTGGATTTGCTAATTAAATATTCTCTCTCTGAAAATCTTCTAACAAATTAATATATATGTAATTAAAAATAAAAGTAGCTTTAATAAAAACATAATTAAAATATCTTCACCATAAAACTGAAATAATATCATTAATGAAAATTCTGTATAATTAAGCTTCGAAAGAGGTGGAGTGAAAAAAATATAAACAAAAAAAACATGCCTAAAGTCACGTAGTCAAAAATATAAAAACTTTTTGCCTAAATTAAAGAAATCATCACATGTTTTCGCAAATTTTAAATTATCCTCAACAACCTTGTTTGATTAAAACCCACTTGAATTCTTGCCTTTCTTCTTGTTTTTGTTTATTACCTATTTTATTATTGATTTTATTATTTCTAATTGCGAATTGAATATTAATCAATATTTCAATTGTTTTTTTGATTTCATTGAATTTAATCAGAAATTATCGAATACAAAACAAATTGTTTAAAAAAATGATAGGCATAAGATTTTGTCATAAAAAAGAAATTATTTAATATAGATCAAGGCTGTCCAACCCGCAGCCCGCGGGACGCATGCGGCCCAAGGCAAGTATCAATGCGGCCCGAAAATATTCAAAGTTACTGTAACATGTCCATTTTTCTGAGGAATGTTTTGTGTGTTTGCTGCCAAGTGACAAACAACAGAAACAGGAGCAGAACAGAAAGCTCTCTCGTTCTGTAGTAAATTTTCTTTCTGTTTGCGTTGCTCGCTCAGCTACACTGTTCTGTTGTTTGTCACCTGGTGGCTTAAGTGAAGAATGAAACATACTAAGTGTAAAATTAGAACCAACATGTTGGATGAACACCTTGAGAACTACCTGAGCATTGCAACCACGTCAATCGAACCAGATATTGACGGTTTAGTTTCACAACTTCAATACCAGGTATCACATTCATTTTATGATATGGATTTATACATAGTAATATACTTGTGGCCCAAAACACCATGTCTTCTTCAAATGCGGCCCAGGGAAACAAAAAGGTTGGACACCTTTGATATAGATTTAAGTGATTTTAAGTTAATTGAAACAGGCACAAAACGCTGTAATCTTTTACGCAAAGGTTATTTCGAATTAGTAAAAGTTGATGTCACGTCCTTCCATTTGGTTTACTATTAAATAACAAGATATCGATAGATACCAAAAAAAAAAAAATGGATACCTTTCAATTGAACTGAACTTTTCTTCGTCTTTAATTTTTGAAGAATAGTTTGAATAACTTGAACAAAACAATCTATACCAAACCAACACACGTGAAAATATTTTATTTTATTAAATGCATCCTCCTGTATAATAAAACCTCCCAAAAATACCACTTCCATTTTCATCTATTTGAATTAATCAACCAATGTTCGCGGCATTGGAATCGAATTACACGATTCCACTGCTGGCATAATTCAATGTTAAATCAGTGATTGATTCAATCAATACTACCTACCCACCCAAAAATGGAATCAACGAATAGTGTTTTTAATTTTTTTGTATGAAAAATATTCCGAAGGTAGACCCTAATAGCAAAAATCTATTCAGGAAATTTTTTTTTTAATTAATATATTATATTAATTTTTAAAATTACATAAAAAAAAACTTTATGAACAGATTATTTTCTCATACGTCTATTTCTTTCTCCACTATCCTTGGACTGATTTATCTGAAATTTGACATAGCATCGTATATTTCTGTAGTCAACTCATGTTAATAATTTAAATAAAATTGATCCATAAATTTTCCAATTAAATCTGAAAAACCATTAAAAAAACAAGAAAAATTTTTGGTCACTCTGGTTTTTGCTTAATAATTTCGCTCCCCCTCGATCGATTTTACTGAAATGCAATAACAAATCGAATTGAGGAATAACCTACTCACATTGTAAATTTTATCAAAATCGTATAATGCGATTTTGAATTATCTTGTACAGATGGACATGCAAAAATAGACATAACTTTTGATTCTCCACACATCTATAGCCTTGAAACCTTTCTCCGATAATTTTTTCTATTCGTTACAAACGTAGTGACAAAACTAATATACCCTCTGGTAACCGATTTTTTAATGCCCTATAGAAATGGGAATCAACATCTATAGCTGCGTTTTATTCATCGGGGTCAGCATCAAGGTCTGATTCATAACATGTAAAAGCAACAACAACATAACCCAAATATTTATCGGGTTCAGCGCCTGAGACCCCGATGGATTCTAATTACCTAAGTTACCTAAAATTGCAATAGATGGCGCAGCCATCGTTTCCCTTATATTGTGAAACTAAATGTCAGAAACAATTTCATAAATTCGTGAAAAAAATGATTTTTTAATATCTTTCAATAAAGATTTTTGAGAATTTGCTAGAATTTATTTAATTTACGCATAATTTATCTAAAAAATGATCGAAAAAGTCGAATTCTTTTCAAAGAAAAATTTTTTTTTCTTCTCGAGACCCACATCGTTTTATTCAAAATAGGTGCTGACCCCGATGAATTAAACGCAGCCATTGTAAAGTTTGGACACATTGCACAACGTGTTTTTGAATTATCATGTAGACGGACGAACGATCTTGAAACCGTTCTCGGACGATTATTTCTATGGTTTAAAAGTGCAATGGTAAAACTAATATACCCTTTGGTAGTATCTACCATGGAGTTCAACAATATAAGACCCTTAAGACAGATTTTGGGCTGTTGCGTCATTGATGATGAAGATTTTTATCAACAAAATCAACGAATTTTCCCATATATAAAGGAATTTGTTTAACATAAATCCTTTCAAAATTACATCGAAAAAAGGAAAATTTGATTTTCATCAAACAGCATAATTTTTCGAGTAATTCTCATATTAAATTTATCCAAATCAGATAAGTTTTGTTACTTTTTTGGCATATATAAATTCCAATGTTGTGTACAAGGATAAAAACAAACACAAAATCAACAATATTTTTCCACCTTGAAGTTTTGACACCGAAGTAAAAATTTGGACCAGTGAATGATTAAATAACAAACGAAAAAAGCTTTGAATTGAAAATTACAGCAATGGTTGGTTATGACCACAATGAGCACTTTGTTTTTTACCGGCTTGAAAAACGACATTCAGTGAGTATGAACAAAAAAAAAAACACCAGAATTTGGAAAATAAATGGGAAGCTTTTTAATGGGGTGATAGTTTATTTGTTCTTCGGTAGCAGGCAAATACAAAAAGCTTACTTAGTCATCAATTTTTTGTTTACTTTTGTTTTATATTTATTATAAAAAATAACTTTGTAACTTGAAAGTCAAAAAACGGTCGTTTATTTTTTGAAAAAAATTTCCATAAGCAATTTATTTATTGTTAAAAAAACAAAAATTCACGTTTTATATTTTTACGTAATAAATATAAATTATTGGAAAATATTAAATTTGTCATTTTTAAAAAGCGCAAATATTTTAACTACGAACATTTTGTCATAGGAATTTTTTTTTTAGAAGATCGTAACGTTTTTTACGTTAGTTATATTAAATATTAAGGATTTAAGCGGTCAGATCCAACATATTTTACCACAAAAATAATCACTGATTTCATTAAAAATTTAAATTGATTGCCGGTACAAATTTTGTGTTAAAGAATTCCTTAACAAAATGCTTGAGGTCTTGACCTAACCACAGCCTTCCTAACAAAAACTATGCTAGGTGCGAAATCGATTTTTAACATGTGAATTCCATACTTTAGAAATTTATTTTCTATTTGGTTATTTCTACGCATACTTTTATTCAACCACTTTTACGACAAAGCTTAGTAAATTAAAATGTAATTAAACTTTGGCCTACGAGTTTTATTTTCTTCGTAGCTCTCAATAAAAGCGGCATATTTATTAGACGTTAGGCAATTTTTTTAGTGTCGAATATATTTTAGAAATGTTTTTTCAACAGGGTTATACTTGCTTATGCACAGAGTTGTGTCATTCAATTTTTAGACATAATTGCAGTAGAAGTTCTACATTTTATTATAATAAATTCAGGCCCATTATGAAAATGGGCAATTTTTGAAAACCACAATTCATATGGGCTTCTGAGTTTTGAAGATGAATTGTTGAACAATCATTACATTCATTTTGTGTAATTGTTTGCTGTGCTATATGGGCTGGCGGTATCCATTGGACGCATAATTCGTGAAATAGAGCCACAATTATGCAACAATGTGATCGAAAATTTTCTCAAAAGAATCGATGTCTACAAACGTAGTCGTGGTAGACAATTACCAGATATTGCTTTTCATTCACAAATTGTCGAGTCTCTACAACATATTTCAATAAAGAAATTCAGAACTTTCATCCAAAATCTGTATTTGATTTAAAGTTCTTATTGAAAAACCCGATATTATCGCATTAATCGATTTTTAACATTTTTGCAGTTGACGATTGCTTTTGCCTAATAAAATTTGCTTTACCCAATTTTACTTACTTTACTTATAAACAACAGGCATTTGTGTAATATTAATTACATTAATAATATAATTATTTGTCAATCTTATTAAACAAATTTAACTATATAAATCATCGGACCCAATATTTTTAAAATCGACTTATGTTTCTTTTCCCTGAGGTTACAAGGAGAGTCCAAATTAGATCAAGACTAGGTTGAAATGCATGTATACGTTGGCTGAGTCCAAATTGATTTGATTGAATTTACTATGTTTATGTCACAGATTTCATTTGTTTGGTAAAAAATTTAAATTTTTTATGTTCTTGACTACATTTAAACTCGATATTTGAACCATCCCCATATACATATAGAATGTCCCAAATAAAAGTGCAAGATTTAATTTGCGTAACTGAAGTTTGTGTATATCTCGGGTATTCTGCATCCTATAGATACGACCTATACCTCGTTCGACGATCAATTTAATAAGGAATTAAATGCCATTCACCGTTTTCAAAAATATTCCTTTTTAGGACAGGAAACACAAGAATTCTTTTGTATGAAGGTATACGTATATGTCAGGTATTCTGGGTCCTACAGGCATGAATTCTACCTCATTTGATAGGGAATTTAATAATTAATTAAATAAAGAATGCTCCGAAAGAAACGTACAATTTGAATTTTGTGGAATTGTCTTTTTGACAACAGTAGGCGCTCGAAACTTGACAAACTATCAATAATAATGTCGTTCCCTCCTGCAAAGTTCCATGACTATTAATAGCAAGAATGGTAGATGACAGATGTGAAGATTTCAGTACTGTAAACTGAATGAAACGAAAATAGTACAACATTTAAATCTGGCGCTATTATGGAGACACCCTTTATGTGGGTTCAAAATTTCGACTCATCCCGTTCGATTCTTCGACTCTCCATGTAGTTATAAAATTTTAAAGAAAATAGAATATTTTGTATGAAATTTATTTGAGACCACACATGGTAAGCTTAAGAGCCCGTGCTGAATATTCTTAAGAAAATGTGAAGTACTCGGTATTATATAAATTTCCATCTATTACACATTTATTAAGTAATAAAAATATATTAATAAAATTGCAATTAATCAATTATGATCATTTAAAAACTGTATATTCATTGATTTACACGTGATTTATTTCATTTTTTTTTTTATATATATTTAGAATTCAATCAATTGATTTTATTGAATAACAAATAAACTGGAAAAAAATACATATATTTCCATGCTAAAATATAATAAAAAAAAATGAAAATGTAAAAATATATTTATATAGTACCAAGCACTGAATCGAATCGTAAAAATGTAATAAAAAAATAAATTGTACAATTAGTTATTAAATCAATTTTCAAAAATCGTTGTTCGGCAAAAGGTGTTAAAAATTTGAGTATTTTAGGAGGTACTTTATATTAACTAACAAAATTCTATAAATACAAAAAACATGATTAGAAACAATTCAATATAAGTTTTAATTAATTTTTCATATTCGAATTGCTTTTATGAAGGTTTTTTCATTTAAAACTGGTCATTGACATTGTTTTATGGATTATTTTTGGTAGAAAAGAAATTAAACTGGATCGAATTCATTTTCATTTTAATTATAGTTTTAATGTTTCATATATCAATAAAAAGTTCAAAACAATTAATTTTTAAAGTCCAAACAATATAAAAACCGAGAATTTAGCATGTATATAGTATGGTGTGGTTAGACAATAGTTATTTGAGTTGCTATAGTGAATAATCATTTTTAAATTTTACATATTAAGTAGAATATTCCGATGCCGCCCGCCAATCAGTGCAGCATTGGTCCGGAAAAGGTTAACCTTTACATTCGACAACTTTTTCAAACAAACAAATGTATGAAAATAATATGGATATTCCCTTTTATCGTTATAAAACGTGCTGTACGGTCGTATGGTTGTATGATTCGATATTTTTCTATACAAAAAACTCGAATCATACAACAGATACAACAGTACATCACGATTTACCTCGGTTACATAAGGATCTAAGGAACCTATTCACGAACAAATGCAGCTTTTATGAACAAAGACCTCCCATTTTCCACTCCAGCTGGCCGTATGAAACATCGTGATGACTGAGTCACTTCTCGAGTCCAAAGGGTTAATATAATTATTTTGATAATCAATTTCTATTCTAAATATTTAATATATTTTTCAAGAATTTTATATTTATTCACATTCTTAAATTTCATAAAGTAAATATGATAAAATATGGATCAACTGAAACATTCCGAAAGTGCGAATTATCAATTTGTCTCAATAGGCAAATTCGGAAGATTCTTATCAATTGAAATATGCTGAATTCATTACTGTTTATTTATAACTCAAAGTTTTCTCGTTAGTTTATAATTTTTGATTGTTCAAGTTATTGAGACAACTATAATATTAAGAGAACAATTAATTAACACCTTTTATTCATTAGGTCAAGTCGTTAATAATTGCCGTTTTCATCATACTTGAACTTCATCTCTAATACTGTACATTTTTTAAGACTAACTTTCTTGAATGAAAATTTTTCAACAGTATTGTAGTAAACTAAGCCCCTATGTCAGGCAATATAGGAAACTCCATTTTATAGAAAAAAATTATTTTTTTAAGACTTAGTAGAATTGAATCACGAATTATTTCAAGTCGAACAGTCTAAATTAATGGAGCTCTCGACGAATTAAGAAAATATGTCATTACTTTCCAAAAAAAAAAAAAAATATATAATAAAATATACTAGGGGGGTCCGCCCCCACTCGCTTCGCTCACCTTCTCCCGTGTGTATAAACAACCAAAATACTAAACCAATTAAAAAAAATTATCAAGGACACTCTTTTGGTTTTTGTTTTTTTATTTTCTTTAGCGATAGAATAAGATTCTTTCTTTCTTTCCCTTTTCTCTCCGTCTCAATTTCTCAATATGCTAAATTTTCTATTCTTCGTTTTGAATTTGTGAGTTATATTTAAATTCATTTGTAAAAGTATTTCCTTGAATATATTACCCTAAAAGTATGCATACAATTATTTATGATTTGCGGAGAAAAACTATTTTATATAATAGATAGAGAAAGATAGATAGAAAGACTTTATCGATTTTTCGAAGTTTCAATCATATTCATATTTGAATAAATACCATTTTTGGTTAAGTATTTATATATTTATTGACTACTTAAATAGTAGGAGTAATATACATGACGTAGATTTAAATATGATATAGAAAATTGTGGTCTACTGGAATAAATACTGGGAAGAAAACGGACAAAATGACCTAATAATAAAAAAATATATATAAAACCACCTAATCAAACATTTAAGTTGATTAAAACTTAACTACTTAACTAAAGTTATTTTTAAGGTTTTGTTATCAAAAAAATCGATAAAAAATTATGATAACAAATCGAAATTTTCTTGCTTTTTGATTTGTATTTGATATTTATTTTGGTTTTATTTTATAAACAAAATTTAAATTGCATTTTTAGAATGCAAAATTTTATATTAAAATATAAAACAAAAAGAGATTCACTAAACCAAATCGTCCTTGATTCTTTCCGGGTGATTATTCAAGGTATTTAATTTAAAATTAATACTTCAAGGCTAAAATTTGCATTCGAATAGTTTTGGGGCTTCAAATAAGAAGTGTTCAATTAATTTAAAAAAAAAAAACGGAGTATTTTTTACCACGTTTTTATTAACTCGCTTTCTTGTTTGTTTGTTTGTTTGTCCAGTACAAATCTTGCAATCGACTAGCTAGACAATTTGAAACTTTTAGAATAGCTCAGAACACGATGACAATGCATTCTTTTAATACGTTTAGCCATATTTAAGAAAAATTGATGTCATTTTCAGTAAATTTTGTTTTGTATAGAAAGTTAGTTCAGAAAATATACTTTTTAATACTATAAAAACGTGGTATATAAAAAGTTTTTTTTATCTTCTAATTAGTTTATCAATTCATTTCGTTTTGTGTAAAAAAAAAGTTGTAATAAAAATAAATAACGATTTAATATTAATAATAATTGTTCTAATTAAACAGTAGTACTTAAATATTTTGTAATTTACAAAAAAAATTTAAATGAAATACAAAATAATATCGAAGAAAGTCACGCAACAATATTAAAGTAACTGATTCAAAATAAAAAAAACGTCGTAGCTCAGCTTCCTAGTGAGGGAATCTAACTATTAATTAATTACTAATAAAACAGTTTTCTTCCGTCATTTAATAAATAATTAAATGTTATTTAATTTTAATTGTCCAATTGCACGATCCATAAAATTATTTATAGAATAACGACCAATTGGAAATTAAGCAAACAATTTCACATGTCATTCGCGGGATAATAAAAAAATTTTCAAATAAATTTTACAAAAACTTGTTCTATTCAAAATTTTCTTCCTAAATTGAATTATTTATTTTATAAATATATGATTTATTAAAATTAAAAAAAAAAAAAACAAAAATAAAAAATTAATTAAAAATAAAAAAATTAATTAAAAATACTTACAACACAAGCCTTGACCGACTTCCAAACGTTTCTTGCAAAGACTTCAATTTTTGCGATTAATATCAATTCCGCTCGTCGTCAGAAAATCAAAAACACTCACTCAAAAAAAAAAAAAAAACTAATCTGGTTTAATTATTAATAATTTTTAAAATTTTTATCCAAATTAATTTTTATTTATTATCGAGCGAAACCAAAAAAAAAAAAATCACTTTCTTTTATTAAAATTAAAAAAATTTTTTTCTATCCCACGAAGAAATTTTCCTTTTTCCAAAATCTTCTTCCAGCGCAGGAATTTCTTTATTTTTGAAATTCTTTTCAAAATTTACCTCCAAAATTAAAATGTTCGTTTCTTGCCGTGCTCCCGGGAGGTTGTTCTATCTTAGAACACGATTCGATCTGATCTGATCACTGAATCCTTAAAGTTTCTTCTTTTAAGATGACAAAATGTAGTCAAACATTTAATTGAATTTTTTCTTTCCTTTTCGGGATTGATGATAATTAACGAGTCACGTCGTTACACCAAGATTTTCTTTTTCCGGACTCCGTTTTTCGATGTTTTTCGATGTTTTTTGTCCTCTTATTTTATAGTTGTTGATGATTGATCGAAATTTTTAAATTTTTCACTTTTTAAAAATTGACACTCACGACGATTTAATAAACACATTTATGGGAAATTTATTATTTAAAAAGAAAAAAACAAAAAAAAAATTAAAACAAAATTAATTGTGTCTTAATTAATTTAAATTTTTAAATTTTTAAATTTTTTAAATTTCTTCTCTTTTTTTTTTTTAATTAATTTATATTAATTTTTTTATGAAAATAAAAAAATAAAAAATTAAAATAAATAAAAAAAAAATGATTTATTTTTAAATTTCCGTGATTATTGTTTTTTTTTTTTTTTCTTATTTTTTTGTTCAATAAATTTAATTAATTAATAAAAATAGGAATTTTTAAAAGAAAATAAAAACTAAAAAACCGCAAATTTTTTCTTGAATTTAATTGTTTTGGTTTTCTTCTTCTTCTTAAAGAGTTTATTTTTTATGTTAAAATCATATCGCGATCTCGGCACATCTTTATTATCTAAATTTTTGACCGTTATTCTTGAATTTTCAATGAAATTTTCAATTTTTCTAATAAAAATTTCCTCTTTTGATTTCGATTTTTTGAGATTAAACAAAAATTTTCAATGATTTCTATTTTCTTTCTATTCTTTTCTTGTTCTTGGAGAGCCTGGTAATTTTGTATATAAAAACTCAGTGTTTTTCTTTGATTTTTCTTTTTAGAAAAAAAAAAAAATATATATATATATTTCAAAAATTTTTTAAATAACAAAAAAAATAGCACAAAATTTTCTTGTGCACCTTTTTCATCAATGATTTTCAACAAACTATGGCTGTTTTAAGAAATGTGTTGATACCAAACGATAATTTAGCATGTGAACTGCCTCAGTTGACTCAGGATTTTTGTTAGTTTAAAAAGTCAATGTGACTTTTTTATATATCGTTTATTTAGTTATAGTCTAGTTTAAATATTTTTCTTTTCTTACTTTTAAATTAATTTAATTTAATTTAATTTATGAAAAAAAAAACTACGTCTTAACAAATCAACAGTTGTACTGTGACTATGTATATCACGCGAAATCAAATCAAGTTTATGGTCAAAAAGCGCGAACACAACTTTAGAATTTTCAAATCAAAAAGTCTAAATAATTTGTAAGTGTATATTTTTTTTATATTTAATATATTTTAATATATTATAAAATTATTTAGTTTTTAAAAATAGTTTGATTTTACTTAAAAATATGTAAACACAAACAAAAATGATGACAAATTTCTTTTTTGGCAAAGTCTTATTATTTTTTTTTTGTTTTAAATCTTAATTTAAACTTTTTAAATTGCGACGCAAAAAATTTTACACAATATTATTTAAAGATTTGTTTTTTTTTTAAAGGCGACGGCGGCTCGTTTCACTTCTCTCACGAAAAAATTAAATATACTACCACCAAAAAAAAATCGCCGGAAACAACAATAAGTCTGTTTTATAAAAGAAGTTTCCGCTTTTAAATATATTAATGTTTTTTTTTTTTCTATTTTGTTAAGAAAACTCTCTTCTAGCTGATGGCATAAAGAAACAAACTGGCTAAACTTACAAATTCCAATTCTTATAAGAAAACTTAGTGTTCACACACATATTCAATTGAAATTTAACTAATTGAATTGACGACTGTTTGTATACATTTCAATATATTTTATTTACAACAAATAAGTTGTGCTTCAAATGCCGGCTTTAACAAAATTTTAGCTTTTTTTTTTAGAGCTTTTTCCCCCCCGAGTCTAAAATGCACACAAATAAATTTCGCCGGTAAATTAATTTTTGTATATCTGTATTGTTTTTTTTACACGTGATTCATAAGGTATAAAACAAAATCCAGGTGAATTAGTGTTCCCAAAGAAAAATCATCGACGAAACTGCTGCTGCACACACCCGTGCCTGGAAGAGATTGGAAATCTTGGTAAACGTTGTGTTCTTTAGAAATTCTTTTCCTATGACAACCAACTTGTACTGAAAGAAAGCAGTACCTCTAGACCCCTTCTTGCGTTCCAAAGATGATAAAAACAAATTTCGTTTTATATTTTCTTTTTTTTTTGCTTTCTAAGGTGCTTTATGTTATTTTTCTTTACTCGACAACGGTTGGCTGTTGTTGTGTTGTATATATTCGAAGCACACACAAAAATATATTATGTAAAAATGTAAAAAAAAAAAAAAAACAAAAAAAAAAAATCAAAAGAAAAACTTTGGAAAATTTATTGAAAACCTGTGCGCACACACACGCACACAAAAAACTTTTCAAAACAAAATATTTTTTCTTGTTATATTTTTCTCTGCCTTTATAGAAATTATTAAAAAATTCCACCGGTTTAGGGCGGGTGTAAGGTAGGCGCTTCTCTGTGCACACCGAAAATTCTTCCAATCTTATTTTCACGATAAGAATTGTTTTTATTATTAATATCTGAAAAAGATAAGAAAAAGAAAATTTATACATAAATATTTATTTGTTATATGATTTTTATTATTCTAAGAAATATTTTAAATAAATTAATTCTATTTAAAGCCGATCATTGCTAAGAACTGTGGTAACGGAGGGTAATGTTACAAAATTGGAATCAATCAATAAAGGCATATCATAAACATAGTTAGGAAGTACAAAAAATGTTATGACTCGCAGATTTAAATTGGCCTTTATTTAACGACTGCAACTATAAAAAAGGAACATTTATTTTAAACCTCTATTTCCTAAATCTACGGGAAGGAAAATGGTAAAAATCTTACTATGAATTCTAAGGCAAAAATAGCGAAAAAACACACTTTAACCATAGACTAATAATAAAAATTTCCCACGCCTGTGCATTCAACTGATTCTTTTTGTACAGTGATATCCCGATACAATATAGATTCTTCTCTTTCTTTCACATTAAACTTCTTTTTATCTATTCTTCTTTAAGTTCACATACAACAACAATACTGAACATCACGCTGCTCATTTGATTTGGACATCTAGGTATACTAATCTATGCTTTAACTAATTTTATTGCAGAGAAATAACTCTAAACTGAAGCAACTAGCTGCCAATCAGCGTAATGATATATTGTAAAATTCAGAGATCAGTCTATATATCGACTGAAGGAGTAAAATCCTATAAGATACGTATCGATACAAATTCGTAGTGTAGAACTGTTATCAGCTACTTTAGTGTAGCTTCACAAGAAGCCCTAGAAATAGCGAAGGCCCAAATCAATTGAAATTATAAATGTATAACATATTCTCTGACAGAGGAACTAGTTACTATGAAGAGCTAATGTTTTGGTTTCTGTTTTATTATACCTGAAAAGGGAATTATCTGACAGGACGATGGTGAACGTAAACGAACCTTGGAGTGGCGCCATACTTATATAAGAGTAATAATAAAATAATTTTATATTACCACAGAGAAAAGAAACAGCGTAGATGTTTTGTGTATAAACTTTTGACACCATTGCAGTGCTGCAATGAAATCTAATTTGTCATTAGTGTCAAAAGACTATAAATGACGTGTATTTTTATATTACACAGAGTCTTTTTTAGAAATACTATTAATGAGTTGACGTTTGCAGACGTGCCCGAATCAGAATCCAAGTTGGAAATTCTCATTATTGTATGCTTTTTGCTATTAAATAAGGTGGCATGGTTTGCAGACTACAAATGTGACCAAATCAAAATCCAAGATGGGAACTCTAATTAGTGTACTCTGTGATGGGCCAATAAGTCAGTAGGAAAAAATGACTTTTTCTTCATTAAACCAGGTGTTTTCTCGCGAATTTTTACATCCAATTGGTCCAAAAGGTTACAATAATAATCTGAGTTTATTGTTTTACCAGTTTGGAAGTAATCCACCAACAAAATTCTTTTTGCATCCCAAAAAACTGATGCCATAACCTTCTTCACTGATCTTTGGGCTTCAAACCGTTTTGGAGCCGAATTATCGGCTTTTTGATTCTGCTTTCGACTCAGGATCATAGTGATAGACCCAAATCTCATCCATAGTGATGAATCGGCGCACAAAATCCACTGTATCCTTTCGAAAATGCTCCAAATGTTGTTGAGAAAGTCGCATTTGCATGTGTTTTTGATCCATTTTTCGGAAATGCGGCAGCCACTTTGCACAGAGCTTTTTCAAACCTAAAACTTCAGCTAAGATGTGATGTACTGGTCTATGTGAGATACCTAGGGTGTCAGCTACCTTATCCACAGCAACTCGTCTGTCTTCCGAAACCGTATCCTGTATTTTTTGTATTTTTTCTGTTGTTGGTACACTTTTTAGATGTCCTTGATGTGGATCGCCTTCAAGACTTGTACGACTAGATTTAAAAAGGCACCCCATTTTCCAACGGTGGATTTCGAAGGTGAAGAGTCCGGATAATAATTATCAAGCCACTTTTTGGTATCAGCACCATTTTTTTTTCATCAAAAAGCAGTGTTTCATTAACACACGAAATTCCTTTTTATCCATTTTCAAATAACAAAAGTTGCTTCACTTAAAGCACTGAAACTTCGCAACAAACAAACCAAATATCATGAAATTTGGACATGATATGCTTAAAAAGGTTGGTACTCTTCAAAAATTATATAGATTTGGTATTCGTGCCGCGCTTTATATGTCATCCTACTGACTTATTGGAGCATGTGTTACCTACCAGGAGAATCCATCAGCATCTCTAGACTAAGAATCAGTGCTATTCAGTTCTTATGTGGGAAACAGAATAAACGGATCCACCGTTCTCGGTTTTCGGATTGTCGCGTTCCGTGTAGTCTTATTGAAAACGTATATAATTCAATCTGCTTAGACCTTTATATTTATTCAAAAAACGGACGCAAAGGACAAGAAATCACAATTACCTAACCTTGCAGAAAACAAAATCTTTTTCATTAGAAGACTATTCTTTTTTAAAAATTAAATAAAATAATAAATGATCCAATAAATTTCACTGAAAACAGGTCTCGGTAAAAAAATTAAATCCGCGCGTGCTATAGACCTCCAATTTGGTTCATTGTTTATACGAATCGAGAAATATCGAATTCTTGGACAATAATTAATTTTTACCATAAGAAGGATTTCTACTGCAATTGGAATATTATTGAAATAAAACAAACAAAAAAAAGGGCGGCACAATTCTTAGAATATAAAATGATTCCATTTTTAGCAATTCTGATATCACTTTTCTTTTGGATTTTGTTTTTTGTTTTTTTTTTTGGTTCATATACAAAAAATTGTGGGTGGTGAAAATTATTTATTTCGGCATATGTCATTTTCAAATAATCAACATTAATTAAAAAAAAAAAAAAAAAAAAAAGAGATATTAATGTCTTGTTTTAATGACAAATTCTTGTTTTTTTATTTTTATATAATTAACCTTGAACTTGACTTTTCTAAAAACTATATTTTAAGCGAAAAAGCTTTTTGAAAATTTTAAATTTGTTTGTTGATGCCCAAGATGCCCAAACTTTTGATGACATGACAATCAAAATAGAAGTAAACAAATAATCAATCCTTTAGGAATTTTTTTCTTTCAACTTTATTTTCTTTTTGGGGATAATAAATCTTCATCCATCGGATAAATATGGATTTTCATCTTAAAATGAAAATAAGAAAAACCAAAGAACATAATTTTCAACAAGAAAATGTTCTTCTTTTCTATTTTCGTTAATTTTGGCTCATGTTTTTTTGGCTTCTTTCGTTGTACAAACTAATATGGAGATGGATGGAGCGCTCCGTCATAAATATGAAACTATTTTTGGCAAGAAAACATCATTCGATCGAAAAGAATTTATTTTTATAAAATGTCTGTAAAAAAAAAAAAAAAAAGAAAAAAACAGTTCAAGCTTTCTTTTTAAGAAAATAAAATAAATTTGTTTAAAATATGAAATTGCGTAAAACGAAATTCTTGTTCACATGTGATTTTTGTGGAGATTTATTTTATTACATTTTATAGCAAATTTTTCAAAAATAAATTTCTTAAAAAAAAAGCTTATAAACAAATGCCAAATCACTATTGCAACTTCTATACATATGAATCAAAAAAATATTTTACTTAACAATTGATTTCATAAGAATTTTATAAAATAGTTTTCTAAAAAAAGGCGCAGAATCCAATTTTGTACGGAAATTCAAAAATTTTGTTCGGCAGCAATACCCTTGCAATTGTAGAGACTGTGATAGAATATCATTCTCGTATGTACATGATAGATATATAAATAAAATATTCTTGTACCAATTTTCGTTTAAATCGGTTCATAAATATGACCGATAATTTCACTTAGAAACGATATACTTTAGTTTGCAATTGTAGGCAAAGAAAAATACCATAAATTATGAAGAACCGAGATCTGCATTTGATGAACAAGAGGTCTCATCAGTTTCTAGAAACGAGGTTTCAACCAACTTGACCATTACACACTGTACTTATCGATCTGTTCAATTTGCCTTTTCTATAAATTCCAAATATTATTTAAACAATACAACAATTATTTGAAATATTATAATTACTCTATAACCTTTCAATTTCTGTGCTATATTATTTGTATTAACTATAGGGTGCTCTAATTTGAGTTTCCTATGTTGGCAGCACTGTAAACCAAGCCGCTGTCGTAAAGCACTTGTTTTTGAAGTTTCAAATATCAGTTTGCAACAACACATTTACAAAATGGATCGCTTAACCACCGCTTAACACGTGTTACAAAAGCAGAAAGTTGGTGCTGATTTTTCTTCTTCTCAGATGAGGCACATTTCCACTTCTCTGGGTGTGTTAATAAGCAAAATTGCCGCATATGGGAAGATGAAAATCCTCATGAGATTCACGAGACACTATTACATATCCAAAAAGTGAAGCTTTGGTGTGCATTGCGGTCAGGCGGCATCATTGGGCCTGAATTTTTTGAGGCGCATGATAACATAACCGATTATTTCTGGCACGAAATCGAAGATAGTGATGTGGAAGACATTTGGTTCCAACAAGACTTACCACACAGCAGGTCCAACGTTAGATGTTTTGCGTGAAAGGTTCCCGGGTCGCCCTATTTTACGTTTTGTTGGCGTCAACTGGCCGCCAAGATCATGTGACTTAACGACGTTGGATTTCTTTTTTTGCCGTTACGTTAAAAGTCGTGTCTACGCCAACAAACCCGAAACGTTGAAGCACCTAAAAACCAACATCCGCCAAGTTATTGCCGAGATACCGCCCGAAATTTACGAAAAAGTCATCGAAAATTATGTCGAAAGGATCGGCTGCTGCAGAAGGTCCAGAAGCGGCCATTTAATTTATATTATTTTGATAATTAATGAAATAGATAATATTTATGATTAACAAAATGAAATATTTCGTTAAATTTGTGTGTTTTATTTTGTTTTAAAGTTCGGAATCTGAAGTTGGATCACCCTGTATTATTAACTACTCCTACACAATATACAAGTTAAAAATATTTATTTAAAATATAAAAATGAACGGCCTTATTCTACAACCGACGCGATAAATTTTAGTTATAGAATTCGACAGAAGTTCTGGGATTGCAAATGCAATAACAACGAAAAATGCTATTCTGCAGTAACCCTTGTGTACGCACGCAGATGCCGAGCTTATACATTTCCTGTTTTTATAAATAAAAAAAAATTATTTAAAGAAAAATTTAAGGAATTTTAAATACCGAATACCATTTTTATGTTTTTATATCATAAGAGCAAAATGTAAACCTAAAGGGTGATTTTTTTAGAGGTTTGTTTTTCGAATTGACCAGACTTTTTCCAGCGGTATCAAATTTGACAGCTGATAGATAATTTATGCTCAGGTTGGTTTGCCATTTCATCATGAATAAACTAATGATTGAGAAACAATCAAGGATGTTTTGAAAATCGGTCCTGTTATTTTATCGTGTGTTCAGTGTTGAGACTCATTTTTGGCTCAATGGGTTTATATTAATAAGCAAAATTGTCGCTTCTGGAGTGGAATCAACCTAGAAGAGATTCTAAAGATCCCAATACTTCCAAAAAAATGAGGTTAACATGCTGTGGGCATCGTTGGTCCTCATTTCATTCAAAATAAGGTGGGAGCTCTTGTTATGGTCAATCAGAGTGTTACCGGATCATGATGAATGAATATTGTTTCGAAAATATGGATGACATTGATCCTGCTGAGATGTGGTTTAAACAGGAAGGTGCTACGTGCCATACATCGATAGAAACTATCGATTTATTGAAATCACAATTTAGTGATGATGTGATTTTGTGAAATATTCCTGTAAATTGGCCTCCACGGTGGTGTGATATGAAATGTCTTGAATATTTTGTATTGGTGTAGTCACTGGTTTGGACTAATAAACCAGCAGCAATTGGCCAACATTATTCGTGTTATTCGTGACATATGGCCGCCATTGATCGAAAATACAACCCAGAATTGAACTGATAGTATGCGGTTTGTCAAGAGCAGTCACGGTGGTCATATGCCCAAAGTTGTTTTTAAATATTATTGCCATGAAAAGGTCTTTCGAATAAAAGAAGATTTTTGATTAAAAGTTAATTTTTGTGTTATTTTTTTGAATTTAAAGTTCATTACGCTAAAAAATCACCCTTTATAATGCCGAAAAATTCGCAGTCTCTATAATTGGAAAATAAGCTCGTTAATTTAATTTATAGAAAAAAAAAAAAAAACTGTGAGAGTTAGTAATATAAAATTTTTGCCAACTTTTAAAGGTCAAATTCAATTTTATAATTAGATCCTAAAAATTTATAAAAATACGCAAAAATATTTTATTACATATTTAAAAAGTTTCCAACAAAATCCTTATATGTTGAGAATATGTTGAGACTTTTTTTTAGCACTTCTATGGTTCTTTTGGGTATAAGAACTGTCCTCAAATTGTTGTTCATTTTTTTACATAAGTTTTATTATTTGTTCATGGACAAAAAAAAACATAAAAAACTTTTAATCCAATTTAAAAAAAAAAATATATATGTTGCCTAATTTGTATTATGCTGATATTTCAGTTAAATATTCTTTTAAAGAAATAAATCCCTTATTTCATATGTACAAAATGAAAATCACATTATAAGACTTGTATCTTACAAAGAATACATTTTTTTAAATAGATTTTTAAAGGAAAAAACGTGATTTGATCAAAGGCAGTTAGTTACAAAGCATTTACATAAGAAAAAATATATATTATGCGAATGTTTAATACCATAAATATCATTACTTCAGGTCATATCATCTAATAATGTCTGTAATGAAGTTCTCATTTAATAATTTGAAAATAAATTAGAATTGAAACAAACACTCCATACAAATAACAGGGACAAATAGTTGAAATATGTTCTACTATAAATACTGGAAAATTTCCAATATCTCTCATAATTTTGTGGCAACTGGTTGTTTGTAGTTTAAAAATAAAGGAAGACGCCATTACAAAATTTGAAACCTAGCAAAAATTAAATAATAGTACTATAAATACCGAAAAGATATTAGATTTGTACTAAAAGACCACATACAACGAAGCACGAACACCCATATTGTATATTGTATTTAACAGAAACAATTTTTAGATGTAGCAGCTTGGCAATAAAAAAATGAAGCTATCCTCAAAAAACTTCTTCTCATCTTTCTCTTAATTGCATTTGGATTTAAACTTTTTCAAAAAACTTCACTAAAAAAATCTGCCTATTTAAACAGTTCGAAATATCTATCATTCGATGTCCACTAATGTAGCAAGGCATTTGGGTAACGATCATTAGACACTCAATGATCATTCAAAATCTAAATCTATCTTTGGTATTAAAAGATTTTCATGAATTTTGTCTAAACGATTTTTATGTACGAAAGTATGAAATTAATATATTAAACGATATTTATTTCTGTAATAAAAAAAAACGATAACCCAAAAGTATTAATCAGAAACAAATGTAATCTTATATTGAAAGATTTTTATAAGACTTCTAATAATTAATTAGCTTTTGGTATAATTGTGGTGCCATCAATATAATTCGCAGTTTATTGTTTCATTTTAATAAATACTAAAAATAATTAATTTTTTTCTTAACGACAAATAATATAACAGCAGCGAGTTCCTTTCCAAGAAACACTTAATGAAATTTGTACTTTAATATAACTGAAGAATTTTGGTGATTGCTTATCTCCAAACTGGTAAAAAAAATTAACTCAGAATATTAGTGAAGCCTTTTGGATCAATTGGATGCAAAAACCGGTGAGGAAAGACCCAGTCTACTGAAAAAAAAATCCTTTTTCAGCAACGCGTGTTCACACAAGTGTTTTGACGATAGCAAAATTCAACGAACATCCAGATTTGACTCCCTCTCTGACTATTTCCCAACCTGAAAAAATTTCTGGCTTGAAAGCGTTTTACATCAAATGACGACAGCCGTGGATGGATTTTTTTCAGACGTTACGGACTCACACTTTAATGATGGTATTGAATTTTTGGAAAAACGTTGGAATAAATACATTGAAGTTTGAGGAACTTATATTGAAGGATAAAACATATTTCACGGTAATTGTTCTGCCAACAAATTTTCAAACTGCCCTTGTAAACTACAGTATAACGCTAATTCATTAAAAGTTCAAATTAGGATTAAGTTTCGGTCTGAGAATCATAGAACTGCAGATTGAGTCGGAATTAGATTAACCACATTACTCCATTGGACTTATTTCAAGACATTAGGTCGGTTTTATTTGCCACTTGCTCTGGGGTAGAGCATTGAAAACAAAAACAACAATAGAGCAAACCCTACACTACTTTCAGAGCAGGTGTAAACTATTACCCCCGAATTAGTTCAGTTTTCTACCATAAAAAGTGTATTAGCTAAACGTTTCACATTTCATTACAATATGGTTGCTAAGCAACGCTACAAACATTTGAATTAAAACTTTCTCCTACTCCTGCTCGTTTTATTTGCCACTTACCCTGCTCCGGAGTAGAGTATAGCAAATAAAACAGACCTATAGTTTCAGTCGGACTGAAAAAAAGTCTAATGGAGACTCTAAAATTTGGACTCTTTTGTCAGTCCGACTGAAACTATGTCTTGAAATAAGTCCAATGGAATCGTGGGGTAAGGGAGTAGTTAAAGTACGATAAAATTATCGTGTTGAGTTATAATAATGCCCACATAGTAATGCACCTACTACACCTCGATTTACAATAACAAAGATAAATCGTTTAATTTTGTTCAATTGTAAAAAATAAACATAACACAAAAAAATCCAACAATTTAAAACTAAAAACCTAATTAATAGTTTGATCAGATTTTTAATCAGTAAGAAATGTTGTCATGTGCAATCGTTCAAAATTGGTAAAATTAAATGACAAATTAAATCAAATTTCAATTTCTTGTTGATAAAATTGAAAGTAAAAAAAAAATATAAAACGATTGCGCAATAAAAATTTTATCATTTTATGTAAAAATTAAAATAAATAAATAAAATTTAAAGAAGAAAGAAAAATGATATGTGGGTGCGTGTTTTGTTTCAGCAAACGTTTTATTATCAAAATATTTGTCCAAATGGAAATTGATATCGTTGGAATGCAATTTTTTCATTTTCTTTTTTTTTTATTGCGCATATTATTTCGATTTTTATTTAAACATAAATTTAACAATTAGCCAATTCAAGGAAATCAATTAATTAATATACATACTTAAATATTAATTACGTCATTTATTGAATCACATTAGTTTGTTTAAAAATGAAAAGAAAATTCCATCGCAAAGTGAACATTCAAGATGTTTTTTTTTTTTCAAATTCTTAAATTTCTTTTCTAAAACGTTCTCGAGAAAAATTCTTGACCTCTTTTAACTATGATATATATTGGCAAATATTATAAAAGTAAGTATAGGAGAAAAAAATTAGTAATTTTTTTGCAAACAAAAACTTCCTTGACGTACAATTTTTTGTGATGACCAAACTTATTTTTTTACGATTTGAGGGTTCTTTTGAAAAATTTTGATGACATTATGAAAAAGCAAAATCTCTTCCAATATACAATTCTTGTAACTAACAATCATGGGCTACCCAAAGCCCATCATCAATCCATTCTTTTCAAGATTATTCACTTTGTTATAACAATGAAGAAATTCTTATTTTCACAAGCATTTTATTAAACATAGAATATATAGTACTGTGGTAAATCATGGTGTATCATTGTATCCTTTGTCTAATTTATTTATTTTTATTTTTCTTATTGAAAATTATACAATTGTACAACAATATACCACGATTTAATAGAAGACTAATAGTATGAAAATGATTCCTGACAGAATATATGTATATAGCCACTACGAATTATTAAGAAGTTGAATGAAGTTCGAGTTGTACGTTCCGTAAAAACGTTGTACTATACTCTGTTAAGTAGGACTCACATTGATCAGTTTTTTTCCATCAGGTTTTGAGCAACTGATAGAAACTGAACAGTGTGAATGTAAAAACTGATGGTTTGTCAGTCAAACTTAATAATTATTCAAAATTTTCGTAAGCAATCAGCTTTCTATCAAACACGACTTAACAGTCATAACTGATCAGATCATAACTTATGGCATATAATGTCCGATATTGTGGAGACATAGGAGTGGCTGAAGACATCAAGCACATTTTATGCGAATGCTCAGCTCTCTCTCGAGCTCGTAACAATTTTTTGGGCAACCATTTCTTCGGGAATTTAGGGATGCTTCAAGCGACGAATACGAGCAGGCTAATGAATTTTATAGGAAAATTAAATACTTTGAAGAGGAATAGGTTTCCCAATAGGGTAGCTCTTGATCTCGTAAGGATCACAATGGGCCCATAAGGTGGCTGGTGTTGTACGCAGTACCCCTACCTACCTAAATAACAACAAATTATTTATTTATACATTTTTCTTTTATTTTCCCAGTTTCGAATTAAACCACTGAGGATATAAAACCCTTTAGCCAACGTTTCTCCCAGTTTTCAAAGTAACGAAATTACCTTGTGTCATGGCCTTTAGCTCTTTCAGAAAATGTTTGTTTCATCAATTTTACGGACTGAATTGTCTTTCATGAAAATCAGTCAAAATATCACGTTACAAGCTTCAATTAATAAACAGAACTTTCGTCGTAGCTTCAAATACATGAATTATTTTTATCATAATTTCCATAATTTTAACTGCTGAATGTAAATGACAGTTAAAAATTAAATAATATAACAAATTCTCGATATAATCAACTTTTTTCTAAAGTAACCTTTGATATAAGCGATTTTTTACCAAAATGTATGCATTCTAAGCCTTCTCATAAATTCCAACAAAAATTTAGTTTCATTTTTTGTGATAGAAGATTATTTTTTATAATCCAATATCACGCATACGGAAAAAACAATGCGGCTTAACTCGATAAGGTGAAAATAGAAGTTAGTTAAATAATGACAATATGGTAAATACTAGTTGAATTCCTCAGCGTTGGTCGAAATCCCTGGATTCTACATGCCCTTTGATGATTAAAACTTTTAGATTAAATAGGAAAACAGAATTAATTATATGAGCCGTTTATTTTGAAAGTCGCCTAACTCCACTTTTTTGATTTCGAGTTATGAGCACTTTAAAATGATTCCAATACAAATTGTACTACACAGTTCAAATATAATTAACAGTCATAACTGATCAGATCATAACTTATGGCATTAACAAAGATCCCCCCACTTACATAGCCCTTATTAGTATCATGCCAGTATGGCAATAATAATTTTAGTCATAATATTATGATCACAAATTTTTGTGACTACTAATAAGACATAAATTTATGTCTACTAGGATTTTAATTTATAACTCATGCTAAACACTTTTCGCGATCTGCCATAATAATATACTACTTATACCAATAACTTTTTTTTTTCTTTTGTACTTATAATTTTAATGTATCAAATGTCTGATTGTCTGTCGTTTTGTCTGTCTAAATTTTAATCAAATCATGACCATATTTTAGAGCATTTTTACATGAACAAATTAATAATTTTGTTAGTCATTATACAAATATGTCAAGGATTTGAAACTCCTTGAGAAGCTAATTTTTCGGTTTTATAAATTTAAAAATTAATCTATACAAAAAAAAAAGTCTTTAGAAAATATAATTTTCTTGAACTAATTAATTTCGGGTCTTGTCTTATCAATTAAATAAATTTTGAAAAAGTTGTTTATAAAAATGAAAACCTTGCACATTTCCTATTTTAATTTTGGATGTTTATTTTTGGAACGATTTCATAGTAGAAGCCACTGATAAAGTAAAGCTAGTTTTTTTTTAATTTTTTTTTTTCTTTTTCTTAATTAAACATTTGATAAAGAAAAAGAAAACAACATTTTTATTTTATATTTGAAACTAATTAAGATCACGATAATAAAAAAAAAATCATGTTTTTTTTTTCTTAAATTAAAAATAAACAAAACTAAGACGCAATTGTTTAATTGAGAATAAAAAAAAGTTTGTAAACAAAATTTAGAAAAACAATATTTTGAAAAAAAAAAAAAAATTCTTAAAAATATTATTTTTAGCTTAATTTTGAAAAAAAAAAAAAAAATTCTTATCACAATATTGTTATTTACTAATTTTAAAGTAAATAATTAAAAGAAAATCGCTTAAATATTAAAAAAAAAAATTTTTCATGGCATATCAATTTTTTAAGATCTTAAAAACTTTTAATACTTTTATTTTGTAAAATAATTATCGATTTTTTGTTATAAATTATTAAAAAAAAAAAAATTACTTTATAGGTAATTTATTATAACGAACGTTTTATTATAGCCTATTTAGTAAACTTTGGTGATTATTAAATTAGATTTAATATATTTATTACTAAATTTTTTTTTTTTTTTTTAATAAGATTTTTATTGGTCAATAATTTCTCCTTTTAACTTGTAGGAATTTTATCAAATAAAATTTATTATACAATTTTTAATCGACGACTAATTAAAACATCATTCATTAAAATCGAAAATCTCATAAAAGATGTTTCTTTTTTTTAGGAAAAAAACTTCTTCTTTTTAAACAAAAAAATAGATATTTAAAACTTTTATAATTTTTATAAAAAAAAAATTAAGAAGCTTTTACTTTCTTATATTAAATATTTTTTAGAATAAAATTGTTCATACTTTACTATATAAAAGAAAAATTTAAGGAAACTAATTCGAATTAATATTGTTTTAATTAAACAACTTAATTGAATAAATTTCACATTCGATTATAGATTATAAATAATTCAAAAAGATTTTCTGTTGCGAATTATTAAAGAAATTATCATATTATTGATTTTAATATGACATAAGGGAAAAACTAAATCTAAAGAAAACTTTCCATATATAAAAGATTTGTTTGTCGTTTTTCATAAGAAAGAGTTATAAAAAAAGAAAAGAAAATGAAAGCATTTTCTTTGTGCTTGATATAAGAACAAATTATGATAATAATATAAAAAAGGGTTAAAGAATTATTATTACACAAGCATAAAAGAAGGGAAAAATCCCGACAAATCAATATAAAAAGGAACATGATTTTGTTGACCCTAACCTAAAGAAAATCATATCGCGCAATGGAAAATTACCAAAAATTTTAATATAGACTAAAGGATATCTATATATGTATATATATGTACACACATATATGTATATAAATCAGTTGTATAATAGTATATCGATTTATATATTCTTAAGAAAATGGGAAGAAAACATGCAAAAGCTCACGTACTTTAGAAATTAAGCTTCGAATATAATATCATTGTTAAATTGATAACAAGATAAACGACATGATAAACAATTATCCATATTTTTATTATAAAATTTATTAAAAAATACACGAATTGACATTTTTCGTTTTTTTTTTTTTTTTTTAAATCACCACAAAAATAAATCGCGCACTTAATTCTTTAATTAATTAAATATAGCGCATATGGCTAAAATTAACCGCGACTGCTAAAAAAAATTATTAATTAAATAATTTTCTATTTTCAAGGTAATATTTTTTTTATTTCCTTTTTTTTTCCCGAGAAATATTACAAAATGTAATCCACTTCGAAGGACAGATCCTAGAAGACTAAACAATAAAATCTCATTTAAAAGCTTTCGAAAATGATACACACTTGTAAATTGATAACGTAATCCTTATTTTTCGAAATTCGAAAATATGTATAATAAGATGGGAAAAAAAATTTTTCTCCAGGATTTTCTTGAAACTTTCTTCTTTTTTTTTGATACGAATTTAGTACTCTATCTCTCTCTCTCTCTCTTTATCTTTATTATTTATTTTCGAATAGAATCCCTTTTTTTATTTCGAATTACGAAATTCATTTCAATGGCGGGCGGTTTTATAATTTTTTTGTAGGAGAAGAAAATTTATATGAAGAAGGAAGTCTTCTCTTTTTAAAGAAATTGCGTAAATAAACGTGACTAAAGTCGCAATTTATTTTTCTCGTGTCCTTGTTTATTACGCAAAAAAAGAAATGTTTATTATTATCATTTGTTGTTTTCATTATTTTTGTGGTCCGTATTCTTTCTATGTGTGACATAATTTTCAACTTCATATCCTAAATTATCCTAAAAAAAAAAAAAAAAAATAAAAATGTTGCATGAAATCCTTTTGATCCTATTACGAGTTATTTATAAAAGCGTATAAAACTACGACATTCTTTCTATTCTATTACGTCGAAACTTGGTAAACTATAAACAAAGGAATAAAAAAAAAAAAGCGGAGAGAAATATCCTTCCTACGAGGAGATTGTCTGAAGTAACAATTCAAGTCCATTGAAATATAAGAATTTATTTAAGACGTAAAAGTTTTACGATTTCTTGGGTTTTTATATTAGAATGGGTGTGTCGTGTCATCGCCTTTTAATATCCCATCCAAAAAAAAATTTAACTATATATATTTATATATATTTTTGGAAATTTAAATAAAATCAATGATTTTCAAATAATTTCGATTTTTCTGAAATCAGAAATGTAACAAAGGCAAAATTTATGAAAACAATTTCGTTTTATCAAAAACATATTTATTAAATTAAATCATAATTTGTTCATATATGAAATCAGAAAAGAGTTACATTTGTGATATACATTCAAAAAATATTGGAACTTGTTAAATAACAATAAAAAACTGGAATAGGAATCATCTACGAACAATCATTGGAATACTAACGGGAATTTAGGGATGCTTCAAGCCACGGATACGAGCAGGCTAAAGAAATTTTGTAGGAAAATTAAATGCTTTGAAGAGGAATAGGTTTCCCAATAGGGTAGCTCTTGATCTCGTAAGGATCACAATGGGCCCATAAGGTGCCTGGTGTTGTACGCAGTACCCCTACCTACCTAAATAACAACAAATTATGTATTTATACATTTTTCTTTTATTTTCCCAGTTTCGAATTAAACCACTGAGGATATTAAACCCTTTACCCAACGTTTCTCCTAGTTTTCATAGCAACGAAATTAACTTGTGTCACGGCCTTTAGCTCTTTCAGAGAATTTTTGTTTTATCAATTTTACGGATTGAACTATATTTCTTGAAAATCAGTCAAAAAATCACGTTACAAACATCAATTAATAAGCAGAACTTTCGTCGTAGCTTAAAATGCATACATTAATTATTTTTATCATAATGTCCATAATTTTAATTGCTGAATGTAAACGACAGTTAAAAATTAAATTATATAACAAATGCTCGCTATAAGCAACTTTTTTTTAAGGTAACCTTTGATATACGCGATTTTTTACCAAAATGTATGCCTTCTCATAAATTCCAACAAAAATTTAGTTCTATTTTATGTTATAGAAGAAAAAATTATACGGCTTAACTCGATAAGGTGAAAATAGAAGTTAGTTAAAATAATGACAATATGGTAAATACTAGTTGAATTCCTCGGCGTTGGTCGAAATCCCTTGGATTCTACATGTCCCTTGATGATTAAAGCTTTTAGATTAAATATGAAAACAGAATTCATTATGTTATGAATGATTTTAATTAATTTATTAAGTATACAAAATATTTTAAAATTTTAAATGATTTATCGGGTAAACATTTTTTGTTTAGTTTTGTTTTGTTTTCTTTATCTATCTATCTAGCCAGGGCCGAATTTCCCACTAGGCAACTTAGGCTGCAGCTCAGTGGCCGGCACCACAGAAAAAAAACTTTAAACATTTTAATTTTGAATAGATTAAAGTTACATTCAGTACAAAATGACCGCAAACAACAATTTTTTATCAATATTAAAATAATAGAACAAAAAAAAATTTTCATTTAATGAATTATGGAAAGGACATTTTCAAGTATTTATCGATATTTTTGTAGTTTTAATCAAATAATATCAACCATAATCGAAATCGTACGATGTGAACCGATAAGCGCAAACAAACAGAATTTTAGTTCTATAGATATAGAAGAAGCAGATAGAAGATTAAAAAAAAATAAATGATTAAGGAAGAATCCCAAAGACAAGCTTTCACCTGGCTATAAAGTCTATATGGCCTCAAATCCTTATTTTTCAACAGAAAGAAACTAAATAATTAAAAAAGTTCGTAATAAAATTTTCCAAATATCCAGATTATTTAAATTAAGTTTTGAATTAAAATTCGATTATAAAGATTTAATGACTTCCTATAAATATAATTATTAAAAAATGACGCAATATATATTTGTAGAATTTTGGTTTCCAATATAGGACAAGGTTACATCAACAAATGCAGATAATAATAATTTTTGATAATAAAATACTGTCCCAGTTTTCTTAAATATTTTCAACCCATAACCTCATATTTTGTGTCCATAAAAGAAATATTAAAATTTTCATTATCATATCATTACCATCAAATATATCCTCGTCGAAATTCGCGTCAGCCTATTTCATTCCATTCGAATAAATGTCGTCCTCATGAGTATAAAAGAGTAAAATTTTTAAGGTTCCATTTTATATATTCACAAGGTGCCAAAATTATATTAAAAAAAAATATCATCAACTTGAATTGAATAATAAAAAAATTCCTTCATTTTTATTATTATTATTTTCATTTGTAGCCTGGAATTTTCTTCTGTACCGCGCTTCTACGATCTAAATATTTTCATTACACAGAAACTTTCATAATAAAGAGGTTTCACTGTATATCAAAAGAAAATCTTAAATTTTTGATTTTTTTTTTTCTTCAAATCAATAAAGTTTTCCAAGAAAATACTAAATTTGAAATATTAAAATTTTATGACGTTATTTTTTGTGTCCTTCTAAGGAAAACTACAGAAACAAAACACACCTAAAATTTATTAATAAAATATAAGTTATTTCATTTATAAATATTCTAATAAATTCATATTAAATAAATCGATTTTAAAATAACCAACATATAGTAACTAAAAATCGGCCTATATCCGATTTTTGGATGCCCTATAGCAAAAATGGGACAGAACGTTTGGATTTTTGCTTTATAACATCGCTTCCCCTCGGCCGATTTTGGTGAATTCCAATATCAAATCGAGTTAAGGAATAACAAACTTACACTCTCAATTTCATCAAAATCCGATAACAAGGTTTTGAGTTATCTTGTACTATCTGGGGTAGTAAAAATTTTGTCTCTAGCAAAAAAAAAATACTCCAACGATGAAAGTTTTCTCCCAAATATAAATGTTACATAAAAACCATCTGTTTTTTCTTAGGATTATGTAAGCTACAATAAAGGATATAATTTATTTTACACAATCTTAAAGTGTTATGAATTTTACATGGTCGATGTAAAACACACAAAAATAAATCTGTATCCCTAAATACAATACATACAAGATAATTTTTGGAATCCGAAAAAAGAACAATCTAGAAGGAACAGATAATAGACTTTCGATTATTTATATCATTTTATATAACATGTTATGTTATCCCGGAATAAAAAAGCTTTAATACTGAAGGTTAAATACCTTCGAACTCGAACTCCATAAAATCTATCCAAGGATATACGCATTCATTCCAGTACCATTTTGGTGTATCCATGGACATGGTTATGCATGAAACTATTGAGCTTTCTTCGTATATATGTATATAAAAAAAATAAAATATTATTTATGCACATAAAAATAATAGTTTTGAAGGCGTTTTTATTATAATGGATAAAATTTATAACAACTGACACATCACCCAGAAACCTTTGCGAAGAATATCCTTTAAAATTATTATCCCAAGAATAAAAGGATATGGAATAAAAAGCATACATATTTCACCCATACTATTATTTTTCCCGGTTTTTGTTGTAATTTCAATTTTCAAATAGTTTGCAATCAATAGAAAAGCGCATGCTTTGCTTTTTCCCATTCAAAACTGTTGTTGGTTTTTGTATATTTGAGATTCTGGAAATTCTTGAATGAAAAGGAAACAAATGAGGACAACTCACTAATACATTTTCATTTCTTTTAAGTGGAAAATCCAACAAAATGATATCAACTAAATGCGTTTTATTTTCATGATTTTCATCCTTTTCTTTTTTGTGTCGAAAGAAATAAAAATAGTTTCTGCATTTGCGTTTCTTTTTTTTTAAGTAGATAAAGAGAAGAAAGTACTTTCTACTAATATATGAAAATGGGTATAAAAATAGTTATGTAATGAATGCATTTGAGTTTGCATATTCAACCTTCTTAAATACTTTTCAATTGTTCTAAAAATAAAACATTTTTGCATTTTAAAAAGAACTATTCGATACTTCTTTTAAATATAAATGAAAAACTAGTCTTATACTAGAGGCACACATAGGGTATTCATACCATAGTTTAAGGATACCATGTCGTATACCATATGTGTGTCGTCGAATACTAGCTGAATACCATTTCAACTACGTAGCATAAATCTGGTATTTAAATTTGAAAAAGTACTTGGTATTCCCTTTTTTACTTAATTTTTTCGGCCACTGTAATCTATTCTTTAGTGATTGTTGCGCCTTTTTCTTGAAGCGGAAAATAGCGAATGGAATTTTGTATGTAGGCTGAGCAATTGTCACATGTTTACACTTTTTTTTTTGAAAATTTTATTTAAAAAAAATGGAAAAAGTAAAGAAAAAACGCAAAATTTTATCGGTGGATGAAACCTCAAAATTTATAGATGTTTGTAGGAATCATATAGAGGATTTAAGAGGAGCGAAAAGAAATTCCCATATTCTCGCTGAAATGGCAGAATTTCAAATGTCAGACAGATACTATGTTTGATGTCTGCCAACCCCTTTTTATACCATGGTACAAGGCTATACTATAGTATCGATACTAAGGTATGAATACCCTATGTCTGCCTCTACTATTAAATAGCCAAATAAAAACTATAGTGACCTCAATAAATATTTCTACATACAAATTAGTTGGTAACGATCTGTTGAATAGAGTTCATGAACCCAAAACTTCACATGCAATGGCACATTACAAAATGAAAGGTATGCAAGAATTTTTATTACTATATATATATATATTATTTTTTTTAAGCTTTTTTAAACGATTTATGAGTACAAGTGAAAAAAAAAATGTTGCAGTAAAACATTTTCCGAAACAAATTATGAACTAGAATTTCATAAGTTTTTTCAATAAAACGTGAAAAATTTTATTAGAATTTATTTTAGAGATACGAAAATCACATTAGTGTTTCACAATAATTATACCATATGGTAGAATAAGGTACTAGATGTGTAGAAAATCAAAAATTTGTTCGATTTCTAAGAGTCCGTCTATACATAGTCTACCGTTTTTATGTTACGGTATTTCAAGAAAATCGAGAAAAAAGCACGTCCAGATAGTCTCGTCGCTATTTTTTGATTTGGTTTTTGAATTTTATTAGAAAAGTAAATGTAAATGTAAAATTTATTACATACGATCGTTATATACAATATATATATATATATATACAATCTAAGGATAGTGCAGAAATACATAATATTATACATGGAAATTGATATTATATTGCCATATGTAAAAATGAATATCAAAGAATCAACGATTTTAAGTTTCTATATTACTTGTTCCATAAATCACTCTATTTTAAATTTACTTCTACAATTATGTCATTATTGACTTTATAAATTATCACATTAGTTATGAAATAACTTAATTAATAATCTATAGTAAATAATAGAAAAGTTAATAATTGTGAAGGTTCAGAACTGATTCTTATCAGATACTAACAACGATGTCTGAACTACTACGATCACTCAAGCAGTATACAGCAAAGACTCTCTATAACGCGAAAGATATGTTCCGCGTTATAGCACAATGTTAGAAACGAATAAATATTGCTTTTTTTTAATCTAATAGAAAGTAATATGCATTTTATTTAATTCTTAAACCAAAACGAACGTAAATTCTTTCACAGATGAGTTTATTCCAGCAATATTTTAATCGCGTTATAAAAAGGCAATTACTTAATTAGCGTTATAGGAGTACCCCGTACCCCAGGTCTTGCAGTATTTAAAATATTCATTAAACTTTCTATAAATTGAATATTATTCCAATTAGAATACAATTCTATTTTTATTTTTCTAAACAATCACAGCTAATTAATTAAATAAAAGACTATAATTTTTACAAATGATACAAAATGTATGTATTAAAATTCAAAAAAAAAAAAACAAGTACTGTATAATTTCAATCAAATTAAGCTTATTATAATCCAATCGACATAATCGATGTAGAAGAATTAATGAAGTTATATTTTGTTCTTGGAATGTTGAAATGTCATATTGACCAAAAAATACAAAAATATATATTTAAAGTACATGAATTTGAGGATACGCTGCGTATCCTCAAATTACCATGTATTTTATAAAGCTTGTCCAAAACAAATTATTGGTTATCAAATTTGAAGGTATTAGAAAAAATATATAGAACATAATTACATACAAATCAGTGATTGTCCCTTCTAGGAATAGAATTTTCAAAACATCTTTTTTTGTTGGGCAACAATTTTTCAAGTAAAATGTTATCCAATTTTTACTTTAAGTGAACGTACATCTCTCAAAGAAGTATATACGACTTAAATTTGTGCCTAGAATTTGATATAGATAAAAGCACTGTTGCTATCGAATGTTCTACAGATAATTCGCATTAGAACAGATTCACTGAATATAGGACATTTCCTTTTGAACCACAAAAAAAGGACTATATGTACATAACACCACATTTATTATTTTCAATATAAAAAGTAATTTCAAATTCAGGTCGTTGAAATCTCCGATGTGTTTACCTGATTGTTTATAATATATTTTCTTATACAGAATTCAGAATAAATAAATATTCTTCAAGCATATACAAGTACTTCTCTACATATTATTTTTGCAAAGAAACAACCTTCAAGACCTTCAAAAAGAAACTTAGAAAACATTTCTTTTTTTGCAATCGAATTATTGATTCGTTTCCAATATTTAAAAATCTATTTTTGTTTTTACATCTGCTACATGTTAAATTACAGACCAGAAATTTTGGTACCGAAAAAACGGAAAGAATAAATCAACAGTTTCTTTTTAGAGCGCCCTATGGTAGATACTACCAGAGGGTATATTAGTTTTGTCAGACTTGTAACGCATAGAAATAATCTTCGTAGAAGGATGCGTTTCAAGGCTATACCATGTATAGAGAATCAAAAGTTATATCGATTTACGCATAGCCGTCCGTCCGTTCGTCCATGTACATCTTGTTATATTAACTTAAAAAGGCGATGAAATTTACAATTTGAGTTGTTTATTCCTTAACTCGACTTGCATTTCAACAAAATCGGCCGAAGGGGAGTGAAGTTATAAACCTAAAACCAGGATAACCAGAAAGTTTCGTCGCTTTTGTTAATGGTTTTTCGGATTTCATTGTATGGATGATATTGTGCTAAATTTCAACAAAATTGGTAAAAGATAATGGGGAAAGAAATAGTCGTAGGAGAAAAGAAGCCTCTTCCTAAAAATTTTTAGATGTAATTTAGAAACTAATATACCGATTTGAATAAAATTTTCAAAATATATTTTTCCTATTATGGCCTAGGCTACCTGTGAACTAGAGAAAATTTGAAAAACAAGAAACTAAGCTATGTAGAAAAATCCTTGATATATTTTTAATTTTGGCTGTCTTTCTGTCCTATTTCTGCCATAGGGCATCAAAAAATCTGCTAAATCCCGATTTTCAGTGAATATCTTAAAATTTAATATAAACTAATTTTTCTTTGCAAAAATAATTACATCCATGTTTACTTTAAAAAATAAGGGAAAATTAAATAGAATATGAAATCTCTAACAATATTCATTCAAATGAAATTTTTGTTATATTTAGCATTTCAAATTATTGTGGGCAAACATGTTAATTTAAATTTAAATAAATATTTATTTATTTAATTTAGACTCTTTAACCTGATTGTCGAACTTCTCCGGTCAGGATATGCGGAATTGGTTGTAAAATTAAATAATTTTAACAAATTTATAATATGCCAATTATTTGTGTCTTGAAGTTCAAAATGTTTATAGTTTAAAAACAATTGATTTGAAACAGATTTTTTCCGCTACTTTTAATAGAAAAATTATAATTTTGAATATTAAAATTTGGCTAACTGATGAGTATATTAAGTTGTTGTATATGAAAATGTTAGAAAACTATAGTAGTATAAATCAGTTGGTGAAAAATTCAGTGAATATAGTTAGTGGCAAATTTCGTATTTCAACTGAATTGGAAATTCCAAATTCAAAATTTTCATTTGATTTAATTTTAACATGTAGGCAAAGAAAAATAATTAGTTGTGAAGAACCAAGATCTCTGGATCAAGAGTTTCATTATAGTTTCTGGAAACTAAAAGTAAAGTAAAACTATCTAAAATTATTTCGCCACGCTGAACTGATGGTCCTTTCTATAAATTCTAAATATTTTTCAAACAATACAACACCTTTCACTTTAAATGACAATTATTTGTATTAAGTATTATTAAACCAAAACGCGTAGAAACATATTAAATTCGTTAAAAAATTATATTTCCGTATATGAAATTTTTTGTCGACTACATTAATTATTCTTCAGTAAAGTATGTATAAGAAAGTAACAGGTTTGATTGCACTAAAAAAAAAACATATACAAATGAACAAACGAGACCTCTTTTTTTTGGGGAAATAAAATGATAATAAAATCGATTACCCAAGTAAATTGTATTTTATATTACTTAATAACGATAAAATAAAATAATGAAATAAATGATAAAGTTTAAATTACAGTCGTTTATCAAAATTTTATTATGCATACGAAATACAATCACATATATTTTACTCTTATCAGAAATATTGAGTTCTACAGGAGGAAAAGTTCCGGTAGTATAATAATTTTTAGCAATGTCCTTAAATATAGATATTTATACGTTTCATTAGATTTATGTGAATTTTCTAAACGTTGTATAGAGAAAGTATTGTTTTTTAGTTTATAAATAATTACAATTATGATTGATTCCATTTCAGACATAAATTTATTAATTTTACTCATCAATTTTTGATAAGACATTGTTGTTTGTTTATTTGTCGCGTAGGGTAATTAAAAATAGAAATTTATTAAGCTACTAATTAAAAATAGAAGCATGAAATGTGTTTACAAAAAAGAAGAAAAATTAATTGAAATATCTAAAAATAAATGTTTTGTGGTAACACAAAAAAAAAAGCTACGGAATTAAATGTTATCAAATATAAAGAAAATTATTTTATTACAATATTTTTATATTGAGATTAAAAAACAATTTTATTAGATTAAACAGAGTACAGTTCATACTCAAAAAATTAATTACAGCAAAAATATTTTAAAAGTATTGATAAAGCTGTATATTAGAATCAAATTTAGACTGCCTAGAAGGAAACTACATCCAAAAGCATACAATAAAGAGAGTTTCCAACTTGAATTCTGATTTGGGCACGTCTTCAAGTGCCATGTTATTAATAGTATTTTTAAAAAAAGACTGTGTGATATAAAAATGCATGGCTTTTTTACAAATACTATTGAAAAGAAGGCGCGTTTTGCAGCGCTGCAATCATAGTAAAAATGTCAACACAAAAAATTTCATGTAATAACATACAAATGAGCATTTTCAAGACAGAAAACAGTAATGGAGTTCTGTAAGGAGACACAAGGAAATATGTCACTTGAAGTGATAAATTTAAGGTGACAACTAAGTATGCTCTGACAGTAGGGTGACCATTTATTTCCGCGATGAATTCAGTACAAAAAATTTTGTAACTTTTCATGTAGACTGTAAAGGCTTAAACCTTTATAGACATTAATGAAATAAAAAAACCTTGAGAAATTAGTAAGAAAAACATTTTATTTATTTAAAAAAATCACATTTTCTTTAGAAATCTTTCGAATCGAACAACTGTTGGGAAAATTTTAATATTTTTATGGTTTGAAGTACACGTCATAATAGTTATAAACTTTGCTGTTTCTATATCCGATTTTAAAATATTAATTGCATGTTTTGATAAAACATTCTTTATGAAAGCTAAAACTTTGGTTCGAAACATTTCTGGATTATATTTGTCAAACAATCATTACATTCAGTACTTGGAATAACAAATCAGTACAATTTCAGTACAACTTTTTTATTCAGTACAGAAGCTGAAAAATCAGTACTGTACTGACGAAATCAGTACGGATGGTCAGCCTATATCACAGAGAAAGGAAACAGAGTGTCTAACTTGTATTCTCATTTGGCACAGATTTTTAGTCTGCAATAAAAATATTTGGTTATTAATGTTTCCAAAAAGAGACTATCATGCTTATTCTGGCATTGTGACAGTTTTACGGTCAGAAATATTTATGACAATAATATTCTGACTGAAATTATGACTGCTACGAAAATTCGTATTCTGGCGAACAGGTCATAATATGTCCAAAATATGAATTTATAACACTTTAAAACTGGTATAATTTGAGCGAGCTTTCGCAGTTATTTGAGAAATAGTCTCGAAAATGTTTGTATGGGTTTGAAATTTTTCTATCGGTGTAAAATTATTTGTGTGTTGAAAAGAATGGTGGAAATTATTCCATATTTATCAATTGAATCACTCAGAGAACCCATATAAAATTCCGTTGTGATGTAAAATATTGTCGGTCAGAACTTATGATATTTTTTTATGACAGTTGTTAGTTATGAGCGCGCCAGAATACCAAATAGTATTAAAAAAAAAAGTTATGACAATGACGTCATTTTATGCCAGTCAGAACTTGTTATGACTGCGTTCAGAATAAGGGGGTATGTGTGATATAAAAATACAGTCTTTTTACAGAAACTAATGACCAAATATATTTCTTTGCAGAGCTGCAATGATACCAAAAATGTATTTACAAAGAATTCTCCGTTTCTTTTCTCTGTGGTAATAGTCTTTCTTTGAAGTTGTCACTTTTGAAAATTCAAATTCAAATTCAATCTTAGACTGATTTGACTATAATTCAAAATAATGATTTTTCAAAAATTTATTTGAACAGCTTTTATTTTCATTTTTTGGAGCATATTTTGGAAACAGACATTTTATCCTTAAATCATGCATCTTTGTGACAATATAGTTATTTTTTGCTGGATTGTTTTCTTTGATAAACAATATTTTTAGGAAGCCCTAAAACCTTTTTCAAATATAGGTTTGAAGTAAAATGAATTACCAGGTAATAATATTATTTTCTGCTCTTTCGAAAACCATACTTTTAGTTGAATGACGTAGATCACATTAAATAAAAGTAACTTTCAAGTAATTGACTTTCCAAATATGTACTTAAATGTGTACTATATTGAAATAAACCATCGAATGACTTTATTTCTATCAAACTATTTTTATTAAATTTAGAAAATCAATACCATTTGATTAATACTAAAATATAAAATTTATTAACTTGAAAAACAGGTATTCGTATTTATAAACAAATCCAGTTAAAAGACAACAAAATGCATTCATATTAAATTTCAAATTCTTTAAAATACAATTTTTTTTCTAATATTTTTTTAAAGATTTATATTTATTTGCATATTTTGATCTTAAGTTTCATAAGACGTCTAAACTGGCGAAAAAAAGACACAAATTCAAACTAATACTAAATTAGCAATATTTATTATATAAAAAAATACCTGACCAGCAGGTAAACTTGATATATCTTGATAACGCGGCCGCGATGATATAATGACTAATTGAAGAAAAAAAACTGTATCTTAAAACAAGTTAATTTGAAAGTCGGAAGGAAATTTGTACACAAGATTATTGTATCTTAATTGTTTAATTAAATTACAATTTTTTATGGTAATTCTTGCTTTTATGATATATAATTAAATAAAATAAAATCTATTAATAATATTAAGGAAATTTAAGAGAAAATAAATAATTCATAATCATATAAATAGATATTGATTTTCTAATATCCGGTTTTTCAATAAGAATTTTTTTGTTTTTTGAAATTATAAATGAAAACACACATTTTGGATGAAAGTTCTGAATTTCTTTATTGAAATATATTGTAGAGACTCTAACATTTATGAATGACTAGCGGCCCGTCCCGGCTTCGCACGGGTGGACATTTATTTTTTAAACATTTTGGGATAAACGCAGGACTTTATTTACAGTTTTGTACATTTTTATTTTATGACTTAAGTAATTTAATTTTGTAGAATTTTGTGGAAATTTACGGAGATAGAGAGAAGGGGTAGTCTGGGGTCCCGCCGGCGAGTCCGCTGAAAGTCCGAGCGCCTGGCGCCAGTCTGGAGACTATAGAAGCCCTACAATGAATCAATGGGACCCCAGCCGTCCCTAATGACACTGAATATCGGGTGATTGAAAGCAATAGTCGTAAAATCACAATTAGGGTCTTTGTGCATGAAGTTAGACTACAGAGAATATTAGACGCGACAGACATGAATGTGAGGATTATTGGATACAGATGTATGCGGAATTACATTATTTAAGTTTTAGTAGGGATCCCTAGTAATAAATATAGCCTATGTTACTCAGGGATAATGTAGCATTCTAATGGTGAAAGAATTTTTGAAATCGGTCCAGTAGCTCTTGAGTTTATTCCTTACAAAAATACAAATCTTTCCTTTTTATAATACTTGTATTAGGTTAGAAATGTCCACCACGACGTTTGCAGACATCGATTCTTTTGACAAAAGTTTCGATAACATTTCTACATAATTGTGGCTCTATCTCATGAGTTACACGGTTTAATGAAGCCAGCCACACCAAACCGTGACACGAGATGAATGTAATGATTGTTCAACAATTGCTCTTCAGAAGCCCAAATGCGACAAATTTTGCTTATTAACGTAGCTATTTAAATGAAAATGAGCTTCGTCAGAAAAGATGGTTGCAAAATCGGTTTTCACAGATCGCCCATTTTCATAATGGCTTTGAATTATTTTTATACGAATTTCGAGCGAAATTTAATTCATTCTAATAAAATGTTAGATCTTCTACTGCAATTATGTGAAAAAACTAATTGACATATAAGCAAATACAAACATATTGAATATAAAAAGTTTTTATTGAAAAACCCTATATAAAGAATTAACAGGAAAATTTTTATTAATTAACATGAAAAAGTGGAATTCGTTTACAAAATGAAATATTATATCAAACTAAAAATAACATTCGTCGGAATTGTGTTTAAAAATAAATTCTGCGTAAAAAAAATAAATAATGATATCAAAAATCATTAAATAATCGAAATATAAGCTTAAATAAATAAACGCAAACTAAGGGAAGAACTAATTTTATACGAATTTTGTAAATAAATTCTTTCATAATTATACTTTCACAAGAATATAATAAAAAATAAAAATATTCTCTTGAAGGTTTATTTTAATCCTTAAATATAGAAATGGACAAAAATTATCCTCATCCATTGTTCACCTGAAAAGTCGAAACGAAGTTAGAGCCGGGTGAAAATGGATGTACAATATACTTGTAGGCCGAATTCAAATTGGGTGGAATGTATATAGTACTTGACTGCGTTTTGGTTGATGGATCGACTCCAAATAATGGCGACAATTGAAAAATTGAGTAGTTCAGCTATATCGAAAGATTTTTTTCGTGTTCTCCACTACATTTGAACTAAATTCCGTCTCGAGCTTTAAACTGGATATATTGCCTGTCCTTAGGACTTGTTGACCTTATCAGATTTTCTATTGACTAGGGGAATTATGAGAAGTCATCATTCTTGAAATGCTTGCTTCAAATTGATTAAAGTTACGATCAACGTTAAGTGTTTCACCATCTCATAAGTACACCATACTTGACCACAGCTGATCATTAGGGCATGACGTGATTAATTACTTTTCGAGGTCTGTGAACAAGTGAGTAATTGAGGCCTTAAGGTAATTAATTCCTTCCTATGTAAAAAAAAAACTTTTTAAGCAAAATTGACCAAATTCCAAGAGAAAAGACTTATTATATGAAGAAAAATAAAAAAAAGGAAATAAAAAATATTCTCTTAAAAATACATATGATTCTCTTTATTTAAAAAATGATAGATAGATTACATTATGTTAGCAAAACAGAGAAAGAAACAGATTTATCTTTAATAAACAATTCTAGCACTTATGTAAAAAATAAGAATCACTATTCATACAGGAACTAACACTTAAAATAATAACAGAATTTCTCTTCTAATTATTATTCGTACATGCTCCAATGCTTGAAAACGTGTTGGGAGAATACAATATTTATACAAATATTAAGTTAAAAGAAATTTTTTTGTTTCATTCTTTCTTTAGTCCAAAATCCATAAGACTATTAATGCTCCCGCTTACTACAATTATCTTATGGGAAGCACGCGGTAAAATAGAGTATATTTGATTTATAGGTTACTTCATTCTTTCTAATGAAAAATTTGTAATTTTCTTTCCTTATTTTGTGCGGAATTTTTTGTTTCTATCATTTTCAAACAAAGCATTGGGAAGATCGCGTCTAGTTGTCCCTTTTCAACATTATTCTTCTCTTAAATGAAAGAATTAATTTTTTTCGCCTTAAATAATCAAAATTTGGATTAATTTTGCTTCCGGAATTAATTACTTGTTCAAACCATGCCCTACTGATCATGGCGTTTACGCCTTTTAGACCAAAATCATTATCTTTAAATTATAATTGATCTTTAAAATGTAATTTATAAGTTTACTATCTTGACGATAGATGGGCAGCATTTCCCCGTTTCGATGGGTCAAAATTATACTACACATAGGCTAAGAAAAAACCGCCCGATAAACATTTCATGATTAAATCTTTTTCTTTAAAAATATATTTTTATTATTCTCATTATTTAAATAACAATCAAATTGTTGTGTAAATTATTGTAGAGCACGAAAAATAAATATTTATATTTTATTTTTAGATCCAAATTGATTGAAACCAATTTTTTTTTTTTTTTTTTGGTTTCTTAAATTTTGTTGAAAGAAAATTTCACCCAAAACAACAAAATAATCAATTTATCTGAAATTTGCGTAATATTTTTATTTTTTTTTTTTTTAAATAATTAAATTCGTTCAATGAACTCACAACCTAAAAAATTGATTTAAACTAAAACCAAAAAGAAATCATCAACAAAATGCTTTAAAAATATGTCATTCGAATTAAATAATCAGAATCTTTGGCACAGCGAAAATACAATTCGGTAGCAAAAACTTTTTATGAGACATAATTTTTGTTTTTAAATAATTCAAATTCCAAAACATTTAAATAAAGTTAATTTCGAAAATTACACCTTCAAATTTATTATTATCATAAAATTACAAGTTTTACAAGTTTGTAATCATTTTTATTTTTATTTTTAAATTGTGATAACTTTTCAGATTACAAAATTCAAATAAATAATATAAGGTAACTGAAAATCGGCCTATAGCGGATTTTTTGATACCCTAGGACAGAAAAACAGACAAAACTTATATTATTTGAAGATTATTTTTAGCATAACTTTGTTTCTTCTTTTTCAAATTTGCTTTTATTCGCCGGAAGCCTAGAACAAGGCTGTCTAACCCGCGGCCCAAGGCTAGTATCAATGCGGCCCAAAAATATTTCAAGTTACTGAAGCATATCCATTTTTCTGAGGAATGATTTTTGTGTTGTGTGCGCTCTTGTGCTAAAACTGCCAAGTGACAACAAACAGGAGCAGGAACAGAACAGAAAGCTCTTTCGTTCTGTAGTAAATTCTCTTTCTGTTTGCGTTGCTCGCTCAGCTACACTGTTCTGTTGTTTGTCGACTTAAGTGTTATTAAATGAATTTCATGTTCTGTTTTTATAATGAAAAAATTCATAAACTAATAAATTTTAAATTACTTAAACATGAAAACTGTATATTTTACGTTTTTTTCGCTCGTCAGCTAAAGTCATATACTTGTGGCCCAAAACAACATGTCTTCTTCCACTGTGGCCCAGGGAAACAAAATGGTTGGACACCCTTGGCCTAGACCTTAGTAGGATAAAACAATTCTGGAAATTTTATTCAAATCGATATATTAGTTTTTAAAGTACACCAAAAAAAAAAATTTAACGAACAAGCTTTTTTTCCCCCTACTATTTTCTTGTCCACTATTCTCGAACCGATTTTTATGAAATTTAACATTGTATTGCCTATTTCTGTAGTCAATATATAATAATGTATAATTTAAACAAATTTGCTGTACAAACTTTCAAACTAAATTGGAAAAAACATTTTAAAAAACGAGAAAACTTTCTAGTCAGCCTGATTTTTGTTAATAACTTCGCTCTCCCTCGGCCAATTCTGTTGACATAGAATACCAAATCAAGTTAAGGAATAACGAACTCAAATTGTAAATTTCATCAAAATCTGATAACTCGTTTTTAAGTTATCTCGTACACAAACGGACGAACATGCATAAATCAATATAACTTCTGATTCTCCATACATAGTATAGCCTTGAAACCCATCCTTCTACGAAGATTATTTCTATGCCCTACAAATCTGACAAAACTAATATACCCTCTTGTAGTACCTACCATAGGGCACCTAACAAGTCACTATATCAAAAATATTGTACGTGCCAGAGATCATGTGAAAGAAAAAAAAAATTAACATATTTTTTTTTTTTTTGATAGTGGGTGACGTCAGACAGACACTCCCACTGTGTACTAAAAGAGGCCCACAAAACTTTTGCGTATTAGAAAACTTGTTTTTTTGTTTTGTAAATAAAAAAATTGTTTAAAAATAAATTTATACCAAAAAAATAAAAAATTTATTTGAATGAATTTTAGAGGAATTTTTGGAGGTGTTTTCGTCTTTCTTTTAAATTATTATCGACTTTTGCTTTCTTTTAACAACCAAAAGATTTTCTTCCGCATCATTTCTTAAAAGACTGTTTAAGGCCGACCAAATAATTTAAATACATTTTTTTGAATTAAACAATATAATATAAAAAGAAAAACTTATATAATATTTCCTATGTCCGAAAATATCGCAGACATTTTCAAAAAAAAATCAAGATTTAGGAAAAACAAGTGAAAATTTGTGTAATCAAGCGACCTTGTTTGGAACTTAAAATGATAATCAAATAACCTGATAAAAGTTGATTGATATTTTAAGTTTAGTAAAATATCGAAAATGTTAATAAGAGAAATATGGTAATTTGTATAAACTAGAGTGACAATCGCTGTGAGATTTTGATGAAAATTGTGTTATATTGCAAAGAACAAACAGCAAGTTTGAACAACTAAATGGGAACCAGCTTAATGGTATACTCCTGTGTTCAAAAAGTAAGGTGAATTTTTAATTTAAACTTCCCGCGTTAACCGAATCGGACAAGTTGGTAGGACTGTTAGTAACATCTGTGACAAATTACATGTCAATATCATCATTAGTTTTTAGTTTACGCTTGGTTTTGTGAACAAAGAAAAGTGAATTTGGCGATTTTTACGATGTCGAATTTTGTTGAGCCAAGAAACGTCGCCGCTGAAACGTATCGAATGTTACAAAAGGCCTTCGGTGACGAGACTATGTCACCGAAAAATGTTTACAAGTGGTACAAAGACTTCAAAGAAGGCAGAGAACGTCTTGATGACTTGGAACGCTCTGGACGACCATCGACGTCAATTGATGAGCAACACATCAAGAAAATCAAAGAATTGGTACTCGAAAATCGTCGATTAACAATTCGAGACCTTGCCGACATGCTTACAATATCAATTGGATCAGTGCAAGCAATTTTGAAGGATCATTTGTGCCTCAGAAGTGTCAAATCGCGTTTGATGCCAAAATTTCTCAATTTTTTCGAAAAAGAGCGTGAGTTTTTCGCCAAAAACTCCACTCATGTCGCTCCACAACCACCGTATTCGCCTGATTTAGCACCGTGTGACTTCTGGCTGTTCCCAAAGCCCAAGAGACCACTCCGGGGAAATCGTTTTGAGTCGATTGAAGATATTAAACGTGAATCGCTACGCGCATTGAAGGCTATACCTGAGGACGACTTCAAAGATTGGAAAAAACGTTGGCATAAGTGTATTGTAGCTGGGGGGATTATTTTGAGGGGCACGAAATCGATTTGGAAGAATAAATAAAAATTTTAATTTTACAACAAAATTCACCTTACGTTTTGAACACAGTGGTATATTGTAAAAATTTTGCAAGCGAAGAAAAACCGAAACTATATTGACTTATAAGACTCCATATCTTAATAGGGCCAAATTTCGTAGTTAAAGCACGGTTAATAGCTAATATAGTATGTTCACAAGAAGACATGGAAATAGTCAAGGACCCACATGAATTGAAATTTACTTATGCGAATAATTAACTGAATTTGAAATGTATATCACCAAATTTTCGGCCCGAGGAAGTGTGTATATAAAATTTTTTCACAGTAGTAGTAGTCCGTCGTCGACCGAAATATATTGTAGTTAGGTACTTTGTACACTCTAAAATGTGGAAGCTTTTTTAACACGGAATGCTCGACACGTTTTAAAAAAATAAAAATTAGATTTGTATTTTTTGGAAATTCCTCCAGAAATTGCAAACAGATATAATAAATATATAAATTTTTCCGATTAGTTGATATATGTAGTGAAAATTTAATCAAAAGACGTGAAAGTTTCACAGGTTACAACTTTTACGTATTAATTCCAACAAAAGTTTGTAATTTTACATCTTTTAAGCATAAACGAATATTTTTAGGTGAAAATTACATTGGAATAAATAAATAAACGCTAATTTAAATTTCTTCAATATACTTGTAATGTATAATTTTGCTTTCTTTGCATTGAATCAAAATAAAGTTCTGTGAAGGTAAAAAAAATGCGATCTCCAGTTTTTAATGTACTCGTATTTTCATGTTTAGAGCTCTCCTCAGAAAATATTGGTTCGTCCGTCCGTCTGTGTCAACATTTAATTTACAAGCAAATGGTCAGTTATTATTATTATTATTGTTTTTAGTATTCATCTAAAAAGCGATTCGAGTGATAGAGACTGATTTATGAAATCAGTAACTTAATTGCATCTTAACAATTTCTTTAGCAAGTGTAATGAGCATTTAAATCATTGATTCCTTAGGTAATTTTATTGAAGCAGATTTAATTTGGTAAGAATCGTGAAAAAGGCGCCTTAAAAAAAAGGATCAAAAAGTACAAAATACTCACTAATTTAAATACAGAGTGGCCACTGAAAGATTGAAGAGTTTGAAATAGTCATAAATTGGTCATTTTCAATCTTTTTTTTTGTAGGTTCTAGAGCAACCCTTGGAGATTAAAATGGCTACGTATAATGTCCAGTAACGAGTAAAACTCATTGAATTTTTCTATTGCAGTGAATGAGCAATTATTCAGAGGAAATACCAGCAAAATTATTATGTCAGAGTATCTTTTAGCCAGAGATAACAACAACTTTTTGAATAACTTGAAAGAACGCGGTTATGTAAATAAACCACGAACAATTCAAGAACTTAAAAAGAACATTCGAGCCGAAACCTGACGTTTAGGACCTGAAACCTTGCGTACGGTCATGGAATGGCCTGTATTTGTTTGTGAGAAGGAAAATTGTTCTCATTTGAAGGATGTTATTTTGTAAGAATTATTTTTATTTTATATCATTCAGTCTTTCAGTTGGCACCTTGTAGAAGAAATCATTCTTCCAGTGTTATCCATTGCCAGTGTGTATTTTCTTCATTTCTATTTCGCGAATTGTTTTTTTTTTTAAACAAATTAAAATAATTTATAACGAAAAATTTGTTTGTTTAATACATAAACACATTTAAAGATAAATTGTTAATATTCAAAAGAAATATTTTTTGTGTATATTAATTTAATTGAAATGCGAGAAAATTACAGCGAGTGATTTTACCTCAAAAATGTCTCCGCCGAATCACAGAATAGCAAAAATCGAATAGATTCGAATACTTTGCTGTGCATTGCTACGCATTTCATGCAATCGAACAAGGGGACTGTTCGGCGAATCAGAATTTGATTCGATCAAACGAAAATCGAATAAACGAACGCAACGTCGGATCACAGAATCGGGGTGATTATGAATTTGTTTTATTAGATTTATAATCACCCCGATTCTGTGATTTTTTTTGATTTCTTTTACAGTTACGCTTCTGGGGTTAATTCCATTATATCGGATGAATCTCTTAAATAAATTCTTCTATTGCAAAGATAATTGATTTTATCACGTCCCATTACCAAGTATTGCCCAAGCGGTGAGTCCATTTTTACTTTGAAAATAATTGAATCACCACAAAATACGAGCAACTAAACTGCTTAAAAAAAACAGCTGGATTTTTGACAATCCGTTGTTATCCGGCGCTTATCATGTATTATACGATGCAAATGTGAGATAAACTTCGGATTTAAGAATAGCGATTGTATGGCGAATCGAATCGAACGCGTTTGGTTTTAGCTTGAAACGTTGGATCACAGAATAGGGGTGGATAACTCGAGAAAGTCCTACTCGATTTTATTCAAATTTGGCTCAAAGATAGGCTGTAATAGAGGGAATAAACTGATTCGATAAAGTTGGATGGTTTTCTATAACATACTAATCTTTTTGTACAAGGCAATTTTAAATCTTAAGAAATCATGAAATTATATTGTATTTTCAAGACATCATATTTTAAGATACAGGTGAAAAAGAATGTGCTATTTTTAATATTCTTTATTACCATGAATGAATGAATGGTAAGAAAAACATAAAGATGACTTTAACGAAATGCAGTTTAACCCACTCCAGTCTTTCATACCAAACACCAAGAAAAAATATATTTCTAAACATGTTTTTATGCCTACAGTCAGACATTTTTAATAAACATATCTATTACATAAAATTATTTAATAACTATTATTAATAAAATTTATACTACAATACTGTCAAACAGGTTTGGATTAATTAGGTATTTGCTTTTCTTATTCTTTTTTTAAATTTTATCGTAGCTACTACCAAAGGGTATATTAGTTTTGTCACTGACACAGGGTCTACATTGGCCAATATTTCTGGTATACCAATTGGCTTACCAGAAATAAAATACTACCAGTTTTTTTTACGTGGGCCAATACTGGTATACCAATTCAGTATCTAACATGCCGTTGAACTGAGAACAAAAAATAAAAATAGCCAAAATATTGGCTTTAATGTGTCGAATTCAATTCTGTGGCAATATCTTCCCATGCCCTTTTTTTAAAATCAATTTTTCTATATTTTTCTTCTTTCTCTCGAAACATATTTATCAATTTGATAATTTTACTCCGCAAAAATTTAGTTTCCGCCATTTTATTAAATGCAAATGTCAAAAATTGGTATACCAGCGCTGGCTACGAAAATGGTATACCAGAATTGGCATACCAGAAAAATTGGTATACCAGCAGGGTCTACACTAGCTTTTTAGCAACCAATTTTTCTGGTATACCAGAAATATTGGCCAATGTAGACCCTGGGTGAGTGTGTAAACACATCGAAATAATCATCGTAGAAAGATTTCAAGGGTATAGTTTTGTAGAGAATCAAAAGTTATATCGAATTATGCATGTCCGTCCATCCGTACACAAGATAACTCAAAAACGCGTTATCCGATTTTGATGAAATTTATAATATAAGTTGCTTATTATAACAGGATTTGGTATTGCATTTTCGTCCGTTCGATAACTTAAAAACGCGTTACCCGATTTTGATGAAATTACCCATGTTAATTGATTATTCCTTAACTTGGTTTGGTACTGCATTTCAGCAAAATCGGCCAAAGAGAGCAAAGTTATAAAGGAAAAATCAGGGTGACCAGAAACTTTTGCATTTTTTTGTTTATGGTTTTTCGGATTTAATTGCGAAATTTGTGGAGCAATTTTGTTTAAATTAATTATATTGGTTAACTACATGAATAAACGATACCATGTTAAATTTGAGCAAAATCGGTCAAAAGACAGTGAAGAAAGAAATAATCCTAGGAGAAAATAAGTCTGTCCATAAAGTTTTTTTGATGTATTTTAAAAACTAATTGACCGATTCGGATAAAATTTGCAGATTAGATTTATGCTATTAGGATCTAGGTTACCTGCAAATTACATGAAATTTTTAAAAGAGGAAACAAAGTTATATGACAAAAGAACCTTGAAATGTTAGTTTTGAAAGTATTCTGTCCCATTTCTGCCACAGAGCATCAAAAAATTGGCTATAGACCGATTTTACGTTAAAGATATGTATGTTTTTTTATTTTATATTTGATCAAAGTTTAATTGCTATTAAAATATTGATAAGCAACTATACTAAAGCCGAACAAATAACTGATTTATGATAACTCTTTCATAACGATCAAAATATTGAGCATTTCAATAAATTATAATTCGATTCTATTCTATTCTTAGACAAAATGAAAACAATTATTAGGTTTTTTTTCAAATAGCGATCTATTAAAAAAGACACCATCGCTATTCTTATCAAGCAAACGCGAAAGACAAAATTCCTTTCCGTTCTCTCGAAAATTCTATTTTATTTTTGATTGAACCAATTTTAAGTTTAATTGAATTTTGTTAAAAACATTTTATGAGTACATAGATTTTCCAAGTATTTTTTATGAATTTAAACAATAATAATAAAAAAAACAGGGAATGTGTTTTGTTTAATAAAAATCAATTGGTTTCACATGATTGCAAAAAAGAAAATAAAACCTGAATGAATTTTTCTTTTATTAATAATTAAGAAAAATTAAAATATGGGGTGTGGGAGGAACGTACGGATTTATTTGAAAAAAAACATTTCTTTAAGAAAATAACATCTAAGAGAAAAAAAAAACATATTTCAAAGAAATTTCTGGTATTTAAAAAAAAACGATTTTATTTAACTAATTAAAATTAAATCGCAACAATTAAATGTAGTTTTTATTGATTTTCTTATAAAATCAAATCGATTAGGTAATAATGATTGAATTGTATAATAATATTATATCATAATCTTTTAGCCAGAAATATAATATATGTACAGTGACACCTTGACTTACGAGACCTTATGAGACTTCATTTTAATCCCAATTAATTTTCGGAGGTCATCTACTTTAGATTTGCTTATACAAGAGTTGTAATATACAAACTTTATTATATAAAACTACCAATGCTCTTGTATTTATTACTATTACTACTACTACTAAACTCATCTTACAACGGAACTGAAAAGCGAATAGAAAATTAAAAATTGTTTAAAAATTAAGAAATTTTCCTTCTGCTTCACAAATTTCTCCTTCTGCTCCACTATATTAGACCTAATTAACAAAAAATTAAGTTTAGGTGATTATGGGATACCATCGCTAAAACATCTTCGAAACTAAAACCGTCAAGAATTAGACCAAGAAGCGGTAAGTCTTCAAAATTACCCTAAAATAAAACAGACCACAGGGTTTTTTATAGCTTATAATTCAAGACTACAAAATGGTTAATTTTAAAATTTCATTAAAATCGAACAAACAATAAAAAAATCTACTTCGGAATCTCTCTGCGCTGTTCTAAAATAATTCGGTTTTTTATAGCTGAAGGTAATTTTGAAGTTATTACCTCACACATTATTTTACCATATAGCGATGACAAGGAGTAGGACTCCAGCATTTTATACATTATAATTTTCACAAAAAGAAATGATAACATAAAACAGGACAAAATTTTGTTACTAGCCACTTTACAAGAAATTCAAAATAAGACGGTTTTTTTGGAACCAATTAATTTCTTATTTTTGATTTAATAAAACTAAAATTAATAAATTGGTATTAAAAACTTAAGACGTCTATAATTTAATTAATATTTGAGCAATTGAAAACATATTAATCCTCGGCTTTAGAGTGGAATAATTACAATAAACGGCGCCCAATTAAAAAAAAGTGTCCTTCACAGGATTAAACTAATGGAAGGACATTGTGGATTTTTTTAAAGCTTAAAAGAATAAAAAGATATGTCAATAAAAGATTAATATGTACAAAAGAAAAAAATCTCTATTATTACAATAAATCGATAATGTTAAAACATATAGTAACTTAAAATCGGCCTTTAGCCGATTTTTTGATGCCCTATGGTAGAAATGGGGCAGAAAAACAGTCAAATCTAATGGTATTTCAAGGTTTTTTCTTCATAACTTTGTTTCCCCTTTTCAAAATTTTCTCTAATTCGCAGGTAACCTAGGCCCTAATAGGATAAATCCAATCCGCAAATTTTATTTAAATCAGTATGTTAGTTTTTAAAGTACATCAAAAAAACTTTATGGACAAACTTATTTTCTCCTAGGATTATTTCTTTCTCCACTATTCTTAGACCGATTTTGCTGAAATTTAGCATGGTATCGACTATTTATGTATTTAACCAATATAATTAATTTAAACAAAATTGATTCACAACTTTTTCAGTTAAATCCGAAAAACCATATAAAAAAAACGACAAAACTTTCTGGTCATCCTGGTTTTTGCTTAATAACTTCCCTCCCCTTCGGTCGATTTTGCTGAAATGCAATACCAAACGCAGTTAAGGAATAACCAACTTACATTCTAAATTTCAACAAAAACGGATAAACGCGTTTTTGAGTTATCTTGTCCACAGACGGACGGACGGACATGCATAAATCGATATAACTTTTGATTCCCTGCACAACCATACCCTTGAAATTTTTCTGCGATGATTATTTCTATGCGTTACAGACTTAGTGACAAAACTAATATACCCTCTGGTAGTACCTACCATAGGGCATAATAAAGATGATATTTCAGAATCAATTTGTGTGCACAAAATGAAGGAATTTAGTTGTTTTGAAAAGATTATCGAGGTTACAGAACGAACATGAATCTGTTTCGAACAATGTGGGAAATTTCCATAGATAGACTGGAAAAATTGAATACGATTTTAATAAATATATTAATTCTTTTTCTTTTATAGAAAGTCAAGGCTGTTTAGTTTCTCCGATAGGCTAAAAGAGCGTTGACTTTCGAAATAAGTGAATAATGAGAATAACACAAAAAAAAACAAACTACCTTCAACACAAGATTGAATATAAACTTATTAAAACTTTTTTTATTATCTTAAAATTTCAGGTGAAACAATAAAAGATTCTCAGAAAAACTAATTTCTTTGAATATTTTTTCGTGTTGGAAATAAATTTTTGTACCCAAATGCAATTCGATATATTTAAGATGACGTCATATTACTTTTTAAAAAAACTAGACTAAAAATTCTAAAATAAATTTAGTATATTTTGGATGCTGTACATAACTGTAGAAGGGAAGATCTCGGTTGGAGTGTTATGAATACTATTTTCTACAATAAAAAAATGTAATATGAAATGTTTGTTCACTTGGCAAATTGACAAAAAAACCCAGTCTTAAAAAGAAAACCGGAAGAAAATTCTTTCTTTTTGATGCGAAAGAAAAAAATAGAAATTGCACATTAATCGTGTCTGGTATGAGATTTCGCAATTTTTTTCACGTGATTTTTTTTTTTGCGTATTTGGGGCTCCTCCAAATCGATTCTTTTACGTATAACTTTATTAAACCAATTTTTTACTGAAATTCAAATGGTTTTCTTCTTTTTTTTTTACAATAGAAGAGCCTCAAGCTTACTAGAACTTGCTAGAACCAAGTTTCTTCTTTTTAGGCCGGAGTGGACGAATTAAAATATATCAAGTAAAGGTGCCAAATATTATGCACTTTGCAATTCTTAAAACTGAAAGAACTTCAGGAATCTATTAATTACACAATTAAATTAGTTTAAATTTATCGATTTTGTATAAAAATTTATTTGAATAAATTAAAAAAAAACTTTTTTTTTTTACAAACGTAATTAAACTTGGGGGGGAAAAAATCAATTTCTACAATAAATTTAGGGATTTATAATTATTATATATCCTGTTGAAAACGAAAGTAAAAATATGTAGTAAAAAAAAAGGTATGACACTTGATACTTTTGTTGGATGGATATGATAAACATAACTAGAAAAACACTGAAATACACTTAATATTCAACTCACCGATAGTATTTAAATTGATAGCTTATTCTCACGTAATTTTAATTAATACCGAACATATAAAATCACATTAATATTTAAGAAAAATCACTTAATTTACATTATTGAAATTACACACGAATTAAAAGAAAATCTCATCGAAATTTATACATTCAACCACTGAACTTCAATTTTATGTATCGAAGAATTCGCAGAAAGAATATTTTTTCACACATACCAATACAGTTTAATATCATTCTTCGTTAAATATTACTACTTAGTCAAGGCATAAACCTTCTTCCACTATTAGTTGTCAAAATTTATTAATAATTCTTTTATATAAATAATTAAATATAAGTTTAATAATAATATAAATTTTAATTATTTCAATTTATTTCAATATGGATTTTAATAATATTAATATAATTTGTCTATGAAAATATTGACCCAAAAATCCCATCAAAATTCCAATTATAGTCAAGCATACCATACACAGATGTCTCGTCAGTAGCTTATTAATGATACCAAAACAAGAAGTGCTGCATTCTTGAATTTCAACCATTCTTGTTTTTTTTTTTCTTCGTGTTGTTTGTTCTTAAAATCTTTTTTACTATACGGAATTGCAGGAAAAACAAAAATCAAAAAAAAATGCTTTAGAAACGTTTATTTAATCATTATAATATTGTAATTAAATTATTTTTAAATATATTTTGATTTGGAAATGGCATTTTTATGCCCGGTACGAATACGACGCGGTAAAAAGAAAAAATGTAAGTGAATTTTTGGTGATAAAGAAAATTGGAAATTTCTAAGAAAATTTTAAGTGCACTTTCAAAAGGAATAAACTTTTTTTTTTAAAAAAAGAAAAAAGAGGTCGATGACTTTATTGACATTTGCCACATATTTTGGATACAATTTTCTAATAATTTACATAAAAAAATTTCGACATTTTGATGTGTTTTGTGATTGATTTCAAATTGATGAGCCTTCAGGCTAATTGGAATTTCTATTTCTAAGAGAAAGAAAAAAATCAACACATTTCAGATATTTTCTTAACTAAACACAATTCTTTATAATCAAAATTAATTCGCGTATAAATTCAAAGAAATCTATTAACTATAAAAATTAATAGAAAAAAAAAGACTTAAGCGAGAAACTTTAAAATTTATTTCATACTTTTTGAATAAATATGCAAAAAATAACCATAAAAAATCAATAACATTAAATCTTCAATCATTTCATATTTATTAAGTTTTTATTGGAATATTTTTTTTTCTTCTTTGTAGCAATAAGTGGCGATGTCGATAAAGATTTATCACGTCCTGGCAGTGGACTTGGCCTTAATCATGGAATGGGACGTATAACTGGTTCCGCTAGCATAGAAACACTTGTAAGAGTTGGAATTGAAAAGGAGCATGGACTTAGTCCTGATTCTAAAATGGTAGTCCTGCATGATTTTACACCATGTGTTGATGATGAACTTGAGGTTAAGAGAGGACAAATAGTAAACATATTGTATAGAGAAAATGATTGGGTATACGTGATTGGACAAGATTCTAGACAAGAGGGATTCATACCACATTCGTATTGTGCACCGTATAATACACAATTAGCTGATATGGCTATTAAGAAGAAATTACCACGTGAACAAAGTTTACCAAATGATTTAACGGATGGCGTTACTGAAGTTGCCCCAGAATTAATTGATGAGACAGTTACATCACAAGGTCTCGGAACCAATGGAAATGTAGTTGTTGGTTGTGTTACCGGTGGCGGATTACAATCACCATTAAAACATTCACAAGCCAGTTTAAGTTCGGAACCAGATTTCTTGCCATTTGCCAAAGATCCTAGCGGTCGATATATTGTTTTATATACATTTATTGCACGTGATGAAAATGATGTATCTGTAGAGCGTGGAGAATTTGTTACAGTATTAAATCGTGAAGATCCCGATTGGTTTTGGATTGTACGAAGTGATGGTCAAGAAGGTTTTATACCATCCGGATTCGTTTATCCAGCTGATAATGTTTTACAATCGAAAACAACTGCCCAAAATACAACACAACTTAATAATGGAACTACAAATATGAATAATAATAATAATAATCCAAATAGTAATACAACAGGCATTAATAATATTTTAAATAATACGAACGGAAATCCTATTAATCAACCTGGAAATTGTGCACAAACTCAACAAATGGTCGGCGCTGATGATCTTAGATACCATGGCACAGAATTAGTTATGCTTTATGATTATAAGGTAATTCAAAATGTTCCATTTCTTGAGAGATAATTGTATGATAATTTTAAGTTTTTCATTTTAGGCTCAAGCTCCTGATGATTTGTCGGTTCGACGTGGTGATTGGATTTATGCTGATCTTAATAATCAAACTGTTGACGGTTGGCTGTGGGCGTATGCTCCGAAAACCAGAAAATATGGATTTATACCGAAAGCATACGCCCGACCGCCAGCCATGACAAGTCTCTGACAATTATCAAAAAATACTCTGTAATAATTAGTTTAGAAAATCTTGAATTTGAAATTGGATAGGCTCTACTTTTTATATATTTTATGCAATTTTGTTATATGAAAAATAACAACTAAATTAATATTTTTAAAATTTTATTAATACAATATTTTTTAATTGTTTTCTACTTTTTCGGTTAGATTTCGTTTAGAGTGTAATTCCTTTAATTTGTCTCGTACTTCTTTGATCTCATCTAAACTCACAGTCACCGGAACTTGGCATTCTTCTTGTTCTTTTCGTACAAATTCTAATTTTTCCAATTTCTTCTCGAGAAAACCGATTTGTTGTGATTCCAACAGTTCCCGATATTCATTCAATCTTTTTGTTTTAATATTTTCACAATGAATATCGGTTAATTTACGAAGAGAATCTTTTCGTGTTATCCAATGAAATTCGGGTGGCGGTGGTTTATAAACTAAATCTAATTTCTCTAAAATCCATTCAAACCTTTTATAATCCCATCGTCGTAAATATTTTAAGAATTTTTTTCTTTTATCAATTAATTCTTTACATTGTACTTTCATTACTTTATTTCGGGGGTGTTCTTTCAAAAATTCCTGAAAACATCGAATTTTAGCAGTCATTTCGGCAACTGGAAAAATTCTACTTAAAATTTATTATTACTATTATATAATTGAGTATACATACTTTTAGATTCGACAGATCCATAATCTAATGAATGCCGTTGAACTTCTTTGATTAACATTTCCCGATAAACATTTGATGTGTGAACCCGACGATTATTTCCCAGGCGAAATAGTGATTTAGTAATTTCATCTGAACTGTTATGAGAAAAAAATATTTATCTTAATTTTGTTATTTATTCAAAATTATTACTTTTCTAATTCTTTCGACTTTTGATATTCTAATATAAACTGAGAAGTGTCGATTTTGGCTACGCCAGATAAGTCACCACTCTTCCTTGGATCTACACATGAAATCTTTTCCGGTCGTATCCACTTTATTTTTAAATCAGACTTAAAAGCATATTCGCGGTAAAATAATTTCGAACAAGTTTTTGCTGCCCTCAAAAAAGGTAAATTATTCATATTTTTTCTTTTAAAAGAAATTTCTTTTTAATAAAAATAATTTGAGGTTAGATTTTTGACGTTTATTTTTGAGGGTGATAAAATTGATCATCACGTATACATGGAGAGTTGAAATCGGATTTTCGGATATATGATAATAACTTGAAAGTCAATACGGGGTTTTTAGCTTTCTCAGAATGAAAGATTGACTTGAAATCGACTTTAAATCACCTTCAATTTAACAGACGCTTGCAAACAAATTTTTTATTATATTCAGTTTTGCCTTCACTCTCCTTTTTAAATTCCCAAGTCGATCTGAAGTCAATATGCGTTTACATATCAAATTTCAAGTCAGTTCAGAAAGTTTATTCTAAATGAACTTACAGGCACGATTTTTGGATTGAAGTTGACTTTAAATACGTCATGTAAACGAAGCATATGTAACACATAAAATAAATTGACATTTCATTTTTAGTTTGTTGTTTCTTCTTTTTGTTCTATAATTTAATTTCTCTTTCACATAAAAAAATTAATTTGGAAAAGTGAAAAATAAATTACAATTCTCTGTACTTTTTCTTCAGTATACTAACAGAATATAATAAATAAATCAGCATAGAAACAGTTTTTGTAGAACTAAATAGCGAAAATTTGATTTATGACGTCAACATCTGAAAAATTTCACAAAAGAGCATCTTCTAAACAATGTCGTTACGTGCAATAAGGAAACGTGAATCGAAACCATATCGGAAGCAACCAAATAGAACAAGAAAATTTGTGGAAGCGACCATTTTAACTTTACACAACAAACGCTCAAAATCATTTCCAGATTTAAGAAAAACCGAACATACAGAAGAGGACAGATTCTGGGCAACATTGGATAACAATAAAAAGATATCGAAATCAGATTCTAATGTAGAGAAATTAGCTAAACAATTTGAGAACGCTAATTTAATCAGTGCAAAATCAGAAGTTTGTTTAAAAACAATTTCTGTTCACAAAACGATACATTCAGCAATGTCATCTACAGGATCAGCACAAAGCGAGCGAAATTTAAAAACCTCTGCAAACGTGAATAATAATTATCATCACAATAATCGAAGTGACATGTTAAATAACAACAGTCGGCGTATGAGTGAACAAAGCTTATCGGTTTACTCCCATTCAAGTAATCAGACGACACCATCATCTGAATATGAAAGGCGTGGATTTGCGGATACATCGTCTGTTCGTATACCAATCATAGGCTACGAGGTGATGGAAGAGCGTGCACGTTTCACTGTTTATAAATTACGCGTCGAAAATCCATTCACAAATGATTGTTGGCTGGTTTTAAGACGTTATACAGATTTCGTACGTCTCAATAATAAATTGAAGCAAACATTCCCCACACTTAATTTACAGTTACCACGTAAAAAACTTTTTGGTGATAATTTCAATTCAGTATTTCTAGATAATCGAGTTCAAGGCCTACAGATGTACGTTAATTCTGTAATGGCCAACAATGAGCTTAGATGTTCGAAAATTGTTAGGGAATTCTTTTGTCTGGACGAACCACCAGCATATTCCGAAAGTATGGAAGAATGTCGGGTATGTACAATGGAAATATGATGACAAATTGTGATTTTTTTTTTTTTAAATTTTCATTTATACTTTGCAATTTTAGGCAATATTTGAAGCTCAGGAAGAAACTATTGCACATTTGAAAATGCAATTAAAGAGCAAAGACGATCTTATTCTATCATTACAACGAAAATTAAGAATTGAATTAACCGACAAGGAACAATTGCAATCAGCTTTGAAGTAAATTAGATTAGATATTTTACAACGGAACATTTATTATTCATTTATTTTTAGAGAAACTACATCGAATTGCTTGAAATGTGCTAAAAGTTTAGAGTCTTTGGTTCCATCCACTTTTTACGGGAAATAATAAAGGCTGATTATCTGGAATTATTAAAGTTTACACAAAGAAGAAACATCTTTAATTAAGAATAATGTTATTCATTTGGATTTTATATTACGAAAAAGCCTTAAATCTCAAAACGATAATAATAATCAAAATATTCATTTTTGAAGTAGATATATTTTTTATTAAATATATTTTACTCTTGCAAAATAATTCTTTTAGATTTTAGACACAAATATTATTGATATTATTACTGTTTATATAAGTCTATAATTTTATTTTTTATTATTATTATTATTTTAATTTTATGTTAGTAAAATGTAGACAAAAAAAAAACATCCCACAATAAAATAATTTATTTTCATAAAATCCTTTTTCTGGTTTTTTTTTTTTTTTTTAATTAGAACTGCCTAAAGCCTAAACTGAATTCACGATTTTCACTTTTTAGATTGTATTAAAAGTTAGCCGTCGTGGGATCTCCGTCGCATTCTGTGCAGTAGTAATTGAAAACGTATACGTTTAAAATCCAATTGAAATTTAATGCGTCATGGATTCGTCCATTCTGTTTGGGTCTTAAAACTGTCAAAACGTCATTTTCTTTTTAGTGTTTAAATCGAATTATTTTTTTTAAGTAGAAATTATTTTATAATTTGTTAAAGTTTTAACCAAAAATAATTATCATAAAATGACCACAAGAGTACGTGAAACACGTGACGATCATTCGTCAACGTCAAGATGTTTAACATTAACTGAAAAACAAAAATATATTGAAGATTATGATTTCCCTTATTGTGATGAATCTAGTAAATATGAAAAAGTTGCAAAAATTGGTCAAGGAACTTTTGGGTAAAATTTTAACAATATTCCATACTTTAAGAGTTGTTGATTGTTTTATACAAATTTTCAGTGAAGTGTTTAAAGCCAGAGAAAAGAAATCTAACAAAAAATTTGTTGCAATGAAGAAAGTTTTAATGGAGAATGAAAAAGAAGGGGTTTGTTTATGTTTTCTTTTTTTTTTTTAATATAGAGTTTTCTTTTGAAACATCAAAATTACTCAGGTTTATTTTCCTATGGGAATTTGTTTTTAATTATTTCAAAGAAAGATTTTATTTCGATTTGAATTCTTTCATCCTGGCTGTAGAATAAAACTGGATAACTTTAATGATCGTAACATCAAATTTATTGAATTATTTTTAATTTCATTTTAGTTTCCCATCACAGCACTTCGGGAAATTCGTATTCTACAACTTTTAAAACATGAAAATGTTGTAAATTTAATAGAAATTTGTAGAACAAAAGCCACTGCGAATAATCGATATCGTTCAACGTTTTATTTAGTTTTCGATTTTTGCGAACATGATTTGGCTGGCCTGTTATCAAATGTTAATGTTAAATTTAGTTTAGGTGAAATTAAGAAAGTAATGCAACAACTCTTAAATGGTCTTTACTACATTCATAGTAATAAAGTAAGCTTAATATTGTTTTATTATTATTTTTTTTTAAATATAAAATTGATACATTGAGATTTTGGTTTTAAATAGATTCTTCACAGAGATATGAAAGCAGCAAATGTTCTTATTACAAAACATGGTGTATTAAAATTAGCTGATTTTGGACTTGCACGTGCCTTTAGTGTACCAAAAAATGATCAAAAAAATCGTTATACTAATCGTGTTGTTACGCTTTGGTATCGTCCGCCAGAACTTTTATTAGGTGATCGAAATTATGGTCCACCAGTTGATATGTGGGGTGCCGGTTGTATTATGGCTGAAATGTGGACAAGATCACCAATAATGCAAGGAAATACGGAACAACAACAATTAATTTATATATCACAATTGTGTGGTTCATTTACACCGGATGTTTGGCCGGGCGTAGAAGAATTAGAACTTTATAAAACTTTAGAATTACCAAAAGGACATAAACGAAAAGTAAAAGAAAGATTACGACCTTATGTTAAAGATGCTCATGGCTGTGATTTACTTGATAAATTACTACAATTAGATCCGAAAGAAAGAATCGATGCCGATACAGCATTGAATCATGATTTCTTTTGGACTGATCCAATGCCAAGTGATTTAAGTAAAATGCTTTCACAACATTTACAAAGTATGTTTGAATATTTGGCACCACCAAGACGGCCGGGACAAATGATGCGACATTATCAACAACAAATGAGTGTTAATCAAATGCAGCCAAAACCACAGGACAATAGTCTTATTGATCGTGTTTGGTAGAGTTAAGTATTAAAGTAAATTAATTTAATTTTATAAAAATTATAATAAAAAAAAGATCGTACGAAATTCTTCAATTAAATAAAAAATGACTTTATTTAAAAAGAAAAGAAAAAAACAAATCAGTAATTAATCATAAAACATAAACGAGAAACTTGTTTTGAGTTTATTCTTTTTACATTGACTTTTAGTGGTTTAAAAACGTTTTATAAATCTTTTTTAAGCGATTAACACAACTACGGCCAGAAATTGTGTGATACGCGTTCCTACTTAATTAGAAAAGAGAGTATAATTTAATAAATACTACAGTTTTTAACGTCTTCTTTTAGCAGCACTTCGAAATGATCGACTCCTAGAACGTCTGTGACTGCTTGAAGGTGATTTTGATTTTTTCCTTGACAATGAATTGGACCGAGTCTTTGAACGTGACCCAGAATGTGTACTACGACCAGAAGATGATTTCTTATATTTAGAATTGTTTTGACGTGGTGATCTCGAACGCGATCGTGTCCTAGATTTTGTACTGGATCGAGAATCGGAACTCCAACTACTGGATCGACTCGACGAAGAACTGGATGAGCTGGAAGAGCTGGAAGAGGAGGATCCACTCGACGAACCAGAACGTGATAAACATCCTGATTTCGAATGAGACCTTGTACGGGACCTTGATGATTTTCTTTTCGATGTAGTCTTATTATTATCCTCTTCATTATCCGATCCCCAAAGATCATATTTTGATAAATCTCCACCCTCATCGTCTTCATCCTCTTCGTCATTATTTGTTTTGTTTTGTTGTTGTTTCAAAAATTCCTCTCTACGTTTCTTTCGTCGACCAAATTCATCATATTCACCGTCGGAATCTTCTCGGTCCTTATATTCAACTACTCCACGATCATTATAACCGCCACCATATCCTAAAAGTTAAAATAAAATATGCCAAATACCAATGGGAGGGGACAACATGAAAATATAAATAACAAAATACCTGTACGTTGTTCAACATCACAAAATTTTGGAGCATTACACATATTACAAGTTTGTCGACGGGCCCAATTCACATTCGCACATTTGCTACATTGCCAATCTTCGGCGCTAAAGAGTCCTCGTGATTTTTCAGCCGCCGCCTTACCTATTTCAGTGCCCATTTTCTTTTTGACAACATCCGTGGAGCGCTCTCGGTTACATCGATTACATTGTGTTCGCCTGGCAAAATTCAAATTCTTGCAGCTGTATTAATTGAAAATTGACGAAAAGACACAAAACATAATTATTAATCGCAATTGATTAATAATTAATTTGTTTTTAATAACAAAAATCATCGATATTTTCCTTACTCTGGATCAGTACAAAGCCAATCACCGTCCAACATTTTTCCATCTACAGCAGTTGATACTGACATTATATCCGACTAAATTCTCTATTTTAATAACTAACTATTAAACGTCTCCAATTCACATGCTATTCAATATGAAATTTCTTAATATTTTTAATAAAAATTTAATTGATTTAAAAAGTCAAGAGTTTTGACGTACAAAGTGGATAACAAACTGCTATACTTCGAAATGTGCAATAAAATTTTTTTGATAGAACACTAATTGTTCCCTACTGTCATTTTAATTTTGTTTAAATTTACACGACCCTGGATTGTGTGTTCACTCGTCAACCTTAGTACGTAAATAAACTTGAGAAAATAAAAAATACACTTTAACAAATTAAATATAAACTTTTTACTTCCATCTACAATTTTTTTTTTTAAATACATATCTCTAAAATAAAATTAATAAAGAAATCGAAAACCTATTCTTTGAACTCAAATTCAAGCTTTGATAAAAACGACTAGATTTAATATCAACGTGTGAACGCGAACAAGTAAATAAATTGAAAACAGCATTAATTTAAAATACCAAATTGACAAACTGTTCCTTACTTCAGTAAAATTCTGTCAGTCGGCGCGTTTATTACGTTTGCAGTAAAAAGAAAAAAAGAATTAACACCAACAATATCAAACAAAAATTTAATCGTGCAAAATTATTAATTCTATTTTTCATTTGAATATAATTAGGAAATCGGTAATCAAGAAAAGTTTTAATTAAATTTAGGTGAGTAGAAAGTTGGAAATGTTATTATCTAATTTTTGTAGTGGAATTTTATGTGTTTTTACGATTTCTGTTCGGTGTATCGATTTTTCTTCTTAACGTTTACTTAAATATAATCACGTCATTCATTTTTATTCAAGTGAGAAGTTCAATTTGCTATTAAGTTTGTATGAGTCACACAAAATTGAGCGCCCCACATACTAATTTTTTCCACATATTTCTGTAATTTTAAAGTTTTTCGTCAAACCAGTTCGGGAATTTAAGGTAAAGAAAAACACATGTTTTAAAAAAATATATGTGGTTTGTTTTTTTTTTGGTAATTTTACATAAAACCATGTTTTTAAAATATGTAAAGTTTACAAACAAATTATTTAATGGGGTCAAAGTGACTTTGGGAAACCCCCAAAAATCATCGACGAGAAATTCCTTCAGTTTTTTTTTCTTTTACTAATCAACGTATTTACATATCAGAACAAAAATTGTGTTAAAATAATAATAAGAAATATAAGTCGTGATTTCGTTTTTAATTTCTATTTATGTGGTTTTATTTTATTCGGAAACCTTTAATAATCGGTTTAATAAGCTTTATGATCTTGCAGTTGACGGAATAATTTTATGAAGCTCTATTATTTGACTCGAATATCTAGAAAACTTATCCGGAAACAGAAAAAACTAGAAATGTTTGCTTCATGTACATTATGTATTTCTATTATCTGGAAAATTCTGTTTACCGGCATATGTGTATGGTCGTGAGCATTCCCGTTGCAAGAGGTTTGACTGTAATAAGTATTAAATTTTTTATCGAATAAAAAGATAAAAATATGCAAAAAAAAAATTATCTATTTTATTAATTTAACCATATTCTTTATAAAAACTAAACCAATTGAAATTTAATCTTTCTTTATAAAATGATTCAAAAGCGCAAAATATCAATACTCATTTATTTCAGAGTAAAAGTAATTATAGATAATTTGTATGACTATGGTTAGCTATTATCAGAAGGTATATTAGTTGGGTTATTGCAGATGTATAAAGAATCGAAAGTTATGTTGATTCATGCATGTACAAGGTAACTCAAAAACGCGTTATCCGATTTTAATAAAATTTACAATGTGAGTTGGTTATTCCCTAATTGGATTTGGTATTGCATTTCAACAGAATCGACCAACCAGGAGTGAAGTTATAAAGCAAAAATCCGGGTTATCAGGACATTGTCGATTTTTCTTAAATCGTTTTTCTAGTTTTATTAGAAAAAATTTTGCAGCATTTTTGTTTAAATTTTGTTTATACATTGATTCTACTATAGGGCATAGAAAAATCCTCTATATGCCGATTTTAAGCAAATATATGTTTATACCCTATGGTAGATACTACCAGAGGTTATATTAGTTTTATCACTAAATGTGTAACACATCGAAATAATCATCGTAGGAAGAAAGGTTTCAAGAGTATGGTTGTGTAGAGAATCAAAAGATATATCGAGTTACGGATGTCCGTCAGTCCGTGTACAAGATAACTGAAAAACGCGTTTTTCGATTTTGTTGAAATTTATAATACGAGTTGATTATTCCTTAACTCGATTTGGTATTACATTTCAACAAAATCGACCGACCGGGAGCCAAGTTATTAGACAAAAACCAGGGTGACCAGAAAGTTTTGTGGTTTTTCGGATTTAATTGGAAAATTTGTAAATCAATTTTATTTAAATTATATTCATTAACTACATAAATAGACGATATTATGTTAAATTTAAGTAAAAAATCGGTCCAAGGATAGTCCTAGGAATCTGTTCATAAAGTTTTTTTTTTAGTGTACTTTAAAAACGAATACACCGATTTGATTAAAATTTGCAGATTAGATTTATCCTACTAGGGTCTAGGTTACCTGCAAATTAGAGGAAATTTTGAAAAGAAAAAACAAAGTTATGCAGAAAAACCATAAAATATTATTAGTTTTGACAGTTTTTCTGTTCCATTTCTGCCATGGGGTATAGGAAAAACGGCTACAGGCCTATTTTAAGCAAATATACATATGTTTTTTTTTTTAAAACACGTAACAAAAACCACAGTCATATGTTTTACAATTTGATGATGATGATGAAATATTATTGATTAAAATTATTTCTAATTTTATATTCAATAAAAATATATTTCGAATTTCATATTTGGAGTGAGTTTTTAGTTTTTTCTTTTAAATTCCGATAAAAAGTAATTCCCTTTTTATGTTTGATATCATATTTTACATGTACATATTAATAAAATTAAATGGTTATCGATCATGATGAATAATTTGATAATATTTTTCCCTGAAAATAGGTGACAAAAAGAAAATTGAGTTAATACATAATTATAATATGTAGAAAGAAAATGATCTTTAAAACAAACACATTTCAATATTTTTTCTGATTTTTCTTTTTTTTTTTTTTAATTATATCTTATCATATTTGAATTAATTTTAAAATGAATCTCTTTCTTTTCAGCTAAAAAAATTTAAAAAAACACGAACGCGAGAGATAACTCAACAAACAAGAGGTTTTTGTTGTTTTTATATATATATATTTTTTGATTAAATAAATATGGCCGGTAAGTAAAAGCAATTGTACAAATATTACTAATTTTCTTGTCTTCTTAATGTTACAGAATTCACAACAAAATATAACTCAAAGCTAAAACTTCTTTTCTACAAATTTATTTCAATATTTCGTAGCTGTTTTAAAATAGATTAAAAAGAAAAAAAAAACGTTAGATATTGAGATTTAAAATGGCTTGGCAAGGTGGCTCACCCTATTATCAAGGTTATCTTTTAATTTCTAGAATTCAAATCATTATTTATTTTCAGCTAAGTCATCTTTTTCTTTTTTAATAGTAGAATTTTGTTATGGAATGAAATTTACAATTAAAATTCGTTAATCCAGGGTGATCCAACTTCAGTTTCCGAACTTTAAAACAAAATAAAACACACACAAATTTAACGAAATATATTTATTTTATTTTGTTAATCATAAATCTTATGTATTATCATTAATTATGAAAAATAACATCATCTTCTGCAGCAGCCGATCCTTTCAAGATAATTTTCGATGACTTTTTCGTAAATTTCGGGCGGTATTTCGGCAATAACTTGACGGATGTTGTTTTTTAGTGTTTCGGGTTTGTTGGCCTAGATACGACTTTTAACTTAATTCCACAAAAAGAAATCCAGTGGCGTGTTAAGTCGCATGATCTTGGCGGCGAGTTGACGCCAACAAAACGTGAAATAATGAGATACAGGAACTTTTCACGCAAAACATCTAACGTTTGCAACCGCTGTGAGGCAAGTTGCTCCGTCTTGTTGAAACTAAATGTCTTCCACATCAATATCTTTAATTTCGTGCCAGAAATAATCGGTTATCATGCCCTATATCGCTCACAATTGACTGTTACAGTCTCAATCTGATCGCTTTCAAAATATTAAGGCCCAATGATGCCGCCTGACCGCAATGCGCATCAAACAGTCAGTTTTTGGACATGTAATGGTGTCTCGTGTATCTCATGAGGATTTTCATCTCCCCATACATAAGCGACAATTTTGCTTATTAACAAACCCAGAGAGGTGGAAATGTGCCTTATCAGAGAAGAGAATTTTCTTTGAAAAACAGCATCAACTTCCTGCTGCTGTAACACGCGCTGAGCGGTTGTTAAGGGATGCATTTCGTAAGTGTTGTTTCAAACTGACATTTCACATTTTGACAGCTGCTTGTTTAACAGTGCTGCCAACATAGGAAACTCAAATTGGATCACCCTATACTTTCAACAAAAAAAATTAATTTTTTGCCTGTTTTATTAGTATTAATAAATAACATTCTTTTACTGACTTCATTATTCCGATAATGAAACATTTCCAATTAGTTTAGAGATGATTTGTGCATTTTGTATTTTTTTGTTTTTCACTTAATACGAGTTGATTTCAAATTTTTGGCACTCAAAATCTAACATTTCCTTCCCAATATTCTCTTTATTTATAATCTTGGATATTATATAAAAAGAAAGATAGATTTAATTAATATTTGATTGGCTATTTTTCGTGTATTCAAAAGATTTTAACATCAAAGAAAAAAATTCCTAATTTTTTTTTTTTTTTTTAGATCCAAATTATGGAGGACAACCAGGATATCCCCCTAACCCTGGGTATCCACCACCACAAGGTGGGTATCCACAAGGTGGATATCCGCAAGGTGGGTATCCACAAGGAGGATATCCACAAGGAGGTTATGCACCGCAACCAGGTTATCCACCACAACCTGGTTTTGTACAACCGCCCGGACCAGCATATGGAACTGGGTATCCAGGTAATTTTTTTTTTTTTTTTTAAAAACAGGTGGGTGCTAGGGCACCCCGTACTTAGGGCTTGCGGCCCATTGTACCCTCGGGAAAATCTGGACATATGTCCTGGGATCGCACAAGTTTTCCAAGAAAACCTATGGGAAAAAAGACTAATTACCTGTATCCTGTTTACAGAGTGGCAGCTTGTCTCAACCCTGGAAACAGTTCTGTTTTCTTCAGGTAATCGATTAAGGATTCCACCTTCAGATTCCGGGCATCCGACAAAGTCAAGAATGGTTTTCCGAAGATCTTTTTAGCAGGCCCGTTAAGGCATCACGTAAACAAATAACGTGTAGTGATGTTTCCTCAACGGTTCTGCACTTACGACAGGTGGGATCAGATAGGATACCTATGGTATGTAGATGCTTGCTAAGGCAGTGTCCCGTGAGGCAGCCCACTAGCACTCTGGTTTTATTTCGGTCCAACTTTAGTAACGAGTCCCTGACAAGGCCTGGTTCAGTTATGAAAATTTTGGATTGTCGAAAAGACTCGTTTTGCCACTGAATTTTGTGTTGTAGGGTGATCCATTCTCTAATGGAGAGTTTGGCTGTGCTCTTAGGAATACCAATGATGGGTTCCGGCCCGATAGGTTTCCTAGTGGTGCCCATCTTGGCCTATACATCCGCCATTGTATTGCCCTCGAGCCCGAGGTGTCCCGGTATCCAGTTGAGTACAACTCTGTTGTACTCAGCTAGTTGGTTGATGGTGTTGAAGCATTCTTGGATAATGCAAGATGGTATCTTGACTGCACTCGGAGATTGTAGCGCAGCTTGGCTGTCCGAGAAGATGTTAATATGCAGGTTTTTGTAGCCCCTGTTTAGGTTCGCATTGGCGCAGTTCATAATGGCAAGAATTTAAGCCTGAAAGACTGAACAAAGAGTGCCCAAGGCGATAGATATTGCCTTCCGTGAACCAGATGAGGCCGAGTGGTTTTGCGAGACTCTCACCGTCCGCTATCCAGGATTCTCTGGGAAGTATGACAGTCTCGAATCTGCGTTTGAAGACGAATGCCGGGGACATAACGTCCGATGGCATCGAGAGTATGGGGCATGATTTAATCAGATTAGCTAGGATCCTGGTATGGCCCTTAATGTCTAATCGATCAATCCAGAGTCCAGCATTTCGCAGTCTATAGGAAGTTGCCATTGCTGTACTTTGAACCACCAAGTGCAGCGGTGGACTTCCTAAGTGGGCCTCCATGGCTGCAGTTGGCGTGGTTCTGATTGCACCCGTAATACTTAAAAGAGAGTCTTTGAATACGGCTTTAAAGATCTCTAGCATTGGATACTAGGGTACGAGGCCACCAAACAATTGATGTGGAGGTCAGCAGAGGTTTAACCACCACATCGTACAACCAGTACAACATTTTAGATTTTAGTCCCCAGGTGGGTCCAAAGGTTCTGCGACAGGCCCATAGGAGCGCCGACGCTTTCTGTTCTTTGACCTCCACGTAATTTTTCCAGGTCAGCTTTTTATCTAGATATACTCCTAGATATTTCACTGACTCGGAGAGTTGCAGTTTCGTTTCACCTAGACAAGGAGCCTCAGAACCTTCGAGATTCCTATTCCTGGTGAACATAACGAGTTCAGTTTTGTCAGGATTGACAGAGAGTCCCTTGGAAAGGGCCCATTTTTGAACCTTGATAAGAGCTTGATGAGTCAGCTCAGCTAATGTACTGGGGAATTTTCCCGATACAAGAAGAGCTATGTCATCCACATACGCTTGGGCGTAGTAGCCCGAGTTGTTTAAAGTCCTGAGAAGGTCATCTACAACCACACACCACAGCAGTGGAGATAATACAAACCAATAACCAAACAATAATACCAACTTCTCGGCGTTTCGGAGTGGTCCTCCTTTTCAGGGGCCACTACCTGTTTCCCCAGTACACACCGGTTCTATTGAATTGGGCCCGGTTCGTGCTATTGACGCTGTTCTCGTTGAGAACACAACAGTAGTGTCTGTTATCATGGTCGTGACTACTGTTGCGTTCGTTTGGGCATCCGTGATCGTCGTAGTAATTGTAGTCCATGTCGAATGTGTCGGTGTCGTCGTTGTTGTTGTTATTGTTTTTATAAGTTGGTCCATTTCTGTTCCCACGAGTCTGGGGGATATAAGGACCCTGCACGAGGCGCCCCCTGCACATGCAGTAGCCTGGTTACGAGGGAGTTTCGGCTGGTTCTCCCAAAAGATCGTTAACGACATCTCCCTTTTCACACACTGAGATACCATGCAGCCCTCGGCACGATGCATTTCCACCTTGGCTTAAGTGTGCTTAAGTTGTCATTTGTCTGTCCCCTCTCCGTCTACCTTACTACCATGGGTGACCCTGCTGGGAACTAATGTTCCCGCTAGCATCGCTATCAGGATCATTGGGATACGCAAGCTTTTCTACCACGGCAAGGTTATAACTCAGAGAAAAGCGGCAAGGTTACAACTCAGAGGAAAGCTATGTTAAGCTATGTGAAAAACAGTTATCATCAGGAAGAGAAAAAATGATGGACCTCGTCACACGAGATGATATTTTTGATTATTTTTAGACAGTTTGTTAAACCAATCAAAATGGTTAGAAAATTTAGTAGATTTGCGGATCTTTTGTCATGCAGGTCGATTTTGGTTGTCGCTATCGAATGATCTCCATCGCTGATTTTCGCCTATTTGAAATAAGCGATAATTCCAGATATTCTGATTAATACAGTCGCTACAGATTCAGTCGGTTTTACAATTTTAGCCAATTAGCGGTTTTTTAATGCTGGAAACACATGTGCATAATTTTGCCTGCAGCAAAATTATTATACAGGTTTATAAGAGGCCGAACACATGTAAATTCTGGATGCAGCACGGCGCTGCAAGGTGTCTCGATTTAAACTTTTGCTGTGCAGAAAAAGTGTTCCCAACTTACGAAAGCATAAATTCGTTCTAGAAAAAAAAAGTTTGACATTTAACAACAACTTTATGGAAGAACATTTAATAGAGTTTGTGAAAAATAAATATTTTTTGTACAACAAAAGAAGCCGGTACGTGCAGATATTCGCGTAGCGCTGCATGCAGAATATCTGCACATGTGTTTCCAGCATAATAGTTTAAATTATGTTTGCCTTTAGACATCAAGAAATTCCAAAGTCTGAAATTTTTTTTTTTTTTTTTTTGGTAAAATAATTTTATTTTGCAAAGTGGAAAATTAAACAATGTTGCCAGATACAATTACACCAGTCTGAAAAGTTGCGTTAGAAACTTGCAAGTCGCCACAAACTGTCCTGTCCACTCAAGAAAGTGTACGGGATAGAAAAACATTATTTGACAATCTCCAAAATAGTCCTAGCCTCTTTATAAGAGTGAGTATTTTCGTAAATTAAAACTTGTCGCGAATAGCGAACCCGAATTGCATTTTTCTCCTAATCTCCATGGTAGAATCTCCAATATGAAACTAATGATTTAAAGATGGAGATATTAAGATAGCGACAACCAGAATAATTGACCTGCTAGAGCTGATTACTTAGGCAAACTGGAGAAGTATGAATTTTTCATCTTTCACAGTTAGTAATTTTGAAAGAAATTTAACTGTTTTTTTTTCTTAAAAAGAGAACATAAAAAATTATTAAATTACATAAAATGTCGGGAAAAGGTAAACTAATACTTTTTTAATAAAAAAATATTATATAAAATATTTACTTCTCATCTCATTTCTGACAAAATGAAGATTTATATTTGCGAAACGCAGTCACAGTTGCAAATTGTTTTCATTTATTTTCCTGTCAAACTTTGCGTAAAAACTGAACCGAAATAATCAAAACTTGTAACGAGTGCTAAATAAAAAAACTACAACTTGTCAAATTTGTTGCATGAAAGTGCTTTCAGTCGAATTTTTGAAGAAAAATTTCTCTAAACATTTCATTTTTACGTTCACACCATGCAACAAAACGTGTACAAAATAATTGATGGTGTGAACGCTTTTTTACAGTAGATTCTCAATATAAGGAACATAGTTGATATAATTAAAAAAAAAAAAAAACATGTTCCTTACAAGACATAAATAAAAACAAAAACGATTTTTTATTATATATTTTTTAATGGATAATCATTTATATTTTGTATATTTTTTTTAAAATCAGATCCCGAACTAGGATTAGATGATGAAGTTAAAGGTTTTGGATTTTCGGATGAAAGTATTCGAAAGGGTTTCATTCGTAAAGTGTACGCAATTTTATCAGTAAGAAGTTATATTGTTTTTTTATTTTATATAAAATACTAAATTGTTTGTTTCCTTTATTCTAGGTACAAATGCTGGTTACATTTGGTTTTGTAATGCTTTTTAGTTTCGTTGAAGGAATACAAAAATTTGTATACACCCACTCTTATTTAGTTTGGGTGGCTCTTGGAATTTCACTTGTTACAGTTTTAGCTTTAGCCTGCTGTGAAAGTGTACGCCGAAATTCACCAACAAATTTCATTGTTCTGGGAATATTTACTCTGGCCGAATCATTTTTAATGGCAGCCATTTCGGCAAGCTATAAAACGGATATAGTAAGGAATTTTATATTTAAAAAATTTTTCAAATAATGATAATTTGTTTTTTTTTTTTCTAGGTAATGATAGCTATTGGTTTGACACTGGCTGTGTGCATCGGTTTAACATTGTTTGCTTTCCAAACTAAATGGGATTTTACTGTATGTGGCGGTGTACTTTTTGTCGCCATAATTATTTTCACGCTATTTGGAATTATATCAATATTCTTCCGCGACTCAATAATGAATACTCTTTATTCTTCATTTGGTGTACTATTATTTTCAATTTATTTGATTTATGATACACAACTTATGATGGGTGGAAATCATAAATATTCAATTAGTCCAGAAGAATATATTTTTGCAGCCCTCAATCTTTACTTAGATATTATCAATATTTTCATTCATATTTTAAGTCTCCTTGGATCGTCGAAAAATTAAAATATTTCAATATGATTTGATTTCTTTTTTTTTTTTCTTATTTTTGTTTTAATAATAATTTTTTGTTCCTTACAAAACACAATTTTATAAAGACAGTAACAGTGTAACAAAAATGTAAGCGATCGAAGTTTTAATTACAATAATAGTTGAACTTTTGGTTTAACAATGTCGTAGCAAATGGTAAAGATTATTTCTGAATACCATTAATGGCCAGTTTTTCAGTGAACGTTTAAATTTAAGATTACCTAATCTAAGTACCGCGATTAAATTCGTAGGTTAACCCGAAAGTTATTTACAGTTCATTTTTATTTTTCGTTTGGCTAGTCTGAAAATGGCAAGTTATTCTGAATGATTTATTTTTACTTACCATTGTGATTGCAAATTTTAACGTTCAAAACAAAAATAAAAAAAACGAAACACTAAATAAAAATTAAATGCGTGAAGAAATTATAAATTAAAATGGAAGTTAAAAAGGGAAATAATTTCGGAAACAATGTAAAAAGCAAGTTTTCTTGTTCACTTTAAAATATAATTTGTCGACTGTTGAGTTTTAGAACCAATACGTTCTAAAAAATACATAAATAATAATTAAAAAAAAACCGTTGTTCCTAAAATCCTAATGTCAATGCATTTAAATTCGAATAATTTTTGACATTTATTATATCTTGCATTTGATTTGTTTAGCCTGGTATCGTGTTGAAACAAAACTTAATTTGAACGCGATCTCCAAAAAGAAGGTACATTTAAATCGTAGCAAAAACTGAAGAAAACAAATTTGTGGAGAAATCGAAGTGACAGACGTCAAAAGCCTCATAAAATTCCATTTTGTAGTCCAAAAAACCAATTAAAACACAGCATTCAAAATAATTCCGCAAAAAAACCAAAGGAAATTCAATCTGTCAACTTTTTACTAGATTTAAAATGTACCGAACAATAAAAACGCTTGTGAAATAAGTGGAGACTACATTGGAGACAACAACCATAAAAGCAACTTTTCACATGTTTTTAACACCGAACAGCGTAATACCTAGCAAAATTTCAGCGACTAAATTCCAGCGTGGTGTTAAATTTGTTTGGAAAATTCGTTTAAGTTTCAACATTTAATTGCGAAAAAAAAATCGTTTAAACTCTATTAATCGGCCGATTAGATTAAACTGAATATTAATCGGGCTACACGAGTTAAAACTCGAACTGTAAAACCCAAAATTTTTTAATCTCAAAGTTAAACGTCCGTCAGAGTTTAAACGTTCACTGAAAAACTGTCCATTAATGTTATATTTTTATGATTTTTTTTAATAAAATAAATAAAAATTTAATAAATATACAAATTATGGACAAAATATATAAATATATATGTAATATAAAAGTTTCCAAAGTTTTTACCTTTTCATGAAATTTACAGAAGAACTAAAACAGTAATTAGAATTTGTTCTAATTCTAGCTCAAGTTTTTTCGAGAATTCTTCCAATAAACGACTAAAAATATATTTTAGATTAACGCCTGTTACTGGGCTTTAGAAATCCATATTTCATAAAAATATGTTAAAAAGAATTTATATTTTTTATGTTTGCTTATTTAAATTATACAAATGTTTTTAAACTAGTAATAAATTTGAGTGGAAATATAACATGGCATATATTTAATTATTTGTATTTTAATTTTTTTTGTTTTTTTTTTGTTTTTGTTAATTAAAACAATTTCAGTCAATTTTGAAAAGTAATAATTATAATATAATATTTTGGAATTTGAGTAACATGGTTCCTTTTTGATTCTAATTATGTAATAATATTAAATACATTAACGAAATACGCGTAAATACACCAAATATCTGTTGTAACCGAAACTAAAAAGGTTTTATTTAAATGTCTAAATATTGTATTATGTTTGTATATTAAAATTTCTATTTTTAAATCGATATTTTTATTGAATTAAGAATGTATAAAAAAAAAAAAAACCGAAAATGAATGATTTTTAATACATATTTTTTTTTTTAATTATCTTTAAATATAAATGTCTTCAAAATTATTTATTCTAAAAAGGGTTAAAATATTTAAAGAATTGCTCATAAGAAATATACATTCAGGACATTAATATGAGAACCAAACTAGTTCAGTTTGATTTTGTCCATACAAAAATAGCCGGTTCGGTTTTCATTTAAATGCGTAGATTAAAATGATTCAGTTGTACCATGAATGAAAGAATATCAAGATTGCGAATGTCAACCATTTTGAACTTTTATTTTCATATTTTTATGGCATTACGTGTGATTTCCTTTCAAATAAATAATCGTGATTTTTCATGTCACGCGTGACGTAGATAAAACCAATTTGAAATAAGGGAAAGCGTAATCTATAATATTCTTTCATTCATGAAATTGTATCGATTCGGTATATAAATAAGTGTGCTAATTGATGATTATATAAGAACTAAATCTGTATGAGATGTAAATCTGAATCTGTGTACTACTAATAAAAAAAAATAATATTAACCTGATAAACGGACAGGAACTGGTATTAGAACTTGTTTCTTTAAAAAAAAGCAATTTTAACCTTTTAAAAATGTTTTTCAAAACAAACAAATTTTTACGATTTTTCTTTCGTAATTATGAAAAAAAATTAAAACAAAACCAAATTTGCTATAAAAAATGATAATAAATAAATATATTTAAAATACAAATATATAAAATAAATGAAAAATTGTTATTGTAAAATATAATGTTAGTATTTAAAAACAAAAAAAAAATAATTTAAAAATAATAATGAATACAAAATAAGGAACTTTCTAAAAATGTAAATTATACAATTTATCTATTTAAAGTTTATAAAATTTATGCAAATTTATTTTAAATATAAAAACCCAGAAAAAATTAATAATCGTGGGAAAATAATTGAAACAAAAGAATGTATAGTTTTTTTTTTCTTTATTGGATTTAAACGGGATGGAAAAAGAAAAACAAACCAAAATAACTAAACATAATTAATTTAAAAGAAATATATATATATATTATTTGTACTTCTTGCTTTAAAAATAAACTGATGGAAGAAAATTCTCAATTCTTTCTTTTTATGCCCTATGGTAGATACTACCATGGTATGGGTGTGTACATAATCAAAAGTTATATAGATTTATGCATGTCCGTCCGTCCGTTCGTATACAAGATAATTCAAAAATGCGTTATCCAATTTTGATGAAATTTACAATATGAGTTGGTTATTCCTAAACTTGATTTTATTGCATTTCAGCAAAATCGACCGAGACGGAGCGAAGTTATCAAGCTAAAACCAGAGTAATCAGAAAGTTTTGTGGTTTTTTTAAAAGGTTTTTCGGATTTAATTGAAAAATTTGTGAAGTAATTTTGTTTAAATTAATTATATTGGTTAAATACATAAATAGACGATAACATGTTAAATTTCAGTAAAATCGGTTCACTGATAGTAGAGAAAGAAATAATCCTAGGAGAAAATAAACCTGTTCATAAAGTTTTTTTTGATGTACTTTAAAAATTCATACACAGATTTGAATAAAATTTCCAGATTTGATTTATGATAGGTTGTCTGCAAATTACAGGAAATCTGGAAACGAAGAAACAAAGTTATAAAGAAAAAATCTTGAAATATTGTTAGTTTTGACATTTTTTCTGTTCCATTTCTGCCATAGGGCATCAAAAAATCAGCTATAGGCCGATTTTACGTTACTATATGTTACTTCCGAATAACAATACATATAATACGATGTACGAAGGGGGTCATCAAAAAAAAAAAAATGATTTAATTGAATAATTCTTGAGATGATCAGAAGAAATATACTGCATATATGTTGCACTAGAACATATTAGGTGCGTTTTTTTCACATGCTCTGTTTGTTTCGTATCAAAGCAGCATGTGAAAAAAATTACAAGGAGTCAGAGCAATAAAAATCTTAAATGTTGAGAGCATATAAACGAAATGGAAATTGAACGTCGAACGCAAAAAAATCACAATTTCTAAATAAATTTTTATCGAAACTAGCGGAAGGTAGAAAAAACAACTTATAAAATTCAAATTTATAAAAAGTATGAATCGATTTTCAATTTATAATCGGGAAGACAACATTCGAGTATCAAAAAAACAGAAAACACAGCCATTTATATGATCAATATCAAGAATTTTGTGCCAAGTAAAAGCTACTGTAGGAGTTGTTGTGGTATTCAAAATTTGCTCTGTTCTGGAACAACTTGTGAAAAAAACGCGCCTATTTTCTATTCTATAATGGAATCGTGTAAATCGATTTTTCAATTCGTTTTAGTTTCAATCGAATTAAAGGATTCCACTTTTGTATTTTCTCTCATTGTATTTATCGTAGAAAGATTTGAAAGATTTTGAAATGAACAGACATTTTTCGGTTTCAAGAGTCTATTAAAATCCATAATATTTATATTAGAACTAAGGTGGATAAATATAAAAAAGTTCTTAACAGTCGTGAACTTAATACACATCTATGGAATCGTCAATTCTTTCATATGATGTGGAAGCATGGACAATTAAAGTTTTTAGTATGAATAAGCTGAAAGCATTTGAACCGACGTCTGTTAAAAATTCCCTGGATAGAGAACGCGTCTCAAATGCAGAAGAAGTCTTCCAAAGGTTGGGAAAGAGTCGCGAAATAGCTCTTAGCAATTCAACATCAAAAACATGAAGAAATGTGAATTCCTCCAAATCAAAAGAAATTATAAATTATGAACGAATTCATAGTATTATCCCGAAATACTTGAAATGAAATCCCTTTTGCGATTATGTACAATATTAAAAAGTACTATCAGATATATTATATAAGATTTGTTATATGGAATAAAAATGACTTTTGATCCAAGCATAACAAACCATTTTTATCAATTTGATAAAATTCGATTTTCTGCTGTTGCTTTTTTTTTCTCAATAAAAATTTACATTATAAAATATAGTCTGTAAAATGATCGTAACAAGTGTAGTAATATTCTTTTTGACCAGCTTAATTTTAATTATTTCTTGGTTATTAATATTTGGGCCAACTAAACCAATTTTTAAAGTTTATGCCCAAAGAGGACCATTTTATTGGATCAAATATTTTGGAGTTTTATTTTACATTTATAAACAAAAAGTAATGCAGTAATAAACAAAATTTTTAAACATAAATTTCTAATATAATCCTTAAATTATAGTGGAAATATAGTAGCAGGAAAAATATTAAAAATGATGGCGATAATGGCGCTGAACAAATTATTGATAAAATTGAAAAACCTCAACAATTATCTGAACATCCAAAGGTTTGTTATGCAATCCAATATATTTTTTTAATCTATTATTATCTAGATTACTGCTTTAAATTTGATATCAAACAAATTTTTACTTTCTTATACTTCAGTATAATGAAATATTATATTTATACAAAAAATTTAACATACAATTTTCAACGGAAATTCATATTTCAAGATCCGCTAATTCCATTTATGTATGTATTTTTGCGGTAACTGTTTTTGGGCCCGATTTTTGTATAAAATTTGATATAGTTATCCATTGTAATATGGGGTAAACCAGAACTAGATAATTATGCCCTATCGTAGGTACTACCAGAAAGTTTTGTTGTTTTTTTATGGTTTTTTGGAACTTAATTAAAAATTTGTGTAGCAATTTTGTTTAAAATATTTATATGGGTTGACTACATAAATAGACAACAACATGGTAAATTTCAGTGAAATCATTCCAAGGATAGTGTAGAAAGAAATAGTCGTAGGGGAAGAAAAGCCTGTTCATAAAGTTTATCCGATGTATTTTAAAAACTTATGTACCGATTTTAATAAAATTTGCCAAAGGTGTTTATGCTAGTAGGCCCTAGCGTGGCTGTGAATTTGAGCGAATTTGAAAAGGACGAAACAAAGTTATGGATAAAAAAACCTTGAAATATTAGTAGTTTTTGTGTTTCTTTCTCAGAGTAATTGAATTGTTAACTACGAGTCCCATTTCTACCATAGGGCATAATATATATGTTTTTTAGCTAAAAATAAGAGAAGGCTATTCTTTTCGCCCTTATATTCTTTCCTACTAAGTTCAAAATAATCAATTTTCAATGTTGTTTATATATATATGAAAATTGGTTATTTGAATTTCTTAAATCTAATTGAAAACTTATTTATATAACAAAATTTTGGTGAGTCTATGGATTTTCTTAATTAGTAAACATGTTGTTTTTATAGGCTTTTAATACTATCACCTTTATAGGAGGAAATCATGAAGGATATAAATTTATTATCGGAATGGAACGTCGAAAAAGAGGAATTTGTTATATTGTAATTCATCTTTGGGTATATATAAAAAATATATAAAAAATATTTTTCAATTATTTGAGAATTTAATTAGATTCCTGGTCGTGGTCTTTTTAGTTTTCCAAAACTACCAAATACAATAATTTTTTCGACTAAAAATGGTATCGAAAATGAACGATTTATTGGTGAAGGCATTGAAATTATTCCATTACAATCAATGACTAAATGGAAAATTAATTATAAAGGAAATTTAAAACAAAATGATCAAATTTATTCAACATCAATTGATGCCGAATTTATAACAAATTTTAATTATTTTGATCTTGACACTGATATCAGCCCATGGATATTTGCTGAAGCAATGGCAAAAGAAAAATGGAAAGATGCATATTTTATTCGTTTAGAAATGTAAAAACTATCCGGAATATATGGAATTTTATATAAAAAAAAAACCTTTAATCTTTCAGGATGCATCAAAGTCATTATGAACAAATTGGTAACATAAGAGGAAAATTCATAATCGATAATAAAGAGTATGATTTAAATTTACAAGCATTAAAAGGTCACAGCTATGGTTTAGGAAGGGATTGGAGTAGCTTTCATCGTTTTGTATATTTTATATTGTTTTTAAAAAATGGTTATACAATTGTAATTGGAGTTGTATCAATACCAAAAATCTTATCGAAGTAATGAATTTTATTTAAACAAAAAAAAAAAGAATCTATTAAATAATAAATTTAAATTTCCAGCTTAAAAATGGGATATGTTTGTACGCCTTTCGGTGAATATTCACCAATAACTAATTGTGATTTTCAATTATATGAAAATGGTGAAAATGGAATACCACCAAATGATTATGCATTTCGGATTGAAACTAAAAATGATATTTATACAATTCATGTAAGAACAAAAAAATGTTTATATAGAAACATAAATTAATTATAATTTAATAAATTATTTTAGATTATTCAAAATATTCATGCTGAACGTTACGTCGGAACTGATTGGGAATCAAAAATCTATGATCATTTTATATCATGCAATGTAAATGGTATTCCCGGTTATGGTATTGTACAATATTTATATAATAATAAAAATAATGGACGTCCAGAAGAAATCTATAAAATGGATCCAAAATGGTATAAAACTGTAAGAGAAATGGAAAACTATTATAGAAAAACAAATGAGATATTCTTAAAGAAATCAAACGACCCCTAAATTAATCAGAAATTATAGTTTTGCATAAAATTATGTCATTGCCAATATACTATCGACCTATTTAAATTACATATATGTATATATATATATTTTTGTTGCAATCTAATAATGCATTATATTATGTATAAAATGAAGAGACCTTACGGTTATGGTCATTGATTGGTCACTGCATGTTTGTCTAATCAGTCTCTGACTGTTTTTGTTTAATTGCATTAATAAAATTATCTCTAATTTAAATAAAAACTTAAATGTTTCTATTTCCATTTTATATACAACATAAATATTGACTTCCTTTTTATAGTCTCGTTCATTTTGATTTATGATAATACATTTTTTTAAATAAACGCTAAATAGTAGTAAAAACCAATAAAAATTAAATTAAAACAATTAGTAGTAATATTAAGTAATATTAAATAATACTTTAGAACTAATATTTGAGCCGTTTCGAAGCCAATTTTGATAAATTGTAATCGAATAACTAATATTTTTGTTAATAACAAAAGGATTTACGGATTCCTTAGCCTTTTCTCCGTCAGAGAGCCCTTTATTTTATGGCTTTTCAATGCTTTTTTCATAATAAGTTCAGAGGCCAAAATGATTTCTCTCCGCTCCAACTTATTTTCAAATGGACTTAATCCCAATGGCTTTTGGACAGCTCATTTGTGATACGATTTCAAAATGAAAATCACTTATACGTAGTTCTATAGATAATCGCAAAAAGCTTTTTTAAAGCATAATTTACCACCCGTTGTTTGATTCTAGTTTTTCTAGTTTCCAAAGGGAAGAGTCTGGAAGTCTTACAATCAATTTTCAAATCTCTTGGCTACAAAATTGGATAGAAACAAATTCAGAACCAGTTCAAATGGCGCGGCAATAAGTTGAACATTTTCTTAAATAAAAAATAAAAATATGGAACGTAAATTTTAAAGATCAACAATTTTCGTTAATTTGATTTAATTTATAAAACAAATAACTATTTAATAAATTTGGTTTGTTTATGGTGTAAAATTCTTTAAAAAAAAAAAAATTTGAAAAATATGGATTTCGATTCAATTTTAAATGATGTTGGATCATTTGGATTATATCAAAAGTTAGTTATATGTTCAGTTCTACTTCCGGCAGTTTTACCTTGTGCTTTTCATGCCTACAGGTGATGTGTTTTTGGCAATTAATATTAACAATTTATATTCACAAAGATTCTATTGAATATAATTGTATATTCTAATTTTCTAGTCAACTTTTTATCGCTGCAAAACCAGCTCATTGGTGTCGTGTACCAGAATTAGAACCATGGGTACATGATTATCCGGATTTAGTGCGAAATTTAAGTATTCCGATAGAATTTAAGGATAATAATTATCGTTATTCTGAATGTATTATGTATGCTAGAAATTATACAGATCTGATAAGATATTTAGAATCAAGAACACCACAAGATCTTCTACAGGATAATGCTGAAGATTATGGAGATATACAAGGTCTACAAACAATTGAATGTAGAAGTGGATGGAACTATGATTCCAGTGTATTCTCAAGTACTGTTGTTAAAGAAGTTAGTACAAGAGATTTGAAATTAGTTGAAATAGAGAATTTTATATTTAAATTTTTCCAGTGGGATTTAGTGTGTCAAAGTGATTTCTATATAACATTAGCATTAGTTATGTTTGGAATTGGTGGTCTTATTGGAAATTATATTTTTGGATATTTACAAGATATTTGGGGTAGAAGACCGTCATTTTTTGTTTATTTAATAGTAGAAATTGTTGCATGCACTCTGAGTGCTTTTACATGGAATTATACTTCATGGCTGGGTATGCGTATTATTGTTGGATTTACGATACCGGCAATATTGGCAAGTCCTTATGTTCTAGGTAATTTCGAAAATTGAGGGAAAAAAAACGTTTACAAATTTGACTATTTTAAAATTTTAAGCAATCGAATTAGTGGGACCCGAGAGAAGAGTTTTTTGTACGATTGTTTTGAATATCGCAAATTCAATCGGATTGGTTCTTTTAGCTGGTATTGTTTATGTCGTTCGTGATTGGAGATATTTATCTCTTGCTGTATCTTTACCATTACTTTTTATATTTTCCTGTTTTTTTGTATTACCTGAATCACCAAGATGGCTAATTGCGGTAGGAAAATATAAAAATGCTGTAAAAATCCTTAAAACCATTGGAAGGTATGTAATTAATAATGAAGTATATTTGTTAAATAGTTATTTCTTTTTATGACCATTTCGAAGAATAAATGGTCGTGAACTTCCACCTAACTATGAAACTATTCTCTACCAAAAACTTAATAATCCAGATCTTAATAAAAATGCTAATAAAGAACCATCTTATGGTATTGCTGATCTATTTCGTACTCCAAATATGATGAAAAAAACATTTATAATAACCCTGATATGGTTTGCAAATACTAGCGTTTATGTCGGATTAAGTTATTATGCTCCCGCGCTTGGAGGCGATGAAATATGGAATTTCTTCTTAGCAGGTGCAGTTGAATTACCAACGTATCTGTTTCTTTGGCCCGCTTTACATTGGTTCGGACGTCGATGGTACCACCAAATTATTTGAAATAATATTATATTAACTTCATATAAAGAATTTAAATATTATTAGGATTACATGCTCGTCGATGCTAATTGGAGGTATTGCCTGTATGGCTACGTTTCTTGTTCAAAATGATCCCTCTGTTATGTTGACTCTCTATTGTATTGGGAAAATGGGAATTTCATGTGCATTTGTTGTTCTACCGTTACAAGCGTCTGAACTATATCCGACCGTAGTAAGAGGATTGGGCATGAGTTTCAGTGCGGTTGTAGCAATGATCGGGCCTATTCTTATCCCCATTATAAATCACATGGTAATATCATTTTTTATTATTCGTTTTTTTTTTTCATATTTTCATAGTTTCATTATTTAATTTATTTATATACAGGGTGGACAAATGCTTGTACTTCCATTAATAATTATGGGTGTGTTATTAACTATCGGTGGAATCGCTAGTTTGTTTCTACCAGAGACAATGGGCAAACTTTTACCACAAACTATGGAAGAAGGCGAGAGTGTTCCATTATCATCATTTACCTTTTTTAAAAGATCACGACCAGTAGCCAGGAATAGAAAACCTGTTTGCCATCTTTGTCATGCAGAAATGCCGATTATCAATTGATTATTTATGTTTAAATTAATTAAATAGATGGTAAATAAATTTATTGATAATTGATTGTAAATGTAAGTTTCATTTGTATACAAAAAATGTTTTCGGTAGGAAACGGCTTAATTAAAACAATAAAAAATGAAAGTTTAAATAAACAAGGATTAAAAATTTAAATGTTTTTGAAAATTACCGGTTAGGTCAATTTAAAATTTCCCACAATTTTGAAATATGTACATTATTTAATATACATATGGCACCACTTCCAACTGTCATTTGACCAAAGCACATTTCATACAAAAAATGGGTTGGTTTATAGTGCGAGCATTTCTATCAAATTATAAATATAAAAAAGCACCCTAATAAAGCTTTACAAATTTTGAATAAAATACTTAATGATTATGTGGCCTAATTTAAAAATATGGTATTTTACAAGGTCAATAGTTTTCTTAAAATATTTATATTAAAAACCTCTGTCACAAAATTTATCTATTGTTTAAATATAGAACACAAAATAAGACATTCTCTTTAACTAGATCAAACCTTTTCATAAAAACTAATATGTTCATATTTGCGCATTGTATTGAGTTCATAAAACAAATTTGCAAGCGTTATACTTAAAAAAACAAAAAAAAACTTTTTAAATAACATGCTCGCAAGTACGCGTTATGCTTCCCTGACATTTTGTCGTCAATAATCTGAGAATATTTTTGTTTCTCGAAAAAAAACAGAGTTTTTCCTTTTTTATATAGAAAAATTGCAAAAAAAATAAAAATTCCGCACTCCTTTTTTCAAGAAACGATAACTCTATGATTTTTTAACGTCATCCAAATAAGCAACAACTATGCTTTTATGAAAACGCCTAACATGAATTCCATATTGTAAGCCATGCTTTTCATTTCCATAATCGTAGAAAAATGTCGGCACTACAAAAGCACAAAAAATTTGATCCTCCAAGTTCTGCGAGTTCTGACAGGTAAAAAAAAAAAAAATGTACCATATCTGGTTCACAAACGAAAATCATTCAACATTTATCGTTGGTATTAAAAACAACTAATTAATTCTAAATCTTATCAAATTCATTTTTGGTATAGAAGTGGCTTCAAGCAATTGTTGAGTGTTTGCTTTATTTTAATTTTAATTTAGACATTTAAAATTAGTGCAGAATTAAATTTTGTATATAAAAGTGATTACGGAAACAAAGACTGAAAGTTTTTATTTAAGTTTTTTTTTTTTTTTTTTTAATAAGGTTTTAATTTGTGTTTTAGTTTATTGTGATACAAGAAAAATAAAGAAGAGTACGTCTTTTTATTTAATTAATTCTTGTTGATCTTCTGAAGAAAATGCCGTCTTTCGGAATTAAAGGACACATGTAAATTTTTTTATTTCATTTATTATTTTTTTTTTTTGGTTTTTTTTCTTTTTGAAAAGTCCTGTATGAATGTGATTTGTGCGATTTTTAATTTTCAGTTTGGATGGAAAAGAATGAATGAAATTTTTGTATAAAAGGATTATAAAAACGAGAAACATTTTCTTTCGTAAATTAACTACTTTTATTAGAATAAATTAAAAAAAAATTGTTTTTAGATTAACTTAAAACCATGTGGCATTTTTTTTTTTTTTTTACTAGACTTTCTTCTCATGCAAAATATGTGAGAAAGAGACAATTGAAAATGAAAGAAAATGAAATTTTCTTTGCGTGTTGTTTTTTAAAAAAAAAAATGCAATTTTAATTTCAGTGCATTTTTATAATTTGTATTTCTTTAAGAAAATATCAATATAGGACGCAGTCTTTTTTTTTTCTTTTTTGATATATAATTAAATTTCTAACACTGCATTAAAAGGTAATGGAAAATGTCCGGTTTTTTTCTTTTTGTTCTTTGGAAAGAAATTTTTCTTTCAAGTCATGAAAAAAATATTTTTGTCATTTTACCGGTTTTCCAAGAAATCAGATTAATGAACTACAAAAAAAATATATATATCACAAATATAAAATTTCTTCATTCATCTCTGTTCGGATTTTCTTTTTTAAAAAGAGGCCAAAAATTACGAACAAATACCATGGCGGTGTAAAGAAGTCACTAGAAGTCTAAAAATAAATTCAAATGCGTACACATTTTTGCTTTGTAAATTAAAATTAAGAGACGCCGAAGTCAGGATAAAAAGAAGAAGCAAATAAAAAACAAATCCACATGCTTTGCCAAAAATTATTTGAAAAAGATAATGGGATTTTCCGAAAAGCACGTTTTTCTTTCAATATTCAAAAGAATTTTTCATCGTATCAATAAATTTCGAAGTTTTTCACAAAATTTTTGTATAATATAAAAATCAATAATAATAAAAAAAACGAGAAATAAAAAATTTATATCATCAACCAAATGAGACAGACACTCGCTCGTCTGTCATGTGTTCAAATGAATCAAAAATTTATATATATTTGAACGCCAAGTAAGATTGAAACGTGATTTACCATATTTCTACGACCGGTATTTTGTTAAATAAAGAAAAGGAAGAAAATTTTGTAGCGGAAAAAGCGTGTATACAAAATGAAGTCACGTTTCCAAGGCTTTCATTACAATGTCGTTATTTGTAAAGCCACGCTTTTAAAAAAAACTTTCCATCATCCATAAAACGTGAAAAAGCCAACACAAAATGTTGAATGAAAATATTTTCTTACATTATGTTTTTGTTAATAATTCATTTATTTGTTTCTTTCACAAATTTAATTATTAACTAGAAGACACTGTGCCAGTACAATTTGCAAATATTTTAAAAATATTTTTTTAAATCAAATTTGGGTTTGATTTCAAAAACCAAATTCCGGTCAAATTCTGTCGTAAACTTGTAGAGCATGGGTGGCCATCACGAGGCCCGCGGGTCGCATGCGCTCCGCCGGTAGGAAGCGCTAACAAGCGGTTGACCACAATCTCACCTACTGGGAAGCGACGATATGGTCAAAGCTGTAGCACGCTTGCTTGTTTACTTTAATTAACAAAAAAAAAATTAAGTGCGTGGCCCGACAGGAACTATTATTTCTGAAATTTGGCCCGCCTGCTGAAATGGTTGGCCACCCATGTTATAGAGCCTATATTGTTGGTCAAGAAAAAATTGATCTTTAGTTTTCTAAAAAATATTTATGTTGTCTATTTTAATAAGGATAATTTGATATTTAAATAAGTATTGTGGTGAATATTGAAATATGAGATTTTGATTTACAAAGCGTCAGCTTTACGAGATTTTCTTTTTATCACCGGTTTAGTTTTCCGAGATCTACTGTTTCAGAAACGTAGATTCGTAATGTACAATTTAATAAGAAGAATTGATGATATATGACTATGAGCTGATTTCTTTGGGATTTTGTACTGAAGATCCCGAGATGTTGCCTTGTAACCCAATAAATCTTGCAAGTCGGCGACACCACTGTATTTATTAAATAAACAAAAAAAGAGGTGTGGTACAATTTCAATTGACGGTAATAAAATTTTATTATTAATTCAACATAAAAATGATTACCTTAGGTCAAGTAAGAAAGTCCCGAAAATAAAAACAAGTTTTTAAATATTTTTTTTTTTTTTTTTTTTGAAAATATATTTTGGTTTATTAAAATTATTAATGAAAATTACAAACTTAAATATTTAATAAAATAAAAAGAAATGTACTTTAATCTTAAATATAAGAAAAAATTAGAAAATAAATTTCTTATAATTTTTGTCTTCAATTACTTCCATAAAAATGAGGAAAGCAAACCATAGCAGTTAGTTTACGCATTTCTCTATTCCAGCCTGACCGCAATCGTACTTTACCGACAATGTCATTCGAATGCCTAGTATTCGTCCTGTCTCACTTCATCAGAGTTGGGTGCAAAATTTCGCCAGATCTGCCTCAAGTTCCATTTGTTGTCGGTAAAGTAAAAAAAGAAAAAGAAAAAGTAATTACTATTTACTGACTAGGAAACAAACTAAAAATAGAGACTAGTAATTTCTAAAAACCAGTTTTTGTAAAATAATATTAATTTAATTTCTCAAAACTGGTTTCAATTTTGTATTTATGTCCTTGAATATAAAAGAAAAACAGATTAAAGATAAGTTGTAATCTTAAGAATTTTGTTTCGCCAATTAAAAAAATATATACTAACTGAAAATCGGCTTATAGCCGTTTTTTTGATGACAGAAATGGGACAGAAAAACTGTCAAGAGTTTTTTCTCCATAACTGTTCTGTTCCCTCTCTTCACAATTTCTTTTAATTTACAGGTAACGCAGACCCTAACAGCATAAATCTAATCTGCAAATTCTATTCAAATCGATGTATTAGTTTTTAAGGTACATAAAAAACTGTTATGGTATGAACAGGTTTATTTTCTCCTAGGATTATTTCTTTCTCCACTATCCTTGCACCAATTTTACTGAAATTTAACATGCTATCGTCTATTTATATACTTAACCAATATAATTAATTTAAACAAAATTGCTTCACAAAATTTCCAATTAAATCCGAAAAACCATATAAAAAAAAAAGCCCCTGGTTTTTGCTTAATAGCTTCGCTCCACCTTAGTCGATTTTGCTGAAATGCGATACCAAATCGAGTTAAGGAATAACAAATTCATATTCTAAATTTCAACAAAATCAGATAAAACGTTTTTGAGTTATCTTGTACGCGGACGGATGAACGGGCATGCAGAAATCTATATAACTTTTGATTCTCTACACAACCATACTCTTGAAACCTTTCTTCCTACGATGGTTATTTCGATGTGTTACACACTTAGTGATAAAACTAATATACCCTCTGGTAGTACCTACCATAGGGCATAATTATGCCTTATGAATAATTTTACAGAAACGAAAAAAAAAAAAACAGATTTTGACCTCTTGGACCAAGAAAATCATACAAATCTAAAATCTTGAACCTGAACTCAATTCTAGTTCATTTAAATTGTTGATAATTTGCATAATATAAAATCAGTTCAAAATAATATGAAACGATTTTTAGTTTTAAATAATCAGGATTTTTTTTTAGACACTTTAATTATGATACTTTACTGGTAAAATGAGTTAACTGTGGAGTAGTGATAAGATCAGGCAGGACAGGTATAAAATATCAATCATTATTGATTCTACCAAATTAAATTCATTATTGAAAATGAAAAATCATAAAGTATAGGTAATCCCCGTATAACACGGCACTTCTGTAACATGGTTCGAGAATTGGGGAAAACACTTATATAATAAACTAGCCGTACATCAAGTTTTGAGAATTACGCATGTGCCCGTGGAACAGGGAGAGGATATCGTAAGAGTTTTTAAGAACAAACCCATTTTATTCGATATTTTTCATTCAGTCGTGTAAGCCGGAAGTGAAAAAGTGTCTCTTAAAAGGAATTTTTAAAAAAAATTAAAGTATATTAGTCAATGTGCTGCTGATGACAGCTCAGAAGTTGGAGATATTTTGTCCAATGGTGCTTAGTAATGATGACGAAGTTATAAAAATAAAATAGTAAATTTTTTTGAAATTTTGGAATATTAACTCCATTTTTTCGTACTATAGTAGTTCTTTGTTTCGTATAACACGGCATTTTTTAAGAACCTATCTACTCTGTTATACCTGTATTGCATTTTAAAATAAAACTCTTCTTTATCGGTAAATTGGCTTACATTCATTTATTTCAATCCTTTATACTTTTAAAATAGAACACTTCTATTCGTCTTTTTTTTTTCTAGACTGCAAATTTTGGTTCATCAATTTGAATAATATTAAATTTTAGATACGATTTGAGTGCCATAAAAAAGAATGTCAATAAATATAATAGTTTATTTCTTGTTGGCATCAAATTAGAATTGAGATAAACTATTAAGTTTAAACAATTTTTGTTTGTTTACAAAAGTGTTAGGTCACTAAAAAAGATTCAGATATATTAATGGCCTAATATTGCATTGAACTTGAAAGAAGATTTAGATTTAAGTAAACAATTATTTTTGATTTTGCTAGAAAAATATTGTTTAGTCAAATTTCGAGACTTTATGGATACTTTTCTTTTTAAATATGGTATTCAGCACGTTTTTTCGCAAATCAAACTAGTTCATTCGGTCTGGTTTGGTCCGTACGAAAATAAAGCCCAATAAGTTCTTAATTTTCAACAATACTTTTTAACTTCAATTCTTGATTTTCAACAATACTTTTTATTGGACTCTCTAGTCGAGCTTAACTCTGTCGTCGAACTGTCTGTTTTAACTGTGTCGTCGAACTGTCTTGTCGAACTGTGTCATCTGACTGTGTCTTTTAATTGTACGTTACTCGGCTTTTATAGGAACAAAATCCTTACGGGTGCAGAATACATTCCGGATATTCAAATTTCAAAATGCTTTGCTTTGAATTTGAAACTTTTGTTTCTCCATTTTCAAAGTTGATTAATCAGCATATTGTCCACTATATTTTCCCGTGGGACAATTTTCATTGTACTCGGATTTCCATGTAGATGCATTTTGTCTTAGGAATGTTCTCGAGTTTCTTTGAACAATTTCGAATTTGAAACCGTTGTTTTCCGAAATCGCGATTAAGCATTTTGTCTACAATATTTTCCCGTGAGAATTGTTCCAACGAAAAACCATTTTTGCCTACTTAGCTTAAACTTGTTTCTATTTAGAGGGCGATCGGTATGACATTACATTTCAACATGGTTCAATCGTACCGGTTCGGTTCGGCGCATAAATGCACTCTGATTGAGAACCAAAATGATCTTATATTAAATTATACAGCATCAAAATAAATATTTTTTTTTTTTAGAGATATGTAACATAAGTAAACTTTTTTTGGTTCGCGTTAGTTAAGGGAGTTATAGAAGGATTCATTTATTGTTTTCATTTATAAAAAGCGTAGCAGAGGCGATATTTGTAATTAGTCACAGGCCAATTGCATAACTTTCTTGTATTTCCAAACTATTCACATGCCATTATTCATTAATTCCACTACTTACACCATTGACTGGAAAAGAATTTGAAGTCAAGTCCAGTTAACAGCGAAAAAATTTTTTTGTTTTAATAATATGTATTTTTTTATTTTCTTCTAATATTACCAGTTGCACTGGCATAGAGGCTTCTAATTTATTTGATTCTCTTCAATATATTATTTACATTTTTCCTGGTTCAATTATTTGATTTGTAATATCAATAATTTAGTTAATATTGATTTAAATTTTAATAAATAAGTATTTTATATGTATTTTGCATGATGTTTTGAATTAATAAATTTTGTTTTTTGTTTTTTCTGTTTTGTTTAAAGAAGCTGAATATTCATAAAGTTTTGATTCTTTTAATAAATTGAAGATTAGACAATTGTTATCTGTATCTAAAATCTCCACATACTAGGATAATTTTATCCAGATTCTGACGTTAAATTAAACTTAAATTTTAGCCGTGTCGTGAACAAAATTTTTAAATCCAGGATTTACGACTATTTTAACTGGATTTAGAATTTTAGTTTCTCAAACATGATCGAGTCGTAACATCAAAATCTAGTCTCTTGTAATTTTAAGCTATCTAAATGACAAGCATCCGAAATCGATTGATTATTCACCTTTAAGTTTCCTGCCACGCTAATTTTACATGGCTTTTCCCGTCAAGTCACCATGAATTTCTTATTATGCATTACATATTATGGTGGGGCTAACCGGTGACCGCCACGGCTCCTCGAACCAACTTAGTGCCGATCACCAGTGATTCTCACGGCAGATAACGTTGTTAACTATCAAGAAATTCATTAAAAAAGATGGTTATTTCAATGAAAATAAGGAATGACTAATTTCTTTAAATGAGCTGTTTATTTTGAAAGTGGCCTAAGTTCACTTGTTTTGATTTCGAGTTATTATGTGCAATTTTGTACACAGTTCACAGTCCACGACGGATTCAAGACGCATTCAATTTTTAAATGTATACGTTTTGAATTAGACTACACAGATGGACTATTTTTAATACAATCTGAAAATCGAAAACCGTGAATCCGCATTTTAGATCATGAAATAATTAATATATTTTTATTAATAAATTCTATTTTACCGAGTTTCTATTCTATGTTTCTTCAAGATTGGAATAGATATTTAAAATTAGTGTGATACCAAAACAGTTGAGCGGATATACAACAACTATTTTAATAAGAATATCATAAATTATTTATTTTATAAAACATTTAAAAATTCCCAAATTACTTATCTTATTATTTGTATCCCCTATGGTAGATACTACCAGAGGGTACCATAAATAGACGATACCATGTTAAATTTTTGTAAAATCGGTCCCAGGATAGTGGAGAAAAATAATCCTAGGAGAAAATAACCGTCTTCATATAGTTTTTTTGATGTATTTTAAAAACTAGTACACCGATTTGAATTAAATTTGCAGATTAGACTTATGCTATTAAGGTCTAGGTACCCTGCAAATTAGAGGAAATTTTGAAAAGGAAAAACAAAGTTATGAAGAAAAAATCTTGAAATATTGTTAGTTTTGACAGTTTTTCTGTCCCATTTCTGCTATAATAGAGCAGTGCTCTTTAAATTGTGTTCCGCGGAACACTAGGGTTCCGCGTTTTATCGAGTACATTGACGTAGATACACTGACAATTATGGAAAGAGATCAACTTATCGATATATGCCCAGATAGTATATTAAAATCTATATTTCGACAGAATAAACATTGTCCAATTTTGGATAAAAATAATGAGAGAATATCCGCAAATTTTCAAACGAGCGATGAAGTAATTGATGAGTTTTGTAACAACCTATCTCTGTGAGAAATCCTTTTCCACATACATTGCAACTAGAACAAAATATAGAAATAGATTTGATACCGAAAATAATATGCGCCTCCAATTAACACCAATCTATTCAAATATTGATAAAATATGTTCAGAAAAACAAGGCTTGGATCATTCATTTTTGTTTGAATAAAATAAATGTACATCATTAATAAAATAAAATTGTTAATATAGGGTTCCGTAGATAATTTAATCTCGGTAAAAGGGGTACCGCGGTATGTCGAAGTTTAAAGACCACTGTAATAAACCATCGAAAAATCGGTTATAGGCCGATTTTAAGTTACTATATGTTTTTTTTTTTTTTTTTTTAATAAATTAACAATCATATAAATTTCTTGATTTAATTACTAATAAAAAATAAAAAAAACCATACATAATCACATGATTTGTTTGATAATTATCTTTAAAAATCCAGTTTCTTTGAATTTATTTGTGATTAATTTAAATTTCATTACAATCAACCCGATAACGTTTTATTTATAAAATACTAGCTGGTACCCGGCGCGTTGCTGCCGCAGAAGAAATTCTGGAAATTTCGTTTGAAATTTGGAAGAGTTACCTTATTTAAATCTTTAAATATTTTGACGAATTTTACCGAAGTGTGCCAAAATTTACCGAAATTTGCCGAATTTTACCGACATTTGCCGAAGTTTAAAAATCTTATTTTACAATTTTTCTTTAAGACCGTTCATTTTCGGGAGATTTCGGTAAATTTCGAAATATTTCGGCACACTTCGGTAAACCTCGGCAAATTATATTCGTTTGTTTTTTATATAAATTGTATTTTATTTCAATACATTTTTTAAATTTCGGTACACTTCGGTAAACTTCGGCAAATTATATTCGTTGGTTTTTTATATAAATTTTACTTTATTTCAATACATTTTTCAAATTTCGGTAAATTTCGGCACACTTCGGAAAAATATTATGCCTATAACCTTCCCGCAAGTGCAACCAATAAGTTGGCAAAGTTTTATCCCAATCAGACGAACGGTGTGGCCGCGCATAAAAAACAAACAAACAAACATTGATTTTTATATACGTAATAGATAAAAGTCTATTCATCCGAAATATTCATAAATTTGTTACTTTTTTATTTAAAGATATACTTTTTTAATTTACACAATTTTTTTTTTACCAATTAAATAAGACGCCTGACTACAACAATCTTCTTTCTATCTTTCTTTTTTTTTTCTTTTTATATTCTATCAATTCAATTTTTTAAATATTTTTTTTCCAATTCGATAAAAAGTTTTTTTTTTCATAATAACTTTTCGTTTTATTAAATTTTTTTTTTTGACGCAGTTTGAGTTCTGTGCTGTGCTGAAGCTTGTACTTGAAGCTTGATTTTCGTGAAAATTTTTACTGCATTTTTTTCCATCATCAAATTATTTCAATTATTTGAAAATATTTTATTAAAAATCATATTAATTATATATAATAAACTATTTTTTAAAGGCCAATAATTTAATTGAATTTTTTTTTTAATTAAAATAATCCAGTAATTAATTGTGTAGTGTTTCTTTAAGAAAATACTATATACGAGGGGTGATTAATAAATTTTTATTTTTTTTTTGTTAGTGTGAATACAATTTTTCTAAAATAAACTACATATCGCGAGCCCAATTCAATACCGGAGATATTTTGAAAAAATTGATTTTCAGACAACTAAATTTGAAGGTTTCAAATGAGTAGGATTTAAGTGTAGGCTTTCGAGTTAAATTAAAGCTATTTCTTCTTATTAAAATGAAAAAATAAAAAAGTACGTATTAAATTCGTAATCTCAAAATTTCAAGATATCTTTATGTATTGAAGTGGATCAGTGATATATTAAATGTTTAACTAAAAATTTTATTATTAACCCTTCTGGTTTCAAATTATAAGAAGACTGTCTGTCCTCTAAAATACAGTTCGATCAAACCGTTGGAGCATGTTACAATAAGTTTAAGGATTGATTTTAATACGTTACATTGTAATTCATTTGTTTGAATGGATAATATTAACGAAATAACACAACGTAACGTTACTAGTGATTTTTAAAATTTCGGTATTGGTACCGTGTAATGTTAAAGTGAAAAATTGTTGTATTTCGTTTCGTTACAATAAAGTTATGCAAACACTGTAAAAGAAAAAACAAATTGAACGTCTTAGAAATTCTTTGATTACCTCGATTTACGACGCATTTTTTTTTTTGGGATCGTGTAGCTGGCACATCAAACGACCAATGTGGTGATTTAGTGATCTTTTGATTTACAAAATCACCTGAAAAATAATCACTTGATTATAACATCAACTGTGTGTGTATGTCATCACACTTAACAATCACATCATTTGATTTTAAACGTAAATTCGTTAGTTTTTTTTAAATTTTTTTAACTGATTTCTCGAAATTAGGTAAACAAGCAGATCACTCAAACAAAATCATTTGATAGTAACAATATCAACACATCACCATTACTTAGGTATATATATTTAGGTGACAATCACTACATTGCTACATCACTCGTAGGTGTGGCATCTGTCTAACTCGATTTGAATCAAATCGTATCCAAAAAGTATAGCAATGGCAATGTTTTTTCGATTTGATTTAATCTTAATCGATTCTATAGGATTCTATTTCCGATCATAGTTAGTTATTAAAGTCACAAATTTCATAAAACACTAATGAATCTTTGTTTAGAAACGTCTATTGACTCGTTCTGCGAACTTCTTCAACACCTCTCGGATATTATTCTTTTAAGATTAACTTCGTAATAATCGTCTAATCTCTACTATTATATATTATTACGAGTTAAGATAATGAAAGTCTTTTTTTGTTGTCAATATTTTAGTGTAATTATTAAATATATACGAACGAAATTTATAAAAATTTTATCAATAATCATTTTGTGAAAATTAATTGATAAAAAAAATTAAAGATTGACGTAATTTATGATTGTGTAAATTTTTGCCAACAAATATATCACGTGAAATTTTCTTATTTATTTTATCTTAATTTATTTGTGAATGAATATTTTTAACGAATACATGTTAATTATACAAGTAATTTTTTAAGCTAGAATTTATATTTTTAAAAAAATACCATTTATGTGTAATATCTTTTAAATATTTTCGAAAAATTCGAATAATCAAATGATACGGATCATATTTCTTTTAGTGATGTTACTGAACGTCCAGATTTGATTGAACCACTTTTTTTGGATCATGTAATCTCAAATAATCTCGATGGAGCCGACATCGATTATTGTTGTCCAGCATCACCAACAACAATACCAGCTAAAACATCACGTTCAAATTCGTCCGATTCACCTTTACGTACAACACGTGTAAACAGTAGTAAAAGGCAACGAACAACATCAATGAATCAAACGACATCATCAAATCCCACCGAATCAATAATACGGGCGAATAATCGTACTATTTATACAGCTGGACGACCACCCTGGTATAATTGTGCTGGACAGCAGGTTGAACCATTCGTAATTGGTAATTATAAATATATATATACATATAAATATACATTTATTTAATATTTAAATGTCGAAACTCTTGTAATCATGTAATTAATTATAAACAAAAAAAGAAGGGGCCCCCATTGGAATTATATAGCTTTTTTTTTTTTTATATAAATATTTGTATTTTTTTGTTATTTATAATTTTCGATAAGAATTGTTGTCTTTTATTGTGTTTGTTTATATAATATATTCTATCTTGATTAATTACATTTAAATAAATCGACATACTCGATGTAAAACACTAGGTTTCCGTTGCAGGTATCTGCGGAGGCAGTGCATCAGGTAAAACAACAGTAGCTCAAAAAATTATTGAATGCCTAGATGTGCCATGGGTTACGTTGCTTTCGATGGACTGTTTCTATAAGGTAAAATATGTTGTTAAATGTTTTTATCATTCCATATCCCACACACAAACTAAATCCTTTCACTCACGATACATTTCTGCTTAAGATTATTATGTTTTTGATATTCGAGTTGTTTAGACTATGAGATTTTAGTTTGGTTTTTTTTTTCTTCCAAATCAATAAGGCTTATATTTTGTATATTTCATAAATAAACAATGTGATTAATTTCTGCTTAATTTTTTTTCCCCCAAGATATTAAATGAGAAACAACATGCGCAAGCTGATTTGAATCAATATAATTTTGATCATCCAGATGCATTCGATATTGAATTAATGGTCGATGTACTTACAAAATTGAAAGAGGGTCGTAAAGTTGAAGTTCCTATTTATAATTTTATTACACATTCACGTGAAACAATAACAGTAAGAATTCAATAATTATATTTGCAATAATAATAAATAATATTTTATTATTGTTTTGTTTGTTTTTTTCTTAGAAAACAATGTATGGTGCAAATGTTATCATTTTTGAAGGAATTCTAGTATTTCATAATCCCGAAGTACTTAAATTATTAGATATGAAAATATTTGTCGATACAGATGCTGATATACGTTTAGCAAGACGTTTAAAAAGGTTAGTTTTTATTGATTCCATTTATTAATCAAGATTTAGCGATTTTCGTCCCATAATAAATACCATAAAAAATAAGATTATGTTAAATTTTGTCGAGATATATATTTTTTTTTTTTTCATATTTTGAAAAGTATAAATATTTCTATTTTGTGGGATTAAGATAAGAGAGGTGATGGTTAATTTTAATATTTGCATGAATCTATTTATTTCCTAAAAAAAATTATGAAGATATAAATTTTTCGCCTCAAGGGATATATCACAACGTGGGCGTGATTTAGAGGGTGTACTTAAACAGTATTCAACAATGGTAAAACCATCGTATTGTAATTATATTGCGCCAACAATGGCACATGCCGATATTATAGTTCCTCGTGGCGGTGAAAATAAGGTTGCTATCCATTTAATTGTTCAACATGTTCATACACAATTACAATTGGTAAATATAATTAAAATCAGAATAAAATGTAAAAAGAATTGATTTTGAAATTTGTTTTATAATTAGAGAGGTTTTAAGTTACGAGAAACTTTAGCACATTCATATATTGGGCAACCAATGCCAGACTCTTTACACCTATTGCCAACAACTCCACAGGTAATTTGTTAAGAAAACAATGGGTTTTTTTTTCGTAATATGTTATAAAATTATTTTTATTACTTTAATTTAGATTAAAGGACTGCACACGTTTATTCGAAATAAAAACACATCTCGTGATGAATTCATTTTTTATTCAAAAAGGCTTATTCGGTTAGTTATAGAATATGCATTAAGTTTATTCCCGTTTAAAGAAGTTTCAGTAGAAACACCACAAGGAGTTCCGTATAAAGGTATTTGAAAAAATTTTTTTCAATATTTTTAACATTTGTAAAAAAAATTTAATTTAGGACAACGTCTTGCCTGTAAAAAAATTTGTGGTGTATCAATTTTACGTGCTGGTGAAACAATGGAACAGGCTGTTTGTGATGTTTGTAAAGATATACGAATTGGAAAAATTCTAATACAAACAAATCAAATAACTGGAGAACCAGAACTTTATTATTTAAGACTACCAAAGGATATCAAGGACTATAAGGTTATTTTAATGGATGCTACTGTCGCAACTGGTGCTGCTGCAATGATGGCAATTCGTGTACTATTAGATCATGATGTTCTGGAAGAAAATATTTTACTTGTTTCATTATTAATGGCCGAAATTGGTGTACATTCGATTGCTTATGCATTTCCAAATGTTAGAATTGTTACATCAGCTCTAGATCCAGAAATTAATGAGAAATTCTATGTAATACCTGGAATTGGAAATTTCGGTGATAGATATTTTGGAACAGAACCATCCGATGATTATTTATAGTTGATAATATAAAGAAATCCAATGGCCAGGATATTGAAAAAGTATCTCATTTTTTCTAATTAAAAAAAAAAAAACAAAACTTTTTCATATAATTTTATTAAAAATAATTATTTCACAAATTTTATATAATATTTTAAATTTTGAACGCGTTCTTTGTGTTTTTTAGTCAACTATTTTAGCGCAAAATATTTGTATTTTTATTCTTTTATATATGTTTAAAAAAAAAAAAAAGGAAATAGAAATAAAATCGCTGAAATTGATATTTTATATTTTTATTTAACAAATGAAAAAAAACACACAATTCTATTTTTTTTTTTGGTTCTGAAAATCATGGCTGAATTGTTTTTTCTTATAATTCATATAAAAGTCTCCATACAAATCTATATACAATTGCTAAGAATAATGCAATAAGAGCATAGCCAAAATAAAACATTTGTTTCGATGATGATGAAGCCTCTTCATGGTCATTATTATTTGTGATCAATCCATTCGTATTTTGGCATTCGCCAAGTCGTCCAGTACAAATATTATCATTTGATGTTTGATTTTTAGTTTTCGCACATTGATACCAATTTTCTTTTGAATCCAAAATTTCACCAATCATACTGAATTTTGTGGCTGATTTTATTTTTACACGAACTGATTTACCCAATAAATTTTCAGCCATTGGAAGTAAAATTTGTTCATAGAATCTATTATGACCAACATAGTGTTTTTTATCGTGTGAGATTTCTGTTACAAGTACGGTTTGTATTTCACCAATTTTATGATTGTATGGTTCGTAAGTATTAAAAAGGTCAGTCAATCTTTTTGTACGTTTCTTTACTAAGTTGGCTGGTATTCTTTCCATGCGAGCTGCTGGTGTACCCGGTCTTGGAAAAAATTGATTTATAAATAAGCTAGGAAATTTATATTTTTCACATAAAGTCATTGTTTCATTAAAATCATCTTCAGTCTCGGTCGGAAATCCGCATATAATATCTGTTGCAATTGTAACACCGGGAACCTTTTTCCGAAGCAAATCTACAACATGTTCGAAATCCTTACGACAATATTCACGTTTCATTTCGGCTAGAACACTATCACTTCCACTTTGCACTGGAACATGTAAAAATGAATAAACTTTCGGATGCGAAAGAACTTTAGCCATTTCATCTAAATGTTCAAGAATATACGGCGGGTTTGTCATACCAACACGCATCATACATTTATCTGGAATAACCTACAAACAAAAAACAAAGAATTTAAAAGAAATCAACAATTTTATCATACAAGATTTTACTTCAACTAATTTCCATAAAAGTTCTGGTAATGAACTTCCAATATCACGACCGTAAGTGCCAGTATCTTCAGATGTTAACCAAATCTCACAACATCCTTCCTCAAATGCTTGTATTGCTCGATCTACAATTTCTTCTGGTGTATAACTAACTAAATCTCCTCTAGCATGTTTAGTTTTACAATATGTACATTGATTGAGGCAGCCAGAATTAATCGGGATAATTTCTATTAACGGATTCTTTCGTATTTTTGGCAATGCAAGTTTTGCTCCGGCTACCCTTTTTCCATTCACCTTTTTTGGTTGTAACAGTCTGACGGTATGACCCTTTAATGTTTCTTCAACTACTTCTACAACACGATCAATTTGTTGTACACCAACTACAGAAAGACCTTGGGAGATGAAATAATTATTATACATTCATATCAATTACTATATTAGCAAAACTATTGGTACCCTTTAGATATTCTGCTTTAGGTGCGCCTTGAGGCACACAACCAGCCACAACTACATGTTTTCCTTTATCGAGCCCATATTGGATTTCATTTCGAAAAGTATCTTCTGATGGATTCTTTACCGTACAACTATTTAATAACCACAAATCTGCGTCTTCCTTTTTCGACGTTAAATTATATCCATATGATGCCAACTGACCAGCCATATATTCGGAATCCGAGTTATTATGTGAACAACCCCATGTTTTAACAAACACCTTTTGTACACCTGGAATTATACTCTCATAAATTGTTTTCTCGACTGCCGGCAAGTCTTCCGAATTTTTCGTTCTTTTCTTGGCACGAACTGTCACATTTTTCTTATTGTTATATCGTTGTTTTGGAGTTATATCTTGAGATGATATCAAATCTTCGATATCATCAATTATTTCATTACAGGCAGACATTTAAACTAAGTTTTAAAATAAATTCCAAGATTTTTCAGAACAAAAAAAAACTGACGAAACGTCTATAACATTTTCAATGTTTTGACAGTTATCTAACTGGAACACGTTGCCGGTAAAACAGTAAAAAAAATTGAAAATTTAAAACTATATTTTTTTACAGAAAGTAAAAACAAACTGTTTATGTTTATTATTTAAAGAAGAAATTGAATAATTTTCATATAAGAATCTAGTTTAACTTTTTATTATAAAATATTTTCAGTGAAGTGAAGGTTGGTGTAATTCAAAGAAAATGAAATCATAGAATTGGAACAATAAATGAAATGCGTTTCCTGTTCATTTTCAAATGTGGAACACAATGTAAAAATGAGATTGGAATTGCCGTCTCGCAAACTCTTTCATTTCTATTTTGCAGTCATTGGGGAAGGTTTCGATCACCTCGCCTTTTAGGAAAATATAAGATTAAGTTTTTATTGCGAGTAGTTTATCCATAAAAATGGATTCGTTAGAAATGATAATATACATTGAAAAGGGTGGCTAACAAAAGTAATTTTCTTGAAATAAATTGGAAGAAAAATGTAAGTTTAATTTTTTAAATTAAATCATTTTACCCTAAAATAGAGCACCACGTTGTTTTTCTCATACTCATTGAATTTTATATTTTTTCTCGTATTCATGAAAGTTTCAATTAATTTTAGGCAAAGGTAACCTAAAATTTCGGCACGTGACGATTATCGAATTTTTACCTGACCTTAATGGAGTTCCGTATGTGGTAAGTTATTATAATTACACATTTCTGTTTAAATTCAAGTGATATTTTCAAAAAAAACCTGCTTTTGCCGGTTCTTGAATTTATAAACTATTTTTAGAAATTAATTTTTGGTACAATTGAAATTGACACACAAAATTGGAACGAAATATGAAATGGCAAATAAGTTTTCGAACGGAAATCAACAATTCAAAGCAAACAAAAAAAGTATATATAAATACTTCGAATTACCATTCCAAGAAAAAAAAAGACTGATATCAAATTCAAAAGCGATGACGACATTTTCCAAATATCAGAATTGGTTTTGGTGTCGCGAAGCATGAACTTGTTTTTAGTCTTCCTCGTGTATTAATTGATGGTAATTTGTAGTGAAAATTGTTGAAAAGTAGCTTTTCTAAAAAAAAAAAAAAAAAACACTAAAAACATGTGCGATGGAGATGTAGATTTTGATTGTGGAGACTGTTGTAATTTACTGGGATTAATAACATTTCTAGTAGATTGTTGCTCTAAATTCTTGTGTTTTTGTTGTGCATTGGAAGCATGTAAATATTTTTCAATTGTATACAAAATTTTAATGATGAACAAGGATACCGCCCCAGTCGGAAATATAATGTCGATTGGTTATTTTAACTGAATTAAAACAAAATAGAAACCTAAAATTATATATTCTAATTTTTATTAGTATTAATCCAAGTTTTTTTTTTTTTTTTTTAAAGGCTGCTCAAATGATAGAAGTAGAAGAAATGCTCCCAGGGAAGTGCAAGCTGTCTAACCAGCTTCAATATGAAAGATTGATGTAATTATTTTATTTTGTTAAAAGTTGTAAGTTTATAAACAATATTAGTATATTTCTTTTTAATGATGATTTAAAATGTTACCGCCCCAGTCGGAAACGACATGTCGATTGGTATATTTTCTGATTATATTTTAATAAGAATTATAATTTTCTAATTATTAAAATATCAAAAAATTTTAAATTATGTTTTTTTTTTGCATTTTCAGATAACCTTCAATGTTAATGAAATATGGATGTGTGCCTTTTAAAAAAAGAAGAGGTAAAAATCTCGTTTTTTGTTATAGAATTTTATTTTTAGATTCAAAAAATGATGAAATTTTAAAGTAGACAAGCATATAACAGAATAATTACTTTGTTGATTACTTTCGACTGATTTATTTTATCATTTACTAGAATTTCAAATTTTTTTTCGTGCAACGTGCTAAATTAGAATTTTTCTTTTTAGGTTATATAAATACATAAGTACAAACAAATACAGGCGATTTTTTTAATTTGGTAAGAATTATTTTTAATTATTAAATTACATTCAACCCTCTTATAACATGGTAGATAGTTTCCCATAAAGAGAGAGAAAACTGTAATAAGGATTCACGCAATTTTGGGCGAAACTGTGTTATAGAAGGGTTAGGTGTATTTGTTTTTTTTCTATGATGATTTACTTATTCAGTTATCCCTGTCATAAAGACAAGCTTGATGATACAAATTTTCTGAAGACTCTTCTTAGATTAAATTAAATTTATATAAAAGATCAATTTTTTAATTTATATATATTTTTTTTTTCAGATTTTAATAAATTCAGAATGATGCTCATTTATAAATTGGAAAATGTGCTTAAAAATGTAACAGAATATTTGCTCAACACACGTTCTTCCTTTTTAAATTTATTTCTTAAATAATTTTATATGTACAAAAAAATATACAAATATATAGGTATTTTTTATTTTAAAATAAAATATAAAGTTTTCTTTAAAAATTTGATTTATTTTTATTCGAAAATATGCGACATTCATTGAAATTTTGGACGATATCAAGTTTTTGCGGCAGTTTTTCCAATTGTACACCAAGTGGTAATGATTTTCTGACCGAACATATCTATTTCCGTTTCCTTTGGAAATTTTGAATCTATCATACAAAATTATGAATGCCTATACCCACCAGAATTCTAACTTTTTCCCCTTGTGGTTAGTTTTTACTAAATTTGTTAAACCGCGAACATCCGCTAAAACTTGAAACGAAAAAAATAATGATTATTTTGAAAAAAAAAAGCCAAACGTTGCAATTGAGTCAACAATTGGAAGAAGGCGGGCAAAGCGACAAAAAATGAGGTATTGTAAAATCCCATCAATACAATAAGAAAACGGATCAAGTATCAAGCTCTATGTTCTTAAAAAACAACTCATAAACGTCAGAAATGAAAGTAATTCAAATAGGAACTTATTTATCAATAAAGTTCCATAAAAGTCACGAACCCTGCTGTAAAATAAGTTTAAAAATAAGGCAAAGTAAATTCATGTTTTTCTTTTGTATAAGTTGGGTGTTTTTGAATCTTTAAAATTTTTTATAGTTAGCCAAGAATTTTATTTATCTAAACTTAAAATTAATAAACAAAAAAAATTGTATTATTAAACTGATATTGAACATTTAAAACTCAGTGCGAAAGTGCATCATGGGATTGGATTTGTCTGGTTTTACTTTAAATTTACTTCGTTTTAATAACAAATAAAACTTTTTTTTGGTTTTATATGTTAATCAGGCAGATGGATCCTAAAGGACACTCGTATAGCTTCCCTTCTGCGGCCTATGGTTTTTCTTAACAAGGAAGGGAATAAGTACAGGAGATATTCTCTTGTTCTGATGGCTACACTGGAGTTTGAGTTTGCTAGAGTTTGTTGCCTTCTTCCAATTGATGATTCAATTGATAATCATTTTTTTAAAATAGAAAAAAGCATGTGTGATCCCATTTTATTCAATATACTATATATTCATAAAGAAGCTGTCTGATTTAGAATTTATTATGTTGATGCTTAGACGGTAAAGGGTATAAGATATGTTAAATAAACAATTATGGTCCATTTCTTCGTATGATAAAAAAATAAAATAAACTATCATTTCGAATTGGTAAATAGTTACTATTATCGTAAACCATTTAATCTTAATTCAACCGAAAATTTCTCAGTTAAGTACATACTTTTGAATCGTCCTTATTATCATCTGAGCTTAAATTGCTGCACCCTTTTAAGAACGATTTTTTTTGACATTTTATTAGTTCGTTATATTTTTCTTGCTATAATAAAGGAGCGATGACGACATTCTTCAGTAAGTGAATTGATTTATTCGAAAAGAGCTCGTTGTACCCGCGTTACTTACAAATTAATTTTATATAAATTTATTATATTCTTAAAAACATTCTGCAATAAAAGATATTTTCAGAAATGCATATGTTCAGTTCCGATCCGTACTATATGATACGCTATTGCATTCGTTGGATTCTATTGGTATCACAAGTGGGAGAATGTTGTTGTCGATTTTGCTGTTGCTGTTTTGAGATTGATTCAAGTGAGTCCAAAAATTGTATTATGTGAAAAACAATCTAGTTAGAAATAATGTTTTTATTATAAATATAAAATTTGGATTTATATATGTATAATTGTTTTAAAGGCTCCATTGATGAGGAGAAAAAAAGAAGACATAATGAGCGAAGAGGCTCTACAGATGAGGAGAAAAAAAGGAAACATAATGAACGAAGAGGCTCTACAGATGAGGAGAAAAAAAGGAAACATAATGAACGAGTACATGCTGGTGGTGGCAAACACTTGCATTCGCATTTGGAAACAGTCTAATTATATTCGTAATAACAAAAGGTTTTTTCAAAATTACTTTAGTTACGAAATATGTGTATTGCTTATTATATACATATTTCACCGGATAAAATAAATACATATCTTATCAATAATATGTTTCAACTCAAATCTAAAAATCAAAATCCTCTCAACTCAATCCACTCAGCTCATGTAGCGTTTCATCACGGTTAGTAAAAGATTGCGTCTGTGCGCTAAACAAGTTGGGTAGACCTAGCCTCTCAACCAAACTTTTAGGAGAAGGTACAATGGGCCAGTAAGGCCCACCAATACAATATAATACAATACAATACCTATGAGACAAACACTAGAACAAATAAAAGATGACACTTTATTTCTTTCATCTTAATTAAATAACAAATGAAATTCAAATTGTAAGATTTTAAAATTTATTTAAAAGCAAAAAACGTGCTATGAATAATAAATACTAAGATATTGCTTGAATTTCTTTAACAACTTTTTAAATGCTTAATATTCGATGAAATATATATATATATATAATACAAATAGGAGAGTGTATTTTAAAATTAAAGAAGACTTAAAAATGTTCATTGGATATCTTTAATACCCATCGTAAGTTTAAGATTTTCTTCCCATGACATTTTGCCAAATTTTAATTCACCGCTCGTACAAATACGTAATTTCTTTTCGTAACTTTCTTCATTGCCTAAACAAAAATGAGAATCATTCTCTAAACAATTCCCAATATGCGATAATGATTTATCCAGAATAATTTTGTTCGCGTGAATTTCAATGAAACAATTTTTTTCAATACTATCTGAAATATTAATAATTACATTTTTAGAATCATTCGCAAAAATAATATTATCATCAAAGATTTCAGAAAATTGTAGATTTAAATCTGCGCCATTCGTTTTTAGATAAATATTTCCATGAATTCCACCTAAAAAAAAAAAAAATAAATAAAATTATACAATAATTAAAAATAATTTTCTGATAATTATTTTACTTACTCATATTTACTTTTCCACGTTTTAATATATAAATTTCAGATTTTTTATGGACATTTTTTAAATCTAAAATACCAGATTCAGTAACAAATTTCGAAGTTTCAACATAACATGAATTTGTAGTAATATTCCCTTTTTCCGTTTTACAATGCATTAAATCACCTTGTAATTTATATAAATTAATATTCTAGAAATAATAAAAGTAGTTTCAATTTTATTTTTTCTTATATAATAAAAAAAATACATTTTACTCCATTATTTTCGGTATGAATATCGATTTTATTTGCCAATGTTAATCCATCACAATTTATATTTCCATTTTCTGATTCTAAAATTATAGATGTACTTCGAAGATTTTTCGTAACAATATTTTTCTCAGATTCAATTTTAATTTGGTCACTGTACATTTCTGATATTTGTACGTTTTCTTCAGATTCAATATCCAAATCAGATTTTACTGGTACTTCGAGTAAACATTTTAATTTTTCACCCTTTTTCATATTAATATCAGAAATTTCAACATTTTTATTAGTAATTTTTATTGAAATATCTCCACAAGAATCGGAATTCGAGAAAACTGATGCTTTCAATTTATTTGCATCTGGACAATCGAGTAAATCGTAAGGTTTAATTTCGAGTATTGTATAATTACAATTGATTTTAATATTTGAAAAAGGATCGACGGTTTCTGTGATTTCTTTAATTTTCTTGAAATTATTCGATTTTGAATAACATCTTTGAGAATACTTAACAAAAGGTACAATTTTCCGTATCACAAACATGTTTTCACAGTTTTTGATTAACACAACACGCCAAACAAAACTACATAACAAATTTTGACAATCAGCTGCTTGAAGAAGAAGATAATAACCATACATACATATATGTTGGTGTTTTTTTTCAAATTTTATTATTTCAAAGTAATAAGTATTTACAAAATTTTTATTTATTCTATTTCCATAAAACCATCGGCATTTGTTAAGTGAAGCATTTGTTTCTTACTGTTTTCTTCAACGATAAAATTTGGCCCAATTATGCAGTTCTTTAAAACAGATCCTTTTTTGATAACAGCACGATTACAAATAATTGAATTTTCAATATTACAACTGAAAATATATGAATTGTAATTTATATTTTTAAATAAATAAAAAATATTAAAATTACCCTTCTTCAACTGTTGCATAACCCATTATTATACTATTTGCTATAATAACTTTCGGATTAACTGTGCAATACGAACCAAAAGTACTGCAATTTAATGAAGTCTTCTCAGACAGTTTTGCATTGTCAGCAACGGAAATTTCCTTAATTTGTGTCGAATTTACAACGGCATTGCTTGAAATCATCGGATACGGATTGTTCCCAATGAGTTTACTCCAAACAGATGAAATCTAAAAAAACCCAAACAAATTTTCTACTATTTTTAAGTTTAATTTTTTTTTCTTTATAAACTTGGAAGAAAGTTTTTAGTCCTATTGAAAGCCTCAGTAGGTATTTTTGTTTAGATCACAATAAAGCTCTTTTCATATGCCTTTCAAATAAGCATTCCTTATCACAAAGTTTAAATTAATAAATAGGAGTCGATTCTATGTAAAGGGATTCTTATTGGAATGCTTCCTTCTTATTAACCCGACACCAGGTTAAAATAATTTGGTTTACATTCTTTAGAAAGGTGGCGTCTAGAGGCTAATGATGCGTTCGTCCACTAGATTTACAATGATTCTATTGAAACCCTTTTAAAAAAGGTATATCTCAACATGAATATAAGCTTCCTGTAGAACTGAATACGGTAGGAGGAAGCCAGTTTCTAGACGATACAGATAGTTAATCCTAATGCCCAAATTCTTGCTTTTTGCTTTGACAAAATTAGTTGAAAGAAACCTTTTCACTAGTATATATCGGACTTGACTTAGGCAATTTGAAATAAAATACTTAGACTAAAACCTGAATTATAATAGGAAGAGGAAAAGACGAAATTCGGCTTATACATAGAATAAAATAAAAACCTTTTGATTAGCAGCGTAATATGAAAGTGTAGTATTGACTCGAATTCCGAAAATTTGTTTTGGTGCTTTTATGGCATAGCATCGAATAATATCACCGTTATATGGTTCCTTCGTATGAGACTCATTAAACAACGAAGTCCGAATTATTTGTTCTTCCAAATTTGAATGAGAAAAATACTGAAATGAAAAAAATAATTAATACATTTGATAGCAACTTTCAATAATATTACAAACATGAAAAATATCATCTTCTGGTTTTATATTTACACCAAGTTCAGATGGTGCATCAATTGGTGGTTGTGATGAAGTGCGAGCCATTTGTTTCTTAATAATATATGGTATAAATTCACCTTTAAGGGTTGAAAAACTTTCTTTCTAAAAGTTTTTACAAAATAAATAAAAATTGTATAAAAATGAAAATCTCATACCTTCTTTAGGAAATCAATCACCCATTTTTTCATAACATAAATATGTGAATCAACTAAACGACTATATATATGAAGTTTTTCATTTTTTCTTAAAAGATGCGCTGAAATATTCATAGTTTCTTCAAAATCACTCGTTGAAGCTAAAAATAATAGTCGTTTTGAATCTGGATGAATACCAATTAGATCTCTTTCTGGCTTATGTTTAGTTTTCGGTCCAGGCATATTAACACCAGCTTCTATACCGCCCGAAAAAAATAAACCTGCCACCGAAGCATTATTTTGACGAAATTTATTGATTAATGGATAAAGACTAACATTGGTAACAACATCACAAGATACAATAATGAAATCAGTTTTAATTCTGGAATTTTAATTATTATTAAAGATATATGTTTAAAAACAAATTAATATTATAATTTACTTGTCATAAATATATCGTAAGCTATCTGCTGTACCGAAATCGGAATCACTAGGAATCGTGACGTATTCTAATTTCAATTTTAAAGGAGTCTTTTCAAGAGACTGTTGTATTTCGGATTTTTCTGATTCCAAAACGATTACAATTACATCTTTAAAAAAAACTTAAGTTAATAAACAAAATAATGGTGAAATTATAGAATCGATTTACCCTGAAAATTGTGCTGCTGAAGCATATGCAGTGGATACCAAAGTAAAGGAAATGGTCCTAATGGAAGTAAACATTTTGGATGGTCACTTAATTCTGGAAGTCGAGTTCCTTTTCCGCCGGCTAGCACAACCGCTTGAAATTCAACTACCATTATTTTGTACACGACTAGAGATTGCAAAAACCAAATAAATCTAAACCTCAAAATTTAATAAACGTCAATTCGGTTTTGACAGTTCGAGCCAACCACATGTCAAACATAAGCAATGAAGTTGCTTTCGAACCGACGACGTACTTGAAATCGTTAAAAAACCGTTAAAATCTTTAAATCCGGAAAGTTCTTTAAAAACATATTAAATACTTTTTATTTACATTTGGACTTATTTAAGTTAGTAATATATTCTAGAACTTTATAATTGATTGGTAAATAAATAAATATTATGAAATTGTTTTTCTATTTTAATTGTCCTGATTTAACCACAAATGGGGATTGTATATTTACTTACCTTTTGAATCCAAAGAAAACTTTTCAAACAAATTAAATATTTAATAACTATCTGGATTTTAATTTAGGTTATTATTTACTTAAACTTAATGTAATTATGAAAAGGTTTCCAATAAAGAAAATTAATTCCTTAAAGAATTTACCTAGTTTGTATTATGAAAGCTGATTTTATTAGAGCAAGTTATTCGTTGCACAGCCGTTAATATAAATAAAAAAAAAGGAAGAAAAATGATTGAAGATCTACCTTTAATATCAATTAACGTGCGAATTCTTAAATTCTGGTCATTTATTTTGGATCATAATTGGAGACGTTACATAAGTTTAGGTCCGTGTATTTTGTTAACAATCTCACAATTTCTGGATATGTTTATATCCAATGAGCCGATTGATTCGATTATCAGAAATACTTATTTTTTAGTTTTATGGTTCAATACGCTTGTTCGTGCATTAATATTAATAAAACAAAATAAAATTTATGAAAGATTTATGATAAATTTGGAAAAAACTTATTACGAAATAATGGTAAACGTTTTTAAAAATAGTAAAACATGAAATATATATTTTAATATTTTCTATTTACTTAGTTATATGAGGACAATGAAATAAAGATCTTATTGAATCAAACAACACGAAATGCTCGAGTATTGGCGGTTTTCAATTTATTTTTAGGTGCAGTCTCAAGTTGCGGATTTGGTCTTTATCCATTATTCACCAGTAGACGAGGTATTTCAATATTCTTATGAAAATTAAAATTATTTTTAACATTTTCATTTATTTCAAAAATAAAGTTCTTCCTTTTGGAACCACAATTCCTGGCATTGATAAATATCAATCCCCATATTATGAACTATTGTATATCACACAAATGGTCTTGACTCCGATGGGTTGTTGTATGTACATTCCGTTTACAAGTCTTCTTGTAACATTCATTATGTTCGGAATTGTTCAGGCTAAATTAGTACAATATAAATTAAGAAATTTAAGAAATAAATCATTTAAAAATATTGACATCGAAATCGAAGAATGTTTGAAATGGCATAAACGATTAATAAGGTTTGAATATTTATTCTATATAAAAATTATTTTAAATATAATAATAAAATTAGTTATGTGAATACTTTAAATGGATTAATGGCAAATATAACACTTGTTGAATTCATTACTTTCGGAGCTACATTATGTGCTTTATTGTTTTTAGTCGTTATTGTAAGTGCATCGAATTTTTTAAATAATTAATAATTATATTGAATATTTTCAATAGATAAACGCGATTGGACAAATTATCTTTGTTTGCGCATATATAATTATGATATTTACACAAATTTTATCAATATATTGGTTCGCTAATGAACTTACTGTACAGGTAAATTTTGAAAATCCAAAAATATCTTTTAAAAATTTGATTTTTCTTTTTTTAAAGAATTTAGCTATTGCAACCGCAGCTTATGATACTCCATGGTATGATTTTAAACGTTCTAATCAAATGGCTTTACGTTTTATAATGCAAAGAGCTCAAAAAATTTTAGCAGTAAGTATTTAAATATTAAAGTCCTCCTCTGGTGTGAAACTGTTTTTAATAACAATCTTTTCTGTTTCTAGATTACTGTCGGAAATATTTATCCAATTAGTTTGGAAATATTTCAATCCCTTTTGAATGTTACTTATTCGTATTTCACAATTCTTCGTCGTATTTATAAATAAACTAAAACAAATTGTATCCCCGACTTATGTTAAATTAGTTACAAGAACACTTTCGTAAGTAGAATAATGGGGATTTGGGGGATGCATATTGTCAGTATAAAAGCATTAAAGTGTCTTCAGACTATCTGTTTTATCATGTCAAGTTTACAAGTTTTTTTTTTAGATTAGAATGTTTAAAGAAATTTCTAATGGTTAATTTTTGATAAAATTGATAGGAAAACATATGACAAAACAGATCATTTGAAAGTACCTTTAGCACCTTTTAATCATATCACAAACAAAAATTATTAAAATTCTCGGAGAAAGATCTCGGAAAATTAATTGAGATCGAAAGTAAAATTCCTAAATATAAATGTATACTCCATCTATCCGGAAATAAGTGTCCAATTTGAGATTTTATGAAAAATTAAGAACCATGATTACCCATGATTACAAGCAAATGTTAGATTTGATCCTTAAATACGAGATTATTAATTTGTAATCAATTTTGTCACGCTATTTCTTAAATAAAGGTGTTATATTGAAAGGAGTGTTTTTTTAATGAAAAAGTCCATACTCCGGTTCGCACCAAATTATTGGGCAGTGAAAATTATGTTTTGGCTGCAAATGCTCGGAAGAAACCTAATTTGACTCTAAATATTCGCCAAGTTCTCTAAAATTCATTGTTAAAGCTCAGCAGCAACGGCAAGTTAAAGCATTGTGGCTCAATCAAAATTGTCGCCAATAAATTCAATTTATCGAGGAAAATTATGACAAAAGCTCAAAATATGGTAGATTAATTAAATTTCTATATTAAATAAATAATTTTTGAGAAAATGGAACATTTATTTATGGACACTTATTTCTGGACGGAGGAAGTAAAAAAAAAAAACAAATATTTTTAAATATAACTTTTTTTTTATTTTCTTTCCTGTTTTTTAATTTCTTTCATGAAAAGAAATTTTTAAAATTATTTGTTTACTAAAAATTAAAAAGTATATTTATTACATGTTTGTATTTTTGTCTCTTTCTTTTTTTGGAAAAATAAAGCACTGCACACTTTCATAAATTGTTGTACAAGATTAAAAATTAAATTTATGCTAAAATCTCAAAAAAAAAAAAAAAAAAATAAGTGAAATGTTACAGAAAAAATATATTATTGCATAAAATATTTAAAATAAAATGTATTGCTTTAAATAAAATAAAAAAAAGAATATTTAATTACAAATTTTAAATAATTTTTAGCTTAAATTTAAATAACACAGATTTTAAAAAAAATATAATAAAAATTATAATTTTATTTTAAAGATTTTAAATTTAATTTTTTGCCTGTGTGTTCAATTCTATCAATAAAAGAAAAAAGAAAAGAAAAATGATATTAGGCGTATTCTCTTAACGATGTAATTCGTGATGTGTCGTTTTATCATTGTATATGATTTGTGTTTTTTTGTATAGAAAAATACCTAATCATACAACGATGCAACGATACAACACGTTTTACAAACCCTAAGGGAATATTTTAATGAAAATATTATTATTAAATTTTCTTACAAGAAATTTTTTTTTGAAAATTTTTACAAATTTATTTGAAAATCATTAAAAATATTTCAAAGAACAAAAACATTTTATTTAAATTTTTCTTCTGTCTATCAATTTGAAAATCTGATAGTATTTTTTCTGTAATTTTTTTGCCACAACCTAAAGCCGCGTTGGATACTATACGAATGACTCATACGAATTGCTCGTATTCGCATCGTGTATGCGATTTATTTGTACGAATGGCAAGAGCAAATACCGGATTAAATTAACAGATGTGAAATTCGAGAGTTTTATAGAATACTAACCGGTACCCTAAACTTTGCTTGTGTCATTCTTAGAATAATATCTTTAGAAAAAATATCTGATTGAGAGACATATTTCATCTTCTATATTGGCCTATCCAGAATATATTACATCCCCAGTTTCATTACGTTTTTCTATTTTGGCCTCCAGAAACTCCTTATTGAGTGGAGACATATTTTATCTTTTCAGTTAGCCTATCCCAAATGTACATTCTAAGTTTCATGAAAATCTAACTATTATTAATACAGATGTATCAAATTTTATTAAAATCAGTTCAGTAGTTTTCGAGTCTATAGAGGACGAACAAACAAACACACATAGTTACGGATTTATTACATATAAGATAAAAATTTCACCAAGGTCGTGTTAGCAGTTACAGTTGCGAAGTTTCGAAGATAAAGCCTCTAATTTATAGGTTTTTCAATTTTCGCGGAAGAGCCCTAAATATTATCAAGGTAAAAAAAAAATAGACTAAATTATTCCCTACAAAGTCCTTTAGTTTTCCGTAAGTCCCGTCAAAATCGATTCAGCGATTTCTAAGATTAGCCCAGACAAACAGACAGACAAAAATTTTAAAAACGGATTTTGAAGATTAAGTATCGTGTAAGCTTAGGAAAAGGCAGTTATTTCGAAATCACAGACAGACACTTCAATTTTATTTATATAGATAGATAAACATGAAAATTTTAAGAATTTTACTTATTTTCAAATTTCTTGCTTATAATTGAGAGAATTGCCCAATTTTGCCGTTTTTATTTAAATTCGACAGCAGAAATTCACTCGCATAAAATTTCATACAAGTATTTCGTACAAGTTATTCGAATTCTAGCTGAACTCGTGTATTTCGATTCGATTTAATATACGATTTGAATTTTTTTTTTTTGGCATCGCGTAAAATGATCGTATCGTAATTAGTGTGGTTGTTGTGAATTACATGCAAATGGTATAAATTCTTAAATTACCCGATGAAATTTCTTCTTCTTGTGAAAACCACAATAATTTAGGAAAATTTAAGTAAATAATTGTTAAATTACTTGTACTTGGATTTTTCTTGTATTAAAAAAATTAAAAATATGACAATAAACATTAAAAAAAAAACACGCTTTCGACAACTCAACACTAATTGAATGGATTTTATACGATCCGGTCTTAGCCGATACCAAATTGGTTGGTCGAATCGTACTTTCGATGCGATTTACTTTAAATCGAAATACACGATTCTAGTCCTGTTATTATTAAACTACTTACGTGGCTTAAAAGAAATTATTTTTATTTTTAACAATCAATTTGTTTCTTTATTAAAAATAATAAAAGATCACGCGACATATTGAAAATTGAAATTGTAGGCAAACTAAGTTTCATTCTTTTTTTTTTTATATTATAAATAATTTAAAATAGTATTAATAAAAGATATTATATTATTAAATTCATTGAATTCCTTTTCATTTTGCGTTTTTTTATTTTTCGTCTTTTATTTAATTTGATTGTACTATTTTTGTTTTTTTTTATCTTTTTTGTGTATTCTAAGAATTAATTATTTAACTTTACTTTTTGTTTGTTTTTAAATTTTATTACTTATTAAAAATGTTTCAATTTTATATCTTAAATATTCATCCCTTGGTTTTGTTTTATTAAATAACATAAAATATTATTTTTTTTCTTTTTAAACAAACTACGTGCGATTTTTTTCTCTTTTTAATATATTATTTTATATAATTACCTTTTTCATTTTTTAAATATTTAAATGTATTAAATATATAATTGAATTTGTCCTATTTACATAATTTTGGTGGTCAATAATTTTATTATTTAATTTGTTTTACTCTTAAAAATAAAGAATATATTAAATATCTTTTTCATTAATGTATAATAATAATAATAATAAAAAACAAAATTAATTTTTTGGTGAAACTGTTATCAGTTTGTGAGGCGTTACTGGTGATATCTATAAATTCAAATAAATTTAAAAAAAAGTAATTTAATTATGTAGATTAAATTAATTTACCCATAAAGAACGGCTTCCCAAAAAGGAATCATCTTCTTCAATCAGACTATGACTCTGTTGATCTATATACAAAAGTGTATCTTTACTACAAGAATTAGCAGTATTTCGTAATACTGATATTGTATCGCAATCTTTCAATTTATATGTTGAACTTGTTGAAAATGAATGTCGTAAATTAACACAATGATTTATGGTATTATCATTACCATTACGTAAATTGTGACATACTGAATCTTTTATATTTAAACTACAACGTTGTTTTTGTGAATAATTAAATTCATCATTTGATGAATGTGAATTCATCGTAGGCCAAAGTGGTTGTGGTTGATATTCAGATTGAATTGATGAGGTTGAACATGGTGCTTCAATAATTTTCGTTATTGTTTTATTAATTTCTACAGATTCTTCAATTGTATTTTGTATATTAGAAACGGTATTCATATCTAAACAAGATGATAAAACTGGTGTAACAATTTCCGTATGGATTTTATTTAAATCTTCTTTAATTATAATATCTCGGTCAGCAAATTCTATATCTTCTATATCAACTACTTCATTTTCATCAGTTTGTTCAATACAAACAGTTTCTGTGATTTTATTTTCCTCGATTGTTGTAATTTCTGTTGTTGGATGATTTTTTACAATTTTCAATTCTTCTTCAATATTTTCAATTAATTTCTCACAATTACTATCAGTTGTCGTAGAATTATTTAAACCAGTAATACCGGAATTATTACAATTTAAACTGCCATTTAATGAACTCGGTGGTATTGTTATTCGAGATACCCAATGATCACCACCTGATGTTGAACTTGTACCCGAACATTCAGAACTATCAATTTTTCGTCTTTGATAGAATAAAATGTAAGCTTCATTATTTACAATTTCCTCTTGTACCTTATCCGTTGGGACATGAGTAACTCTTTGATCATCAAATTTATACCATTGATGATCATATGGATTTTTACATGCTGCCGTATAATGACCAGTTTCTAATGTATCACCCTGATGATAACAAACTGCATATAAATCGTAACGATTATCTTTCAAGTCTCTTTCTTTATATTTAATATGATCTCGTGATTTACGCCAAGGACTTCCGATATTTCGATTATATTCTTCGTTGTTTAATGAGTCATTAGATATTGCACCACGTGCTAAATGTGGTGACATATCAAAGGCATTTAATGGAAATTTAACCATAGTCGTTAATTTTGCAGCATCTGCACCTTTATCGTGATGTTGTCGAAATCGTTTAAAATGTATCACTAAAATATCGGGTAATGACCATAGTCCTAATGTTTTAACGACTGGAAGATATTGTTGACAATTCGGACATCGCCAAGCATCTTCAGCACTTAATGTTTCTGCCTTCGTATAATGTTCAAGGCATTGTTCTAAAGTAAGAAACGTATGTTTATTAATGTTGTCCTATAATTAAAAAAAAAAAGAAGATTTTCGGTAAAATTTGTTTAATTTTATCTTAATAGTTTTACTTTTAATTGTGAAACACTTTCATGTTCAACTATAGAATCACTCATATCTATAAAAAAGCTATCAGGATCTGTCCATTCTAATAATAATTTAATATGCGGTGGTCCTGCATCTGTTGATAATACTGAAAGAGCCATATCGATAATTTCTGTAAATAACGGATGATCAACTTGTTCTAAATAAGTGTCTGGATCGGCAGATGGATCTTGTAATCTTATCTGAAACATTTCCAACAATGGTATTGAATATCCGAAAACTTCAGGTTTTAGTATTAAGGACATTTCTTTTAATAGTTTTTTCTGTAGTTCAACATAAGAACAATCTCTGTTAACTTGTATACAAAACGGTGTACCTTTATGAATGCAAAAAAAATAAATATATTTTTAATTAAAATTTATATACTCTAATATAAATATAAATATACTCATACCAAAACGTTTAACAGTATTCCCATCTTTATGGTGTTTTACATTTGCTATCAAAAGCATTAGATCTGATGAAGATTCATTTTTAAGTTCTGGTATTTCAATACAATAAATTGAATTAATTCCTTCTAATGTTGAAATTGGTTGTGAATCATAAAAGATACGAGAGAATCCTGTTTCATTTATATCAGCTAACACCATTTGATTAACAGGAATTCCAGTATCTGCATGTAATTGTTCACGTAACGCAATGATCGGTGATCCAACTGGTACAGTTAAACCCAATTTAACTTGTCTCGGATGTTGTGTAACATAAAGGACAGTAACAAATATTGTTTGTTGTGATAATTGTGGTAATTGAACTGATATACAATGAAATGGATCAAATGTATTGCTTTGTTTTTGACAACGTGGACATGTTAATGATGAACGAAATTGTGCTTGAAAAACAGCTTGAACAAATGAATTATTACAACGTATATGATTTGCTAATGTTTCGGCAGCAATTATTTCATCAGGACGACCATAATTATTCTGAAAATTTGCAAAATAAACATTATACCAGAAAAAAAATATAAATTTATTACATTTTTAATAACGTCTTGTAAAATTATCTTCATAAGTTATCATCTTATAAGAAAAACGTTGAATTTAACAAAAAAAAAAATCGCAATCAAAGCATTTTGGATTATACTATAAAGTTATTTTACAATAATAGGAAAAAAATCAATGTTTTTCATTAGAAGAAAAATAAGGGAAATAAGATATCGATTAAAAAAATAAAAATAAAATAAGAAGAATCGGCACATAATGATTTCCTTCTTAAATGAATATTGATTTATAATTGCATAAAAAGGCGTCAGAATTTACAAGTACATATTTGAAAACATGACTAAATATACTCTTCATAGCATCGATGACATAAATGCCTGTTGAAGAGGATGTTTTCAAGTGGAATTCCATCAATAAATTTTATAAGACATCATTATCATGATTATAAATTTATTACACACGAACGTGAGAAGTATACGTCTTGATTTCATTTTATGTCCTATAGTAGATACTACCAGAGGATATAGTAGTTTTGTCACTACATTTGTAGGGCATAGAAATAATCATCGGAGAACGGTTTTAAGACAATAGATGTGTAGAGAATCAAAAGTTATATCGAAAAAACGCGTTGTCCGATTTTATTAAAGAAATTCACAAATGTGAGTTGTTTATTCTCAAACTAGATTTGGAATTGTATTTCAGCAAAATCGACCTAGACCAAGCGCGGTTATAAAGCAGAAACCAGGGTGACCATTTTTCTCTTGTTTTCAAACATAATTCAAAAATTTGTACAACAATTTCATTTAATTTAATTACGTATATCGGTGACTTAAATAGACGACACTAGGTCTCGGGAAAATTTATTCAAGGGAAAAGAAATAGTTGTAGAAAAAAAAAAGCTTGTTTAAAATGCAGGATTCACATTTATCAGTTTTCCATCAGCTTTTGAGTAACTGAGAAAAAACTGACCAGTGTGAACGTAAAAACTGATGGGTTGTCAGTCAAACTCAAAAATTGTTCAAAATTTTCGTGAGCAATCAATAGTGGAATCGTGTAAATCGATTGAGACTAAATCGAATCGAACAAGCATTAACATTCCTATGTCTTTTCGATTGGATTTGAAACGGGTCGAATTACGGATCCCAATCCTGCTTTCTATCAGCTTTTTCTAAAAAAAATATGAATGAATTCGTCTTGGCATGAAAAAGCTGACAGCCAAAATTGGTCAGTGTGAGTTTACGAAAAATGGAAAAGCTAACGGAAAACTGATAGGATTCTGTCAAACACTTTAACTGTTACACCGATTTAATAAAAATCTCTAGAACAGACGAACTGTAGATTTGTTAACTACAAGTCTCATTTCTACCAAAAGGAAAAAAAATCTGCTATATACCGATTTTAAATTTCTGCGCGCTTTCTTTTATTTTTTGCAAACATTTCAAATACTATATGATAAGACAATGATTTTATCTTATATTAAAAATTGATAATATAAAAATGAACGTGGTTTATAATAAAATTAAAAAATAAAATAAAATTCTTATCTTACTTTTATCGTTTTATAGCGTTTTTTCGTTGCTGTGTTTAAATCTTCATGCACTTTATCTAATAACCAAAATAAAAATTCTTGAGCATCGTGTTGGGTCGAACTACGAAATTGTGTACCATAACGATCGACAACCGCCTAAAAGAAAAGAAGTAAAAAAAAAAGAAAAAAAATGTAATATTCTTTAAACAACTATTTGTACAATCTATTTATTGAAGTTTTTAAATTACCTTAAAACTTGTACTATGATCAGTTTCATTTTTACAGGTCCAAAGAGCTTTTAAAACGTTCGCTAATTGTTCAGTTAATTCACCTTTTGTACCAAATTTACGAGAATTCAATTTATTCCGTCGTTTTAAATCAGCCTTAAAAAAATTTTTAATAAGTAAAAAATATAAACCATTAAATTTCTTTTGAGAATCAATTTATTCGAGAAGAGATGTAACTCTCAGAATAGGCAGGCCTAATTACTTAAAATCTAAACCATTGATCTTCAAACTGGGTTTCGCGAAAAAAATTTTATTTAATTAAATTAAGCTAGCAAATACCACATTTGACCAAAATATCAAAATTAATATACTGAAAAAACATTTTTGTAATATTTTCCTGATAACTGCAATAATTTAAGTTAGATCGAAAATTCTTTTGTCCAAGTCCAATGATGTAGATACACTGCCAATTAAGGAAAGAGAGTAACGTCTTATCCAAATATATGCACAGAGAGTACATTAAAATCTATATTTCGACAGGTTAAAAATAATGAGAGAATATCCGCAAATTTTCAAACGAGTGATGAAGAAATTGATGCCTTTTGTAACATATCTCGAAGAAGGGTTTCGCCGGATGTCGAAGTTTGAAGACCACTGGACTATAAACAATTTAAAAACCGATTTTAATTTTTATTACTGTTTAAAATGTGGCTTTTTTATTTTGTCATCAAAAAGTATCGATTTTATCAAAACATAAAATAAACATAATCAGGATGGCAGGCAATTCTTGTGTAATTTGATTATATCAGATGTAATATGTTTTTAAGTATTATCAAATTACTTAATTAAAAAAAAAAAAGTTCAAAACATTCTTTGTTTATCGATTCAAATTTACACATTTCTCTTCTTTTTTTTTTGAAATATTAAGAATGTGCTAATTCAATTTGAAATAGTTGATAAATTTGTTAAAAAATAATTTCGAAAAGAAAAATCGACACACGTTTTCAAATCAGAATTATTGAAAATAAATTTATCACATTTAAAATTTGATTTTAGATAAAAATAAATAAAATAAAATATAAAAACTCCGTTATGGTTTTTTTTTAATAATCAGCAATTTTCTTATCGTAAAAAAAATATTGAATTGACCAAATAATATTCTGATAATACGCGTTTTATAATATTTTTTTTTTTTTGTTATTCAATTATTAAATAAAAATTTTCGAAGATCATTAAAAACTTTAATATATTTACTTTATATTGATCAAGAACAAAATATTCGGCTAATATATCTGTATGGCTGAGGCACTGAAGTACAGCATTCATAAAACATGTATTCCCATGATTCTTAAGACCTGTAACACCTGGCGTTTGATCTGGTGCCCATTGATATCCTCCAATTGGAGGGACGCGATCTGTTGATGTTGACGAATGTTTATTTGCCTGTAAAACAAAATAATATATATAAAAAAAGAATGTTTTTTGTTTTTCTTTAATAAGAGAAATATATTATTAGTATTATTTATTGAGTCTTGAAGCTAAAGTATAAAATCAGAAAAAAAAAAATAATAATCAAGTAGTTGTTCAGGAAGCAGTTGTTTTTTCGCAGGACGAACATCAGAGAACTATTCTGGACCTCTTTTAATTTTAATATAATAAATATTTCACTTAAAGAATACTCTTTTATTTAAATGAAGATGAATAAATCCTCCCACATATATATCGAAAAACTAGTACTCCTAAGCCAACGCAACCCGTGTATTTCTTGGATTCAATTGTAAGTTTTTTTTATACCTATATTTAACTCTTTCTGTTAATTTTAAAGCCCATATTCACGATCAAATCTAACATCCGTCTATGGAATGACAAACTAAATTGGATGAAAAGTTTGTTATATTTTCTGCGTACTCACGATCAAACTTTTCATCATTTTTCTCTGCTTATATACAAATGGTTTATAAGAAGAAAAAAGAAAAAATTATTATTCAAAGAAACAACATAAAATATGCTAAAGAATTTCCAATTTCATATTAAAATTTCAATGAAAGATGAATTTGATGGTAATTTTGCATACTCGCGATCCGTATTGATTGATACATCACTTGTACCTAATAGGTTTTTTCGTAATTCAATCAAGCCGACAATTTCGCAGTCTTCCGTTAAATTTTCTATACACATGATCAAATCATACGTTAACGATGACTTGTCATTCCAAAGACGGATGCTAAAAATTTGATCCTGAGTATGAGCTTTAAAACTATATAACTATGTGAGTATTATTAACCTATATAGTGGTTACATGAAGAAGAAAAACATCTTCATTATTTTAATATAGTTATGCATTTATAAATACAGTAAAGTTTATAAAAATGTCCTTAATTCAAAAAAAAAAAAAAAAATGTAAATTAAAATGACAATTTTAAGGTATTCAATTTTTTATTAAAAATGAAGGCAATATAGTTATAGTTAATTAACTGATGTATTATCAAATCGTATGTTTATGTACAGTAATTGTAATCATAGAAGAATAAGCTAGTAATAAAGAAAGTGAAATTAGTTTTTCTATACCTCATTCGTGTGTGCACAGCTACAGTATATAAACATACGATGTGAGAATACTTCAACTATAGTAAAATTAAAAAATTCTTCTACGTTAAACTTTCCCTAAAAATCTCAAGAACAATATAGGATTTAAGATAAATGAGAAAGGATTTTAAACTCAGCTCAGGCCCCCAAAGTGGACAGATGAAACAGAATTGCACAGAATCTACTTAAAATTAATGTCGAAAATTTTAATAAAACTTAAATATTTCACGACCGCCACTGTAATTTTTAAATTGTTTATTTATATGTTTTTTTCTATCAGAATTTAAATAGAAGAATGAATTTTAGTTGGCTATTCTTTCCCCCAAGATCATATATTTACGACGAAATTATAAATATGTATTTATCGAAAATAATTTTCCATATAGATAAATTCATTTTAATTTAGGTGAAGGCAATCAGATAAAAAAGATAATGAGTAATTTTTTTTAATAAAAACAACTAAGTGTAGTTAAATAGTTTTAAATAAGTGCTGAAATTTTATAATTAAAAAAAAAAAAAAACTTTAACTTTGAATTAGACACAGAAATTTATTATGATGTGAATGGACTAATTTTTGTCTCGGAGATTGTTTAAATTCATTAAAACGTAATTTAAGTTATGTTTGGAACAACCGAGTACGCCAATTTCATTCCTCCTTAACACAAAAAAAAGTCAAGTTACAAGTGCTCCAAGCAATGTAATCATTGATCTGGATTGAAATGATTACAATTACAATTCTTTTATATTAAATTCTTTTTTTTTTATGTATGATATGGGAAAATGTGCTGTAAATAAATATGTTACGAGAATCAGAATAAATTAAATTCCTCTGACATAACTGGAAGCGAAAAAAAAATATATGCTCGTTGATACAAATTAAAAAATTTCGTCCTCAAGGTAAAATTAATTGAGATCAATTGACCGCACATTCTAATTTTTGTTGTTGCTGGATACTATTCAATTTTTTTTTATCCAATAAGAAAAAATATTTTTTCTTTATTTTTATCTTGAAAATGACACTTACGCCAATACTAACAGACACGTGCTGTGCAATCCTTGTTAGAAATTTCCTAAAAGATGACCGTCGAAGCACATGACGATTTGTTGTGTTTTCATTTCGTTGACGATAATATTTTGATTCTTGTCCTCCCGTCTCACCACCACCACCGCCACGATCACAACTACCTATATCACTATTATAATCATTTATTATTCCTATTGGAGTTTTGTTGCCAATTTCTGAGGTCATTTCTTCATCCTGTTTTCTATCAATTTTTCCACTTGAACAATCAATTTTTAAATCATTTTTATTATTTGATGTTGTTTTAAATTTCCGTGACCATCGAAAAGGATTTCGTGGCATTGAAAATGCGCGACGAATTTTTTTAGACGCGCTTCTATCATCAATTCTTTCAATAATATCATTTCCTGACATATTCGTAACTGTATCACCGGTTTTATAATCACGTTTATATCGATTTTCGTTTGGTACATTTGTACCCATTTAATATAAATTCGATGTATCACGTTCTTTAGATAATTTTCACCTATGAAATTATAATTAACGTTTTAATTAACACCGTTTTAAAATGAAAAATGCTCCATCGAATGGCCTCGTTAACTTAACGACTTGTCAAACATACGCCATGTTGTTATGTGGTGATTTAACGCTATTGCATGAAGTTGGTGATGGATTAAAAAATTGCGTACTAAATTAAGGCCGTGTGCGAACTGTAACGGAAATGGTCCAATTGGAATTGTTTTTATCAAACTTATGTGTAATGTTTTATGTTCAAAAAGAAAAATGGATTTAATTGTGTTTATGGTAAAGTATTTAATATTTGCAAATAAGAAATAAAATATTAAGAAAAGAAGAAAGAAATTTGTCATAAACACTTATTAGCTGTTTTTTTTAAGAATGGTATCCATACATTTTATAGGCGCTTTTTTAGCGCCGGATAATATCGGGCGCTAAAATAGCGATGGGTAGTAAACTAGTACTAAGTACTATCTACCACATAGTACATAGCGCAAATCAAAACTTTGATTCCTTTTTTCTTTTGTTCCGTCAAATACTATCAACAGTACCGACATCCGAATTTAAATGGTACAAGAACATTAATTTAAAAAAATCGTTTTTTTGAGAAAGTGAAAAAAAGTGAAAAAAACGCCCTATAGAATTCCCAATTAAACAAAGGTATAATAACATATTATTATTATTAGCACACACCCTAAATACGAAATTATCGCGTATAACGGTTTCTCATTTATTGTTGTTAAGAGCCATCTTTATTATACTAGACTAGTTAAAAGCTTATTAGACTCAAAAGTTTAGAGGCATTTTGAATTGGATACATAGCGAAGTTTAATTTATTTAAATAAAACAAATATTTGTATAACCTATGGTAGAAGATAACTCAAAAACGCGTTACCCGATTTCGTTGAAATTTAGAATGTAAGTTACTTATTCCTTAACTGGATTTGGTATTGTATTTCAGCAAAATCGATCAAGAGTGAGGGAAGTTATTAAGCAAAAACCAGGGTAACCAGAAAGTTTTATCGTTTTCTATATATGGTTTTACGGATTTAATTGGAAAATTTGTGAAGGAATTTAGTTTAGATTTAAATTTTTCATGTGTTAACTACATAAATAGACGATACTATGTTCAATTTCATTAATATCAGTCCAACGATAGTGGAGAAATAAATAATCCTAGGAGAAAAGAAGCCTGTTCATGAAGATTTTTTTGATATACTTTAAAAACTAATATACTAATTTGAATAAAATGCAGATTTGATTTATGCTATTAGGGTCTAGGTTACTTGCAAATTAGAGAAAATTTTGAAAAGAGGAAACAAAGTTATGAAGAAAAAACCTTGAAATACTGTTAGTTTTGACGATTTTCTGCCATAAGGTATCAAAAAATCGACTACAGGCCGATTTTCAGTTACTATATGTTTTCAGTATCATATACCTACTTACGTCAAGAGATTAATTAGCCTAATAAAAAAAACTAAAATGTGCCTGTTCTGACAATAAAAATTTTAATTCAACAGATTGAATATTATGATAATTGCTGTTATCACCGAAAATCTTCTGATAAACAATAAAACAATAAATTTGATTATTTTCTAGCATAATCATTTCATGATAATAACGCGTAGTGTTAATTTAATAATTATTGTCTGTGAAAATGTTTGAAGAGGTAATATCAACGTTTTTTTATTTAAATATAAAATTCAGAAACTTGGTTTATCCGTCTTTGGCTAGAACTTTTAAATAATAATCTTTATATTTACATATTTTACATAAAACGATAGAAATTATATAAACTAATTTTAGTTCATTTAAAATGTTTCTAGAAATAGACACTTTCTTTATTTTCATTATTTAGAAAAGAAGAAACTAAAATTTACTGTCACGAAACAATTAAACTGATTTACATCAATTTATTTAAAAAAAAAAATTACCAAAAGCATTTTTCTTATGAAACAAATATTGTAATAATAATAATATTATTATTAATATTATTCTTTATAAATATTAATGGTTAAATTCCTTAATTCTCAGGACTGTCATTTAAACTTTCCAACTCGTTTTAAAAAAAAAAAAAATTACCACGAATTTCAATCATTTCATTTAATAACAGATTTATTCTAAAACATTTTGTAAAGTTTATTTTCAAATAGATTTGTTTATGTTTGTTATTTTATCAAATTAAATCAATCGGGAAAAAAGGTCTTATATTTATTTTGAAGCTAAAATACAATAAAATCTCGTAAGTTGAGATACCAAAAAAAAAATGCAAATGCATGCAAAAAAAAAAATGCTTACTAAAATTTTAAATTTTAACTCATATTTATAAAGTTTAAATTATTGGGTATTTGAATTAATTTTAAGTGTTGTTTAAGAAATTCTTTTCTTTCTTTCTACATTATTTATAGTAATAACTTCCCATTTGCAACCTTAAATTATGTGTAATTACTTGAATATTAGGAATTCAATTACTTGCACTTACGTAAAGTGAAATATAGTATACCCCTATTTTGTGCTTTCCATTTGCCTACTTCAAGTACATACTAAAATATTAAATAATAATTTAATTAATTTAATTAATATGATTTGCATGCCAACAAAAAAAAGCATTTGTTGGAAGCATTATTCTATTGCTTAAATCTAAAGAATAGTGGAGGTCAAAGGAATCGTTTGCTTGTGAAAATTTATGGTGAATATAATCTATCTGAAACCACAATTATTAACGCTAATCGTTACCGGTAACAATTAATCAATTTGAAGGGAGTATTACAAGAGAAAATATCATAAATATTGCATAGTTAAAAGATCTTTAAAACAAAAGAAACTAAAACTAATACCATTTCATTTTTATGCCCTATGGTAGGTACTAGCAGAGGGTATATTAGTTTTGTCACTCCATTTGTAACACATCGAAATAATCATCGTAGAAAGGTTTTAATGGTATGGTTGTGTCAGGAATCAAAAGTTATATCGATTTATGCATGTCCGTCCGTCCGTCCGTCCGTATACAAGATAACTCAAAAACGCGTTATGCGATTTTGATGAAATTTACAATGTGAGTGGCTCATTCCTTAGCTTGGTTTGGTATTGCATTTGAGCAAAATCGACCCAGGGGGAGCAAAGTTATAAACCAAAACCAGGATGATCAGAAAGTTTTGTCGTTTTTTTGTTTATGGTTTTTCGGATTTAATTGGAAAACTTGTTAATCAATTTTCTTTAAATTAATTATATAGGTTAACTACATAAATGGACAATACCATATTAAATTTCAGTCAAGTGGGTCCAAGGATAGTGGAGAGAAAAATAATCCTAGGAGAAAATAACCCTCATCATATAGTTTTTTTGATGTACTTTAAAAACTAATACACCGATTTGAATAAAATTGAATACAGATTAGACTTATCCTATCAGGGCCTAGGTCATGGCTTCCCAAACAGGGGGCCGCGACCCTAAGTTGGGTCGCCTAGATTTAAAATTGGGTCGCGTAAAATCTGTGAAAGTTTCAAAAACGTGTAGTAATTTTAAGAAGTTTTTTTAAACGCAACAATCATAAAATCTGTAATCATGTCGGAAAAATGTTACAACGGCAACCCTGAGCAACACTGTCAAGACTCATGGAAATAATTCTTGACTGGGTAGGAAATAATTTTTCAAGTAACACTTTTCATACGGGGATTTTCGTATAACAGACGGTATTTTTTTTTTAAAAGGGTCGCGCTGTAAAAAGTCTGGGAAGCCCTGGAAGAAACATAGTTTTGAAGAAATAATGTTAGTTTTGACAGTTTTTCTGTCCCATTTCTATCATAGGTCATCAAAAAATTATGTTTTTCTCTAAAAGAAACACTCAAAATTAATTCAACTACCGAATATTAAATTTAATATGAATTGTCATCAAAAAAAAAAAGTAATATTTTAATGCTTTTGCCCAAGTATAAAGGCACTTTTGTATTGCACAAAAATATAATCTGATAAAGTTTAATCAGTCTGAAACTCATATAAGTGGGACTTTATCACGAAAAAGAGAACACTGCCGAAATTTAAATATAGTTAATGTGTAGAAAATAAAACGTGGATTTTATAAAATCGCAGTTTTTATTCAGACTTGAATAAAGAAAGAGTGTGTCTCATCAAAATAATACATAATAATTTTTAATATTAACGCGCATGATCGAACCACTTTATTTAAGCAATTTGTGATAGAAAGTGTTATAAATTTAATGATTTCCGATTTTTAAAACTGAAAAAGTTTTAGTGTTTTGACTTTTAGTCAAGTGAAATAATATATATTTGAAGTTTTGTTTATATTATTATTATTATTATTCATCTCATTTATGGTAAATATTTATTTTTGTTATTTAGTCCAAATATAAAAAGTATTTCCGTGTTGATAAGTTTAATCACCTTTAATCTATTTTATAAATTGAATTGAATTTAATGTCGTGAATTTAAGGTTTAATTAAATTTGGTGTAAAAATTTTAAATAGCAATACATTTTATCTTATCTTTAACTATTTTATTCAAATATTGATTACTAAAATTAATTAATTACTATTTTAAACAAAAACCATATTTAAAGTGTTTGAATGTTTGGATGATATTCAATTACAAATTTTATTTTGTATAGAGTTAAAACAAAATTAAAAATTTCATAAATTTTGTTTGTTCGAAAAATTATAGAGGAATTTTATCTTATCTTGTTCCTCTATTATTAATCTTCAGCCTCGAAACATACGTACAAGGTATTTAAATATTAATTACCTTGACCTTTAATTATGTATCATATTCGACTTATTTAGAAATCCTCCTGGATAACAAACTGGGATTCTGCTACGCTACCTTTGTTTTGTTCTACATTATCAGTTTTAGTATAGCTGTTGGTTACATTTGAAAGAAGGTGTCTAGTTCTATATAAAGATTCACTATAGAGTATCGGGTAGTCATTTTAAATCCTTATATCTATTGATATTTTCGTATTAAGGATACTAATCACTGTCTATAGTCGTGATGATATTTGAATTTCACTCGTCCCAGCTATTAAGGTGAATAGAATTAAAGAACAGTACACATTTATTAATCTTAAGACTATGGTTGTTTCTTGTATAAGGGACAGGATAATTGACTAAAATCCTTTAGAATTATATACAGCATTTAGAATTTTTGAAAATAATTCTAATGCGGCAGCTTTTTTTTAAAAAATAGCTTTAAAATAGCATAGAGAAATTCTGTTCATCTGAAAATTTCTCTACGTGATCTATAATCTTAGGTAGTACAAAAATCTGGAACTCTTATTATATACTCTTGTGAATATCTTTTCGGTAGAAGGATAATAAAAAATAAAATGGAACTTGTTTCAATTTGATTCAAATTTAATTAACAAATGTGTTCTTAGTTTTACTTAATGATAATGGTCAAAGTTGAATCAAAAGAAGTCAGATATCATAATCGACTGGAATAGGAATAAGTTGCGCATACTAATTGAATTGGGATATGAAAAGATCACTTCCTTCTAAGGAAACACGCTAAAAGGTTAGGATTGGTACAGAGCGATCTCTGCCTGTACTGTGTAGACATAGGTGCGTTGAAGACATCAGACACATCTTGTGTGAATGCTCAGCCCTCTTTCGAATTCACAACAACATTCTGGGCATCTGCTTCTTCGAAAACTTAAGGTTGCTACAATCGGTCGATATGAGTAGTTTAATAAAATTTTGTGAGAAAATCAAATGCTTCGAAGAGGAAAAGGTTAAACCATCCTGCCAGCTAATTCCTGGTCTCATTAGGATCAAAATGGATCTGGTGTCTAGTGTTTTTCGCAAGTACCCTTACTCTATCTAACCTAACTTAACCTAACCTAACCTAATAATAATACTACGTATTTAATTATTATATTCTGAAAGACCTAGTCATATTATATACTAAAGAATATGAAATAATATAAAACTAAGTTAAATAAACATTAATGGTTACCATTAATTCCTATGTGGAACAACATTTGTGCGGTTTTCATATTCTTTTAAAATTTTTCTGATAATTTTATATGTTCATATTTTTAATTCTGAAAATTCTTCTAATTTATTTTTATTGCGCAATCAAGATGAACCCCAAAAAAAACAGAAAAGAGTAATTTCAAAGTAATTCTAGCATAAAATTTTCCATGTTCATAAAAAATATTTTTGAAACAAAAAAAAAATAATAAGATTTATTCCCAATTTGTAGAATAATTCGCGATTTCCAGTTAAAACTAGTTAAGATAATAATTGATATATTTGGAATTTATTGTTTTTCTTCTGTACTCTGAGCTTCTTAGATGTAATAAGGTCAATTTTAAAAATATTTATTTTAAATAAAAAATGTCTACAAATCCAGATTTATTCAGTTTCTTATTAATTACTGTTCACTTATCAAATAATATTTATTTTAATATTTAATATTTTATTTTGATTATTTTGAATAATAAAACTGAACCAGTTGATTCCAGTTTAGAAATAATAATATAAAATTATTGTAGATAAGTTGACTGTCCTCGGAAATAATAAATTGGCTTGTTTTATTATTTTGGGTGAAATAAAAACAATACTTTGGACATGAATAAGGAATATTCTGGATTATAATAATTATCATTTTTGTAAAATAAATTTATTTTTGTACTTATTTATACTCGGAATAAAAAGCTTAATATTTAATGGGTGTGTCATTTTCAGAGATTTTTACTCTTAAAAACGTGCTGTAATTATCAAATACTGCCTCCGTCCAGAAATAAGTGTCCGATTTGGTATTTTTTCTTCTCCATAAATTTATTTCACATAAATTAAAGAACAAATTTCATTAAAAAAAAATGTAATTAATCTAGTCACAATTTTCTTCGATACTTTAAATTTATTGGCAACAATTTTGATAGACCTATGCCTTAAATTGTTGCTGCTGTGTTTTAATAATGAATTTTTGCAGAACTTGGCGAATATTTAGAGTCAAATTAGGTTTCTTCCGAACATTTGCAGCCAAAACATAATTTCTACTCCCCAATAATTTGGTGTAAACCGGAGTATGGACTTTTTCATTAAAAAAAACACTCCTTTCAATGTAACACCTTTATTTAGAAATAGCGTCATTACAAATTAATAATCTCCCATTTAAGGATTAAATCCAACATTTACTTGTCAGTAACCATGGGGCATGATTTTCTTAATTTTTCATAAAATCTATAATCGGAAACATATTTTGGGACAGACGAAGTATTAATTTATATTTAGAATCTCAATTAATTTTCAGAGATCTTTCAACGAGAATTAATACCCGATAATCGGGGTAACCTTTAAAAATTAGTTTTTAATTAATATATCGTCCAAAAATGATTATTTTTGAAAAAGGATAACAGCTTTTAGATCGTAATTAAATTCTGAAGGATGTATCCAAAGCGCACAGAGATACCGCTATTTTAGGCTTCATATCTCGGGTATTAAGAGTTCTAGAGTGTTGAAAATGTGTGTCCTGTGATCTGGTTAACGAAAAACAACGTTAACATTTTACATTTACATTTAAAACTTTTATTTCATTATACAAATATAATTTTTAATGCAAAATTTAAATTATTATCTTTATTATTTTAATATATTTTAAATTGTGCTTGATTAAAGTAAAGTAATTCCCTTTTCCCCAAAAATATAATTATTAAACGTATTCATGAGATTGGGCTTCCCCTAAGAAAAAAATTTAAATATAAAAACTTTGTAAATTAATAAATTAAGTGTTTCATTATCTATAAAAAAAGAACATTAAAGATTAAGACGTTTTTTCTTTTAAAACTACGAAACCAATGGAAATTTCCTTTTTTTAATAAATTATGATAATAAAATAGACAATTGAAATTGACAATTTTATTTAATAATCGTAGATACTTGAATTGTTTAAATAAAATATAAAAAAATGCGATACATTTTTATGTCCTACGGTAGATAACACCAGAGGGCATATTGGCTCTGTCCCTATATAATGTAACGCTTAGAAATAATTATCAGAGAACGATCTCAAGGGAATAAATGTGTAGAAAATTAAAAGATATATGGATTTTTCGCATGTCCGTCCGTACCTCCATGTACAAGATAACTCGTTGTCAGATTTTAAAGTAATTTACAATATGAATTCTCTAAATAGATTTGGTATTGCATTTCAGCTAAATTCCCCTAGGTCACATTTTTTTCTTTCGTTTTTCAGATTTAATTGGAAATCTTGTGCGACAATTTCTTTAGAACTAATTACACACATTGGTGATATAAATAGACGATAATATTTCGGTAAAATCGATCCAAGGATAGTGGAGAAAGAAATAGTTTAATAGTAGTTTAGGTTGTAGTAAAGTTTTTCGTTTTTTTTTTTTAGATATACTTTAAAAACTAATACACTGATTTGAATACAATTTGTACAATAGATTTGCAGTACTAGGGTCCAGACAATCTATAAATAAGAGCAAATTCGAAGAAAAAGTTATTAGTGTTCTTAATTTAGTTTCATTGAACTAAAAATTTGTTAACTATGAGCAGAATTTCTATCACAGGGCATTAAAGTTTCTATATATATATATATAAATTATGGCTGAGTTCTATCTATTCGGTTCGGCACTTGATCTAAACAGCACTGAATACATATTTTTTATTTACAGTTTTAACGGCTATTGTTATATAAACTTAATCCTTATGCATTTAGAACTATTATATAATGTTGTGGTACTAAACTAAACTATTTTATGCATATATAACTATAGTCATGGAAGCTACCTGGCGGGTTATAACTCGATGTGTTTTAACTCACTTTTATAACTGTATACTTATCACTAAAACTCTTGATCTTTACAAAACGATATACCTACTTAACTCTTATAAAATTTAACTGATTTGACTGAAAAGAACAAATCTAAGCTTGACATAAGGAGTAATTAAATAGTTCCAAATTACTAATTAGAGGCTTTCGATTTACACACTTCAAATAATTGAATATAAATTATTCAAGTACTTACACGTACTTAATAGTACAATATAATTTGTGATAAAATTATAATTTAGAAATGAAATATTTTAAGTTAAAATATTTGATTTTTTCTTTAATACAAATTTATTATTCTCAATAATGCATTTTATTAAATTTTTTCAGATATGACGGAAAAGATAACTTCATTTAAGATAAATAACTAATTTTATATTAAATAAAAGAAATATATATAAAGAAAATGACTAAGCCGGATTTGGTTCAAACCAATGTCCCTGATGGAGGATGGGGTTGGGTTGTAGTTGCTGGTGTTGCTTTAACAAATGTAAATAAATCTATTTCCAATTGAAAATTTATTATTATATATTGTTTTTTTTGTAAAATAATTGCAGATGTTTTGCCAATCAATTCTTTCATTATTCGGTTTACTTTTTGGTGAATATCTTCAAACTTTGAATCAGGAAACAACAGGAGCTGCTCTAATCACAAATTTAAATAGTTTAGCAGTGAATTTTTCTGGTAAATAATAATAAAAAAGAAACTTTCTAAATATATGTTATTTTAAAATCTGTATAATTTAGGTTTATTTATTGCTCCTGCTATAAAAACATTTGCACCAAGAAAAGTCGCATTTGTAGGATCATTACTGACATCAACTGGATTAATGTTATGTGCAGCATCCACTCAGCTATGGCATATTATAATAGGATATAGTCTTTTTGTAAGTTGAAATTTTTATTTCACTATTTATAACGATTTAATAAAATCATTAAAATTATATATTCAGGTTGGTATTGGATTAGGACTAATCGCTCCATCAACATTTATGGTAATCAATTCATATTTCACAACGAAACGCGGTCGTGCTGTCGGAATTTCTTTAGCTGGAACCGGTGTTGGACAAATGATTTTACCACATATTGTACGAATATTATTAGATAATTATGGTTTTCGAGTAACTATTTTTACAATGGGTGCTCTATCATTGCATGGTGTAAGTTTTCTTTCTTATTTATAATTGAATGAAGCGCAACATCATAATTCTTTTTTATTTATTTAGTTACTTGGTGCTTTACTGTTTCGTCCGGTATCACAACAAATAGAAAAAGGACAAAATATTAAAGATATTAAATTACTTTTGGAAACAAAAGAGGACTGTGAAAAAAATTATATTGATTATGGAATTAAAGAACATGAAATTCCAATTGAAATTGTTGAAAATAAATCCAAACTTACATTATTATGTGAAAAACTTTTTGGCAGAGTGGTTAAAGCATTAGATTTGGAATTATTAAAAGATCCAATATTTTTAAGTATCACTATAGGACTAGGTCTAGTCTATACTTCGACAATTAATTTTTCAATGTTATTCCCATACTTTTTGCAGGTATTTATATTTTTATGCTTTATAAAATCGACATTATTTAATTAAACATTTTGTTTTTTGTTTTCAGAATTCGATTGGTTTATCACGTAAGGATACAGCTCTTTGCATGTCATCATTAGCCGGAGCCGATATTATAAGTCGACTTTTATTACCAATAATAACAGATAAATTAAAAATTCCATATCGTATTGCTTTTATGCTTGGCGCCATTGGATTATTAATTGCCAGAACTTGTAAGTTTTTATTTTTTTGAAATATTTTTCACCATTATTAATATTCTTCTTTTTTTTTATATAGTGCTTGCAGAAACAGTTGATTTTTATAGTTTACTTGCTATCTCAGCAATTTGTGGCTGTGTTAAATCTGCAACGGTTATAAATAATAATTTAACAATTTCGAATTATTGTAAACCAGAAAAATTAGCTGGCGGTTTAGGATTAAATATGATCTCTAAAGGATTATTAGTTATAAGTTTAGGACAATTATTAGGATGGATTCGAGATTATTCGGGAAGCTATTCAATATGTTTGCATGCACAAAATTCACTTTTAATAATTGTAATAATTATGTGGATACCAGAAATTATTTATAAATATTTCAAATATGAAAGAGTAACAAAAGTTGTAGACAGTATTACAGTATAGTGAAGATAGAATTAATCAAATTTATTTATTTATTATTATAATTTAGTAAAAAAAATTAATTTTAAGTTTTTTTATAAGCTTTATTTGTAAGTAAGTGTTTTATTAAAGAAAAAAAAAGAAATTAATATTTTTAAAGTTTTTTTCATTAATATCATCTTAAGAAGCCAAATATTTTCTTTTGCCCTTGCTTTTTAGCTCGTTCCTCCTCTAATTTCAAAGCTTTCATAAGTTCCTTATCGAGACATTCGCCAGCTGATAAACCTAATTCTATACTATTTTCTAAAGTTTCATGATGAAAAGATCCGACACCAGACATATGAGTATTTGTAATGAAATCTTGCAAAAAAATAAAAAAAAAAAAACTCAAATAAATCTTCATCCTTCATTTTTTATATGTGCTACGTACTTTTCCCGTTATATTGTGAAACACCAACTACTACACTAGCAGCACTACATTCTTCTTCCTCTGCAGATGGATCAACCACACAGGAATCTCCAATTTTACAAACCGTTATTAAAATCGGAACACGTGTAATATCAATTCGATTACAATCGAAAGGATCATCCGATAACATTAGATCTGCACTTCCACCATCCATTAAAGCTGCTGTAATTCGTGGAATTTTTGTATTGTACAATGCTGCTTTTACAGCTAATGAAACTGCATCGAAGAGATTACCACCGCATTCAAGAATCTTTAAAGCAAATTTAAATAAATGAAGAATGAAATCTGAAGAGAACATTTTCATACTAGAATATCAACATAAAGTTTCCAACATTGTTGTCCTGGAAGAATACAAAGCGTTTCTAAATTAAACGCTTGCTTTGATAAAAACGCTTTTGCAAGAGTATCAGCTATTTCAAGTGCTAATTCTTCACCTCCACGACCCTCAAATTCTGGAGTAGCATTTGCCGAACTGAAATTTACAGATTTAATTTAATTTTTATATTGTTAACGTTGTTTTTACCAATCAACGAAAAACTCAATCTTTCCTTTATTTGGATTATATGGACTGGGAATGTCTATTTCAGTTTTAATTCCAACTAAAATATCGGTATTCGCCAAACGTAAACGTGCCGAACCGCTGGCATGGCTCACGTTATCTGTTTCTATTTCCATTGGGCGGTAATCACGACGAGAACGGCCATCAGATCGGAAATCTTCCTAGAATTATAATTTATTTAGGCTCCGATTATTCGTATGTTGGCATAAAGAAATACATACTTCAACTCCATGCAATATAAATGTTTTCTCAGCCTCACTTAAAGAAATATTTGCCATATTTATGGAACACTATAGAAATATCTATCCCATTAAATGCTGTTAAATGAGAACTGTCAAATATTATTCCATTTCCATCGTTTGAAGGTTTAATGTTGAATCCACAATGGAAACACAAAAATAAGTATCACGTTACTTGACTACGTTAGACTAATTAACATTTTCAATTAATTACGAAATTTCCTTAGTTTTTTAATAAATTTTTCCTCAAAATTATTAATATCTATCCATTGAAGAAGCTTTTTTTCAGAATTTCATTACATAAGAAAGCAAATATTCCATCAAATAACGAAAAACGATTGATTAGGTTATTTTCCCTAAAGTTCAAATTTGATCAACTTTTGCGTGGATTACTTCATCTATTTCAAAACAATTTTGATTGCGGACAACAAAAAGTATTTTCATCTTTTAACTCTTTTACGTTGCGTTGCGGCGTAACGCTACTCTCGTCATTGTGGATTCACCATACCGGATGAAAGAAATAAAATAAATCATAGCTAAGTTCACTTTTGATCTTTATTTCACTAGAATTAGTTGGTTTTTATCTTCAATTCGGTTTAAAAAGAAAATTACTTTCAATTTGGTTTATTTTTCTTGGTTTCTCTGAACAATTTCTAATAAAAATTCATAAAACAACTAAAAATAATTTGTGTTAATATTTAATATCGAAAGTTGGAAAAAAAAAACAAAATGCCAAATTTGGCTACGATTCTTCCAATTGGACTTTCTGTTTTTCTCGTTATGGGCACTGTCCTATACAACTATTACATGGAGGCTAGAGGAAACTATCATGAACAACCTGGTGCTCGAGGGTGAGTTGTTTTAAATGGGGGAATTACCAAAAAATGTCTTAATTTTTCTACCATCAGAATGATGTCGGGCAATTCGTCATCGTGGGATACAGCGCCATCTCACAGCGTTCATCTAGGTACATAATCACCCCGGCCGGGCGGGGTGGCTAAATCTGCTTCAGGATGACGCCTGCAAGTCAGGCGTTCAAACGCTTCCACAAATCTTGGGTGGGTAGCACATACATGGATGTCACGCAGTTTACCCACCCTTGTATATTTGAATTTCAGCTAGAAAAAAGAAAAGAATTAGTATATTGTATGTACATTTTAGACTTCATTGTACTTACTCTTTCACGAACAGATTTGACCCTTCCCAGTCTTTGCCTTGCTCCAGTTTTGTCAAACTGGTCGCCCTGCGCCGATCTGGGATTTATCAAATAAGTTGGTTGTAGGAACTCAAGGCTTATTTTTTGTTTTAAAAAACCTAGAAAATAGAAGGCAATGAGTATTTTTAAAAGCGCTTTAAACTTCATTAAACTTACTCTTTCAAGCACTAATTTGAGCCTTCCCGGTCTTTGCCTTGTTCCAGTTTGGGCAAACTGGCAACCCTGCGCAGACCGGGAATTGGCAAAATAGTCTGCGTGTTTAGGCAAACACTGAAATTCAAAAAATAATAAATGTTGAATAATACATATCAAGTTATTGTAATAACTGCTTACTTTCTTAAAGAATAGAACGCCTACAAAGCCACATGAAGGCTTTTTAGTTGCGCCGCGATTTGTCTGAAATTAAAAACAATATTAATATTGTATTTTGTTTTTGTACATTACCATTATGACTTACTTGCAGTGATGTTACGAAGAATTTGCTTTTGAAAAAATAAATCTAGATGTTGAAGAGATTCCCGGAAGACCGTCAAAACATCCACGCACAATCTCGATTCAGCAAGTCATTAAATTCAAATCCAGAAATGGGGTTGAAGAGAAACCATTCTTAGATCATTTCTAGACTTGAAAGGGAACACCAAAGGCGAATACGAAAGAAACCAACGATACAAACAAATACCGAATACCCAGAAGTATTACAATATGACATCGAATCAAATTTGTTTGTTTCAGCACGGGAATAAAAAACTTTTCCTGAAATTAGAAATACCGGCGAAAACGCTAATCAGCGATTGCTAAACCGACTTATGTCATGCCATCCAAACTGAATGGTATAAATATATACTACAAAGATATTTCGAATTGAAGGAGACCATATCCATATTTTAAGCCTATTTTCACCGAGAAAACAAATACGATATGATTCTTTGGCTTTCTATCAGTACCAAAGTTCAGCAGGAATAACAGAATGATAAAAGAAAATTATTCGCGCAGTCTTCAGAACAAAGTGTTCTAATTTCTTTAACTACAAAACAGAGCACAGTCATAAGTTAGATTTTTCAATTCGTACAGTGCCGAAAAAAACTGGAGAAATAACCTAGTTTGAAGACTTGGAAACAACCCTTCGCAAATTTTACTCACGACATTACACAAAACCATGGCAGCTGACCCCAGCAAACATATGCCACTGTAGAATATAACAAATTCTGAAGAATTTCTCACAGAGCAGAAATTGAGAAAGGGTTAGGATAAAATTCAATCCAGAGATAACAAGGTTTCAGGTTGAACAATCAAATGTATGTCAACTAATTCCAACGAACACGTTAAATTTGAACTTTCACATTTAAAAACTAAAAACCGTTGTATTGCCAAAGAAAAAGTTGACGGGGAAAAATATATGATATTGCAGAAAACGACAAGTTTATTGCCAAGAAATTAATTGGGAAAAAAAGTGCAATTTTTTCATGAGAAGAGCTACTGCTAACAATTCACCCAATGAAAGGTATGGTATGTCCGAACTCCAACGTTATTCGGAAGATGAACCAGATCAACAAAACAAGTTCAAAATATTTTGACTATCCATGCGTTCACTGCATCTGAATTACAATAGAGTTTCAATATGAAGAAACACATCCCACTCTCGCGATGATATTGTATTTAGAATGTTTCATAAAACAACGTACTTTAAAGGCAAAAGAACGTTGATTTATAATCCATTAAAAATACACAAATCACGGGAGTGGAACGTGATATCATATTGGTGCTCTATTAAAATTCTGATGCAATTCCAAACCAAGTAACTTGCATCTGCCTTTATAATGCATGTTACTGGCCGCATTTATGTCCCGATTCCACACAGTTTTGCAGTTTGGGTTTATGCAAACTGCAAAACGGTGTGGTGATCGAGAAATATTAAGATTTTCAAAACATTTCGAGCAGAGTTTTGTCGATCTAAATTCATCGACCAAAACAACGTCGCACAGTTTTTTGAGATAACTCAAAACTAGACGGTGCGGAGTTCGAACATAACCTTTCATGGGAGAATTTGCCGCAGTTGTCGCTCCCCCCATAAAAAAAAGTACACTTTCATTCCCAACGAACTTCTTGGCTAACTCATGCGCCGTTTTATGCGACATCATATATTTTTGAAATTTTAACCGTGCAACTTTTCGTTTACAATACTCGGTTTGTAAAGTTATTAAATGTCGGAGCTGAAATTCAACGTATTCGTTAAAATTGCTCGACATACACGAAATTGTTCTCCCTGTCGCCGTTTCCCGATCTTCGCGAAACCTCGTTACCCTAGATTGAACTTCACCAGTCCATTTCAACAATTTCCTTTTCCGCGAGAATTCTCCAGAATCATACCTGTATTGGGCCGATTTGTATTTTAAGTTTACAAATCCACCCACAGGGTTATATTCTGCAGTAGCATACATTAATTTCAAGCCGGGGTCACAACCTATGACTTTGTCGTAACCTCCCGAGCAAAATTTTTGCCGAATTGTTCCCATTCTAGCATCTTCCAAACTAGGATCTAACTCCAGTTTCTTCCGACGGAATAGCAACGAAATAGCTACTCCATCTGTACGAATCGAGAAATCGAACTTATGTCCGCTCGTTTCCAATTTTTTGTAGTTAAAGAACTTATCCCACATTTGTTCTCTAACTGGTCGGAATAACTCCCATTTATTTTTATCGCCCTGTAATCCCACTGAACGGAGTACGTCGAAGAAAGCTTGGGAATCATATTGTATATGTTTCCTCCCTTTCTTGAAAATAGGGAAAATACGGAAATTTTTTATCTCCTCCCTTTCGAAATACCGTTGCAAGCGATATAAAAATGGTATATATTTGTACCATTCAGTTTGAAGATTTGGAAAACCACCCGAGTGGTTTAAAATAGACATAAGCCGATCTAGCAATACCTGATCAGCGTTTACTTCAGACCCATCATTGAACAGATGGTCCAATGTCAAAAATGGGTCTATATCCGGTTCTAATGTCCGGAAAAATTTCCTAACCCTCCGATACATATGAAGCCTAATATTATTTTTTAGGCTGGTTTCATATGTAACGGCCGCTGATACAAACAAATTTGACCGATATGACCCGTCATATTGCTCTAAATCTGTGTCATTCCGTATTTGCCTATAAGCCGGTTTCATTTCGTATTTCCTTAGGCTATTGGCTTTCAAGCCGTAGAAATAATCCAAGAATCTTGGTTTCTCTTCTATAACCAAGTTTGGATTTGAACTCAAACGGTTACTGTAATCGTGAAATATGTACATGGATGCTTCAACCATCCAACAGGATAGTACTTCAACATCCAGATTTATTTTTGCAAAAAGCAACTCGTTTTTACATATTGTGGCCAAGCCACATTTCACCGCAAACGCCTGATATTGCTTAGCTTCAGGCTGGTGCAACCGTTTCATAGTGACTGAAAAAAGACCAAACAAAAAGTTGGTTAGAATTTAAGTTGCGAATGGAATTCTTCCCATTTCAAACTAATTTCCCACAAATCCTTTTTTAAGCTGGTTGCTTTTATATTCTATTTCCATTTTAGTTTTTGGATTAATATAAAAACAGAAAACAATACAGTGTAAAACAATAGTTGATATCTGCATTAATGCAATACAAGAGCATATACGAAAAGATATGCCCTTCCATTTTTCAAATGCAACTAAAGTCGACTGTTTAAATAATAGCAACAACAAAATGTTATTTGTATTAAAAAGACTTTTAAGTGAAATCTATATTTATTTCTTTTTGATTTATCTTCAACGATATTTAGAAGATTACGCACCGAAATTTTTTGTAAATGCTTAATTTACGTTTCCGATAAAGGGATAAATAAAGTAAATAAGGAAGTAAGTAAAATAATAATAAGACTCAACTAGCATCAAAGTCACATTTCCTATTAGGAAAGTGGATCATGACTTTGATAATAGGTAGATAGATAGATAGATTTTGTTAATGTTAGCAGTTATCAAGTCAACCCCAATCCCAAAGCAGTAACATGTATAGTAGATATTATTATTATATATTATCATAGAATAAAATCATATTCATTCCATTTGATTACATATCATTTTCAGTAAAAAATATCAAATATCAATTTAAATGAATTTAAAACAATTTTCCATCTTCATCAACGTAAAAAGAATTCAATTTGATCCTTATATTAATAAGTAGCAATTTTGTAAGATTAAATTTGTTTTGTTTACAAATAAGGTCTTTAATAGTACTTATTCCAAACTCCGTCGTAATTAGAAGTTTTCCTACGGAATGAAAACTTCTATTCATTCCGTAGGAAGTTTCTTATTTCAAACTCCGTAGGAATCGAAAAATTGAGGTTTTTTTCTCCGACAGAAGTATTTTGTAGGAATTTTTGAATTGTGGACATAAAATTAAAAGGTTTGCTATTAATTTATTTTAATTTAAATAAATTTTAATCTTTTTAATGTTATTAAAATGTAGGTCGTTAAATTCAACAAATAAAAAGCAATACAAAAGATTGATTGAATTGCTTAGCGAATATCCTAGTATTGCACAAGGGTATGCAAAATAAAAAAGGAAAAAGTAGTTAATTTCTGGGAGATAGTTACTAACGAGCTAAATGCAATGAGTCCTTTTAAAAAAGTCTGCACTGGTTGGAAAAAGGTTCAATAATTAATGATTTCAAAAAAAAAAAAAAGGAAGTGTGCTTTTGACCACACTGTAGAAGTGAAATAGAAGCTTTTCTTTATGGTTTGTCAGCGAGTTGCATTTTGTTCCGTTTGTTTAGCAAGTTGCCTAGCCCTACATGTCCGCATCCGTTCTGCACCAGTCATAGCCGTACTCGTCGAAGCCTTGTCAACGACTTGTGTTTGTTCGACTTGTTGAGCAAGTTACCTAGCCCTACGTGCCCGCGTCTGTTCTGCAATAGTCATAGGCGTTCGCGTGAAAGTATTATCAGCGTGTTGTGATTGAAATATTACTCATTATAACCTCCACAATAATACCGAACATTGTAATCGTCTAGGACGTCCACATAATAAAATATTTTGTAATGTAACGTTTCGTCAAAGTTCAAAAATTGTTATTGAATACAGCGCCGAAGTGGTGGGAGATAGAACTATTGTGTCTTCAACGGAATTACTCGCCATAAAAACCTCTACAACTTTGCCAAACATTTCAATCGTGTACGACTTCTACATAAAAAGTTTTAAAAAATTTCAAAAATTTGTATCGACTACAGCGCTAATACGGTGATAGATAGAACTATTTCGTCTTCAACGAAAATAATTCTAATCACAACCTCCACAATATTGTTGAACATTGTAATCATCTAGGACGTCCATATAATGAGATATTATGTAATGTAACTAATGATCACGTAGAAATATCACATTCAGATACTTCAATGCTATCAATTGATGGTGCATTAAAAATAGAACATATCCCTCTAAAAAGTTCTATACTTGCCAAAACAAAAAGAGATGAAGTTACTTAATTAATCTTCAATTAAGAAGCCATATGGAGTTTAATAATCAGCAACAAAAATTTAAGAAATTCCTGAGAACACCCAAAAAAATATGTAGAACAATAAGTTAATGAATCCATTTAAACTGTAATAATTTATTAAAAATAGGAAAAATATTCAAAAAACAACAGAAATTATTTCAAACAAATGTGTAGTTATAGGCGCCTGAAAACAAAATCTTATTGGGAAAATCTTATAGGAATTTTCTTCTTTAGTCAACATAGTTTCACCTTTCTTCAGTTGCAAACAATTTTGTAATAGATCATTACGCTGATTAGCAGTTAGTTGCTTTCTTTTTCGAAATAAAACACAAATAAATTTTATCAGTTATATTATGTTAATTTACAAACAAAATTACTTGTATGTTTTTACCAGATTTTTTTAAAAAATGTATAGCAAAGGGATTTGTAAATAGTTCTAAGATGCAATCGAAATCGATTTGATTTGCTTTCAGTGGAATCCTGTAACCCGATTTAACCCAAATAGTATCGAAAAAGCATAGGAAGTGGAATTTTTTTCCAATATGATTTAGTCTTGATCGAATACCACAATTCCACTCCAGTTTGTTTGATTTAGATCAAATAGTTTTAAAATATAAGTAAGATGATTGAGTAAGGTAACTTTCTAGACTAGAGCTATACTTCTCAGATAATGAACCTCTGGCAGATTTAATATATATATATCTGATATGTGACAAGTGACGGTGATATATTGAAATTTTACCACAAATCAACTCCATCAAGATTCTTCCAAATGCACAACCCGAATATAAACGCACAGGTCGGAATTAGGAGTTATCGACCAAGTTTCCAATCACCGTGTTCCACGCACGTGTAACATAATTTAAAAAGAATCAACAATCGAATAGACTCATTGTTCTAGTTTTAATTCAGCATAATTAACAAATATTTTATCAAATAATTCATAATCAATGATTTATATTAATTTGTAATTTCATAACAATATTTTAGTAAATATTGTCAAATATGCAATTTTATAGAATTGTGAACTAGTTATTGTTTTATAACTCTTATAGGTCATTCAATTACCTACTTTTTTATATTTATATTTTTACTTAGTGAACATTTTACCTTTAGCTTTAAGTGTTAAAATTTGTATAAATAGTGTAACTATTTTGAATAAACTTTAGTGCAAACTCAACACACCGTTTACCGCATTTCCGAGTGTATGATTCTTAAGTCGAAAGATATTGTTTAATTACATTATTTTCTTTATTTTAGACACAGTTGAAAGACGTTAAATTTAATACGGAAGTAGAAAAGCGGAACAAAGAAGGACAACATTTACTCCAGCCAATAATTTACTTGGTAGATTTTGAAAGTCCAGTAGTACTTTGGAACATATGTTTTAAAATATGATTTTGTAATCTTATAAATGTTATATTAAATTTAAACTTAAAAATAAATATGAATTACTTGTTTCATTTTATATGAGATATATTATATTTATAATCGGCAAATAATATGTATTTATACAATATATAATATATCTCAGAAACAGCCTCTACTTTCAACAGATACGTAATTTTTCTAAGCTATCTCTGTGAGATAACTATATTTTAGTTATGTTGCAGGGATAGAAAATTTTGTATACTAATTACCCTACAGAACGGGAATTTTTGCCGTTCGTTTTTGAAATACAATATATTTTAATTTAAATGTAATTTAATTATATAATTCATTAATTAAATGACTTTTTAATTCCTAACTTAGTATCTGTATTATCATTAACAAAACTTTAATCATACTTTTTAAAAACTGATTTCCTTTGGGCAGTCAAAGCTTTTTATGAAGTAATTAGAGGATCAAATAGGCCTAAAAATTGAAAGGAATGAGCATTTCACAAACGTTTTTAAACACTAAAATGTAGGTAGAAAATCACAAGTAACTATTGTTAAGGAGTTCCACAGAATCCGTTCGTATTGAAATAAAATTACTTACTTTATATTGTATGTTCGCTTCCCTGCTTCAGGATGACGCCTGCAAGGGTGATGTCTAAAAATCTTTCCCTACAAAATAGAAAGCGTTTTACATTTTACACGTTTTAAATTTCATTCTACTTACTTTTTAAAAACTGATTTCCTTTGGGCAGTCAAAGCTTTTTATGAAGTAATTAGAGGATCAAATAGGCCTAAAAATTGAAAGGAATGAGCATTTCACAAACGTTTTTAAACACTAAAATGTAGGTAGAAAATCACAAGTAACTATTGTTAAGGAGTTCCACAGAATCCGTTCGTATTGAAATAAAATTACTTACTTTATATTGTATGTTCACTTCCTGGTCACAATGTTCACAATGTAATTTTTTTGTTATTAAATTTCTTTGGAAATAACTTTTAATCCAAAAAATTATTATTTTGATATTTATACAAACTATATTTCGTTTTTATAGGGATTTTATTATTGATCAAGAAATATTTCTTTTTAAAAAAACGCTTTTTTTAGATAGTAAATGATTTTAATTAAAATTTTTCATTCTAACCTTACAAAAACAAAACTTTTTCAAATGAACGTTGAAATTTCAAATTCGCATTCCTCAAAATTTTTTTTCTTAGGTCAAAAATATTAACAATATTTCGCTAATCCTCAAAAATTTTATTGAAAGTCCGCTCGTAATATGGGTGGGGGAAAAACTGTGGTAGGTGCCACTACGAATTTCTTAAAAATTTCATTTTTGACTCCCACCATTCTCCCACCACTTCGTAGGCTCTACGTATAACTCTACGAGTATGAGCCTTAAAATGAAACTAATTTTATATTTTTAACGAACGCACCCAAAGCATTACCATGCCAACTTTTCATTTGGTACCAACTTCACTTTAAATTGCAAGTTTTGCTTGTCATTTCGCCGTTCAATTGGAAATTTTGTACTTATACAGAAAATAAATTTTTTTTTTGATAAATAATAAAAGGAAACATAAAAATACATCAAAATGGTATTCGAAGATGATTGGATGAAAGCTAGACATAGTACTGGGGTAAATTGGAATTTTGCTATTTAGAAATACATTCTTGTTTAAAATAAATTTTCATTTCACCCAGACTACCATTATGGCAGTAGAATTTGCCGGAGGTGTCGTTATTGGTGCAGATTCTCGAACCAGTACTGGAATTTATGTAGCAAATCGTGTTACAGATAAACTAACGCAAATTTCTGATAAGATTTATTGTTGCCGTAGTGGATCTGCAGCTGATACTCAAGCTGTAGCAGATATTGTAGCATATTCATTAGATTACCATGAGTTAGTACTATATATATATATATATATTTTAAATCAACTTAAAATAAATTTACATCTTGATATTTTATTAGAAATCAAACTGGCCAAGAACCTTTAGTTGCAGAAGCTGCATCTGAATTTCGTAATTATTGTTATAATTATCGTGATTCTTTGGTAGCTGGTATTATTGTGGCTGGATGGGATAAAAAATTGGGCGGTCAAGTATACTCGATTCCATTGGGTGGTATGCTTGTAAGACAACCAGTAACAATTGGTGGTTCCGGAAGTAGTTATGTTTATGGTTTCATAAAAGAATTTTACAGGGAGAATATGGAGAAAGATGAATGTGTAGAATTTGTTAAGAAAAGTATTATTTTTTGACGATTTTTCCCCGAGAAGAAAATGAAATTAATTCAAATTTTATTTTAGCTGTAAAACATGCCATGTACCATGATGGAAGTTCCGGTGGTGTTTGCCGTATTGGAATTATAACCAAGGACGGAATTGAACGACATGTATATTTTGGTACTCAAGATGGTTCTGCTATTGAAGCTGGAAATTAATTTTGTTTTCAAATTTTTATATATATATGTCTCTATAATAATATGATTTTGAAAAAATATCCAAATTTTGTTTTATTTAGAATGAAATTTTGTATGGGAAAAAAAAAAACTTCATAAATGGAATTTTGAAGAGATTTTAAGATCTTTTTTTTCTTTAACAAATTGAATTTATTCTAACATTTATTTTTACTATTTCCTTTTTTTTTTTTAATATTTACTAAACAGAAGATGCATGCGTACGATATAAGAAAATCAATCAGAGAATAATTGATTTAATGAAGTACCGTAATATAATTCTAACTAGAAATTTGATTTAGCAAAAAACATTTGTTTTTTTTAAATAACGAAAAAATTCATAAATTATGAAATGAATGAAAAAAAAAAAACTACATTAATTACGCTTTTTTGTTGCTTTCGAAACAGTTTTCTTTTCTTTTTCTTGTTTTGAAGAACCACCTGTGAAAAATGATGTAAGCATTTCACTTATTTCTGGTATATCATTTGTCATCTGTAAATAAATGTTTTTTTCTTAAATATTCAAAATATGAATTTATTTAGTTTTCTCTAACCTTTGGGAAATTGATATTTTCCATTTCTTTTTTAGTTTCTGGATCACTCATCATTTTTGGTAAGATCAACATAATTATTAGAGGGAATAACATCATTAAAACCATTGGACTGAATAGGAAATCGGTTATCTGTTTTAAAAATTATCCAAAAAATTTAATAAAATTATTATTAAAATTTCATTAATTACAAACCTTCCATTGTTCTCGTGTTTGGAAATATTTAAATCTTGTTAAAGCTTTCAATTTTAATGGATATGGTACTTGAATAATTTGTGATGGTTGAATATAATTCACTTTTCGTGCACGAAATTTACCTTTCGGATTGATTTCTACGCGAACCTTATAAATACAAAAAAAAAAAAAAAAGGTCGTAAAAATTTCTTATCACATTTTGTTTTAGATTAAGGCTGTCCAACCCGCGGCCCAAGGCAAGTAATTACTGAAGCATGTCCATTTTTCTGAGGAATGATTTGATATGGATTTATACATACACTTGTGGCCCAAAACACTATGTCTTGTTCCAATGCGGCCCAGGGAAACAAAAAGGTTGGACACCCTTGTTTTAAATGAAAATTATTCTTACTGGTTCATAAAAATAATCAGGATTTATGATTTCAATAACATAACTTCCTGATGGAATACTGCTTATTATAAATGTTCCATCATCATTTAGAAAACCTTTATATTCTCCGCTATTTATTGAAATTGATGTATCATGTTGCCAAATTGTATCGGAAAATAATTCTGGTGGATAAACTTTTCCTTCGATTGTATAACGTCCAGCAGTCTCTTCGGGTTCATCCAAAGTAGCAGGAATTTCAGCATAAATTCCAATTTTACTACAGTTATTTATTATACATACAAATATTGTAAAATAATAGAAAACTCTTTGATATATTCCCATCGTGGTGTTATTTCAATAAATTAAATATGAATAAAAAATGAAATAAATTATTTTAATAAAATATTTCAATGATTTTCTATCAAAAGACACATACACCTAACTTTGTTCCTGTCAAATAAAAAAAACCACAAGTTCTTCTTCTTCTTCTTCTTCTTTATAAAGTTATACAAGAGATTATACAGGGAAAAAAAATGGCGACTCAAGTTTATCGATTTATAAAATTTATTTTATATAAAAAGAAAAAATAAACGAGATTCAATATTTTAGATTATTATAAAAATAAGAATTACAGTATTTATACTTATTATATTTAATGTATATATATAGTACAAAGGCTTATACTTATAAATTTTCAACATTTATCAAAATAATAAATATGGCTGTTAAAAAAAAAAAAAATACATAAAGCTAATAGTTATTTTTTTTCATTTCTTTTACTCAAAAAAAAAAAACAGACAATTTATATTCGGAACAACAAAAAAAAGTTTATCATGTTTCCGTTTCTTCACATTATATTTAAGTTTCTTAAAAAAAATATATAAAACGTTATTATAAAAAGAAAATTCAATTCAATTACATTTTAGGTTGAGGTAAAACATTTTGTGCATTTACAAGAATATTGTCCTTCGATGAACAGACAACATCCAAAAAGAAAATATGATACTTTCAATCGGAAAAGGATATAATACAGAACTAGTTTTACAAAAAAAATATATATATATATATTTTTAGGCATTATAATTTGGATTGTATGGTGACTGTTTGTTATAAGTAGTTGAAGAGTTCACGACTTGGTCATATGATGGTGGATTCTGGCTTGATGGTGTCTCTGGTGGATAAGGCGCATTAACAAAACTAAAAAAAAACAAAAAAAAACATATCAATATATTTCACTTGATTTATAAAATAATAATTTTTTTATTTACCCAGTTGGAGGTGGAGGATAGGGTTGTGTTTGCATTGGCATTGGCATCCTAAAAGTAATAATAATAATTTATATTTTATATTGATAAAAAAATTTTGTAAATTTTACCCTGTATGTGTTGGATAGGGTGGATTTGTTGTTTGAGGCATTGGCATATGCATCCCCGTCGGATAAGGTGTTGCTTGATAGCCACCTGCAACTGTTGATTGAACTGAAACCGGATATGGCATTGCTGTTTGGGCAGTTGTTGAGGTAACTACGACAGGAGCTAAATAATAAAATAAAAAAATGTTTATCTAATCAGTACAAACAATAGAAAATTCTATTTATTTAATATGAATCAAATCACGTATTTTTTTTATCTAATTTTAACATAAATTATTAACACTAAATATAATTGCTTTAATTTTACTTTCAAATTCTCTATTATTAATCCTTTTTGGTCGACTTTTAAAAAATAAAATATAACCCCAACAACATAACATAGATCCAACGGTTAAAACAATAACTGATCCAATAAAAACAAATATTCCAATAAAAGTATCCATTTAACACTTTCTTTTCAATTATTTAAATTATAAAACTTTTATATTTTTAATTTAATTCAAAACTAAAAACAAAACTATTTGCAAAAAAACCCAATCACAAATATGAATTTTAATACAGGATAGTTGATGTTTCTAGTGTTTTTGTGTATTATTAAAAAGCATTATAAATTATTGATAAGACTTTTGAAAATGAATAAATATGATAAGCTAGAAAAAGTATTGATTGGTGATTTTGATAAAAGAGAAAACTTATGATAGATAAAACCCAATGAAAAGCTTTATTTTTATGTAATTTAGAACAAAATTCTCTTGTTTTTTTTAAATATATATATTTTTTGTTATAAATTATGATTGTGTATCGGAATATACAATAATTTATATTAACATAAGTATTTTTTTAAAAGAAAAATCACGAGAAAAATCACGTAAAAAACTAATTTTCCTTGAGCCTTCTTTTTATATTGTATTTGAACGAGTTTAAATTTTGATTAAATTATTGTTTTACTTGTTTAAAAAAACAAAAGAATAACAATTAAACTTGTTTAAAGATAAGATTACAGAAAAAAACGATGTTATTAAAAATATATGGAAATTTAAAATCGGCATAAAGATAACCGATTTTTTAGAGACCCTGTATTAGAAATGGCAATAAATTATAAGTTTTTCTGTATATAAATTCGTTTCACCTTTATAGACTTCTATCAAATTTATGTGTAAACCTGAGCTTTTATTATATTATTCCGCAGAAATTTCGTTCAAATCACTGAAGTAGTTTTTTAACTAAATTCAAAAAAAACGACGAAACTTTGTGTATTAAAATATTAATTTTCATATTTTCCATATCATTTCTGATAGAAAGATCTATATAAAAGTTCATTATAGCCAATAGACTAGCAATTCCTCCTTTTAAGAGCTTTATCTACACCAAGGGTGTCCAACCTTTTTGTTTCCCTGGGCCACATTGGAAGAAGACATGGTGTTTTAGGCCACAAGTATATTACTATGTATAAATCCATTTTATAAAATGAATGTGATACTTGGCATTGAAGTTGAGAAACTAAACCGTCAATATTTGGTTCGATTGACGTGGTTGCAATTATCAGGCAGATCGCAAGGTATTCATCCAACATGTTGGTTTTAATTTTATACTTAGTATGTTTCATTCTTCACTTAAGCCACCAGGTGACAAACAACAGAACAGTGTAGCTGAACGAGCAACACAAACAGAAAGAGAATTTACTACATAACGAAAGAGCTTTCTGTTCTGGTCCGTTTTCTGTTGTTTGTCACTTGGTAGCTTTAACACGAGAGCGCACACAATACTCAGAAAAATGGGCATGCTTCAGTAACTTTGAATATTTTCAGGCCGCATTGATACTTGCCTTGGGCCGCATGCGGCCCGTGGGTTGGACAACACCTTCTCCAATTGTAATTCAGAAATCAAATTGCAGATTCAATACTTGTTTCCTGTCTTTTTGTGATTTGCCGATTTATTTACATAGGCGTCCACAAAACTTTTGAATTACAATTAGAAAAGGTGTAGAGTAGGTTAGGAAATACAAATCATTGGCTACGGTAGATACGTTACACTTGTATATAGACGACGTGCTGTTGATATATGTACATGCCTTAAGGCATGAAAAAATTCTAAACCCTGTAAAAGAATCTTAAATATGAATACTTTATTCAAAATAGTTCTATATTCCTTGCAAATAATAGAACCAAAGAAACTTTATCCCCACTAAGAGTACTTACGATCACGATTAAAAAAAAAGAACCTATAAAGGCAAAAGAAGAACTCCATACTGGTTAAAATGATTATCAAAAAAATCAATTGAATTGATTTTCTCAGTCAGCTATTCGTACATTTCTCCAGATAACAGTTTTCGGTTACATAGAGACTATGGTAAAAGCTAGGGAAATTATTAAGGTTGATCCATTCCTACTTTATCCCAATAGATGACCATCAAAAGAAGTCTACTCCAAAATAAATACACTTAATTATTCGTTTGTTAAACTTTTAAAATATTTTGGAATTGTAGCCAAAATGGCATACTACTTGAAGTTACTTTGTTAATAATTTCAAATAGAATAGATTTACTTTTGAATAGAGATTTTTCCCGAATATCTGAAAATGGAATTGTGGTTCAATTTTGGAGTAGACACATTTTTCTCTTTCAAAGAGAATTTCATTTGAAATAAATATGATTGCATTTTTAAATGACCGGAATTCGAAATTTTGAAAATCCTAAACAGACTTCTTTGGAAAACGTAATGCGAAATTGAATTGAAACTGGTTTTTTTTCTGACGAACATTTATGACGGCATATTCTTGTTTATTATTAAAATTCGAAATATTTTTTTCTTTCTGGATTATTATTATTAAATGTATTTTTTTATTTTGAATCTTCTCCAATTTCAAAAAGAAAAAAATCATTTTATTCCAATCGGACGGAAGTACTATATGTCATTGCTTGAAATTCGATATGTTTAATTTTATTCTTTTAAAATTTGATAACCGAAAGATAAATTCCCAAAGATAATTTGTTTCTTTGAAAGTAGAGTAAGAATATGATTAGAGAATGGTAATTACTTAAAAATACACAAATATACAAAAATCTTAATTAATTAAATAAAAACAGAAAAACAAAACCAAATGAAACTAACAAAGAACTCGTCCCTGTCTTCTTCGTTTTCTTCTGTTGCACAAATAATAACACAGCGAACACCAAAATATGATTTTAAATATAATAAATATTATTATTATTATATTATTTGAATCTGAACCTGATCCATAATAACCCATTTTTGATTATTTTTCTTAATTAAATTATTCTTAATGTTTTTCCGTTTTGATTATTTTCACACAACACTAAAAAAAAAAAAAAACTCTCAACGAATGTGTGTCTGGTTACCGAACAATATAAAGAAATTTTTAATACTGCTAGAATCAGCGAAAATTTCGTGATAAGATAACTTTTATAGGAATTATGTACGCGTTTTTATATTGGGTTTTTCAATAAGAACTTTATTTTTAAATTTTAAATTAAACAAAAATTTTGAATGAAAATTCTGAATTTGTTTATGTAAATATGTTGTATATACTTTAGAATTTATAAATACTAGGGGGCTCCGCCTCTGCCCGTTTCACTTGCTAACCCCGGGTCCCGGAGTGGAATTCGAGTAGATTTTAGTTTTCGTATAATGTAATGGTAAAAAATTAAGCATAATAGAGTAAGAAACAAAAAAAGTATGTAACTGCTTTTGTGATTTATTTTCACTGCTTCTTCAAATACAATGTTTTTTATGACCTTTTGTTCTAGCTTGCATTCTATTTTTATACCTCCTCTGCTTCTACATCGTGATAGAGCGACATACAGTTGACCATGTGACATTTTATATTTTCTCCCAATCATTCCATGAAATATAAAATGAGTATACATATAGTATAAATAATATAAATAATAGCACATGTGATCATTTCTTCTCATTTTTAATATTACAATATTTGTAAAAGATTCCGTGTAGATAGATTAATCATTCAGTTCTGATTTTATATTAACGAATCTGACTTTCTTTAATAGTTGAAGTGAGTGGTATGGTTAGCAAGAGATTGGCTTAGTAAGACCAAGTGCTTGAGATCGAATCTTCGTCCGAGCCGAAAATTTTTTTAGTTATAAATTATTTACTAAGCTTTTTCTACTACAAAATTTATAAATGATGTGCGGAAAAAACTTTTTTATATAATAGATAGATAGAAAAAAAAATATCTGATAAATATCCACCACGACTACGGTTTGCAGACATCGATTCTTTTGACAAAATTTTCGATAACATTTCTGAATAACTGTGGCTCTATTTCATTAATTACGCGGTGCAATGAAGCCAGCCCAGCTAGTCCATAAACCCCACCAAACAATGATACGAGATGAATGTATAGAGGCGTCCAAACGCACAGTTTTTTACTCAGTTTTACCTACGCAAATCAGATTTACGCATGCAAAACTGAGCGTCTGGAAAAGTCACAGTTCGTTTGCGCAGGCAAAAGTGCGGCTTGTGCGATTTCAGATCGTGTCTGAAAAAGAAGTGTGGTATGTGCATGCAAATCGTAGCGTGTGGACAAAAACTCATTATTTTACACAGTTTTCATGCAATTGCGAAAGGCGAAAGGCACGAAAATGTCTTCAAGAGACTTTTTAGAGGAGTTAAGCTTAAACTATTCATTATTAAAAGTTCTAAGCACATTAAGAAGTTCCAAAGAAAACTGTGTAAAAATATGGAAAAGACGGTATCGTGTGGACACAAAAAATTGCGCAAACTATGACTGTGCAAAAAGACTGAGCGTTTGGACCGTACTTAATGATTGTTCAACAATCATCAATCTTAAGGAACCCATATTCGACTATTTTGCTTATTAACAACGTAGTCATTCAAATGAAAATGGGCTTCGTCAGAAAATATGATTTTTTTTTTTGGGAAAAGTGGTTTTCACAGATAACCCATTTTCATAATGGATTTGAATTATATTTGATGCAATTTTCAAGCTAAATTAAATTCATTATAATAAAAGAGTAGTAGACCTTCTACTGTAATTATGTGAAACAACTGATTGAAACAGCTGGCTGCCATAATCAAATACAACCACATTGAAAAAAAAGTTCTTATTGAAAAACCCTATATATACAATAGAGAAAAACATTTCTGAAATATAATTATTAGATTGTATTTTCCGGGCCGCTATTTTTTTGCCACAAAGTTAGAAATTCTTTTGTAATATGAATATAAATACAGTGTGTCTAAAAATAGAAAGAAAATTATATATTTGATAATTATTGAAATTTATTCGTTCTTCTGAAATTCATGTTGTTGTAAATCGATTTTTGTTTACCCTCCTCTTACAATCTGATCTGGATTTATAAGAATTGTAAACCTGTTTTATTATTCTTTTCGTTTTTAGTGTAATACTTTTGTATAAAGACGGTATTTCGCATGAATGAATTTTAAAAGAAAATATACTAGTTTATATAATTTTTGGAATACAGGCAAAACCCCCATCTCTCTAACGTAGTCAAATGGTACCAAAAAAAAAGCGCAACATTCTATATGCAAAATAATGACTTGAGAAAACCAACAATTTTTTTTTATCATTGCGATATTGTTAGAACCCATAGCTTAGTGATTCTAATCAAAGAAGCTCATCAATTTTTTTTTTAACGCTACTGTTCATGAAATCCCTCGCAAGTGGAGTGGAAAAATATTCCATCTTATGAGATGGTCTATTCAAAATTTGCATTTCAAGTTAAATGGAAATGCGTCCGCTATTGAATGTATTAGGATCATTTTTCAATCCATTACCGAGTAAGTGCAACTGCTTCGCGTTTAGCTGTCAAGAACATACATTAGCTCGAAATTCATAGACAGACACTACAATTTTATTTAAATAGATACAGCGTAGAAGAGATAATTCATACGAATAATAAATGTAAACTACGCAACTAACTAATAGTTTTATAGCATATTGCAAAACTTAGATATATGCACTTCCGGAGAAGTTACTAACAACAAGGCTGTAAGTCTGCGTATAATAATTCGAAATAAATTAAGAATAAAATAGTGCGAGAGGAAAAAAAAATCGACGGTTTTTTAATCTCAAAACCTTCACAATTTCTATTTCACATCTTAATAGAATATAAAATGCAAGAGTGCGACTATAAAACTTGAAAACGACTTAATCGATTTCAATCAAATTTGATATATGCACTGTAATATGTGTACTGACAAACTTAGAACCTAAATTAGACTTTCAAAACACACTAAAAGAGATTGATTAGGGATATGAATCAATATGGTTATAAGAATTTGTTTTCCCAAAATATTTTTGATATAAAAATTAGCTTAATTGGATGAAATAAGGTAATTTTGAAATTTCTAAAAACAAGGTTAATTAACCTTGAAAATTTCAACTGATTCGCGGATTTGTATGCCATATCCGACTGCCTTGGATCAAATATGTTACCGAGTATACATTTTTCGAATTGTTGTAGGTGCCGGCAAATATTTTTATTACATTTCGTTTTGTTTTGGGGTTTGTATTTGTATTTATATAACAAATATGAAATGTAATTAAATATTTGTAATATAATACTGGTATTTATTATGTATGTTGTGACTAAATTCATTACAATCAAAAACAAATTTCAATTAAAATTGTTTTGTCTGAACTAACTTTCTTATTCTTATTTTTATCTCATGTGTTACCACACGACTCCATTGCACTTATTTCAAGACATATTTATTTATTTATTTATTTATTTATTATTATTTAAGATATACAAAAAAGGATTAAAATCCTTATACAAATTGTATTAGATAGAATTCAAGACAGTGGCAAAACAAATAAAATTCAAGAGATATTATTTACATATTGCACTTAAAAAAAGAAAAATAAAAATTAAAAAGACTAACTTAAGACTAAGGACATCACAAATTGCATGTACCCGTTCCCACCAATGCCCAAGAATAGAAACTATAGAGAGATAAAAATGTAGATAATTTGTGGCGGGATCCGAGAAATTCCATCTTTGAAACCAATACCGAACACCGAGCAGAGGAATATAAAAGAAAAAGAAAAAGAAAAATAGAAAAATAGGAAGAAGACTGGCAACAGACTATAAGGCAGGAGAAAAAGAAGAATAGGAGAAGAAGGTGAAGAAAACAAAATGAGCAAGTGTCAGAGGATGAATTAAAAAATATTAAGAAAGTTGCTGCATAAGGCTTTGAAACTTGCTAAAGTGGTACAAAACTTGACTTGATTCGGCAGAGAATTCCATAGTCTAACAGCCCTGGCATGAAACGAACGGTCCATTGCCAGCGATAAAACGAGAGGTGCAACCAGATTTCTGGTACGGCAAGATTGCCCAAACTCAAGTATATCAAATAGATAAGCCGGACTCTGGTGGGAGATAATTTTGAACAGAAGTATTAAGATACGAAAGTTGAAAAAAGTAGTCAAATCAGTACCTAGTAAATTAGGGACAAGATGAGATATGTGGTCTCTGCGTCCCCTAGAAAAGATAAATCTGACTGATGAGTTGCACAAAATACGAAGCCTGGCTCTGCACTCAGCACTGCAACCAGTGTAGACTTCGCAGCAGTAGAGTAGATGGGGTAAAATTAGTGCCTTGACTAGCCTCAACCTGGTATTGCAAGAGAGGAAGTGCTGAATCACATATAAACTCTTGAGAGAACGATAGGTTTTACTAGCAATATGGGTAACTTGTTTATCCCACGACAAGTCCTCAGATATAATAAAAATTGGACATTTTAGTCGGACATAAAGTTCGACATAAATATAGATTTTTTTGAGGAAGACTTTTTTCCAGACACTTTGTTGACGTATTGAAATTAAAAATGGTAACAATGAATTGAATGCATACGAATGTATGTAATTGCAATAAGTTTTTCTTGATATTTTAGATATTTTTACATTTTTTTAGAAAAAAATTAATTTGGCGCCTTCATACGACAGCAATAAAATGTTTACAATTTCGTGAATTTTATTTAAAAATAAATTTGGTTTAAAATTCGTATCATTTTATGAAAAAAATACTAGAAATATTCGTAATGATCATGGGATGGATTTTAGAAAGAATCTTTAGTGCATTGACATACTGCAATGCATTTTTTTGAGAAATTTTTGATATCTCGAGTTTAGTTTCTACTAATTACAATTCCGGGAAGGATTGATATTCCAACAATTTTATTTCAAAATAATTTTGTTTATGAAAAATTTTTAAAAATAATGATTTTAGTTGGATCCTTTTTTTATAAAAAAAAAAAAAAAAAAAACATTCATTCCTGTCAACCGTAACGCATTTTTAGTTGAAACAACATATATAAAATATTTTTCTAATAAATTTATGCAGCAAAAATTGCATTGTTTCTTCGTCAACGGCATTTTTACAAATAAAATGTCAGGACATTAACTGCCCACCTACAAATTTAATGTCTTCAAAATGGCGCCCGTAGACTGAAATTAAGTCTTGAAATAAGTCCAATGGAGTCGTGGGGTTAGTGGCTAGAGAACTGAATTTGAACCTTCTGAAAAAATAAACAAAACAATTACTTTATGAGATTTATTAAAAGAAGAAATCAATTTATATTATTTTAGATCTTCGAAGAGCATTTTTTTTTTTTTTAAGATACAAAATTAGTTTCATTTTAACCAGAAAATGTAACACTAAATCTCAGAAGAATTTTCCTCTTCAAATTTTAATTGTGAACAAATAATTCTTGAGATATACGAATAGGAAAAAAAAATACCTTCACTTCACTTAAGTTAAATAAATCAAAAAATTTGGTAGGCTTCTTGTATTGATGCCTCCATTTTTTTTTTTACCTTTAGAATATCGGAGATAAAGTAAAAACCCTAAAATGAATATGAGTATTGTTAATAGAGACCCAATTCCAATGCCTGATATCGTTTTTACATCCATACCGTCTACATCCATACCGAAACTAAAATACTAGTTAAAATTATAAGAAAATAGAATATTTTAAAAATCGGAGACAAAACGAATTTGTGTTTACTAAAACTGTTTATATGTTAATCTCTAAACGAAAATTGACCTATTAAAGGTAAGGTTTGGTTGCAGCTGCAAAAGTTGTGAGTCTTGTTCACACACACACACACACACACACATGCAGATAAAAGAGGCGCGTAATCTTAAGTTTTTATGCTGCTGCAACCTAAAATGCAGCATCTTAAAAAAAAAAAAAGTTACAGGGGTGTTCACACATAGCATGCAGCTTTTATTGCTTGCAACTTCCTCGTAGTTTTTTCGTGTATGAATGTGTTAAAAATTTGACGTCTCGTTTTAATTTTAACATTTCATTAATGCCATAAAATATGTTTTATGGCGAGGAAGAACAACCTGTTGCATGTTAAACATTTATTTTATTGAGAAAAGAAAAATGACGGCGTCAAGAAAATAAGAGACAGTGCTGGGTAAAAAAAATTCATAAAACAACGTGAACAGTACGAAATTGTTCATAATTTATTAAAAATTTAGTCATCCATCAAAAAAGAATCGCAACTTTGTGAGTTGAAATGCTATTCACACTATGCAACACTCGAGTTGTGCATCTTTTTATGCTGCGTTACAATGAAAGTTGCTGTGTGTGATCTTAGCTTAAGATATATTTCGACATGACGTCATAGTTAATGAAATCTTATCACGCAGATTTTCGTTGAAAAAAAAAAAAAACAACGATTTTTCGTTGAAAAAAAAAAACAAGAACGATTTTTCGTTATAGTTTATCAATTAAATAAAAGAAAAAATCTATTTCATGGTTTTCTGATTTTGCGTACACTTTGCTTGTTCCCCGAACACTTTTTGTTATTAAATCTTTTATTAACAAAATACCAAAATATTTTTATATATCGAAAGTTAAATAAAATATAAAAACACTTAGTAGGAAAGTTTCTTGGAATACGATTTTCAACAGAGGTGAAAATACTCTTCTCTAGAACCAATTTTTACGACGTAGAATGTAATATATAAATTCTAGGAACTGCCACTACTTTTGACACAAGTAATTTTCAATAGTTTTCACAGCCAACATAGAAGATGTTGATTCTACTTTTAGATCACTAACCTAGAACTGCGTATACATGGAGAGTCGAAAGATCAAGATTGTGTCTGGCAAAAGTTTAAAAAACCAGATCCAAATTTAATTCAAATATATTCGAGAACATAAAAAAAAAAAAAAACATAGTAACGTAAAATCGGCATTTATCCGATGCCCTATGATAGAACTGACATTCGTAATTAACAAATCTATAATTCAATGAATAACAAAAACTAATAATATTTCAAGCTTTTTTTCTGTTTTTTACAACTATTTCTTTCTCCAATAACGTTGAACCGATTTTACTGAAATTTAAGATATGAATTTCAACTGATTTTCGACCTTGATTGGAATCTTTTTCATGTTTAGACGTAATATAGGTTGTTTTACCCTAATTTGGAATTTTTTTATTACTTCAATTTAAAATGGGTGGATTTTATTAATATACAAAAACCAAAAAATCGATTTACAAAAATCTTTTTGAAAAAAATGTGTTATTATATAATTTCTTTTTTTTTTTAATCAAAATTCGTTTGAAATTTTCAAAAATTATTAATTCCGAATCACAAAAAACACAATCTTCTTTAAAACACAATGAAAAATTAAATTAATTGATAAAAATATTTTTATTGCAAAAGTTGCAAATAATTTAAAATAAACAAAAAAAAAAAATTAAATGAATCATCAAATAGTTAATATTTTTTTTTTTTGTAATAAATTTCACAATATTTTTATGTACGTCACAAAAAAAAGAAAATTATCAATCGTCAAGAATTCGTGGAAACGCACAACAAAAAGTACGGGTTTTTTTTATTGTGTCAAAATCGCATTTAAATTTCTTATTTATATTTCAAATAAATTACAAGAATTATACGAATTTTTGGAAGCACCCACGAAAAATTATTGACACCACCAATTTGCCTTGGACGTAGAAATATGTGAACTGAATTGACACAAAGTGCACGTGCCCTTAACAAATTCCTTTTTATTCAAAAAGAAAATTTTACTTAAAACACACAATTTTGTAATTTGAAATAAATACTGCCGGAAAACTTAATACAACAGGTGTAATTATTAATCATATTAAGATTAATCGAATTAAAAACGATAAAAACGAACAAAAACACTAGAACTAATTAAAATTTTTTTTTATCACATGATTTGTACATACTTGAAAAAATAGCACCTTGCTGTTTCCTACGGCAACAATATCCGCATAAACTAAATATTGTAAATAATACTAAAAATATTATAATTCCACCTAGTATATCCATTTTCTTTCTGTTCATATAAGAAATTTAAAAAAAAAAAAAATCCTATTAAACAAAATTATTAGTATTGTTAATTTTATTCTTACCTTTCGTTACGAAAAGCCTAAAGCGATTATAATATCAATAATAAATTACTTTTCCCAAAAAAACAAACTTAATCTAATCAACGAATATATATAATATATGGAACGATAACGAATGACAAAAGGATTATGATTACTTTTTGACATTTCCTTCCCTATAAATATTTAGTTTTGTTAGTTTGGTTGCATTTATCACCTCGTATAAATGTAGAGTTGAAATCGGGTTGAATTAAATTGGGATAAAAGTTAACACATATTGGAAATTTTGAAGTGGGAGAAAAAAAAAAAAAAACAAAAGCATATATACTTCGTTTACATGATCTTCAATTCAAAATTTGGATCGCTTGAGTCAAAAAAACAGAAGCTTTTTTCTGATCTAATTGAAATTTTGCATGCAAACGCAAATCGACTCAAAAATTTAAAATCAGGCAAAACTTAAACTAGAAAAGAAAAATTTGTTTGTAAGAGGCTTTTAATTTCAAGCTGATTTCAAGTTAATTTCAAGTCCATCATTTAATCTAGTAAAGCTAAAAAACCTGGGGTCATATTATGGAATACGATCGTAATCGTAGATGTAAAGCGTGTTGTTGTTAGTGGAAAACAATAACAACAACACGCCTTATGTTAACGTTTCGATTACGATCGTATTCCATAATAGGGCTCCTGGATTGAGTTTCAAGTCGATTTGGAAGTCCACAAATGAAGTACATAACATAATTCTTTGTGAATATGAACTGTTCAGTTTCCATCCTATTACGTTCTTATTCATATCTAAATCAAAATTTAAAAGCTACACAATCAATTCGACAGCTCAATTTCGATGAAATACGCGAAACTTGGTTTCATTTCAGTATGATATATAAAATACGTCATGTAAACATAGTATACATTATAGGCTTTTTAGTAGATTATAGTAAAGTTTCAAACCATATTTATTGTAGAGTGTAGAATAATTCAAAATAGAAAAGCTAATGTCATTTTTTTCTTTCGGTATTCGAGCTTACTCAAAGTCAGAACAAATTCCTTAAATCGTGGTAATTACATTTTGATCAGAAATAATCTCGATTTGGATAATTTTTGGACTGAAATAGAGTTAACTTGCAGTACTTCGTTCTAATCCTCACCTAAAAATTACTACAATCAACAAAATTGACAAATTTTAAACAATTTCACTTTCTATAGTTAATAAGCAGATTAAGAAGCGTTTGACAAAGAACTTAAGATATTTTTTTAGTATTACACAATTTACATACGTAAGCTTGAATACGACTGTTGGTTAAGTGGCGCTTTTCGTATCCGACAGCAAAGATATATGATAACACTAAATATTACAAAAAAAAAAAATAATGCTCCAGTGATGTTGAAAATCATATCATGATAAAATTGATCTCCCATTTTCTATCAAATAAGATAAAATCAAATAGCAAAAATTTTTTCTTTAAATTCAATCTTATGAACCTTGTTTTATTAAAATGCACAAAGCTAAATGTATCAACAAACAATTAACTAACTTTTCAAAACCAACTTAATTGTCAGAAAGTAAGTACGATGATTAAGTTTTTGACACATCTATTTAACGCGTCTTCATTTAAAATACTCGGCATTGAATTGGCAAGTTTTGATAACTTAAATATAAATTTCCATGATTTATTTATAGTTAATATAGCAAAGTTCTAAACCATATTATGAAATCCTATCTTAAAATATTTCATTAATTAAACATTTGTAATATTACGTAAATAATTAATTAGTTTAATTAACACCTTTTTTTCTCATTAGAATATTAAGTCAGAATATGAATAGCTGGATAAGTAAAATTAATACATTTGTAAGTTTGTATGCACTCTTGTTAAAGACTCAATAAAACAATATCAATTTCTTTATCTAATCACAAGAAAACAGGCAAGTTTGCAGGGAATTCAAACGGATAAAGTTTTATGATTAAAAGAAAAGAATTTCAATCGTATAATATAGGCGGCTACGAATTTAAAGGAAATATTATTCTAACTTACAACCAATGTTTGGGTGGATTGATCCAGAAGTTATAAGCATTACTTAAGTAAGTCTGACATTGATCAGTCATGACTATCGTGTTTGATAGAAAGCTGATTGCTCATGAAGATTTTGAATAATTATTGAGTTCGACTGGCAAAACCATCAGTTTTTAGGTTCACACTGGTCAGTTTTGTCTCCGTTGTTCAAAAGCTGATAGAAAATTGTTTGTTTTATATTTGCCCTTAACAACTTTGCAAAAAGTTCCGGCGACAGAGAAGAAAATTTTTGTGAACCGTGCGGACGCGGGAAAGTGTTTAGAATTCTATCAATTAGAACAAAATTATAACGGTTTTTTTTAAATAAAGGGCTTAACCAAATTGATTTCATCCTAACATGCAACATAGTTTGAGCGCATCCCGAAGTTAACATTGAAATAAGTGTATCTTTAATTTTACCTATATTTTGATAGAAAAATTAAGAAACTTTTATAGATTGTCCTACAAAATATGACAATTTTTACATACGAATATTTGAATATAAGTCCCGGGCGACCTGTCTCTGTGCTTGATAGCAAAAATACCAACAAAGGGTAAGTATTAGCACAAAAATCGCAATAATTACAAATGGCATCCAATAGTGTCCTGCTGATTCATTCATTCTCTAAAAAACATCATGTTAAAGAAGTTCTATCAAATAAATTGAAGCTTAAACCTACATATATATATATATATATATATATATATATATACAATGATTGACAATATGGATAAATAATAACTTTTTATCAACACTAAATAATAAATGACCTATAAAATACGTCATGTAAACATGGTATACATTATAGGCTTTTTAGTAGATTATAGTAAAGTTTCAAACCATATTTATTGTAGAGTGTAGAATAATTCAAAATAGAAAAGCTGATGTCATTTTTTTCTTTCGGTATTCGAGCTTACTCAAGGTCAGAACAAAATTGAAAATTCCTTAAATCGTGGTAATTACATTTTGATCGGAAATAATCTCGATTGGATAATTTTTGGACTGAAATAGATTTAACTTGCGGTACTTCGTTCTAATCCTCACCTAAAAATTACTACAATCAACAAAATTGACAAATTTTAAACAATTTCACTTTCTATAGTTAATAAGCAGATTAAGAAGCTTTTGAAAAAGAACTTAAGATTTTTTTTAAGTATTACATAATTTACATACGTAAGCTTGAATACGACTGTTGGTTAAGTGGCGGTTTTCGTTTCCGACAGCAAAGACATTTGATAACACTAAATATTATAAAAAATAATAATAATGCTCCAGTGATGATGAAAAACATTGGGGCATTCCATTTTGTGCTACCAGAATGTGAACTATGATGATAGTAATGATGTCCCATTTTCTATCAAATAAGATAAAATCAAATAGCAAAAATTTATTCTTTAAATTCAATCTTATGTACCTTGTTTTATGAAAATGCACAAAGCTAAATGTATCAACAAACAATTAACTAACTTTTCAAAAACAACTTAATTGTCAGAAAGTAAGTACGATGATTAAGTTTTTGACACATCTGTTTAACGCGTCTTCATTTAAAATACTCGGCGTTGAATTGGCAAGTTTTGATAACTTAAGTATAAATTTCCATGATTTATTTATAGTTCATATAGCAAAGTTCTAAACCATATTATGAAATCCTATCTTAAAATATTTCATTAATTAAACATTTGTAATATTACGTAAATAATTAATTAGTTTAATTAACACCTTTTTTTCTCATTAGAATGTTAAGCCAGCATATGTGTAGCTGGATAAGTAAAATTAATACATTTGTAAATTTGTATGCACTCTTGTTAAAGCCTCAATAAAACAATATCAATTTCTTTATCTAATCACAAGAAAACAGGCAAGTTTGCAGAAAATTCAAACAGATTAAGTTTTATGATTAAAAGAAAAGAATTTCAATCGTATAATATAGGCGGCTACGAATTTAAAGGAAATATTATTCTAACTTACAACCAATGTTTGGGTGGATCGATCCAGAAGTTATAAGCATTACTTAAGTAAGTCTCACATTGATCAGTCATGACTATCAGTCGTGTTTGATAGAAAGCTCACGAAGATTTTGAATAATTATTGAGTTCGACTGACAAAACCATCAGTTTTTAAATTCACAGTGGTCAGTTTTATCTCAGTTGTTCAAAAGCTGATGGAAAACTGAACAATTTGAGTCCTACTTTAGTAAGCGTTGTATGTAATCAGCGAGAATTTCACATTTAATAAAAAATAATATTTAAAATAATAGAATGGCAAATGAACAGATTAAATACAACGCACAATGTTTAGGACGTAATCGTTATCAGTAAACTAGAAAATTAGGAAACTTTGAAAAATATTATAGAACATAATTATACATACGCATATTAGAGTAGCTTCTGGTAGGAGATCGCTTTTCACGGCATAACCATTTGCATATAGCAATTATTATAGCTATTGCAACTATTCCCATAACGCCACCGAAAGTATTAAATTTATCTACCATTTTCTAATAAAATATTAAAAATATTATGGTTTTTAACCGTAAAACCGTAAATTTATTATTTCAATTTAATCTGTTTCTTTTCAAGTGTTCACAAACTGGCTCTCTTTTGTATAAACATTTTTTTTTTGTTGGAATTCTAGTTTTTAAACTAGATCTTACTCTAGAGCCAATTTACGGTTATGCAACGCAAGGTCGAAAAAGGGCTAGAGATTTACTTGGCTACGCGATTTTTCTTGTTTTACGACGCGAGTTTGCAGCCCTTCCCCTCACCGACCGACTTGCAGTTTCCGAAGAGGTCTCACTGCAACTCTGAGTTTACAACCTTTCACCTCACTAATTGCAAAACTCCCTTACAACCTCCAAATGCGTGTTAACTGTTCGAGGTCCAATTACAAACTGATAAAAAATTTGTTTGGATTTGTTTAATTTTTTGACACTTTCACTTTCCTCGAACTAATATAAAATCAGGCTCATTCAAAGTACAGAATTGATAAGCTGTATATATATATATCCTAGCAAAGATCTAAACCATATTTTTAAATTAATGAAAAAGTTTCCAAATTAAATCGATTAGAAAAGTTAAGCTTTGAAAAATTTAATGAAAAGAAGTTTAATGGTTTGCCAAGACAGATTTTTTTAGTACAATACATATTCATTAATAGGACCCAAAGCAATTCCTAGATGTTTGTACTGTATAGCATCCAATTTCATACCGAATTGAAAAAAAAAAAAACGATTAACAGTTTCATATCCGGTGATGCTATTTCACACCAACTTTGCAAAAAGTTCCGGCGACAGAGAAGAAAATTTTTGTGAACCGTGCGGACGCGGGAAAGTGTTAAGAATTCTATTAATTACAGAACAAAATTGAAAATTCCTTAAATCGTGGTAATTACATTTTGATCAGAAATAATCTCGATTTGGATAATTTTTGGACTGAAATAGAGTTAACTTGCAGTACTTCGTTCTAATCCTCACCTAAAAATTACTACAATCTACAAAATTGACAAATTTTAAATAATTTCACTTTCTCTAGTTAATAAGCAGATTAAGAAGCGTTTGACAAAGAACTTAAGATATTTTTTTAGTATTACACAATTTACATACGTAAGCTTGAATACCAGTACCACTGTTGGTTAAGTCGCGGTTTTCGTTTCCGACAGCAAAAACATATGATAGCACTAAATATTATAAAAAAAAAAAATAATGCTCCAGCGATGTGGTAAAACATATGATGATAATGATGTACCATTTTCTATCAAATAAGATAAAATCAAATAGCAAAAATTTATTCGTTAAATTCAATCTTATGTACCTTGTTTTATGAAAATGCACAAAGCTAAATGTATCAACAAACAATTAACTAACTTTTCAAAATCAACTTAATTGTCAGAAAGTAAGTACGATGATTAAGTTTTTGACACATCTGTTTAACGCGTCTTCATTTAAAATACTCGGCGTTGAATTGGCAAGTTTTGATAACTTAAGTATAAATTTCCATGATTTATTTATAGTTCATATAGCAAAGTTCTAAACCATATTATGAAATCCTATCTTAAAATATTTCATTAATTAAACATTTGTAATATTACGTAAATAATTAATTAGTTTAATTAACACCTTTTTTTCTCATTAGAATATTAAGTCAGCATATGAATAGCTGGATAAGTAAAATTAATACATTTGTAAATTTGTATGCACTCTTGTTAAAGACTCAATAAAACAATATCAATTTCTTTATCTAATCACAAGAAAACAGGCAAGTTTGCAGGGAATTCAAACGGATAAAGTTTTATGATTAAAAGAAAAGAATTTCAATCGTATAATATAGGCGGCTACGAATTTAAAGGAAATATTATTCTAACTTACAACCAATGTTTGGGTGGATTGATCCAGAAGTTATAAGCATTACTTAAGTAAGTCTGACATTGATCAGTCATGACTATCGTGTTTGATAGAAAGCTGATTGCTCATGAAGATTTTGAATAATTATTGAGTTCGACTGGCAAAACCATCAGTTTTTAGGTTCACACTGGTCAGTTTTGTCTCCGTTGTTCAAAAGCTTAACAACTTTGCAAAAAGTTACGGCGACAGAGAAGAAAATTTTTGTGAACCGTGCGGACGCGGGAAAGTGTTAAGAATTCTATCAATTAGAACAAAATTATAACGGTTTTTTTTAAATAAAGGGCTTAACCAAATTGATTTCATCCTAACATGCAACATAGTTTGAGCGCATCCCGAAGTTAACATTGAAATAAGTGTATCTTTAATTTTACCTATATTTTGATAGAAAAATTAAGAAACTTTTATAGATTGTCCTACAAAATATGACAATTTTTACATACGAATATTTGAATATAAGTCCCGGGCGACCTGTCTCTGTGCTTGATAGCAAAAATACCAACAAAGGGTAAGTATTAGCACAAAAATCGCAATAATTACAAATGGCATCCAATAGTGTCCTGCTGATTCATTCATTCTCTAAAAAACATCATGTTAAAGAAGCTCAATCAAATAAATTGAAGTTAAAACCTACATATATATATATATATATATACAATGATTGACAATATGAATAATAATTACTTTTTATCAACACTAAATAATAACTAATAACTAATAACCAGTTATGTGGTGTTTAACAACATATCGCAAAAATATGGAAACACTTGTTAATATAATTTTTTTTTTTCAATTTGGTTGCATTTACTTTTAGTGTAACAAAAAATTTATAGCAAATAATTTTTTTTTCATATAACGTTTAAATTTTGATTATAATTATTCAGGAAATAAAATTTATGATTTTACAAATAATAAGTTATTAATTAATAAATCAATTTAAATTATTAACTTAAATTTTTATATTTTTTTGTATATTATAATAAACCATAAAGCAGGAAGCCAACATTCAAAAAAATTTATAGGAGAATAGCAACTGACAAGAACGACTGTCATAAACAAACGAACTCTATAATTTTCGCGTTTGCCTAGCGTTTCTTGGCGAAGAAAATAATTGCAAATAGTCATATTTATATATATTTTTTATTAATAAACAAATGAAGACTGATAATAAAAGACGAAACTCCAAAAAGGAAAATGCACAGATGTCCAAAGTACAAAAAAATAATTCAAAATTCAAGAGAAGGTCACAATCCAGCAAACAAAAGCAACAGCTATTTAGGAAATTCACAGAGAATGGAAGTATTTCTGAAAATCAGGTAAAATAGATTTCTTTTTATTTCTAAATTTTCTATATTTGTAATGTTCAAAAAGAATTTTTTTTGGAAATACATTCCCGCGTATAGGTCGGTTTTTCTGTCAAAATTTTGAAAACTCCTTTTTTGTTTTTACATGCGTAGAACATTTTTTAAATTGTTTTATTAAAAAAAAATTCTCCAATGACAAGAGACAAAAATCAATTAATTCTTGATTTAAGTTCTTACTTTTCGGGCGTAAAAAAAGAAACGGTTGCCTTTTTGAGGGAAAATCTATTAAAAGTTGCATAATCTAGAAGTTCTTGAAAATGGATTCAATTTGGAATTCAACTTGTCGGAATTGTAAAGTGCCAGACGATGTGGCAAATCAATGGTTAAAAAAATTCGAACAAAAAATGTCGGAATCGCACAGATTTTATCACAATTGGAATGAACTTTTACTAAGAAAAAAGGAATTTCTAAACGATGTTAGTTCTTCTTTAATTTTCGCCGTATTTTTTCAATATTATGAGTTTAATGTACAAAAAAATTGTGCAGATAAAAATTGTGAAATATTTTTAGAATTCTGTGATGAAGCACAAATCAATGATGTAAGTAAAAATATGATGAAATAATCTTTGTTTTGTGTGTAATTAATATCGTCTATCTGGCGTAATATCCCGGACCCAACAACAAAGTCATTGTAATATATTTGGAACCAATCAGTATAAATCCTTTAAAAGGGGGTAGCGAGCGGAGCGTAGCGCAGCGAGCAAGCATTAAGTCATTACTAATATCATAAAAATAAGAAAAAATTAAAAAAAAACAATTGATAACTAAATGACAAATGTTGATAGTTGTTGTTGGGTCCGGGAAATTACACCAGATCCAATATCGTTTTTCTAGGAGAATGTTATAAAAGAGGTTACTAAATTATTACAAAATGAAAATGTTCAAAAAGAATTTTTTTAGAAATACATTTCCGCGTATAGGTCGGTTTTTCTGTCAAAATCTAGAAAACTCCTTTTTTATTTTTACATGCGTAGAACATTTTTTAAATTGTTTTGTTAAAAAAACAATTCTCCAATGACAAGAGACAAAAATCAATTAATTCTTGATTTAAGTTTTTACTTTTCGTGAATCATCTTCAGAAATTCCTTTTTTTCAAGTAGAAAAACAAATCGGGCGTAAAAAAAGAAACGGTTGCCTTTTTGAGGGAAAATCTATTAAAAGTTGCATAATCTAGAAATTCTTGAAAATGGATTCAATTTGGAATTCAACTTGTCGCAATTGTAAAGTGCCAGACGATGTGGCAAATCGATGGTTAAAAAAACTCGAACAAAAAATGTCAGAATCGCACAGATTTTATCACAATTGGAATGAACTTTTACTAAGAAAAATGGAATTTCTAAACGATGTTAGTTCTTCTTTAATTTTCGCCGTATTTTTTCAATATTATGAGTTTAATGTAAAAAAAAATTGTGCAGATAAAAATTGTGAAATATTTTTAGAATTCTGTGATGAAGCACAAATCAATGATGTAAGTAAAAAATATGATGAAATATTCTTTGTTTTGTTTATCTAATTAATATCGTTTTTCTAGGAGAATGTTATAAAAGAGGTTACTAAATTATTACGAAATGAAAATGTTGAAGAAATTGAAGGATTTGAAGATAATATTGCAATCTTTCAAGATCTTGACTTAATAATATTAGGGTAAGTTCCAATCATTATGTTTCTAAATTCTTTATTAATCGTTCTTTTTTTTTTTAGATCTCCTACGAATGAGTACCTAAAATATACAGAACTTTTACGTAAAGAATACAATCATTTAGATGATATTAATTTTAAACAAATGAGACTTAAGGTAATATACAAATTTATCAAGTTTATGTTTAAGAAATGTGATTATATTTTTTTATTATAGATTCTTCAAACGTTTCTTACAATTCCTGCAATCTATTCTGTTGAAAAGTTTCAAGAAAAATTTGAAAATCAAGCACGTAAAAATATACAAAATGAAATTGAGGAATTGAAAAAATAATTTCTAAAATAAAAGTATACCGACAAAAATGTTTAATGTTGCACAAAATGCATTCTTATTTAAATTTTTTTTAAATGTGATCTAAATTATAGACAGGATGTGTTTTTTTTCCTAATCTTACTGGAAGATTTATTCTTTAAACATTTGTAACAAAAATGAAACTACTGAAAAATGTTTCTACGAAATTACGAGAATAATTGAATATATATAATAATATGTAATATATATACAAATTGCTTATGATTCCAAGGCAAGAAAAACGGCTTGCTTTTATTTTTTGTGTCATAGTTTAGGAATAAAATTCAAATGAATATATTTATTTGTTCGTTCGTTGTAATAATATGTCAAAAATATTTGTTAATTTTAATAATTCATATAAAATACATATTTTTAAAAAGAAAATTTATTGTTTTATTCAATCAATAAACTAAATCATTCAATAAAAATATGGATCACAAAGGTAAGTATTAATAGGTAAGTATTAATGGGTAAGTATTAATTTGTATAAATATTAATGGTCAGGATAGTCATATTTCCATTTAAAATATTGAAATTCTTTTTGATTCTAATGCGTCCTCAAAAAAATGTGGACCTAGGGCGTTCCAAATTTCAAAAATATAATGATAAAATATTTTTTTTTTATAAACAATAACAAAAATAAACTAATATTTATTAAATCAAATGATAATTATAACTAAACGATATCTTAGTTTGGCGGTATTTGAATAAATGGGGAAAAGCATGATCAGTTTTCTCTCAGTTACTCAAAAGCTGATGGAAAAACTGATTGTCAGTCCTACTTAAATGTTTGTGAACAATAATTGTAGTATAAATGTCTTTTCTATTTTAATTTATTCCTGCCATTTCCTTCTTAACTAAGTACTATTCTACGCACTAACGTACCTATATCAGAGTTACTTTTTTCAGATGTTTTGAATCATAACTTAACTTAAGTTATAGTATAACATTTTTGTAGTTAAAGTAGTTTAAATTTCTCTAACTTATGATTTATTACAGTATAAAGTTAGTTCTGTTTTTTTTTTTCTAAAATTTTGAATAAAATTTTAAATTTATTTCCCATCTATAAGATATGTTCCAAGCTCTGAACAATATTCATTATGCCCTATGGTAGGTACTACCAGAGGGTATATTAGTTTTGTCACTAAGTGTGTAACGCATAGAAATAATCATCGCGGAAAAATTTCAAGGGTATGGTTGTGTAGGGAATCAAAAGTTATATCGATTTATGCATGTCCGTCCGTCCGTCCGTCCGTCCGTCCGTCCGTCTGTGGACAAGATAACTCAAAAACGCGTTATCCGATTTTGTTGAAATTTAGAATATAAGTTGGTTATTCCTTAACTGCGTTTGGTATTGCATTTGAGCAAAATCGATCCACGGGGAGCAAAGTTATAAAGGAAAAACCAGGGTGACCAGAAAGTTTTGTCGTTTTTTTGGTTATGGTTTTTCGGATGTAATTGGAAAATTTGTCAATCGATTTTGTTTAAATTAATTACATAGGTTAACTACATAAATAGATGATACCATGTTAAATTTCAGTCAAATCGATCCAAGGATAGTGGAGAAAGAAATAGTTGTAGCCTAAAAAAAGCCTGTTCATAAAGTTTTCCCGATGTATTTTGAAAAGTTATATACCGATTTCAATCAAATTTACGCAACGTGTTTATGCTATTAGAGTCAAGCACACCTGTGAATTTGAGCCAATTTGAGAATGTAGAAACGAAGTTATAGAGAAAAAAACCTTGAAATTTTGAGTTAAGTAGAAAGTTCGTGGCGTTTTTTTTCCAATAGACGGCTTTAGAGTCGTATAACTTTAGTAGTTATAAGCCTATCTAGTTATGTTATAGCGCGCTTAAAAGGCGATATTTTATAGAATATTTATGAAAAAAATTGTGAAATTCAGGCAGAACAAATTGGGGTAATTGGGTTTTGAAAATGAGCCAAATTCTTAAAAAAAATTCCCTATATTAAAGCTCCATGTTAGGTACTACCGTCCGTCCGTGGACAAGATAACTCAAAAAAGCGTTATCCAATTTTGATGAAATTCAGAATGCTACTTGGTTATTACTATAGTGGATTTGGTATTGCATTTCAGCAAAATCGACTGAGGGGCAGCGAAGTTATTAAGCAAAAACAAGGGTGACCATAAAGTTTTGTCGTTTTTTTTATATAGTTTTTCGTAATTAATTGGAAAATTTGTAAAGAAATTTTGTTTAAATTAATTATATTGGTTGACTACATAAATAGACGATACCATTGTAAATTTCAGTGATATCAGTCTAAGGATAGTGGAGAAATAAATAGTTGTAGGAGGAAATAAGCCTGTTCAGAAAGTTTTTTTGATGTACATTCAGAACTAATACACCGATTTGAATAAAATTTGCAAATTGGACTTATACTACCAGGGTCTGGGTTACTTACAATTTAGAGAAAATTTTGAAAAGGGCAAAAAATGTTATGAAGAAAAAACCTTGATATATTGTTAGTTTTCACAATTTTTCTCTCCCATTTCTACCATAGGGCATCAAAAAATCGGCTATGGGCCGATTTTTAATTACTTTATGTTTTTTAATCAATTTCAATATTGAAAATTTCTACAAAAAAAGCCTCTCATATATATGTACGAGCCCAAATAGGTACATACAAACACCGGCTAGACATGAAACATGTCTCAAACGATTCTTTTGTTATAGGCTATATCAAATTTGCCACAATTAAACTCGATAATTTCTAGCATGAAGTAAAGCTTGGTAAGTGAGTTCATATGGTTACTGCCAACAACTACATTAAAAGTGGCCGAGATTGGATTCATGCCACACCCACTATTAATACATTTTGCTTAAGATTTAATGAGAGTATAAATAACTTTTTTTTTTTGATGATTAAAATTCATTTTCAGCCCGAAATAGGGTCGGATATTCTGCTAGTTTTAAATACAAAGGTGGACAAACTCAAACATTTGTTCGTCTACGCGAAATATTTTGTATGTCGAACAAAAAAGGAAAGCTTTTTTTTTATTTTTTTTTATTATATGTGCTTAATGCAAGCAGCAGTTATTGTATAGGATAAATTTGAATTGTCTTTTGGTCAAGCAAAAATCAAAGACCATGGCATTATCATTACTCGACCTCAGCATTCGGGAAACCGGTTCGTTTCTACCGTACTCAGTTTTATGATGACTAATTTTGAACAATTCGACGGACCTCAAGGACCGTGTATTAATGTTAAAATACATTTGGTTTTATTTTACGAAAGTCTATTTTAGTGTGACACTCAATTTAAATAATGAAGGTTTTTTCTTTGTTTAAAAATGATTAAAATGATGATTAAAAATGATAAAATGTTAAACACGAAATATCTTATAGAGGGAAACGAATTTAAAATCCTTGATTTTAATTTTTTTAAATAATTATTTTAAAACATTTAGATAAACTGGAAACGTAGGTCTCTTATGTCTCAAGGGAAAAAGATAAAAGTACGTTTATTGTGAAATCCTAAAATGGAAAAATATTTTGATAATTAACTTTTTCATACTTCAGAAGAAAATTTTACCTACCGGACAAGAACCTAGTCAACAGTCAATAGAAATAAATTGCAAAAAAATACAGAAGCTTTTACGTAAATCAAATAAAAGATTAAATTCAAATACAGCACATAATGAATCGAAAAGTAAAAAAAGAAAATCAACTAGCTCAACAAACATTACACAATCGTTGACGAAAGACAATGAAACAGATGTTATTAATGATACTATAGATGATTGTATTTTAATAGAACGCGATATAGATATTATAGAGATCACTGATGACGAAAATGAAACAAATGAAACAGATCCGGAAACAAATGAAACTGATCCGGAAACACTGAATCCTAATAAAAGCAATGAATTAGAACCATGCGATTTCAGTGTGGAAGAAGGTGAAATACTTGAAGATCTCTTGAAAAGTATAGAACCAAGTGAATCAATCACAACAACTAATAATAATATAAATCAAAAAGATGATTCAAAAAAACATACGTTAGAAGAGCTAGGTTTAACATATTTCTATGAAGATGTTAGTAGTAGTCGCGGATTTGATGAAACCGCAATTCCAATTTATGATGTGATACTTTCCGAAACATTTATGTCAAATGATCAAACATTACAACATAATAATATTTCGGAAATTAATGATAAATCAATTCAAAATGCAGATGATTCTGTGATTTTTGTTGGTGAAGAAATTGATTTAGACAAATTTAAACCAGTATCGAAAGCAATAAATTATATACCAGTTGTCGCGGGCAATGTTCAGGTATAATATAATTAAACGTTTAAAACGTTCATGTCATAAAAATATTAATAACAAATTTTAGGGATTTTCAACTCCAAAAAGAGATTCTCCCACTTTACTACCGCCATTTGAGAAATTTCAAGATGATTTTATTTCAAGAAAAAAACCTTTCAAAAATAACAATAATTTATTTACGGTTCAAGAACATAAACGTCTGGCTGAATACAATACGAATACATATAATCCGAATAAAGATGAAAATGTTACTAATAAACCTGGTAAAAGAATGGTCATAATAGATGGCAGTAATGTTGCCTTTGGGTAAATTCTTATAAAAATTCGTATAAATAATATTTAGTTTAATAAATTTTTTATTTTTTTTCTTTTTAGTCATGCATGTAATAAAGAATTCTCAGTGAAAGGTTTAAAAATATGTTTAGAGTATTTCGAAAAAATGGGACATGAAGCTAAAGCTGTTGTTCCACAATTTCGTTTGCAAAAAGCAAAATCAACAGATTCGGAAACATTGGAAAAGTTACATTTAGATGGAAAAATTGTTTTTACACCATGTAAAAATTTACCAGGAAAAAGTTCAGCTAGCTATGATGATCGGTAGTTTTTTTTTTGAGATGCAATTAAACATTATATGAATTTAATTAAATCGTTTTTTTTCTTCTTTCTTACTATTAGTTTTATTCTTCAATTAGCGAGCGAATTTGATGCTGCAATAATTTCGAACGATAATTATCGAGATTTAATTCATGAAAATACTGCTTTAAAAAAAATCATCGAAAATCGTGTTATAGGATATACTTGGTGTAAAGATTTGTTCATGTTACCGAAAGATCCATATGGACGTTTAGGTCCTACTTTAAATCATATACTAAATAGAAGTTAAGAAGCTCTTGAATTTTTTATTTTTCTGGGAAAATAATGTCTCTTGGACATATTCATATACTTATCATTTCCGCATATAATGCTTGTTTTTTTTTTTTATTGAATTAATAAAAATGGATTTATTTTCTTTTATTTTGTTTGATGGATTATTATTTCTTACCCTTCCAATGAGAGAAATGTAACTCTCTCATTACATCCTTTATGTTGCCTCAAACATAATCCTTTTATTTATTAACCCTTTTCGTTTGTTTTCTTTTCTGTGACAAATAACTTTGAATTTTATTTTACAAGTTTTTTATGTAGTACAAATCAAGAGTTTAGTTAACAACGAGCTTTATTTTTATTCAAGAGTGACGATATGTAGTTGTATATATATAGAATATTTGTCGTGAATTGTTTAAATGCTGTGATACTCCACTAGACTAATCTGTGGATGGACTTTTTCCTTCTAACAGACGGGCTAGGATATTTTATTCAAAGCTTTCACTTATTTTAATTTCTTTTATGAGTTTGTGCAAATCTAGAGATTATTAACATTGAATTTATCATAGTTTTTGTGAATTTAATTCTAGAATTTTAGGTAACGGAAAACATATTTGGCACCATTCATCCGGAGTGTTATCTATTGATCTTTCAAGGCATGTTTTGCATCACTATCTTACCGTACATTTGGTAAGTCTATTTCAATAGGAAACTTGCATTATCCACATAAAATATTTGCACAGAAATCAGACAATATTATGAATTGAAATTTTTTTAAATATATCGAAGAATTGAATAGTAGTAAACTGACTAGATGAATAGAAAAGGATTTTATCAATATTAAAAGTCCATTTTTACACTTGGGGAGCCTAAAATAGAGGTATCTCTCTGTGCTTCGGATACATCCTTCCACATCATTTTTTCATCAATATCTTCAAAAATGATTAATTTTTAAAAACGATATCATCTTTTAAATCATAATTAAATACCCTGTCGAATGAGGTATACCATAATCGGGCATCATTTCTTTTCGACCTTAAAAAAACAGAGTGATTTTTCCAATTTTATGAATGTCTGTCTCATTATAAAATTATAATTATATCCTGGAATTTGTTTCTTATTTACATTTAGAACTGGAGATCCTATAAGGGAGCCTGATGTCGAATCGAATACAGCGTATATATACCATATTGAATCGAGGATAAGATCATCTAAATTTTTATCAACAATTATAAAGAAACAAACATGAAGTAATTCTACTCCTCTGGCATTTGATTTGATACAACAATTCAAATTAATAATTCAATCACAGTAACTATGAACAGAATTTGTATAAACTTATTGACATTTTAATATGCCAAAAAATATATATTTTGTTTAATTTTTTTTTTTTTAATTATTTTATAATTAACATTTAATAAAAAATTTTATATTTAAAAAATCAATGATAATAATAACATCGAATCAAATTATGGCACTTTCTCCATATTTTGCAATAATTTTAGGATTAGCAATGCTTGCAGTAATAATTGTACGGTTTTTTTCCGTTTCGAAATAAATACAAAAAAAAAAAAATAAATTAATGTTCTTCTTTTGAATTTTTTTCAAGGCAATTCTCAAGTGGTTTATTTGTGAGTTATGTCCACGACGTACACAAAGAGTTGCAATACCAAATTCGATTTATGATCGATATTTTTTTAATACTGAAAATCATTTACCACGTGAATTTGTTAGTACTAATACGAACAATGATGTACAACCAAGAACTATTGTTAAACTTGATGGTAAAAAAAAAAATTGATTACACCCAACTCTGTTTTTTACACGATAGAAATTCGTGTAAAGAAAAAACGTGTAAAACAATGCTGAAAACTGTAAATTTGAAGACACTTCCTTAAGGTCAGAATTGTTCAATTATAATTGATAGGACTATGTATAGCTGATAACTTGAACAATTGATTAAATATTGTGAAGTAATAAACTTAAATAATTTAATGATGCATTCTGTCATACGAAATAGGTAAGAGCTGTCGAATAAGGTGGTTTTCCCCAGTAACTTCCACATTATTTATTTATTTATTCATATAACCATCAAAGCCGAAGGTTAACTCTTATAGGCAAGTAACAGATTATAAAGGTATCATGGTATCATGCTAGAATAGTAGCTAATAACTTTAAAACAAAAATCCATGTTATGGTGCCTGCATTTGCTAAGGAAAAAAAAATAAAAAAAAGAAGACTAAGTAACTAGAAACAACATTATTACAACCCTCCAAAACGTCGCCAGACCCTAATATAACGGAAAGGAATAGAATGAAAGAAAGACACCTATGTTTTTGGTGGGCTGGTAAGCAAACAAAGAAGCTCAGAAGTTACAAACATGCCAAGATTGCGATAAATACAAAAAAAAGACAAAATAGAAAAATATTCAGCACAGAAAAAAGGTGTAAATGATCTGATCTAATCTGATCGTTAGACCTTACGAACTCAAAATAAATGGACTTAAATTCCTGAATAGTACCTGCTGAAGTCACACTAACAGGAAGTCGCTTTCAAATCCGTATAGACCGTACAAAGAATGAGTTCTCCGATGCGGGTATGAAATAGCGGCAAAACCAAGTTTCCGACCCTTATGGTCTGACAAAACTTTAAATGCAAGTACAAGTAAGAAAGGGTTTGGAACCGAATGATTTTAAATAATAGGAAAACTATACGAAAATGAAACCACCCTGAAAGACTGCATCCAATGATTATATAGTAGTTTTTGAAGTATGGTAAAAATGTAATTTTTTTTTTTTTTTTGATACATTGGTACCAAAGACTGCAATTTATACAGGACTGCTCATGGTCAGGTAAATAATTATAGGACAATGACTTTAAAATCATGTTAGATCACATATATTTTTCAAAGAAGGAGGACTTCTTTGAATCATGTAACTTCAAATTTGTGTAAAAAAAAGCGTGTAAAAAAAGAGTTGGGTGTATTTAAGAAAATAATTGATCTTCATTGATAAAACTTTTCGATTTCACAGATTTACCACCAACTTATGAAGAAGTTATTGCAAATCAAAAGATTACACCATCACCAAAAATTCTAACTACCTAAACAAAAAAAAAAAAATTAAGATAAAATTAATAAGTCGTAATTTTTAGAAATTTAATTTCGACGTTTTTTTTTTTTTTTTTTTATTATTTTCTTTAATATATTTGTATTTAAGATTAATTTTTGGAAGCACGTGAGATAAATTTTTTCTTATTATAAATTTGTTTTGTTCGTTTGTGTTCCTTAATAAAATCAATATAAAAATGGTAAAGTAAGGTAATGGAAAGGTAATGTTCTGTGTTATTTCTTTTTTCTTCTTTCTTTTTTGTTTTAACAACGATTTTTAATATAAAACCTCTGATATCTTATCTCTAGACTAATCATAAAATATCAATTGGCAAATATTATGAGAGTATTGTGTATCAAATAAAATAAAAAAAAAAAAAAAAAAAAAACAAAATAAAACCAAAAGAAATAATCGCCCATTTTGTGAATAGAAAATTGAGTAGTCTTATTTTAGTTGTTCTTTTAATCTGTTCAAAATTATTACAAATTAAAAAAAAAAAAAAACAGCTTAATTTTCGATCGGGACGACAAAACAAAAAAAAAAAAAACTTCAACCAAATTTTTTGTATTTTTAATTAAATTAATTTCAAAAAAAGTGTGATAAATTAAAATATTTTCGAATGGATGGATATTTATTTGCTTGGATTATTGTTATCGTATTTTTTCTTATTTATTCTGTGGTAATTTTCAAAAAACAAAAATATTGCTTGTCGAAAGTTTCAAAAAATAATTAATTTAATTTTTTTTTTTTTAAATTTTATTCAAATAACATAAAAAAGAAATCAAACGTTTTTATCAATGAAATTAATTTTTATCATTCAGTTTATTTTTTTCGTTAATTTATTACGAAATAAAATTAATTTTAATCAAAAAAACAAAATTAATTTTTGATTATAATTTTTTGGTTTCTGTTTCAGTGACTTTTCATTTCTATCAAATTTATTTGAAATATTTAATTACAAATATACAGGGTGTAGTAAAATTGCAGAATCTTCAAGTGAACTGTTTTTTTTTTATATAAAAGATCCTAAAATGATTTTTCTACTTTTAAAAAATGTTCATAAAAAAAAGTGGGTGAATTTTGACTTCGAATCCTTTTTAATGAGTTTATACAAAAAAAAATAGTGTTATTTACCAAAAAAAGAACAAATATGTCTCTTTCAAACTTTCTGAAGTGGAATCTTGTAATTCGATTTGACTCAAATTGCTTCGAAAACCCATAGGAATAGTTAATCGATTCGATTTAATCGCCATCGAATTAACACGATTCCAATCTAGAAATGGAATCATGTAATTCGATTGAGACTAAATCGTAAACAATACTATTCTTATGTTTTTCGATTCGATTTAATCTCAAATAGAATTAATACGATTCCAATTCTGATTTTTGATACAAAAATCAATTTCGACTTGGCAAAGCTTAAAATGTAAATGTATCACTTGAAATTAACAAACCCAAGAAACATGAAAACAAGTTCAGTAAAAGAAGTAAAATATTAGTTTAATTATTAGAGTTTTTGAGGAATATAATTAAAACAGTTCACAACAAATTGAATTTAATACTGGAGAAAGGTTGAGGATCAATGATTCAATGATGTGCTTTAAATTGGTGATAGTTCCATCTTTCAAACATGAGTTAATTGAAACAAAGTTCTCTATCTGCTTATAAGAATAATTTTATTCAAGAATAATTTTTGAGACAATTAAAGAGAACATGGAAATTTGCAAATTCGTACGATTTTCTTATTTGAGTTTCAAAACGCGAAAACTGTTTAACCGATTACAACTTTTTCAAGCATCTAGACAATTTCTTGCACGATAAAACCTTTAACAACCGAGATGCCATCATAAATACCTTCGAAGAATTTGTTAGCTCCAGTACGCCGGATTTCTACACTAGCGGGATAAAAAAGCTTGTTTCTCGATGGCAAAAATTTGGTGATTCTAATGGTTTTTATTTCAATTAATAAAATTTAGCTTGAGCTGAAATATGTATATTTAAAAGGTTAAAAACCGCTATTCATTATTTTACTATCTCACCCTGTATATTTGCTAATAGGAAAAAAACCTAAATGATGATGAAACATAATTAAATTTGTTAAAACACTCTTTTTTTTTTAATTTTAATTTTAAGTACATTTCTATTACTTGTACTTTTTGTACAATGTCTAATCTAATCAATGAAAATTCTGATAAAATCATTTTCAGGGAAAGGGTATCATATTTTTCGAGGGGATTATTTTGTCAAAATCTATTAAATATATTTATTTGTTTTAAGAATTCATATAGAAACAATAAACTTCGATAAAAATGTAATAAAAACCAAAAACTGGGATTAATTGATTTTCAATTTTTAGATACAATTTAAAAAATGTGTACGAGCAATGAGAGAAATGTCACCAAGAGAAAGGACACGACAGCTAGCAGCACGTAAATTATAAATGTTTATTTTTGCTAATTAAAATAAAATGAAAAATCCAAATTTTTATTTATAATCAGCACCAACAGTAACAGCAACACCATATACAATTGGAAATTGTAGTATGTATCGAGAGCCAGGCTGTAGATATGCATCATCGCCAAATCGATATATATCAACATTGGACATATCCTTGACAGCATCTAGTAATCATTTGAAAAAGAAAGAAGGACTTCCAACATACGATGAAGTTATGGCACATAGTATGCCAGATTTAACAGATCCAATACGATTGCCGCCACCAATCTATTTAAGAACAAATCCTTCGACAGCACAAAATTCTACAGTAACAATAGAACAAACAAGTACAACAAGTTTAACAAGTATTCCATCAACACCAGTTGTTGAAGAACCGCCAGCTTATTCACTTATACCACCCGAAACGAATTCAACAGTTTCAACAATATCATATCCAAGAAATACAAATCATACTCAGCCTATGTGAGAGAGATATTATACGATAATTGAATCTGTTTGGCCGGGAATATAATTTATGTTAAAATTATTGTGATTTTAGTTAATTTTAATTATATTTAATTTAGGAATGTACACAACAAAATTTATGATTTTCATTACCACACGACTCCATTGGACTTATTTCAAGACATATTTTCAGTCAGACTGAAAAAAAAATCTAATGGAGACTCTAAAAATTGAACTTTTTTGTCAGTCCGACTGAAATTATGTCTTGAAATAAGTCAAATGGAGTCGTGGGGTAAATTTCTTTGTTTCGAAAGAAATAACTGGAGACGGAATTGTGTAAGTCGATTTAAACCAAATCGTATTGAAAAAGCATAAGAATTGCAATGATTTTACGATACGATTTCGTCTGAATCGAAATACACGATTCCACTTCAGAAATGAATAAAACTGAAATAAATATTGGATGCAAAACTAGTTTATTGCATTAAAAAAATGAGCTTTGCTTTTCTACAAACTGGAAAAATTCTAAAACCTAGAAAACTACTTTAGGTCATCTAAATAATTTTTAAATTGGAATATATAATTCAAAAGAGATCTATTCTTTGCAAATATGGGAACTGGATAAAATCTATTGATCGTATTTCCAAAACAGTTGTATTCCAATCAAAAGTACTAAAGATCATGACCAAAGGAAAGAATGTAATGCAAGTTAAGAATTCCATAATGATTGAAATGTGTTGGAGTAGTTGTAGATCATTTGTACATTGTTCTAGATAGAGAAGAATGTAAAATCGAGGAATATTGTTATGATTCGTATTATTTTCAAAAGGAGTTTATTCCAAGAGGAAATATTAATTATATCGAAACACACTTAATATTCATTCATTAAATGGTTTCGGAATTGTAGACGTAGTCGACAATAATAATAATAATGATGCAAAATGGCAGCATTTTCTAATATATCGTTCTTTTTGCTTTACCCTAAGAACCATGTACTCCGTTGTACATGATTAGACTAGCTTTGCATCTTATAAAAACAATTTGACTAATAAAGAAGTTAGAGTGAACGATTTCTGGAATGTATTTCCTATTGTTACAAAAACGTTTCTCACTCAATAAAATTAATTAATCTTGATCTTGATCTGCGATGGTACAAAAGACATAATTCACCTTTGGGATTCCCTATCTAGATTTTACTCTAGATAAAACTTGGCAATTATTTGTTATATAAAAGTATAATTTTATTAGAATAAAAATTATAAAGAATTTTTCAATTTACGTTGCCATATTTATCTTGATTCCACTTCAAAAGAAATTTGTCGAATGGAATCGATTAAAAAATCAATAAGGTTTTTCCCAAAGAAACTCTTCTTAAGATTTTTAATTTTAAAATTAATTACGTTTTTTTCTGTTTTCAAGAAAAGATCAGAATTCATATTAAAATAGAATGGAATAATATCAATTTCCGCGATTCATATCAAATATAACGATTCTGACGACAATAATATCACATATCTTATCTATTCGACTAAAAGCTTAATCGTGGTTTATCATAAAATATGAAATTGGTAAACAAATATCGTAAAACAATCATCCATCTTTTTCGGTGCGTATTTCATTTTGATTCAGGATAATATTTTCTTATAATGTCTTTAATTTTTGATGTTATATGTCGTTTTCGGAAATTAACAAAAAAACAAAAGCACAAATTCACAAATCTTGTTAAATGCATTTTTATCAAAGGAAATTCAATTTTATTGAATATTTGTGTTATGATAAAAATTAAATAATTTATGATAATGAGAAGTTAATGTCCAAAATTTCCTTTTGCAATAAGGTAGTGAACATTTTTTTTTTTAATTACAAATGTTATTTTTAAATGTTATCTAATCAGTTAGGTACAAAAAAAAAACAAAATCCTGATTAAATACCAGCCTAAACTATTTTCATATTCATTTTATAAATGAAAAAATTATCTTTGATATAGTTTTGGGACGTACATCGTGTCCCCAAAGTATACGTTAAAGTCGCTATACACGATCAAACTTTTCATAGGCCTTTGTCACGACAAACTAGATTGGATGAAAAATTTGACCGGTGTATATAGAAAACTTAACGGAAGACTATGAAAGCGCTGGCATAATGGAATTATGAAAAGTTTGTCCACTATCGAGGAAAAGTTTGATTTGTGTGTAGCGACTTTTATAGTAATGATCTTTGAGGCCGGTCTTCAAAGTATACAAAAGCCCCCCAAAAATTTGATGCGCTGAAATTTAGTCTCAAACCATACGATAGATAGAATATATACATGTATATAAAGAATATGATTTTCGACTTTTGAAACCTTCCTTGGCTCTCCCTTACAGACCTCTGCTTCTGCCCTCAATAAAATTGAAAATGACCAGTCGTATTTATCGTAAAAGTGGCAAGGAAATGAAGATCCGGACAAAGCGAACACGAAGAATATGGAATGGACCATAGATGGCAATAAGTGCAAAAGACCACAGGCGATTTTCAACGGCAAAAATCTATCAGGAAGATAGAGAATGAAAATTTTTTTAAAAAGCACCTGAATGACTCTTAAAACTTTTATTTTTTCCTAGTATTTGTGCATTGCCATAGAAATTTCAACACTTGCTTCTTTGCTTATATCATATTTTTCTTTCACCCATACGTACAATATGTAGTAATCTATGTCAGCATTGGATAGAAAATTATTTGAAAATTTACAGTCGAAATCTGAAAAATATCGTCACGGCAGAGATAGGAAGTTAGGGTACTTTAAAATTACTTATTCTTTGCTCGAAGTCGTGTTTTTTCCGAGAAAAACAAACGAAAATATTTGATTGCTTTTTTCTCGGAAAATATTGCTTTTACGGGAAAAAAGACTGGACATAAGTACTTGCATTACTAACTAGCTGACACAAATCGCCAAAAAAAAAATGGAGGTGGGGCCGCACTATTTACCAAAACTTCTGATATCTTATCTTTAGAAGACTAATCATAAAATATCAATCGGCAAATAACATAAAACCAAAAGAAATGATTGTCCATTTTCTGAATCGAGAATTGAGTAGTCTTATTTTAGTTGTTCTTTTAATCTGTTCAAAATTATTAGAATTAAAAAAAAGCGCAATTTTTGATCGGGAAGATAGAACAACGAAAATCGAAGATTTCAATAAATATTTTGGATTATTAATTAATTTAATTTAAACGAAAGCGTGATATATTAAAATATTTCCAAATGGATGGATATTTAATTGCTTTGATTATTTTTATCGTAGCTTGTCTTATTTCTGTTGTGGTAATGATTTTTGAAAAAAAAAGAAAAATATTGCTTGTCGAAAGTTTCAAAAAATATAATTTAATTTTTTACATTTTATTCAAATATCATAAAAAAGAAATTAAACGTTTTTATCAATGAAATGAATTTTTATAATTCAGTTTATTTTTTATGTTCGTTAATTTATTACGAAATAAAATTAATTTTAATCAAAAAAACAAAATTAATTTTTGATTATAATTTTTTGGTTTTTGTTACCGTGACTTTTCATTTCTATCAAATTTATTTGAAATATTTAATTACAAATATACAGGGTGTAGTAAAATTGAAGAATCTTCAAGTGAACTCTTTCGTTTTATATAAAAAATCTTAAAATGGGTTTTCTACTTTTAAAAAATGTTCATAAAAAGTGGGTGAATTTTGACTTCGAATCCTTTTTATGAATTTATACAAAGAGTGTTATTTACCAAAAAAAAACAAATGTGTCTCTTTCAAACTCCCTGAAGTGGAATGTTGTAATTCGATTTGCCCCAAAATGTTTTGAAAAACCATAGGAATAGTTAATCGATTCGATAAAATCTCAATCGAATTAACATGATTACAATTCAGAAATAGAATCATATATTTCGATTGAGACTAAATCGTAAACAATACTATTCCTATTAAAGTTTTGCTTGAGCTGAGATATGTGCATTTGAAAGGTTAAAAACTGCTATTCATTACTTTACAACTTAACGCCAATCTCCACACAGCCAACATCCTACTTCTGATGCAAATATGGGATAACACTATACAAAGATTGGTTAAACAGAAAGGGAGAAAACAATCATCCTACAAATTTTGTCGGCTTCTGTATTTCTCATTTCCCCAACTGATTTTCGATCTGTAGATGATTCCCCTCAAAAACAGATGAACATGTTTATCGGATTTATATGGCACATTACCAATTTTTCTAAATTATGTGGCGGGACCCTGATGTTTTTATTCGTTCAATCAATCATCAATTTGTTAAAACACTCTCTTTTTAATTTTAATTTTAAGTACATTTCTATTAGTTGTACTTTTTTTTATGTCTAATCTAATCAATGAAGATTCTGATAAAATCATTTTCTGGGAAAGGGTATCATATTTTTCGAGGGGTTTATTTTGTCAAAATCTATTAAATATATTTATTTGTTTTAAGAATTTATATAGAAACAATAAACTTCGATAAAAATGTAATAAAAACAAAAAACTGGGATTAATTGATTTTCAATTTTTAGGTAGAATATAAAAAAACTGTACGAGAAGTGGAAGGAATGGCACCAAAAGAATATACCAAAGGACATAAAAAGTAGCACCATGTAAATTATAAATTAAAATTGTTGGAATTTGGAGAGTTTTTGTAAAAATAAACTAACTAATCGCTTTTCTTTATGATTGTTTTATTTTTCTGGAACTTATTCACATGAAGGTTTCTTATAGACAAAATTATGATATACAGATACTAGGCACACAATGAGTACTTAAGGTAAGCATGGTTGGCAATGGTTTGGTGAGACATCAGCTAATTGTTCATTCGTTGATATTGTAAATTGGATTGATCCCATTCTTAATATGATCTCTAATAAAGTGATATCAAACATCAATGTATTTAGTTCTTTGATGAAACTGCATTCTTTGTGAGAAATATTGTACTTTGATTATCTATCATAATTGATGTTGGATTTTCTGGTTTGTACTCAAATCATTTAGAAGTTGTCTGAGCCAAATAGCTTCTTTAGTTCCATCTGAAGCAACCATTTTTTCCGCTTCTGTTGTTGAAAGTGCTATTGTTCTTTGTAAATAACTCTTCCGTGTGACTATTGGATTATTAATTAGAAACGCATATCCCGAAATGGATCGTCTGCTGTCAATATCACGAGCATAATTTGAGTCGGTATAACCTTTTAATATTACTAATGATTCTGCATATTCGATATGGTAATTACTTGTTTCTTTTACATATCGAATAATGCGTTTTATAGCATTCACATGAGCTGATCTTGGATCTACTAAATATCGACTAACTACTCCTACTGAAAATGAAATATCAAGCGTTCATACGATTGCTGCAAACAGCAATGAACCATAACTGCTTATCTATATGGAAATGATTCATCTTCTACATCAACTACATTATTATCAGCCGAAGTCGATATTTTATTACAATCATTCATCTTAAATTTCCTAATTAACTTTTCTGATTGATGAAAATTCTTCTATTTTTACGATCACAAATAAATTCAATAAAAACTAGAATTAGGTGTATTACTATCTGATCATTTACATATTTCATCCCGTAAAACCCCCCTTTTTACGTGCCTTGTATATTATACCATTCAAACTTGAGTTGAGTTTAAAAACCTATTTGCATCCTATAATATTTGCATCTTTCGAATTCTCAACTAACTCTCACGTTCTGTTTATACGTAGAAAATTAAATTCTTCAATTCTAGTCTTTTGCCATTCTTTTCGTTCAGGTGACTGGTACGCTTCTTTATAGTTAAGTGGTTCAATGACAACAGCCGAATATCCACTTTCAATTAAACCAGAGGTCCCCAAACTTTTTTGTCTCGTGGATCACTTGCCATGTTTTTCGGTTTTGGGTAGACCTCCTGCTTACCTGATATTCATTTTTTGCAGCTGTTATAGCGCTACTCACTTTGAAAGTGCTAAAAGTGAGTATACCACCCCAAGATTTTCAATATAATGTGAGATACTATGCAACGTTGTATATGAACAGCAGAAATTGTTTACAATGAAGTAATGACAATTATACTGTTCATTATCCAAAACATATTCCCTATAAAATTTCATGGAATGCCAAAATTAATGTCACCACCTTCTTATATGAGATCCACTAATGTTGACCCCCATTTTCGTTTCATGAATCCCCAAATTTATTTCGCTGACATGGACCCCATGCAGGTCGTCGTCGTCCCTTGGGGGTCGATGAAAACCATTTTGGGAATCACTTAATTAAACGATCCAGAGCATTTATACTTAGTTCTAAGATCATATTGATCAATTTATCTTTATTCCACTTCAAGAAGAATTTGTCGAATAGAATCGATTAAAAAAACATGACTTCATAAGGTTTTTTCCACCATATTTTTAATTTTCAAATTAATTACGTTTTTTTCTTGTTTTCAAAAAAAGATCACAATTTATATTAAAATAGAATGGAATAATATCAATTTCCGCGATTCAAATCAAATATAACGATTCTGACGACAATAATATCACATATCTTATCTATTCGACTAAAAGCTTAATCGTGGTTTATCATAAAATATGAAATTGGTAAACAAATATCGGAAAACAATCATCCATCTTTTTCGGTGCGTATTTCATTTTGATTCAGGATAATATTTTCTTATAGTGTCTTTAATTTTTTATGTGATATGTCGTTTTCGGAAATTAACAAAAAAACAAAAGCACAAATTCACAAATCTTGTTAAATGCATTTTTATCAAAGGAAAACCAATTGAATATTTGTGTTATGATAAAAATTAAATAATTTATGATAATGAGAAGTTAATGTCCAACATATCCTTTTGCTAGAGTACTTTTTTTTTAATTACAAATGTTATTTTGAAATTTTATCTAATCATTTAAGTATGTTACAAAAAAAAAAAAGAAATTTTGATTAAATACTTAAAATGGAATCAAAATTTTTCAATATGGAATTATTTCGTCAAGAAAATATGTTTAGATAATCTTTAAAACGAGCAAATCTAAATCACTAAAAAGTATATGATTTTATCGGCATAATAAATATAAAACAATTAAAAATTTGATTAGAAAAAAAAACATATAGTAACTTCGGCCTATAGCCGATTTTTTGATGCCCTATGGTAGAAATGGGACAGAAAAACTGCCAAAATTAACAGTATTTCAAGGTTTATTCTTCATAACTTTGTTTCTTCTTTTCACAATTTCTTCTAATTTGCAGGTAACCTAGACCCTAATAGCATAATCTGTAAATTTTATTCAAATCGGTATATTAGTTTTTAAAGTGCATCAAAAAAAACTATATGGAGAGGGTTATTTTCTCCTAGGATTATTTTTCTCTCCACTATCCTTGGACCCATTTGACTGAAATTTAACATGGTATTGTTTATTTATGTAGTTAACCTATATAATTAATTTAAACAAAATTGATTAACATGTTTTCCAATTAAATCCGAAAAACTATAAACAAAAAAACGACAAAACTTTCTGCTCACTTTTGTTTTTTCTTTGCTCCCCCTGGATCGATTTTGCTCAAATGCAATACCGAACCAAACTAAGGAATAACCAACTCACATTGTAAATTTCATTAAAATCGCATAACGCGTTTTTGAGTTATCTTGTATACGGGCGGACGGACGGACATGCATAAATCGATATATCTTTTGATTCCCGACACAATCATACACTTAAAACCTTTCTACAACGATTATTTCGATGTGTTACAAATGGAGTGACACCACTGGTAGTACCTACCATAGGGCATAAACATTTTTAAATGTTTTAATTCTAATTTTAGATATATTTTTATGTGTGTTTACTAAAACAAATTCGAAGATAAGGGAAAAAAAATTCAATTAGATATTTTTTGGAGAATTTAATAAATTATGTTTTATCAGTACTCAGTATTTCAATTAAAAGCGGCGTATTTTTAATGATTTTCTTATGAAAGAAATTAATGGGATGTCTTTGAAAAGATTGCTCGTTTTTTTTTTAGATGAAAAGATTTCAATGTAAAATTTTTTAAGGATTTTTAAAACATTTTCATAACATTGCTGATCATTTTACAATCATCACAAATCCACCTTTATTTTCAGGATCGGAGTAATTTCAAAAATGTTAATGATTAGCGGCATCCATTGATAAAAATCATATAATCTTTTCCAAAATGTTTTCCCCCAAGTTTATTAGAAAGAAAAAGAAAGTGTGGGCCCTTTCTTGTCATTTCCACCAAAATGACCGTAGAACCACATTAATCTAATCTTACTTGTCTAGTTAAAAGAAATAAATTCCTACGATTATCTTCTGCAGTTAGAATTCTGTAAAACAATAAGATTTTCACTTTCATAGATTTCGGGAATTTGTCTTTTGTGAAAGTGATAAATTTGAGGTGAGAACTATTGAGATGTCACTTTCAAATAATGTTTAGGAGATTTTCTTAAGATCAAGTCAAGAAGTGTTTTCTTGAACTGCGACTTTTGAGATCTATTGTAGCATCTACTCTTTAATTGAATAGTTTGGTTAAATTTCGATTCTATAGAGCTCCTCCTCTAGGCCTATTTTCCTAAGGAATTTTAGTATCCGGAGTGGATCAAGAGATTTTATCTCTTTCGGGGAAAAGCAGTATACGGTATACCCCAAGATGTTGCTTCGCAGTCGGAAAGAATGTGCATTGAAGTCTACTCGTTCTACTCGTGGAATCTGCAGCTTCTATCTAGTGCTGGTCCTAGTTTTTAAAGGTGTACTTTGAATCTGCAGGGTCCTGTTAGTATTCCTGTCAGTAGTCTTATATTGTTTTTGTTCGTGTTCGGCTATTTTCACAGTAATAGCCATACTTTAAAGCCGCCGTGTGATAATCACTGTCACTATCACACGGCATGGTTTGTGTAGCACAAATAAATTTGGTATTTTGCCAATTATTTGCTTATTAACTTATCTATGAGTAACGATATGAATTCATGAAAATTTTATATTAAACGTTTTTACGAAATAGTATAAAAAATTTCATGGAATTCTTGCGGGGATTTTTAAAATAACACCCATGATTAAAAATTCCCTGAAAATTCGGAAAATTACGGAGAAAAATCTCCAACAATGTAAAATATTTAATAACTTAAATATTTCGGAAGTAAAATTCATTAGATACAAAAGAATCTACCACAATTAAATAAATCTGTTAAATTTTTGATAATCTAAAAAAAAAAAGGAAAATACACGTTCTTTACTTTTAAATAGGTTTAATAAAAAAAATATTAAATAAATTTTATAAAAATCATTAATTTAAATCAAAAGTTTTCGATTTCCTTTCATCTAACATTTTCTTCCACATTTCTGGTAACAACATCTTCGTATTTTGGAGGTAATGAAACCTCATCATAAGATGGCGGTAAATACAAACTAACATCATCTTTCTTCGAGGCATTAACTGAGGCCTGTAGTCTTTCGATTTGATGTCTTGTTGGAATAATATAGATATTAGTATCCATTTGTTCATTTCCGGTATCTAAAAAGAAATTACATATTAAATTATTTACGTGGAGCTGGAGTACAGGAAAAATTATCTAAAACGAACTTGTATGGAAAATTGACGAAATTAAAAAGTTTTGGAATACCATAATACGAGGATTCATTGATAATTAGGTTGCTTAACCACATATAAGTGATATTTGTCTGCAAAAAATGCATACACCATTTTAAACTTCCATTACTAAAGATGATAACATTGTTTGGTGAATCTCCTTTATAGTATGCTACTGTAAAATGTTGGGTGATTATACGAGTATCATAGGCACCCTTATATCATCATTGATTGTTGCTACGATACTGTTATCAATAACTGTACTGTTAATGGTTGAAAGAACGTAGTGTCGGCCAATAAATAAAACAAGCTGAGTGAACAATGTTCTTGTCTAAAAACCGTCACTACACCAGAAATGATAAAAAATTAACGATATTGTTTTGAAAGGTAAAAGATTTATATTATTTGAAATAGGTAAAATAGTGGACATTTTACAAACAAGGTGTGCAACATTTTAAACCTAAAATTAGGTATGAGAAAATTGCCTTGGCTGACCAAAAACACATTCAAATGGCAATAGTCAAAGTGCAAGAATTGAAATATGATTTTGTTCCGTACCCATTTTATCCTCCTGATATGGTTCTCTTTTTACGTTCCATCTATTCGCTAGGATCAAAAAAAATTTCTTTTATGGAGATAGTTTTTCAACAAACGAAACAGTTCAGAGTTGCCCTGTGGATAAGTATTTTAGAGGTCTCGAAGAAAATCAGTTTTATGATGGGCTAAAAGCTTTGCAGCATCGCGAAATAAAATGTGTTTAACGTTTAAAGGACTATATTGAAATATGATAATTATAAATATATGTATTTGATTGCTAGGTCACGTAATTAGCAACCGTCCTTTGTAAAAAAAAAGAATTTTCGGTATAGAAAGAAATTTCGAAACCAAATGTTTTGATATAGTGACTAAAAAAAGTGTTCATATTTCAACAGATTAAAAACTTGATTAACTTTTTTATAGTTTTGAAGTTGATAAATGAATAAACGAATTTAAGTTTCAATTTTAAACAATATTCCAATTTCTTAGTTCGTTCAAGACAAATTTTCAAGTCTTATTCAAATTTCTATAGATTTTTATAGAATTCACTAAAAATGTACTTACTTGTCTGATTTTCAGTTCTATTCGAATATTTTATGGCATTTCTACATGCATACTAAAAAATAAAAATAAAAGTTTAAAATTAATTTTCACTGCAAGCGTTTTTTTTAAAGAATTTATCGCACTTTTTTAATTTTGATAAGTTAATTAAATTATTATTAAACAAAATTGATTATCAAAAAAATATTATTAAATATAAATTTTAAATTTAAAAAAATAAAAACATTTAAACTTACGATAAGAACATAAAAAACTAGCGCTACAAAAATAGCGACAGGTAAAAATAGAAATAAATTCATCATTTTTAATAAAAAAAAAAAACAATATTTAAATAATTTATTAATAATAAATTAAATTCTTTTCGGTTTTTTTTGTTTTCAATCAAAACAATCTTCATTGAGCACACACCTTAACTAATTGAGATCCGTTCTAAAACTAATTATCAAAATGAAAAATTTTGATTAAAAATAAAAGAAAATATGATTCATATTTTAGGACGAACATATTTTAATACCAACTAAGCTGGGCCTTAAAGCTCAAAAATTGATTATAATGATAAGCAAGTTGTCTGTGCGTTTTAACATTGTTATTTTTATTTTAAAAGAGTAATACGAACCTGTATTTTTAAGCTATTAGATGGGCCAAAAAGTCATTGTGTTATTGTTGATGATAAAAAAAGGCATTGCACGTATCCAATCGGAGTTTCATGAAACGAGAAATTGCTCAGAATATTAAATATGTCGACATCGAACGTTGAAAACCATCAAACTGTCAAAGAAAAGCGTTTAGAGTTTTGTGAATCGCAATATTGTTGTATTTCATCATATCAAAAACTAAGTGAGCTTGGATGGGAACTTTTAATGCAACGAATACCATAGTCCTGGGGTGTCAGCACGTAAGTTATTTTAAACTTTTAATTCAACTAAACAAAATAAGTCGTTTTAATTTAACTTTTCATATGACTTAAAAACCTTAAAAGCATTACATTCAAAATTGTAGTCAAAACGATATTTAATAGAATCCTTTTAAAGATTACATTTACCAGCTAAAACTTTCTTCAAAATAAATTCAAAAGTTACCAAATATTTGGCACGTTTAACAATGGCCAAAATTTCATATTAAATCTTTGGCTAAATCTATTGTCGTAAAACTAGATTCAATGGTATCAATACAAATTTATTCCAGTATCTTGGAGAATTGCTTCAAATTTTGATTATTATCTAATTTAGAACGAAGCAAAAAAACATCGTGTTTAGACGAAAATCGAAGCAATTGAATATGTTGATGTTTCTTTACCCTGTTGATACATTTTAGAATGACGTGTTACAAGTACTATGAGCCTCGTCAGATCCAACAGTTTTTCCATCTGGACAAATTAAAACCGATATCATTAAACCAAATCATCCATAACCCTGTGCAATGGAACTAAATTGAATATCACCATCAACATTTTTACATGCCCAAACAAAACCGCCTTCGGATTTCATTGAATACGCACTCATATCATCGATTAAACGATGCTCAACCAAATACCAATAGCTTACATTGTAAATTCTTAATAATCCTTTTCATAAATCGATTCGAAAATATTCTTAAACTTAAGTTCTATCAAATTTTCGAAAATTTGAAGAATGAAATATGATCTTACACGATATCAGGCTACCATTTGTTTAGGACTTTGGCTAAACTCCTTTAATGGTATAAACTTGAGTTCCAAAAAAGTCCTGTGAAATTGACTTGTCTCGATTTTTCGCATAGGAAACCCAACCGGGTCTAAATAGTGACGAGATTTTTTAGTCACGAAAATGGCAATAAGTCATTGATCAAAATGGAGAGAAAAAAAACTCAGCGGTATTTTTTGGCCCACCAAATACTTCCTCAATTTATGTCCTAAGGTAGATAGCACTAATGATAGATACCTTTGAATTTTCACAAGAAATTAGGGCAACACATTATCGTTCCGCTATACACCGTTTTTAGTTATCTGCATATTTTTATTTTAAGTTGAAATTTCTTTCAAGGGGGTTTCAAGTTAATTACGTAAAAAAATAACAATTCACTTTTATTGATGACTCTATTATTTGTGGTAATCAGTCTTTTTTTTATTGCCAATAGAACAACATCGACTATGACGAAATTAAAGGTTGTAAAATATGATTAATGATAACTTACCCACTAAGGTTGTTAAAGAGGCATCAACCCACACATGAAGATAGTCCATAGAACAAAACAACAGATTCTGAATTCCGCAGAATTTGTTAGGGCGAAGAATTTAAGTGATATATTTAGGCATGGCAACGTAAGATATATTGGAATAGAATGAAATTTAATTTATCTTGAATTTAATTCCAATAAATCCGTATAAAATTTGTAATGAAATAACTGAAAACAAAACATATAATTAATAAATTTAATGATAAAATCGAATCTTAATCCAACATTCCGAGTAGTTGAAATTCGTTGGAAACATCTTATAATTTTCATTTCTTCGGAGGAGACTCCCTGACATCAGAATTGTAGATTAATTAAAAAATGTGGGTTTATGTACTTATTGGATTGATTAGATATTTCTGCCACATGAATATGAAAGCATTTTTATGAGATTAATTAAAATTTTATCATTGTGTGACAAATATTTGTATCCAGCACGGGATAGTGACGATAACGTTCAAATGTAGCAAATTTTGTTCAAGATTTGAATCCAAAATATAATTTCCTCGTTAGTTGAACATGTTTGCCAGCGTTCTGGCAGGTTTTCCAATTTCCTGGAATAGAAATCCTCGCTTTTAGATGTAACAAACTCTTCTATTTCTGTTTTGACGCCTTCAAAATTTTTGCAATTCCTATGGTTTTTCGATACGATTTGATCGAAATCAAGCTACACGATTCCACCCCTGAATAGGTAATTGAAGTAAAATCTCACAACGTAACTCTGCCAGTTTTTAGAAGGTTCTTACCCCATGTGATTTAGCGTTGTCGTGATGAAATCTTACGTTTTTTCTGTTAGCCAAAGCGGACATTTACAATAAATTTCTGGGGCCCTATTATGGAATACGATTGTAATCGTAACGTTAACGGTAGGCGTGTTCTTGTTATTGTTTTCCACTAACAACAATACGCCTTATACGCTCATATTCCTGTATTCAAAGCATTCAAAGCTTCATTTTCTATCAGTAACTTATAAATACAAGGCCCTTGCAGTTCCATCAATAGTACTGAATGATGCGCGAACGAAATGGATCTTAATCGAAGGGAATTTTTTGGAAATTCGACAGAAGATGACACTTTGAATTTATTTAATCATGGAATGATTTTTAAAAAATCTGGAGAAAAATTGTATTCCCTGCAAATTGTCCTGTTCCGTTTTTGATATTATGCAACTGAAATTGACTATCGTGCTTTAGGAATAATAACGTGACAGGGGAAGGACGAGACTAAAATCTAGTTGAAAAATAAAATCACATTTTTTAATTTTTATTTATTTAATATATATATATATATATTTTCTTCCTTTATTATTAAAATTTCTACAATAAATTGTTTTCTTTCTGGTTCGTTACTCTTTTTTTTCTTTCATTTTGTTTTCTTTTTAAATACGTTTAAAATCTTAAATAATTTACAAAAGAAAAATCAAAAATTAAAATGATTTTATTCTTTTTTTTTGTTTAAATAGTTTTCTTTTTTAATATAATTTCCTTTTTTGGTTAATTTTTTTTTAATATACAGAATCAAATTATAATTTTTTTTATTAAATATTTTATTTTCTTTTCTTTTATTTATATATTTTGTTTTTATTATACCTGCGATACACTGGCCCTCGTAATGATCATTTGCAAGCCAATGATCATTGAATCAGAAGTGTATCATCCGATAATTTGGAGAATGATCATTCATAACTTAATTTCCACAACGAAGTTCTAGATAATTTGAAAACAAATGATCATTGAATCATATACTCCATATAGAGACAACAGCGCCAATAATACAAATATAAACTAAATACTGGAAATTTCTCCTACTTCCATCACTTTTTTTGATAGTTCTTAGTTCAAAAATAAATTTCGGCATTCTCAAAATATTTTATCTTAAAAATCTTGCCTTTTTTCTAGCAATTATCTGAACTTTTTATCCATTTCAGATTTTTTTCACAAACTTCTTTAAAGGGAATCTGTGTATTTTGTCAATTTGAATGATCATTGGTTGTCAATCAGTATATCAAGAGGTACATCCATCTCTCGTTCACGGAACACCGTGTAAACCAAAAGCAAAGAACATAAAGAAATATCGCGGATATGTTTATAATAACCGTGGTAAAATGAAGTAACGATTTTATGGAAAAACGGAGGTTTGTTCCACTGTGTAAACCGAGGAATGAATGATGTATTTGGGTAATGATCATTAACACTCAATGATCATTCAAAAATGCCAGTGCAACGCAGGTATTACGCTTGCGATTTAAAAATTAAAAAATTCATCTAAAATTATGACACAAATGAATAATATAAATTTTATTATAATAAAAAAAAAGCATACAATTTTTTATTTAGTTTTATTTATTTTTTTTTAGGAATATTTATACTTTTCTTTTTTTTGCGTATAAAAAAATTTTCTATTTAATTTTCTTTTATTTATAAATATTTTGAATAAAATATTGTGCAAATATTAAATAGTTTGGAATTTTTCTTTTTTTTTTTTTAACTGAAAATTGAATTTAACTATTTGTTTTTAGGAAATTTTAACACAGTTTTTAAGTATATATTTTTTTTAATTTCATTTTAGTTCAAACTAAATATTTTAATATCATTTAAAAAAATCCATAATATTTCTAATAGCGCGTCCAAATATAATAATTCTTCGAATAAGTTTGATGTAGCGGGGGTAATGGGCAAATCGGAATAAGAGTTTCATAGCACATAAGATGAGCCCTGAGGAAGTTTGATTTGTCCATTATTCGTGCTACATTAAACTTATTCATTAAAATAAATGATTTACTTTTGTTTTTTTTTAGGATATTAAAATTTTTGTTAATTTAAAAATTGATTAATTATTTGCCATCAACTAATTTTCTTCGATGAGAGAAAAATAATCGTCTTGTAACGGAAAATTCTGGAAATTGATATGATGTTTTTTTTTGTGGTAAAAATAAATTCTTTTCCAAATTAAAATTCAATCTAAACTAATTTTTTTTTTTTAAAAATATTTTCTTTTATTTGTTTTTCTTTTACTACTGAGCCGCGTTTTCTTTTATTGAGCTGAATTTATTTGTTCATTTTTTTTTTATTTTTATTATTAATTTATTAAATTAAATTAAAAACAATAAGAAACATTCGAATACGAAGTTCAAATATTTGGCATTCCAAAAAAAAATACAGTGAAATTCCAGTGATGCATCAATAACTCTATGAAAGAAAAGTTAAGCTGGAAACTACATTGGGGAAAATATGTACCACTTTTTTGTCCTTTTTTATCGCTTGAAAATTTCGTATCATACTTTTCATTTTCAAAAAAAAATCAAAGCTAAGACCTAAGTTATACGACGATCATTGTAATGAAGGAAATAATTTTACAATGGAAAATCAACCTATTACAAAGATTATTTCTTTAAAAAAAAATAATGCAAAACATGGGAAATACTTTAGTAAATAGATTTTAAATGAAAAATCTTAGGTATATCACGTAATTTGGGTTTTTATAATTGTTTTTATAATATGAATGATGAAACATGTTTTAATCAATCAGCTGTTTTGCGAACTGCATTTCAATTTCATTTCATTCCACTGGAGAACTGCCAAGTTGATTCCTTCTTCATCAGTAAATTTTCGTCGATATTCTAACCTCAAACTTCAGCGTCCTAATAAGAAAATAATATATAAAAAAAATGGGGAAAATTTGTGACTCATCGGTAAAAAACGAAAGAGAAGAAATAATCAAATTGGATTCGATGACAAAACCATTACTCGACCTAGCTATGAACGAAAATCTGACTGAAAGTTTCTGACATTCGTAAAAGAGGTATAACCACCTTTCATTGAAAATCAAAGAAAAACGTTCGGTTTTCATTAGTTCCACAATTTCCTTCATTACAATGATCGTTGTATAACTTAGGCCTAAAAGAGTTCTAGTTTTGAAAAAGTGAAAGTTAAAAATTTTTAGAACATATGAACATCTTATTTCCCTCTAGAAGGCGCTATATTTGATTTAATTTCAATGATTTTACATGATCGATTTTTATATTCTTCTATGCAGAGAGAAATATCCTGAAAAATTTTGTTTGTTTGATTTTTCTTGACTTTGCATGAATTTCACTGTCAATCAAAATCGAAATACCAATGAAGGAATTCTGTAAGGCAACAAGTGACAATCGATTGTCGCCTTTCATAAAATATGTCGGTTGAAACTGATAAATTGGAGGTGATAGCACTCGCTTTTCTACACTTTTCTAAGTGGAAAACTTATTTTATAGACATTTGATTATCAACAAGATGCATTATAAAATTCCACTAGTTGTTGAAAAATCTAAATTTCATATTTATAGTTTATTCATAGTAACAGTTTCGACCTGTAGTATGTGTATTTATAAAGATTAATTGTTTTTTGGCGTAATTGCCAGCTACAATACACTTATGCCAACATTTTTTCCAATGTTTGAAGCATGCTAAAAAGTCGTTCGCGTAGCGATTCACGTTTGATCTTTTCAATCGACTCAAAACGATTTCCCCGGAGTGGTCTCTTGAGCTTTGGGAACAGCCAGAAGTCACACGGTGCTAAATCAGGCGAATACGGTGGTTGTGGAGTGACATGAGTGGAGTTTTTGGTGAAAAACTCACGAAAAAATTGAGAAATTTTGGCACCAAACGCGATTTGACTCTTCTGAGGCACAAATGATCCTTCAAAATTGCTTGCACTGATCCAATTGATATTGCAAGCATGTCGGCGAGGTCTCGAATTGTTAATCGACGATTTTCGAGCTCCAATTCTTTGATTTTCTTGATGTGTTGCTCATCAATTGACGTCGATGGTCGTCCAGAGCGTTCCAAGTCATCAACACGTTCTCTGCCTTCTTTGAAGTCTTTGTACCACTTGTAAACATTTTTCTGTGACATAGTCTCGTCATCGAAGGCCTTTTGTAACATTCGATACGTTTCATCGGCGGCGTTTCTTTGCACAACAAAATTCGACATTGTAAAAATCGCCAAATTCATTTTTCTTTGTTCACAAAACCAAGCGTAAACTAATGGTGATATTGACATGTAATTTGTCATAGATGCCACTAACAGTCCTACCAACTTGTCAGATTCGGTTAACGCGGGAAGTTTAAATTAAAAATTCACCTTACTTTTTGAACACAGTAGTATACATATATAGTTTATTTCCTATTTTTTGTATTTCTACTGAATTTTTGAATGTTCATTTTCAAGAAACTGGTTGACATCGTTCTGAAATCTTCACGTCTTTTGTTCACATACTGACTTAAATAACTCCATCAGTCATGACCAAACTGGAGATCATTATTATCGCTTTAAAAGTCATTAATAACAGAAGAATTCTATAAGGTGACAAGCAGCAATCAATTGTCAACCTTTAGTATCATGTAAGTTGATTGTGAAAGAGGATCAATTTGAAATGACATATCCAAGTAATAAAATACACTATGTTTAGGCGTGTGACATGATATCTTCTCTATTGGTATTAATGAAATTTAAAGTGATTAAAAACTTTAATTTTAGATGATATTCAAACTGATCGCCTTTGCCATAGAACATCATTTTGAGGCGATCATCATTGTCGCCTTACATAATCCTCATAGTAGGTGTTTCAATGATTTCTTTAAATATGAAAAAACGATATCCAATATAGGAGATTTTATTATTCTTAAGGTTATAAAAATCATAAAATTTCCTTTTTATTATTAATTCTCAAACACGAACTAAAATAATTTTTAATTTAAATATCGAAAATAAATTATTTTCTAAAAGAATTATTTTTTATTTTAGAAAATTTCATTTTGTTTTTTTGGAATAATTTTTTTTTCAATAATATTTTTTTAAAAGTGATTTTCTCAGCGTAATTTTTTTTAATTATTAATTTTTTTTTTTTTATATAAAATTTCGATTTTTATTAATTAAAAAACAAAAAAAAAAGAGAAAAACTCAAAATTAATGAAATAAAATTTATTTTATTTATAAATATTATTTATTTATTTTGTTTTTTTGAATGTTTCGTGTATAATATATATGTTTTTTTTATGTCTTAATTTTAATAAATTAAATTAATTATAAAAAAAAAAAAAGAAAAAAAATATAGTAGAAAATCTTTCTTTTGTTTTTTCTAAGAAAGTTTCCAAAAATTTCATAATTTAAGCATTCGTGTTTTTTGTTTCGTATTTCAATTTTAATTAATTTTAATTAAATCTTAAAAATTACAAAGCAAAATAATAAATTTTACAACATTTTTTTTTTTTTTCGTAAAATTAATCAATTTGTTTTCTTTTTAATACAAATTGTTCGAATGCCTTTTTTTCCATTTTTAAAAATTATAAATTTTTGTTGTGTTTTTAATTCTTTTTTAATTTTCTTAATTACTGGACCTTTAAAACAAACCTTTCTTTTTCTTGTCTTTTTTCTCTTTCCCGTCGACGGTTCTGAAATAAAATTTCATGTGTTTTTTATGTGAAATAAAAGAAAAAAAAAACTAAAAAAAAGGATACTATTTTATGTACTTATGTGTGTTTTATTTTTAAAGAAAAAATATGTTTTATGTGATGTTATGATTGCTATTAAAAGCTTTAATGTTAGACAACGATGACGAAAAAAAAAGAGTGCAATTAGAAAAAGAAATAACTATATGTTAGCGTGCTAGAAAGGCTCCTAAATCTCAGTAGCATAGAAGTTAGACTTGGAGCAGATCTAATAACTGCAGATTGTCAGCTGATGAAAGCATTTAGTGGCAACCTCAGCTATTTTACCACCAAATCTATCAATTCTGTGTGGCACCAGTGATTACCACTTTAGTCATTTTCAAAGGTGATGTCTTCAAAGTAAGGATATAATTTAGAATATCGCATAATATTTATTTGAAAATGATAGTTGGAGGTTAGGTTAGGTAAAGTACAGTATAGTATATATAGTATAGTCTAACCCAGCAACTCCATTGGACTTATTTCAAGACTTAATTTCAGTCTACGGGCGCCATTTTGAAGACATTAAATTTGTAGGTGGGCAGTTGATGTCCTGACATTTTATTTGTAAAAGGGCCCTTGACGAAGAAACAATGAAATTTTTGTTGCATAAATTTATTATAAAAATACTTTATATATGTTGTTTCAACTAAAAATGTGTTACGGTTGACAGGAATGAATGTTTTTTTTTATAAAAAAAGGATCCAACTAAAATCATTAATATTTCTAAAATTTTTTCATAAAAAAAATTATTTGGGAATAAAATTGTTGAAATATCAATCTTTCCTGGGATTGTAATTAGTAGAAATTAGACTCGAGAAATTAAAAATTTCTCAGAAAAATAAGGATTCTTTCTAAAATCCATCCCATGATCATTACGAATATTTCTAGTACTTTTGTCATAAAATGATACGAATTTTAAACCAAATTTATTTTTAAATCAAATTCACTAAATTGTAAACATTTTATTGCTGTCGTATGAAGGCGCCAAATTAATTTTTTCTAAAAAAAATTTCTAGAAATTAAAAATATCTAAAATATCGAGAAAAACCTATTGCAATTACATACATTCGTATGCATTCAATTCATTGTTACCATTTTTAATTTCAATACGTCAAAAATAAGTCTAGAAAAAAGTCTATATTTATGTCGAACTTTATGTCCGACTGAAATTATGTCTAATTTTTAGAGTCTCCATTGGACTTTTTTTCAATCCGACTGAATATATGCCTTGAAATAAGTCCAATGGAGTCGTGTGGTAAGAAGATCAACTTATCCTAGTGAAACAAGCAAAGGAGAGCCTTAGTTATTCTTCTTTCTAATTTTACTCGTTTTTATTGCTAAAGAATATGTTTAAATTTGTTTGAGCATGATTTTTAAATATAAAATTTATTTTTTGAATATATACTAAAATTTTAGTACAATTTTTATTAACAAATTAATTTTTTTTGTAAATTATTTATAATAAATAACTAATTAAATCTATCCCTCGCTTAACGAATAGGGAATTTGTATATGAAATCGCAGTTTCGATTTCCGGAAAAAATTGATATAAAGGAAATGTCAAGATCTTTAATGTCATAAATTAACAGTGAGATAGTTTAAGACTAGTTTAATTTAAACTCGATTCTCTACTTAAGCTGTAGTTAGGTTTCTATTACAATTTACAGTAAGATTTTGACGAATTTTGTGAATTTTTGTTCATAAATTGAGCAATTGTTAAAAATTTCTCGAAAACATTTTCGTAATCATTTCTTAAAAAAATTATTTAAGTTTTTAAGTGTTAAAATGATTAGAATATAGAGAAACTTTTCAAAGTTAAAATAAATAAAAAAAAAAATAATACAAACATTTAAGAAAAACTTAAGTTTTACTTAAGCTTCTTTGACTGTGAAATTCATTTTAAAGCTTGAACTCAATTTAAGTTACAAACTGAGCTTAAGATTTCATTGTGAAATCGGGTGTTAAACGCTCATTACATAAAATTTTTCTTTCATAATTTATACGATTTATGGTTAATTTTTCGTTAAGCCAGGGATGTAGTGTATTTCTTTATTTTTTAAATAATGTAATTTCTCTTTTTAATGAATATGATGTTGTATTGTGTACACGAAGTAGAAATATTATGAAAAGCATGTAAGTAAATTCAAGCCAAAAACTATATTTTTTCCTTAATCTTGGTACTACTAAGATTAAAAGATAACTTATTGTTTGGTCTCCCTATTATAAAGGCCAAATTAATAGAGTGGAGTCCGTTCAACGCAGATTCGTACGGTTTGCCTTAAGAAACCTTTCATGGAATGACCTTTTTCTATTGCCTCCATACAAGGATAGATTAAATTTGATCGGGCTGAATTCTCTGGAAATGAGGCGTCAAATGGCTAATATTATTTTTGCTCATCAAATTTGACGCCCCATCTTATTGGACAAGATGCATCTTAACGTTAATACGCGTTTAAGATCTGTGGAACTTTAAAAATAAGGCATCATAGGACTGTGTATGGTGGAAATGAACCAATTTCTCGAATGTTGTGGACTGTTAATGTTAGCGCCAAAAATTTTGATTTTTGCCAGAGCAAAATAAATTTAAAAAAGCTTTTTTATATCAAAAAATATAATTGATTTTATTAATTAATAACAGATTCAATGACTGACGTTTGAGCTAAGTGAAATATAGCATTGAAAAAATCTGTTAAAAATTAACAGCGATAAATAATATTGCTTAAATAAGCGGATATAAAATGTATTGGAACTGTCCTCATTTTTTCCAAAAAAAAAAAAAAACACATTACCCTAATACCGTAGACATATTACACGCTTTAATCCAGTGGATTATTTTTTAATCGAGAATTGCCACACATTCTGTTTTTTTGGATTAAAATTCATGCTCAATTATTTCTTTGATATTTCTCAAAGCTTTCTTTAAAATCTTTTTGTGGTTAGGAAATTTTGGAAATAAAAAAAAAATTATTTATTGTATAAATTGCCAAACGTTTAATATTATATTAAAAAAAAAATCATTTCCTTCAAAAGAAAACAAAATTAGAACCGCCAAATGCAAATCTGTTATTTTGTTCTACGCCTTCTTCTTACTTTTTCTGTTTTCAAGGTTTCTCTATATGTAAATAGGCCAACACAAAAATGTACCTCACTTTTATTCGTATTCTAACAAAAGAGGTGGCTTAAGAAGTGTTTAATCACAAAAAGTATGTTGATATATGTTCGTTGAGACAGATTGAACAGGTGAAAGTTTCCCATATATTTATATGGGAACAACAACAAAATATATGGCACACAGAGCTGTTGTGTGCTATACGAATTTGTGTAATGAGGGAATGAAAAGAACTGAAATGTTTTAGAAGATTTTTGATTCAGAATTAAACAGCTGTTTATTTTTTGGACCAAATTCAAGAAAACAATTGAAAAACATTGATGTTTGGATTTGTAAATAAATAAGTGTGAGAATAAGAATATCATATTGAAATTCACAAGTTTAACTTTTAATTATTGCAATCGATATTTTAATTTTCATTTTATTAGGTCGAATTTCGACCAATGGGTGGTACTTGTATCTATAAATATGAACGATATTACCAGACATAAAAGTTAAAGCTTTAAAGCTTTTCACAATCAGAGAGCGAAAAGTTCTCAATTAGTCAATAATTGAGCTGAAAATACTCGGTTAACTATCCTCAATAATTGAGAAAATCTGGTCCATTATCGAATTTTAATCGAGAATCGTAAATTATGTAAATTATCGCTGCTAATATGTCTTTAGTATAACAAAAAAATCTTTCCTTTACTTATAAAGGAAATTATATTTACAAAAATTGATATTGATATCAAATTTAATATCAAGCTTTCTAATAATTTTTTGGCTTAAATTTAAATACAAAAAACCAATTTCTTTACAAAAAATTTCTAGTAAAAGAATATTCGTTATATAAAAATACACATAAAAAAAAGTTTATGACACATTTAAAATTTACTAATTTTATTTTTAAATGATATTAATTAATTTATTAAATGACAAAAAACAAAATCTAGATCACAAATAAACATGCACATTTCAATGTTTCCAAAAAACAAAAAAACAGATAAAAATGATTTTATTTTTATGTTGTTTTTAAATTAGTATAAATTTGTTTTTGTTTTTAATTAATATGAACAAAAATGTATTAATGAAGGAATTGTGTGCCTCTAAATGCGTGTTATATTGTTTTCTTATTAAATAAAAAAACAAAAAATAATTTGTCTTTTATTCTAATAGAAAAACAAAAGAAGATATTTTTAGCAATACAAAAAAAAAAATTGGCTCTTAAATTAAAATATTTTATAGTTGTTCGAGTGATGTTTTAAAAGTTCATTAAAATAAGTTTCTGAAAAGGATTTTTCTTACATACTGGGATATAATAATAATAATAATAATAAAATGGTAAAAACTATTAAAAATAAAAAAAAATTATGAACAAATAAATTATATTATTAAAACAAATATATTTAGTTGTTCTTTTATTTTGTTGGAGCGGGTTTTTTTTTTTTAGACAAAATATTTATACATTTAAACATGATTGATATTTTTCAGGAATAGTAAGCGTTCACAACAAAACAAATATTATAAATACCGAGTTTAAACATTTAAAAACCAGTGACAGGACACATCGTTTCGTATTATGAAAAGAAACGATCCGAGTTGCTTCAATTCACGCGTTTAATGAAAACCTTGTATCAAAATATAAATGGAATCCATTTTATACATTTTTGTGACCACTTTCAAAGCTATCGAGGTTTCAAGACCTTTAATACTTAATAAGATAGAACTGTCATTGTATCCAATCAGAGAAGAAAACAATCTAAGCTGTGTATCTGATATTGGACGTACATTAGATGTTTTTTTAAATGAAAGCTCTGCTCTGATCAGTTTACTTTCCTCGACGGGATTTCATTTTTATACTATGTACTATTCAAATTCGTACTAAGCATAATCACTTAGTCAATTCTCTGAAATTTTATAAACGGATTAAGTCGATCTCATTTTAAATCGATTAACATTTGGATGATTTGCAAATACGTTTGAAATCGATTTCAAATACAATTAAACATTTCATACTAAGTCGAATTTAATATTATTTTACATTATTTAATAATGAAACCATATTTGATATTAGGGACACCTACGTCCCTAAACTAGATACGAACATACTGAATACTACCTAAGTACGATAGAAACACTACTACTTATTTTATTGGGAATTCTATCGGGCGCTAATTTACTTTCTCAAAAGAATGATTTCTCTTATATAAGTTCTTTATTTCGAATATTCGAACCAGTGAAATTATTTGAAGGAATTATATGGTTGCGTACCTAACTAGAGTGATTTTTTTGAGGTTAAAAAAATTAAATATTCTTTTTTTAGACAAATAATGAAATTAAAACAAATAATATTTCACGAGACGGCTATTTAAAGTATTGTTTTAACAAAATAAAACAAAAAGGAATAAAAATAATGGAAAAAAACTGATTTTCAGTTATTTTTAAATATTCCAATGAAAAAAAAACCTTTGTTTTGCGCCATCTACCATCTGGCAGATGTGGCTTAGTACATATTTTCTATCGATCACTAATTTAGCGACCAATATTATACGGCGCTAATTAAGAACCTATAAAATGTATGGTAAGCGCCGATAGAATACCCAATAAAATACAGCATACATCGTGTAAATGCATATCTTTATTATCAAGGTTAGGTCGGTTTTTAATATTTTTTCATACATAAAATTGCGTCTATAGTTTTATTATATGGATTGTGAATTATGAAACATTTACTAGGAAATATTCAATTGTAGTGTGATTTCACAGTTATTAGCGATAATAATAAATAGTTAGTACTCCTAATTTTTTTCCCCTTTTTCTTTGAGTAAAATTTAACTGAACTTTTAACGTTCACTATTGCCAAGAATTATACTAGGAACATTTTGATTCGAAAAACTAATGCCAAGATACATATGTAAAATTCAACAAAAAAATCCTTTATTTAACATGCATAAATTACATTAAACCTTATGACTTTTAGGAATTTAACGCCTTTGTCATAAGATCTAATGTAATTTACTCATGTTAAATAAAAGCTTATTCGAACTTTTCACATCTTTTCTTTATTTATATCTTGGATAATGATTTATTACTAGGTTTATTCGTGTCATCGTCGATATATCCTTAAATGTTTTTCGAACAATATTCATTTTAATTGTGTACGCTCACCGTAAACCTTCAATAAACAAAATTAACATTAAATTTATGATTTTTCGGATTTAATAAGCTACAAAAAAAAAAAATTACATAAGATAATAATTTCAAAAAGAAAACAAATTGCATAGGTTCTAGAAAACATTATGATATGATTTATTATTATTGGATATATTTTTCTTCTTTTACAATAATTTCAATGTAAATTTTTAGTAATTGTTTTCTTTTTCGTGGTTTTAATGAAGTTTTTAAATTAAAAAAAGGTAAAAATTAGTTCCAAAATAAAACCAAAAAAAAAAAAGAAAACAGATTTAAGAAAAATAAAAGACAAAATTATTTCTTTTAGATAAGATTTTCATATATTTCAAGTAAATATATTTAAATATAGTATTTTCTTTTCTTCATATTTTTTTTTTAAATTAATTTAAATATCAATAATTTAAATATTTGAGAATTTTTTTTTATAAAGAAAATTATTATTAAATAGTTTGTTTTGTTTTTAAAAGGAAACAAATTTGAGGTAATTCTATTTATTGCTAAAGAAAAACTAAAACAATAAACACAATGGCGAAAAATGAAAATGTGTTCGAGTTTAAATATTAAAAAAATTTTAATATAATTTATTTATAAATATTTATTTGTGATATATCTTTTTTTGTAACTATTTTCACACATTGTGAAATGTTTTGTTTTTTGTTAGTTTAAAAACTATTCTAATTTCAAAATTGTGCTTTTCAAAAGGATTTATTTCACGTGTACAAATGTTACTTATTGTTTTTTGTTTTGCTTTTAAAGTTATTAAAAATAATGTAAAAATGAGCAAAGCGAACCATAGCTGTGAATTTACATTTTCTCTATTATATCGGCATATTGAACTTTCCCGATAATGTCATAAAATATTCATTTTAGTTCGTCTAGTCTAAATGTATGTACATTCCGAATTTCATGAAAATGTGATTACTATTGACCCAATTATTAAGGTTTTTTTATTTTGTTCTCCCGCAACGCCCCACCGAGAGACGCATTCTATCTTTCCAGTTGGCCTACCCAAAATGTACACACTAAGTTTTAAGAAAATCCGCCCAATATTGAGTAAATTATTGAAGTTTTTCTATTTTAGTCTCCCACAACCCCTCACCGAGGGAGGAAGACATATTCTATCTTTCCAGTTGGCCCATCCAAAATGTAGACCTTCCATTTAGATTTTATTAACGATTTAAAGAAGCGGACGGACGGACGGACGGACATGAGGCTAATTAATTTTGATGAAAGGGATTTTGCACTTATTTTTCTGTTTCTAGCCCTTCTAGAACAAAAGCTAGGTTTTCGCACGATTATAGTAGTTTCCTATAAACATTCCTTTATCGGAAAAGTAAATATTTAAATTAAATATAAACAAAAATTTTAACTTTAAATTATATGAAAATAACGACAGAACAGAAGAATTTTAAAGATGCGTTTATTTAAAAATGAAGGACTCATTTTTTTTTTTTTAGAATGTTAAGACTTAAAAACTTGTTTAAATGAAATTTCTCAAAACTATAATAAAACAAAAACATTTTTTTTATATTTTTAAACTTTTAAAATTAGCAATAAATTTTAAAATTGATTAAAAAAATTTACCAAAACTTTTCTTGAACGTTTTTTTTAAAAATAAAAACTCTCGTAATTCGAAAGTGGAAGTTCTAAAATTCGTCTTATCCAAAGAGCGAAATGTAAACAACTCAAAATTTATTTTATAAACATTTCATAGTTAATAATACTATAGAAAATATTGTTTTGGATTATATCTATATGAATTTCTAGATGAGAAATGTTTATCATAAAAACTTTAAGCTTTTGTAATTCGGCATTATGTATCGTTTTATATTGTTTCGATTGAATTTAATATTTATTATGGTAACTTTGTTGTATGAATTCTTTTATATAAAAGAAAGGTTTTTCGATTTCTTTAACGTCTTTAGCACAACGTCTTTATAACTGTTACAGTCTTCTCGCGATTGGAATGGAAGAGTTCTTATTTATTAAGAACTAGTTCTTTTATTTGAGATTTAAGCATATGTCCACGCTTTTAAAGGAATGTAATGTACTTGTATTAAACAAGGGTTAAAGCATCAGTAAAATAAATACTAGTATTTTTAATTTGTTATAAAAATTGTAGTTGAATTTTTGCTTGTTGTCTGAAAAAATTTTGTAAAATACAAAAACTCCTTCGAGAATCTTCGATAAGAACAAAATTATTTTAATTTTTCTAAAGGACAATCAGATAACGCAATATCCGATGAATATAGCAGACGTGGTAAAACATGCCATTCCAGCATTTCCTTCACATGTCAACATAATCATGAAAATGACATTTATCACGTCTTTTTGCATATTCAAGAATGGAATTGCGTAACTTGATTTGATCGTATCGAAAAAGCATAGCAATGTATTTTCGATTCGATTTGATATTAATCGAATTACACGATTTCACTCGTGATTGTTTTTCTTGTAATGTTGACTTCAAAATTATTAATTGTCATCGGTAACAATAAATGTTAATTATTGTGACTACAGAAAGTAAATTATCACATAAACTTCCACACGCAAAAAATAACTTTTAAGCGATACTATTCTTTAGATTTAAGCAAAAAAGTAATGCTTCCTCAGCACAAAACAAATACAGGAAATTTTCAACTTAATCAATATACTCAATAAATACTAAACAGTAGATTGATATACATTAGCTCTGTCACGATAAACAATGTGACTAACGCCATGTCTTAGAAAACACTAAGAATTATTTCAATTATTCAATAACAGTTCTCCAAATAGACTCAACATTGTCTAAAATAATTCAAATAAACACATCTAACACACTGGTATGGTGGTTCTCAATTTTGATATCAAATCGCAAACTGCATCTTTTAAAATGTATTAAAATAAGATATTGCAAAACAATAAATAACATTTGTATAGTTTTTTTTAAACAACCATTACTTCTCTTTCTTAATCTTTCTTTCTTTAATAAACAACTAACTTACAAGCTAATATATATAAAATTAAAAAAAAAAATCTCATGAGTTTTGATCAGAAATTAAAAAAAAAAAAATTAAGAAAATTCAAACATAAAAATTAAGAAATGAAAAATAAAACATCAGGTAACATGTTTCAAAGGAATATATCTTTAAGAAAAAAAAAATAAAAAGTATTTGAGCAGGTATTTATGAAAAAAATACATATTTTAATATAATTATTATATATTAAGTACCGATACCCCATCAGACAAAAACGGATATAGGATAGATATATCAAATTATGACCGCTCTATCAAAAAAAAAAAGTCCTTGTAATAGTCATGATATGTGTTCTAAACACTAGAAGGTGCACATAGATATTCATGCCATGGTTTAGAAATATCATCGAATATACCGCTTAATACCATTTTCAAGTACGTAGCATAAATATAGTTTCGAAATTCGAAAACGTACTACGTTTCTTTACTAACTTTTTTCAGCCAGTTCGATATATCGGTTAAGCATGAATGAAAGAATACAAGATTACGCCAATCGATATTTCAAATTGGATTTTTCTGCGCACCTATGTCATTTCAAACCCCGAAATACATTGTTTGTGTGAAAAATCACTACTGTATATTAATGAAATCGGGTCACATGTGATGTCATAAAAATATGAAATGAATATTTAAAATGGCCGACATGCGCACGGCGTAATCTTGTATTTTTTCATTCATGTCCGTTAAGTAGATCTCACATTGATCAGTCATGACTTATAGAAAACTGATTGCTCACGAAAATTTTTAATATTTATTGAATTTGACAGACAGTTTGACAGTTTTTACATTCAAACTGGTCAGTTTTCTCTCAGTTGCTCAAAAGCTGATGGAAAACTGATCAATATGATTCCTACTTTACTGATTGCTGTGCCTTTTTATTGGAGCGGAAAATAAATGAATTGAATATTTTACACTTTGTTTTGGAAACATTGATTAAAAAGGGAAAATTTTATAGATGGATGAAATTTTGATACTAATATGTGCCAAACCTTTTCTATACCATGATGCATGCTATACTTTAGTATCGATATAAAGGTATGAATACCCTGTGTGCTTCTAGTATAAGAGGCTTAAAACTTTGTTTGAGGATCAAGAATTAATTATCCAATCCACTGAAATAAGTATGACTTATCTATTACAAGGATTTTTTTGGATAAAGGTGTGGCCGGGTGGCTATAATTTAATAACCGACTGGCAATTTTGATACATTTATCCTATGAAATACAAAAATTGATGAGATATCAAAAGCCAAACATTATTAATATGATAGAATTCAAAAAAATTAGAGGAAATATATTTCTCTATTTTTAAAAAAATATTATCAATCAAAAAATCTTATTATATATATATATAATATTTTTCTCATTTATATAATCTTACTAAAGCAAATTTTCAAAAAATGGTGTTCACTGAATTTTCATTTAGTCTAATCTACTTAATTCTTATTTTCATTTTTGTATTTTTTTTAATTAGCGTCTTTTTAATTACTACATTGATTGGCAAAAGAAAAATAAAAAAAAATGAAAGCATATTTATTATTGATTATTAATCATGATTTTCTTGAACATTTGTTGAAGCTGTTGTATTTGAATTGCCACTATTGACACCCCGATGACTGTCGGGGGCACCAAAACTTGTATGACGACGTAGTAAAGATCCAAAAACTCGACGACCTTTCGATTCATCGGAACCTCTTGATGTTAATGATGCAGTCCTGGAAAATGGTTTTTTTTTGTTGGTTTTTGTTTCGGTTTCGTATTTTTCTGAGTTTTGTTTTATTTTTTATTATTATTTTAAAAATAAATTTTAACTACTTTTCTATCTTTAATTAAGATATACGATAAAAGAATTGTATATAACGCGAGTTGTTAAAACATTATAGGAATTTTCAATTTTATAATTTCCAATTTAAAAAAAATTTTAAAAAGTTGTATGATTGGTTTTTGATTGCCAACGTGTAGTAGTAAATTTACTACACGTATAACAAGAACAAGCAAAAAAAAAATAGAAGATTTCCACACAAACTGTGGACTAGTCAGGGATGTTATTAGTACCAGAGTACAAAACTATACCGTATCAGGTTTGTAAGACCGTAAACAAGAAAGCCCAGACGATGAAAATTTTGCATTTCGGAAACCAAGACAAAACCTGGACATTACAATTTGATTTGATTTCGAAGGCAAATTAAAATGAATGACTTTTGACGATAATGTCGATATATGACTCTATAATCATTAAAAATATTTTTTGTAGACATTAAAAGAAAATCCACCCATATGTTAGCAGACCTTTCGAAATCCAGAACATGTCCGAGAAAATCTCGGACGTCTGGCAACCATAGAAGACTATATGTAATAGTATTCTTCTTTAAACTAATATGATTACAGTGTTGACATTAATCTTGATTCCTAAAGAAGATATATTTGATAAGAAATTCTCAGGAAATTCATTCGCTTTTATAGCATGTAACCAAGGTAAATAATTTTATTAAAAAGAAGAAAAAAAAAACCATAGTCACCACTTTATACAACTTCTTTATGGAAGTAAGTATTCATCTGGTGTTTTAATAGCTTAACATTTAAAGTCGTGCCTTGAGTTTCTATATAATTTTTCGACGTGAGACTACATGAATTTCAAGCCATTAAACATTTGCAATTCAATTGATTGAGTTCTAAGAGTGACCTATAGAAATCATATTTATTACAGAAAATTTTAATAATTGTCTTATTTAAAAGGCAAATTGACTCTCTATTCCGTTCTAGGTGCTTCAGAGATAATACAAAACAATGCTTTGTTAGGAAATTCTCCAAGTAACCTGCCATCTTGCTTCATGATATAAGTCGACTATAATCCCGAAATTAATAGTTTATAAGTTTCATAAATGAATATTAACTTGTGTTTGATAGAATTCAATTTTTTAATTTGAAATAGGCTCGTTTTAACACCAACCTCTTGAAATAATCTCTTTTTAAAATAATAAAGTAGGAATAGACCAACTTTAACAATTGCTACTCCTAGCTTTTACCTACTTTATCTATCTATCTAGAGGAATGTCTCCATGGTCTACAAACTGGAGAAAAATCAATTTAATTTGTTTTATACTCTAAATAACTAGGTACAAACAAAGGTACGTTCCGAATCATTATGGACTTCTTTTTTGCCATTAGATTAGGGGTTGTTTTGCAAATACGATGGAATAAACTTTATGCAGTTTTCTCACTGGTAATTGAATAAAATATTCATATTTAAGATTAACTTTAATGTTTTAAGAATTTTGCTAATTATGAGAAAAAAAGTGGGAATCAGAATCAAGTAGAATCGTTTTGCGTCTAATACATATTTATCTTGTTTACAAAATTCAATTAGGACAAATAAGAAATTCAATATTTTTTAAGGAAATTTTTTGAAAACTACTATAAATAGAAAAATTAAAAAAGCCGCGTATAATTGATCTGTAATATAATACTATCCTTGTTGTAAATATATTCACATTGCAGAAATTAAAAGAATTATAGAAAAAACGTTTCCTTATCAATTAAATCCATTGCAACTTTTGTAGCAAACCAATTCTAAATCAAGCGAAAGTTGTTGTGAAAGGAGAAAAATCTTCGAAATATTTGTCTTTGAAAAAAAAGAAGGAGAATATAAGAAAAAACATAGCTTTCCAATCCGTAAGAAAATTTGGTATACATTTTAAGAAAATATCAAAAATTAATGTACAACAATAAGTACAAAATTGTAACTTAACAAATGATAAAACAATAAAACTAGATAAAAGTTGGTGGTTCGAGTTTAGTTTATATCAAAAAATTTGAATAAGAAAAATACGATATTTTGTGTAAACTAGATTGACAGACACCCGTTGTGCTTACAAAATGGACAATTTTATAAAAATTGTGCTGTATTCCAAAGAAAGACTTCCAAGTTGATGCAACTAACTGATAATCAGCGTAATGGAATATTGCAGAATTTCTTGTAACTGAAGAAATGCGAAACTACGCTGTCTGAAAGATAAGATTCCACATATCAGTAAGTTTACCCTTACGTAGTGAAGGACGGTAATCACCTAGTTTATTGTGTTCACAAGAGGCCCTTTTCTGGATAAAGCGAATAAAATTATTTATCTATGTTTTATCTTTTATATCCATGAATGAAAGAACACAAGAATACAAGATTACGCCGTGCGCATGTCGATCATTTTGATTATATATGGTGTTTATTTTCATACTTTTATTACATCACATGTGACCCGGTTTCATTCAAATAAAATAGTGATTTTTCACACAAACAATATACTTCGGGTCACGAATGACGTAGGTATAAAACTGAAATTCTGTTTTATTGAGCGTATCGGGTTCAAATCGTACGATTTCGACGATGATCGTGTCAATTGATTAAAACTACACAAGTAATTGTCGCACTCATTATCATACATTGTGTGTGTTCTTATATCGTTGTGTTTTGTTCTGCGTCAATTGAATAAATTCAGTTGAATATAAAGAAAACAAAACAAAACAAAAAATGTTATTTACCCGATGGCTTTGCAATAAATCATTTAAAATTTTTAAATTATTTGTAAATTAATAAAAATAATTCTATTTTTACATTAAATCTAAATTTTTAATCATCAACGGGCATGTAGAATCCGGCAATCCGGAGCAACTCTGAGGGAATTCAGCTAGTTAACGATAAATTCGAAATGTATACCATATTTTCGGGCGGAAAGAAAGTATTTCTTTTCTTTTTTGTAAGATAAAAAAAAAAAAAAACAATAATAGAACTTAAAAAAGACAATTTTTTTAATGCTTTGAATTATTTATTAATTCGAAGTATTTTTTTTTTTTTTGTTTTTCTTTACCTGGAGAATGTTTTTAAATCATCAACTTTATTACGATGACTGATAGTTGCTTTCTTGGATTGAATGGTTCGCATTAAAAATTCTCGCCTTAATGTTGTATTTCGTCTATCATCAATTTGGCAATTAGACAGCATCTCATCTAATGGGATATTGTATCCAATAATCAGCAAACCACAGGCATTTATTAGCCACTGTTTTTGTGGCATCCTAAAAAATGGTATTTTAAACTACATAACGAGAATTTTTCATGTGGTGTTTGTTTCAACAATTAAGAACAGAAAAAAAAAAAAAAAAAAGAAAACAATTAAGAAAAACAGTAGTGAAGAACAATTTTCCGAAGAAGAAAAGGGGCTACAACAATAAAGCTGGCAATGGATTCAAAATAATATTAATTTAAAAAAATTTTTTTTTTTGGTGCAAAAAATAACGAATTTTATGCAACTTAATTTTTATAATATAGAATTTCTTAATTTCTTGTATTTTTTTAATTAAATCTCCTAGTTTTTTGTTGTGTATTTTTATATATCTTTCAAAATAAGTTTTTAAGTGTGTTTTTTTTTATTCTTAAGATAATTTTTTATATGACTAATTAGTCAGTTAAAAAAAAAAAAAAAACAAAATATTATATCCCAGTTTGTATATAAAGTAAAAAAAAAAAAAAACATAAAATTTGGTTAATTAAAAAAAAAAAATTAAAGGATTTTTTTACTTTTGTTTTAAAAGGATGGAAAAATTATATATAAAAGCATTTTTAGTTTTCTTTAAGAAAGCGCCAATATTATTTTTTTTTTAAAGGGAAAAACAATTAATGAAAAATGAAAACAAAAATGGTAAAAATAATAACATTTACAAAAAAAAATAAAAGAAAAACTATTTAAATTACTCACTCTTTACTATTCGACTCTAAACTTCTTCTCCTAAGTTCATCTAATGTAATCCCATTAGAGTCCTCCCATTCTTTCTTTTCTTGTTCGAACGCTCGTCTGCTGTCTTCCAATTCACGTATTTGAATTTCAAGGGCCTGTATGGAAAAAGGGGGTTGTTGTTTTTATTCAAAATTATTTAAAAGCGAGAAAATAAACGACACAATATTATTTTTAATTGAATATTATTCTTAATTGAAAGCCCCGCGGAAAACTGATGGCTTTTAAAATTAGAAAAGTGTATAATTATGTTAAAATTGTGTTCTAAAGAATGAAAATTCTTTGCCTAGCTATTTATATTTATTCTAATATTGTTTATTATTTTAAAATGAGTTTAATATTGTCCTCTCTAGACTATAAAAAGACATGACTTACCTTAAGTGGTATTTTATTGTTTATATTATTCTTAACTAAAAAAAAATGTGTTACTATATATTAATTCCTTTTTCTAAAAACTTAAATCTTTGTGTGTAAAGCCATTCAATTTCAATTAAATTCTGTATTTATCCCTAATCTAAATGTTATGCAAAATGTAATTAGTAAAAAATTAAAATTGTTTGATAGCTCAAAACTTGGACTTGTAAAAACTACAATTTACTGTTGGGTCTCGTTTTATGTTCCACTTGTAGTAAATAACGTACTGTTCATAAGAACTAGCTGGGTAAACTCATTCAGTACTTGTACAATATGCAATATTTATATATATCAGGCACAATCTGTGATTTATTTAGAAACGAAACGCACAATATACGATTTGATGTGATAGGATAGACTTCTAAAAATGCATACCATTACTTAAAAAGATTCTTATGAGTGCAATAAAAATGAGTTCGCCCTTTGCATTTCTGTTCTCATATTTTAAAATTCATTTTTCGCTGTATATAAATAAAATAACAGTGTAACGTTCGTTAAAATCTAAATTTAACGACAGTTTCATACAAAAAATAATAATTTCAAATTAGACGGTAAAGAGACAAAATTTATAGAACGTTCTTGTTCTGATGTATATATGGCATATATAACGTGAAAACCCGGAATTTTTAATCTCATAATTTCAAAAACAACATAACAGACCCCAACAGTATAAGCGACATTAATTACCAATTTCTGCATTAACATTTTTTTTTTTACTAATTACATTATGTGAAAATATAATTCATATTTTTTGTGGGAGGAAAAAACTAAAAAATCCAAACAAAATACAAACCTTCTTTCGTTCTTCATGTCGTCTTGTTAATTCAGTTTCAGAATCTTTGAGCTTTTGTTTCTTTTCCTTAACTTTCATTTCAAAAACTTGTACCAATTCAGCTTCCATTTTTTTCATTTTAAGATCATGTTCACGTTTTTCTTCTTCCATTTGAGCCAAAGGATTCCTAGAAAAAAGTGGAATTTGAAAAAATAAAACAAAAAAATAATAAAAAATAAAACAGAAAAATAACGAATAAAAAAATTTATAAAATAAAAAAAATTTGGTATTATTAAAAATCAATTGAAAAAAGTCTAAATTTTTGAAGTTCGAAAAAATTGCAATAAATTTACTTTCTTATATATTTTTAATTAAAATAAAAATAAATTTAAAAATAAGAAATAAAAAAGAAAACAATATAAAGAGCATAAAGCAGAAAATCAATTAAAAATAATAAAAAAAATTAAAATAATAACTTTTTTAATGAATCAATTTCATGGATGAATGAAAAAAGTGCATAATAAAAATTTGCATATTAATTTTGTGATCAACCAAATGCCATTAAGTGAGAAGCTTTACATCAAAACTTCCTTATCTATATTAATCTTGTACATCGTTTTTAGATAACTAAAAAGATAAGACATTCCTCTCTTAAATGGCTAAATTGGTTTAGACCATTCGACTTGAAGGAATCGAGAGGTCAAATTCTGCTAAGACCGAAAATATGGAGTTTTTCAATAAGAACTGTTTTTTTCGACAGGATTGTATTTACTTATGATGCCAGTTGTGTTATTCAGTTTTTTTTACATAATTGCACTAGAAGGCCTACATTTTATTATAATGAATTAAATTTCGATCGAAAATCGTATAATAATAATAGAAATCCATTAAGAAAATGGGTGATGTGTGAAAACCACATTTCATTTCTTTTCTGACTAAGCTAATTTTCATTTGAGTGGCTATGTTAATAAGCAAAATTGTCGCATTTGAGCTTCTGAAAATTCAAGAGAAATTGTTTAACAATCATTAAATTCATCTCGTCTCACTGTTTGGTGTTCTTTATGAGCTGGCGGCATCATTGGACCATAATTCGTGAGATAAAGCCACAATTATGCAGAAATGAGATCGAAAATTTTATCCAAATGAATCGATGTCTGCAAACATAGTCGTGATGGACATTTACCAGATGTTGTTTTTTATTCATAAATTGTAAAGTCTCTACAATATATGTCAATAACGAAATTCAGAACTTTCATCTAAAATGCATGTTTAATTTAACATTTAAAAAAAAAAAAGCTTTTTTTGAAAAACTCTAGTTTCTTTCTTGAAATTCTTTCGAATTACATGGAATTTTTAAATATTGAGAGCCTAGTTGATTCTAAATACCTTTGCAGCAAGGGAAATTTAGATGTAGACCTCCCTCAAGTGTAAGTGTGCGGCCACATAGGCTGCATGCTTACTGCGCGCGCTTTCGAAGATGAGAGCAACGATAAATATACGCGTGTAATTAAATGGAAGTGGGCATATAGCCGAGTTCGTTGTAAGCAGGATACGATAGAAAGAAAAAGAAGAATTGAAATTCAATTCTTCGCCTCTTTCGAAAAAGAAGGCCATGATTTCTTTTTTCAATTGTAAAGAAGATTTGTATTTGTATTTGTGAATTAACTGACAAACTAGAGAAAATATAAATGTGTTCAACGACAAGACTGATATCCGATGTGGACACTTTTCACCGCGGTAATATTTTTCTCACTCCGCGTAGAAAGCGCAGAACCTATGTGGCCGTACACTAAGTCTTTCCAAATACTTCTTATAATTCTTTTCAGCAAAACAAGTAAATAATATTTGATAATTTTTTCCAGCAAAAAAGTTGGAAAGACTTTCATGGCGACAAATATCTAACTATTAAGTTATTAAGGATTCTTTTTAAAATAATTCCTAAGGATTTTTTAAAATCTTGAAAATCTTTAACATGAAATGAAATTCAAAGAAAATTGAAGTATAAAATTTGAATTTAATTTGAATAGCTTTAAAAAGGGTTATAAATTTCAACATTTCTTATTTTAAATAGTTTAGGAAAAGCTTTCTTATAAATTCGTTTTAAAAAAAAATAATGGGGAGGTTGGTTGTAACTGAAAAATTGTCACATATTTCTGATATATTTTGAATGTTATGATGACAATAATAAAACTGGGAATTTTAAAAAGCAAAATTTCATAAAATTCTACTAAATTAAAAATATTGAATTTGAAGAAAATTAAATTTTTTCTACTTCTTTTTTTTTTTTGAAACAAAATAAAATTACTTTAAAACAGAAATAAAAAGAATTTTTGAAATAATTAAGAAAAATTACGAAAAAAAATTAATGAATTTAAAAATAAAAAAACGGAAAAAATGAGTGTGTCTGTCTGTCTGTTTGTGTTTTTTTTTTCTTAAAAAAAAAACGAAAAAATCTGTTTTTTTAAAAAAAATTTTGGAGTAATTTTTATTGGTTTTTTTTTAGAGAACGAATTATTAGAAAACTTACCAAACAGTCATAAAGCTATTCATAATTCCTTGAGGGCATAAACTAAGAGAAAGAGATATATTTACAACACAAAATGAAATGATTGTGAATGTGATCAAAAAAATCATATGAAATTAACTAATTTCTTTTTGATAATTTTGAAATTCTTAATTTCTTGATTAGGGAACAAAAAAAAACTTCTCTCAAAAATTTATTTAATCCAATAAAAAATCAATTAAAAGGAAATTAAGGAAATTAAGAAGAAAAAAATATTAATCGAAAGAAAAGTGATGAAATAATTATGTTTTCTTTGAGGTATAAATGATTTTCTTTTCTTTTTTTTTTGTAATTTAAAAAGAAATTATAAAAATAAAAGTAATATTAAATTAAATATAACAAATAGAAAAACGCTATTTTAAAGCATAACTAGAGAAAAACTAACAAAAAACAAAACGAAAACTTAATATTAACAAATTGTTTGCTACTTTTGTGTAGGATTGTCTTTTTTCTTTACTTTTCTTGCTTTTTCAAATAGTGTAAAACGATTTTTAAATATTTATAAACATTTAAACCTTTAGGAAATAATAAATTTAAAAAAATGCAACCAAAATATAAAAGAAAATTGCCTAAAAAAGAAATATTTTCACTTCAAAAAAAAACTTGTGATTCTATAATTTAATACATTTTTCGCCGCCACATCGCTACCTCTCCGTCATTTTCCTCCAAAAATCAAACCACAAATTCTATTCTCTTCGATAATAAATATTTTCAGACTTACTTGTTTGTTAAACGTGATTTTCCATCATTACCGAGACATGCCAATTTTCGACATCTATAATTTTCATAATGTACATTGTTCGTGACATCTTTTAAATCTTGCAGATGTGTCCTTATGACCATATTACGTAATGCAATAAAGTCACAGTGTTCAAGATTTTCAACTAAATTTGAAAAAAAAAATAATATCAAATTAGTTTTAATCAACCACAAAAAAAACACAACTAAATACCTTCAGCAATTCCCCATGGATATCTTCGTCCACGAACTTTACGTCCATCAATTTCAATAACTGTATTTGCACCAACAATTGCAAATGGTACACGATTTCTTAATTGTTTAAGAGCTTTAGCTTCTTCTTCATCTTCTAGTGGTTCCGGAAAATCATAGATTTTTATTTTATGTTGGGCAATCTCATTTAAAATTTGTTTTTTAAATAATTGCACCTCTTCGGGTGTCATTGTATCTGCTTTGGCAATAACTGGAATTATATTTACTTTATCGCATAATCTTTGCATAAATTCAACATCGAGCGGTTTTAGACCATGTCCAGATGGTGCTATAAAATATAAACAACTGTGAACGCGATTATCTGGTATTGCTTTACGATGAACACGAGATTCAGCTGTTAAATATTCTTCATATTTTGATTCGACAAAATCAATAACTGGTACCCAACTAAAAAAAAAAAAAAAAATTGGAATTGATATTTCATATTATTAGAAATTATTCATTTTTAGAAGAATTTATCATTTGTATATATTTTATTTTTTTTACCAATTACTATTATCAACAGCATCACCAAATCCTGGTGTATCAACAACAGTTAATGTTAAATTAACACCATTTTCTTTGAGCAAAACTTTTGTCGTTTCAACAGCAACCGTTTTTTTAACACGATGTGAAGGACCAGGATGTTGATCCTGATTATAAATATCGGATAGAAACATTGAATTTATTAATGTTGATTTTCCTAAACCACTTTCTCCTATAATTGGGATGAATTACACAAAAAAAAAAAAAAAAAAAAATTACATTAATTACACACATTATTGATTTGATGAAATTAAAGACAAAAAAAATACTAACCGACAACCATTAATGTGAATTCGAATCCTTTTTTAACAGCTTTTCGATAGACTTGATTTGGAAGATTTGCAAAACCTACATAACCATCCAATTCTTTTGGTTTCGGTCTAATAACAGCCTGTTGCTTTTCCTTATCATATCGATCGTTAGCTATTTTATTTGAATCCGATTGACTGTTATTCTCCATTAATTGTTGTTGTTTCTCTTTAAATGTTAAATTATTCAAATTATTAGCTAAATTGCTAATATTCGAACTGATAATACCGCCACCGCCGCCACCACAAATCGATGTTGGTGTTGTTGTTGTTGATGATGATGAATTTAATTGTGTACTTGATGTGTGATTTTGTTGATGTTGTGCAGAAGTAATATTATTATTACTATTATTATTATTATTATTAATATTATTATTATTATTATTCATTCCTATATGATGTTTATCATTTGTTGTCGGTGTACTGTTTGTTGAAGTATTATTCTAGGAGAGAAAAAATATTTGCAAATGTGCAAATGTGCAAAAAAAAAAATATGATTAAAAGATTTCAAAAATACAATAAATAATAATTATTATTATTATTATTATTAATTTACAAAGAGCAACAATTGTAAAAGTTAAAATAGAAGGAGAACCCATTAAAGAAAAAACATATTTATTTAGTACAAAAAAAGAAATTATTTTATGACCTGAAAAAATAGCTTTTTAATTTAATAACCACTTTTTTATTAGTACGTAGTAGGATACCTGTAAGTTTTAATTTTTTTTTGTGGTTTTTTTTTTTTATATATAATAATGAAAGAAAGTTCAAATTTATTACTAGTATTTTTTTTTTGTTTTTATTTTATTACCAAATAGAAAAAATATACCTGTGATGTAGAATTACTATTAACGTGATTATTTATTGTTGGCGGATTTGGTGGCGGCCCCGATGGACTACTGTGTGATTCTGTTTTGAAGAACATTTCTCGTTTCGACTGTAGCTAGAACAAAAACACACAAAACAAAAATAACAAATGAAAAAAAAAAAAAAACATAGAAAAAACATAGAAAATGAATTTCTTTTGGGAAATATTATTATTATTATTAGGGTTACTTAAAGCACAAGAAAAAAAAAGCAAAAACTAAAACTAGATTCTAACTAACTAAATAAAAAGGACTAGCAAAAGAAAAATGATTCTTTTTGGGGGCAACTTTCTAGTTATTCGTGCAAAACATGCTAGCGTGTCTTAGATCAATTTATGATTGTTCTTTTTTCGGTTTTCGGAGACATGAGGACATATTTTAGCGTCGTGAAAAAAGTATACATGATTATGATGAACAGGAACCTTGAATTTCAACATGAATTCACAAAAAAAATAAATGAATTAAAGAAACTATTTTAACATAAATAATATTTATAAAAATTTCGATTTTGATTTTTTATCAATAAAAACAAAAAAATCTTTAATTTGATTTAAATCGCCTTTAAACATTTTTTTTAGTCCTATTCTAAATATTATGAAGTTTAATTTGAAATTTTATTTTTAGAACTGTTTATACAAAAGTTAAGCAGAGAAACATGATTGAAATTTTACCAATTCTAATACCCAACAAGCTGCAGCAACATTTCATATTGCAGAAATTTGTACAACGAAGAGATGCTACTCTTTGTACAAGATAATATTTGTATATACACTATGGTAGATACCATTATTGGGTATATTAGTTTCATTTCAATTTTTATATTTAATATAATTATTGGAGAACGGTTTCAGGACTATACATGTGTAGAAAATCAAAAGTCATATCGATTTATGTATGCCCGTCTGTCAGCGGGTTTTCTAATCTATGTTCTTATAATTCTTAATTTCGAACATGTATAGCACTGAAATTATTTGATGGAACAGACAGCCAACTTCATTCATGTCTTTCGAGATAAAATTAAAAATTCTTTTTTTTAGACAAATAGTGAAATTGAAACAAATAATATTTTGGAAGACATTATTTGAAGTATTGTTTTAATCATAAAAAACAATAAAACAATAAAAATAATAGAAAAAACCAAAATCAGGTAAGATTCAAAATTTTCTGTTAATTTCAAAATTGCAATAATAGAACGAACGTTTTGATTTGCGCCATCTACCATCTGGTAGATAGGTACTAAGCAAACTTCGTCAAATTAGACACGGATACTATAACATACATTCCTTAAATAAGCGCGTATAAAATGTATGATATCCACGCTTATTTTTCGCAAAAAAACAAGGCTATATGTTTAAGAATTCAAATAGTAATATTAACAAAGAGTTTCCCCGTTTCTTTAATTTTCCCTGAACACCAGAACACATTGGTTTTAGTTGCATTAATCATAAATAATAGGATGGAAAATTTTCAAAAACATTAAATTGCATACATAAGTAATATAGTCCAGTCATCGAGATTTCATAATAGTTTTGTCACCTTCAATGTGTACCTATATACAATTTCTATTGATTGTTGGTTGGTTGATTCATCAAAGTAATTTCCGTGATTTTTTTCTTTATCTCAAATAATATATCAAAAATTTTGAAATTCGAATAAAAACTTAATTTTAAAAAATCCCGGTAAAATATTATATTTTGTTTATAATAAAATTTATAAATATTTTCTAATTTATATTTTTATTCATAAATTGATATAGCTTTAATATGTGGGCGCACAAAGGCAAAACAGTTATTGTTTTCTTATTGAAGGCGTTTAAAGTTCAATAATTTTCAAAAAAAAAAAAAAAAAAATACTATATCCAAATATAGTATCTATACTATTTATTTATTTTTTTTTTCGGGCTTTTATTACAATTTTACTATTGTAAAATTAAACTAACGAATGGATTAATATATTAAGAAAATTTCTGAAGGCGGATTTGAATAAATTTTATAAAAGTTGATGAGCTTTTTCAATTTGTAAATGAATGTAAAAACGAAACAAGATTTTATACAAAAGTACATGGGTTGATATATTTTTTGCTTCTTTGATGAGAAACCGTAATTTTTCCATATTTAATTCAAGTTGAAAAGCAAAATTTTACAAAAATTTTGATGAATGTTTATCTTTTTGATATTGCTTTGTTTATGAAGACAAAAAGAAAAAAAATTACATACTTTTTAAGAAATACATAAAATTTCATTCGTTTTTCTTTCTATAAAAAGAATCTTGCGACAAGAAAGTATTTCCTTTTTAGTGCATGCAGAAAAAACATATAGTATATAACAGTTTTCGTAAATCAAAACAATATTTTTATCCATAAATGTTAAAAGAACAAGTTTTCTTTCTTATGAAAAAATGTAGAGACGAAAAAAGACTCATCCGAATGAGGTTATATGTATTTTGTGGTTTTATATGTATAAAGGAAAGTTATATCCTCGAAAAGAAAATTATTATCCGTCATCATCATCAACGATAACATTCTATAAGAAAGATTCAAAGGCGTAGAAATATTTAAAAATTTGTTTTCAAGTAAAATAAATAATAATGAAAACAGAGATACAGTACGGATTAAAAACCTCTTTTTTTCGTTTTCGTAAAGATAAAAAAGGAATATTTATTAAAATAACACTCACATTGTTCAGTTTACCATCAGCTTTTGAGCAACCGAGAGAAAAATGACCAGTTTGAATGTAAAAACTGATGGTTTGTCAGTCAAACTCAATAATTATTTCACTTCTTCGTGAGCAATCAGCTTTCTATCAAACACGACTAAAAGTCATGACTTATCAATGTGAGACCTATTACTTAAGGGATACGAAATTTTGAGGAAAATCAATTTACTTCGAAATATAAACGAGAAAGGTCAACCAAAAGTAACCAACCATAATTTATGCCAACGACCATTTGAAGTAGCTGCTACGTTGTTGCTATCACAACTAGAGTATATTACAAAATAGAACTGGCAGACACGTTACGGCAACATTCCCGGGTAAAACCAATAATATATGAACGAAAGCTAATTAAAAGAGCGATTTCTAAAACCAAAAACACGAAAGAAACAGTAGACGGAATAAAGAGGAAATACGATCGAATTAAAAGCCGAACTGGGAATATAAATTAAATAGAATACGAAACAAAGAGGTTCACACAATCCGTAATTAAAAAAAAGTAAACCGTAAATGAAAATTAAACGTTTCATAACCCAGGACGTACTCATTCCTTAAGGCCAATCTCCACACAGCCGACATCCTATTCTGATAAAAGTATGGGATGCACTTATGCAAAATTTAGTTAAACAGAAAGGGAGAAACAATCATCCTACGAATTTTGTCGTCTTCTGCAGTTCTAATTTCCCCATCTGATTCATCTTCCAGATGATTCCCCTCAAATGCAGATAAACTTGTTCATCTGATTTATGGCTCTTCATCTGCGTTTGCATTCTCTCACAATAATCATACACGATATCGTTGCACACTACCAAAATTTCTTATAGGAAGTTTTTCTATGACAAATTGATTTTTATGGTTTAGTGATGAAATACGCAAGTTAAATTTTTAACTTCTATACGAAGTATATAAAAAATAAAAAAATTTGTTTTGCAAATCTCCACGTTTTATAAGATTCTAAATGGTTTGCAATCATTTTTATCCAATGTCTGTCTGTCTGTATATCACAACAAATGTTGTGATTAACTAAGGACTACGTACACTCTGAATTTCCATATTCATATAGCTTTCTTTTAGAAAGGCTTTCGGAAGGTAACTTGATTTGAACATACGTATAGAAGTCTCGTCGTTTTACAGCTTGTTTTAGATGTGATAGGAATTTAAGCCTTATGATAAAGGCTGAAAACACAATTTGGTACTACATTTTCCTATAAAATGGAAGGGAATGTTCTTAATTTTCCCATAATATTATAAATTGTGTGGGGAGAGACGCTGATGTTTTTATTCGGTCAATCCTAGCGAAAATTGCAAAAGTTCATCTCTTTCTACTTTTCTGATTTTTTTCGTCAGAATAGGATGTCGGCTGTGTGGAGATTGGCCTTTAACTGACATTGGTTTCTAAATGCCCCAAGCACTTTTCTACACCACTGTCGCGAGAAAAACGTTATTTTCCTAACTTTGAAATTTATTCATTCTAAAGAAATTTTCTTTTTAACAATCATTAATATTGAAGCAGATTTTTATCATTGTCTCATCATCGAGTGTCATATATTAAAAAGTTTTTTAATAATATCAGATTTTTTGTAATTAACATGCTTTTTTTTTTAAAGCACGTGCTTTTGAAAATTGAAGCTGGTTTTAAAAATAAAGAATCTGTTTAGGAAAAATGAAAACGAGATTTCTATTAATATCATATTTCATATGAAATTAATAATTTTGTTTTTGATTTAATATCATTTAATAGAGCTGTTTCATTTCCAGACTTTATCGTTATATTGTGATAATCAGTTTCAGTCATTTTTATGTTGAAATAATAATGAAACATATTTTATTCAATTAATATAAGTTATTAGGGTATATTTCCACTATACTGGTTTTATGTTAACTAAAAAAGAATTTCAAGAGTTTTTATTACATCGCTGAAAAAAAACCCCCCCAACAAGATGTATATCTGTGATCAATGGAAAAACAAGTTTAAATCGATTTTTAAAAATTTCATAAGAGATGATTTCTTTTGCGAACATAATAAAATTTGTTTTATCTAATTTTACTTATTTGTTTAAATAAGTAAAGTCAAATAATTTGTCAATTTTATTAAACAATTTCAATTAAATAAATCATCTCGTCTCGTCTCCAACATTTTTAAAATCGACTTATTATGGTTGTTTTCCTATCGATCACAGATATATTAACCTAAAAGTCACAAGTTTATAAGTGCCTTTAACAAATACTATTTATGTGGGTGAAATTTGTACAAAATAAATGTAAATACAATATTTGACACCAATTTCAAGTGTAAAGAGAACAAAATTTCTTTCTCTAAAAGCATTCTACACTTAAATTGTCTCAAGAAAAGCCATAGATTTATTGTTATTAAGGGGAATGAATATGGTTCGATTACCAAACTATTAAAAGTTCAGTGAACTTTGTAAACACTCAAATGTATAGTTTTTAACCATTGAGAAACATCAAGATAATTTGTAGATGTTCTTTACAAATGTTTAATGATCCACAAATTCATTTAAAACTGATAGATACTTGTTGTTTCTGTATTTTGTACTCCAGGACTACCTACTATAATATTTTATTCATATTTAATTCCCTCATAATTTCCTTTGAAACAACTACTATTCATAGTTGTATAATTAGTTATAATCGGTAATTGAATGACCACATGAGTAACTGCCAACTATTAATCCCTATTATAGGACGATATTCTTAATGGAACCTATATAATGTAGATACACCTTTATACAATGTGTACAAAATTGATTACCGAAATTGTCGATTGTTATGTTTTATATTCACATATATGATGATCATAATCAAATGTTTTTGATATTATTAAATGAATCATTCTCACTTAAGTGTTGTTATCAGTTAATATAAAATTCGATTAATCAAACAAGATTATTTTTAGCGCAAAAAAAAAGTATGTACTAGTTTGTTTTATTAAATTTATTTCTTTTCATTAATTTTATGAAATTATTACAAGGTTTTTATAATAATTATAATGGAATCCACAAGTACCAATGAAATATTTCTTTTTTTCTTATTCGGATTAATTAAAAAACGAAATAAAAAAGCATACAGCATAAATTCCTGTTTTTTTAAAGAAATCAATGCCCCTCAATGGAGGCGGCGCGCACATAAAAATATGACTCAGAATTTTAATAAAAACAACGATTTTATAAAGTCCAAATCCCCAAGGCAAAAAAAAAATAATTCAACAAATTTTGCTGACCAGACAACATCAGTAATTTTTGAAACAAGAAAGTTGAACAAAATCAAGAAATGAAAAAAAAGCCCATATCATCATCATTATATGCGCGAAAGTTTTTACAAGAAGAGGCACCACATATAGTATTACTCGATGTACAACACAACACTTTTCTTCTCCATCATTGGAATTTTAATAATATCGAAGATGAAATTAATTTAATGTGATTAATCATAATTAGACAAAATAAATTTTTTTATTTTTTTTAATTTAGCCTGCGGTGTACTCGACGACAAAGTGTTTTGTATGCAAATAAAATGGAATAAGCTTTCTTTTAACTTTTATTGGAGTTTTCTGAACTGACCAATTTCAAACTTTACATTAATGACGTTGACCTGTTGTTTGAGATGAACAAATTCTAAAACCAACACAAAATTTATATATATAGATAGAAAATGGATACAATAAGTACATAAGTTGTAACACGTTACACATAAGGAAACTAGAATTTTTAAAGATACACTATTTTCTAGAGGCATTTTTCTATCCACTTTAAAACCACATTCATCTCATTTCTTACCATGATTCTGTCATAATATAACTCTATTGTTGGATATGTGGTTTTTTTCTTGTTGTTGTTCTTTTTTTTTAGTCCTGAGCTAAGTTAATGACTCGTCAAAAATGTTTTTATACATATTTCTTCACTAGAAAAATTCTCTCTGGTGAACAGGTAAAGTGTACTTATGGTAGTAGTACCATAAGAAGATGATTTTATGTATAAGATAGTATAAAGTGATTTCAAATTTTTTTATTTTTGCAAAAAGTTGGTCGTGTTCTCATTTAAGAAAAAAAAAAGTAATATCCATTTTCCACCTTCCGTTCCGTATCACCGCGAGGAAGTTATATATGGAAATGTATTGGATACTTGAATTAATTTTGAATGTTGTATAAGCAATGGCCTTAGTTTATATTACTTCTTCATTGTTTATTGTGAAAGCTAAAGTATATTTATTGTACTGTCAAAAAGGTATACCTAGTATAGTGAAATGTCGACAGCATATTGTGGAAACTTTACTTTTTTGGTTCAGTGTAATAAGAAATACCACCGAAAATAATCATTTGCTTGTGTAAGCTTATAGTGATCATGCTTTATCTAAAACCACAATAATTAACCCTCATCGTTACTGACAACAATTTGTAAGAGAAACAACTACCATAGAATATGCAAAAAGACATGAGATTTTGCAATGTGCCATCAAACGTTTTCATGCGAATGAAATGTCGGAAGTATTTGGATGGAATGTTTAACCTTATCCGCTATATTTAGCAGACGATGCATTAATTGACTCTCACTTGTTCCGATCGATACAGCATTTCTATCTAAACCAGTGTTTCCCTACCTTTTTTGTGCCATGCCCCACCTTAGCCACCTTTTTTGTACCATGTCCCACCTTAGTCACCTTTTTTGTGCCATGCCCCACCTTAGCCTTTCTAAAATTCTTATATCCCCCCCCCCCTATGTAACATACATAATTTTTAATATTAAAAAATTGAATTCTTCACTTAAACTAAATTTGGCACCGAAATCTACCATTGCATTTAAATGGCCCGGAGCGAAAGGGTTAAACTCGTGTCATGTCCATTTTCAAATTGCCCCCCGGTGGAGCCCCACGTTGGGAAACACCGATCTAAACTTATGAAGATATCAAAAAAATGGATCACTGAATAATAGATTGCTTCAAAAAGGAAGCATTTCTTTCTTTTTTAATACGAAATTCATTCTGTTGTCCGAAGATATTTTGAATAAAATATAATGTATCTTTTCATATAAAAACAAACATTCAAAATTAATTCAAGTACTCGATATTAGAAGATAATTTTTAAAAAAAATGCCCAATATTATATTGTTCGATTGCAGATAAAGTTATTTGTGCTTCATTAATAAAATTTAGATTTAAAGAAATCATAAGTAATTTCGAAGTAATTAAATCAATAATCAGAAATTAGTTTCATTTTCGCTCAAAATCATTAATATTTTAATTATATTTCTAAGAAATCAACAACAATTTCTTCTAAAAATATGAATTCATAAAATTCCACTTTATATTTGTAGATTGATTAATTAAAAAAAATAAGAACTAATTAAGAATGAAATAAGTCGAATGACTACAAATTTCTTGCGAGTTTAATATCCGACATTGATTATTAAAAAGTCAAGATCAAAATATTGTACTATATCTTTTGTATTATATAAAAAAAAAGAACGATTTGCTTGTTTTTCTTATACACGATGGAGATTTAGTATGTTGAGAAAATTTCATTCTGGACAATAAAAAAAAAGCAAAAGAGAGGAAACCTAAAGATAACCTTGTGGTGTTGTGCAAGTCAAAATAACAACAACAGTAGCAACCAGGCCGCATCAATATTTATCATAAAGGGAGCAAAACTCCAAAAGACATTAAATTAACAAATCCAGACACATAAATTTTACATTTAAAAAACCCACAAGAAAATCTTGAAATGATTATTTTCTTTTAAATTGTGTTTAACAAGAGTTTGGATTTCATGATTTTTGTATCAAGTATTTATATTTTATATTTTAAAAAAATAAAATTGAAACATATAGTAACTTAAAATCGGCCTATAGCCGATGCCCTATGGTAGAAATGGGACAGAAAAACTGTCAAAACTAACATTATTTCAACGTTTTTTCTTCATAACTTTGATTCTTCTTTCCAAAATTTCTTCCAATTTGCAGGTAACCTAGACCCTGATAGCATAAGTCTAATCTGTAAATTTTATTCATATCGGTGTATTAGTTTTTAAAGTACATCAAAAAAGCTTTATAGAGAGGGTTATTTTTTTCTCCTAGGATTATTTCTTTCTCTTTTATCCTTGGACCGATTTGATTGAAATTTAACATGGTCTATTTAGGTAGTTAATCTGCATAATTATTTTCAATAAAATTGATTCACAAATTTTCCAATTAAATCCGAAAAACCATTAACAGAAAAACGACAAAACTTTCTGGTCACCCTGGTTTTTCGTTTATAACTTTGCTCCCCTGGATCGATTTTGCTCAAATGCAATACGAAACCAAGTTAAATAATAACAACTCACATTCCAAAGTTCATCAAAATCGGATAACGTGTTTTTGACTTATCTTGTATACGGACGGACGGACTGACATGCATAAATCGATATAACTTTTGATTCCCGACACCACCATACCATTAAAACCTTTCTACGACGATTATTTCGATGTGTTACAAATGGAGTGACAAAACTAATATACCCTCTGGTAGTACCTACCATAGGGCATAATAAATATGCAAAATTCAGCTAATTTTAATAAAGAGTTACTTCCTTTAAATATGTTTCGCATATGAAATATAAAATTTTTCCTGTTCTTCTCTAGAAATAGCAATCGAAAAAATGTGGTACATATAATCGAACGCTTTTTTTAAACATAATTATTAGCTTAACATTATTTTTGATACTAAGTATGTTATTACCAATGTTATCAGTGAGCGATTTATTAACAAATTGCCTACATTACACACTTTTATGTAATATTTTTCAACAAGAAAACGATAAAATTTTATATCATCATCTTTTTTTTTTGGACAGCATTAAAATTTTATTATACGAGGCGCTCTAAAAATGTCGAAAAGTTTATGTGCATTAATGTAAACAGTGTAATAATTAAGGTTGGATACAAAAAAAACTAATAAAATATAAGGCCTCGTTTAGATAAACTACATCTCCACACCCAAAGATTTGGTGGGAATCATATATTCCTGCTGTTTTATATTGCATGCATTTAAATTTGAGTTTTGAAGCTGGAAAATTGTACTTATAAAATTGTTTGGGGCTCAGATGTCCCAAAGAGGAGTGTGAGTGACAGAAATTTATTAATTTAACAATTTTATTAATCACAGTGAAAAGAAAGGACAGCGCATGCAATTATCTTGAATAATAATGAAGATGCAATATTTTTACCATGCATCAAAAACATACAAAGTAGAAACTGTTTTGTGCTACATGCTAAGTATCAAAAGTGACAATATACTAAAACCAAAAAATTTCAAGTGATGATGGCCATTTGGTTGCTATGGTTGAGATCTTTAACTTTGAAAGCTAACATAGTGCAAAAAGTTTCGCATGTTGAAAATATAAGCTTTCAAAGATGAAAACAAAATACGTTTCTAGATATATTATTGGTATTCACGCTTCGTTGCGAACTTGTGTACATAAAATTGTGCATTTTGTATCTTGCGCAGTAAATGTTTTCTAGACTTTAGCAATTTTACTACAATACAAGACCACAACAATGAAGCGTGAATACCCATATTGTCACTTTCTGTACGTTTACACTAGAAATATATTTTCGAGCTACGCTACCACCTACGTACGTACATGTGAGATAATGCATTGACAAAATCTCCACTCTCGATCTTTCAATATCCCAAATATATATACAGATAGTATCGTAGTTCGAAAACACCTCTCTGGTGTGAATATGCACTTAAGATACTAGACTTCTCGTGCATCTCATCTGAACAAGGCTTAATGCACTTGTTTTTTGTAGGATTTTTAATGAAGTCTTTTATTTTTAGAAATTTAAAAATGACATTTACTACCAAGCTTTAGTTAAGTCGTAAGAATAAGAATATTTTTATAGTGCTTTTAGTGATATTATATTTTGGTTTGTTTTTATATAATAAATTATTTATTTTTATAGTTAAGAATTTTGTTATGGAATTCTTGAATGTGTTGAGAATTCATAAATTTCATTTTTTCACAATTACCAAAAGAGTTTAGTGGAAAAGGAAAATCTTTAAAATTAAACAAAACAAAAAAAAAAATCCTTACCATTGTTACCCCAATTCCATCATGATGATGATGATGATTACCATTTTTTTCCATATTCACATTTCCTTGACCACCATTTTGTTCTAGGATACGTTGTCTATTTGCTAGTCGATCCAAACTAGCTAAACGATAAGATCCACCGATTCCCTCCTTCAAAACGAAATTAAGATTCTTGTCAAAATTTCGTCAAATTTATTATTGTTTTAAGTGAATTTTCTTTTCTTTTCTTTTTTTACATACACAAGATGCAGAGATCAGAATTCGTTAAGCAAATTTTATTTTTGTGTTACAGCAATGACGACACAATAAAGCAAGAGATTTTTAACTTTTTATATTTGTTAATTCGCAAACAAAAAAGACGAATTTCTTGGTGAATAAAAAATTATGCATTTTTGCCTAGCCTTTTTGCCTAACCTTATTTGTTGCCATGCATTTTTCTGAAATTGTTTGCTTTTAGTAATTCTCTAATTTCTAGTTTTTCTTACTGATTTTATGATTTGGATTCAATGCGAAAATATTTCAAGCATTTTTCCTTGATTTCAAGTTTTTTATTATGCTTTCTGTGAATGATCAATATAGAGAGAGAGACTAACCAACAGTGCATACTAAATAGTTATCCAGTGCTATGTGAATATCATAAATGAATTTTTTAATATTATTTGCTTTTTTTGTGCTTATTTATGTATCAACAACAATATTGAGTATAAAACACGTACATACTCCATTATCATCCAAACCGCAATTTTATACTTTTAGTTTTATTTGATAAGTGAGAGAAAAGGTGGTCGTCTTGAGTTCTAATAAGATTTTCTTGAAAACAATAAAAAAAATTTTATTTTCTTTTTGTTTAAGAGTTTTGTTTAAGATTTTCCATTATTTTTCGCTAGATTTTTGAACGCATTATCATCTATCTAGCTTAGCGATCTTTAACCTGTGTTCCGCAGAATCGTTGGGGGGGATATCTCAAAACAATTCTATACAAAGTAAGATTTAAAAACAAACTTAAAAGAAAGACAAGAAACTACAGATCGATATTTCTACCGACTTTAAATTGAAGAAACTATTTTTTGAAGCTAGTGATCTCATAAATGTTTAATTGAAAATTTTTGTTATCCTGCATGAAAACATTTTTCCTAAAATATAAGGTGTACCAATTAGAGATGCAAATTTAAACTTCTCACTATTTTTATTTTATTAAATTGACAGTACTGAAATCTTCACATCTGTCATCTACCATTGTTGCGATTGTTGGAACTTTGCACGAAGGAACGCCATTATTATTGACAGTTTGTCAAGTTTCGAGCGCCTACTGTTTTTAAGAAGACAATTTCACAAAATTCAAATCGTGCGTTTTTTTCGGAGTATTCTTCATTTAATTAATTATTAAATTCCCTATCAAATGAGGTATAACTCATATCTGTAGGACCCAGAATACCTGACATATACGTATACCTTCATACAAAAGAATTTTTGTATTTCCTGTCCTAAAAGGGAATATTTTTAAAAATATCAAATGGCATTTAATTCCTTATTAAATTCCCCGTCGAATGAGGTATGGATCGTATCTATAGGGTGCAGAACACCCGAGATATACACATATTTCAAGTTATACTAGAGACACACATATGGTATAGATACCATGATTTAAGAATACTATGTAGCATACCACATGTGTGTCACTTTATACCACTTCAAAAATTGAAGTATAAATATGGTAATGAAATAGTATCAGCTATACTATAGTATTTATATCACAGTATGAATACTATATGTGTGTCTTTCATATAACGCACACCTTATATAATTCTTAAAATAATATCAGAAGGGTTCTGGATGCTACGCAAGATTGAATACCACTCACTGATCTAGTCAATAGAAACTGTAGCTAAACGCTTTCAAAATGGTATTTTAAAAATAATGCTATACAAAAATTGGTTAAAATTGATTATTTCGTTTATCATTATAAAAAAAACTCCATTATATAATAGAATTTTATTTATGAAGTTGCAAAAGCAAAATCATTTTAAACTGTCGTGAAGGCAAACGAGCATGTTTATAGAAAGATATTTCAATTCTATTCTAATTCAACCACTCTAGAATGAAATAAACACACGACACAATTTAGTTAAATAGATTTGATTCCATGCTATTTTCTTTTGAGAAGATGTTGCTGTGCTTTGAAAGAGCTAAGAGCTTTTTCTTCTTATTTTATATAAACAATTATTGTATATATAAAATCTTGGATGATATGGAAGAAGATAAAGAAAAGAAGGTTAGTATAATTATATCAAAGAAAAGTGCAAAAATGTCACGTTTGTGAAGAAAAACTAACCTTTTTTTTTGTTTAAAGAAAGCATTTTGCATAGCAAAAATTCCTATAAAAAGACCTTACATAAATCTAAAACAAGAGAAATATGTTCATTACACAATAGTTTCCAATTGCTTATATTCTGTGGTATATTAGTTTTGCCACTGTAATTGTAACGCATAGAAGTAATCATTAGAGAACACTTTCAAAGCACTAGTTTTGTGGAGAATAAAAAATTGGTTATATAAATTTTTCCGGGCTGACATTGTCCATGCATTTACACGATAACTAAAAGAAGCATTGTCTGATTTTAATAATATTTATAATATAGGTTGGTTACTCCTTAGTTCAGGTTAGTATTGTATCTCAACAAAATTATTAAAGAGGGAACCAAGATATAAAGGAAAAACCTAGGATGATTACAAACTTTGCAATTTTTTCAGATTTAATTGGAAAATTTTTGTAACAATTTCATTTAACTTAATTACATATATTGCCTACATTTCTACACAATAATATTAGCCATATTCTCTTACCAATGTAAATCGCGGTGTACTGCTGTATCGGTTGTATTATTCGATTTTTTTGTATATAGAAAATACTGAATCATACAACGATCTACAACCCTTTTACAACGGTAAGGGAATATCCATATTATGAATTTGGAAAAAGAAATAGTTATTGGCCATAAAGTTTTGTCGATTTTTTTTTAGATTTAAGTATACCGATTTGAATAAAATTTGCAGAATAGATTTACCTTATAAGAGCCTACTTTGTTTCTAAACTAAAACAAATTCGAAGAAGGCGAAACAAAGTTATCTAATTTTCTCAGAGTTAATTTCATTGAGCAATAAATTTGATAACTGCAAGTCTTATTTCTACTATAACTTATCGAAAAATGTGGCTACAGACCGATTATAAATTACTATATAATCTTTTTCTCTTAATTATAGTATAGTAAAGTAAATGCCAAACATAGGTGAAGAAGTACAAAGAAAGATTCTATATCATAATGTACATAAATTTATTCGATTTAAAAAAGAAAAATCTTGATAATAATTCAGTTTTTATTAAAATTTTTAATACAAACTTTTAAATCGATTGATTTTTATTATAAAATTTTCGTTTTATTTTTTCATAAAACTCAAATTAAACACGATTCGGTTATAAATTTTAAATTAAAAAGATAGCCAATCATAGAAGTACATAATATAGAGATGAAAATAAATTTTACGTACTTTATGTTAACGTCTCGGCGGAGTTTAAGAAAACTTTTTAAAAAAATATATAATTTATTGAATAGTAAACGACGACTATAGGAAAAATAAAAAGTAAAAAGAACATTTCTGTTAGTTTTTCCCATTAGAGGTAATCTTTTAAAAAAATCTCAATGACTTAATGATTTGAAATAATTTATAGTTGACAAAAAAAAAATATGCTTCAAAATTTTAAAAGGTTTCAAAAAATGAATTTCCATTTTATGTTCTTTCAGTTCTTATTGAATGAATTTCCCAAATTTTAGTTCATAAAAATGGGTGCAACATAATTTTATCAAAAAAAAAATTCCATATTGAACTTTTATAATGATAAAAAAAAATGTCAACATGATAAGATTTATATGACTTTAATTCCCGGAGAAACGAAAATATTGATTTATTTATTTCTGTAGATTTTTAATTAGAATTTGTATAATAGAACTAATTTCGGTTGTTATACACGAATTTAGAACCAAAAATAAATACTTGTTTTAGAGATCACGAATTTGTAAACGTTTTGTTGTTTTTTTTTGCTTTTCAAATCTGATATTTTCAGTCGGACAGTATAATTAATTACCAAAACTTAATCCACAAACAATTTTTTCCATCTAATTAAAAACGTATTAAAATCTTATAAATTGAATATTTTTCAAATCAAATAACGTCTCCTCCATTTTCCCCATTGAAATCATTCCAAATTACTTATGTGTACATAATTATGACAACATAAACACTATCAAATTAATTCACTTAATTTAATTAAAAAATCGTTTTGTTTGTAATTTCCTCTATTAATGATTAGAAACAAACAAAATTGTTATGAATGCATCAAAAGAGAGGGTTACACAAAAGTCATACTATAAAATTCCATTTTAAAAATGAGGTCGAACATTTTTTTACATAATTATTTTTTGTACACAATTAAAAATTAAATAAAATAATAAGAGCAGCTCATTTCATTTCTAAATCGGCTTCAATTAAGAAGTTTGTTAAAAATATTAGCTTTTTATAACAAGAAAGAAAAAAAAAACACAAGTAAACTAAATTACTAAATTATGAGAAATCGCATAAAAGCGATGATTAACAAATATTTTTAAAAATTGACTATTTAAACAATTAGTTAATTAGAGTCAATTTAAAAAAAAAAAAAAATGAAATGAGGAAGAAAAGTTGGCAAATTTATATAAAATAAGTAAAATGAAAGTACTTTTCTTGTACGTCGAACTATTTATCGTCGTCATTGAACATTCGTTTGAAATCTTTGGAATAATAATCAAATGAAATTCGACATTTCTATATAAGTCGAAATTAAAAGCAAAAATAATTAATTTATAATTGTTAATTGTTCAAAATTCCAAAAAATGTACATGTAAGAAAAATTTTTTTTCCTAAAAATGCATTTTGAATATTAATTATTTTATAAATTAATGGAAAACAATTAATTATAAATAAAATATTTTAAAAAAATGTGCAATGAGAAAATGCATTTTAAAAATGACAAAAAAAATGGTTTTTGGTTGAATAAATTTCAATTCAAAAGCGCATCAACAAATTTAATGGACGTTTATTATATAGACAAAAATTGAATGAAAGAAAAATATTTCAAGGATCATTTAATTTTAGTTTTTTTATATACATACTCGTATATATTTGTATTCCGTAGCCATGGAAAGTCCAACCCAGCTCGAAATTAGGTTTTAAATAGATGTATACGATGATCGAATCCAAATTGGGTTAACTTAACCTGCCTGGCTGCATTATGGTGGCTGTAACAGCTATAAGAAATTTTGCTCAACTGTAAATTATAGCGTTTACATAGCGACTTGAAACTCAAACCGGGTTTTTTAGTTTTACTAGATTCAAAGATTGACTTGAAATCGACTTCAAATCAGATTCAATTTAACACACGCTTGGAAAAAATTTTTTATTTTTTAGGTTAGGTCTTGCCTGTTAATACTCTATTTTAAATTTTCAAGTCGATTTGAAATCGATGTGGGTTTACATGGAAATTTCAAGTCGATCAGAAAAATTTTTGTGATCAATTCGGATTGAAGTCTATCCAGGGCCCCTGTATTTGGTTTCTCGACTCGATTGATCGGATCCACAGAAAACCCTTACCTTACGACTTCATTGAACTTATTTCAAGACATATTTTCAGTCGAACTGACAAAAAAAATCCAAATTTTAGAGTCTCCACAAGACTTTTTTCCAGTCCGACTGAAAATATGTGCAATTTTTGGAGTCTCCACAAGACTTTTTCAGTCCGACTGAAAATAAGTCTTGAAAAAAGTCTGATGGAGGTGCCTGGTTAAACTCTGTGTCGTCGATATAATATAATTTTGGTATTTGACAACAGAAATTGAGATCAATTTACATTTACATGGACGATTTTTAGATTAAAGTCGACTTCAAACAGGATAATGCAAACGGCATAATTGTCTCAAAAGTTCAAAAATCTATACGTTGATTCATGATATCCGTTTTAGTAGTTCCAGCATGAGTTCTTGTTCAAATTAAGAAATACCGTGTTTTGATCTATCGAGTCTCTATTTATATCACGATATTATAAGGTGGGGTTCAGAAGATATTATAACTTAATTCTTTGATATAGTAAACGACAAGCTTAAAATTTTGTCGATTATATTCAACTTTCACGTATAATATGGCCACACATTTGCTATCCTGGATCATTTTAAATCGTATGTACCTAACTAAAGTAGTATAAGAAAGAAAAAAAATGTACCTTTTAACCAAACAATATGATATAGTACTATTAGAATCTTCCAAAAAAAGACCTACCACCTCCTCCAAAAAAAAAAGGTTCAAAAGACTATGTTTCACTAATTTAATAACAGAAAATTTAACATAACAATTTTACGTTTACATTTGTTTACAAAAATTTCATGTATTTACATAACATTTTTGTGGTTTGTTATTTTTCTTTGGCTGTCTCATTAATTAATTAATTAATTTCATAATGACAAAGCGTAAAGTTTGTTGTATTATTATATATATTTTTTTTTTTTTTGGTTGTTGAATAAAATTAAGTATTTCTTGTTTTTGAAAATATTTCTCAAAATCATTTTGGCTAGTTGTTGGTTTTGTGTTATTGTTTTAATAAGATAGAAAGTGAAAATTCCTAATCTGATTATTTATTATTTTACGCAAAAATTAAATTTTAAAATTCAAAAAAAATAATGTACAAATACTATAAAGGAAACCATAAACTTTATTATTAATAATTATGGATTTAGGTTATATAGTAAAAGACTATTAAAAACGTATAAAAATCAAGAAATAAAAGCTATTTATTACAAATTTATAATATTTTAATAAAGTGTTAAAACTTGATCAAATGAATAATAAATATTTTGATTTGATGAAGATTTTTAAAATCATGCAATAATGATTAATAACGCTTTTATTAAGTGAATATTTAATATGAAAAATTCTATTTTAAGAAATAAAACCCTTGATCAAGATTTTAATCCTTTTCTTAGAATAGATTGAATTTTTCCAATAATTTTTCGATACTTCAAAGACATGAAAATATATTGCAATATATCCAAAAAAACTTCTCTAAGATAAATAGTATTTAGAAAAAAGAAACTAATAAATAGTACTTATTACTATTTACATTTCTTGTAAGCTTTTAGTAGAACATTTACCTTTCAGGTATATTACTCGTAAATAAACAAAAATGTCGTTTCCCATGCTTTTGTATAAGATTTTCATTTCAATAAAATAAACAAAATATTCTATATAAATTCTGTAGGGTCATTTAGAGAAAATGTAACAATCTTTGTATCGGAAAAATTCGTTATTACATAATTGTTTAGAGACAAATACGGACAATTTATAGTTAACATAAATTCGTTTTTGCATTATGATATTTAAAATCATTGTACAAGATTAAGACTTCGGTAGTTACCTAATAAACAACAAACCCAATGGTAAATGCTCACAAGGGTGGCCAAGAACTGGAGGGTTGGATGATGTGGAACGGGATCTAAGAAGAATGAACATAACTGGAGGAGTAAAACTACTGACCGAAACAACTGGAGAAGAATTGTTCTAACGTCAAAATCTCTAACAGTAGTGCCATAATGATGTATAAGATTAATGCAGAAAACGATGTAAGACACATTTATATATTCCCTATAAGTTGTACATATCAGTTTTTCTGCTGTATTTATGGCTAGGTGTATAAAAACTGAAATTCTCTACATCAAATTTTAAGTATGCTTAAATGATTATTTATACTATAGTAGTAAGTATGGAATTTTGATGCCATTTCGATCATACTTAAAACAGAACATAAAAAGATCCTATTTTTACCCCAAATTTATGTTAATAAACTTCTTAAAATTAATGAAAAATTAAACAAAATTGAAACTTATTGAAAAATATAAGTTTTTAATATTTTTCTGAATGAATTTTAATTTCGATATTATTAAGTGTTCACATTTACCCCGATTGACCATAAATATTATTTTATAACATTCAAATAAAATACGAATTTATTTCCATTTATGATTTGTCAAAATATTGAAAGTTCTTAAATATTGTACAAAAAAAAAAAATCGGAAGGAAACAAAACGGAAGATATCCGGAAATTAATAAATAAAATATTGCTATCGAATATATATCAAAATCTATTAATTTTTTCCCTCCGAATAAATTTCTTAAGTTCTTGAATTTTAGTGTGCCTTTATCAAGTATAGGGTATTTGATTTCAACACTCATTTCCTTATCATGACATGCCCATGAATAGAACTTAATAATTTTTTTTCTTTTTCCTCTAAAAATAAATATTGATTGATTCAACTGAAACAATTAAGTTATACAAAAAGAAACAAAAAAATGTGTTGAAAAGGGTCTACTACGTAAAAATCCGCTTAGCTTAGACCTAACATAAAATTTCTTGAAGGGTCTACACAAAAATCCACTTAGACCTCCCTAAAATTACGAAATTTATTGTGATTTAATTTTAATAAATTTTTAAAAATCAATAATTTTATGTTTCTTTTTTCCTTTTTTTTGGCGAAAAAAAAAAATCTAATAAAAAACATGAAAAAATCATAAAAACTATGAAAAACTAAAAGAAATTGGATGAGAAATTATGTATTTGATATGCACGCATGCCTATTTGGGAATATAACATTTTATTATGCAACATAACAACATAAATAAGAACAAAAAATAAAGAAAATTATGTTTTAAGATACATATATTTAATAATACTTGAATAATAATAGAAGATGACATACGAGGAGTGGACATATATGAAGTACATGTGGAAATAAACAATCTACATTATTTTAAAATCCACTCCTTACCACTTTTTCTGATACCAATGTACATAAGAAAAAAGAAAATATATAGCGGGTGATACATCGTGAGGTACTTTTTCCAATCGGGATTTTGTTTACACATCACGCTTCAATTGTTTGAAGTTGTCACTGCACTTTGACACAGTACGATTTCATCATGGAAAGACTTACACCGGCTATGTTTTCAGTGAATGGACTCTTGAACAGTTAATGAGGCCCATTTCCGGCTAAATGGATACGTCAATAAGCAAAATTACCGTATTTGGGCTGACGAATACAACCGGACAAGTATCAAGAGCTACCGTTACATTCAGAGAAATGCACGATTTGGTTTGGTTTATGGGCTGAAGGAATCATCGGTTCATATTTGTTCAAAAATGAGGATGAACGTAACGTAAAGGCGCCATGATAACAGAGTATTTGCTATCTGAAATTCAAGCCCGTAATGTCAGTGATATCTGGTTTCAACAAGACAGCGCATGAAACAATGGACATGTTAAAGAAGCATTTCGGTGAGAAGTTGATTTCACGTTTTTGGAGGCCGGTCAATTGGCCGCCTAGATCATGTGATATCATAACTATGGATTGTTTTCGTAGGGGTTACGTGAAGTCTAAAATCTACGCAGATAAGCAAGCTACGATTGATGCTCTGGAAGCAAACATTACTCACGCTATTGGCTAGATTCCAGTCATAATGCTCGAACAAGTGATTCAAAATTGGACCTATAGAATGGGTCACCTAAAGCGTGTAGCTGCGGCCAATATTTGAATGTCATAATCTTCAAAAAAAAGCATCGATTGTTCTTTTGGTTCTTAATAAAGTTTTCACTATCACATTCAGTTTTGTGTTTTATTTATATTTTCCTAAACCTCACAATGAATCACCCGTTATATGGAAGTGTTCTTAATAGTGTGGGATTAAAGATTAATAAATATGAAGTTTTTTCTATATATTATTATGACATGAATATGATATTATCAAAAAGAACCGACATTATTATGATTGCTTTCTAACTAAAGTGTCTAGGCATTGATTTGTAAAAGTGCATTGATCTTTTTAAAATAAATGGTTTTTTTTTTAAATATGATTATTAACATTACGATTACAAATATGGTGTGTGGGGTCTTATAATTTTAATAAAAAGGCGTTCAAATTTGGCGCTTAAAAAATTCAAAAATTGACTTAAAAACAAAACGCCAAAGAAATTTGATTTGTATTTTGAAAAATGATATAAAAGTATAAGAACACACATCACATTACGTTCAGGCCCTTAAGTGTAAAGTAAATTTAATCTTCTTTTATGATTACTTATATATTTTTGTTTATATTTTGATTGTCATTAAATATTAATATTTAAGATAATCAGAAAATATCAAGAATTCATATAGAGGGTAAAGAGAAAAAGATAATCAAACATTATGGAATATTAATTTAATGGTAAATTGAAATCGAATTCCCATGACAGAATATTTTATTAAAGACAACAACGACTATAAGAAGCAAAGAATCAAATCATATCAAATTAAAAAAGTTGTCTGAAAATAGATTTTGAATGATAAAAAATTCATTTGTTTTGGATAAGTAAAAAGAAAACATTTAAATGATATTTTCATAAATTAATTTTGTAAGGAATTTTATTTGAAAACATTTTATGCTAATGGCGAGGAAAAACGTCTAATCCACTGAAATAAGTGAAATAAGAATTTTCTTTTTCTAAAAACTATTTCCTTCGATAATGTGGTCACTAACTGCAAGTTAATATATTTACCCTAGCAATCGTATAATAAGGATTATGTCACTGGATTCCAAATAACTGGAGATATAGAGACTTGAAAACTAGGGCGTAAAAATAAGTGTTGGTAATATTCGCATAAAAACCAAATTTGTTTTTGTGTTAGGAAGATTTTTGTAGCGAAACTAATTAAGATGAAGACTTGAATAGGTTAGGAACTGTTCACGATGGCATATTGTCAAGTATTTATTTATTTTATTAAGTCTATTATAGGGAATAAGTGCAAATCAATTCTAGGACAATTCTAGGCAGTATTCGACTATTGTTACGAGTTAAATTGTACCTAGTTGAATTGCCCGAGTCGAATCGGCCGGTCACCCTGCTAATTATATTATGAAAAAAGACTTATAGTAAGAGAACTCCTACAGTATCGTCTTGTATCGCTATAAAACTGTATCGTTTTACATCAAAAAATAACCGCAATCTTTCGCAATTGTAGTTACACTTCAGTGAAATTATTGCCAAAACGAATCCTTTTCGGTATATATTTAATTTCGTTAGAGAAAATACGTTAGTATTTTACACCGATCCTAACAAATATGGTTGAGACATTGCTAAAGTGTAAAAATGACATTCGTACATTTTCTTGTTGTGTTGTAAAAATTATTCACTCTTACACAATTTCACAACAACGAAGAGTGAATACCATTAATATGTTAGGCGTATTCTCTTATTGATGGTAAATAATGTTTTATTGTATAAAAAAATAACGAACCATAATACAATGATACAACGATACACTACGTTTTACAACAGTAGAGGAATACCATGTTGTAAATCGCGAGATATATTAGCTGTATGACTACATAAAAATACAGCTAATATAAACAATACATAAAGAATTTTTACTTCTTATAGAAATATGATCTGAAAACTTGATTAGCACGAATCCAGTTGCACTACCTTTAGGCCAAAATTGAGCATGTTTAATGAAATTTCGAATTATTACCTGAATGATATCAAAAGTATTCAGAAATTTGACCTTAACAGTCCTACTATAAACTTCGGTGATTAAAATCGAAATTTGGATAGTTTACCCGCGTTACCCGCGAAAGGTATTATAGCTGTGTGCTTGTGCGAATGCGAAAATCTGAGAATTGTTTTTTAAACTTGAAACTTGATAACCTCGTATGTCCCTGTTTTTTTAAGAACTTTAATATTATAAACTTAAACATAAAAATTAAATTAAATTTTTTTACAATAAAACAAAACGGAAATCTCACTAATTATGACGTCATTGCATTAAACATATATAAAAAAAAACATAATTAAAAAAACAATTTTTGATTGGATGCAAAGAAAATATGAATTAACGTAAAACAAAAAAAAATTTTTAACAATAAATATTTAAAATATTTTTCTCCAAGAAAACAACTAAATGCAAAAAAAAGAAACTCTCACCTTTTCCCTTTCCGCCCTATCAATTTTGGCAAAATCATTTCGATCACGATCGATTTTACCAAAACTTGATGAATATTTTGGTAATGTTGGAGGCGGTATCGGGCGTGCTGCAATCGCTGGTTTCTCAGTTGTTGTATGAGATTTATTAACACTATGAATACCAGCCGTTATTGTACCCGAACCAATACCTACACTACTTAGATTAATATTTGTTGAATTAATATAATTTGTTTTATATGAACCAGGTGAGGAGAGAATCGGTTTAGCCGGTGGAATTGGTGGTGCTGCTGCTCCAACACCACTTGATGGTGCTGATGTTTGTGATACTGATGTCGGTGCACTCATTTTTAATGCATAATCCAAAAAGAAATATGTATTTTTTTTTTAAAAAAAAATTATTTTTAATTTAATTTTTCACTTTTTTTTTATTATTATTTTTAATTTTTTTTAAATTATTGGAAGGTTTTTCTTTTGTTTTAAAACACTATTAAACTATTGACTTCATCTGATTTTGGATGGTAATTGTTTTTTTTTTTTTGTATTTAACACAAAAGTTCGTTGTATAACATTTTTTGTTTTAATATCTAAAAATTAAAAATCAAATATGTAAAACTTTGCGGCACCGCGTTCATATTCTTCTAATTAGAATAATTATTGTTGAATAAATTTTACAATCGAATAGATTCGGAACAAAAATTAACTAATAATCCGGAAAATATGAATTGTTGTACCTAAACTACTCCCATTTGTTTATTCAATTCGACTCTATTTAAAAAAAAAAAAACGCGAACAATTAATTAAATTTCCTTTGCATCCGTTTAAAAAGTTCAATAAAGAAAAACTCATTATTGTTTAAAATACAACTAAATTAGGTTAAATTGGGAGGTTTGTTTTTTTTTCTGTATTTAAAATGGCATACGTAATGAATCTAATCATGCATTTATAATCAGTAATTGAACTCCAATTTCTTTATAGTGTTTTTTTTTATCAACTGCAATCTCTCTAGTTAGTACTAGAGTACTAATGTATCATTTTATGGTTGAGGTCAAATCTATTCTAGTCAATTGATTGTGTTCGGTATGAAATGTTTTTCTTTCAGTTTTATAAATCGAATAAAATTCAAGAATTAACTTCATTTACAAGTTTTTAACAGCAAAAGTTGAATCAAAACTCAAACATTTTTTTGCTATTCTCAGAAATATTAACAAAAAAAAAATGTTGATTTCATTCGATTTATAGAAATTTGAGTCAGCGCTTTTATGAAATGCAAAATTTTTAATTATGTTATAGGATATTGAATATGTAGATTAAATATACACAAAACTGCTTTCATTTCCCCAACTCACAAACGAAAGTCATATATGAACATAAGTTATGTCGCCGCCTGAGTCATATTTTACAATCATAACCGTTTTGTGAACTTTAAAAATGAATCACATGAATATTCTATTTTTAATATTTCAGAAAATAATAAATTTTAAATTGTTATTGTCTCAATAAAAGATATTCTCTTATTATAAGATTTTTTAGTCTAGACAAATTTTTATTCTAATTTAATTCTACAAAACTATTATTTTATACGTGATTTGGTTAAATTCTAAGTATCAGGAAATTTGTAACCAAAAAAAAATACGAAACAATTCGTACTGGAATATGCCAGTCAAGTTTGGTCGCCATATCATATCAACAGATTGGAGTCGGTTTAACGTAGATTCTTATGATTTGCACTAACGGATCTTCTACCTTGGAATGACCCCCTCTTTCTAACTCCTTACCAAGATAGGTTAAGATTGATTGATATGAATTCTTTGGAAAAACGGCGTAGGGTGGCTGATGTTATTTTTGTTCACCAATTATTTAATGGGGCTATTGATTTTCTTTGCCTTTTAGGGAAGATACCTTTAAGCAATAATCTACGCTCTTTGAGGTCTGTAGAATTATTTAAAACATCATACAACGGAACGGACTATGATAAAAATGAACTGATTTCGCGAATGCTTAGGGAAGTGAACGCTAATGTTGAAGCATTGGATTTCAATATATAAAGTTAGTTTATGCAATTCTGGTGGATGCTTGAATTAAGCAAATGTTTAAAAAAAAGTTAAGAAGTTAATTGAATTACCAATTTCGAAAAGGACTCATGTCGGTTTTTTTTTTCAAAATGTATTTTTTCGTTATTTTTTTATCTTCACGTATAGACGCACGTTCCATGAGAAAAAGGGACTCATATCTGTTTTCCAAAGTGGAAAAAAATACATGTTTTTCTGGAGATGATGTATGGAATACAGTGTGGCAGAAATTCAGTTTTATGTGTCTCCTGAACAATTTAAAAAAAAACCGACATGAACCCTTTTCGAAAATTGGTGATTCTTCAATGATTTCAATTTGTTATTCCTCTAAATGTGAATCTTATGAGGTTTTGCAATAATTTCTTCCTATTACTTTCTATGAAAAAGAAAAGGGATAAACAAGCAATGATCGAAGTAGGGTTTTCTTTATTGTAATTATCAAATCCACTTTATTCCATAGAAAATAAGTAGATTAAAAAAAAAATCCGAAACCATCCTAATGAAAATTTATATAACAATGTTTTTGGATCGAAGTTAATATATTTTAATTATATATTTTCTTTTTTCATGCTACAAAACTGTATCAACATTAATGGATAATGAAATCCCAAGACTCGATTGAACACACAATTTTCTAATCAATGATGATTATAGTCTACTGTTCTTATATCTCCATTATATACACATTGAAGACCAGTCTAGATACCGCAAATAAACGCTGATTGAATGAGTTTTCTATTACATATTCTTTCTTTTTTTTAAGTGCATTAATCCCATTATTTTGAGAATCGATAGGCGAAAACTTTATTTTATGGGAAAAAAGAGAAAGAAATTAAAATTTGTTAAAATAAATTTTTAATATAATCGGATTTTATAAAACTTTCAAATTAAACAACTGTAGTAAAACATTCCAAATTTTTATATCAATAGATTCAGTGATTTCTTTAAGAAATTTATGGAGCCCTTCAGGACCAAAATTTTATCAGAACAGACATTTCATATTGGTATCTATTCTGACGTTTACATGTCGACTTGAGAATTGACTTGAGATCGACTTGAAATTCAAGCCGTGTTTTTTAGCTTTACCAGATTGAAATATTGACTTGAAATTGACTTTAAATCAAATTCAAATTCAATTGACAGATACTTGTTACAAGTTCAAATTGGCTTGCGTCGCTTATGTAGTTTAGTATTTATTGAAAAACGCTACACGCTAGGGAAACAAATCCTATCGATATTTGTTGTATTAGTGCAACAATAATCAAAACACAACCCTATATTTCCTTTGATAACATATTCAAATCCGGCTCTAGCATATATTCAATTGTTTTCTTTAAGTACTTTATTGGATTGTGGATTACTAATCTGGCTTCTCAAGAGTTCTAGAGTTTACTCACTTATATGAAAAGTACTTAAGAAAAAAAAATTATAATATATGGTCGCCAAAGATTCTTTTGTTGAATAATGATTTCCGTTATTTTAAATGAAATCTTCATCTTAATTGATTTCAAGTGTATAACCGAAGAAAAAGAAAAAAACAACAAGGTTCAAAAGTTCCGAAATCTAATCAACGGAAATTCTGTAGTACTTAAGGAATTTTTCAGTTTTCTACAAATTACATGAATTTTACTTTTAATTAAATAAAAATCAATATTATAATGAATCGTGTTTTTGAAGAGAAAAATATAATGAAAAATAACAACCCTTTTTTTTTTGTTCTATACTATGTGTATTCCCCCTTAAGTGCTAAAGTATGCCACCTTGAATATAATCATTGTTTTTATAGCTTTATCCTCTTGAAAGAGCGAAAGAATCAAATACCATATGTGCAGCAATATGCATCAAAAGTGCATAAAACAAAATATAGATACACCACTATACAGCCCAAAGATCCATAGAGGCAGGAATAAATTAAAGCCTATTTTCCTTAACTGACTTTGTTTTTAAATGTGTTTTTTTGAACCCTTGTGTTTGCTCACGTTTTTATAGCAATTAATTCATTCAAAAAAAAAGCGACCAAAATGCAAACAACTTGATTTCTTATATAGTAAGTCCCTTCAAGCCTTTTCATATATACATAATGTTGTGTGTCTGGTTTTGTTTTGCTTATTTTTTTTTTTTATATTTTTGGTACCAATTATATTATACAAAAATGTTTTACTGAACAATATTACAACACCCTTTTCATGGATTTTGTCTCGCCATATGGATATTGAAGGCGACATAACATTTTCTATGGAAAAAAGAAGTGTATAATGAGGAAAAAAAAGCATTACCATAGTCATGGTGATGGTACAATTGGGTTGGATATGATGGTAAGGGTTTGCTAGTCAACTTTTGATCCCTAATGAAACAAGTATGACCCTTCTGAATTTGTTGTGTTATACATATTTCTCATGATCTTCTTCTCCTTTAAGGTTTTTCCCTTTCATGTATGTTGTTTGTTTTCACTGCCTACTCCCTCTGTGCTTTGCGCGTTTTTATGTTGCAGATTTTTCATATAAAAGAATATAATCATTCGTTGAATGTGGTGCAATCAGAAAATGAAATTTTTTTAATGCCCTATGGTATATACTACCAGAGGGTATATTAGTAATGCATAGAAATGTTCATCGGAGAACGGTCTCAAGACCGATATCGATTTATTCATGTCCATCTGTTCCCGCCCGTGTACAAGTTAACACGTTATCCGATTTTAATGAAATTTACAATATGAATTCGTTATTCCTTAACTTGATTTGCCATTGGATTTCAACAAAACTTTGACTAGAGGGAACGAATTCATAAAGCTAAAATCCGGGTGGATCAAAAAATGTTGTCATTTTGTTTTTCGAATATTATTGGAAAAATTCTGTAGGAATTCTGTAAAATTGATCTAACGATAGTGAAAAAAGAAATAGTTCTACACAAAAATAAGCTTTTATTCATAAAATTGCTTCGTTTTTTGTTCAGTTTTTCAGATTTTCCTTAAAAATTGATTTGAATAACCAGGCAACTCCATTAGACTTTTTTCAAGATTTATTTTTTGTCGGACTGAAAAAAAGTCTTGTGGAGACTCTAAAATTTGGACTTTTTTGTCAGTCCGATTGAAAACATATCTTGTAATAAGTCTAATGGAGTCGTGGTGTAAAATTTTTAGAATAGATTTCTGCAATTAGGGTTCCTAAATTAGAGTAAATTCGAAGAAAAGGAAATAAACTTTGAAAACATTGAAATATTATTAGTTTTGTTTGTGTTTTTCTCTCAGAGTTCCTGTCGAGTTGTTTAGTATTAGTCCCATTTCTACAATATGATAGAATATCAAAAAATCGTTTATAAGCCGATTTTAATTTCCATATGCTTTTTTTCTGTATTTCTTGCATATAATGCGAAAAAAAGGTGTTGAGTCAGAATTGTGTAAAGTGGAATTGTTCCACAGTACTTATTTTAAAAACTCATTTTTAAATTGTGTCAAGAATTTTTTTTTTTATTTGATTATACATATATAAGGAATTACTTGGAAAGATAAAAAAAAAAAAAAAAATGTCATCAACATCATTTTCTTTAGAAATACAAAAAAAAAATGGAGGTTAAGTGTTTCTTTTTTTTTTTGGAAAGAAGCTAATATTAAGCTAGTTTTAAAGTATAGAATAGGAATGAATAGAATAAGTAGATATATTAGTACTAAGTAAAAGGGATTTAAAGGATAATTACTCGTTACCACTATTGTGTTAGAATAGACAATATGTTTCAAGAGTTCATTGAACCATTTTTTTTTTTTAAACCTAAATCCTTTTAAAGTTCCGATAAATTAAAAGTGTGGGAAAATACTCTGGTTAAGAAGAATATATTTTTAAATAATGAATAATTACTAATAAAAACAATTTAAATTTAAATTTATTTTCAAAAATAGTTTTCAATTTATCAAATTAATTAAAATTTGTTTAAAAACATGTTTGTGACTTTCGTTTGAGATGAAAACAAAAAAAGTTTACAGAATGCAATTTTAGCCTTGGAACTAACTTCACTTGGTCTACATTTTTCTTGTATAAACTAATTTTCATATACCATCATCAAAAACATCAGAAAGTTCCATGAGAATCTTGAAATTTTAATTAATGTGGTCCAGATGTCTTTAAAAACAGGGCAGAAATTCATTAATGTATACACAGTTTCCTTGCCAACAAACGAAGTAAAGGCCTTGGAAATATGGCAAACACTACAAAATGTTATAACACATAAATGGCAAATAGAAAAAGTTGGTGCTAGTTTGGCGAAGAGAAAAAAAAATGTTTTATGAACTTGATCTTGTATAGTGGTACTAACATGGACTGTTTGTAGTAACCTTACCCAGAAAATCTAAAAAGCGAATTGGGAAGTTTCTTTAAGAAATAGAAAACCGGACCATTAGACTGTTATGTTACTTTATTAATGATGATGATGACAAAATGACAAAAATTGGGCGGTAAAGCTGTTGGTGAATTTGATCTTGAAAAACAAAAAAAGTTATGTAGGTGAGAAAGTACTTTCGAAACATATTGTTTGATGGGTTTTCTTTATATAAAAAAAAAATTTGTGAAACATAATCTTAGCTTTTTCTTGGAAAATTATTAAGAAATTTTCAGATATAAATGAAAAATTATTACATCTAAAACATTTTTCCCAATCAACGTTCAGATTTTGGATAAATAATTCCATGTTGTAGGTTTGTTTTAGACTTTGTTAAAAAAGATATTTATTTATTATTATTATTATTTTTTTCAATAGAATTAATGAATGAAATTGATGCTCATTTTTTAATATTTTTTTCTTTTTTGTTGTAGGCGTTATTTGTGGTGTCGTTTTGTTAATATAGAAATTTCAAATGCATTGTCGTCGTTTTGGGAATTAAATAAATATATATATATAAAAAAAAACCTAGAGAATATTGTATTTTTAGTTTAGCGGAGGGAGTTATGCTTGAAGAAAAACACACAATATATAAACTTTTATTCGTTTTTATTGCTTATGTCACTCAGTTTGACTTCATTTATTAACTTCCTCAATTTGATTCTAAATTAAGTCTTCTTTCTTTCGGTTCTAATGATATCACTTAAGAAAAACAAATTCGGAAGAAGATAAATAAATAAATTACTAAATTAATTTACAATAAATAACTAAATCGAATATTGTATTTTACAGTTATTTTTTTTTTTTTGAGTTGGGTGGTCGAGAAGGTCCCGTACTTAGGTCTTGAGATCAATCGTAACTCTTCTTCTACTTCTTTGGTAGTTACATAAGATTCCTTTCAAAACACTGCGGACGAAGGATGATTAAAATCATAACACGATTGTGATTCAAACCGTTGATCACAGACTTCGTAGATCAATATGATACCTTACCTATAGACACAATCCCCGACTCTTTGCATCAGGCATATAATGACTCATAGTACATTTTCTTTACTAGTTTCGAAAGACTAAGTCCTTTCTGTTTGAAAGACATCACATTAGTTATGTTCAGAGATTCGCTAATCTCTCCTTTATTTAGAGTACATTATTTCAGTCTTTCAACTATCAGAGGATCCAAATCAGCAACATTTTAGCTTGTCTATCCTGATTCAGACTTTGCCAGAGCTGATGGCTACTCAAATATAAAATATATTCTTAGTTTTTAATACATATTAAAATATTAATTTTATTTCATAGTTCATACATATCAGAAAAATGTAATTAGACCTACTATAATTTTATTTCAAGGCTTGAATTAATTAAAAGATTTTCGTAATCCTTTTTTATTCAGCCAATTACATTTCTTGTGCGTGTGATTTTATCGTAAATGAAAGTATTTAGCTTAAAACTAAACAATTTCTTCAAACAAAAATGTCCTTCTTTATATATTCATAAAGATATTCTCAAGGATTCAAAGATTGATGACTAAAATATGTGAATAAAATAGAAAATTGCTGATTATTACTATCATGAATTAGATTTCATAACATTTCATCAAAATTCTTTTTTAGAATAACCATGTTTGTTTATAAAAAAAAAAAAAGAAGAAAAATCTGGCACACACAGAAGAAGGATACATATTTCCTTCTGTTTTATCCACTTTTTGTAGAATTTTTCTTATATACATAAACTAGTTATAAAAGTTTTCTTCAAAAGAAAATCTGACCATGAAAAAAACACATTTTCTATTTGTGTCAGAGCTAGGATCAGGAAAAGTCATCTTCTTTTCTCGTTTATTTAATTTTTTGACCCCACATCGTATTTAATTTCTGTACTATTTTGTTTTTAATAGAAAAATATATGTAAAAGGGTCTCGAATTGAAATTAGAAAAAGAAAAACCCGGCAATATTTGTGTTAACTAAAAACAAAACATTAGAGAAAAAGGTAACTAAATGAACACATACAAGAAAAAAACATAGCACCAAAAAAAACACCACCACAACCATTGAAAAGGGTGCTTGCTACCTTTTCCTTTAAATATGGTACTCTGGAGTGCCGAATGAAATATCCAACAAAGATAACATAACCGACCATTTCATATTCAGAGAGTGGAGGAGTGGAGGATTGCAAGAGGGGTACGTTTTTTTTTCTAGATTAGTTTTCTTTTTTAAAATCAATATTTTTGTTTTACTTTCTTATGCTTTAGTAATATTGTTTATACGTGTGACCACGGATGAGCAGCAAATTTGAATATAAAAGTGCAAACTGCTTGGTGTAGTAGTTTCAACTGAATTCACAATGGGTGTAGTAACGTAACGGACCGCAGTAAAGTTAAAATGTATGAAAATCCTTTGGCTATTCACAACGAACATTTGTCGAAGTAGTTGAAGTAGTAAACGCAGCTGAAGTAAGGAAAACTACCTAAAAAATCAGTTTGTTCTGCTGATGTGGACAATTGTTTATTTATATTTTGTTTTCGGAAAATTAATTTTGTGAAAAATATAATTGATTTTGACAAGAAATTAATTGAACAAAGTTCATAGCCAATATTTAAACCATTTCAAATTATTTTTGGAAATATTCTTCTATAAAACTGAAATTCTGTTTATTTGTTTGTTTCTTTGTCCCCTATGGATTCGAAAACTACTGAATCGATTTTAATAAAATTTTGGGATATAAAAACTTTCCCTAATTCGACCAATTGAAGTTGGATTTTCATAAAACCTGGCATCTAAATTATAGATAAACCAGCTGAAAAGATAGAGTAAGTCTCTACTCGGTGAAGGGGTTGCGGGGTGCCAAAATTCAGCTAGTATTTTATATAAACAAATGTCACTACTTTACGCATATATTGTAGATTATTGTGAATTCAGTATAAAAAACCCGGGCCCTATTATGGAATACGATCGTTATCGTAACGTTAACGTAAGGCGAGTTGTTGTTATTGTTTTCCACCAACAACAACATGCCTTACGTTAACGTTACGATTACGATCGTATTCCATAATAGGGCCCCTGTGAACCCATGCCTAATTTTATATGATCAAATTGTCACTTGACGCGTCTTTTGTGAATAAACAAAAAAAAAAACTGCGTTGCCCTGCGCTACACTAGGTTTCACTAATTTACTCTACTACATATTAGGTTTGTTTTATTTGCCATACCCTACCCCGAAGCAGGGTAAGTGGCAAATAAAACGAGCAGGAGTAGGAAAAAGGTCTAATTCAAATGTTTGAAGCGCTGCTTAGCAACCATTTTGTTATTAATTGAGAAACTTTTAGCTAATACACTTTTTATGGTAGAAAACTGAACTAATTCGAGTGCAATAGTTTACACCTGCTCTAAAAGTAGTGTAGGATTTGCCCTATTGTTGATTTTGTTTTCAATGTAAAAATTTACTCTACCCCAGAACAATTAGCAAATAAAACAGACCTATTGTATGGATTCAGGATTATAAAATTTTTATACAAAAGTCTATTTGTAAAGAAATGAAAATCTTCGAAAATATAAACTTTAAAAAATTGTGTATAAGAAAGCCCGATTCGTTTGCTTAATCAAATCATTTTCTTTTTTTCTTCTATCATCGTGAATTAAAAATTTGTTTGTTTTTCAGTTATTATATAAACTTTAAATTATTCAAAAATTAATTAATTAAAAAAAAAACCATAACACAATCTTCATTATTTTTTTTTTTGCACCAGATTTTTTTTTTTTTTAAATATCTAAGCAACAAAACATTTTTTTCGGATATCACTTTGCAACATTTTTTTTTGTTGATAAAAAAAAAAAAGAAAAGAAATCACAAACTTTTTTTTTTTATGAATCAGAAATAAAAAACCGGATAATTAAAAAGAAAAAATAAAAAAAAAAAAACACTTTTGATGAAGAAAAACGCATCCATCGACAAAAAAAAAAAAAAAATATTTAAAACACAATCTGTTTAGAATTTCGCAAATATTTCAAAGAATAAATGAAAATTTGAAAATTCTTTTTAACAGGAAAATTAAATTTAAATAAAAGAAAAATAATTTTAAAATTACTTTCACGAATTTTCATTGAAAAAATTCTTTGCAAAAAAAAAAAAAACAAGAAAAAAGTCACGCGAATTTGAAAGAACGCGCGTTTATCCTTTTTAAAAAAAAAAAAAAATTAAATTTTAAATAGTTTACACTGTTATTTCCTTTTTTTCGCGTTCAAAAAGGAGAAAATCCCGAATGAGAATTTGTTCCTTTTTTGTTGTTGTTGTTTGGACAATTGAGAAAATCTGTTCTAAACTTCTTGGCGGGGGGAGAAATAAAAAAAAAAAACGGAAAAATTAATAAACGCGATTGCGCCTAATTTTATATTTCATTCTTTTACGTGGGAATTATTATTGCTTTCTCTTTTTTTTCCAGATCTTGACGCTTATTCTGAATATCCAAAAAAAAAAAAAAAAACAACATCGAATCTTTTTTGGTTTCTTCAGAAATGTAACTATTTTTAGGGTTACCATATTATTTCAAAAATTATATATCAAAAGGATAAATAGTTTTTTTTTGTTGTGATAGGTTTAGTAACACTTGTGAAAATGTCATCGAACTAAATCACTTATATATTACAAGCCGTGAAGTAAAATATAATTTACTAACTCATTTTGACAGGAATAAGTAAGTAGTCCGATATTTTTGGCATTTTTGTATAAAATTGACGAGTTTTTCCTTATTTTTTTTAATATCTCTACTAAACCTAATATATCTCTTTGATTAAATACTTTTTGATTTTAGTTACTAAAAAGGCCATTGTTTTTATCAAACTCTCCCAAACGAACCTCCTCACAATTTCTGTATGTACTATTTAATTTTAAAGCTCGACCCCAACGCCGGGTGCAAAGTATGAGTAATTATAAAGTACTCCAGGCTATCGATCAAACAATTACATCAATCAGGAGCGATATTTGGTTTCTTGTTTCGATGTTGGGAAATACCCAATTTCTATTATCTCTACAAAGACTTTTTGTCGATTCGATAAACCAAATACAGGTCTAGAATAAACTAGTAAGGCAAAAATAGGACAAAATTAACGTAGCTATAATAGCACCGACAATTGTCAAAGGCAAAATGTATCAGAAAGAGGGAGAATGAAATTTTTTTAAGCATATGGCAGACGTCAGAAACTCCTGTTTCTTCTAGTATTTGTGGATTAGTATATAAATTTCAGCACGTGCTTGTCGGTTTTTATATCATATTTCTCTTTCACCCATACGTGCAATATGTAGCTCTATCTGATGTCGGAAGTAAATAGAAAATTGTTTGAAAAACGTCGTCACGGCAGGCATAGGAAGTTGGGATACTTTATAATTATTCATATACTTCCACTGGGCACAAAAGCTGCTAGTATTTAATTCATTTTTTGATCAAATTTGGACAAAATTTTCATGTAAAATTAAAATTTCAAAACTTTCAACTATTTTTCAAAAGTTGTATGAAAATTCTGGTCGGAAGAATTTTCAATGATTTATTAAAGTAATTTGGAATTTGAATAATTTAATTTTTCCAATTCACAGATATATATTATTAAATCGAGTATCAAAATAAATTAATAAACATTTTGAAAAATCGCAAAAACACCAATCTCTCATACAAAATTGAGGGAAAATCGGCTTTCATTCTCTCTCACACACACACACATTCAAAATCCTATTTCACGGCTTGCAGTAGTTTATAGGAGTTTCAAATCGCGCCATGTAAAAGAAGTAAATGTCATCGAAGGATATCGCGATTGTGTGTGTGTTTGTGTGTGGTGTACACTGTTCTTGGAAGTTTAATTTCTACGAAAAATATTACTTTACCAAAATTGCAGTTTAATTTTTTGATATTTTTTTTTTTTTATAAATGCATGAATTTAGAAAAGAATTAAAAGAATTCAATAATAACAAAAATTATTCTATTTCAGTATTTCTATATTAGACATTAGGCAACACTAAAAAAAAAAATCCCTGTAATAAACTTTGAAAAAAAAAAAAATCCAAGGGGAAATGCAAAACGTTTCCCTTTCCCAGTATATTTATTTTCAGAACCGCAAAAAAAAAAAAAAAAATCATAAATTTTCGAAGAAATTGTATTAAAAATTTTCTTTATCCTTTTTAAATCCTCATGAAACACTTTTCTACACATTAAATGAACTAACACACACACACACTCAAATATATTTTCTTTTAAAATAATATTTTGCTCAAAATATCAATTTTTTTTTGTTGAATATAACAAAACAAAAAAAAACACCTTGTAATTTTGGACCGCAATATTTTTTATTTATATTTATGTGTAAATAACTTTTTATTTAAAAACAAAAAAAAAAAATAATAATAAAAACTCGCGAACTCACGTTTAACTTCATTCAACGAAAATTCACAACTGAATTTTATATTTCCAGAATTTGTAGAATTTCTCTTAAATATCATAAATTCTGGAAACTGGAATATTTTACACTTCTCTTAAAAATGTTGGTCAACAAAAATTTTGTGAACAGAAGAAAAAAAAAAGTGAAATTTTGTTGCGTGTTCAAAATTTTGAGGTAAAATTATTTTTAGTAAAATTCTCTTTTAAATAAAAATTCTCTTAAATTGCTCTTTGTTTTTGTGCAGAAATTGTTATGACAAAAAAGAAAACGCATGCGCGAAATAGACTAAAAGAAAGAATGTTTAACGGCGCTGCAAGAATATTGGAAATTATTATGTTTCTAAGGTTTTTTTTTTTTTTGTTGACTGGAAAATTAATGCAACATGTTGTAAAGGAAGATTTTTAGATTCTTTTTTTTTTTTGTATTATATTTATGCAATATTTAAAGAAAGAAAATTAACAAAAATTTTAAAAAAAAATCAATATGAATTTTGTATTTTAATAATTCGTATATGTGAAGAACAAAAAAAAAAGAAAATACAAAAATGTGTAACGAGTGAATATTTGATTGAAACTCTCCATCCTGCAACAAATTCCCTTCAAGGACCACGCCTAAATAAAATATTCTTGTGTTAAGCAAGATCTAAAACCAGAGCTCGGAAACCTTTTTGATATGGACCACAACATTTGTATGACCGAGTTGGTGGGGTATTAAAGTTTTAGACGTTTGATAAGAAAAATTCATTGAAATAATATTTTCATAGAAATCAGTTCATGGCAATTATTAAATTCTTAAATATATCGAAAAGTCTTTCATAGTTCGTTAACATATGGCGACTTCAAATTTAATGCGTATTTTTTAGCTTTATCAGATTGAAAAGAATGACTTAAAATCGACTTCAAATCATCTTCAGTTTGGACTAGACGCTTGCAAATAAATTCTATGTTTGTCGGTTATAACTCGTTATTTGTTTGTACTCGGGTTTAAATTATCAAATTGATCTGCATTTACATACAAAATAAGTCTACTTCAAGTCGATCACAAGTTTAAGTCTACTTCCAGTCAATCACAAGTTTAAGTCTACTTCCAGTCAATCACAAGATTAAGTCTACTTCAAGTCGATCACAAGATTAAGTCTACTTCAAGTCGACCACAAGATGAAGTCGACTTCAAGTCGATCAAAATAACGAAATAACAAAGACTGGGAATTTTTCATGCAGCCACCATATAGCCCTGAACTTGCACAATCTCAGACTATATTATGGTATTTGTTTCGGTCTCTGCAGAACTTCTTTAAAATTTTAAATGTGAATTGAAAGGAAGTCTGTGAACTGGACGAATTCAAGTTGATTCGGATTATTGTAATGAAGACTATTTCAAGTAGATCATGTAAACAAAATAACAGTTTTGTTATTTAATACCGGCATAAGCTAACAAATTAATTACACAAATGGTTGCGACCTTTTGAACTGAACGAATTAACATCATAAGTCTAAATATAAAATAAGTAAGGGCACGAGTTTAGGTTCTGAAAAGTCATGAAAAGAAGGTGAAAATTAACGTCCATTAAATGCACATAAAACACATATATTCTAAAAGTTTAAGTTTTAATAAAAGGTATATTTCAATGCAATGTGAAGACGAGTGTTGGAGGCCAATCATGTCTTCTTATGAGTAGAAGATTCACTGTTTTTGAAACATTAACCAAATTGGCTTCTTCGGTTTTCTGTCTTTTCTTTGACTTACCATGTTAACCGTTCATTGACGCTAAAAAGAGTTGTTGTAGATAAGACGAAACGAAAAAAATAAGTATGTATATATTTAGTAGTCATTGTCGCTTGTTTGCCATGTCATTTCAACCTTTCTTCTTTCATTTGTTTGCTATTTTTGTGATGTCTTGTATTTTGCATTATAAAGAAAATAAGAAAAATTCAAAGCCTTTAAGAATAAGAAAATAAGGCTCCTAAATGGGATCTCAGAAGCGGATTTGATGTAGTATAGTACGATGAATGTTTACTGCATGCATTTCAATAATGAAAAACAAAAAAAAATGTTTATTTTCTTGCTAACAGAAAGGAAGACAGACAGCTGCCATAAAAAGGAATATAAAATATATATTTTAGGTCGAGTCATAAGTAATTGCCGTTTTTCATTATGAAAATTATTGTTGGTGAAGTTTTTTTTCTGGAAACATGAAAAAAGCACAAAGGCGGTAAAGCTATGACAGTTCTTTCAATTCTTAACTTGTATTTTATTTTAGGAAGTCTTTTTTCTATAAAGAATTTAATTATTTATTAGTATTTGTAAAAAATACTGTAAATACATGTAGTACATACAGTCTTTTTTTACAAATACTAATAAAGAGTTAAATTGTTTGCAAAAAGATTTTCCTTTCGTAGTCAAAACTTAATATAAAAAGTTTCTCTGCTTTGTAAATATTAGGTCTGTTTTATTTGACATACCCTACCCTGGAGCAGGGTAAGTGGCAAATAAAACGAGTAGGAGAAAGCTTTAATTCAAATGTTTGTAGCGCTGCTTAGCAACCATATTTTAATGAAATGAGAAACTTTTAACTAATACACTTTTTATGGTAGAAAACTGAACTAATTCGGGAGTAATAGTTACACCTGCTCTGACAGTAGTGTAGGATTTGCTCTTTTGTTGTTTTTGTTTTCAATGTAAAAATTTGCTCTACCCCAGAGCAAGTGGCAAATAAAACAGACCTATTATAGTTACTTTGATAAAACCAAAAAGAATACAATAAATAGAGTTCTCAACTTGGATTCTGATTTGATCAAATTTGCAGTCTGCAAAACATGCCACTTCATTAATATAATAGTATTTGTTAAAAACCAATCTGTGTGATATAAAAATAAATGACAAAGTAGGCTTTGCAGACTAAGTCTCTGATCAAAATTAATACACATTGAGAACTCTGTTTAGCATCATACTCTGAGTCAAAACATTCCTTATGCTTCAAGGGATTGACACTATCATGTATTCTCGATATAGCCAAAGGTAATGGACTATAAAGATGAAAATCCGCCCAACAATTAAACCGATCAGAGTTATTATTTCAAACATACTATATTTGATGTGCAACTATGCTTTTTTCAAAAGAACTTTGCAAAAGTGGTCCTGGATATTTTTTTTAAGATTTTGATCCATGTGTTCGTCAACTTTGATGAATTAATTGTCATTTTTACAGAATTCTTTTGCTGTATTAAAGTTAAGTTCAAGTTTGGGCAATACCCTTGTTATAAAGTCCTCAAAGAAATCTAATTAAATTGAAAATAAATATAAAAATAATACGTTAAAAGAAGAGAGTTCTTTACAGCCAGCTTTTATTATTATGTGTGTTTTTTTCATCGGGGTCTGGGTCAAGGTCTGCTCATAACACGTAAAAGCAACAACAACATAACGCAAATATTTATCGGTGTCAGGGCCAGTGACTTCGATAGATTTTAGTTACGTAAAATTGCAAAAGATGGCGCAATCATAGTTTTCTATGCAATCGTACCAAAAATGTCATAATAAATCTCATAAATTTGTGAAAAAAATTATTTTTTAATATCATTCAATAAAGATATTTGAGAATTTGCTAGTATTTATTTTATTTATGCATAATTTATTTAAAAAATGATCGAAAAAGTTGAATTTTTTTTAAAGATTTTTTTTTTCTTTTCGAGACCCAGATCGTTTTTTTCAAAATAGATCCAGACCCCAATGAAAAAAACGCACCTATTATTGCACCTTTGCACTTTTTCGACACCATTTTAGACGTATTTATCCTGCATTTAGGCTCTTACAGTCATTTTTTCTCTATTATATTCAGCAATCCTGGTAAACCTGGGCTTGAATCGTTTCGAGTAAATATTAGCGAAGAAAATAAAGAAAAAGAGACCATTTCTCCTGCATAGTTTTGTATGAAAACGAGGGAAACGACATCTTTATGGATTCGTAAGTAGAAAACGGTAATTATTTATGAATCAACCTAATAGTAATACTCGTATATTTGCATCTATAAAAGACGTGCATAAAAATCAATATCGGAGAAATTCAAATTTGAATTCGTTTTTTCTTATTTTGGTAATCAAAGTCTTTTTTTTTTTTTTTTTTGAATGAAAATTAATTAGTTCGAATTAATGAAATGGCCTAAATTTCGATATAATTATTTGAAAAACAATTTCATTTAATTATTATTAATATAATAACAGAAGAAGAAACATAATGAATAAGGAATGTGTATTCTTGTGGTTAACAGCTCTTTGCACTCATTTCTTGAATAGCATTTTTTATTTATTACGCAAATGCTGCTTCTTTTTTTTGGTACGTGTTCAAAATTCATAAATACTTAACGATGACCAAATAGCATTTATATTATTAACGGAATCTGAATTAAGAAAAAGAAATAAACAAGTATCTTTAAACATTTGTTCTAGATTTTCCCTTTAAGGGAACTCTGGCAACTGTTGTGTCTATTTTCTTCTTCCGTCCTTTGAACACCCAATAAAGTTCATATATGTGTGTTTTTTATTTGTTTGATGGATTGTAGTTTATTTTCCTATTGCAAAAAAAATATATATATATATATATACAGTCAACCCTCGTACAACACGGCACTCTGTCAAAACGACGCAAGAATTGGGACATCCCTCCTACAACACAGCATTTTGCAGAACACGATTTCGATATAACACTAATTTTTCCATCACACTAATTAATTTTCGTAATTTCTCGTTTATGTGTCAAATAAACACGGAATTTAACGTGCATGTAGCTAGTTCTGAGAACTTTTTCATTTGTCGTTTTCATATTCATAAGGACTAAGTTCCTTATCAGGAAGTTTTGGCTGAATTACAAAGTAAGAACACACGGATGTTTACCTCTAATTCGACAAAACATCTTATGAGGATTTTCAGCCTATTATCATAAAACGAGTTAAACCGGCAGTAGTTTTAGGCGACAATAAACATGTGTTTTTTATTCACGGAAAGTTATATAGTGTCTTTTAATAACGACATAACAATTTTGTATCTTTATATGAATGCACCCTTAAACATTAATAATGACCTGTCAATGTCAAAACGTAGATTAAAGTCAACATTTTCATCATGGTAAAGTTCACGAACGAGCAACGCTTGGAAATTATTAAAAATTATTACCGAAATTCCGAGTCGGTCGCCGCAACTTTAACAGCGAAAAATCATCCTCAGCGATGGGCTCATTTTTGGCTAAACGGATTTGTCAACAACCAAAATATGCGTTATTGGACAGAAACGAATCCACATGTGCTTCAAGAGACACCATTGCATCCACAAAAAATCACTGTATGGTGCGGTTTACATGCCGGAGGCGTGATTGGGCCATGTTACCGTCACTGGAGAGCGCTACCGTGCCATGTTGGAGGATTATTTTTGGCCAGTATTAGATGAAATTGATATCGGCGATATGTGGTTTGAACAAGACGGCGCTACAAGCCACACAGCACACGTTACAATCGTTATGTTATGTCCATAATGAAAGACCCTTTAGAACGATTTTTCCACTATAACAAAGAACATATCGGACCTTGATATATAACACGGAACTTTTTCTCTGATTTCAATTTCATCTGCATTTCCCTTAGCATGATCTCGATATAACGCGTAACCTAGTTCCGATACAACATGTCTTAGCTCTAAGTTTCCCTGAACACGGTTTCGATACAGCTAGGAACCTATTCACTATGTTATACGAGGATTAACTGTATATATTTTTTTTTTCATTCCCAAAGATGGATTTTTTAATCAATTTCACATATTGATGAGACTCTTGACATATTCGTGTCAAGTATACTATATAATTTGCCATTAAAACAGGTATATCTAAAGATGCATATGGTCGTACCAAAAAAACATATATATAAAAAGGTTGATCTTTATGAACCGTACTTTAGACAAAACTGTCACCTTCCAAAAAGAAACACCCTCATCTAATTATAAGATAGGTAAAAAAATCTATAGTTTGTGTCCATATTATCAGCGCTAATCATCTTTGAAATGTCTTTTTCTATGTTCGTTGACTAAAAATAGAAGGTAAATATTTATACAGTTAAGGAAAACACTATCCGGAATGTCTTCTTTCTATCCGCTTTTCTTTTTAATTTGTTTTTTTTTTTTATATAAGGAAGTTAATAAGTTTTTGTTAGTGTTTTTAGTCTGATTCTTTTATTAAATTGATGTCTTCTATAGAATATAAATTGAGACTTCCGGTTTTACTATGTTTCTTAAGTGATTGGGAGTATGGAAAAGGTATAATATGGATATGAACACAAATATGTTAATGTAGCCCTCATAAAAAAGAAAGAAAAAAAAAAGGTCTAAAAATGCGGGTTCGTAAACGTTAATGGACTTCATTTCTTTTCGTGTACAGAGCAAATCTTAAGGTGATGTGTACAAATATCTTTATCAGTATTTTTATGTAAACATAAAAGATAAATTTTTGGAAATATAAAAGAAAACATAAAAAGCATAATTTCGACAAAAGCTATGATAGTAAAGAAATTATTTTAGAAAATGAAATACGGCTAGAGAGACGTCTGTAAGGTTACTTGAAAACTTATATTGAGTTAGAGAATTATTTTTGCAAATCATCAAATCGATTAGTTGAGTTCCAGTTGCATTTCTTAGTACTCTATAGTTTAATAGTATTGACTGGTCAAAGCTTAGATGACAACTAAATGAGAATAAGACTTGTACAATTATCAAAGCAAGCTATTAGCTGTAATCTAGAATCTAGCTAGTACTAGAGTTTTCTGTTTATTCTTCATTCAATAGATTTTGAGTTCTCACAATGATGTTATGACTCTAGCTGCAATAGCTCAGCTTAAAATACAGTCGTTAAATACTAGAAACTATATTGTGTAAGAATACTTTCACAGATTTTTACTAGAATATTCTGTAGTCTATTATTAGCACAGAATATACTAAACAGAGTTCTCAATATGTATTTGTTTTTGGTCACAACTTCAGTCTGCAAAGCATGACTTCTCGTTAATAGTATTTGTAAAAAAGACGGTAAATACATGCATTTTTATATCACTCGATTCGGAAAAAATATGTTATATTACAGATGAATTCGCCTAAAAGTATGCATGCAATTCGCCTACAAGTATTTATTTTATTTTATTTATAAATCATTTGCGGAGAAAACTTTTTTATATAATAGAAAGATACTATTAATGAGACGGCATATTTTGCAAACTGCAAATATGATCAAATCAGAATCCAAGTTTAGAACTCTATTTATTGTATTTGTATACTTTTTGGTAATAGCATAGCTTTAATGAAATATTCATTTAAACAAACTTCGGAATCTATCCAATTTTGGTTTAGATTAGATAGCAGATCAAATACCATAAGTTTTTTTTTTTGCAACTACAATTTAAGTAACGATTGGCAAGTATTTTGTTTCACGAATAAAATTATTATTTCATGTGAAACAAAAAGGTTTTCAATTGCCTGAATAAAGACATTTATATCGCACCTTACAGAATCCCAAACTAACTTTACAACTTATACATAACAAAGCTACTATGAAAAAAAAACATACAGTTTACAAAAGCATTATTGAGTTTTTTGTTTTTGAAATACTTACAGCTGTTTTGAAGAAGATTTCAACAAAAAGTTCACATCAAATATATATATAAGGATCATCGATTTCATCCCAAGTCATCAAGTTGAAGATCCAAGAAAATATAATATGAAAAAAGAAAAAGAAAATTCCCATATAAAAATTGAATAAATCGTATTTATTTACAAGTATTTTTTGAATATAAAATTATAGAATAAAAAGTGGACTGGTATCCATGGTCAACAGCCATGAGTGCCATTATAGCCTGGAACAATAACAAAACCTGATGTTGTTTAAATCTAAAGAAATGTGTATGTGATCTATATCTGAGCGCGTTCATAGTTATTCGAAATGGAATGTCAGTCACTCAACCATATCATATATAAATATATTTTCAATAAGTATATGGAGTTTAAAAAAAATAACGTCGACAATGCGATAGTGCGAGTTATTAAGATTATGGAGGACGGGACGACGATGGACAATAACAAACATTAAAATAAAAAACAAAACAGTAGAGTATGACTTTTATAAAATCAGAACACGTCAAAATCTAGTGAAAAAATATATAAGACGATATGATTGTAGTTGGTCGTGAACTGACGCGAACTCAGAATAATGCACATTTGTTAAATGGCGGGTAATATTCGGCCTCTTTTTCTTTTCTGATCGTTAAATCTTGATAAAGTAGTTATAATAATAATCTTTAAAAAAATGGTAACTACGGAAACATTTTATGGAAGCTAATTTATGTAAAGAACTTCGAAGAAAGACAAAAAAAAAACTTGTTACTTTCATGATACTATATTTCGAAGAGTTTTTTTTTTTTATGAGTTTTATTTTAATTTGACCCATGAGCTCCACTGATCATGAACCAAAACAATTAGAGTTAGTTTTGTTTAGATTAAATTTTTAATAAATTATTATTGTTCGACTTTTATTGCTATTAAGTAAGAGGACAATACGTGATACGTTCCCGAAGAGTGAGCTGAGGTTTTGGACACAAAGTCAAGCATATCTTTCATTGTAGATAAGAATTTCTTTGCGGTAAGTACATACGAACCTACTATAACACGGTGACTACGTTCTGTGTTATAAGAAATCAGGATTGGAATCTTGTAACTTGATTTCGATCAAATCGTGTCGAAAAAGTATAGGAATTGCAATGAATTTTCGATACGATTTACTATCAATCGAACTACACGATTCCACCCCTGAAAAATGAATACAAATCAGTGCTAATAATTGCCAATTCAATTTTATGATATATAAGGCGATTTGCAAACAGTTTTCTGACCCTTATGTCATTAAAGCCCTTTATATCACTTTTGTAAGACTAATAATGGAATATGCTAGTCAGGTGTAGTCACCGCAATATAAACTTCATGTTAAAAGCCTGGAGGAATCCATACAAAGTAGATTTTTACATTTCATTTTATGGAACCTGTCATGGAATGATCCTTTATTGTTGCCACCTTTTACAACGATTGGCTAAAATGGTTAAGTTTACATTCCCTGGAAAAGCAGTGAAAATTAGCAGATGTTGTCTTCGTTCATTAAAAGATGTCATTTATGCTCATTATATTTCGGAAAAGCTACATTTAAACATTAATACACGTTAAGTTATATAAAATCAGTTCCCACGGAATTGACTACGGGAAAAATGATTCGATCTCCCAAATATAGGCGCGTTATAAATGGCAAATACAGAAACATACAAGTATAATTCTCAAATTAAGAAATAACTTCCGTGTTATCCGGAATTATTTTGGAATTTTACAGACATTTTCCGGAAGAGCTTCTTCTAATAAACAAAAAACACAGGTGAATACTTTTTATCAAATCGATATTGTATAACACTTACAGCAAGGACACAAACCAAATTTTAAAACGTTTTCTGTTAAAGTTCAAAATAATTTTATTTGAAAATATCATTAAGCTGCGTATGCATGTATTCCTAGACTGTATCTTATTTAAATAAATTTAAATATATAAAAATTTCTTTGCAAAAAAATTCAATTCATATCCCAGAAGATTAAGCTGCATGTTGTTGGATTCAAATAAAAATGATTGAATTCAAATTTCATAATTATAAAAAACCATTGTTATTGAATTTTATTTTCGTGCTTTTATCAATCATTAAAATTGACGAATAAAACAAATGGTGTGTTTGTTTTTTAACATTTAACAAAGTCTGTACGAAAAAACTCTTGTTTTTTAAACAAATTACTAAGAATTCAAATATATATCCAAACAAAAAAACAATAAGAATGACGACTTCATAAATTGTTTTTTTCTTTTTTATCACGAAATTAAAAAAAAAAAACTAAATAAATAAAACTTACGAGAATTTTTATTATTAAAATTGTTATTATTCAGCATCAATTCTTTTTTATTCGTTTCGATTTTAATCGAGACTTTATTTTCCATTTTAACGCTCATATTTTCTTTAAAAAAGCTAAAACAGAACTTTTTAATTCACCAAATTTTAAGTGTTTTTAATAATATTTTTTTTAATTTTAAATTTCTCGTACAACAACACTGAATTAAAATTTTTTTATTATTATTAAAAAAATTCAATTTGATATAAATTTTTTTTTTTTATATTCGATTATTATTTCTTAAAGGTTTATTATCGATTATTTTAAATTGAAAAAAGAAAAAAAAATTACTCAAATGATTCAGAAAACAATTACACCTATATATCCCTCGATTTACACTAAAAATAGGTTCCTCAGAAAACCGAGTAAATCGAAATCGTGCAATTCGAATCCACCATAAAACATTCGAGCAAAAAAAATAAGAAAAAATCTTTTGTGACCGTGTTAAATTGAAATAGTCCTGCTATGTAAATGGAAGTTTTTCTTCATTTCTTCAATCGTCTTAAACTGAAATCGTGTAATTCGAATGCCGTGTAAATCGAGGGTTAGATGTGTTATTATTCATTATATAAACAAAACTATAAAGAAAAAGAAAAAACTGTTTGAAAACTAGATGAAGAGATCCACCAAGACCCATCATAAGAAAATAAAGAAAAACTATATTTTTCATTCGTTTTGATAATTACAATTGAGAAGAGGAAAGGGTTTTTCTTTTCTATTTAAAAATGTGTAAAAGAAAATATGGTATAATGATGGGAAAAATTAGTTTGAAATGGAAAAACGTATTCGAACGCGACTGTTATTTGGATTGTACAGACTTTGTATTGAATAAAAAGAAAATAAAAGAAAATTTTTATAGTGTTATTTCTATTCGAATTTTCAGATATAATTAAAAATGCAATGTCTGGAAATAATTATATTGAAGACACAAGAAGAACCATGTTTTTGTTACACTTCCTTAAAATTTTCCAGCACAATTGCATTTGATAATAACATTTTAAAGTACATAAAAAAGAAATATAACACTTTAAATAATTTCAAAACTTTATTAATGACTGTCCCCTGTCCCTGTCTAACTGTCATACAAAAAAAAAAAAAAAAACTTCAAGAAAGGAAATCCTCGAGAGGTTTTTCCGAACGTTTCTAAATTATTATTTGAAGAAGGTTTGATTTTAATTGAATTTTGTCTACCTAAGTAATAATATTTTCCTTGAAGTTGTCTCGTAATTTGTCTTGACAGAAATTCTTAAGAAATTGTAAAAATTTTTTAAAATCCGATTATTTTCTTCAGGCATTCAGGTACTAAATGTTCTTTGCAGTCATTTTTGAAGGCTTCCAAGGGCATTTTAAAACATATTTAGTTAAATAACCAGAAATATAATTTCTTAATTCTTCTTAAGAATCTTTGCATATTAACACGTTTTCATCGGGTCTAGCCTGATAATGATGTATTTTCAGTCGATTCCTTTAAGACGCCGCAGCTTTGTCTAGAACAAATTTAAACTAATGAAAATGTCCTGACAGTAAAAGGAAAACAGCCGCGGCTGGGATATAGTAAAATTTTTTAAGAATTTCTTTTTTATAGAAAATGAGAATTGAATTTAGTTTAAAAATTAGAATAAAATGGATGCAAAATTTTAAACTCAAATGAAAATTGTACGTCTAAAAAAAATTGTGTTTATTAAAGTCGTACCTTAAAAAAATGATCTGAAAATTAGGCTTAAGTTGGAATTTAAAAAGCTTCGAGTGAAATATTAAGACATTGAAAATCCGAATGAAAAACAAAGAAGAAATGAATTAAGCGTGAAAGAAAAGATATGTTCGAAGGAAGTCAATATGAAATTCGATGGCGACATAAAAACTGTCGAGTATGTTGGAATTCTTCTTGACTTTTTATGTGTGTTCTAGACAAGAAATCCAATACATATCTTCACTTTGGTATATTTTCAAGTGGAAACTACTATAGTTAGGGTCACAATTTCGTTACATCGAAAAATCCTTCAATTTTTAAATTGAAACTTTCAATTAAACTTTATGTCTTCATATAAAATCTACAAGACTTTCTTCTTCTTCTTAAAAAAAAAGTAAGACATATTTCTACACTTCATAAAAATAACTTAAAACATTTGTTTGTAATTTAGAAACATTTTGTTATGATGCATTTTTGAATGTACTTTATTGGCCTTGTTTAAATGGTATAAGTCAGTGCTCCACAACCTTTATTATTCATATACGAAACACTAATTTTTTTCTGAAAATCTGCAGCAGACTACAATAGAAAGTATTTTAAAAAAAAAACAAAATCTCTATAAAAAATTCATAAGTACATATTATAAAATGGGTACAAAACTATTACTAAATATCTAAAGTGATACCTAGGCTTCCTTTAGTGAATACAAATATTTTATATTTGGCTTGATACTGGACAGTGCGAGCCGAAGTTCGTGATCAAGGCCCCTTAAACATGATCGCTTATCATTTTTTATTAAAAATAAAGTTGAAAAACCTAATTCACAAAGAAATGTTGTAGAAAATGGAAGAACTGTAATAGCCTGATCAGAAATATCCGGATATTCCTCCTATACTGAAATCCAGAAACATCTAATGGAACTTCGTTAAATTTAAGTTTTAGAGTCCAGTCAGTACTCAATTCCACAAATTCCTCTAGAATTAGTAGTGGGAGTGTTAGAAGCTGGGATATTTGTTTATTTTATTATCGAAATCTAAAAAAAAATTCTTCTTAGGTGTAATCAACCACGGCACATCTCATATCGTCCCGCGGCACACTGGTTGCGGAGCACTGGCATAAGTAATTGCTTACACATACGAATTTTTTTAAAATATTTACTTTAAGAATTTTCTTTTCTTGTCTTTTTTTTAAATTAATTGCAATACAATTTGATCGAAAAATTAAATATAATTAAAATCATTTAAAAAAAAAAGTATTAAATTTGATAATTTATGTGTTTAAGATCGTTTTAATTAAATTAATTACATTAATAAAAATTTCCTAGAATTGGAAATCGTTAAAAATTCGTTTTAATTTAATGAAAAATGTTATTATATATTTTTTTTAATTCATTCTTTAGTAATTTGTGTAGCTTTTTTAAAAATAAAAATTACACAATTAAATAAATTATTTAATTATTAATCAATAAAAACAAAAACACATCACAAATTTATTGTAAATAAATGATACAAGTTCTCTTCTTTTTAATAAGAAGACACACCTTGTTTTTTTTTTTAATATTTAAATTTAATAAACTATAAAAAACAAACCGAAATATAATTTTTTTTTTTATATTTTACAATTTTTAGACGCACGCGCTAATAACTTATTTTTAAGAAACAAAAACACAAGAAAACGTTCCGATTCAAATGAAATACCAAACGCAACTAAATTAACAACATTTCTAGTGAAATATTTTGTACCCGAAATAATATTTTATTTTATTTTATTTTTAAATTTCCGCGATTTTTGTTGTTGTTGTTTTTAACCCGATATGCTGGTGCTTTTGACCCATCACCAAAAATAAAAAATAAAATAAAATAAAAGAAAACTAAAAATGACGAAAATACTGTTGTGTATGCTAAATATTTTTTCTTTTATAAATTTCTTATGTTTTACATGGTTTTGCAGCAGCAACGAAGCACAAACAAAATTTATATATATATAAAAAAAAAAAGAATTTCTGATATACACGACATGAATGCAAAACATAAAATTGACTTTATGCTTTTTTTGGTGGTATTTTATCGAAGAAATTTAGTCGTATTTTTCAATTTGTAAATATAGAATTGAAAAATAAATTGAAAATTGGTTCCATACCCATTTAAAAAAAACACTCATGAACATGCTTCCATGAGACTTTAGTTGGGACTCAAACCTAACTTTTAAAACACACCATCATTGTGTCCTTAAATGTGCCCATATAATTATGAAAGTAGTCTAATGCTCTAGTCTAGAATCGGAGATGTGTTTAGAGTCTAGACCAGTGTTTCCCAACATTTTTTGTGCCATGCCCCACCTTAGCCTTTCTAAAATTCTTATGTGCCCCTATGTAAAATACATAATTTTTAATATTAAAAAATTGAATTGTTCACTTAAGAAACTAAATTTGGCACCGAAATCTAGCATTGCATTTAAATGGCCCGGAGCGAAAGGGTTAAACTCGCGTCATGTCCATTTTCGAATTGCCCCCCTTAACAATCAAATTGCCCCCCTGTGGGGCGTGTGCCCCACATTGGCCAACACTGGTCTAGACAGATCTCTGATTTTAATTACAATAATTATTTTTTAATGATACTTCTACACATCTTCTTTTTTTCACAATGATCATATCATATTCATGTCATTCCAAAAGGTTCAAAAAATTACTATTTTGTTTATAATTTTCAAAATAGAATGTTTATTAATTTTGATTCAATACAATTAATTTTTTTAAATTGTATTTTAGTAAATTTTAAGGAAATTTTAGTATAATAACCATTTTTCCTCCTTTTAAGTTTATGTGAAAGAAGAAAACATGTCAAAATCAGGTGAAAGTTTTAAAATGTAGATGACCCTGTAAACAGTGTGAGGCAAAAATTTGGTACCTCTTCACAATTTCATTTGATAATTTAAAAACAAATGATGCTTGAAATAGATACTTCAAATTGATCATTATTACGTAAATAAAGGTCATTATCGAGTTTTATTGACCATAATTGGGCAGTAATGATCATTAAAATCGGAGATATGTCTAGGATATAAATTTAGTTAAACACATTTTATATACACAGAGTGGCGCAAAATGAACGTTGTGGTTTGAATTAAAAGAGCTATTGAGTCCCTTGGAGTATGCGCTGTAGCTCCATCTTGTTGGATGGTTTTCCACAGCTAGCCTTAAAAACTTTTTCAACATCGTCTGATATTGAGCACTATTGATGGAAATTGCAACACCGTCTTCATTTTCGAAGAAATACGGCCCAAAAATCCTCCCAGACGATACACCGCATCAAACAGTACATTTAAGTGGGTGCAATTGTCGTTGATGAACTGGCTCTTGGATTCTCGTAGTCTATATCATGCAGTTCTGCTTGTTTATGAAGCCATTTAATTGGAAATGACCTCATTATCGCTCATTATCAACTTGTGAATAAAACCTGGTTTTTCTTCTGCTTTTGGTTCGTTGTTCGATTGTGTATTGTTCCATTTCAAATTACCTAAGCCTACTTTACGAAATCCGAAAATGAAATTAAAAAAAAAATTATAAATAATTCAAACCGCAAAGCCATTTTGCGCCACCCTGTAATATATATCGAAGTTTCCTTTAAAACAAGTAGAGAGTCAGTTACCTATCGGCAACAAACTGAAAAAATGAAATATATTTCAGTTGTAAATGGCTACGTTTACACCGAGACTTAAAAAGAGACTTAAGTGCTTAGGTCGACCTAAATATGACGGTGTAAACACGCCCAAAGTAACTTAGGTTAGGTCACTTAAATTGCAGACTTACCTTAAATTTGAATCAATTTAATAACTTTTGACAGATAACAGCTGATTTCTTGATATCCAAGTTCTATAAATGTTCACATATGGCGTTGTTTTAGACTTAGGTCTAGTACGGTGTAAACACGTCTGACCCAAACCTAACTTTTAGTTAGGTGTAAACGTAGCCTATGTTTCTTTTTAATTTAGGGAACCTTAAAGATCTATCACAATTTTTTACAGAGCAAAATAATTCTTTCTATAATAAGTCTAATTTCTCTGCCGCATCTTGTGTATTCATATCAAATATGGGGAAAGAAATCTTCTGCTGATTCTTGGGCCTTCCATTACGTTCATAACAAGTTACTGTATTAAGCATATTTTTTTGTGATTATAAGTATGATGTTTACTTTAAGTTTTCCCGACCAATTCAATGGTTAAATACCGTCAAAACAACCACAGTAAAGAGTATCTTTAGGCGTCAAGAATTTCTCTAATGTAATAAAAATAAAAAGATTAGTATACTGGCGCAGTACTTTCGATTACATGATATCCCTTCTCGCATGAATAATCCACAAAACTATACTAAACATAATGTTGGCCCATATCGTATATAATTTTAATATATGATTACTTTAGATCGGTTTCATAAATGGCCACTTCCCGTCCCATACATCATAAAATGTAATTGCTTGGGAGATGAAAAATTTAACGTACATACTTTAATTTGAATGGCGCGGTTGGATTTTATACAAGTTGCTTGTTTTAAAAAAATAAAAAAAATAAATAAATAAATAAAAAGAATTATTGTCGTATGAAGTTTATCTACACGAATATGTAGAGTAAACATTTTTTTTTGATAACCAATTGATTATTATAAAAGAAGAAAGAAAAAAAGTATTGCAAAATCCATCCAATTTGTGGGTGGGTGATAATGAAATACTTATTGCGCATGAAATTCTGGATATATTAAAAATAGTTGTTCTTATTTTTATCATAATTAAAATATTTCACTCGAATTACTTGGATGACTGGAATTTGTTTGGGCTTTTGTTTAACAATAAGAAATATGCTCGTAAAATTATAATAATTTGCTCTTTTTGATTATCATAACTTTTAATACCATATTTATTGCTATATTAAAAATTATAAAACCTAATTTTATTAGTTTTAATAATGTATATAACTTTCTCTACACTCGTTAATATGGTGTACCATTACTTGAGTAAACATGATTAATCCAATATTTTGCGTATTCAACGCCAAAATAATTAATTATTTAAGAGAAACAAAGCAAAATAAATTTGGAAAGAAGATTTTAAACGCGATATTCCCAATACCTTCTATGAAAATGGCAGAAACAAAAAATTCCACACAAAATAAGGAAAGAAAATTACAATTTTTCATTAGAAAGAATGAAGTTACCTATAAATCAAATATATTCTATTTTACAGCGTGCTTCCTATAAGATAATTGTAGCAATCGAGAGATTTTGGACTAATGAAAGAATGAAACAAATAAAGCAATCGAAAATTTTTTTAACTCAATTTTTGTAAACAAAAACCACGCGTTTTCTTATACTTTTAGGCGCCAATATGATTTTCCCAATACTTTTTCAAGTATTGGTGCATGTACGAATAATAACTAGAAGAGAATTTTTGTTAATATTTTAAGTGTTAGTTCCTGTATGAATAGTGATTCTTATTTTTTACATAAGTGTTCGAATTATTTATTAAAGCTAGATTTACTTTTATCTATATTGCACTAACATAATGTAATCTGAAAAAAGTGATAGATAGCTAAAGAGAATCATATGTATTTTTAAGAGAATATTTCCTCTTTTGCATTTTTATTACGATTTTTCTTTTTCTTCCATATAATAATTTACTTCTGTTCGTAATCACTAATTTTTGATAAAAAATTTTGACTTCTGGCTTTTAACATAGGAAGGAATTAATTACTTTAAGACCACCTATTATTCGATTATTTACTAACCTAGAGAAGTAATTAATTAACCATGCCCTAGCGGGAATCACATTGACAGCACCGAAATTTTTGAGTCTATGATTTTGAAAAGCTGAATATTGAGATAAGCAGTGTTCCGCTGTCTCTTCCACTACGTCGCTGGATTCGCAGGTTAATTAATTCTGTCCTGTTAGGACACTTACCAAGGGCTGAATTCTTTCTTTTTTAGAGCTATTATATGTTTCGCTTTAGTTTTCCTGGGTTGGCAGCTGAGTACTTTTGTTTGACGACAATCATTACCTTGAGTCCACGTAATGAAGTGATTTTGATAATACTCAAATCATACAACAATTATTTGTAAAATTGTACACCATTAAGTGACAAAAAACTCCTTCATTTTTACTATATAACTCTGCTATTTGTGGCAGACTAAAAAAGACAGGCTATCATTTATGAATTTTGTTTGTATTTAAGTATAGAGAAAGTTATCATACGGTCTTAAATTGTATTTCTGCCTGACCAAATAATCATTCCATATGGAAAAACATTTTCATATTTAAAAATTCATAAATCAGAAAAGTTAAAAATCTAAACAAAAGTTAATTTAAAATTATAATTTGTTCGAGTAATGTTTTTCATTTGTGTTTTTAACATAAACATAATTTATGAAATTTAAAAAAGTACAGACTAAAAAAACATAAATAATAAGTGTTTATATGGAGGCTAAGAGTGGAAATAAAAGGAAACCCCATTAATTTAACACTTCATCAAGATTTTTAGTTTGAAATTCTTTCAACAAGGATTTTCTCACGTCTTCTTTAATCAACTAATTACATATGATGGAAGAACATATATTAGAAAATTGCGCCCAGTGAGATGATAGAAATGAGAAGAATCGAATTTTCTCATCCCTAAAATAAGAAAAATTCATATCCAAAAATAAACGTTGTCATCTTTTTTAGAAGTAGATTCATATTATAGAAGGCGTTCTTGAATAGACTTAGAAAACCTTGGAGTGGTTTATTGATCCACTTTTAAAATTACATACTGACTCTTTTAGAAAAAAAAAAAAGAAGAAAAAAAAAAACTTTAAAGATATACCAAAAATGGTGTATGCCATCAACAAAAAATATATTTATGGAAATAGATTTCATTTTGAATCGAATTCATTTGGGGTCTCCGTTATTTTGGATGTAATATGTAGTAAGAAATGGATTTTATGGCGTTTTGGACTTTCTCCATACACAGCCATACATATAGGAAGAAATTTACACACAAATATGGACAAAGGTATTTAGTTAAAAAACATTAACACTCCATTAATAATAATCAAATTTAATTTTTTTGGATAGAACTCTTAACTAAACATAAAATAATAGAATAAACTGTAATTTGAATGTTTCCTTTGATTTACATAAAACATAAGTATGGATAATTTTCATTGAAATCATAAACGATTAACGTATAAATTGTGTCATTAAATTATATTGTATTTATCACAGGGGTGTATCGATTATGTCAGTATTAGAATAAATAAAATGATGGTAACTTCTTGTTTTTTTAGTCTTACATGATTGTGCGGCTATCAAGCGTATAGGTTTTCATTTTCATTAACAGATTCTCATTAACAATGAAATCAATACAAAGTTGTTAGCCGTTTTTACAATAGATGAAGATTTTCTTGGAAATGTTAGGCACAAGTTATATATGAGAAAATAATTGGAACTAGCTTAAAACTCATTTATTTCATGGATACCCCATATCCCCATGCGGGCAACATTTTATGGTAATGTTTTCAAAAGGAAGTATGTATATGGTTTTTTCCAATATACTTTTGACAACTGCGACTCGCCAAGATCGTCTAACACTACACTGATGTTTAATACTATCAAAAAAATTACTTAAAGACGATCAAATTTTATGAAATTTCTAGCTAATAAGGCTATAATGGGCGACCATAAGGAAACTGAAATATATCGGTTCCTAATTTAAATACATATTGTGACGTGTTAGTCTTTCGGTTCGATGTTATTAGAATGATAACACTTTTTATTTATGTGAACTTAGTGTATAAACTTTATTTGTAATTATTTCTGCTTAACAATTAGTCTTAAAAATATTTGTCTTTCAATAATTTAATTATTACAATTATTTATCACAGTTTTATAGCTTCACTATTTTAATTACTTTCACAAAAATAATCTCGTTTCCAATCTCTGCTTTGTATAATCTCTGACGAAGCTTTTCACTTCAACTGATCGATTAAGAATGATCTCAGGCTCGACCCTACAGCCCTTTTTATATCAAATTGGTGTGTCTCGGAATATTCTCGAAAAGCCTGGTCGTTTTCTAAAAACTAGGTGGCAATGTCTACACAAAGAAGATTTCTAGAATATACACAAACAATAGTTCTAGAAAGCTCTAATCATTGTTTAGGTTTGTGCCAATGATCTATTATTATTTCCTCCTAAAAATATCTTTTATATGTGCTATTTTTATGGCATGAGTCATTGCTTATTGTTATTGAGAAGTGTATTGTATTCTATCGATTGTGTAAACAATTGCATTTTGGAGTTTTCTGGAATAGATCTTTTGTACATTAGATGGCGGTATTACATTTCGCGGAAATCGTTTTGTTTGTTTATAAATAAATTATTCTCGTGTTTTCTGGGTTTTTCTTTTATTAAGAAAAACTCAGAAAAGTAATTAATTTGTGTTAGTGATTTTTATAGTGCACTACCCCCTCCTTAAATCTGTTCGTCCCGAACAGAATCTTCTGAAGCCGTCCCGTGATACTTTGCTAGCCGATTTAGATGAACAACTTTCATTTTTGCCCTTGGAGATCTTCGTATGCGATATACGACGTCATTTATCCTTTTTATGACGGTATATGGACCCTCCCATTTTGGCATAAACTTAGGTGACATTCCCTTTTTCCGTTGTGGATTGTAAAGCCATACCAAGTCACCATCCTGGAATCCACAGCTGTTTGTAGCAATGTCGTACCTTATTTTCATTCGGTCGCTAGCAATTTTTATCCGATCCCTTGTTATGTGATGTATCTCGTCTAGACGATCCCTCAGTTTATCGGTGTAGTCACTAACTTCCATTTTGTCACATTCTGGTCTTCCAAACATTATATCCACAGGAAGCCGTATATTGCGTCCAAACAATATTTCCGATGGAGTATGTTTTGTGCTGTCGTGGTCTGCAGTTCTATATGCCATTAGGAATAATGGAATGTGTTTGTCCCATTCACTTTGGTCTGATGTTACCACCTTTGATAAATGTTCCTCCAGGGTTCGGTTGAAACGTTCCACCATACCATCAGATTGCGGGTGCAGGGGTGTTGTTCTGGTTTTATGTATTCCCAGCAATTGGCATACTTCCTGGAATACCGCTGACTCGAAGTTCCGCCCTTGGTCCGAGTGTAGTTCTAGTGGAACCCCGTATCGACTTATCCAGTTTTCAATTATCACTCCTGCCACTGTGGTAGCTTCTTGATTCGGAATGGCGTACACTTCCGGCCATTTGCTGAAATAGTCGATGACAACCAACACGTATCGGTTCCCTCGTTTAGACTGAGGAAATGGTCCAGCTACATCAATTGCGATTCGTTCAAATGGAGCGCCAACGTTATATTGCTTCATTGCTGCCCTAGTTTGTCTCTGTGGTCCTTTGCTCGCTGCACATGTGTCACATTTTCGACACCAACTTTCAACATCAGCTCGGCAATTTATCCAATAGAATCGTTCTCGTACTTTTTCTAATGTTTTGTTGACTCCCAGATGTCCCCCTGAAGTCCCACCATGTACTTCACTAAGTACCTCATGTACTTTGGACTTGGGCACAATCAACTGCATTAGTGTATCTCTACCATCAGAAGATTCCCATCTTCTACTGAGAACGCCATTTTCTATTTCCAGGGAGTCCCACTGAGCCCAATAACTCTTTGTTGTACTACTGAAAGCCGCAATATCGCTCCGTCCCGGACGTTGACCGTGTTCTTTCCATTCAAGGATTGGTCCAATATCTTTGTCCTTTAGCTGTTCATTTCTGATACTAGTCTCGTCATCATTACCTATTCTTGTTGTCTTGACCATGACTATTTCTTTCTCATCTAGCCTACCACAGTGCTTACAATTCTCACCACATGGTCTTCTAGATAAAGCGTCAGCATTACCATGCGATGTCCCCTTTCGATGTTCTGTCTTGAAGTGGTACCCTTGTAGTCGCTCAATCCATCTTGCCACTTGACCTTCTGGATTCTTAAATTGTAGCAACCATTTAAGTGCCGCATGGTCGGTTCGAAGTAGGAACTCCTGCCCGTAGAGGTATTTGTTGAAATGCCTAACAGTTTCAACTACTGCCAAGAGTTCTTTCCGGGTGACGCAGTAGTTTACCTCTTGTTTGGAAAGTTTCCTACTGAAGTATGCGATCACTTTTTCTTCACCTTCGATCTGTTGGGAGAGTACCCCTCCAATTCCGACATTGCTAGCATCCGTATCCACGATAAATTTTTCTCCAAATTTTGGATACGCCAATATCGGAGCAGAACATAGTCTATGTTTCAACTCCTCGAAAGCTGACTGGCATTCTTCGGTCCACTCGTATGGTTTTCCCTTATCCGTTAGCTTGTGTAGACAACCGGCTATATTAGCAAAATTCTTTATGAAACGTCGGTAGTAAGTACACAAGCCTAAGTATGACCGGATTTCATGCTTATCTTTTGGTACTGGCCATTGTTGAACTGCTTTTATCTTGTCTTTATCGGTGGCAATTCCTTCTGCAGACACAACATGTCCTAAGTATTTCACCTCATGTTGAAATAGTTCGCACTTCTTCGGACTTAACTTCAAATTAGCTGCACGAAGACGTCCAAATACTTCTCGTAATCGCTGGAGATGTTCATCAAAAGTTTTTCCGATTACGATGATATCGTCCAGGTACACAAGGCACGTCTTCCATGTTAAGCCCCGTAGAACATGTTCCATTAGTCGTTCGAATGTTGCCGGTGCATTACATAATCCAAATGGCATCACTGTGAATTGCCATAAGCCTGTTCCTACTGTGAACGCTGTCTTTTCTCTGTCTTCCGGTTCAATTCCAACTTGCCAATAGCCACTTTTTAGATCAAGTGTTGAAAACCAAGTTGCTCCTGAGAGTGTATCTAATGTGTCGTCTATGCGGGGAAGAGGGTAACTGTCCTTCTTAGTTACGTCATTCAGTCTTCGGTAATCTACGCAAAATCTTGTAGTCCCATCCTTTTTCCGTACTAGGACTACCGGAGATGCCCATGGACTGTTTGATGGTTCAATTACTCCCTCTTGATGCATATCCTCGATCATGTCAGCTAATGGTAGTCTCCTTGGTGGTTGACGAATAGGATCTGCATTGCCGGTATTAATTCTATGTTTCACTTGGTCCGTTCGTCCAAAGTCCCTTTTACTGCATACAAAGACATCTTCAAACTCCTTCAATAAACCTGTAGCCTTAACTGCTTCCGACTCTGATTCTCTTTTAGTGATATCAGAGACAAGTGGTTTCAAGGCTTCCGGAAGAACCCGTTCCTCCCGTTGAGTTTCTTTGCCTCTGCAGTCCTCATTGGTTATTGACGAAACCCCTTCAGCACTGCCGACAATGGTTCCCTTTTTCAATTTCTTGTTAATTTTTGAAAAGTTCGCCACTCTGACTGGAATTGTCCCTTTTTCGTTCACTTTCACTATTGTTCGCGCTATCATTAGTCCATCCTTTAAGTTTTGTCTGTCAGGTTCAATAATTTGTATTGCTGGCCTCCCAGTACCATCGACCAGTCTCGCCTCTACAACAGCTTCAGTATTTGCCGCAATTGTTTGGTCTTGTAGAATTTCTACTTTGGCACTGGAACCTGCTTCCTCCAACGTTAGCGAGAAATCAATATTTCCACATCGCAGAACTTCCTCTTCAACATTTACACTCACTCCATTCTTTTTCATGAAGTCCAGGCCCATGATACAATCGTCCATTATATCAGCCACCAAAAATGTATGCCGGAACACATACCCATCTAGCTCCAATGCTAGATCGACTTCCCCAAGAATCGGAGATGATTCACCCGTAACGGTTTGAAGCACCCTGTTACTGCTTTCACTGATGTGTTTATGATTGATGAGTTTCTTGTTAATGATGGATTTACTTGCGCCTGTATCTATGATAATTCTGCACTGATGACCAGCAATTACACCCTGTACCGTTAGACTGTTGTTGTTGTGTTGCATAAGCGAGACAGATACAACGATGCTGGGGGCATTATTCTTTTGAGCTAACTTGTCCCCCTTTAAGTTAGCTCCGTTTCGTTTCCCGAACCTTTTTGTCTTGTTGTTTGGTTCGGGCACTTATGTTGCACATGCCCCTCTTTTCCGCAGCCCCAGCATGTGATTTTCCTGCGCGTGTTTCTGTCCCCTTCTTTCTGGATTGACCGCAGAACTTCTTTTATTTGCTGCCTGAGGTCTTTGATATCCAGTTGCGGTGACCCTTCAGCAACTGTAGCAGTCCTGATCCGTGGGACTGATCTTGTAGCTTTCTTCGCACCTTCTAATGTCAAAGCAAACGCCAATACTTCTTGTAGCGTTCGCTTTCCGCTAACCCGGACGCTATTTTGTATGTCCGTATCCCGTATGGCGCTAACGAATCTTTCTCCGGCCATCTCGCACCGCATCTCCACAGGGTAATCGGGATAGGACATGTATACTAGACGTTCGATTTCCGCCGCTAATTCTTGAAGCGTTTCCGCAGATTTCTGCGTCCTGTTGATGAGTTCGATCCGGTATACATCCTTCATGTGGTTGTCCCCAAACCGATTATCCAATTGCATTACAATGTAATTGTAATTTTTCTCATTTTCCGGTGAGATTGTCCGCAATAAATCGGCTGAGTTACCCCGTAGAGCCAGAATTAATGCCGTGGCTTTTTCTTCATCGGACCAGTTGTTCGCACCAGCAGCCGCTTCAAACTGTCGTTTGTATACCGGCCATGAAGTTTTTCCGTCAAATATTGGTGGCTTCATCCTTTTACCTGATGACTCAATATTTGGTTTATTTTCTTTGATGTCAGCCATTTGTGCTTCCATTTCTGCTACTTTTTGTTCCAATTTCTGGTCCAATTTTTGTTCTATGTTGCTTACTTCCGCGCGAACTGTGGTTATTTTGTCTTCCAATTTCTGTTCAACTTTACTTACTTCTGTGCGAACTGTAGAGACTTCTGTAGTAATTTTGTCTTCTAAGTTCGCAACACTGGATTCAACTTGAGATTTTAATTCATCCATACTAGACTCCATTTTGGTTTCTAGTCCAGAAACGCTCGACTTGATTTTACTTTCAAGACTTGCAGAAGTCGAATCTATTTTATTCTGTAAGCTCGAAGCAGTTGAATCCATTTTGGTTTGAAGACTAGAAGCATTTGTTTTCATTTCTTCTTGTAGACTAGAAGCATTTGTTTTCATTTCTTCTTGCAGACTAGAAGCATTTGTTTTCATTTCTTCTTGCAGACTAGAAGCATTTGTTTTCATTTCTTCTTGCAGACTAGTCTGAAGACCGATCATCATGGTCATAAGCGTCTTTAAATCATCCTGAACACTTGCTGTTGTTTCAGCCGCGTCTTCGTTGGTAATTTCTTTTTCGTTTCCCTCTTTCAGAATTTCACTAAAGTCGAATGTGCTGCTATCTAGTTTTCTTTCTACACATTCAGCGATTACTCTTTTCCTCTTTTCTGTTTTAGTTCCCTTGGAAGGTAAATACCACACACTCAGAACTGTGGATAGTTCTGATGTACTCAAACTATCTAATAATTTACTTTCCATTGTTCAAATATTTTTTTTTAATTGTTCACGAAATTCTTATGTTCTATAGAAACTTCTCGCACAGTATCTAAATACCACGAAATTTCCCAGTATAATCTTAACTTCTATGAAATTTCTTGTACAATCGAAATTTTCACACGATACCCGACGTATAACCTCAAATTTCGCTCAATCGAAATTTTTATACAACTCATACAAAATTTCTTGTACGCCCCTGAAATTTCTCACACAGTCGAAATTACTATACTCAAATTTCTTAATAACGAATTTCTTCGAAATTTTCCCCACAGAAGTTTCTAGTTTAATTTCGAATTTTCTTGCAGAAAATTTTAGCACAATTGTCTTTTCCGCACTGATTCACAATAAATAATCCCACTTCTGACACCAATGTGACGTGTTAGTCTTTCGGTTCGATGTTATTAGAATGATAACACTTTTTATTTATGTGAACTTAGTGTATAAACTTTATTTGTAATTATTTCTGCTTAACAATTAGTCTTAAAAATATTTGTCTTTCAATAATTTAATTATTACAATTATTTATCACAGTTTTATAGCTTCACTATTTTAATTACTTTCACAAAAATAATCTCGTTTCCAATCTCTGCTTTGTATAATCTCTGACGAAGCTTTTCACTTCAACTGATCGATTAAGAATGATCTCAGGCTCGACCCTACAGCCCTTTTTATATCAAATTGGTGTGTCTCGGAATATTCTCGAAAAGCCTGGTCGTTTTCTAAAAACTAGGTGGCAATGTCTACACAAAGAAGATTTCTAGAATATACACAAACAATAGTTCTAGAAAGCTCTAATCATTGTTTAGGTTTGTGCCAATGATCTATTATTATTTCCTCCTAAAAATATCTTTTATATGTGCTATTTTTATGGCATGAGTCATTGCTTATTGTTATTGAGAAGTGTATTGTATTCTATCGATTGTGTAAACAATTGCATTTTGGAGTTTTCTGGAATAGATCTTTTGTACATTAGATGGCGGTATTACATTTCGCGGAAATCGTTTTGTTTGTTTATAAATAAATTATTCTCGTGTTTTCTGGGTTTTTCTTTTATTAAGAAAAACTCAGAAAAGTAATTAATTTGTGTTAGTGATTTTTATAGTGCAATATATATAGGGTATCCCAAATAAAAGTGCAAGATTTGATTTGCGTAACTGAAGTTTGTGTATATCTTGGGTATTCTGCATCTTATAAAGACGACCAATACCTCATTCGACGATCAATTTAATAAGGAATTAAATGCCATTCACCGTTTTCAAAAATATTCCTTTTTAGGACAGGAAACACAAGAATTCTCTTGTATGAAGGTATACGTATATGTCAGGTATTCTGGGTCCTACAGGAATGAATTATACCTCATTCGATAGGGAATATTTAATTAAATAAAGAATGCTCCGAAAGAAACGCACAATTTGAATTTTGTGGAATTGTCTTTTTGACAACAGTAGGCGCTCGAAACTTGACAAACTGTCAATAATAATATCGTTCCTTCCTGCAAAGTTCCATGACTATTAATAGCAACAATGGTAGATGACAGATGTGAAGATTTCAGTACTGTAAACTTAATGAAACGAAAATTGCACGACATTTAAATCTGCCGCTATTATGGAGACACACGGTACGTGTACCAGGTTTATGTACATTACCAGAATTTAAGAGACATTTACGAAAGGGTAATCCCAACTTTCGCTTCATACTTATATTTTAAAGGATAAATATTCAATTTCCTCACGAATTCGATAAATCCGCCTCCATACTTGTGCTAAAAAGTTATCGTTAATTTTAGCAACCAAATGTTCATGTGCAATTATTTGTCTCATATTTTTGTCCAGACATAAATAAAATATATTAGTTATTAAACTTGTTCAATGATATATTCATCATCCTCTTTAATGCTTGCTAGGTTCATCGTTTTCTATACAACGAACATCTTTTTAGTTATTCATAGCAAAAATATTCGTAGTTGGAGCCGGTTGTAAAGTTAATATAACTTACTAAATACATCTCTGTTCTATTTTAAAAGAAATTATTTAGATCACGTATTCTAATAGTTATTAATTAAACTCTTTAAATATGATATCAGCTACCATTTAAATACATATAATAATAGATTCTGTTTAAAAAAAGAAAATAAATAAATTGCTGACATTAAAAATTTGCATAATACTCGTTTTATAGAACACTTATTTGATCGACATTAAAATGTGATTTTCAATTAAGAAGACAAGAAATATATAAAAAATCAATGAAAATTGATTTTGCAAAAAAAAAAAAAAATGGAAATAAGAAGACGCCACTTTTAATATATTAAAATGATTCCAGTTAAAAAAAAGTCCTCCATTATCATGATGAATGAATAAAATGGTTTGAATTTTTCATATTCTTCGATTCAGTGCGACAAAAAGAAGTGGATGGAAGAAAAAAACAACATATAGTAACTTAAAATTGGTATATGACCGATAAAGATAGATATTTTCATGTCCTGTGATAGAAATGGGAGTCCGACTCCGTATAGTTAAGAAGAAAACAGCCAAAATTAATAATATTCCAAGGTGTTTTCTCCATGAATTTGTTTTCTGTAAAGGGTCTTTCATTAAGGACATAACAATTCTGTAATTTATTGATTGTAACGTGTGCTGTGTGGCTTGTAGCGCCGTCTTGTTGAAACCACATATCGTCGATATCAATTTGATCTAATTCAGGCCAAAAATAATCCTCCAACATGGCACAGTTGCGCTGTCCATTGACGGTAACATGGCGATCGTAAAAATACGGCCCAATCACGCCTCCGGCATGTAAACCGCACCATACAGTGATTTTTTGTGGATGCAATGGTGTCTCTTGAAGCGCATGTGGGTTTGTTGCTGTCCAATAACGCATATTTTGCTTGTTGACAAAGCCATTTAGCCAGAAATGAGAAGATGAAATGAAGATGATTTTTTGATGAAATTCTGGATTTTCTTCCAGCTTTCCCAGAGCCCAAACGGAGAAGTTTCGGCGCTTCAAATGGTCAAGTGATGAAAATGTTGACTTTAATCTACGTTTTGATATTAACAGGTCACTATTAATGTTTAAGGGTGCGTTCATATAAAGATACAAAATTGTTATGTCCCTATTAAAAGACACTATATTTTAAATTTGATCTAACTAATTCAGAGGTAAACCTGAGCCCTAATATCAAACATTTTCCCTGTAATTTTTTTTCAAATCAATAAAACAGTTTTTATTCTTTCCTACAACTATTTTTTACTACACTATCCTTTGTCCGATTTTACTGAAATTTAACATATTCTCGCCTATGTATGTAATCAACGTATGTAAATAATTTAAATCAAATTGCTGTAAAAATTTTCAAATTAAATCCGAAAACGATTTTTTGGTCACCATGGTTTTTGCTTTATAACTTTGTTCCTGCTAAGTCGATTTCGTTGAAATGAAATACCAAATCTTGTTAATAACCAACTCAACGTATTTTTGAATTATCTTGTACACGGACAGACGGACGAACATGGATATTCTCTATACATCAGAACCTTGTAAACCTTCTACGATGATTTTTTCTATACATCACAAATATCGTTACAAAACTAATATACCCTCTGGTAGGTACTACCACCATAGGGCATAAAAACACAGATGATGAACCTAAAAAATGCCATACAATTGGTACACGTTTCTATTTAAATTTTTATCTGTTTTTTTTTCGTGTAATGTAAATTTGTACTTGATATGATTTGGTGAAGATTAGTGGGATTTTTTATTTGCGCATTATGAATAATAAGATGTATATTTTCATCGTCAATGTTACTTTAAATCATTTATAGAAGCGCCAGTATTAAAAATTATAAATATGAATCGATAGTACTCCACCTAAACAAGTAAAACGTGCTTAAAGTGAACACACTTCAGATAGAAGAAAAGAAATTAAGACTTTTTTTTTTTTAAGTTCAGATTAAAAAACCGGATGATCTGATTCCTAACGTATTTAAATGTTCATTTATAATTAGCACACTCTTGATGAATAATGAAGTAAAATTAGCCATGAAAATTCATATATGTTCTAAAAGGTTTTATACCACGGATATGGTAAAGATCAAAAAAGGTAACCCCATTTTGAAGTGGATTTTAAAAAGAAAAAACACAAGGGAAAATAACAATTAAATATATATTCTTTTTTTTGGAATTGTACTTAGTTATTAAATCTCTCTCATTACACACATTATTTTTGTTTTATAGAAATGCATTTAGATTGCAAATATTAAAAAGATTTCAAATGCAGAAAAAAAAATGGGGTGATATCAAAAAGAAAACAGCACATGCTGCGAAAAGGATGCTTTTTTGGTATTGTTTTTTATTTATTTAGAAGGAAATAATTTCTTATAATTATTGTTATTAACCATCAAAGATATTATTATCACAAATTCACAGCAAAAATATTTCATAATTAGTCCCATTATCCAAATATATTGTTGATAACAAGTATGGTACTTAATTCTGACTTATTTCATTAAATTACACAAACTGTACCACATTTGGAGGTTCGTAGAGACACTAGGCAAGAATATTAGAAAGATATTTAAAAGGATTTGTTTTGTAGTTATACAATTAATCGATCTTAATTCATTTTCTCGTATTCAACAACAAAAATATTATCTTTTAATTCTTATAGTGCCTCTCTGTCCATGTCGTTCACAGGTTCCCACCGCTCTTTTCAGGAAAACAAAAATTACTCATCCCCGCCCTAGACATTACCGTTTTTAAGCAAACAAACATAACAATGACGTGCAAAATTTGTATTTTTTAAACAGATTTACCCATGTCCCACTAAATATGATGAAGGAAATACAATTAAAAACGGGACAAAATTTAGCTATCTACTTTTGCACAGGCTTCCAGAACTGTCGGTATTCAACCATCATTGAATTTAAATTTCAATTCCTCATTTGTTCTGCTTGTAATTTTGGAGATTCTAGTGTTTGTACTTCAAAAAAAGGTCAATGACGTCAGAATTCTTTCTTTATGGCTCCACCATCCTCTCAATTGCACTCGAGGCTACAACCTTCTTTCCACTGGATCGTTCCAACGACCACCAACACCATCAGGAAACACTGATCTATTTGATCAAAACTTTTCTCATGGATTTTGAAGCCCGAAATGGCCCCCAGTCTTATGTTCTTTAATATTTACCATATTTTTATTACAAATATAAATAATTTCAGGTGACACAAACAAAAATATAGTTTATCTTGTAAAACCAGAAGCAATTATTTCTCTGTGAAGGGTGTTACTTTTAAATAAAACCGTTTTTTTCGTATGAAACTCTTCCAGAAAAGTAAACAATTCTTTTTCATTTCATATTTAAAAAAAAAAGAAAATATTCTTCCGGAAGAATTTAGTAAACAAAATCGAAATGAGCCCGAAATTATTTGAATTTAGGTGCGGACCAAAAACAAAAAAATAAGGTGGGCCTCATAACAAGACATTACTTATTTTGATATTCTTTGTTTACAAAAACCTGCTGCTTGATTCTTCCATATGCATCTTGTTTTACCGGCAAGAAATATTTATTTCTTGAATTTTTATTCTATTTAATTTTTCGTTTCTTTTTATGCAGCCATATAAATGAAGAAATCTTTGGGATTTCGATGTTGCAATGAAAAACAAATAACATCCAGTTTAAAACGGGTCGGTCCGACTAGGAATCTGAGAATTTACAGATTTATTTAGCTTTTTTCATTTTGCTTTTCTTGAAAAACGACTTTCCTCTTCTTTTGATTTTTTTTATGCTGTTGCTGGAAACATGGAATTTTTTTTATGCCTCGGAAGATCTCACTTTCTGTAGTTTTTTTTAACTGTTCTTTTTTTTTTGCTATCCGTTTCTTGATGCTATTTTTAAAATTTTCTCAATATGGGAATTTTATTCAAGGTTTTAGTTTTTCTTCTGTTTTTTTTTTTTTCTTTAAAGAATATGTAAATATGATTTATTGAAAGAAAAGAAACACGAGCCAAATGAAAGTTCTATATTGAATATAATTAAAGAAAGAAAAAGCGGATCTAATCATTATTTGTTTTAAATATTGTATACAAAGTGATGAATGCAATTTCTTTGTGAGTAATTTATTTAAAAAACGTGATTTTCTAGAATTTATGGCCATGATAAAAAAAAAATCACACCCATTTTTTTTTTCTTTTTTTTTTTTGCATTTTAAAATACTTTTTAAAACGGAAAATGTCAAAGAGATAAATTTAAAATAGTCCTAAAAATATGTACAATAATACAAATCGAATTAATTAAGATTAATTTCAACAAATTTTAAATGGAAATTAATTTTAAAAATAATCTGTAATGCGTTTAAATGAAAATCTTTAATGAGTCACAAAATGAGTCTTGAAAATGTTTTATTGGTAATTTTTCCCAAAGAAAATGTATATACGTGAAATTAAATAAATTTCTTTTGAATTTAAAATAACAAAAGATTTTATTTTGAAAAAGAAAATTGTAAAAAGAAAATGTTTTCTTAAAAAAAAATTTTTCAAACCGGCAAAATTTATAAAAAATGTTGACAGTTGATAATCGAGTATCGAATTGTAAATTTTGCACACAATCACATATTTTGTTATGCATATTTAAATTCGGTAAACACACTACCATATTTTTTGCTAACCCGCCTCATTTTTTTTTGTTTTAATTTTTAATGTCATTTCTTCTGTTTACAAAAGCCAAGCATACAAAAAAAAATATATATATATATATATATATATAAAAAAAAAATGAACTTACCTGAGCGATTCATCATTTTTCAGGTTTTTTTTTTTTTACTATCTACCACAATGAATTTCTACCAAAAAAAAAAATAAATTAGCACTTAAATGAACACCTTTCGATTGTAGTTTTAATTAATCAATAAATTGGCAGTTTTATAGCACATTTATTCTTCTCAAAAAAAAAAAACTCACAAGGCACTCAATTTACGATATTCCTTTGTTTTATATATAATTTTATATATTTTTAAAAATGTTTTTTTTTTTTAAACGGAAAACACGGAACAACATTAAATCGCGACGAATTTATTGCTTATGCTTTTGCAGATTTTGTTTGCAGAAGAATAAGTTCAGTTTCTTCCTTAGATTAGGGAAAATATGGATAGGCCTTTCGCAGGGGAAATTGAAGCACTTTTGGAATACACTTGCATTTTTTTGCTTATGTGTGCGGCGTAGTGGTGGCGTTAAAAACATGAATTCGGGGGGACAACATTGCAAATGGGCTAAAAGCTCATGCATTCTGTAACATCCGAATTGCAAAAAAATTGTTGCGTGTGATTGCTAAAAAAATCAAGTTTTCTTAAACATACAAAATTAAATTATTAAATAATAATTATAAACATGTATGTGCCTATATATGTCCTTTGCTGCGTAAACCAATAACTGAAAGCCATTTCATACGTAGAGCCTCATTTTTTGGAAACTTTAAAACCAAAAAAAAAGCATTTAAAACTGAAAATGCTGACTTTTCAAAAATTTCGACGAATTTTAAGAATTGCCCCCATTTTAACCAAAAATGACTGTCACTGGTAGATTTCGTTAAAATCTAAATAAAAAAAAAGTGGGATTTGACATTTCGGCGTGGATTAAAAAAAAACCAATTTTTTATTAATTTATGAATTAACATAATTTCTATTTGATTACCAAAAAGTAAATAAACACCATAAAAATTTTTTTTTATACGGCAATAATGAACATTAGCCCATTATAATAAAAAATAAGTCAAACTTAGTTGTGAAAGAAAATTCCAAGAATTTTTCGATGTTGTTTGTTATTACACCCAGAAATTAAACACTTCATATTGCAAATTTATTAACTTTGATTATTTAATTCAAAAGAATTTGGTTTGGAATCCGAAACGCACTAAAAATTATAAATTAAAAAAACGCAATTTTTTTCCCCTCCAAATTTGACAGTTCGGCGTGATAATAAATGCTTCAGACACAGATATCGTAAAAACGAGTTAATGCCTACGCTTGGTTTCTTCGCTCAAATAAGTGCTGCCAACATTTTAAAAATGAAAATGTCATTATTACAGATGAAGCAACTGTCAAAAATTGAGAAAAATAAAATAAAAAACGAGCTGGGTTTACAGTATTAAATTTTCATTTTATAACAATAACATTTTTATTTTGTATACAATTTTTATTTATTTATTTTATTTTATCCTGGTGGCCATTTCAATTGTCGCCCACCCAAAACATGTAAGTGCAAATGAAATACACTTTGGCAACCGTGACGGCCGTTATTAACAACCATTCGAAATCCTGCCGGCGCTTTTTCCTTTCCCAATTTTCCTGCGATTTGCATCAAATGTCCAAGAAGTTTATTGTCATCCGGTAAAGTGTCTTCTAATTTCGGAATTCTTATTTTCGGGATAATTAAAAAATGAACTGGTGCTTGCGGTGCGATATCATTAAAAGCTAAACATTTCTCATCTTCATAGAAAATATCGGCCGGAATTTCTTTTGATATGATTTTGTCAAACAATGTCGGTTCTCCGCGTTTTTCAGCAGATTCTTGGGCTTTTTTTTCTTCACTTAAATTACTTAAGCTGGTATTTATTACGCGAAAACTCGAATGGATTTGTTTTTTTAATCCACATATTGTTTTACGAAGTATTAAACTCATTTTTTCAAGAATTAAAAATTGTATTTTAACTATTTATGACATTCAAAATGAAAAACAATTGACAAATCAGCTGATGGTTTTTGTATTAGTTATTATACCGAAAACCAAAAATTGGTTTTTGTATTGACTAAGTAGAAATCGTTACTGATTTTCAGATTTTATAAATTATTTAAAAATGTGTGCATTTTGATGACATTTTCCAAATATAAATAAATAAATAAATAAATAGATAATTCATTAGAAAATGAACACTTATTTATGGAAAAAAGAAATACCAAATCGGACACTGACTTCTAGACAGAAGAAGTAGTATTCTAAAAAAAGGAAAACGAAATATTTTTAAATATAAATTTTCATATTTTCTTTCCTTTTTTGCCTTTCCTGAAAAGAAATTTTTAAAATTATTTATTAACCAAAAATTAAAAAATATATTACATTTTTTTTTTTTTTTTTTTTGGAAAAATAAAGCACTGTACACTCATAAATTGCCGTATAGGGTCATCTAATTTGAATTTACTATGTTGGCAGCACTGTGATCAAGCAGCTGTCAATAAGTATTTGTTTTCAAAGTGTCAAATGTTAGATTGCAGCAACGCGTTAGCGCTTTGTGGATAACGAGATGAGCCGCTTAACCATCGCTCAGCGCGTTAAAATTGTTCAATTGTTCTACAGAAATAACAATTCTGTACGAACTGTATATCGAAGTTTACGGAAAGATTATGGCCAATCAGATCGTCCAACTGAGCGAACGATTCATAACATCGTGAAAAAATTTGAAGATACTGGAAGCATTAAAGATAGGCCAAGGCCTATGTATCGTCGTGAAGCGCGTTCACCCGAAGATATTGCTGCTGTAAGTGAAAGTGTGATCGAAGATCCGCAATTGTCGATTCGTCGGCGTTCGGAGCTTTTGGGTTTTTCTTATGGTTCCCTTTGGCGCATTTTGCATAAGGACTTAGATCTATACCCGTCTAAAATAAGTGCATTGTTACAGAAAAAAAAATATTGCATAGAATATGTAAGTTAAATAAAATAATACAAAATACTTTTTAAAATAATTGGGCTTGTCACGAGACTTGATTATTTTTGCGAAGAATTTTCGCAAGTTTGACAGATCATTCTGATTGGTCAGAGAAAACTTAAAATAATCTGCATCCGTGACAACGTTTCGAAAATATAATTTTTAATTTTCGCAGAAATGACATTAGGCAGTCAGTTATTTTGAAAATAAAATGCATTTTGAATTAAAAATTGTACTAATTCCCTTCTTCCGACATTTTATACAATTTAATAGTTTTTGGTATTCATTTCCAAAAGAAAAACCCGTTAACATAAATTCAAAAATGCATTTGTCAAAAATGAAAAATTTATCTTCGCAAGTTTACGAAGATAATCAGTTCCAGGGCATTTTTATTTTTGATATAAGCTTCGCAAATCTGGGAAGTCTTTTAAGCAGTTTGATTGGTTCAACGAATTGTCAAAAATAATCAAATAATTTCGCAAGTTTGCGAACTAACGTGTGACGAGCCCTAATATTTAATCAAAAAAATTAAATAATTTGCTACAATTTCACTGTTCGTTTCTACTTATAAGATTTCAATTTCAAATTAATTAATACACATAGTTTTATATATTTTTTTTTATACAATTTGGCGTTTTTTTTTTAACTAAAATTTTCAAAGAAAGAAAAACGACGCAGTCCACTAAAAATCAACCTAGAAGACAACTGCTCATACAACATTGAAAATTTTCCTGTAATTTAACTTAATTAAAATAAAAATTGAACAATAAAATATTTTTTAAATAATTTTTAAAAAGATTTCATTTTTTGCTTAAAATCGTAACATAATAAATAGAAATTCAAAATTCCATAACAAAATGTATATCATTAAAACATGTCCAAATTATTAATTTTTTATTTGTTAATTAAAAATTACATTTTTATTACAGTATATCTTCATCATATCCAATAAAAAAAAACTATTCTAATAGTCAGTCCTACCTTGAATAAATAAAACTACAAATGCAATGTGCTTTTACGTACAAAAAAAAGTATAGGGGAAAGCAGTATTCTGGGATAAACTTTTTTAAATGAATTAAAGTTTATCGGATCAGAGTCTTAAGACTAATCTCCATACAGCCGACATCCTATTCTGACGAGAAAAATCAGGAAACTAGAAAGAGATGGATTTTTGCAATTTTCGCTAGGATTGATCGAATAAAAACATCAAAGTCTCCCCATCACAATTTATAATATTATGGAAAATTTGGTAGTGTGCGACGAGATCAAGAATCAGATGGGGAAATGAGAAATGCAGAAGCCGACAAAATTAATAGAATGATTGTTTTCTCCCTTTCTGTTTAACCAAACTTTGCATAAGTGTATCCCATACTTTCATAGGATGTCGGCTGTGTGGAGATTGGCCCTTAGGTTATCGTTATATTCGAAAATCTACCTAAATCTATCTAAAAAGGCTTATAAATCAATTTGTGCCTGATCACTGTCCAAAAATGCTTCCATCTTCCCTATCTAATCTTGAACTGGTCAAGTATTGATAATCACATCAAATCTTACACATATTTACAATTTTATTATTATTTTAGTCATAATTATGTATTTATATTCACTGCAGGTGGTTTTTATATTATTTACTATCATATCAGATATAAAGTTTCTTTGTAGTTTGGCATCTCTGTCGTATATCCACTTTGTAGGCGTGCTGCTCTGTCCTCGACTCGTCAACATTTTGATTCGAAGCTCCAGTGATCGTGCCATGAATTCCATAAAAGTTCAACAAATAGATTTTGTATTAAATCAGGAGTGGCAAAATCATATTAAAATAAGATTTCAGTTTTTTTTTTTTTCAAAAGCATCTTAAAGATCATCATAATAAAAAAATAGTTGATTGTCTTCGAAAGATTTTAAAACAATCAAAAAAGGTTAGTTAAATCTTAAAAAATATAATTAAAATGTTGTAATTAAGTAAAGCAACAAAAACAAGACGACATAAAAGTGAGATTTCTAGATTGTTTAGGACTTTCGATATTCATAAACAAAAAAGCCAAAGAAAGTTCTCATAATTATAATTAAATTTATTTCTACACTTTTAACTACATTTTTATATTTATTAGATTTCATGTTCATCTCGAAAAAAAACAAAAATAAACGTTTAATTGAGATGAAAATTTGTTAGTTAAAAAACAACAAAAATTAAGTTTTTAATGTTTATTACGCGATTATTTGTTTTACGATCATAAAAAAAACCTCGTATATGATTTGTTTTGTTAAGCTTAATCTTGAACATTTTAAACTTTACAAATAAATATACTATATATTCGCATTGGGTATGTCCCCAAATGAAGATCTATGACGACACCGGTGGAAGCTTGAAATGGTTAGAAATTTTGAAACAACTTTAATAGTTGTTTTGGGATCGTGCTCAAAATCTTTATTCACAACGAGATTTAGTTATAAAGAAAAAAACAACAACATTGGAGAATATCCACACATGATCATTTTGGCATTGAAGTAACGATCATGTTGATCGCAAGCTATGAATTTCAAATCATGTTTACATTTTTTATTTAATTTAATTTAATTAGTAAATGTATGCCATGATTTTGTTTATATTTTTGTTTATTACGAAAAGATTATCGATTCTTTTTAGCAACAAAATTCTGATCATTCTAGATCTAGACTTTACTAATTGAAATGATCTCACTGGACTTGAAATTGTCATCATTATTCTAGACTTTGTGCGTTTACTTTATAACATTTCTGATACTCTTATTAAATTAACAATTTATCTCAGTCCTTCATGTTCTTTGGAACATGTTGGCAAAAAAAAAACTCCATAAATTGTATTTTTGTAGTTCCGTGTATATCGAAATCAAGGTGTAATTTTTAAAGTTCGTCTAATAAGAGCACGCAAGCTACAGTTATTGTGTAATCTCAATGATGAGTTTAAATGTCATTATCACCTCCGTAAAATTTCATTTTTTCCAATGGCTGATCAATAAAAAAAAAATATTGACTTGATACGTAATATTAGAATGAAATATTGATCGTTTTCTACATCCCATAAATGAAATCGTGCAATTCTTTTTGAGAATTCAAGAAATAAAATTTATTATTAGCTTTCAAAAATGGTAATTTTAAAGTTGATACGTTCCCTCACCATCGAGAGGAAGACACAATGGCTAAATTTATGATAAAAATATCTTGGTTAAGATGGGCAGAGAATATAATCCGAAGTCCATGAACTAATTAGTCACCAATACAGGGTTCTTGGAGCTAATAATGAAGAAGGTCTGCGTATTTTGGGGTAACTGATAAAAGTAAAACCCATTCAAGATAGTAAACAAATTTATGTATATGACATATTAAGTGAGGATGTGAAACGACAACTCTAAAACTGGTTTACGAAAGTTTTGGTTGATTTTTAATATTTTATGAGAATATCTTCATAGTTCTGATTTGAACTTTTTTCTAAAGACATTTTTTCATGATTTTAGCTGTAGTAAATTTGCTGAGAGCTTTCGCCAAATTAACTTTTAGAAACATGTTCTGTTCGATGGATAAAATGATAAAAGATGTCAGCATTTCTTGTATACTATAGGTATACTGGGACGCAACTAATTTTTTATTAACTTTAATTATCTAAAAGAATATATCCGGTTGCAACGATCTTCGGAATTGTTAGTAAAATCCACATTCTGTTAGGGACATATCGTAGTCATATAATAATTTGTTATTATCGGAAGACTACAGCTAAAGATAAAACACCTAGTGTGCGTCTAATGAACTTTTTCTTATGGGTTTATTGGTAAACTATCTTTCAAATAGATACAACATACTTCTTTTTAATGGCGATAGATATAGTTGAACTAGGAACAATCATGCAGATAAGATGCCTGCATGATAAAAGGGAAAGAAAGAGGATGAAGGGCAGTCGAGAAAAAATCGGGAACAATACAAGAACCACAAAATAAAGAAAGTTCAGTTAAAAGTTAATATAATGTTTTATTTTAAACTTATTTACACTCTTAGTTATCGTTTTTTCCTAAATCTATTGGAAATATTTTCGGGTGGTAATTAAGGAATTATTGATTAGGAAGTGGATGTTAGTGCCCAGGACTATTAACCTTTTTGTCCGCCGACACTATCATCGCTTTTAAATAAAAATCAAGCTTCTAAAGTATTCTTATATAAATTTTATTTCAACTAAAAATATAACAAAAAAAATAAAAATAAAATTAGTATTGTAAGAAATATTGTAAAGCTTTTTGGTAACATTTTATTTAATATAATATTTTTTGAATGAATAAACTATAAAAGAAAAAGAAAAATTATGATCCTGTTTGTACTGGAAAGTTACATAGTAACAGTTTTGGAGTAAAAGTTAAAGAATAGAAATTACAACATTAATATTAAAATGATTTAAAAAACAGAAAAAGGTATTTTATAATTAATAACGTCTTGGATGCTTAATGAATTTGTTTTTTTTTTTTTTTTTTTAAATATAATTTAAGGAAAATAATGAAAAAAATACATTTTTTAAGAACATACTTAAAAAGAAAATTATAGTCTCTTATAGATAATTACTTAACGTACTAAAAACAATGAAAATATAACACAAAATACTAAATTGAATAAAACTAGAACATTATGATTACCAGAATTTGGATAATATGGATCACGATTACCAGATAAAGAATTATAAATTGGTGTCGTCGATGATATACCATTCGTATCGAATATACCTTCATGTGGATAATTATTTGCATCTGTACCAATATTACCAGCACCAAAACTATTTGTATAAACATAACTTAAACTTCCAGTTTTAGCACGTAATATACGGAAATTCACTTCATATGGATTTAAACGTCCGGCCACGAAATTATGTAATCTATTAACAACAACAAATAGATTACCATTTTCATCAAATGACATACCATCAGTCCATTGTATAAAATCATCATCTTTAGCGATAACATGTTGATTATTAACAGTGAATGGTTGGAATGTATCCCATTGTGCAATTGCATGTTCTTTTAATAGACCATAATATAAGATACCACGATTATCCATAATCATACCATCGGTTTGTGATATTTTCAAACCATAATCTGTTATCGTTTCGAATATTTGTCGTGGTGATGCACGTCTTGGAAATTCGGGATCACGTAAAATTGAGGCTGGTATCGAATAAAGATGATAACTTGATAATGGACAATAATAAACATTTCTTTCATAATTATCATTAACTGCTTTTGGTGAATTAATAGTTAATGTATCACCAGTATTCGGATTAAAATATGGTCCTAACGCAATACCATCAATATGTATTGAAAATTGTAATTGTGTACCGTTCACACTAAAATCAACTGCATTTAAAGCAGCTCTCATTGAATTATTTTCACGTACTTTCCATGAACGATTCAATTTTCTTGAATATACAACAATACCAGGATCTGCACCACTATTATCTGTTATATAAGCGAATCCACCAAATGCATCATCGATAACGATTTTATTTAAATAATTTGTACCGCGTGCAACAGCTTCTTCAGAGAATTCATGACGATGTATTATTACATCGCCACGTTTTAAATCGAACAATATAAGTTTTGGTGGACACGAGAAAGCTGGTCGTTCTATAAAAGAAAAGTTTAAAAACATTTTTTTTTATATTAATGTATTATATTAATTTTTTTCTTGCTTACGTGGCTGTAAAGTTTCTAATCGTCCAGAATCAACGACCCACATAATACCATCCGAATCGATTGCCATACTTTGAACAAATTGTAAAGCAGTACAATTTCCTTTTTTATTCATTTCCCATGATGGAAATGGTGTCACGAGTGGATCACTACGACCATTATTATCTGGTGATATTACCCATCCTAAGGTTGCCGGTACACCGGGCATCATACGTGGCATAGATAAATAAAGACGATTCGCAAATGCTTTTACATCTGATATAAGAACATTTCTTGGAATATAATCTCCATTTAATTCGATTTGATTTCGTTCGTAATCATTTCGAAATGTAAAATTTACTGTTCGCCATTCATAGACCACACGAAATTGACGTTCTGTAATTGGAATTTCTTCTTGTTGTGGTCCAAATGTGCTAATTCGTTGTGCCAAAACAATTCCACAGAAAAATTGTAATATCAAAAGTCCTATGAACATTTTGTTGGCTATTTTAATTTGTTTATTATTCAACGAAATCATTTTTCTAGAACCTGAAAAGAAAAGAAATTTAACTTTTAGATTATGTATTATCACAAAATAAAGAAGAGACAGTATGTGTGATTAGTACCTATTGAATTCTACCGGCCACCACATTCTGGTAATCCTAAAAATTTATGTAATTAACATTGTTAGTAACCTTTAGCTATACGAGTATTACCTAGATTTGCTTTTTGAACTTATATTACAGTATTTACCAAAGAAATTTCAGTTCTTAGGTGATTAAAAATTGAATTTTAAAATTTCATATTGCCATATATTACTGCGAACAAAAAATTAACCTCCAATTTGCGATATTAAATTCTGAATATTAATTTTAATAAACGTTAAATTATAAAAAAAAGGGGTTTTAATGATTAAATTTACATAATATGAATATTAATTAAAATAACTTACATCATATTAATTAATGTTAACATAATAATTTTCGGTTTTTCTAATAACATGCCTAATTTAATTTAAATTTGGTATGAAAAGTGAAATTTTTTTTCCTAAGAAACAAAAAAAAAGTAATTATAAGATAACAGAGTCGAATTAGGAAATTTTTGAGTTTGATAAAAGAAAAAACGTAGATGATTAGTGGTCATTTGCAGACTGTAAAGTATAAGCTGTAAAGCGTGAAAGAAAATGCAACTAGTTTACAGTTCTAATTAAAGTCAAATGATTCAAGGGCACACGATTTTTTTATATAAAAGAATAACCAATTATAAAGTACCCAAAGCTAGGAAATAAAAAAGTTGACCAATTAAAACAAAATAGCAACTATTAGATTGAGTTAAGAACTTGGAAACTACGTCATCACTCTTAAACAAATTCGAATCACTTTTAAACTTCTTTAAACCCTGCAGGTACAGGAAGTTATTACACTTTACAATTACTTATTCTTGGATAATACTACGATGTATGTATGTGTGTGTATGACCACGAGTTACCCGATTGACAAGCCTATAGCTCTTCAAAGCATTTGATTTGCTTGCAAAATTTCATTAAACTGCTCATGTCAGTCGCTTGAAGCATCCCTAAATTTCTGAAGAAATGGTTACCCAACAAGTTACGAGCTCGAGAGAGAGAGCTGATCATTTGCATAAAATGTGTTTGATGTCTTCAGCAACTCCTATGTCTCCACAGTACCGACAGAGGTCTGTTCTTCGATTAAGTAAAATAAAATTTATTTCTGCTTGGTTTTTTTAGCGATCTGTTCTATTAAATGTTCGAACTCATTTGAATGGAGTAAAATATTTGGAAAATCTACTTGTATTTTAAGTACCCTATAAACGATCAAATTTGTTTGTCGAACATACGTGCTTGACAAACAGATTTAATCGTGTGCGAGTTTGTTTGACGTGTTTGACAAACAATTTTTGTATTTGATCAGAATTTTGATTGACGGCGTGTTTGACAGACAAATTTGATAGTGTTCGGCGGTGTTTGTCAAATACGATCTCGGTCGTCGCCTGCATTACTCATTATGCACGATAAGTCGTATGACACGAAGGTTTCCGAAAATTACGAAATTACGGGCAAATTTGACAAATTGGTTTGTCAAACAATTTGATCGTTTGCGCTGTTGTTTGATCGAAACGTGAAGTTTGACAAACAACTTTAATCGCTTACAAGGGAAGCCTTTTAGATGCCTTCTGAATTTTATACCGGCCATTATGTATTTTAGTTTCATACAAAAATTTCTCCTTAATTCGGTCCTGAATAATTTTTGTAATTTTTGGTCAAGGTAATAACAAAATATTTATGACAAATTTTTATAGTATTTTCGTATCAAAAAATTTTTATTCATTAACCCACAAAAAAAATAAAAATATTGATTGCATTAAAATTGCAAAAAAAAAGAAAATATTCATTAAAAAAAATATATATTTGGATGTTTTTATTAGAAATAAATACAGTCGCACCCAAAATTAAAAAAAACAGAAATACAACACCCTCGCAAATTACGTAGGAAATTGATTTATGTATTTCTTAAAGACAAAAAAAAAAAAAAGAAATCCGTACATATTTAAAAATTCCCATAAATCTTTCCTGGATTTTTTTTTTTTTTGGAATTTTATAAAATTGTTATTATTATTCTTTTTATTTTTTTTAAGCAAATAATTGCGCATCTAAAAACTTTTGATTGCATTTATTATACGCCATCATTTTACAGTCATTAAGTAAATCACCTTTGAGTTGTTTCGTTTTCATTAACTTTCAACACTTTCTTAGGTCAGACATGGAAGTACTCACAGGAAACATTTTTGGTAATTATATTTCTAATCTAATAGAAAATCTTATGTAAAGAAGGAAAAAAAAACACAGCACGTAAATAATAAAATCAAGAAGTGAAAACATCTAAAATGATGTCATTTTTGGTATTTCAAAAAGGTGCAAAAAATCATGATGATCTTAATAGTTCTTAAGAGTTAATACAAGTATTCTAGAATCGATTAACAAGCGGATGACTAAAATTCTAAAGAATGTGAATTTAAATTACGTTCTTATTAAGAAGACGACTTTAATAACTCTTTAGAATGTTATTTATTACAAAGTGTGTGCTATACAAGTGAAAATGAAATTCATCATCCTATTATAATATTTTGATCATAATAATGATCATTATTATAATTTAAAAAAAACTTCGATCATAACAATTTTAGTTATGAATGAAATCATGATTTAGCTTTAATAAATTTGGTGAAATTTTTTTCTTCTTTTAATAATGTGATCAAATTATTTTGTCGGGTAGTGTAAAAAAAAATAAAAGAAATCATTAATTTTCGTAGAATTATGAAGTAATTTTATGTTCTATTTTGATGTACTAATTTTAATAAAATCCGGGATGCCATTCAATAAGGTGAAACTAAGTGTGGACTTGGAGAGACGTTTTTCAAGCTTGAGCAATTTTATATTTTTGATGATCCGAAAGATAAAAGTCATATGCAATAGATCAGCTATCCTAAATCCAGAATTTTACATCATTAGTATGATTTTTAATAGTGCACGTTGATCACTCTGGACTAGGATAGATACTATACCAGAGGGTATATTTAGTTTTATTACTAGATTTGTAAGGCATAGAAATTATCATAGGAGAATTGTCCTAAGATAGGATGTGTAGAGAATTCATTATTCACGATCATCCGTCCATCCGTCTATACGATAACTCAAAAATGTGTTGTTCGATTTTAATGAAATGCAGAATATCGGTCAATAATTCCTTAAATTGATTTAGTATTGTATTATTAGTTTTGTAACTACATTCGTAACGTATAGAAATAATCATAGGTCCTAAGACCATAGAAAATCCATTTTCACGTTCATCCGTCCACTCAAAAATGTGTTGTCCGATTTTAATGAAATGAAGAATGTTGGTTAATAATTCCTTAAATTGATTTAGTATTGTATTATTAGTTTTGTCACTATATTCGTAACACAGAGAAATAATCATAGGTCCTAAGACCATAGAGAATCCATTTTCACGTTCATCCGTCCGTCCGTTTATATATAATCACTCAAAAACGTGTTGTCCGATTTTAATGAAATGAAGAATGTTGGTCAACCATTCCTTAACTCGATTTAGTATCATATACTAACAAAACCGGCTGAGGGAAAAGGAAGTTATTAAGCAAAAATCAAGCAGAAAAATTTGGCCTGGCCATACAGTCTTAGCGATTTTTGTTTCCAATTTTTCAGATCTATTTTAAAAACTGATATACTGATTTGAAAAAAAATTCCATAATAGAATTATGCTATTAAGACTTCTTTATAACACAACCTCATGATTTCGACGGCAAGAGATTTGAGGTTCTCAAACGCCAGCTGTTGCACGGTTAAAAATGGGAAGTTTTCACCTTTTGGTTCGTTATTATTTGGGCAGTTAATGATTTTCAAATACACAAGAAATTGTCCTCGAAGTTAATATTTTTAGGTCACTAAGGGTAAGTTCGCGCTGGCATAACTTGAAAGTCATTAAAATCGACGTCTTTTTTTCAACTGTGTGTATTGGTACAAGGGTTTCTAAATTTTTGAATTTTTAAACGGACTGGATCCGTTAATAGTAATCTTTTTACAATATTTTAACTGTCCAGTGTGGGTTTTTAAAGTGACACATCATCACCATTCATGTTTCTATATGTTTTCTTACTTTAGATTGTTCAAGTTCAAATATGTTCTTTAACATTTCTTTTTATTAGGTCAAATTTTGATTAAATTGAACGAAAATTGGATAAAAATTAATTGAAATGGAAATTTCTAAATTGTAAATTTTAATTTTAAAATCTGACAATTACTAATTATAGACGGAAATATGGCGAACTGAGCCGGACATGATTAAAATCTCGTTGATTTTACATGAAATTTTTGGTGTTTCTAATATAATTTCAAGTTCACTGGAAAAGGTCTCTTCTTCAAATTATTGTTGATGTATTTTTAGTGGGCTTTTTTTTTTTAATTCAAGGTATTTAAATTGTGATTTTCTTCAAAAATACAATTAAATAATAATAATAAATCCTCATTGTTTTAATATGTTAAGAAGAAGAAAAAATTATGATTTTATTCAAGTATTTTTGATCATAATTTTAATTTTTATGTTTTCCGTATTTTTGTATTTTAATAAATAAGACTCGAAGAAACGCATTTAACGTGTAAAGCAATAAAATATAATTATTTATTTAAAAGGTCAGTTTTGCAGTTTTCTTGATTTGAATCTTAAAATATGTATGTTTAAAAAATGATCTTCAAATAGAAAGAAAAAAAAAAAAAACTGTTAATGAAAATATGTTAATTTGATTATAGAAATTTTTACTTAAAAAAATTAAGAATTTTTTAAATGTTAAACAATCAAAAATTATTGGCGTGAATTTCATTTGGTTCTGCCAAATAATTATAAACAAACAAATTATTAAAAAAAAATCTTAATTAATAAAACCGGTCGAATTAAACTGGATATTAAATTATGAAACTACTTTAATGCCGGTTATGTTAGCTAATTCGATCGAAAAGATGTTTAACAGTATTTCTTGTATAGAATTTTCTTGTAAAATGAAGAAACCCACGATCTTTAGTCTCTGAACTTCAAGTTATATTTAACCAATTTCCAACTTGTTTTAATTTAACTTGAAATTTTAATGTTGAGAATGAAAGATTTTAAAATTTCGAATTAAGAAATTATTCAAATTTTAGAAATATGAGACCCAGTCGTTTTTTTTGTTATATAGTCATAACTTTAGAGCGTAGCTATGTTACTATCTACGTTGGTATGCAGCTAGTAAATGTAGAGATTAAAAGACACTTTGTCCGCTAATCCTTAAGGATAAATAAATGAATTAGATTAGCCTGTGTGTAGCAAATCCGTTACTGTTAACAGCAAAATTCTGTCGATCATATATTAGATTCTATATAAGTCGTTTTGTTGAAACAGAACCTATTTATGATAAACTCGTTTGACCAACTAGTTGAATTAGTTTTTATTCGAGTTATAAAAAAGAATTGTATAACTTCAACCGTTTGTTCCAGGACAGCATATTTATAAATATTTTTATTTCGTAATTGTGATACTGACGGATCACTGACTTCTGTTGGTACTATGGAGACATAGGTGCGACTGAAGACATCATACACATCTTATGTGAATGCTCAGCCGTCTCTCGAACTAACAACAACATTCGGTCGGTATGGGCAGTTTAATCAAATTTGCTGGGAAAATTAAGTGCTTCGAAGAGGAATATGATACCTATTATGCCAAGTAATTCTTGGTCTCCTAGGGATCACAATGGGCCCATAACTTGCCTAGTATTGTACTCAAGTACCAGTACTCTACCTAATCTAACCTAGTATAAAACTAGGTAAATTATAATGTTGTTAGGTTTATAAAAGAATTAAGTGGTTTAAGAAGATTTACTAATGCATACAAAGGGTCTTTCAATAAGAACTTTTTTTTAAAAATTTTTAAATTAAACTCACATTTTGGAAAAAAGTTTTTTTTTATTTTATTTAAATATGTTGTAGGGACTCTACAATGTATGAATGGAAAACAATAACTGGTAAATGTCCACCACGACCATCACTTTTCAATTAAAATAATTATGTATTCCGAAAAATGAGGGTAAAAAATTCTTGCCCATTAAATTTCACTCTTATTATCGAATTCAATTAATTTAATGATTTTCAAACGACAGTGAAAATTCAATCGCAAAAAAAAGTTTTCACTTCCCAAAAAAAAAATTCAATAACAAAATTAAATTTTCTAATGAAATTAAATTTTTCCGGTAATTTTCTCTCTTTTTTTGTTTTATATAAAAGCACATATAATCAAAAACCCTTCATGCCAACATAATTGAAAATAATTTTTCATTGTCGTTTTGTCCAAGATAAAATTAAGATGAGAAGAAAACTACGCTGTTTTTTCACCCAAAAATTTTTGGCTAACCCCAAAGTAATGCCAAAAAATTTCATGCCCAAAATAAATAAGAATTTTTTGTTAATTCTTTGAGAAAGCATAAAAAACAAAATCAAACAACATAATTGTAATCAAAGACATATAATTTTTTTTTTATGTTTTTTTAATTTCTACCAAAAATGCCCTTCGCGGAAAATTTCACGATTTCATATACGTATTTTAATAATCGCCTATTCTAGAATAACAAAACAACATGTTTATTAATTTATTCAAGAACAAATTTATGGTCAATGTTGCTGTGTCCAGAGAAGTATATACGCGAAAATATGTGCAAATAAAAATTTCGGTGTGAACTTTGTCAAGTTTACTAGTACGACTCGATTCGTATATGTACTTGCTATTCATACTGGTTTAATGTGTCGTATTGTCGTGTCAGGAGTTTCGTATACGAAAGAGATAAGTACATATAAGGTCTGTTTTTTTTGCCATACCCTACACCGGAGCAGGGTAAGTGGCAATAAAACGAGTAGGAGTAGGAAAAAGCTTCAATTCAAATGTTTGTAGCGCTGCTTAGCAACTATATTATAATTAAATGAGAAACTTTTAGCTAATACACTTTTTATGGTAGAAAACTAAACTAATTTCGGTGTGAGAGCTGCCCCTGGTCTGAAAGTAGTGTAGGATTTGCACTTTTGTTGTTTTTGTTTTCAATGTAAAAATTTGCTCTACCCCAGAGCAAGTGACAAATAAAACAGACCTATAGAATCATCACTATAAATGCTTGCATTTGTTGTTGTTAAATCCTTGGAGTTTTAAGTTTAGATATAAAAACTTAAAAAAAAAACACATTTACATAGCCAAGAATTAATTTTCAGCTGGTTAAACCCAATTGAGTGGTTTCCATATTGTAGCGATACGAATTCACACGCATATGAATGACCAGAATACCGAATTTCTAAAACTCGAATCGATTTAGCATATTTCCGTATACCAGTAAACTCTATTGAGTTCGAGAATAGGCATCCAGGACATGAATTGCGATCGTTTTTCCGAGTTTTTAAGTCACTATTCATTGTTTAAGAGTTAAGTATGGATGGATATACATATCTAATTCGATTCGAATACATAATTCCCGGAATTTTTGGTATTTTTTGTACTAAAAATTATTGATTTTATTGTTTAACACTTCTAGAGTCGACTTCATAGCATCACCCTCGATTTTATTAGTGCCCAAAAACAGAAAAAAACCGATTTAGATAATAAAAAATTGCTCGAAAAATGTTATTCTAATAAATATTTTTTTGGGAAATTATATAAAAATTTAAAATGCGCATAAATAACAACAAAAAATCCAATTAACACGTTCCGGTAAACACCAATGAAAATCATGATTTTCTGGAATTGGACCCAAAAAAAAAATTACGTCAGGCCTTTTTTTTGTTATTCTAAAGCGTTAAAGATTTAAAATACTCTTGAAATGGAATGAGAACACAAAAGACGGGTAAATTATATTTAAATAAAAAAAAACATCTTCTTCTTATACTATAATAATATAATAATCCGACCTTGAGGACGTCGTTTTAAAGATTTACTTACATAACAACTTCACTTAATCCAACTCAAGTCCGTAAAATTGTGATGTGTGAAAAGAATATTTATGTTTGTTGTTTTTTTTTTTTCTTCGTTCGTCTTAAATAGTTATTATTACAAAGACTTTAAAATTCACAGACGTTAAAATTTCAAATTTAAGTACCCAAAAAGAAAGAAAAAAAATCACTAAACTTTAAGAGTTCACTTTCAAAAAACACTTTATAATTTTTAATCGTTTATTTTAATTTCTAATAAATCACAAAAATTAATTACAAATAAATATTCACATAGTTTTTTTTTCTTAAAAAGTCTGTACTAAATAACGACCGATCGTGTATGATTGTTGTTTTGTAACTAAATTGTCGCGAAATTGAAAATTATATAATTAAAAAAAAAATATATAATTAACAAAATACTAAACGGAGTTCGTTTGAGATTCGAAAAAAATTATTTTAACGTGCTAGAATTTGTGCTAGCAGATTTTAAATTAACTAAAAATTCGGAGATGATATAAACTTGTCAAGTCGCAATGGCAAAATAACTAGACTTGAATACCTGTCCATTAATTTATATGGCGGGGAAAAATTCCAAAATATGTTTTTGAGATATTTGAAAACAGAAAAAAAAACGCTATTTTTTTCGCTCAGGTATTTTTTCCGAGAGACAAAAAAAAAAATAATATAAATACATTTTATTCATTAAAATAATAAGAAGAAGACGATTCATTGTAATTGGAAGAGTTGTGTTGTTGTTGTTTTGTTTTGTTGCGGCTGGTAGAAGGTGGAAAATTGATAGTGGTGGTACATACACGTCATAGTGGGTGGGTGGTGGAAATTCAGGTGTATTTTTTGTCTTATATATAGTACAAGAAAGATAAGAACAATTATTTAATTGTTTTTTGAATATGGTTTTTCTGTTTCGTCTTATTTGTTGTTTGTATGTTTGTAATATAAGTACTTAAAAATTTAACAAATAATTATTACCTTTATAAAGTGAAAAAATATTGTTTAAATAATAATAATAATAATCAATTGTTTATGTCAATTTGCAAGAAAAGTTCGTTGGAAATATATATGACTCGAAATGAAACAAGAGAAGTTATAAAGAAAACAGGCAATTCTTTCGAGGGATATGTGGAAAAAATTCTATTCAAAAGGAAAAATAGGACAACCAACCACCTTTTTTTTTTGTTTTGTAAAATGTAAAAATAAACCTTCAAGTTGACTTCGATAACAAAAACCTTGAAGTCCATATTACTGAGAAATATTATTTGTCTGTTATCATCATTTGTTTAATATGCCTGAAAATATGCAATTTTTAAATTTCCTGATATAATTTTTAACTTCTATACGAAGTATATGGAATCATGATCGAAAAAAAAAATCTCCACGTTTTATAAGATTCTAAATCGTTTGCAATCAATTTTATCCAATGTCTGTCTGTCGGTCTGTCTGCCGTGTAAAAGATTGCGGCCGTATTTTTGAAGCAATTTCTATGAAAATTGGTAAGAGCGGTTTTATCCTCATGAGAACCATTCTATCAGAAGTTGGGTTTGATCGTACTAAAACTTCGGGTAGCCGCCGAACAAAAGTTTCTTGTATTTTTACATTACAGGGTATTGTAACGTTATTTATGGACCGATTTCAATGAAATTTGGAATGAGACATTTTTTCAATGAAAGAACAATTGTGTATTCCAAAATTCAATTGAATCCAATTACAACTTCGGTTAGCTGCCGAACAAAATTCGAATTTTGTTGTATGAAATTTGGAGCATAACTTTGGGTGCTCAGACAATACTTCGAAATTTTTGTACAAAATAAATCTTAAATTGTTGTATGAAATAATTTGATCGATATGTACAGAAGTTCCCATAGTGGTTTGCGCACTATAGCTTGTTTTTTTTTGAAACACACTTGAATTCCTGAAGACCATGATCATAGGAAATTTTATAATTCTTTCTTTTGCATTGATTTTCTTAATAATTGTTTTCAGATTTTTATCTCCTTATCCTTGTCCTAGGACACAGGATATATTACTAGTCCTTTTATAATCTAGAGTTCTCGCGATTTTTCTAGTTTTTCAGACAATATAAACAAAATTAAGAATAATAAAAATTATTATTAAATAATTGAACATAATTTTCATTTCAATTGTTCCATTTGAAAGCGTTTAAAAATTATATTATTGTTCTTTTTATCATGATTTGCATATTAAAAAACTATTTTTTTTCTTCTCTAATTTAATCAGTTTTGGATATTTTATTTAAAAAAAATATTTTATAGTAATAGTATTTTTTCGCTTTGTTAACGATGGTCGTTCTTTTGTTTCGGAAATTAATTAAATCATATTTTAGAACAAAAATTTATATAACTACAGTCAAACCTATTTAGAACAGAACCTCTGAATGGATAAAATAAAATTTTCTATGGTTACTAGTTTTGTATATAAAGTGAAAAGCTATGGACCAGAAAAATATCTTAAGCTAGACATAGGTTCCATCTTTCGAAGGTTTCACTGTAATATTTTACGTTATAAAAATATTAATTTTTATTCAAGGAAGTACTGACGATATTTATGTTTTTTATAATTACAATTTTAGTAATAAAAAATATATTTTTATATTTATGATTAATAATGTTAATTTCTTATAAATTAGAAATATTTTTACTCTTTAAAAGTGTGAGTAAAATGTTTTATAAACAAGCGCAACAAACAGTCACAAATTATGACTGTCTTAATCGACGCATTTTTTTATAGACATAATCATATTCTGACTATACCATATTGTTTTCCAGTCTTTGGAGATGTAATTATGATTATCCTGCCTAAATTTGAATGTTTATAGCAGACATAATTTTAGGTATAATGTTATTATCGTAAATTTTTGTGACTGCAAATCAATCAGACCTTTGTTAGGACTGTAAATATAATAAATTGGAATTGCATATTAAAGTGCTCTACTAAAAATGTCTGAAGCTCTTATCGAATATCTAAATTTAAATTTAAAACTTGAGTTTTCCCGATAGAACAGGTTTTTCGCACTGCCTTCAGTTTCATACGCGAAATCTTTTCAGCTAACCATTTCAGTAGCTGTTTCATTTTTGGCTACTAGTAGTATATGGTTAGTAATGCGCAGAAATGTGTCGGTGATCAAAATTGTTGCATTGCTATAGCTGGTTTTTGAAGTCCTGAATGAAATCTCTGGTTTACTTTGGAATTTTCAAACTCACAATGAGAAGAATAGGGTCTTTGTGTTTAGTGTCTAAAATTTAATAATCAAATTGGGTGCTTGTCGTGCTTCAAGAATTCAATCTTTTCATAGACAGTCAACTAACATATAAAATAAAAGTTCTTTTTTTCACACTTGACGCATTCATTTCGGAAAAATTTCCACTAGTAATAAAGTTTATAAATATTTTAGTTGAAAAACTTGTACTATTAAAATCCAAAGTTTTTTTCAAAAGATCTATCTAGAATATTTTGACATTGTATTTTTTCAAGATTTGATCATGGAACAATTTTGTTTACATCAAAAAACTAACTTCGATATGAAGTCGTAAAAATTTAAGTAAATAATCACATAAAATCTTGTTAACAAGAAATCAGAATATATTTCATAAATAATCGATCAAAATCTATTTAAAAAAAATTATTTAACCAAAAAATTAGAATTTAATTAAGGTAAAAACATGATTTAAAAATTACATGTTCGTAAAATAAACATTTTGTGCGGCCACTTCATATTTCTGCGACGTTTAATTCCATCTTTTAAAAAAAACATACGATTTTTAGTAAAAATTTAATCCAAATATTAAAAAAAAGAACTTAAACTACTTATAAGTTTTTAACATTATAATTAAGTACCTATTATGTATTTATTAATTAATCACGATTTTAAGAACAATATTTATTTTGTCATTTAAAAAATATTTCTATTCCAAACAAATAAAATGAAAAATGATGTAATCGAATTGAAATCAATAATGTTTTAGTCATCATTAATTTAAAATAAATTTCTATTAATTTAAATAATTGACATGAAACTTTGTTCAATCTATAAAATAAAAATGAAAAAAATTAGCAAAACACACCACATTACAGTGAATTCACACTTCACGATATTCGGGCCTAGTCAATAATGTCATTGAATACCGCACTATGCGTTCTCATTTCAAAATCCGCTCAGCTCTCGTGCTGCTCCGTCCGTTCGACTATGCTCCCGCCCTATTCTGGTCTTGTCTTGCATTCATCTTATTTTGGTCCTGTTTTCATCTTACTCCCGACCCTTTCCACTTGCTCGTTTCGCCCTGTCTCCATCAGAATTCGGTGCAAAATTTATCCAGATCTACCTTAAGTCTGAATACTTCAAGTGTATAAATTTCATCGAATTCAGTCCAGTAATTTAACTTCCACGTACCAAAAAAAAGTGTTGCCATAGTCAAATTCTGACCCGTTTTAGATAAGTTGAAACACCTAAATAGTCAAAATTTCGTTGAAATCGGAAAACAGATTTTGCGCTCACAAATGTTTTTACAAAAACTTTTATGAATTTGTGTTGCCAAAAGTGAATTTTACTGAAAATTTAATCAGATGTGAGATGAGCTTTAGTACAAAAAATCTGCAAATTTCATCAAAATTGGACAGACAGTTGCACAACGAATGGAAAATTGGTTATATTTAGACGAAAAGTGTTCTTAGATGGTACTGCCATACACCAATGTTTGGCATCTTTCTCCACCTTCTAGAAAACATTCGTTTTGTCGGGAATTTATAAATTCTCTCCGCCACTGTGTCATTGAAGACGATCATGAACAATAATTTTATTATCTATTTTGTTTATTACAAAAAAAAAGATGGTTGTTCAATTTTATAATATTTGCATTTTCGTTAAATTTCAACATGATGCAATAATATTGATGGTAAAATTTTCACAAGTTTTTTATTTACAATTTGCCAGCCAAGAAAAGAAAAAGCTTAAAAGAGTAGGCATCCAATTTTCCACACCTTTTTTGTACGTGGATTCCACTTGCATTTTTTCTTTAATACTTTCTCTATTGTAGTACAGAACTGTATTGTATTGATGGAGAAATTTAGAAATGAAGTTGTAAGTTGTTTGAGAAATATTTGACAAGTTTATCTCTAGATATACAAGGACAACTATGGAAATCTATTTAGGTGTCATATACAGTATTATTGTCGGCAAATTTTTCTTAAAGTTAGTTAAAATCTTCCAGGTATCAAATTATTCCACTAATTTGTTTTGTGCTGTATACAATAATGCCAATACCACATAAATTAACCTCCATTTTGTACCCGTTTATCTCTGCAAATAAAAACTGTTTCTGGATATTTCTTATTAAGATCCTTTGGTAAGAACTTTTCTAGTTCAAAACTACAAGTAATATCTGAAATTGGTCTCATATTTTTAGCATTAAAGGCGTTATTATAGTTTTGCATCGATTACTATGTAACTATTAATGTAACTACTATATAACTTCATTTATACGATCGACTTGAAATAGGCTTCAATCAAAAAATTACGCATGCAAATGCAGATCGTCTTAAATCGATCACAAGCATGTTTGTAATCGACTTGAAATTTCGGATTTCAGCGGGGATCGACTTGAAAATTTAAAATTGAGTATAAGAAAAAGCGAAACATAACTTAAAAAATTAAAATTTATTTACCTGTGCCTGAATCTAATCTGAAATTCGTTTACAAATCGCTATGTAAATGAAGTGACTTTTAATTGTTGATTGAATTTGGGACTTTTCACTTGCCACTTTTAAGTGTTTACAAGTACTTAAACTTAAAATTCCGAAACAACACAAATATTCAAAAAATTATATCATAAATGGGTTTAAAATTTAACTTAATTACTGCTAACTACATAATAGAGCTTTTCATTTCAAAAAAAATTTGTTGGTGGATCTCTGACGCTTTTCATGGAAATTTCCACCAAAAACGAATGTCCCTAAAATTTTGAAAAACCCATGAAAAGCTCTACAGCTACGATCAGATAAAGTATCATATATTTTTAGCTTTCTACTTGAAAGTGGCAAATGGTTGTCATAAACATTACATTTCCACTTAATCGATCAACAATAAAATCCAAATTAAAGAGAATTATCTTGACCAGGAAAAGAAGAAATTCCATATCTACCTAATTTATTTAAGAACCTTCAAAATTATACCCTTGAATACGAATCTATAAATAGTTCATTCGAACTCATACATATGTATAGAGAAAGTTAGACATGAAATAGTCGCATTTAGCAATTATTTTCAAAATTATGTAAAATAAAAATTACGATTTGATTTGTGATATGACTTATTTTTTTGGCGGTCTTTTAAAAATCTACAATTAAGTTAACAGCTAATTAAAATTATATTATTTACTTTTTTTTTTTTCTTCTAAATTTTTGTAATTAAACTTGAAATTGCGTTCACATCTTGTGTTTTTATGATATCGAATAGAGTTTGTGTTTTTTTTAAAATTAAGATTAAGTTTTATTATTATGATTTTAAGACATATGCAAATTAATTCGTAATTAAAATTATTTAGTGCACGATTCTTAAACATTAATTACATACGATAGCAGAATTTAATTGGAATTAACATTAACGACAGAGCTGTGGTGTAGTTATGAGAATCAGAATTATTTCTTAGAAAATTGTGTGTTTTTTTTAATGTGTTGTATTGTTTCGGAGGTGTGGGAACTTTTAAAATTTGCACGAGTTTTTTGATTTAATGTAAAAATACATATTGCCATATATAATTTCATATGTCTATCATTTTAACATTGCGATAATAAATACCTAATTAAAATTATTCATATTAAAGGCGTTTATAAAGGTAACAGCAATTAGGATCAAAAAAAAACCACGTCAAGGAGCGGCAAGTTCAATGTTAAAAATGGCTAAGCATCTTATTAATTTGATATTGATGATCGTATTTGTATGAAAATATATCAATCTTATTGAAAATATAGCTTCTTATTTATACACTATGGATTTTCTAGAAACACTTATGACTTGTTAATACTTTGATAAATGGAAATTATTCAGTAAATAATATTTTCAATGTTCAAATGTTACTTGTTTCAATGTTAACACGCAGTTCAAGTCTTAATTTTGTTGTAAATCGGAAGCTAATACCTTGGGGTTTTGTTTGGGTTCTTTCATTAACATCGTAAATTAGAATTATAGATAATTAAAGAACAAGATTAAGGCTTAAGTTCTAAAACAAGTTGATGTCACTAATTGTAATGTAATGTAATTCTATTTGAGAAAACTACAATTATATTAACAGCTAGAATAAAAGATATTTCTGTGGTCTCAGGGAAAGGAAGCATAAGACGTTCTTTTAAATTTGACTGAAAACAATTGCCTAATTAAATTTACTTTACCTCACTTTACTTAAAAACAAAATTATTTATTCAATTAGTAAAATCAAATCAGAGTATTCATCAAATTTATTAATCAATTTCAATACAATTGATCATATAGCCTCCAAAAATATTAAAATTGACTTATATTCGTTTCCCCAGGGATCACAGACTTGTCAGTTTAAAAAGGACAATATTTTAAGGTACAATTTCGCTTGCGTATAAGGGAAATATAGGCACTTATCTTTTCTATCAATTAATAATTACAATAATATACACTTAACTACAGGAATTAAGCAGATCATTATTTTTAGATTATGCTATAATTACTAAAAGATGTTTGTAAAAAAAAAACATAATTACAATTAGTCTCTTAAAACATTTTTGCGGTATAAATTTCAATTTATAAAGAAAATAGCTTTTTTGTGAAGAAAATTAAAATTAGTTTTTTTTAAACTTGGAAAAACCTAATTTATAAACTTATAAAAATATGAAAATTTTAATAACAGCAAATTCAAATCTAATTTAACTAACAATTTGTATACATTTAGCATACTCCTAGCGCAGTGTTAGTTCAGTAAACAAAACAAAAAATTCTCCATGAACCTTTAGCTCCTGTAAGAAAAATAAATGATTTTTATGAAGTTTATGTACCTCTATCTGCTTTTGATGTTGATCCACGATGACGTTTCCACCTTTTTTCAATGGTGCTGATCAGAAGCTTAACTGTTTTCAAAAGAAAAACCCAAGACCCACATAAAATTTTTCCCTCAATAATCAACGATTAGATCAAGAAGGTCCTGAACAACAACAAAAAAAGCTGGAGTGTTCATATCAAAATAAACAAAACATTCCGTAAAAGGGTTGATATACGTAGGAAACCAAACAAAAGACGCCCCGCAATATTGGCCAATCAGTCGTCTACTACAGGACTCGCGAAAAACAACAAACAGCATTAAGTGTGGAGAAAAAGGAAAATCGCAAAAAAAAACAAAAAGGAAAGAAAATGAAAGAAAATGAAAGAAGTTTAACTCGGAGGATATATAAAAAACGTCGCGCCAGTTTTCCACGATTCGTGTTCCACACCAAATGAACCAGAATCGAAACAGATCAAATCAAAACTAAACAGAACTGTAAGGCAAAGAAAAGTAAAGAAAAAGTGAAGAACCGAGACCTGTATTTCAACCAGGATCTCATCAGTCTCATGAGGCGAGGTCGAAATCTTAACCAACTAGACTATTCTACACTGTCTCTTCTAGTCTGTTTATTTGCCTTTTCCTCTACTAATATTATTATCAAATCATTGTGTCTGTTTTTGTGTTAAACCTCTCAATTGTTTACCAAATTCAGTTGTATCCTATTTTTAACTCTTACAGAACAGAATTCTATTTCATATTCACTCCTAGGTAAATATTTTTTCAAGCATTGAAAATCTTATGAAGTCTTGGCAAGGTTTGAAGCCAAAAGAGATATCATATTCGATTTAGACTTACGAGGGAGTCCCATCAATGTCATTTTTACACCTCAAATTAAATTATACCAGCAATTTTGTACGATTTTGTTTTCTTTAATTGGTATATCTAAAGGCCTCCATTGGATTTATATAGAACATATTTTTCTTTCCACCAAAATTAATAAATTCTTAGGTAAATACATTTTTTTATTTGTTGGTTGAAAAGTGATTTTGTCCAAGGTATAAGGTTTTTTTTTTCTTTTTTTAGTTCCAAAACTGAAAGTGAACAAAAATAAAAAACTCTACAAGTTCGAGGTCTTAAATCAACCAGAAAATCACATATTTAAATGTACGAAACATAAATCTTCTAAAGTGCTGACCACTTTGTGTCCTTAAATTATGAAGAATTATTATTATATCAATTTGTTGACAAGAAATTATTTTGATACATATTTAACAATTGTTATAAAAAATTAAAGAAAAATAAAATCATTAAAATTTGTTAGCCTTGTTTGGTGATTTGTCGAGACCACAAATTATATATGTTATGTTTCGTATTTCGTTGAAAAACCTCAGGCGATTTTCATGGAGCGGTAACTTTTGATTTATGACGGAAGAAAATGATTACAATAAATATTATAATTTTCAATATTAATTAAGATTTTAATTCATTTGAATTCCGTTGAACGTTGAAATATGATCGTGTTATCAAAGAAAATTGATTGTACTTTGAGTCACTCAACGGGATCGTATTATTAAATATGAAGCCGGACAACGAAAAATTTTTAAATACTAATTTGAATTTATGACTATTTGTTTTTCGTATTCAATATTTTTACTCTATAATTTCAGTTTATTTGAGCTTGTTTTAAAAGCTGAAGGTGTTTTCTTTTTTAAAATTGATTTAATTCCATATAATTTGGAGGAAATTATGAGTGTTACAAAGCTTTACAAACATAATATTGGTATTCACACTTCGTTTTACATGGTCTTGTATCATAGCATAATTAAAATTGTGAAAAATTTGTACTGCGCAAAATTCCATATGTACATATGTTTTACCTTTAAGGTTGTAGCAAAAATAATACTAAGATCAAAACCCTTGAACAAATTTTCGTGAACACTTTTTGAAAACTATGTTGGAAAGAACTTTCAAGTCTTCAAGCTTGTTCAAAATAGAATTGTCATTGCATTATATATTTCCAACCGAACAACATAACATGTTAATCTGGAGTGGAATCGTATAACTCGATTTGATCCAAATAGTATCGAGAAGGCATAGGAATTACAACGCTTTTCGATACGATTTACCCCTCTATTCTGAGCGCAGTTATAACAAGTTCGGACTGTCACAACATGACGTCTTTGTCATAACTTATTTTTTAAGACTATTTGGTATTCTGACCCCGTCATAAGTAATTACTGTCAGTAGTATAGCTATTGCGGAATCCCTATAGCTATACTACTACTGTCCTAAAGATATATCATAAGTTGTGACCCAAAATATTTTACATCATAACGGAATTTTATATCCGTTCTCTGAGTGATTCAATTAATAAAAATGGAGTAATTTCCATCATTTTTTTAAACACACAAATAATTTTCCACCTATAGAAAAATTTACAATCTATACTATACAAACATTTTCGAGAGTATTTCTTAAATAACCATGACAACTCGCTCGAATTATAACAGTTTAAACTTTTATAAATTCATATTTTGGACATAATTATGATCCGTTCACTAGAATACGAATTTTCGCAGCAGTCATAATTTTAGTCAGAATATTAATATCATAAATATTTATGACAGCAAAACTGTCACAATGCCAGAATAAGCGGGTTAGTCTCAATCGAAATGCACGCTTCTACTCCAGTATATGTGACATTAGGTGCACATTAGTAGTACATATTCGAATTTAAAATTGTTGTTACTTTACTTGTTCAGCAGATTTGCATTTAAGTAACATTAATTGTACTAAAGTTGTTTCGAAGTTTACTATATTTGTGAGCTTATTCCAAAGATAAAAGATCCTTTTTTCCACATTTGTATAAATTTCAAGTAGGTTTGGAGGATATTTTAATCGTAATGGCTAAGACTAAGGATCGTTTTACGAATGTAATGAATGTATAAAAAAATTTAATATATTTTTCGAAAACTTATAATCTTTGGATGTCATTTGGAGATCAGGTTTAACTGATCTCAGTAGCCTTCAAAGTATACTAAATTAATCTGGGAAACGTCGCAACTGAACTTTAATACTGGTTAAATGTTTCGAAATCATGAATGAATTTTAATATATTTTTAATCTTTCGAAATTAAAAAATAATCTTTATTATTAAGAAAAAAGGAAATATTCTTACGAATTACACGACTGATGCCCTTGGATGTGAATGATTGTTTTTCGTTAATGAATAATTTTTATTAAAAGAAATCTTTTTTTTCTCTCTGCAGTGCGGTTAAACTTTTGTCGTCGTCGTTTTTTTTTATCACCTGAAATGAAAAGAAAGCTTCTATTGACCAATTTCATAAAAGCCTCACAAAAAACCATTACAAGCTCGTCTGGTTTTTAAATAACATAAAAACCAAGCACAATAGCTAATTGTTTATTTGGGGAACTTCTGACTAAAAAATAAAAAAAAAAAACATTTTCTCAGTTGACATCATCTTAAATATTGTCGGATTCTGTTAGGTATTACTTTTTACGTCTTGTTTGTAATGTTTTTTATTACGAAATTCCGGTGATGAACGTGCTCGGAATACTTACAAGTACTTTTATGTACGAGTACCATATGATATAGGCAGGCTTGAAAGCTTGAAATCAAAACAATCTTCTTATAAAAAAAGAAAAATAAAATACCAAATTTGTTTCGTCTACCTTGAGATTAACTTCAACAAGCAATTAATAATGATATGATGTAACATTTCAGAATTTACATTGAACAAATATTGGCAAAAATTAAAGTGCTAATGGCTTTGCACACATTGCAAGCACTTTATGAGCTGTGCACTTCAATTTCAAGGTAAATTATATTATAATTTTTTGTTTCATTTTAATTCTAAGATTGCTTGCTGGAAATTTATTTCAAATATTTTTCCAAGATAGAGTTTCATTTGAATTTTTTAGTTCAGGAATGTTAGCGCGTAAAGGCTAATCTCGACACAATCGACATCCTACTTCTGATGCAAGTATGGGATACACTGTACAAAGATTAGTTAAACAGAAAGGGAGAAAATAATCATCCTACAAATTTTGTCGGTTTCTGCATTTCTGATTTCCCCAACTGATTTTCGATCTGCAGATGATTCCCCTCAAGAACAAATGAACATGTTTATCTGATTTATATAGCACTGCATCTGCATGCACCCGCAGTAATCACACACGATACCGTCGCCCACTACCAATTTTTCTAAATTGGGGAGACTTTGATGTTTTTATTCGATCAATCCTCGCAAAAATTGCAAAAGTCCATCTCTTTCTAGTTTTCTGATTTTTCCCGTCAGAATAGAATGTCGGCTTTGTTGGGATTGCCCTTAAGTTGTTTCACAGGTTGTGTTTCGAGTTTTCTAAACTATGGAAGCACGTAAAGGCCAATCTCCACACAGCCGACATCCTATTCTGATGAAAGTATGGGATACACTTATGAAAAGTTTGGTTAAACAGAAGGGGAGAAACAATCATCCTACTAATTTATAATAGACTGGAATAGGAATAATCTACGAACAATCATTGGGATATTAACGGGACATTGTCTGTTAAGAAAGCACGCTAAAAGACTGGGATTGGTGCAAACAGACCTCTGTTGATACTGTGGAGACATAGGAGTGACTGAAGATATAAATCACATTTTATGTGATTGCTCAGCTCTTTCTCGAGCTCGTGACAACTTTTTGGGTAACCATTTCTTCGGGAATTATTTAGGGATGCTTCAAGCGACTGACATGAGCAGTCTAATGAAATTTTGTAGGAAAATCAAATGCTTTGAAGAGGAATAGGTTTCCCAATGGGGTAACTCATGGTCTCGTAGGGACCTCAATGGGCCCATAAGGTGCCTAGTGTTGTACACGGTACCCCTACTCTACCTACCTACCTGCAATGCTTGTTCGATACGATTATGTTTCAATCGAATTAAACAATTCCACTCCTGATAAAGCTAAAAAACATGGATTGAGTTTTAATTCGATGAAATTATCACCAGGTAAACGAAGTATAGGGTCTTTCATTAAGGACATAACATAACAACTGTAACGTGTGCTGTGTGGCTTGTAGTGCCGTCTTGTTGAAACCACATATCGCCGATATCAATTTCATCTAATTCTGGCCAAAAATAATCCTCCAACATGGCACGGTAGCACTCTCCATTGACGGTAACATGACGATCGTTCGCATCAACGAAAAAATACGGCCTAATCACGCCTTCGGTATGTAAACCGCACCATACAGTGATTTTTTGTGGATGCAATGGTATGTCTTGAAGCGCATGTAGGTTTGTTGCTGTCCAATAATGCATATTTTGCTTGTTGATAAACCCGTTTAGCCAAGAATGAGCCCATCGCTGAGGATGATTTTTCACTCTTAAAGTTGCGGCGACCGACTCGGAATTTCGGTAGTAATTTTTAATAATTTCCAAGCGTTGCTCGTTCGTGAACTTTACCATGACTTTTGACATTGACAGGTCATTATTAATGTTTAAGGGTGCGTTCATATAATGATACAAAATTGTTATGTCCCTATTAAAAGACACTATATAACTGATTCAAATTAGTTCAATAAATATTTCTTAAGAAAAAATATTTGTAAATAAATAAAAACGTCTCCATTAAATTTCTCGCGAGTTTATATTGTTATATAATTTTAGTTTATCAAAGAATTTTTTGTTTAAAAATAAATTTTTTAATTTAAGAAAATATTTTCGCGTATTTTCTTTTTTTTTTTTTGTAATTACTTTTTTTTTTTGTATTATTTTCCTCATATGTATATGAAACATTTTATCTTTTTCGAAAAAACAAGGCAAATCATTGTTAATTTAAAAAAAAAATAAAAAATAACACATAAAATTAAATTTATTATTAAAATATATGAAAAATTATTGTTTGTTATTTTTTCTCATGGAAAAACGATCGAACTTTATGAAAACGAAATATCACGCGATTTTTTTTTTTGTTATAAGTAAAAAAGATGTGAATGGACTTTATTTGAGCCTCAAATTATCACGAAAATTCAGATTGCGATAATTTCTTTCTCAATTATGAAGGAAATAAATTATCAATAAGATTATTTAAAAAAGAAAATATAAATTTTGAACTTAAATATTCGTCGTATAGAATTTTTAATGTTAATTTGTTTCTACACGATTAAATAATTAAGATTGTATTTCGAAGAAAAAATGGTGTATTCGTTCAATTTCTATTGTTTTTTTTATCCAGAAAAAAAGAAATTATAATTGATTTTTAATTTAATTCTGCATACTTTTGTTGTATACAATAGTTTCTTTTTATGCCCTATGGTAGGATACTACCAGAGGGTATATTAGTTATGTCACTCCATTTGTAACACATCGAAATAATCGTCATAGAAAAGTTTTAAGGGTCTGGTTGTGTCAGGAACTAAAAGTTATATCGATTTATGCATGTCCGTCCGTCTGTATATAAGATAGCTCATTGATGAAATTTACAATGTGAGTTACTTATTCCTTAACTTGTGACACTTCAGATTGCTTATTACAAGCCAGCATTCACCGACACAAAATAAAATAATAAATATAACTATTATGTTAGTCTCATCTTGCTAATAACAAAAATACATATGGGCGACAACCAATAGATCACAAAAAGGGTTAACCGGAGAGATTACATATCCGAAAATACACCAGTGTCCAATACCAACAAACTCGTCAGTTTCTCCTTACTTAGCGAGAAGTCAAAGTGTGCAGAGTTATTGTTTACACTCTGTAACATTCTAGCAACTTGTTCAAACCTTCCATAGTCAGTACGATGATAGTCGATCATGAATAGGCTTACATTTCTTAGTGAGTTCACGTTAACTTTAAATTGTATGCGTTCGAGAAGGCTCGAAGACTCAATGGCACCAACAAGAATTTGATGAATAAAGACTATGTTGGTTTGGTATTGCAAAGTTATAAAGGGAAAAACTTTCTGATCACCCTCAGAAAGTTTTGTTGTTTTTTTATTTATGGTTGTTTTGGATTCAAATGGAAAATTTGTGAACCAATTTTGAATTTAAACAAAATTGGTTCACAAATTATAAGTTAACTATCAAATAGATGATATCATCTTAAATTTCAGTCAAATCGGTCTAGTGGAGAAAGAAATAATCCTAGGAGAAAATAAACCTGTTCATAAAATTTTTTTCATGTACTTTAAAAATTAATACACCGATTTGAATAAAATTTACAGATAAGACTTATGCTATCAGGGTCTAGGTTATCTGTAAATTAGAAGAAATTTTGAAGAGAAGAAACAAAGTTATGAAGAAAAAACCTTGAAATAATGTTAATTTTGACAGTTTTTCTATACCATTTCTACTATAGGGCATCAAAAAATCCGCTATAGGCCGATTTTTAGTTACTATATGTTTTTTAATTTAATTCTGCATACTTTTTTTGTATACAATATTTTATTTTTGTATTTCTCATAGTTTAGGAAAATATTTAATTTAAATATTGTGTATAAGAAAGTTAATTCTTTTCTTTGATGAGGGAAATCAAATGATTAACTTTTCAATGTATATTTTCTAATTTTCTCAATTTTTTCTTAATTCGAATATCTGAAATTTAGAAAACGTTAGGGGGCTTATGCGGGAAACAGAATGATGGATCCACGACGGTTTTTGGTTTTTAGATTCTATTAAAAGTCCGTCGTGGATCCGTCATATTCTTTGTAGTCTAATTGAAAGCGTACACATTTAAAATTATAATGGCTCGTGGATCCGTCATTCTGTTTGGATCTTTATTCTTCAGTCGTAGCTACGCCTTAATATCAGTAAATACTTATTGCTCGCCCTTACGATATAAAACAGAAAAATTGTATTCTCATACAAAAGCTTAGTTATTTAAAAATCTTTAAGTTTCTGATTAGAAATTAATTGATCTATAAAAACAAGTATATATAGTATAGGTTTCTTTAAATATTCCGGGAAACTATGAGAAAAAACACAGAAAAATTTGCGACTTATATACTTTAATAGCTTCTTCAAGAGATCTAAAACGCTGACTATGAATTTTATTCTTTATCTTACCGAACATAAAGAAGCCATTAGATGACACATCAAGGTAAATAAAGACATAAGGAATAGATTAGTTTTCAAAATACATCAAAAAAACTTTATGCACTGAGAAAATAATCCTACGACTATTTCTTTGTCCACTATTCTTGGACCGATTTTACTGATATATCAGCACAATATCGCCGATTTATGTACCCAACGTTTGTATAATAAATAATTTAAATAAAAAGTCTACACAAAGTTTCCAATTAAATCCAAAAAAGCATAAAAATAAAAGACAAAACTTTCTAGTCATTTCAGTTCTTGCTTTTTTGCATCATCAATATAATTGTGGGAATACAACGAGCTCAAAGCTACTTTAAATTCAAATATGTAATATTGTAATAAGTAATATCATACAAATAAGCTGTCTTACATGCATCCAAAATAGCTGTACCTTTGGCTATACTACAGAATAGCAGTTTTAGTTGGTGTCGTTGAAAACAGTAATCACAAAACTTTTACCGACGTCGTCAAATAAGAGCAGAAGTGCACATATAAAGTAAGTCTCACATTGATCAGTCATGATTGTCAGTCGTGTTTGCCAGAATCAGTTTTCCGTTTGTTTTTTCCAGTGATCAGTTTTGGATGACAGCTTTTTCATGGCAATGGGAATTCATTCATATTTGTGAATGTGTTTTAGAAGAAGCTGATAGAAAGCTCAAGAAAATTTTGAATAATTTTTGAGTTTGGCCTAAGTTATAGGACGATCATTGTAATGAAGGAAATTTTGGAACTAGTGAAAACTGAACGTTTGATTTTCAATGATAGGTAGTTATACCTCTTTTACGAATGTCAGAGAAACTTTCAGTAAGATTTTCGTTCACAGCTAAGTCGTGTAATGGTTTCTTATAAGAAGCAAGTTTTTTTCATCGAATTCAATTTGATTATTTCTTCCTTTTCCTTTTTTTACCGATGAGCCACAAATTTTATCCATTTTTTTTATATACTTTTATATATTATAATTATTTTCTTATTGGGACTCTGAAGTTTGAGGTTAGAATATCGACGAAAAATTTCTGATGAAGGAATCAACTTGGCAGTTCTCCAGTGGAATGAAATGAAATTGAAACGCAGTTCGCTAAACAGCTGATCGATTAAAACATGTTTCATTATTCAAATTATAAAAATAATTATAAAAAACAAATTACGTGATATACCTAAGATTTTTTATTTAAAATCTATTTACTAAACTATTTCCCATGTTTTGCATTATTTTTTTTTTAAAGAAATAATCTTTGTAATAGGTTAATTTTCCATTGTAAAAATATTTCCTTCATTACAATGATCGTCCTATAACTTAGGCCTTTGACTGACAAACCATCAGTTTTTATATTCACATTGGTCAGTTTTCTGTCAGTTGCTCAAAAGCTGATGGCAAACTGATCTAATGTGATTACTTAAGATTTTGTAATAAATATGTGAAGAACAGGTTCAAATATTCCTAGGAATATTTCCTTAATGATTTTCGATAACAAAATTTTCCATTTAATATCAAATTTAAATACTAATAAAATGAATACTGTTTCTGTTTATTTAAAACGCATTTTATTTATTTATTATTTCCGCCATATCTGGGTATAAGGAAAGTCATGCTTGGATCATAACTCTCGCATTTTATTTAAAATTCTATTCAAAGCAATAAAGATTTTTTTCTATATACAAAATATTACTCTTGATGAACATTAATTCAAGTGGAGAATTAATTCATCGCGGTTTTTTTTTTTTTTTTTTTTGGTAAAAATTATAAAAATAAAAACAATAAAAAATTTTTATATTTAAATATTTTTCTACACTTATTGACCTTTACTATAAAAATGCATCTTTTACAAATTAAAAGAACAAAAAACCAGTCATAACAACTAATATTTTTACGTAATTGTTTTTTTTTTGTTTATTTTTAATATCAAATTAATTCGCGATTAAAAAAAACAAAAACAATTGCATCACGGAAGTCTTGGAATTACTATTTTTAAGATGTTGAAGTCGTTGTTTTTTTTTCTTGAACCAACCAAATATTTGTTTTAAACATATAATAATTTAAAATCGGCATATAGCCGAGTTTTTGATGCTCTATGGTAGAAATGGGACTTGTAGTTAACAAATCTATACTTCAATGAATTGAATTGACTTTGAGAAAGAAGAACCAAAACTAATAATACTTCCATAACTTTGTTAGCTCTTCTTCAAATTCGTTCTAATTCACAGGTAGTCTGCAGCTTAACAGCATAAATATCTTCTGTAAATTTTATTCAAATCGGTATATTACTTTTTAAGGAATATTAAAAAAAAAACTTTATAAACAGACTTATTTTTTCTTACAACTATTTCTTTCTACACGATCTCTTACACCGATTTTACTGAAATTTAACATAGTTAATTCCATTTTTGTAGTCAACCCATACAAATTATTTAAACAATTTTGCTTGACAAGCACTGGCGGGACAAGACCTAAATTTAATGTGGGCTAAACAAATTTTGCGAGGCCCTCTGATGGTGCAAGAGGATGGATTTTATTTAGAGTAAAATGTTTTTTGAAACTGTCAAATTTTTATTCATAAACATACAAACATCTTCACTTTAACTAACATTATTAAATAATAGCTAACCGTAAAGAATTAAGGAAACTGAATTTTCCTGCTTTTAGTTTTACTTAACTCCTTAATAACTGTATAATAATCCAGCTTAGATGCTGTATCTGCTTCAATAGATAAAGTTAAAGTAAAAGAAAGCTGCGATGCATAAACCATCGGACCCTCGGATCGCGAGACCGTATACGGTGGGCCATGTCGCCCACGCCTTACAACGCTTCAGTTGACAAGTTTTGTAATTGAATCCGAAAACGGTAACACAAACGAAGACACTTTCTGGTCACTCTGGTTTTTGCTTTGTAACTTCGCTCCGCCTGGTTCGATATAATTGAAATAGTAATACCAAATTAAGTTAAGGAGGAACCGACTTACATTCTGAATTTCATCAAAATCGGATAAGGCAAATTTGAGTTAAATGGACGAGTAAGTCGATATAACTATTGATTCTCTACAACACAATTATGTAGTTCTTTCAAACCTTTCTACAATGATTATTTTTAAGCGTTACAAATGTAGTAACAAAACTAATATACCCTTCGGTAGTATCCTACCATAGGGCATAAAAATGATTGAAATTGTAATAATCATTAAATATATTTGAAATTAAAATAAGATATTTAATTTGTAGCATAGTCATCTTTTGGACAGTATCTTTATTTCAGGTGGATTTGAAATTACGGCATCATTGGGATCGCCATCAAAATCAACATAATGACTTCGGTCAAGGTTTTTTGGTCAACGACTAGAAAAAATCAAATAAAAGATTTTTAAGAAACGATTTCAATTGATTTTTATATAATACCATTTTTTTTTTCTGGATCACAATTTTTAAACGTTGTTAATTTTTAAATTCGTTTTGGTTAAAAGAAGAATCATATAATTAAAATTAATTAATTTGATGTGACGATGTTTAATAGATTCCGTAATCTTCAATGTTCTATTTCTAGAAATTCTGTAAAATTAATGAGAATTTAAATATTTTCAAGAAAACCAATTTTTTTTTTTTTATAAAGGCAGGCACTCCTTATTTTTTTCCTCCAAAAATTTTGTCCCAATAATTTCATCCAAGACTGTGGAAAATAAAAACCATGGCTTATTCATTGCCAAGGTGAAGATCAGTGAATATAGTTCATCTTTTGTATTGATGGAATTGTGTTCAAACCAGTTACTTTGTCACCGCAAATAGCGTTTCAACATCTGACTCACCTGTTTACAAAAATATATATTTAAAAAAAAAAACTTGGCTCTATCGTATTTATTAGTTTACCTTTTTGGATATTTGTCCTGTAAATTTGCCAAATAGATCAAAATCTAAAGGCTAATAGTAGACCTTGTTTCGCTAGGCCGATATTAATTACAGTATAAATCATGATTGGTCATACAACAATAGAAAATTGTTCATATTTATTATAATTATTAGGTTAATTGCTCAGGCTTTAAATGAACAGGAGATTGATGAGGTTAAATTAGAAAAAGGTGATAAAATCAATGGTTTTAGTAACATAAATGTATATTGATTGACTTGGAGTGGTATCGTGTAACTCGAATTGAACGAAATCGTATCAAAAAGAAGAAAGGCGTTGTTTTTATTGTCAGTCGAATTACACGATTCCATTACCAGGGTGTTTACATGATCTCCGCACCGAGTGGAGTTTTATTACATTCCTTAATTTGGTTCATGGTGCCGGATTACACGCGGTGATTTTTGGGTAGAATTCTACCGCAGGCATAGGTATCGGTGGGTTGGGGGTGAGGCAGAAGATCTACCTCTCGAACAATATTTCATTAAGCTACTTTTATTTGCATGCATCTTTTGAAGTCAAGTAGCCTACTGGTGCGAAGTGGTGGGAGAATGGTGGGAGTCAAAAATGAAATTTTTAAGAAATTCGTAGTGGCACCTACCACAGTTTTTCCCCCACCCATATTACGAGCGGACTTTCAATAAAATTTTGAGGAATAGCGAAATATTGTTAATATTTTTGACCTAAGAAAAAAAATTTTGAGGAATGCAAATTTGAAATTTCAACGTTCCTCTTGTTTTTGTAAAACTTAGGTTAAAACCATCTAATTTTAGTCAATTGGCTAATTAAAATCAAGAAAAACTTAAAAAAAGGACAACGGCGTTTTTTACGCACACAAACAAGAGACACTGTTTGTGTCGGTTTCGAAAAAAGTTGAAAATTCAACCGCTCCATTCGCTTACTGACCGTCAACAGGTAATCATAATCTAAAAGTACATAGGAAATAGTAAAAAAGTAGATCCTAACAGTTTGACGGTTTAAGTTCGAGTGATGCTGTGCTCACACACACTAATAAACTCCTTATGTAGCTGTGGTATAAACATTCCCCGTCTAATCGGTTTGGTAGTTTTCTACCCAAAACTTGACGGTAGATTTCTACTGCATGTAATCCGGCACATGGACAATATACATTCCAAGTTACATGAAAATCCGTCCGGTATTTACCAAATTGCAAATTCCATCGTTTTTATAACTTTGGTAAGGACATTTGTAGTTTGAAAGAGATAAATTTGATGCTGCCACGTTTAATAAATGTTCATCCAATTTCCTAAGTAATATCCTTAGTTTGAAGACATCGTGCTTTTGAAATTGACCAAAATGATATCATAATTACAGAATCCTGCCACTTTTCAAATTTGGCTCGCCACGGTTATCCCACTTTATCTTTTATATTTTGGATCTATTCACAATATACATTTCAAGTTTAATATAAAATGCGTCCAGTATTGACCGAAGTAGGGACATTTTCCTTATTTCTTTTGCATATTTAACTTTTCGGTTCATTTTTCTAGCCATGGTGAAGCTGGCTTTGACTTTAGGAAGGTAACATATTTAGGATTCGTTTTATAGGTCATCAAACAAATTCGCGGTTACACAATATAACAATATTTTAACGTGGACTGTATATCAATAAGAAAATATTGATTTTTGAAATACTTTTTTTAATTTATGTTAATTCTGTCTGCGTACAATTCGTCAAGATTTATTTTTTTATTTACTTCGCCGTATTTATTTGGTCAATTCAGGTGGGACCAACATATTTTTAACACTTCTAAAAATAATTAATTTATACAATTTTATTTACTAACAATTTTTTTTTTGTTTTTTGAGATTATTTTAATTACCAAAATTCGATTATTTTCAGAACTTTTGCGTTTCAAGAATAAAACAAGCTGTAGTACGAAATCACGATGAGAACTTCTATACATAACGATCAAATAAGTTTATTCAACAATATGTATTTTATTTTGTACGAAAATCCCAAACATTTATCCAAGCACTTAAAGTTGTATTCGAAATTTCATACAAAAACTTTAAAATTTTGCAAGGCAGCTCCGCGAAGTTGTATTCACATTCAATTGATTTTCGGATCAGGTAATAGGGTGTTCTTGTACTACCACCTTTCTTCAGTTTGGTTAAATTCTCATTCTAGAGCACCTCCTCCAGACCTATTTCTGTTAGAAATTTTAGTATACGGAGTATGTTTTTTCAAAGCTTAACTTTCTAATCCTTACGGAAAAATGGCAGATAACGTTTTGGTCTGAACTTCTTTCTTTGTATGATTGACTGAGAAATTTTTATCAAATCCAGCTGCTGTAAACGCTTGTTTTGCAAACCTTTACGAATCGATTTGTAAAAGAGCAGATTATAGTGGCAACCATCGCTGTAATAAATATATTGCCTTTCATTTTTAAACCAATTAAAGGATTGTTTCTATTCTAAACCACGAATTTTTTAAACCGTGTTCGTACTTTTGTTACCATAGTTATAAATCATCAAGGATCAGTTCTTAAAATAAATTTAATATAAATCGATCTTTTTATGCCAAACTTTTGGTGGATCAATTTTTTAGTGTCCGATTTAAAACGATCCAATAGATCGATATTGATTGTGAAAATCGGCAGCCCTAACATAGAACAGGCATTGGATATTAGGAGTTCTTGAAAAACGATTTAGAACAAGGGTGTCCAACCTTTTTGTTTCCCTGGGCCACAGTGGAAGAAGACATGGTGTTTTGGGCCACAATCATATTACTATGTATAAATCCATATCATAAAATTAATGTGATACTTGGCATTGAAGTTGAGGAACTAAAGCGTCAATATCTGGTTCGATTGACGTGGTTACAATTCTCAGGAAGTTTTTAAGGTGTTCATCCAACATGTTGGTTCTAATTTTACACTTAGTATGTTTCATTCTTCACTAAAGCCGACAGGTGACAAACAACAGAACAGTGTAGCTGAGCGAGCAACGCAAACAGGAAGAGAATTTACTACAGAACGAAAGAGCTTTCTGTTCTGGTCCTGTTTTTGTCGTTTGTCACTTCCCAGCTTTAGCACGAGAGCACACAAAACACACAAATCATTCCTCAGAAAAATGGACATACTTCAGTAACTTTGAATGTTTTCGGGCCGCATTGATACCAGCCTTAGGCCGCATGCGGCCCGTGGCCACAGGTTGGACAGCCTTAATTTAGAATCTACTTTTTTTCGATCATGATTCCAGTAACTAATATACTTTATATAGAAGTTAAAAATCCATAAACACAATTCTTCGCCGCCCTAAAAAAAAGACGGGTTTGGTTTTTTTTTTAAACAAAGTTTTAATGAAAAACTATATTAATTACATTAACAAAGAAAAATAAAAAAAATATACTATTTATGCATGCGAGAATTTAAAATACATTTAAATTTAAAATTTCCATTCAATCAAAAAAGAAAACAAAAGAAAATAATATTTTATTCATGTTTTTCTTGTTTCTAAAATTACATAATTATTTTTAGTATATTTTTAAAGTCCTTAAAAATATCTAGATCAAATTTACTACTTCAGTTTTTTGAAATAAGAAATAAAAATCAAGCAAATTTGAATAAAATTTTATTAATATTTATTTATCGCAGAAATTGTTTTAACGAATTTTATATTTTACTTCGTTTTTGCAAATCTTCTTCAGGTGAGTCCTTTTTATTACTATTATTATTATTATTATCATCATTATTTGTGGTTGACTTAATTTCGGTTTTATCATCGGTTGAAACCTTATCTAAAGCTTCCCGAACCGTATTCGTTAGATTATTTGGATCAGAAATACATTCTTTAGTTCCTGTAAGAAATTTTGGTTGTATTTTCATATATAAAAAATTGAGACAAAAAATTATTCCGACTTATAATTCCAAAGGAAAATGAAATCGAAACAACACAAATATAAATTCAATACTAATTTTTATTAACAGTCAAAATATAGAATTACAAAAATTTTTTAATTTATATAATTTCTGCATTAAAAGAAATTATAAACTTCATTTCCCTTTTTTATTATAAGTCTGTGTAATTAACAAATACTAAATTGACAACAAAACAAAAAGAAAGAAAAAAAAAGTAAAGGAATTAAATTAATTTATGCTGATTTAAAAGGACTTTCACTATTTTCACGTAAAACTTTATCACGTTCAATGTTTAAATAATTTTCCTCATCAGATGAAATATAATAAATAAATCCAAGTGTAATTATGATAAAACCCAATCCGAAATAAAATTTATTATTTAATTGTTCGTTTCGAAATTCATGGGTCCCAGTTTTATCGTGATCTGTATATGTTGTACCACTATATTCTGAGCCCTGTGTAAATTTACTTGAGACATCTTCTTGTTCTCTGGACTTACCGTCTGTTTTAAATGTAACCCCAAATATTTGTCCAGGCGTGCCTTCTTCCAATTCTGCATAAGCCTGAAATACAAAATATAAAATAAATATATAGTTATAAAAAAAAAAATAAATCTTTTTTTTTTCGACCTGAATAAGAGCCTTTTGTTTAGCGGATAAACGTTTTGGAATTTCAATTTTAATATTAACATAATGATCTCCTTGTCCATATGAATTTACTCTTTTTAAACCTTTTCCGGAAAGATTTATTTTGGTATGTGACGAAGTACCAGGGGCAATCTAAATTCAAGAATAAATTAATACATTTCGAATTTATTATGGTATTTCTCTTACTTGTATTATTTGATCCTCATAAACTCCTTGAACACGTATTGTACCACCTAAAATAGCCTGTGATAATGAAATGTTAGCGTCTGTATGAACGTCAGCACCATTCCGTTTGAAATAGCTACTTTTTTCAACCCTTAATAAAATAAAAAATCAATTTATAAAAATTTGTTAACAACTTGAGATGTGTTAAAACACTTACTTAAAAGTAATAAATATTTCCTTTTTTCCTACAGACATTCGAACTGTTTGTCCATCTTCAACACCAGCTGGAACTGGCACGGTAACCTTCTTGCGTTGTACCTGAAAACAAAATATAAATTAAAATCCTAAAAAAAGGAATTTTACAAAAAGCATATACCGTTTGACCTTTTGCTTCACACTCAGAACATGGATATTTAATATACATGCGTGTACCTTGACAATAACGACAAGTTGATCGCATTACAAATGGACCAGTTGAAATAGTTTCCATTCCAGTACCATTACAATATTGACATTTGCCAGGTTTTGTTCCCGGTTCACATCTTGCTCCATGACATTTCGGGCAAGTATCAACAATATTCACATTAATATCTTTATTTACACCTCTTGCCGCCTGAGCAAAAGTTAAATTCATTACAACTTCTTGGGCACTTCCAAAACCAAAAGTTGAATCAGCAAAATCATCAAAAGATGATCCACGAAAATTGCCTTCACCAAAAATTTTCCGAAACAATTCTTCTGGATCTATTGTCGACCTAAATTGCCAATTTTGAGAGAATCCTTGTGCCCCACCCGGCTGACGACCATGACCAGCACGTCCCATTTGTTCGGATGTTTGTCCAAATGTATCATATTCTTTACGTTTCGTATCATCACTCAGTACTTCATAGGCTTCGGAAACTTCTTGAAATTTTTTACTTGAATCCGGATCATCTTTATTTGTATCGGGATGATATTTTTTAGCTAATTGATAATAAGCTTTTTTAACTTCTTTTCCTGAAGCATTTTTAGCTACTCCTAATATTTCGTAGTAATCTTTACGTAGCTGAGACGTTGATTTAAAGAAACGAACATTTTGCTGACCATATACTGTTTAAAAGAAAGAAAAAATCAATTAAAAAAATTCTTCTTTTTGTATAGGAAGAAATGTGAGGTTATGTTTTAGAGGACAAAAAGAATAAATTTAAGAAATATGTAATGACAATAATATAAAAATATGGTATAATTTACATAATTACGATCATAATATTAATTACAATTTTTTGTCTTTTAACTAAATGCTAAAATAGAGAAATATCAGAATGATGTAACCGGGATGCAATCTTCTCGACTTACATGAATTTTTTACCAAGACACGTTTTTCCAGACGTTTATTTTTATCGGAACATTTAATACAAAAACTAACTTGACGAATTTTTAATGGTTGCAATTTTTCACATTTTAGTAATTTAAAACTATTTGTATTTAAAAATGCAACAAATCCCCGTCGTACAGCCATGTTTTACGAAAAAAAAGGGGTTGTAAAACTTGATTGACAGTTCTCGAATCTATTTTGAATCGATTCTGAAATGAGGGAAATTTCGAGTATCGGAGTAACGAATAGGGGATGAAAAAAAGAAAAGCATATGAATTAAAATTAAATTTTTTTTTTATTTCTAATAAATAAAACATTAATTAATTAACACCGTGAGCCTTTTTCAAACCTTCATACAGTTTTTTCTTTTCATCATTTGTCTCGCGGAACGTTTGAATCGACAATTCTAATGGTACTTTTTTTAGACCATGTTTTTTCACATACGTTTCAATGAAACCCAAACAAATCTCATCGGCAATAAAATCATTTGTAGATTTTCCAATGGCATTTTTAATTTCCTCATGTATATCATCTGAGTTTTTAATTAATGTTTTTCGTACATTGTCCAAAACATCTTTGGATTCGGGAATTTCTTCTAGTTTTCTATGAATTTCTTTATCATAAACAATTTCATTCAATTGATACATGAGTGCAATTAATTCAACACCATTTCTTAAGAAATCTCGTTTTATCATATCATAAAGTAAATCATCAATGATTTTATGCCATGCCAAAAAGAATACCATTGGTCCAAAATGTCGTGTCGAACGAATAACATCGAATTGTTTATTTTCAATAATATGTTGATAAATTTGACTGGAAATTTCATGGTAATCTTTTTCGAATGGTTCATATTGAACACAGAGACGATCCAAAATGAATTCGTATTTTTGTTCGTCTAAACAACGTTTCAAATTTTCCGATTCAAACATTTTCGGTATACAAATTTGTCGTCCATCGAGAGGAAAATAGATTTGATTCATTCGTTTTCTTATATCCTGCGATGCATAATGAAGAGTTCCATCGATTTCTCGAATTATAATTTTTCTTTTCGATTGTTTTACACCATAAGTTATATCAGTGATTACGAATTTTGAATCAGCGAAACCATCAAGTGCTGAATCATTGGATAGCAATTTTGGTTCATCATTTAGAATCTTAAATGTGAATAATTAATGGGAAAATAAAAACAATATCAGGGAGAAAACCCCTTACCTTTACAACAGGTGGCATTTGTAAACGTTCTTCAGCCTTATTGGCAGCTTCAATAAATTTCTCTTCAATTTCTTCGGTTGTCATAAATCTTAAAAATACACAAAATAAATTCAAATACCAAAAATTTTCTACCGGAACTTCTTACTTGTATTCAATTGTATTTTCAGGAACAGTTCGTCTTTTATAGACTTTACTTAAATCAATTCGAGTCATAGATTTAAGTAGTTTCTGTATTTCTGGATTTATAAAATGTGGTTCTGGATCTTTATCTTTAAAAAATTGGATTTTATATTTTCCTTTTATAATAAACCATAACCTAAAAATTTACCATAATTATAAAAAGAAGTTGTACTACATTTTGCAATTAAATTCAATATTCCACCATTTGTTCTTAATAAATGCGGTGTTCTATTAATTATATTTAAAAAACTATTTGTTATCGACATTTTTTATGAACAAATAAATTTATTCACTCAAAATATTAATATACACTTTCATTTTCTTTTTTTTTGACAAGTATGGTTTATGATAATCACGAGAATCGAACGAGTATTTCGAGAATTTCAAAATTATGCATCGGTATTTCTATCTTTTTTTGACAGTAGCAATTACTTCAGTTCACAACAAAAAAAAAAGAAAAAGTATTATTAATTTTGCATTTATTTTTCGGCATTTAATTTTGTGTAAATTTTTTGTATAATAAAAATGTCTGGAGTGCATCGTGAGGCTATTCAAAAACAAATTCACCAAGATTGGGCTAATCGTGAATATATTGAAGTAATTACCGCAAGTATTAAACGAATCACCGATTTTCTGAATTCATTTGGTAAGAATTTTCGAAAAAGAAAAATTCTTTTTGATTTTACAAGAAAAAAATTTGAGTAATATTCAAATAAATCATATTTTCAGATATGTCGTGCCGTTCTAGATTGGCTGTTCTCAATGAAAAGTTAACAACCCTTGAAAGAAGAATAGATTATCTGGAAGCTTGCGTCACTCAAGGGGAAACTTTAACATAAAATTAAAATCCGCAGGCTTTCTTTTTACAATCTTTTTTTTTGTCGCTTTAAATATACAAAACAATATTATATTATTCATTATTTTACATTTTGTAACGTTTAGAAAATAAATATATATATTTAAGAATATTGAAAAATAATTAAGTTATTCTTTAGGTTTTTGATTAGTCACAGCACCTTCGCCAAGTTCCAAATGTTTTAAAAGCCTGTATAAACCAGCTGCTTCTTTAATTCGACTAAATTCAACACAAAATGCTTCTACTTCTATAAATAAGTCCTAAAAAAAAGGATAAAAATTTAAATAGATTCTGTACTTTTACTGAATCGAATCGTAAATAATTGATATTCTTTTCTATAATTTCGGGTAAAATCACTTATTTACGATTCAATGTAATAATTGTAAGCTTGCCTTGACATTTATTATTTTATTTCGTATCAAACTTTGTAAAAATACACAAACTAAACGCACTAAACGGGACTGCATAAATTTATCTTTCATCGTTTCGCATGTTGAAATACAATTGCTGATATACAAATGAACAAATTCGGTTGGCAAATCAACTGAGGTTGTTAATCTGAAAGAATAACAAAATGAATTTAAATAAAAGAACAAAATTATTGTAACAAAAAAAAAATACTACAAGCTTTAAAATATCTGAAATTCAATAATAAGCTTTTCAAACCTACCCGAATCATATTTATTTAATAAAATGCCTTTCGACGTTGTTTTGTGACTACTTTAAACTAAAAAAAAAAACATACATTCTCTCCTACCTGTTAACCACTTCCATGGAATGTAATGTTATTTCCATATTAACCAAAATATTAAAATATTCTGTTATTTGAATTGAATTCATAAGTTTTAGGAGAATTTCTATTGAGACTAGAGGATTATTTTCAACTAAATCCGGTAACTGCAACCAATAAGTTTTGAAAGCATTAAACATTTTAAGAAGAAAATGTTATCATTTCTTACTTTTGTTGGTGTTAAACCAATTTGATAAACTAAATTCGGATCTTTTTTTAATTCATCTAAAAGTGTTTGTTGATCTTGTAAACTTAATGCTTGTGTAAAAGCCTGCTCTATAAGTCGTTTAGCTTGTATTCCAATATCATTTGATGAATCATAAGCTGGTTTATGATGTGCACGATTTGTTAGATCGAACCAAATCAATTCATCTTCGAATGGTAATAGTGGCGGTGCCACAGACATAAATTGTGGTGCAAATGTATTTTTTAACGGTGTTATTGGTGATAAACATAAACCTTCCATTAAATCTTTAATTGAACTATCTGTTGTTGATGTTCCAGATGCTGCTATAACATTTGTTAGACCAGCTTTTACAGTGACTGGTAGTTCACGTTGTTTTTCAATTGTATGATTTTTTAAAACACTTAAATCAATTGGTATTGAAAATAAATCTGCTTTCAAAATGTGACCAGGAGTTTGTTTTGATAACTAATATAATAGATTTAGTTGTGAAGAAAAAAAGAAAATCTAAAAAGTAAACTTTTTACCTCTTTCATTCCATTCCCAAGTAATTGTGTTAAGAAATTTTTTTCGATTATATTCAATCGTGTCGGTGCCGTATCCTTTTGTTCTAATAAACTAAATAAGAATGGTGCAAATGGACTCTCCAATTGTCCATCGCTACGAAAAAGATCATAGATCACATAAAAAGCACAGATTTTTTGTATAATTCCTGGTAAATCTCCGTGACGAATTAATAATGTTAATAAAGTTCCGACTAGAATAAATTTGATGAAAAAAATTTTTTTTGTAAATAATATAGAATATTATTAAATGTTACCATTTAAATATTCATTTTTATTAAATCTCTTTTGAATTGATGAAGAAACTGCTTCAAAAGTTTGATGTTCAATATTTTTCTCCATTAAAAATCTGAAATATTTAAGATGAATAAAATCTTGGTTAGATTGATTTTGAATTCTAATTAAAATTACTCATAAAGAAAAACATAATCTTGAACTGCTTTCGACATTTTTATTTAATAATTTTTAATAATTATTTAAAAATAATTTAAATATTTTCTTTTTCCAAATATGTGAAACAAAGTTTAAAACTTTGACGTTTCAAATGAAATTCTATTCAGAGACTTGCCAGATCGAAAAAGTTATGATATAATTTTTTTCTTCTATATATTAAAATAATTGGGCTCCCTTTTTTTCAAACTAAAATGTCTCGAGATACAGATCTGGGACTTGAAACAGCGGCTTGGCACCATATACTTGTTGAAAATTATTTTTACACTTTTCAGAACTACTTGCTTTTATTTAAATCTACTGGTTTCGGATTTTCTTCTAAAAACTCAGAAACCCAAATTGAAAGATTTTTTAATTAAGTTACCTTTGAAAAATGATAAAGAAAAAATTGTAATGAATTAATTTAGTTCTAGTTAAGTTTTCCTTCTGAACACAAGTTCTTTACGATTTGTTTTTAGCCTTTTCAAAATAACTTTTTTAATATCACATTCAAATAAATACTAACTTATTATAATTCTCGGTGTGTTTAAAAGATCCAATAAATAAATTGTATTAAAAATAAATTAATAACAAATAATTAATTTTGTTAACGTATATATATATAGGAACTTTCGGGACCCATAATAATTTCCTAATCGACCCCTATAATCGAATTGACCGTAATTTTTTTAATTTGAACTTATTCTATTCTTAAAAGATCCAAATTCATGGTTTATGATTCGGAATGATAGCGTTGGCAGAAGTGCTGCAATTTCAAATGTTATCTTAGTAACGACATGGTTTTCTTACATATGTATCTTTCTAGGTCACACATTTCACAGATTATCTTCAGTTGCATCTAATATTTCGCATCAGTTTGCTTTTAAATTTCTTTAAAAACTACACCTTTCTATGTTTCAGTCAGATGTGCAAGTAAATTGTCCAAGAATTCATAGAGCAGTTATGATGAATCAAAAACAACGCGTTATAATTAATGAAACAAGTGTAGGAGTATTATATTAGTTTCATAAATGATTGGCATAGCAATTGAAAGGTTATAGAATAGTTGTTATATTTCGAATAAAAGTTGTATTGTTTGAATAATGTTTAGTTAGAAAAGGCAAATGAACAGATCGATAAACACAGTGTTTGAATGGTCAAGTCGGTAAAGACCTCGTTTCTAGAAGCTGATGAGACCCTGGATCAAATTCAGGCTCGGTTCTTCATGTATTTATTTTTGTTTGCCTGCACAAGGTTTTTTAAAGCCGTGCAATATAATCAAAGGTAACCACCGCACATCAAATGTTGGAAAGAAGGACTAAGAATGCTGAAGAACAGCAATAATCCTCTTATTTTACTAAAAAATAAAGACTCAAATTTTAAACTATTTTGTAAAACCTGGATTTTTATTTACGATGTATGTGGTAACATGGCATATCGCTTCATGTTGATCCTTTTGAGGCCATTGTCTAATAAAACTTTTAAAAAAATTGCAAAAATGATCGATATAATCATCTTCCTTCTTCTTTGATTCATTTTCATATTTTCTTTTTACTACGCCAAAAATTTCCGATATATTTTTATCATTCTCTCGTCTCCTTTTACGATTTTCGGATGCACTCGAGTTATTGGTAATCGCAGTATTTAACGATAACTCTTCCTCCTCTTTCGTTATAAGCAGAGGATCATCAAAAATTTCCGATATATTGTTATCATCCTCTTGGCTCCTTTTGCGACTTTCGGATGCACTAGAAATATTGCTGATCATAGAATTTAGCGATAACTCGTTCTCCTTTTTCGCAATAAGCAGAGGATCATCAGTGCTTTCGTCATTCCACTTGAAATATGGTGACGATGGTCTTGAACCATCTCCAGGCGTACTATAAAAAAATATAATTTTTAATAATTAATAATTTACAAAAATATTCCATTAATTACGAGGTAAATCGAACATGATCCCTTAAAAACGATAAATTTTCAAATAAACTCCAAGGGCTTTCGATTGAACCACCACTCGCAGATGCTTGTTGGGTTTTCTTGTATTCTTTTTGGAATTTATCTCTGAGATAAGTCCATTTTTTTTTTACTATCATAGGATCTGAAATTTAAAAGATTCAGTATTACTAAGTTTATTCATTACGTACACAAAAAAAAAATTACCAGGAATTTTCATCTCCATAGCAATTATCTTCCAAATATGGTCCTTGTGCTTTGCATTTTTATAGTTTTTATGTCCTTTTTGATAAAACTCAGGATATCCTTTCACCTTTTTTATTAAACGTTCGTAATCCTGCATCTTTATTTTATTACTTTTTTTTAGTTTGTATTGAAAACGAACTGATTTCGACCGAAACGAAAATGAAATAAAATGACATCTGCCATCTTATTTCATTTTCGTTTCGGTCCACTTCATTTTCGTTTCGCTCTTTCGCTTTAGTTTGTTGGCATATCTGAAATTGCCATGTTTTGGTTCGTTTCGTTTCGCTCTTTCTATTTAGTTTTTTAGGCGTTAATTTTATTTGAAAATTTTTGGTGCTTTATGAAATTTTTATTATTGTAGTTTAAAAAAGCGGGAACTTTATTTAAATTTAAAAAGACAACAAGAAAATACCCAAACAAACATAAATACGCATTTAAATCCATTTTAATAATAGTAAGTATTATTTTCATTTATTCATTTGGAAAAGTTTCTTATGAAATATTCACCATAATGAATCTTTCTGCATTTTATACCAGTTATACCAGTTTTCAAGGAAGGCCAAAATTTTCTCCATTTGTTTCTTAAACAAAAATGGCGGTGATCTCTCAAAATTGTCATTTTTGTTTCTAGAAAACGTTGAATAATATGTAGAATTTTCTTCATCTTATTTTGTTGAATGATGTAAGAAATTCTGATCATAAAATCATATCTTAAATGAAACTAAAATTGAGTAAAAAAAAAGTAACAGGTGATAACGAATGAATTACAAACATGAACAATGGTTTGAATTTTGCCGTTAGATTCAAATTTGAAAACAGGTTAGAATTCATAAAAAAAAAAAAATGCAGAAACCCAATACTTTTCAGGTCATAATTTTCATACGAGAAATACTAAAATTATATTATTACATTTGGTTTATTTTTGATTGCTTGCATGGTTTTTTTCTTTAATTAATTGTTTGGTTAATGATGATTAATTCTTAAACTATTTTATTATAATTCCCAGAATATTTGAATTTAATTTTCTGCAAAATAGATTTTGACGGATTTTATGTATTTTGATTGATTTGTTTTGTGGAAAGTAAGTTCAATTTCCTGTCCTCATGAATGTTGGCAGCGCTAAGGGCTGGGGACAGTGTCTCCTAAGGCTTTTTTATGGTATGCGATCGTAATCGTAACGTTAACGTAAGCTATGTTGTTGTTAGTGGAAAACAATAATAACAACATGCCTTACGTTAACGATACGATTACGATCGTGTTCCATAATAGGGCCACTAGTTTATATTGTATATAAAGAGCGGTAATAATATAAACGTTAATTATTAAATATTATTTTTTATATTTATTATTATTTTTTTTAAATTATAACAAAAATATTATTCTTTTTTTTTTTAGACTTATCACAAAATTAAAACAGAAAGAAACGATCAGAGAAAGTTACATAAGAAGAAAAAAAAAAAAGAAATAAATATAAAAATTAAAAATTAGAATTTTCTTTTTTAAATCATGGCGATTTTTTATATAAAAAAAAATACAATTTTCCTTTTTTCTTTTTCTTTTTTCTTTTAAAGATAATAAATATAATAATGAAATTTTTTTGTTTTTAAATTTTGATGACTTTTACAAACTTTTTACATGATAATAAAAAATACAATAATGAAAAAAAAACTTATTAAAAATTTTTAATTTTCATAACTATATTCATCATCATTATATTTTGGTGTTGATGGTGCTAAAAATATTTGAGGTCTTCGTTGTTGTAATGAAATATTGATTTCTTCAGGTGATCGATAAACGGTTTGTTGAGGTGATTGAGTTGCAAAACGATATGGAATTGGTGCTGGTGATGTTACGATCGGTGTTTTACGTTGTTGCTGTTGGAAACCAACTTGAATCTGGGATAAAAGAAAATTCATAGTTATAGTAAATAAAACAAGTCAAGAAAAAGATAATGTGAAATAAATATAAATATATTTACTGGTTGCCTATTATGTGTTTGTACACGATCTTCTTCATAATTTTGTCTTTCATCATGATAAAATGATTCTGGATAATAACGTTCAGAATATTTTAATGTAACATTTGGTTTTGCTTCGTGCTCTTCAGCATTTATTGGTTTATATAAATATTCATTAACAACATGATATTTAGATGATTCTTCGCAGATATTTTCACCAGATGGTGGCATACAAATTAAATGAACTTGATGGAATGTAAAACCTTCTGGACATATCCATGAATGTCTTTGATTATCTTGACAATAATGGAATACTTCACAGCCTAAAGTTTCATCAGCATAATATCTTTTGAGAAACAAATTATAATTAAATTAAATAACAAAATAAAATTAAAATATATATATACCCAGTAGTTTTAGTGTGACAATTGAAATTGGATTTTTGTAATAAAACTGAAAGTTTATCTGGTTCCTCTTCAGCTTCGAGTTCTTCTTCTAATTGTTGACGTTTTTTATCATTTTGAGCCGAAGAATATGGTTGTTGTGGTTGTTGTTGACGTCTTGTTTGATAACTTGGTTGTTCTTCCGCAGACTGTTCCTCTTCATTACTGTATTCATAAAGTCTTGGACGATAGCCAGGATGTGTTTGTGCTTGAGTTTCATAATCTTCAGTTTCAAAAGATTTATCAGCTGCAGAAAATGCTGATGGTTTTAATGATGTTGTTTGTGCTTGACCTAATCCAAATAGTATTGTGGAAAGGGCAATTATGGATATTTGTAATCTAAAAGAAAAAAAAAAAACAAGAATTAATCAATCAATTATTTTTTAAATTTATGAGAAAAAATTGAATAATAATAGGTTGTTGATGCACAATCTTGTTTGAGTAATTTGGGATATACCTTAATCTTCGTTAAGATTTTTACCTTGTATACATGCAGAATCCAAACCAGGTCTAAACTGGGTTGAAATTTATGTATACGCTGGTCGGTTCAAAATGGATTGACTAAATTTTTTGCGTTTTTGCGTCTGTGTTAGGGTTTTCTTGGTAAATAATTTCAATTTGGACTCGTACCCTTATACTTAATCTCGACTCGTCGACCTTTCTACTCTATGCATAGCATATGTCTGAATTAGTTATCAGAATTTGAACGTTTTAACGACTTAAAATTGTAAATTCATTTCAAAATGATACTCGTATGTAGAGACCAGTGAGTAGGTCTAGTCCAGAATTTTTAAAGGATGAAATGAGATTAATATTGACGTTGATACATAAGCGATTAAAAAAGAAATGTAATCTTTGATACTAGCTCTATAAACGTTCAAAAATCCTACTTTAATCCTATACCAAACAAATAACATTGATTTTTATTGATCTAAAAGAATATAAAATTCAAGTTTGAAAGTTGATTTACTTACAATTTATAATGATTAATTTATTATTAAGAAAAAAAGAAAAATACTACATATTAAAGAAAGATCTCAAAAAATTCACTAAACCCGAATCTGAAGAAATTGAAAGTGTAGAAAAAATACTTTCATTCAATTAAGAAAAGATATTTATATCGATTGGACAGGTTTTTCTTTAGACAAAAAAAACGAAGAAAAGAAAAGTATTTCTTGAGTCTTTAACAATTATTGGCCGAAGAAATATAATAAATATCACCAATGGTACTCAACCATAAAATTGTTTTTTGTACAAATATTTCAAGCGGAACAACACACTAAAAAAAAATGGTATTTTCAAAAATAACATTAAAGAAAACATATTTAATTCTTTTTTTTTTTCTAAAAAGAAAAATCAAGTTCAATGCTTTCACAAAAAGATTTATTATAAAAGTTTTCAACAACAACTTGGTGGTAAATTTCTCAAGAAGACAGCCGAACCCAACCTTGGATTTCTCATCTTTTCTTGGTGAGAGACATTTAAAAAAAAAAAACGTTTGGAAGAAAAAATAAACCACCACAAATTTATACAAATATATTAAAAGTAAAAAATTACTCATAAATTATTGTATTTTTAAGACAAGTACAAAATTGACATTGAAATAACGTAATTTCTTAGATTAAAAAGTTTGGCTTTTTTTTTTAAATTTATGTAAATTTTCATTTTAGTCACGGATTTTCTTTTATCAATGAATATTTTCTTTTAGAAAAATAAATGTTTCAGTTATATCGAATCGTCACAGAACCACTTTCACTCTTTATTTTGTTTTATGAACAAAAAAACAAAACAGAAGACATCATTAACAAACGAAATCTATTATTTAAAAACATAAAACATGAGAAATTTAATTTAAAAACAACAGAAATACTATATTATTATTCTAATTTGATATTCAATTCGGAGAGTTGGTGTATATTTGGAAAAGTCTTATGTCTTTGATTAAGACACCTCTTTTTCATGTCGTTAACACTTTCACAATATTCCCAAAAAAACAAAAATTGATATTAGTTATGCTTTGATGATCATTTATCATCATAATACCGATTGTATTGTTTCAAGGAACAATCAAGATGGAATGCAATCTATTGATATGTTTTTGTGTGGTAAACATGCATCTAATTTAAATGAACATCAAAAATGTGGATACGAATAGAATGTGTTTCTAGGAAAATGGTGAATTGTTCAAATATAATTGAATTTTTGTAACATGAAGTCATAAAGAAAAAGCACCTTAAAAATACAATATTTTAATTCTATAAATTGTTGGACACAGATTACGAGAAATGTACATCGTGAATGTAAATTTTTTTTAGTTTTAGTTTAGACCATTCGATTTGAAAGAATCTGAAATCAAAATTAGCTTTTTAAAAAAAATTTCTTTGCATATATTGTTAGTTGTACTGGCATAGAGTTAATGTCAAAAATCGAAACATGTGATTTTATCACCTATACCTCGCTATACGGCCACCCTTTATACGGTATTTCGCTATAACAGTCTTTTTTAATTATGGCCCCTAATGTTTCATTATACGCCAAAAAAAAATGCTGTACATACTGCTAGCGACCTTCTGTTTACTTTCAGCTTCTCCCTTTAGGTAGCACTGCTACGTTATACGGCTTTTCGCTTTACGGCCAACTTTTCCGGAACGAATCTAGGCCGTATAGCGAGGTATGGGTGTACTTGAAGAAGAACAGTATGTGTTCCAGTACTCCGGATTGAAAATATTAATGTGTTTTGATTGGTTTTTTGGTGGACAGAAAACAAAACCAATTTCTTTATTTTATAAAAATATATTCGTTAATTAATTTTACCAATTAGAGATGAAAACATAAAGGAACCACTGGAAGGGCAGATAAAATTCGCTCTGTATGACCTTTTGTATTCTTAGTGTGTTAGTTCAGCAGTAATTTTGAATTTTCCATATTTGGGATTTTACACATCAAGTGTCCCATCTAGGGAAGTGTCAATTTGTATACATCTAAGTTATTGGGAAGTATGAAAAAACACAGACACTACTTGATTGCTCTGTAGTTCATTTGGCAAGTTTTGAACCGTATTTCAGTCGATATTTCTTTGCAATACTGCAAAGACTCAGGGATTTCATTAGAAGATATACGCCAAAAAATTATAAAGCTTTTGGTTTGACAACTGAATTTTTTGTTGTGAGAACTGAAAATTTAGTTGCTGAATTTTCACAACTGCATTTTTGTTTTCGTGAGAACTTAAAACTCAGTTGTGACAATCAAATTTCAGTTATTGGAACTTCACAACTGAATTTTGTGCTGTGATAACTGAATTTTTTGTTGTGAGAACTGAAAATTCAGTTGTGAAAACTAAAATTCAGTTGTTCAAACTAACCAAAAGCTTTATGATTTTTCTGCGTGTAATATATACCATAGTATCATAAACCTTCCAGAAGATGTGTTCAAGCATAATTTTGAATATAATTACAAAATAATAAAAGCTGTCCCAAAATTCATGCAAGATTTGAATTTTGCGCCATTTTTGCGGTAAAGTCTAACGACTAGATTTTATGAAGGTTAATGCCAACAAGCCCACGACCACCCACGCCCTGAAGGAAGAATTGAGCGCTGTATCAACGAAATTTAGACGAATTCATACCAAAATGGTCATGGAAAATTTCAACAAAAGAGTGTGTATGTGCCAGCAAAGCCGTAAAGGCTTTATATATGCTATTTCATACATAATCCTATACTGTATACTTTATGAATCAATAATAAATTTACAATTTTTAATCATGAATGAAAGACTATACATCCCATATTTCAAATTGGGTTTTTCTGCGCTCCTACGTCACAGGGGACTTGAAATACATTGTTTATGTGAAAAATTACGATTATTTATTTGAAAGAAAATCATATGTGATGTCAAAAAATTAACAAAATAAATATTTAAAATGGCCGATATGCATATGACGTAATCTGTATATTCTTCTTTAATTATAAACCTGAGTTTTTTAGCAAAATTACTTCTTGTGTGAATTTTGGGACACCTTTTATATAGGATATCATGAAAAGACCTTTACTAGTTTTCATTCAGGCCAATAAACTTTTCTTTTTTTTTTTGTTTTGAATAAAAAAATAATATTTTATATTCGCAAATCGTCTTTCAAATTATTAACAATAATATCTTCTCCTCCATTTTTTTTTTTTTATATAACAATATTTACGAAAATTTCTCAAAATTTAAATTTTAAATGCAAATTTTATTCATATTTCACCGGAAATTAAGAATATTATTACAAAATTTTCACAAAATACAAAAGACACAAGAATTTCATAATCGAAATGTATTTTTGTGAATTATTAATGAAACTATAAATGTTAAAAATATGTTAATATTAAAAAGAAAAAATTATCACAACATTTTTTTCTTTTGTTAATATTATAATTAAATTAAATTAAAAAAACAAATAACAAATTATTTTTTTTTGTCTTTAGAATCAATAATTTCATTTGTTATGCCATTTTTTTTTGTTTGTTTAGGATTATTACTAAACAAATATTTTGAAATAATATTTTAAAATAAAATAAAAAAGAAAAAATTAAATTAAAAAATGTTATTTCATCGAAGTTATATCATAATTATTGATTATTTATGGAAAATTAAGTAGAAAAATTCTTCCTGATAAAATTTTTATTTTACATGGATTGATAAGTACGTGCGGAACCAAAGATACAAAGTTTTTTGGTAAAAATCATTTTTATTCTTTAACATAGTCAACATTAATAGAGTTGAATCCATCTAATGTAAATTTGTACGCTTCGCGTTACGAAATTTACTATGGAATGACCTACTACAACTACCACCTTACCAGGACAGGTTGAACTTAATTGGCCTAACCTCTAACGCCGCAAGGTGGCTTATGTAATTTTTGTTCATCAAATTTTTGTCGGCAATATTGATGCTCCCCGGGTTTTTACGGAGTTGCCTCTGCACGTCCGCTCACGGTCTTAACGTTCTGTTGAACTTTTCAAAATTAATTTTCATCGTACTAACTATGGTTGCTATGAGCCGGTTTCTCGTATGCTACGTGAAGGTAATGCCAATGCCGCTACTATTTTTGATTTTTGCACTAGTAAAGCTGAATTAAAAAAGGTGTTATTTAGTATCAGTTCCATGATTAATTCACCTTTACTCCGATGTGTGCACTATTTGTGCACTAATTAGCTCCTGGGGAACTCTAATTTTGTTCCAGGCCCACGTGTATTTTTTTCGCTGGTATTAAGGAGTAAGTAAAATAAATAGTCTTCTTTTAGCTTGATACACTTAGTCCAGCGGTTTTTTAATATTTTCACAACTATTGTATAATACAATTTCTGAAGGCCTGCAAAATATTCTTCAGTTTTGAATTCAACCTCTTCATTTGATTGAAACCTTTCCCTTCTCAGATAATAGTCGCTAGGACCATAGTGGCGTGCGGTGGGTTATCAAGCAGGGTGTACAGAAAATAATAATAAAACAAAACGAACGTGCAGAATTTTTCCTGCACATCTTGACGATTATAGTGCTTTTTTTATGGTTTTACAGGTTAATTTCTATACTTTCTGTAAAACATATTTAAAGGTAAAATTTCAAAACTATTTTTGCAGTAACTTATAATACATATCTCGTGTTCGTTGATAGTAGAGCGATGCGTTTAAGATAGGCTATGATGTAGTATTATTAATTTTTCTACTACTGTTAGCTTAAATTGTTCTGTAGAAATTCGTTTACTCTTTGTCTGACACAACAAAATTGTTTTTCAGCCTATTACTTCGAACATCATCATAAAACATCTCCAAAGTTAGTCAGAAAGATATTACACTTTCATAGATATTTCTACGCGCTACGAGGTGCAGAACGTAGGCCAACACGCACTGCCAGAATACAGATAACCGAATCGGCACAATATCTGAATGTGTTGAATTATAAAAAATTTGGTTATATAAAGATACATAGGTGCAGAAAATTATTGTCGCTCACAATTTTTACAGGCCGTGCAGTGCATACCCTGCACATATGGACCGCACGCCACTGTAGGGCTCATATCTAGAGAATGCCGTGGAAGCAATTTCCAACATAATTTAAACACCTCCAAATTTTGTTTTCAAATGACTATACTTTGACGTTTTTGATCAAATTGTTAACGAACGCGGCACACGCCTTGCGAATAGCTTTTTCACCTATAAAATGTCATGTAACATGTTTCAAAAAAATGTATATGAGATGGTGATAATATCAGCTATCTAACGTATTTTCAGTTCCCCATTCCCTAACACGATATCATGCAAAGTTTCCACAATTTCTTGAGAGCTGTCTCCTGTCTCAGAAAAGATTGTACTTCTTTAAAATGAGGATTTTAAATTTATGGTGGCCCGTCTGTGTCACTGCACAGGTATTTATCAATTCATTTAGTATTAGAGATTTGTCATTTCAAAAATTTACAGTCTAGACAAGAAAATGCGTTTTTTTTAATTTTCTTAAAAAGAAAAGTACATGTCGAAATACTCCACCTTCTTTTAAAATGAAATCAATATATGTATAGATTTTGTAATGACATAACGGAAAAGCAACTATATGTAATGCTAGAGAATTACGTTTTAAACATAAATTAAAGTAACAACTAACTGGTTCAACAAGTTATTTACTGTATTCGAGTAACGTATGAGATTCAATTGTCCAACATATATGTATCAATAATATATGCATAACATTTCTTATGAACCGTTTTTCATATAATCGCGAATACCTGAAGAAAGTAATGTGCTACACTTTTCCTTTTTTGATTTCTTATTCAATTTAATATTGCAAGCACAGCAAAAGTAGATTTACAAGTTATGTATATATTTGGACGGAAACTAACTCGAAGAAAGATATGTAAGATTTTAAATTATAAGAAAAGAAAAAAACAAATGTGATATGAACAATTATTATTTGTATATGAATTTTATATACCCTAAGAACTATCTCTTCGGACGTCCAGACAAGCTAATAAAATTAAGAAACAAACACAAAAAATCGGTTGGCAAATCTTGGATTAAAACTTACGGAGGGTAATAAAAGGAGCGGATTTTGAAGGAACGTATAGAAAAGAACTTTCAAGAAAGAGGTCAGAAATCAAAGATATTGAATTGCACTCGATTGAAAGGTTTTACAGACGCTGCGTACTATAGAGCGTCTGTTAGGAAGAATTAGTGGTTGTACAGAGTGGCCCCTAAAAGACTGAAGGGATTGAAAAAGTCATAACTTGTTCATTTTCAATATTTTTTATTTTCTTTTTTGTAGCTTATAGAGCATCCCTTGGAGATTAAAATGTCTATGTATGATGTCCAGCAACTAGTAAAACTCACTGAGGTTTTCAATTTTAGTGAAATATCAATTATTCAAACTCATAGAAAATATCGACAACATTTTAATGCCAGAGTATCTCAACAATACCTTTTTGAACAACTTGAAAGGACGGGTGTACGTAAAAATAAACATCGAATAATTCAAGAGCTTGTGGAAAACATTCAAGCCGAAATCCGACCTTAAGGACCTGAAAACTTTGCGTACGGTCATGAAAAATGCTTTGGAAATGCTTCGTACTTGTAAGCAGGAAAATTGGTGATGTTGTTTTCAATAAATAATAAACATGTGTTTGTTAATTTTTTTTTTGTTCTATATCATTGTCTTTGAGTGGCCAATTTGTAATAATAAAATGTCTACTTCTGGAAACTACACATCCATTGTGAGCCTGGATATCCTTGGGAATTCGGGTTGGTTTCAACTGTACCAAATTATCTGGTTTATAATTAATACAGAATAGTGAATTTTAAAGCTTTCTGCATTTCAACATGACCTTTAAATGCTAAAAACTTGATCATAATATCGATTTCTCCAGTCTTATCTTATAAATTAATTAATTAAAAAAAAATCTTCTTTTTAACAGTACCAATACATAGTTCTTAGGGTGTTAAATATATAATAAAAAAAAAATATGCGTCTGCAATGGAAACCGGTGAACTAAATTCAATCGACAAAAACTTGTTTAACATTTTAAGGTGCGCGCGCGCGCATAAAACATAAAATTCATTATGCAATATTTTCTTATTTTTTTGCTTTCTCGCGAAATATCACTATAAGGTCGGTTACTTCTTTTATTATACAAAGAAGGTATCATCATCATCATCATCATCCATGATCATCAATATGATTCTTGTTAAAAACTGGTAAACCATATTTTTTTGATTATGATGGTTTTTTATTTCGAAATTATGAACTTTTCTTCTCGATGGCATGAGAAGATACTCATCTTAATGACCGGATGATTGCTGAATTTTTCTTCGTTTTTTTTTCAAGAATCTTATTTTTAATTATTACACACGAAGTTGAGTCAAATTTATAACGTGTTATTATTCATGGCTTTTTATAAATAGGGATCTCAGTATTCATATAAATGTGTCCAAACTTAAATTGAAACAATTGCGAAATAAGACGGCTTTATTAATAACATACAAAACTTATTATTCAACAATGTAATAATTAAGAAATAAAATATTTGCTTTCATTTATTTTAAATTATAAAAAAAAAATTGTTTTTAAATTAATAATCTGTTTATAAGTTATCAAAAAACATTGTTTACAGAAAAAAAAAATATGGCCGCCAAAATTCAACATTCTTTTCTGGTGCAAATAATTTCAAATGTTTTTTTTCTATAAAAATTAAATAATTTTTAATAAATTAAATTAATTTAAATGAAAGTTAAAAGATAATAGTTTTAGTTTTAAATTATATTTTTTAAGTATATGTACAAAATATAAGGCGAAAAAATCTTTGAAATAAATTTCTATGAAAGAAAAAACGAAAGACTTAAGCGACAAACTTGATATTAAGTTTATATGAAAAATGGCTTTTTCTTTGAGGATTAAGATTTGTTAAAATGATTTTTTCTAATTTATTACTTGGTAAAATAAAGTTTATTGGTCATTGCCAAAAAAACGAAAAAAAAAAAATAAGTAATGCTAGAAGGTAAGTTTTTCGTAATTTTAAAACATATTTGCTTACATTTGTGGTTTTTTATTTGTTTTTTAAAGACATTGTTTAAATTATTTTTGATGAATAGTTTAAATTACATAAATCCTTTTATATAGTCAAAAGTTTCGTTATTTAATTGTTTGATTTTTTCTATAAAACAATATAAAATTTAATGATTTTACACATCGATTTGTGTAATAGAATTAAAACAAATCAATTGATTCGTAGATAAAAATCCGTAAATTAATGTGCAAGATAAAAATTGTATTACTTTGAGAAATTTTTGGTTTCGAGGAAAAATAAAGAAACAAACTGAAAAATTGTGAGCCTTTCTTTTATTTTGTAAAACGTTTTGTTTAAATTCAATTTTGCAATTTAAGTCAAAACTTTCACGATGGAGGGTGCCTGAAAATGTTTTGTAACACTTTTTTTTTTTAGTGATAAAAATTTTGCGTCCAGTTCAACGGTGTCGAAGTTAGATCACAAACTGGACTTTGTGGATTGTGGTGTTTTTTTTTTTTATATAATCAAAAAGCATACAAGAACTGAACCACTTTCTCTTGGAGATTGGATGAGGATTAAATTTTGAAGACATATATTATAAAAAATATATAATATCAAAGAAAAGGGAAATGTAACTAAGTTGTAAGTTTAATTAAGAAGTTAATTAAAATTAATCGTAGTCTTAAAAATAACTTCACCTTATTTCTTTTTTAATTGAGTTAGAAAGGAAGAAATATTTTAGATAAATTGCAATTTCTATACTTAAGCCTTTCTTTATATTAACCTAAATCTGTATATAGCAAACTGTGGCAGGCTGAGATGATTAGCTAGTATCATACATATAGTATATAAGATTGTAGTCAAAGCAAACAAGACCTCTTTATTTGAATATACAAAGATAGTTATTTTAAAATTTTTTGTAGTCTAACTAGTCAATGGGTTAAGTAACTCTTTAAAAATGCAATATTCTCAACCTCTTTTTATTCATTTTACTCGAACATTTGCTATTCAAAAATAATTATGGTAAATCTATGTAGGGTGTGGCATAATACAAGTAAGTCACTCAATTTGTTGTGTTCCCTTAGGGTCTGGATTTTGTTTTTGTGAAAAGAGATCTTAAAAGTAAAGTCTTTATCAACTAATTATAGAAACTGGTTCAGAACAGCCAACATTCGACGAGAAATAGCCCAATTAATCATAGAAACGTTAGGCCGAGTTAAAGTAAGTATCATACAAAGAGGCAGCCCAGCAGAGGCGAACCTTAATTGGATATTAGTTGTAAGACTTGAGACTTTCATCATGTATCGTTTGAAATATGTATATAGAATGCTTTTTTTTGATTGGTTCAAAAGTTCTAGGCAAAATAAATCTGGTGACCGTGACATATATACTTTCTATATAATGAAAGGAATCTATTGTCCTAACATTCAAAATAATGATTTAGAGAACAGAGCACACTTTTAGGTGAGCATAAGTTGAGATTAATTGCATAGAATATCTCATATGAAACGAAAAGGTAGAGTTATATCCTCTAATGGTAATCGAACAGAACTGTAATATTTTTGACCATTAAAAATGGAAAAAAGCGAAAATTTTTAAAAATATTTATCAAGAAAAAAGAAGCAAAATTTCCAAGAAAACTCGAGACTCATTCAGGTTATAGAAAATCATCATCATAAAAATATGAATTTTCTTGTTTTCTTTAAAGGTGAAATGTTAAAAGTATTCAACTTGCATAAGCGCATGATATAAATTAATCAATTAAAATTATGACATTACGCTTTAATAATGTGTGGTAATTTACTGAATAGAAATTAGCCATTAAAAAATACACGAAAGGTTATGTGTGTTTTATGCTCTCGACTTGTATATATGGATATAAATGCATTAATATGACATAATAAAAAATAAATTTCTCTCTTCGAGAAGCATTAAATCCCATAAAAAAAACTTTCTATACAGAAAAATCTTGTACAGAAACGCAATAAATTTCTATAAAATTCATTAAAGATATAATTTGTTTAAAGAAAAATCGCGTTTCTTGCAAAAAAAAACCACTTCTTGTGAAATATCACATATAATATTTTCAACATAAATTGAAATAGAATAATTTATTTTTTTTTTCTTAAAAAAAAAAAGCTTAATAATTACCGCATTTTTGTTTAACTTTTATTCAAAAAACTTAAAACAAATTAATATTCACTTGAAATCCCAAAAATTAAATAAAAACAATATAAACGTTTACGCGTACGTAATTCACAAAATAAACGCACTTATTTTTCTTTTCTCGAAATTAAATCACACGTTTATAACCGCGATTATTTTCGCGCACTAAATTAAATATTGTATAATCCTTTCGATTGAAAATAAATGATGTTTTATTGTTTGTTTGAGTAAATACTGTTGTACTCCACTTGTACTCTGGTCGAGATCTGACTCCAAAATGAACAACTTTCTATGACGGTTATGGATTTTTATAGAGAAAAGACCAAATACGGAGCACCTTCTTTGAAAATGAAAAAAATTTTTTGTAGTTTTGGTATGCTGCGGAATTTGCATTTCATTTTTTTTTTCTTTATTTTTGGGAAAAGTGGAAAAATCATTAAATTTTTATTGTTTTATTTTTTTGTGCGTAATATTGCCCTCTGAAAGTTGATCAAAAACGTTTTTTTTTTTTTGAGGAGGGAAAAATTTCTTGAGAAGTTGAAGCTGATCGTTTGGTGTTCCTGTTCAACTAGGTGTATCCAACGCACTTTAAAGAAAGTATTTAGTAAATTAAGAAGAAAATTTGAATTAATTTCAGTTTTTTTTTTGCTTTATTTTTGAAATTCTAGAATAAAAATTAAGTTTCTTCATTTCTGACTTTGCGAATGTGTGATTAATAGTAATTTCATAAGATTTTGAGATAATTTTTAAATTTACATGATTTTTTTTTCTGTATTGTTAAATGTCTTCAAACATTTTCTCATGAAAATTACCAAATTTAAAGCTTTTTAGTAGGGATAGAGGGGAATATCTGATCCAAAATTCAATGATTCGTGACAATCAAATTGAAATTGAGAGTAATTCTATAATTTAAAAGTCGAAAATTGTTTGCAGATTTTTTTTTTTCTTTTAATATTTCGCGAATAATTTTATTTATTAGTGAAATAAATACAAGAAAATAATTACAATTTAATTAGAGTATGACAATATAACTCAATAATTGGATACTATAAGATTGGGTTCAAATGAAATTATCATTTTTTTTTTATGAAATATGAATTATTTGGTGAGGAAATATATACTATTATCACTTTTTTTGTTTGATAAGATTTTGATTAGAAAGACAATTTATTATTCATAATAATTGAAAATTTAAAAATAATATAAGTTCGAAAATGCTGAAAAAACTAAGAAAACAGTGATTAGTTGGAATAGAAGATCAACCACGTCTATTTTTATCACCAGTAGCAGTTGTACAAGGTGGAGTCCAAAGTAATCAGGACTTAAAAAAAAAAAACAGAACAAATGGTTTTTTCGGCAAAATCAATTGATTTTATTCAAAATAGTCTCCTTCTGCTTCAATACAGCTTTTTGCACGGTCCAAAAGCATGTCGAACGAGTGTTTTAGCTCGTTGGCCTGTATGGCCGCCAGTATGCCGGTGCAAGCCTTTTGAATGGCCTCTACGTCTGCATAACGCTTTCCTTTCATCGGCAAATGCATTTTTCCGAAAAGGTAGAAGTCGCACGGTGGCATATCCGGTGAATACGGGGAGTGGTTGATGGATTTTTGGTGAGATAATCGGTCACAAGCGTCGATCGATGAGACGGCGCATTATCGTGCAACAAACGCCAACTTCCATCTTCGCGATATTCGGGCCGAACACGTCGAATACGGCGCACCAAACGCTTCAAAACTCCTAGGTAGAATACCGCATTAACGTTTTGACCGGGTGGAACAAATTCTTTGTGGACAATACCCTTGGAATCATAAAAACAAATCAGCATTGTCTTCACTTTTGACTTCTCCAGGCGCGATTTTTTGGGTTTCGGCTCGTCCGGCGCCTTCCATTCAGCACTCTGGCGTTTCGTTTCGGGATCATATTGAAAACACCACGTTTCGTCACCAGTCACAATGTTATAAAGGAAGTTTTTGTCCTTTTTGACCTCTTTAATGATGTCCTTCGAATGTTGAATTCTGAGCAATTTTTGGTCGTCGAAGCTCATTTTCGCACCGATGACACAAACATACTGCACTTAAAACGCAATAACTTCACTTTCAATAGATGAAATGTCATGAAATTCTCACAGGAAGTCGATAAAGGATAGCAGATTCTAACGCATTTAATTGTTTAAGATTAGGATTAAGATTAAGTTATAGGGAGTTCTTGCACTGCGACCTTTGAGATCTATTGTACCACCTATTCTTTAGTGTAGTAGTTCGGTTAAATTTCCATTGTAGAGCACCTCATCCAGGAATATTTTCCTAAGGACTTTTAGTATCTTTCTAACTTTTAATGAAACTTTCAGAATTAGAGCAAAAGGCGAAATCCATTTGTGTAGGAAAAGTAATTAAAATATTATTAGTTTGGTTTCTTGCCCTTTTTTAATGCTTACTTCAAGTGTTAGAATTATATAAGAGCATTTTTTAATTGATTTTACTAAGCCAGAAATCGAAACTACAAGCATTTATATTAAATGCACGTATAGCATTCGAGAAACTGGTTCGATTTTCCAGTAATCCATTCTGTGGTACAACATTTTAAATAAGTCCACTGACCTCAAGAAGCGTACATTAATATTTAGCGGCAACTTTTCTAATAGTAAAGGAGCATCAATAGGGCCATTGAAATAGTATAGTATAGTATATATATATGTATATATATTATAGTATATAGACTACCGATTTGTTAAGAAAGAGTTCCATCTCTACCAAGGCGAAAATTTTTGTATGATTTTTCTAAAAAGGAAATTAAATAAAGTCACAATATTTTAATTTAATTGAGTACAACTTGATGCGTACTTCCCGATTCGATAAAAAAAAAAGTTTATATAAAAGTCTTTTAATATATTTTCATCACCCTTCGAAGTTTTTTTCAAAAACTTTTTTGCCCCCAAAAAAATATAAAAAATTGTATAAAACCAAAATTATATAATATTTTTACTAATCAGATTTATTACTAATTAAAATCAATGTTGATCAACGTTTTTGTTGAAATTACTTTAATTTTATTTATTACACCAAAAGAAAAATGGAATTTCCTAAAACAAAAAAACGAAACATATTTCTAGAAATATAAAAATTCAATTGTATAATTTTTTTCATGAATTTCCATGATGTAAAAGTCGTCGACAAAAATTTCTGGTCAACTTTTTATCAGCTCTTGGAGAGCGAAATTATTCGCGATCGATAGTGTTTTTTTTCACTTTCGATTTTTTTTTTCCTTTTGATTTTATCAATTAGTTATTATTGTTTTCAGGTCTTTTAGTTGACATATATCATAGTTATGATTAATTTCAACGATTGTTTAAGATCCTAAAAAGACTGGCCTAATATTATTTTTAAATTCATTTTAAAAGACAGCTCAATGTTGTTCCTTGTTAGATTTTCAGATGAAATCCGGAATTCAAAATTTTAATCGATTTAACACAGAACTTTTGTTATTAATGATAATAAAACTTATTCGCTATGTTTTTTTTTAAAGTTAATTAATTAAATAAGTACAAAAAAAAAACGTTTATATTTCTTATAAAATTTCTTATACCTGATTTTAGTGGTAGTAAGTAATTTTAGGGATTGTAGAATTGAATTAATATTTAGTGGAATTTTCTGTAAGTTGACAGTGATTATCACCTTGGGTATTTTCGGAAGCTTCAAAGTAAGGCCATCATAATATCGCTTAAACAAATTTTTTGAAAGTGGTAACTTTAATAATAATACCGCCTTGATAAGCGACAACTCCCGTTGTTAACGCCATTATACAAACATAATAAGTAATTTTTTAGTGTTATCTGCAAGACTCTTTTTTGATTTGCAGGATAAGTCGGCTCTTCCTATCATTGTGAAGCAAAATTCACCAAGTGTTGGATTGTTCATCCATGCAAGGGAACGTGAGCTGGGTTTAGAACATCGTGAGACAACTTAGTCTTACCCTGATGATATATATTATTGCGACAGTATTCCTGCGTAGATCTTGATAAAATCTTATTCATGACAATGAAAATTCTAGAACTTATACAAATTATGATATTTTGTAAATATCCAAAAGTTTAGCAACTAATTAAACCTGAATAATTTTGTATAATAAAGTTTTTTTTTTGGATGGTTTGAATATATAAGACTTTTTAGTTTTTGTGATTTATGACTAAAACGAAATTGTAGAATGTATAAAGTTTGTAAATAAATATTTTGACCATGATTTTGTGTAGAAAATTTTGATATGAATTAAAAGTTTTCATAAAATAACAAAACTCTATAATTTTTGGTGTGTTAAAAAATTTCCAGAGAAATCTAATTAAAATAAAATTTACGATTATTTTGAAACGATTGACTGATCATCTCGTTTACATTACAATTTCATTTCATATTGTAATTTTAAAGATACAAATTTAATAAGAAAAAGAAATCTAATTTTTTTTTTTAAAAAAAAGAGTCTTAATTTTGCAGATAAAAAAAGAAAAACAAAAGTGGTCATCACCTTGCATCTTGGAATATGATGGTTTTTTTTTCAACTTTCGGTTTCGCTTTTAAACTTTTATAATTATCATAATGAAATACCAGTTTTATTTTACTCATTTAATTTTTACACATTTTATTTTTAATTTATAATAAAATAGTTAGAAAACTGTGTACGGTCACTTCTTTTGATTTCATCAGCATGAAAAATAATACCCGAATCAGTTTTTTTTTAATGATGATATCTTCATGGTATTTATCCAGCACGATTTACTTAGATCCTGTATGGCTATTTTGAGGTAAGACATATCATTTCAGATTGGTTATTATAAGCTAGCAATATCATTCATAATAATATCGAATAAACGATAAATCGAATGTATATGCTATCATCTCATCATTAGTGTCGGGAAGGGAGGAGGGTTTTGAGGAATATTAGTGCTGCAGAGAGGTAAATTAGTGGAAAGTAAGAAAAAAAAAACACCATCATCGACCGCCACCTTCAACCCACCACCATAAATCCACCATCCATTCACCGACATAAAATAAAATAATACATATAACTATTATGTTAGTCTCACCCTGCTCAATAACACAATCATGTAATCCCAAAAATATCGAACCCTAATAATTCTTATGGTGAAAGAATTTCAGACTACCCTTACACAGGGTCTACATTAGCCAATATTTCTGGTATACCAGCAAAATTGGTTGCTAAAAAGCCAGTGTAGATCCTGCTGGTATACCAATTTTTCTGGTATGCCAATTCTGGTTTACCAATTTTTGACATTTGCATTTAATAAAATGGCGGAAACTACATTTTTGCGGAGTGAAATTATCCAATTGATAAATATATTCGAGAAAAATATAGAAGGATTGATTTTAAAAAAGGGGCATTGGAAGATATTGCCACAGAATTGAATTCGACACTTTAAAGACAATATTTTGGCTATTTTTATTTTCTGTTCTCGGTTCAACGGCATGTCAAAAACTGAATTAGTATACCAGTATTGGCCGACGAAAACAGGTAGTATTTTATTTCTGGTAAGCCAATTGGTATACCAGAAATATTGGCTAATGTAGACCCTGTGTTATGTAATCTTTCTGTAGAAATAGTACTGAAGAAGTAGGGTAAAATATCAATAGTTGGACAGGCTTCAGCTATTAGTCACTTGCCCAGATAAATGGAAATAATACTCTAGTTAAACATAGAAAGCTCAATATTGAAGATTGTTAATATTACATGAGATTTTCCTCTTTAAATGTTTTATACTTTACAGGAATGCGGATCTTATGAAATTTTTAAGAATTAGTGTTTTCTTTGGTTGGCATTAACTGAAGTAAATATTTGCAATTTGTATTTTAAAGTGTTTTAAATTAATTAAACCAAAGTTCAAAGTTATATTTTAAACATATTACTATTTTTTAATTGCGTGAAATTTAGTTACAAAATTAATGATTGGTCAATTATTGATTTCATCAAATGTTTGATAATTTTTTTATTAGTATTTTGATTGCAAGTTTAATGTCAGTTAAGTCAAGCAAGAAATCATGCATTAATAAAAATGGCTTTAATTTATACTTCTGAAATAGGCTGATAATAATTTTGTTAATCCATAGATGGCCAATTAATGATGACTCCATAGGTATAGGCCAATTATTTATTTATAGGGCGAAGCGAATAAATGGTAGCCAATAACTGATATTTCATCACCGCCAATTATTGATTTTGTGGTTAATAACTATTTTTCTAAAAAAGCTTTTTAAATTAGTTAATAAATTTAAATAATCGTAAATTTTGAAGAGAGTTTTCAATTTGAATCCCGAAAGAATTCAATAAACTACATCAAATGAAATTAACAATAGCTATATAGCCTGTAGGGCATTAAGCTCATATACAATCAGCTCTGGGATGTTAAAAAAATGCGTGGTTAAACTAAGCAAATTAGGCACAACTATCAAAGTTAGTCTGTACTGGGTACCGGGACATATGGGTAGCGAGGGTAATGAAGAAGCCGATAAACTGGTCAAGCAAAGAGCAGAAACACCCTTCAGAGGACCAGAATCTTTCTGTGGAATCGGACTCGATGAGATTTAAAGTTTTTATAAACACAAACAAAAGAAATATATGAGAGTACTGATAGCAATACTATCAGGACACTGAAGACTCAAAGCATACCTGAAAAAACTGGGACTTGTATGTACTAGGTGGGCCAATAACTAATGTCTTACCCTATCTGTTTTACTTTAAATATTTTCATTAACATATTTTTATTAATAAGATAAATTAAATATACAAAATCGCTTTTAATGAAATTATCGAAATTTTTAATATAATAATTGATTTTTATTAGTTTTTTTGAAAGTTACAAAAAAAGGGTTCAAAATCTGATTAAATAATTATATCATAAGTAATCGTAATTAATTAATATTATAAAATTTACTTATGAAATATTTTCATAAAGTCCGGAAAATTAAAAATAAAATAAAAACGTAATTTTTTATTTAATGATAAAATTAAATAAAAATTCGATTCACTTTCAATTGGAATTTTTTAGTGGTTCCCTTTAAATTTATTCCAATTTTAAAACAATAAACTATAAATTTTTGTTATTTATAATTAATGAGGAAGTATAATTTTTGAAAATATCGAAATACAAATATTTGTGTTTTCAAAGATTTTTCAAAAAAAAATTATTGGCCTATGTCCGCATTTCCATTTCATATTTTTGCATATATTTCTAATTTATTGTTTTCAACAGTCTTCAAATATATTTAAAATTTTGTTTTAAAAATATTATAATAATGAAAATCTGATAAAACTTTTGCGGAATTAAATGATTTATGTTAACAGAATTTTCATATAAATTAGTTTATTTTAATCCGTGAATAATTACTTATAAAAACATTTAGTAACTTAAAATCGGCCTATAGCCAATTTTTTGATGTCCTGTGGTAGAAATGGAACAAAAAAACAGTCAAAACTAACAATATTTCAAGGTTTTTTCTTCATAACTTTGTTTGTTTTTTTCAAAATTTCCTCTAATTTGCAGGTAACCTAGATCCTACTAGCATAAATCTAATCTGCAAAATTTTATCAAAATTGGTGATTTAGTTTTGAAGTACATCAAAAAAAACTTTATGTACAGACTTATTTTCTCTTAAGATTATTTCTTTCTTCACTATCCTTTGACCGATTTTACTGAAATTTAACATGATATCATCTATTTGCGTATTTAACCAACGTAATTAATTTAAACAAAATTTATTGACAAATTTTTTAATTAAATCCGAAAAACCATATAAAGAAACGACAAAACTTTCTGGTTACCCTGGTTTTTACTTAATAACTTCCCTCCCTCTCGATCGATTTTGCTGAAATACAATATCAAATCCAGTTAAGGAATAAGTAACTTACATTCTAAATTTCAACGAAATCGGATAACACGCTTTTGAGTTATCTTGTATACGGCCGGACGGACGTACGGTACTATCTACTATAGGGCATAAAAATATGATCATAAATATATTTAAAATCCGATATTTGATTGGAAATGTAAAAGAAATAGTTTTGTTACTTAGTATAGTAAAAATAGGGATTTAGAAGATTAAAAGAACAAATTAGGGTAAAATATTAAGGGAGGATTGCGGAGCTCTGATTTATTATATGTGCACCACTTGTTTTTTATAATAATGAACACTTTTGAGCTGGAACTCAGCCAACTCACAAAAAAAATCAGTACTAAGTTTTATACTTCTAGATCTTTGGTATGTACGAGAAATACCTTTGTAACGAGGGACAGCAGTTGTTTTGTAGAATATTTTGGACTTTTTCAACTAAAGTTTAACCGGAATTTTAAGTAATTAAAAGTACTTAATTTCAACTATTTAGATTATCAGGATCTACGAGAAAAATGTCTGGTTTTTATAACATGGTACACTTCTTAAGCTGAAGTTCACCCAGACTTTCGATTTTTCTATCGTTTTCGCATAATTTTTATATATCCAAAAAACTCAGTGCTAAATTTTAGACATCTCTAGATCATTGGGAATTATATTTTAAAGTTATAAGTACTTATTATGGTCTCAAGAATCAATTTTTCTACATTTTTCCACAAAAGTACAATAAACTTATTTATTAGTATTTTGTATTCGAAATTAGGAATTAGGAAAAATTTGTAATTAATCGTGAGAAACAGAAATTAGTTTATATACTATTTTAATTTTCAATGTCAAACAAATTTACGAAAGTTAGTAAATATAGTGTCTTTAAATAGGGACATATTAATTTTGTATCTTTATATGAACGCACCCTTAAATATTAATAGTGACCTGTCAATGTCAAAACGTAGATTAAAGTCAACATTTTCATCATGGTAAAGTTCACGAACGAGCAACGCTTGGAAATTATTAAAAATTCCTACCGAAATTCCGTGCGTGCTATAGTGGATAAATTCGAATCAACATTTTCACTATTGGATGTTCCAGTGCCAACGAGACGTCGTACCGTTCGCAGTAATGAAAATATCGCAGCCGTAAGTGAATCAATTCAAAATGTGCCAAATCAGTCCATTTCACGTCGTTCTCAAGAATTGGGCATATCTCAAACGTCATTGTAGAGTATTTTGCGAAAATATCTTGGCTTACACCCTTACAAGATCAAATTGACTCAAGAACTGAAGCCACTTGACCATTTGAAGCGCCGAAACTTCACCGTTTGGGCTCTGGCAAAGCTGGAAGAAAATCCAGAATTTCATCAAAAAATCATCTTCATCGATGAAGCACATTTCTGGCTGAATGGCTTCGTCAACAAGCAAAATATGCATTATTGGACAGCAACAAACCCACATGTGCTTCAAAAAATCACTGTATGGTGCGGTTTACATGCTGGAGGCGTGATTGGGCCGTATTTTTTCGTTGATGCGAACGATCGCCATGTTACAGTCAATGGAGAGCGCTACTGTGCCATGTTAGAGGATTATTTTTGGCCACAATTAGATATAATTGATATCGGCGATATGTCGTTTCAACAAGACGGCGCTACCAGCCACACAGCACACGTTACAATCGATTTATTGAAGGAGAAGTTTGAATTGTTATGTCCTTATTTTTAAAATGTATTTAAAACAAATTGTGTTTATCGAAATTACTTTATTTTATTTAGATTGGATTTTTATGTTTCTATTAAATTTATTTTTAATTTAATTAAATTTTAACAAAATACCGCTTAATTATTTTTTGAAAACACGAAATAATCAATCAAATCAAAATCATTAACAATTTATAAATTTTGTTATATAAAAATTAAAAGAGTGGGTTTTTTTTCACTGAAAATTTTGGCTGTGTTCATTTGGCCATGATCTTCAGCGAGAGCACACTTGAAAATAATTAAAAATAATTAACGATGGTTTATAAAAATTTGTTGAATGGTGAAAAAAAAAAATGAAAATCTCCCAAAAAAACAAAGTTATATTAAATCACTGAACCATTTTTTTGTTTTTTTTTTGTTTTGTTATATTGAAAAAAAAAACACTTTCTACAAAATTATCATAAAATATCGTGCGGTCTTTAAGAAATACCAAAATGAATAAAAATTAATGAAGTTTCAGGCATGAAAACTTACGCTTTCATACAACGTTTAGTTGAAGTAATTTTCAAGACCAATTATTGATAATTCATTTCAAAGATCATAAATTTTTTGTTAGTTTTATCTTAAAAAATGAGATGGGAAAGTAGTAACAGTACAAATCATAACTGGTCATACTGCAAAAGATTACAGATTACAGATTACAGGTCGAGAATGAAAATTATCTAAAATCCATTCTCTAACCTTTTTATATTTACTTCTTCGAATAACAATTTAGAAATTGTTGACACTAGAAACAACTGTGTAAGTCGCACTACCAATATTTAAAAGAGGCTCAAAAATATTAAAAAGTTTTTTTTGGGTTTAGCAGGATTTGGTTTCCAATTCCTTCAAGTTAAATGATGTATACTAATTAATTAACCTACAGATAAATTAAAAGAAAATAATGTCTTATCTTTAATTATCTAAAGCAGGATTGAGCAACAAAAACCTTCACGGGAGCAAATTTAAAATTCTCTATTTAGAAAGAAGCGCAAAAATTCGTACTCAAGTACTAATATATAAGTCTGTAAAGAATTCAAAACAAAATTCATTTATTTTGTTTATTAAGAATACTTTCCTCGATTTTACCTACAATTTATTAAATGTTAAAGCAAAACTTGCTTTTTGAAGTTTAAACTTAGCTTACTAAAGTCAACTTCGAGCTGACCTGCGACTACTCACTATTGATTTTGCAGATTTTCATCGTTTATCGAAATGCGGAACTTATTTTTATATACCTGTATTTTTAGACAAGGATGATTGTAAAGTTGGTCGTCCGAATGAATTTAAACTCCGACCCGCGAATTGGTTTGAAATCTATTATTTGGCATAATCAGAAAAATCTGCTTATAATTCGGCATTGGACTGTAATTCAGTTATAACAATAGAATTTGAAGATGAAAAGGGATAATAATAGGGCCAATATTGAAAGAAGACGCAAATATTTGAAAATATTTGTCCCACTTTATTAGTTCTGCGAACCTAATTTAAAAGGCTATACCATAGAGTTATACTAACTGGAGATTTCACTTACCTCGTTTTCATACAAAATTATGGAGGAGATATGGTCTCTACTTTATCTTCTCGCTCGCTTATTCGAGGCGATACAAGCCCAAGTTTTCCAAGTTTCGAAGATAACGACTCGCCGCTTAACCAATACGATATAACGATTTAACTTGGTTTCCCCTAAATTAGCATATAAAATTCGCGTTCTTTTTATTTTCCATACAAATAAACCCAAGTTTCATATTCTCCTCTGTCGGCCCACATGAGACAGAAAATTAATATCTCTAGTTAATGTATCTCTATGGGCTATGCAGACAAATATTTTCTGTTGATTTTTTAATTTGGACACTCTTTGAGAGCTGCAGCAGATGTGTAAATAGGAAACACTTGAGAACCGCAACAAAATATCAGCTCATGAACCGCAAATAGCCCAGGGCCTGATCTAAAGAAAGTTTCGCTCGACAATGATATATTATAAATAATACGGTGGGCTTCGATGAGAACTATGTCTTAAACCTTTGAATTGTCAATTGTAATTTCGTATGACCACTTTTGATGTAAACTGTATATATATTTTTTTGTTTTCGAATAAAATAATCAACAGAGAAGAAAAAAAAATTAATAATATTTAAATAAGAAACAAAGATGCTCTGATTAGTTTAATACAATATTTTATGTGTTTTAGATTGAAAGATTTTCGCGAGATTAATGTGAAGAAAAAAAAAACTTATTTAAATAAAAGGAAGGAAGTTTTTTTTGTTTTACTTAATTGTTAGATCTTATAACAGCCAATTAAAAACAAACTGATTTCTCTGTTATTTTTGAACATTATTTTGCAAGAATTGTATACAATAAACGAGCTCATAAAATAGGACGACATGAATAGTAATATCGTTTTATTTTATGCTTAGTTTTTTCTTCTAACAATTCTAATACATAATTAAATTTAATTAAAAATTTTATATTTTTCGATTAATCAATAAAAATTGATTTGTGTAATATAGAAAAAGTATTTTAAATTAATTATTTGAGAAGCCAAGCATTTGTAAAGATTATAATAGCTAGCTCACCCCGGCCGGGCGGGGTGGCTAAATCTGCTTCAGGATGACGCCTGCAAGTCAGGCGTATAATAGCTAAAACCAAAGATATAAATCAAGTTCAGAAAAGCTTTTACTTAATATGAGTACATAACATTAGATCTAGGGCTTTAACTTACAAAAAGTTCTTGCCATAAGAGTTAACGTTATTTACTGACTCTGAAAGCCTTTTAGAATTTTATACATCTTTGAGAGGCAGGGACGAATTAAGTTCTTTGTCGCCCCGTTCATTTTAAAAGTCTTGCACACCTTATATATAGGGTCTTTCACTAAGGACATAACAAGAAAAGTTTCGGCGCTTCAAATGGTCAAGTGGCTTCAGTTCTTAAGTCAATTTGATCTTGTGTAGGGTGTAAGCCAAGATCTTTTCGCAAAATACGCCACAATAACGTTTGAGATATGCCCAATTTTTGAGAACGACGTGAAATGGACTGATTTGGCTCATTTTGAATTGATTCACTTACGGCTGCGATATTTTCATTGCTGCGAGCGGTACAACGTCTCGTTGGCACTGGAACATCCAATAGTGAAAATGTTGATTCGAATTTACCCACTATAGGATAGCACGCACAGCCTGTCGGGTGGGACGATTATTACGGCCGAAAATTGGATTAAGTGCTCTTAAAGTTGCGACCACCGACTCGGAATTTCGATAGTAATTTTTAATAATTTCCAAGCGTTGCTCGTTCGTGAACTTTACCATGATGAAAATGTTGACTTTAATCTACGTTTTGACATTGACAGGTCATTATTAATGTTTAAGGGTGCGTTCATATAAAGATACACAATTGTTATGTCCCTATTAAAAGACCCTATTGAGGTGTTCATTTTAAAAGTGTGGCAAGTTCTGATTTTGAGTTACCTGCGAAGGTTTGCAATATGATTCCTATTCAAATTATACTAGACAGTTAAAATATGTTTCGTTCTTTCGGTGATTTTGATTATTGATTATTAAATCGTTTTAAAAGAAAGTAGTAACATGGTTCAACTAGCTTTCTTCAAAAGTTCTCATAAAAATTCGTCAAAAAAAACCTTTCATTATGGTGCCCATTGTCCATGGCGCCTTGTGCAAATACAACAAGGGAACATGTTTTAAGTCGGTCCTGTTGATAGGACGATTAAAATAAATTGGTAAGCTCATGTGATAAGATAAAATGAAACAGATGCTGTAAAAAGAATATTTGATAGTAGTGTGGCAACAGGATATATGTAGATGATAAAAAAAATGATACTTGGAGATCACAAACAGGCTGATTCAAAAGAACTGGGTGTAAGGTCAAGAGCACAGAACACCAATCGAAAAAGAAAATAAACTTTAAGGAGATCAAGGCCGACATATGTAATGATGATGACTCTTTATGTGTGCTCTTTAAAAAATGCTAACGATTTTCTATGATATTTAAGGAAATTAATTCGATTTGTATAAAATAACATACAAAAGACCATGACTTTGATTTCACGTGACTGATTTATCATGTAATGGCATTTTTCCAGTTTTTCTTAGGAAAATATTTTACATTTGTTTGTCATGTAAAATTATGATATAATATAAAAATAATATTCTAGTTCACGTACGTTAATAAATTTTCAACAAGGTTTTTTGACTCAAGACAGTTTTCAAGTAGCTAAATAAAAACAGACATTTAAATCCACATCAGATTATTTTATTTCTTTTTTTATAGTAATTTTTTAAAATATGATTTGAATTTTAATTTCTAAGATTAACAGTTGTAGATTAAATTCAAGTTATTACAAGTTCTACGAAGACAGTTTTCTTTTGAAGTAAAATCTAATTAAAAAGAAAACTACTTTTACTAAATTCCGTAGCCGACGCCACAAATATCCACATTTTGAGGGATTTGAAATTCAAATTTTTTTTTGTCGGTAGCAAGCTTTTTAACTCGGTAACACGTTTTCAAATTTTAATGAAATTTTGCACGGTGGTCTATTGTAATAAAATGACTATTAGACAAATTTTTGTACGTAAATTTTAATCTCGAAGTTAGTTCCTTTAGGAAAATAAATTCTCGTCCATTATTTTCTTTCTATTAAGTCACCTAATCACCCCGGCCGGGCGGGGTGGCTAAATCTGCTTCAGGATGACGCCTGCAAGTCAGGCGTTCAAACGCTTCCACAAATCTTGGGTGGGTAGCACATACATGGATGTCACGCAGTTTACCCACCCTTGTATATTTGAATTTCAGCTAGAAAAAAGAAAAGAATTAGTATATTGTATGTACATTTTAGACTTCATTGTACTTACTCTTTCACGAACAGATTTTACCCTTCCCAGTCTTTGCCTTGCTCCAGTTTTGTCAAACTGGTCGCCCTGCGCCGATCTGGGATTTATCAAATAAGTCTGGAAAATAAAAGCAATTAGTTGTGCGAACATTTTAAACTTAATTCTACTTACTGTGATTTGGTAGAACTGAAATTTGCTTTGAGACTAGTCAGAAATAATATTATGTTGAAATTCACCTGGAAAATAGAATCCAATTAGTATATTGTATGAACATTCTGAATTGTACTTACTCTTTCACGAACAGATTTGACCCTTCCCAGTCTTTGCCTTGCTCCAGTTTTGTCAAACTGGTCGCCCTGCGCCGATCTGGGATTTATCAAATAAGTCTGGAAAATAAAAGCAATTAGTTGTGCGAACATTTTAAACTTAATTCTACTTACTGTGATTTGGTAGAACTGAAATTTGCTTTGAGACTAGTCAGAAATAATATTATGTTGAAATTCACCTGGAAAATAGAATCCAATTAGTATATTGTATGAACATTCTGAATTGTACTTACTCTTTCACGAACAGATTTGACCCTTCCCAGTCTTTGCCTTGCTCCAGTTTTGTCAAACTGGTCGCCCTGCGCCGATCTGGGATTTATCAAATAAGTTGGTTGTAGGAACTCAAGGCTTATTTTTTGTTTTAAAACACCTAGAAAATAGAAGGCAATGAGTATTTTTAAAAGCGCTTTAAACTTCATTAAACTTACTCTTTCAAGCACTAATTTGAGCCTTCCCGGTCTTTGCCTTGTTCCAGTTTGGGCAAACTGGCAACCCTGCGCAGACCGGGAATTGGCAAAATAGTCTGCGTGTTTAGGCAAACACTGAAATTCAAAAAATAATAAATGTTGAATAATACATATCAAGTTATTGTAATAACTGCTTACTTTCTTAAAGAATAGAACGCCTACAAAGCCACATGAAGGCTTTTTAGTTGCGCCGCGATTTGTCTGAAATTAAAAACAATATTAATATTGTATTTTGTTTTTGTACATTACCATTATGACTTACTTGCAGTGATGTTACGAAGAATTTGCTTTTGAAAAAATAAATCTAGATGTTGAAGAGATTCCCGGAAGACAGTCAAAACATCCACGCACAATCTCGATTCAGCAAGTCATTAAATTCAAATCCAGAAATGGGGTTGAAGAGAAACCATTCTTAGATCATTTCTAGACTTGAAAGGGAATACCAAAGGCGAATACGAAAGAAACCAACGATACAAACAAATACCGAATACCCAGAAGTATTACAATATGACATCGAATCAAATTTGTTTGTTTCAGCACGGGAATAAAAAACTTTTCCTGAAATTAGAAATACCGGCGAAAACGCTAATCAGCGATTGCTAAACCGACTTATGTCATGCCATCCAAACTGAATGGTATAAATATATACTACAAAGATATTTCGAATTGAAGGAGACCATATCCATATTTTAAGCCTATTTTCACCGAGAAAACAAATACGATATGATTCTTTGGCTTTCTATCAGTACCAAAGTTCAGCAGGAATAACAGAATGATAAAAGAAAATTATTCGCGCAGTCTTCAGAACAAAGTGTTCTAATTTCTTTAACTACAAAACAGAGCACAGTCATAAGTTAGATTTTTCAATTCGTACAGTGCCGAAAAAAACTGGAGAAATAACCTAGTTTGAAGACTTAGAAACAACCCTTCGCAAATTTTACTCACGACATTACACAAAACCATGGCAGCTGACCCCAGCAAACATATGCCACTGTAGTATATAACAAATTCTGAAGAATTTCTCACAGAGCAGAAATTGAGAAAGGGTTAGGATAAAATTCAATCCAGAGATAACAAGGTTTCAGGTTGAACAATCAAATGTATGTCAACTAATTCCAACGAACACGTTAAATTTGAACTTTCACATTTAAAAACTAAAAACCGTTGTATTGCCAAAGAAAAAGTTGACGGGGAAAAATATATGATATTGCAGAAAACGACAAGTTTATTGCCAAGAAATTAATTGGGAAAAAAAGTGCAATTTTTTCATGAGAAGAGCTACTGCTAACAATTCACCCAATGAAAGGTATGGTATGTCCGAACTCCAACGTTATTCGGAAGATGAACCAGATCAACAAAACAAGTTCAAAATATTTTGACTATCCATGCGTTCACTGCATCTGAATTACAATAGAGTTTCAATATGAAGAAACACATCCCACTCTCGCGATGATATTGTATTTAGAATGTTTCATAAAACAACGTACTTTAAAGGCAAAAGAACGTTGATTTATAATCCATTAAAAATACACAAATCACGGGAGTGGAACGTGATATCATATTGGTGCTCTATTAAAATTCTGATGCAATTCCAAACCAAGTAACTTGCATCTGCCTTTATAATGCATGTTACTGGCCGCATTTATGTCCCGATTCCACACAGTTTTGCAGTTTGGGTTTATGCAAACTGCAAAACGGTGTGGTGATCGAGAAATATTAAGATTTTCAAAACATTTCGAGCAGAGTTTTGTCGATCTAAATTCATCGACCAAAACAACGTCGCACAGTTTTTTGAGATAACTCAAAACTAGACGGTGCGGAGTTCGAACATAACCTTTCATGGGAGAATTTGCCGCAGTTGTCGCTCCCCCCATAAAAAAAAGTACACTTTCATTCCCAACGAACTTCTTGGCTAACTCATGCGCCGTTTTATGCGACATCATATATTTTTGAAATTTTAACCGTGCAACTTTTCGTTTACAATACTCGGTTTGTAAAGTTATTAAATGTCGGAGCTGAAATTCAACGTATTCGTTAAAATTGCTCGACATACACGAAATTGTTCTCCCTGTCGCCGTTTCCCGATCTTCGCGAAACCTCGTTACCCTAGATTGAACTTCACCAGTCCATTTCAACAATTTCCTTTTCCGCGAGAATTCTCCAGAATCATACCTGTATTGGGCCGATTTGTATTTTAAGTTTACAAATCCACCCACAGGGTTATATTCTGCAGTAGCATACATTAATTTCAAGCCGGGGTCACAACCTATGACTTTGTCGTAACCTCCCGAGCAAAATTTTTGCCGAATTGTTCCCATTCTAGCATCTTCCAAACTAGGATCTAACTCCAGTTTCTTCCGACGGAATAGCAACGAAATAGCTACTCCATCTGTACGAATCGAGAAATCGAACTTATGTCCGCTCGTTTCCAATTTTTTGTAGTTAAAGAACTTATCCCACATTTGTTCTCTAACTGGTCGGAATAACTCCCATTTATTTTTATCGCCCTGTAATCCCACTGAACGGAGTACGTCGAAGAAAGCTTGGGAATCATATTGTATATGTTTCCTCCCTTTCTTGAAAATAGGGAAAATACGGAAATTTTTTATCTCCTCCCTTTCGAAATACCGTTGCAAGCGATATAAAAATGGTATATATTTGTACCATTCAGTTTGAAGATTTGGAAAACCACCCGAGTGGTTTAAAATAGACATAAGCCGATCTAGCAATACCTGATCAGCGTTTACTTCAGACCCATCATTGAACAGATGGTCCAATGTCAAAAATGGGTCTATATCCGGTTCTAATGTCCGGAAAAATTTCCTAACCCTCCGATACATATGAAGCCTAATATTATTTTTTAGGCTGGTTTCATATGTAACGGCCGCTGATACAAACAAATTTGACCGATATGACCCGTCATATTGCTCTAAATCTGTGTCATTCCGTATTTGCCTATAAGCCGGTTTCATTTCGTATTTCCTTAGGCTATTGGCTTTCAAGCCGTAGAAATAATCCAAGAATCTTGGTTTCTCTTCTATAACCAAGTTTGGATTTGAACTCAAACGGTTACTGTAATCGTGAAATATGTACATGGATGCTTCAACCATCCAACAGGATAGTACTTCAACATCCAGATTTATTTTTGCAAAAAGCAACTCGTTTTTACATATTGTGGCCAAGCCACATTTCACCGCAAACGCCTGATATTGCTTAGCTTCAGGCTGGTGCAACCGTTTCATAGTGACTGAAAAAAGACCAAACAAAAAGTTGGTTAGAATTTAAGTTGCGAATGGAATTCTTCCCATTTCAAACTAATTTCCCACAAATCCTTTTTTAAGCTGGTTGCTTTTATATTCTATTTCCATTTTAGTTTTTGGATTAATATAAAAACAGAAAACAATACAGTGTAAAACAATAGTTGATATCTGCATTAATGCAATACAAGAGCATATACGAAAAGATATGCCCTTCCATTTTTCAAATGCAACTAAAGTCGACTGTTTAAATAATAGCAACAACAAAATGTTATTTGTATTAAAAAGACTTTTAAGTGAAATCTATATTTATTTCTTTTTGATTTATCTTCAACGATATTTAGAAGATTACGCACCGAAATTTTTTGTAAATGCTTAATTTACGTTTCCGATAAAGGGATAAATAAAGTAAATAAGGAAGTAAGTAAAATAATAATAAGACTCAACTAGCATCAAAGTCACATTTCCTATTAGGAAAGTGGATCATGACTTTGATAATAGGTAGATAGATAGATAGATTTTGTTAATGTTAGCAGTTATCAAGTCAACCCCAATCCCAAAGCAGTAACATGTATAGTAGATATTATTATTATATATTATCATAGAATAAAATCATATTCATTCCATTTGATTACATATCATTTTCAGTAAAAAATATCAAATATCAATTTAAATGAATTTAAAACAATTTTCCATCTTCATCAACGTAAAAAGAATTCAATTTGATCCTTATATTAATAAGTAGCAATTTTGTAAGATTAAATTTGTTTTGTTTACAAATAAGGTCTTTAATAGTACTTATTCCAAACTCCGTCGTAATTAGAAGTTTTCCTACGGAATGAAAACTTCTATTCATTCCGTAGGAAGTTTCTTATTTCAAACTCCGTAGGAATCGAAAAATTGAGGTTTTTTTCTCCGACAGAAGTATTTTGTAGGAATTTTTGAATTGTGGACATAAAATTAAAAGGTTTGCTATTAATTTATTTTAATTTAAATAAATTTTAATCTTTTTAATGTTATTAAAATGTAGGTCGTTAAATTCAACAAATAAAAAGCAATACAAAAGATTGATTGAATTGCTTAGCGAATATCCTAGTATTGCACAAGGGTATGCAAAATAAAAAAGGAAAAAGTAGTTAATTTCTGGGAGATAGTTACTAACGAGCTAAATGCAATGAGTCCTTTTAAAAAAGTCTGCACTGGTTGGAAAAAGGTTCAATAATTAATGATTTCAAAAAAAAAAAAAGGAAGTGTGCTTTTGACCACACTGTAGAAGTGAAATAGAAGCTTTTCTTTATGGTTTGTCAGCGAGTTGCATTTTGTTCCGTTTGTTTAGCAAGTTGCCTAGCCCTACATGTCCGCATCCGTTCTGCACCAGTCATAGCCGTACTCGTCGAAGCCTTGTCAACGACTTGTGTTTGTTCGACTTGTTGAGCAAGTTACCTAGCCCTACGTGCCCGCGTCTGTTCTGCAATAGTCATAGGCGTTCGCGTGAAAGTATTATCAGCGTGTTGTGATTGAAATATTACTCATTATAACCTCCACAATAATACCGAACATTGTAATCGTCTAGGACGTCCACATAATAAAATATTTTGTAATGTAACGTTTCGTCAAAGTTCAAAAATTGTTATTGAATACAGCGCCGAAGTGGTGGGAGATAGAACTATTGTGTCTTCAACGGAATTACTCGCCATAAAAACCTCTACAACTTTGCCGAACATTTCAATCGTGTACGACTTCTACATAAAAAGTTTTAAAAAATTTCAAAAATTTGTATCGACTACAGCGCTAATACGGTGATAGATAGAACTATTTCGTCTTCAACGAAAATAATTCTAATCACAACCTCCACAATATTGTTGAACATTGTAATCATCTAGGACGTCCATATAATGAGATATTATGTAATGTAACTAATGATCACGTAGAAATATCACATTCAGATACTTCAATGCTATCAATTGATGGTGCATTAAAAATAGAACATATCCCTCTAAAAAGTTCTATACTTGCCAAAACAAAAAGAGATGAAGTTACTTAATTAATCTTCAATTAAGAAGCCATATGGAGTTTAATAATCAGCAACAAAAATTTAAGAAATTCCTGAGAACACCCAAAAAAATATGTAGAACAATAAGTTAATGAATCCATTTAAACTGTAATAATTTATTAAAAATAGGAAAAATATTCAAAAAACAACAGAAATTATTTCAAACAAATGTGTAGTTATAGGCGCCTGAAAACAAAATCTTATTGGGAAAATCTTATAGGAATTTTCTTCTTTAGTCAACATAGTTTCACCTTTCTTCAGTTGCAAACAATTTTGTAATAGATCATTACGCTGATTAGCAGTTAGTTGCTTTCTTTTTAGAAATACAACACAAATAAATTTTATCAGTTATATTATGTTAATTTACAAACAAAATTACTTGTATGTTTTTACCAGATTTTTTTAAAAAATGTATAGCAAAGGGATTTGTAAATAGTTCTAAGATGCAATCGAAATCGATTTGATTTGCTTTCAGTGGAATCCTGTAACCCGATTTAACCCAAATAGTATCGAAAAAGCATAGGAAGTGGAATTTTTTTCGAATATGATTTAGTCTTGATCGAATACCACAATTCCACTCCAGTTTGTTTGATTTAGATCAAATAGTTTTAAAATATAAGTAAGATGATTGAGTAAGGTCTCGTAAAAATTGAGGTGACCATTCGAACTAATATATAACTTTCTAGACTAGAGCTATACTTCTCAGATAATGAACCTCTGGCAGATTTAATATATATATATCTGATATGTGACAAGTGACGGTGATATATTGAAGTTTTACCACAAATCAACTCCATCAAGATTCTTCCATAACTAATGCACAACCCGAATATAAACGCACAGCTCGGAATTAGGAGTTATCGACCAAGTTTCCAATCACCGTTTACCGCATTTCCGAGTGTATGATTCTTAACTCGAAAGATATTGTTTAATTACATTATTTTCTTTATTTTAGACACAGTTGAAAGACGTTAAATTTAATACGGAAGTAGAAAAGCGGAACAAAGAAGGACAACATTTACTCCAGCCAAGAATTTACTTGGTAGATTTTGAAAGTCCAGTAGCATACGTTGTTACTTTGGAACATATGTTTTAAAATATGATTTTGTAATCTTATAAATGTTATATTAAATTTAAACTTAAAAATAAATATGAATTATTTGTTTCATTTTAAACCATTATAACCTGAGATATATTATATTTATAATCGGCAAATAATATACAATAAATAATAAACAATAAACAATAAAACAATATATAATATATCTCAGAAACAGCCTCTACTTTCAACAGATACGTAATTTTTCTAAACTATCTCTGTGAGATTTTAGTTTATATTCATTTGAATTTACAGATATGCAGATATGGTATCATCTTAGTGTTATTCAAATTCTTTTCCAGTTCCCAACTGCAATGTAAGTATATGCAAAAATCATTTCTAACTGTCCGGATCCGGATAATTTTTAATAAGAATGATGACTTCCAGATTTGTATAAAGTTCACAATATTTTTGTGATAAATTATTTTCATTTAATACGAAATATTGAAATAAAATTACTTATCACTTACCTTATAGTGTATGTTTTCCAGGATGACTGGATGTAATGTCTAACCACACCGGCCGGGCGGGGTGGCTAAATCTGCTTCAGGATGACGCCTGCAAGTCAGTCGTTCGATCACAAATTGTATGTGTATTTTAATGTCTAAAAATCTTTCCCTACAAAATAGAAAGCAATGAATATTTTATACACGTTTTAGATTTCATGGTACTTACTTGAAAAGATGAATAAATATTTTTAAATCTTGTGTAAATAATGGTTAAATTTGCGCTCCACGATTTTTCCTGGAAAAGGAAAAAATGTTCATAATAAAGTTGAAAAAAAAAACATTTCCCAAAGAAACTCACTCCTTTTTTAATTAGCCAATTGATAAAAATTATTATATTATTATATATTATATATATTATTATTATAATTGATAAATAATTTAATATTTTCTAACCTAAGTTTTACAAAAACATAACTTTTTGAAAGGAACGTTCAAATTTCAAATTTTATCAACGTAAGTTTTCTTATATCTTTTTTTTCTAAGGTATGTCAAAAATATTAACAATATTTCGCTAATCCTCAAAAATTTTATTGAAAGTCCGCTCGTAATATGGGTGGGGGAAAAACTGTGGTAGGTGCCACTACGAATTTCTTAAAAATTTCATTTTTGACTCCCACCAAAATAATAATTTGTCACCTAAAAAAAATTTATACATATTAAAAGAAAACCATGTAAACGGTCATGTTACATACTTTTAGGGGCAATTATTTAGGGCGAATTCGAAAAGTTTTATAAAAAAAAGGAAAAAATGTTTTACAACAAAGTATAATTATATGTTTAACAGTTTATTAACAGATTTCAATTAACAATTAAATATTCTATAGAATACTTATAAATTTGTGTTTCATTGAAATATTTTCTTTGAAAATATATACAAAAAATATGTTAATTATTTAGTTTTCGCCTTTTCGAAATTAGTGAAACACATTACTGGATTTTCTGCAGTATAATCCGTGTATCCTTTTTTACTTCCTTTGAAATTCTGCAAATAGTTTTCAATTGTTTTTAAATGATATATTCATTAAAAAAAAGAAAAATTTGTTATTACTCGGCAATCGATGAAAATTAGAACCCATAGGAATATGAAAACAATCGGAATAGCTCCAAATATAAAACTAAAATCAAATGAAGGAATTTCCAAAATAATCACCCCGGCCGGGCGGGGTGGCTAAATCTGCTTCAGGATGACGCCTGCAAGTCAGGCGTTCAAACGCTTCCACAAATCTTGGGTGGGTAGCACATACATGGATGTCACGCAGTTTACCCACCCTTGTATATTTGAATTTCAGCTAGAAAAAAGAAAAGAATTAGTATATTGTATGTACATTTTAGACTTCATTGTACTTACTCTTTCACGAACAGATTTTACCCTTCCCAGTCTTTGCCTTGCTCCAGTTTTGTCAAACTGGTCGCCCTGCGCCGATCTGGGATTTATCAAATAAGTCTGGAAAATAAAAGCAATTAGTTGTGCGAACATTTTAAACTTAATTCTACTTACTGTGATTTGGTAGAACTGAAATTTGCTTTGAGACTAGTCAGAAATAATATTATGTTGAAATTCACCTGGAAAATAGAATCCAATTAGTATATTGTATGAACATTCTGAATTGTACTTACTCTTTCACGAACAGATTTAACTTCCTGATCGACACCTTGCCCCAATTTTGTCAAATTGGCAGCCCTGCGCCGATTAGGTTACCAAACTAGTCTGGAAAATAAAAGCAATTAGTTGTATGAACATTTTAAACTTCATTCTACTATACTTACTGAAAAGATGATTTCATTTGGGCCTGTCACGAGACTTGACCGCAGAACCGGTATTGATCAAAATAAGCCTGAAAATGCAGAGTAATGAGTATTTTATATGAAGATGTTAAATTTCATTATACCTACTTGAATCAATAGAGTTAACACAATTCTCTTAATAAAGGACGGGCCGTTGAACCGCCGACATGGTTTAGGCGGTTCTGCAGCTGGAGTTGTTGATGGACTAACTGTTGTAGTAGTTGTTGTTTTAAAACACCTAAAAAATAGAAATTAATGAGTATTTGTATAAGCGCTTCAAAATTCATTAAACTTACTCTTTCAAGCACTAATTTGAGCCTTCCCGGTCTTTGCCTTGTTCCAGTTTGGGCAAACTGGCAACCCTGCGCAGACCGAGAGTTGCAAAATAGTCTTCGTGTTTAGGCAAACACTGAAATTCAAAAAATAATAAATGTTGAATAATACATATCAAGTTATTGTAATAACTACTTACTTTCTTAAAGGATATAACATCGAAAAAGTCACATGAAGTCTTTCTAGCTGCGCCACGATTTGTCTAAAATTGAAAACAATATTAATATTTTGTTTTTGTACAATACCATTATGACTTACTTGCAGTGATGTTACGAAGAATTTGCTTTTGAAAAAATAAATCTAGATGTTGAAGACATTCCCGGAAGACAGTCAAAACATCCACGCACAATCTCGATTCAGCAAGTCATTAAATTCAAATCCAGAAATGGGGTTGAAGAGAAACCATTCTTAGATCATTTCTCGACTTGAAAGGGAACACCAAAGGCGAATACGAAAGAAACCAACGATACAAACAAATACCGAATACCCAGAAGTATTACAATATGACATCGAATCAAATTTGTTTGTTTCAGCACGGGAATAGAAAACTTTTCCGGAAATTAGGAATACCGGCGAAAACGCTAATCAGCGATTGCTAAACCGACTTATGTCATGCCATCCAAACTGAATGGTATAAATATATACTACAAAGATATTTCGAATTGAAGGAGACCATATCCATATTTTAAGCCTATTTTCACCGAGAAAACAAATACGATATGATTCTTTGGCTTTCTATCAGTACCAAAGTTCAGCAGGAATAACAGAATGATAAAAGAAAATTATTCGCGCAGTCTTCAGAACAAAGTGTTCTAATTTCTTTAACTACAAAACAGAGCACAGTCATAAGTTAGATTTTTCAATTCGTACAGTGCCGAAAAAAACTGGAGAAATAACCTAGTTTGAAGACTTGGAAACAACCCTTCGCAAATTTTACTCACGACATTACACAAAACCATGGCAGCTGACCCCAGCAAACATATGCCACTGTAGAATATAACAAATTCTGAAGAATTTCTCACAGAGCAGAAATTGAGAAAGGGTTAGGATAAAATTCAATCCAGAGATAACAAGGTTTCAGGTTGAACAATCAAATGTATGTCAACTAATTCCAACGAACACGTTAAATTTGAACTTTCACATTTAAAAACTAAAAACCGTTGTATTGCCAAAGAAAAAGTTGACGGGGAAAAATATATGATATTGCAGAAAACGACAAGTTTATTGCCAAGAAATTAGTTGGGAAAAAAAGTGCAATTTTTTCATGAGAAGAGCTACTGCTAACAATTCACCCAATGAAAGGTATGGTATGTCCGAACTCCAACGTTATTCAGAAGATGAACCAGATCAACAAAACAAGTTCAAAATATTTTGACTATCCATGCGTTCATTGCATCTGAATTACAATAGAGTTTCAATATGAAGAAACACATCCCACTCTCGCGATGATATTGTATTTAGAATGTTTTCATAAAGCAACGTACTTTAAAGGCAAAAGAACGTTGATTTATAATCCATTAAAAATACACAAATCACGGGAGTGGAACGTGTTATCATATTGGTGCTCTATTGAAATTCTGATGCAATTCCAAACCAAGTAACTTGCATCTGCCTTTATAATGCATGTTACTGGCCGCATTTATGTCCCGATTCTACACAGTTTTGCAGTTTGGGTTTATGCAAACTGCAAAACGGTGTGGTGATCGAGAAATATTAAGATTTTCAAAACATTTCGAGCAGAGTTTTGTCGATCTAAATTCATCGACCAAAACAACGTCGCACAGTTTTTTGAGATAACTCAAAACTAGACGGTGCGGAGTTCGAACATAACCTTTCATGGGAGAATTTGCCGCAGTTGTCGCTCCCCCCATAAAAAAAAGGACACTTTCATTCCCAACGAACTTCTTGGCTAACTCATGGGCCGTTTTATGCGACATCATATATTTTTGAAATTTTAACCGTGCAACTTTTCGTTTGCAATACTCGGTTTGTAAAGTTATTAAATGTCGGAGCTGAAATTCAACGTATTCGTTAAAATTGCTCGACATACACGAAATTGTTCTCCCTGTCGCCGTTTCCCGATCTTCGCGAAACCTCGTTACCCTAGATTGAACTTCACCAGTCCATTTCAACAATTTTCTTTTCCGCGAGAATTCTCCAGAATCATACCTGTATTGGGCCGATTTGTATTTTAAGTTTACAAATCCACCCACAGGGTTATATTCTGCAGTAGCATACATTAATTTCAAGCCGGGGTCACAACCTATGACTTTGTCGTAACCTCCCGAGCAAAATTTTTGCCGAATTGTTCCCATTCTAGCATCTTCCAAACTAGGATCTAACTCCAGTTTCTTCCGACGGAATAGCAACGAAATAGCTACTCCATCTGTACGAATCGAGAAATCGAACTTATGTCCGCTCGTTTCCAATTTTTTGTAGTTAAAGAACTTATCCCACATTTGTTCTCTAACTGGTCGGAATAACTCCCATTTATTTTTATCACCCTGTAATCTCACTGAACGGAGTACGTCGAAGAAAGCTTGGGAATCATATTGTATATGTTTCCTCCCTTTCTTGAAAATAGGGAAAATACGGAAATTTTTTATCTCCTCCCTTTCGAAATACCGTTGCAAGCGATATAAAAATGGTATATATTTGTACCATTCAGTTTGAAGATTTGGAAAACCACCAGAGTGGTTTAAAATAGACATAAGCCGATCTAGCAATACCTGATCAGCGTTTTCTTCAGACCCATCATTGAACAGATGGTCCAATGTCAAAAATGGGTCTATATCCGGTTCTATTGTCCGGAAAAATTTCCTAACCCTCCGATACATATGAAGCCTAATATTATTTTTTAGGCTGGTTTCATATGTATCGGCCGCTGATACAAACAAATTTGACCGATATGACCCGTCATATTGCTCTAAATCTGTGTCATTCCGTATTTGCCTATAAGCCGGTTTCATTTCGTATTTCCTTAGGCTATTGGCTTTCAAGCCGTAGAAATAATCCAAGAATCTTGGTTTCTCTTCTATAACCAAGTCTGGATTTGAACTCAAACGGTTACTGTAATCGTGAAATATGTACAGGGATGCTTCAACCATCCAACAGGATAGTACTTCAACATCCAGATTTATTTTTGCAAAAAGCAACTCGTTTTTACATATTGTGGCCAAGCCACATTTCACCGCAAACGCCTGATATTGCTTAGCTTCAGGCTGGTGCAACCGTTTCATAGTGACTGAAAAAAGACCAAACAAAAAGTTGGTTAGAATTTAAGTTGCGAATGGAATTCTTCCCATTTCAAACTAATTTCCCACAAATCCTTTTTTAAGCTGGTTGCTTTTATATTCTATTTCCATTTTAGTTTTTGGATTAATATAAAAACAGAAAACAATACAGTGTAAAACAATAGTTGATATCTGCATTAATGCAATACAAGAGCATATACGAAAAGATATGCCCTTCCATTTTTCAAATGCAACTAAAGTCGACTGTTTAAATAATAGCAACAACAAAATGTTATTTGTATTAAAAAGACTTTTAAGTGAAATCTATATTTATTTCTTTTTGATTTATCTTCAACGATATTTAGAAGATTACGCACCGAAATTTTTTGTAAATGCTTAATTTACGTTTCCGATAAAGGGATAAATAAAGTAAATAAGGAAGTAAGTAAAATAATAATAAGACTCAACTAGCATCAAAGTCACATTTCCTATTAGGAAAGTGGATCATGACTTTGATAATAGGTAGATAGATAGATAGATTTTGTTAATGTTAGCAGTTATCAAGTCAACCCCAATCCCAAAGCAGTAACATGTATAGTAGATATTATTATTATATATTATCATAGAATAAAATCATATTCATTCCATTTGATTACATATCATTTTCAGTAAAAAATATCAAATATCAATTTAAATGAATTTAAAACAATTTTCCATCTTCATCAACGTAAAAAGAATTCAATTTGATCCTTATATTAATAAGTAGCAATTTTGTAAGATTAAATTTGTTTTGTTTACAAATAAGGTCTTTAATAGTACTTATTCCAAACTCCGTCGTAATTAGAAGTTTTCCTACGGAATGAAAACTTCTATTCATTCCGTAGGAAGTTTCTTATTTCAAACTCCGTAGGAATCGAAAAATTGAGGTTTTTTTCTCCGACAGAAGTATTTTGTAGGAATTTTTGAATTGTGGACATAAAATTAAAAGGTTTGCTATTAATTTATTTTAATTTAAATAAATTTTAATCTTTTTAATGTTATTAAAATGTAGGTCGTTAAATTCAACAAATAAAAAGCAATACAAAAGATTGATTGAATTGCTTAGCGAATATCCTAGTATTGCACAAGGGTATGCAAAATAAAAAAGGAAAAAGTAGTTAATTTCTGGGAGATAGTTACTAACGAGCTAAATGCAATGAGTCCTTTTAAAAAAGTCTGCACTGGTTGGAAAAAGGTTCAATAATTAATGATTTCAAAAAAAAAAAAAGGAAGTGTGCTTTTGACCACACTGTAGAAGTGAAATAGAAGCTTTTCTTTATGGTTTGTCAGCGAGTTGCATTTTGTTCCGTTTGTTTAGCAAGTTGCCTAGCCCTACATGTCCGCATCCGTTCTGCACCAGTCATAGCCGTACTCGTCGAAGCCTTGTCAACGACTTGTGTTTGTTCGACTTGTTGAGCAAGTTACCTAGCCCTACGTGCCCGCGTCTGTTCTGCAATAGTCATAGGCGTTCGCGTGAAAGTATTATCAGCGTGTTGTGATTGAAATATTACTCATTATAACCTCCACAATAATACCGAACATTGTAATCGTCTAGGACGTCCACATAATAAAATATTTTGTAATGTAACGTTTCGTCAAAGTTCAAAAATTGTTATTGAATACAGCGCCGAAGTGGTGGGAGATAGAACTATTGTGTCTTCAACGGAATTACTCGCCATAAAAACCTCTACAACTTTGCCGAACATTTCAATCGTGTACGACTTCTACATAAAAAGTTTTAAAAAATTTCAAAAATTTGTATCGACTACAGCGCTAATACGGTGATAGATAGAACTATTTCGTCTTCAACGAAAATAATTCTAATCACAACCTCCACAATATTGTTGAACATTGTAATCATCTAGGACGTCCATATAATGAGATATTATGTAATGTAACTAATGATCACGTAGAAATATCACATTCAGATACTTCAATGCTATCAATTGATGGTGCATTAAAAATAGAACATATCCCTCTAAAAAGTTCTATACTTGCCAAAACAAAAAGAGATGAAGTTACTTAATTAATCTTCAATTAAGAAGCCATATGGAGTTTAATAATCAGCAACAAAAATTTAAGAAATTCCTGAGAACACCCAAAAAAATATGTAGAACAATAAGTTAATGAATCCATTTAAACTGTAATAATTTATTAAAAATAGGAAAAATATTCAAAAAACAACAGAAATTATTTCAAACAAATGTGTAGTTATAGGCGCCTGAAAACAAAATCTTATTGGGAAAATCTTATAGGAATTTTCTTCTTTAGTCAACATAGTTTCACCTTTCTTCAGTTGCAAACAATTTTGTAATAGATCATTACGCTGATTAGCAGTTAGTTGCTTTCTTTTTAGAAATACAACACAAATAAATTTTATCAGTTATATTATGTTAATTTACAAACAAAATTACTTGTATGTTTTTACCAGATTTTTTTAAAAAATGTATAGCAAAGGGATTTGTAAATAGTTCTAAGATGCAATCGAAATCGATTTGATTTGCTTTCAGTGGAATCCTGTAACCCGATTTAACCCAAATAGTATCGAAAAAGCATAGGAAGTGGAATTTTTTTCGAATATGATTTAGTCTTGATCGAATACCACAATTCCACTCCAGTTTGTTTGATTTAGATCAAATAGTTTTAAAATATAAGTAAGATGATTGAGTAAGGTCTCGTAAAAATTGAGGTGACCATTCGAACTAATATATAACTTTCTAGACTAGAGCTATACTTCTCAGATAATGAACCTCTGGCAGATTTAATATATATATATCTGATATGTGACAAGTGACGGTGATATATTGAAGTTTTACCACAAATCAACTCCATCAAGATTCTTCCATAACTAATGCACAACCCGAATATAAACGCACAGCTCGGAATTAGGAGTTATCGACCAAGTTTCCAATCACCGTTTACCGCATTTCCGAGTGTATGATTCTTAACTCGAAAGATATTGTTTAATTACATTATTTTCTTTATTTTAGACACAGTTGAAAGACGTTAAATTTAATACGGAAGTAGAAAAGCGGAACAAAGAAGGACAACATTTACTCCAGCCAAGAATTTACTTGGTAGATTTTGAAAGTCCAGTAGCATACGTTGTTACTTTGGAACATATGTTTTAAAATATGATTTTGTAATCTTATAAATGTTATATTAAATTTAAACTTAAAAATAAATATGAATTATTTGTTTCATTTTAAACCATTATAACCTGAGATATATTATATTTATAATCGGCAAATAATATACAATAAATAATAAACAATAAACAATAAAACAATATATAATATATCTCAGAAACAGCCTCTACTTTCAACAGATACGTAATTTTTCTAAACTATCTCTGTGAGATTTTAGTTTATATTCATTTGAATTTACAGATATGCAGATATGGTATCATCTTAGTGTTATTCAAATTCTTTTCCAGTTCCCAACTGCAATGTAAGTATATGCAAAAATCATTTCTAACTGTCCGGATCCGGATAATTTTTAATAAGAATGATGACTTCCAGATTTGTATAAAGTTCACAATATTTTTGTGATAAATTATTTTCATTTAATACGAAATATTGAAATAAAATTACTTATCACTTACCTTATAGTGTATGTTTTCCAGGATGACTGGATGTAATGTCTAACCACACCGGCCGGGCGGGGTGGCTAAATCTGCTTCAGGATGACGCCTGCAAGTCAGTCGTTCGATCACAAATTGTATGTGTATTTTAATGTCTAAAAATCTTTCCCTACAAAATAGAAAGCAATGAATATTTTATACACGTTTTAGATTTCATGGTACTTACTTGAAAAGATGAATAAATATTTTTAAATCTTGTGTAAATAATGGTTAAATTTGCGCTCCACGATTTTTCCTGGAAAAGGAAAAAATGTTCATAATAAAGTTGAAAAAAAAAACATTTCCCAAAGAAACTCACTCCTTTTTTAATTAGCCAATTGATAAAAATTATTATATTATTATATATTATATATATTATTATTATAATTGATAAATAATTTAATATTTTCTAACCTAAGTTTTACAAAAACATAACTTTTTGAAAGGAACGTTCAAATTTCAAATTTTATCAACGTAAGTTTTCTTATATCTTTTTTTTCTAAGGTATGTCAAAAATATTAACAATATTTCGCTAATCCTCAAAAATTTTATTGAAAGTCCGCTCGTAATATGGGTGGGGGAAAAACTGTGGTAGGTGCCACTACGAATTTCTTAAAAATTTCATTTTTGACTCCCACCAAAATAATAATTTGTCACCTAAAAAAAATTTATACATATTAAAAGAAAACCATGTAAACGGTCATGTTACATACTTTTAGGGGCAATTATTTAGGGCGAATTCGAAAAGTTTTATAAAAAAAAGGAAAAAATGTTTTACAACAAAGTATAATTATATGTTTAACAGTTTATTAACAGATTTCAATTAACAATTAAATATTCTATAGAATACTTATAAATTTGTGTTTCATTGAAATATTTTCTTTGAAAATATATACAAAAAATATGTTAATTATTTAGTTTTCGCCTTTTCGAAATTAGTGAAACACATTACTGGATTTTCTGCAGTATAATCCGTGTATCCTTTTTTACTTCCTTTGAAATTCTGCAAATAGTTTTCAATTGTTTTTAAATGATATATTCATTAAAAAAAAGAAAAATTTGTTATTACTCGGCAATCGATGAAAATTAGAACCCATAGGAATATGAAAACAATCGGAATAGCTCCAAATATAAAACTAAAATCAAATGAAGGAATTTCCATAATAATAATTTTTATCGCCACGAAATATTATCATTCATTAATCACAAACTTCACAAAACATAACCTATAAAATAACATATTCTAATGTTGGTACACCTTATGTTTACTAATTTCAAATATTCTAGTACTGCATTCATTTTATGAAATGTAAAATTATTTTCAAATTCAAAATTAAAATTTTTATATTAATTATTTTCAAATTTAAAAGATGAAAAATTTTGAATTTATTTATTAAAATGTAATTAGTTAAATTCTGGATGCTAAATTTTTATAAAAACATTTATAACCATAAATTGTAATCTAGTACTACACGCTTCAATCGTTTTCTGGGCATGTCAGTAAATTGTCATACATTTTTTAGTTTCAAAAAAATTTGGGTGTTGTATTAATTCCGTTTTTTAATTTCGTTGATTTTTTTAATTTTCGAATAGAAATTTTATTTGTTTGTTTGTTTTCATTAGATCAAGTGGAAAGTTTTGACAATTTTTTGTGAATAATAAAAATCAAGTTAAACCAGAAAAACAAGAAAAAAATAAATAAATCCAAACAAATTTTCTTTCCTTTTTTTTTGTTTGTATAAATAAAAAAAATTTACTATAAATATTTGAATTATGAATATTTAAAGATTTATAAGGTTATCCTTAAAAAAAAAGAAAAGAAAACAAACGAAAAAAGAAAAACAATTACAAATATGGAAAATAATGAAATTTTAATGGATGTGAAACTTGAATTGCATGACAAAAAGCCAGAATCAACACAATTTCGGGTACAGTTTTTTTTTTTTTGGTTCTATTAAATTTATTTTCAATCCAAAAACAGTAAACAAATAAGTATTTAAATATAAATTATCTTCTTTTTTTTTTATGTCTGAGGCCGAAAATTTGGCGCCTTTTGTTTTGGTCTCGTATTTTTTATATGCAAATTGTTTGATGCATCGTGACTTAAATCTCAATAAATTTCATTTAATCTGTTCAAATAAAACAGAATTAAATAAATTTCGATAAAAATTTCATTTAGAATTTTAATAAACTTATTGAAAAACACTCAAGATTTCTCGTGAGAATTTTTGCACTTGAATCTTAACTATTATACGGTATAACACCTGTTTGTTTTTTCTTTTTATAAATTGTAAATTGGCGCACGACTTGCGAGATTAGTTGGGGCCAAAACTAAAGTCTTGTAAGTCTCAAACCTCGATGAGTTTAGAAGAAAAACAAAACAGTTATTTGTTTATGATTTTCATACAAACTAAGTTATTTGTTTATTAAAATAAATAGGGTTAAATGCCCAATGGTTGGCTCATGTTTTCATTTTTTCCTTTTCATTTTAGAATTGGACAAAATGTCTTGTAAAAATTGAAGCTATAAAATGCTTCCCATGTTATATTCGAATAACATTTATAAAAAATCTGGAAGATGAACAATCAAATTTGTGCGTTCGTATAAATATTCCCGGAGTTGCGGTAAGGTTTGCCACATCTCGGACAAAATTACATTCATACGGATTATTTTGGAAACAAAATCGAAAAAGATGTAGCATATTCTTTTCATTAGATTCACAAATTAGCTGTGAACGTCATATGAAATGGGTTAAAAAATCAATAAAAAATTTAGAATTACATCGTCAAGGTTTGTATTAGCTTCTTTTTTTCCAAAAACTAAAAACTTTTTAATTCTATTTTTATGAATTTAGAAATTCTTGAAACCAGACGAACGAGCCGTTCTTCGTTAGATGGGACGACAATATCAAAACCAAGGAAAAATTTAAAAGATCTTCAAGATATTTTAGGTCCACTACCAAAAATTCCTGATTTTCGAGATAGGTTTGTTTTGTTTTCTTTCTTAAAAATACTAAATAGGAATAATTTTTCTAATAATATGTTTTGAATTTGTTTAGTGGTAATTGGTCTCGACGAATTTCTGGAATGTCTGGGATATATGAAGAAATTCCTGATGGTGGTGAACGAAATTCAAGACGACTTTCGAGAACATCAGTTGCTTCTGGGATTTATGAAGAAATGAAACCATTAACAGATATGGAAAAGATATGGTAGACTTTTTTTCAAATCATATTTCTAGTATTTGTTTTCTTTATTTTTATATTATAGTGAATTTGATAATTTTATGACTCCACCGCCAGTACCACCACGAAAACGATTAAACACATTTCAAGGAGAAATTGGAAAAATTCCACGTTCCTATACAAATCCGGAAACAGAAATGGCGAAAAAGAAAAAATATTTAACAATTTTGGAAAATGTTTTTGGTCGTTCAAAACGTTCAGATAGTGTTAGTGAAGGTAAAGTAAGTAAACCAATTGATTTTCTAAATGCCCCAGAACAAATAACATCTAAAAACCAAGATGTAACACCACGTCCGAAAAAGAAACAAAAATTATTTGAAAATAAATCTGATGTAACAAAAAGAAATAGTTTTTCAAGTCCTGATCTATCAAAACTAAATCATTTCGATGAATTTGATGCTTTAGATGATTTAAGTTCATTATCATCTGAATTACAAATACATGATTTAAGTGATTGTAGTATTTCGAATGAATATATTCCGATAAATTTACCAACAAAATCAGATCCAGAAATTGATGTAGATAATTTAAATATATCCGAACAAATTCAACCAAATTTTAATTTTTCATTTAATTCATCAACAATAAATTTAGTTGGTGCTAATTTAAATAATACAAAATCTGAACCAGTTAATATTGTTATCGATGATGATATGTCTGGATATTGTTTAATGGCACCATTAAAAAAATATCGTAACAAATCATCAAATGATAGCGATAAAGAAAATAATGAAAATAATTTACAAGAAATCGATACAACTGATAAAATGATTTATGAAAATATGACTGCATTAAGTAAAATTTGTATAGAAGAAACAAAAACTGATCCAATATATCAAAATTTATCTGAAGAAGATGAAAATATATTATCTCTAGCTGAAAATGAATTGAATATGAAAAAAAATGATTCATTGGAAAAAACTCCTCGCAAATCATTAAATATTGATGATAAAATTCCGTCCTATTATCCAAATAGTTGTGATACATTAAAAACACGACGTCGCCAAGATAAAAATCATAATATAAAACATTTGACTGGTGTTAAAGTTAGTCATAATGAAAATTTATATATTTCATCACCACAGAAAATTCTTGATGAACGATCAAAAAAAATCGATTTTACTAAATCGGATGCTATCGATAATGATTCAATTAAAGTAGCTATTTTAAAAGCTAGTAAAACATCAAAAAATCTTTATACAGTAACAAAAATATCCGATCATAATAATGTTATACCAGAATCACGAAAAATTGTATCAATTTCAATTGAATCTGATAATATTGATGAGAACCTAACAAAAACCAATGATATTAAAACAAATACACCAAGACTTTATCAAAAATATGCAACATTAGCGAGAATATCACCAAATAAATATTTAGATAAATGTTCGAAGAAAACAACAGATTTAAGTAATATTAAAAAATTTGCATCTTTACCAAGATTTAAGAAAATCGATTTTTCACCATTAAAAATGAAAATTACAAATGCATTACATCGGCATCAAAATGATGGATTTTAAATCAAAATATTAATAAATGTATTTTTCATCAAATAAGGATTAGAAAGGAAATTATTGTTGTTAGGAAAAGTCGAAAAAAAAATCGAAATAACCATTTTTAAAGTTTTCTCTACACGAATTTTAGTCACGTCTCGGTGGGTTGAATCTTATCAATACAAGAGGTCCGAATAAACTAAAAATTGTCTTGCTGTAATTTTATTAACTTTTATCATACTGAATTATTTTTTAGATTGAAACCTTTCGACAAAGTAAAGTAAATTCCACGCCTGAATTATTTTACTAAAAACAGTTCCAATTAGAAGAAATTCCGTGCCATTGTCGACACATGAAATTCTGGTCCAAGAGTATACCTTTTTTTAGCGTTTTATAAATACTTAATAATAAAATTCGAACAATAATGGCGCAATTAAGAGTTTTCTTTTAAAGCCTTCTAGTTAACGGTTGTTTTGAGCGTTTCTTTTTTAAGTATAGATCGAGTCCCCAATGTTTCGACAATGGGAAATATATTCTCACGTAGAATGTCTATATATTTGTCGACTCATTCTTCTAACAAATTCTCTGTTGGCACAGACGAATATCCTTTTCCCTTCAAATATTTTCAATTTTTTTTTGATTAGATACTTTCTTTTATATTATTCAAACTTAAATATCAGATATCTTAGCAATGGCGACTTTCTTTTAAGCTAGCCAAGAAATTCCAACAAGCTTTTTAAACTTATTATTTATAAAAACAAATTTCACAAACTTGATGGGAAAAAGGCTAGAATGTTTTGATTTTTTTTTTTTTACACTCGGGACTCAATTTGAACTGTTTGCCTTCATGAATGAAAGAATATATAGATTACGCGCTACGCATGTCGGCCATTTTGAATATTTATTACTATTATTACATCACATGGGATTTCCTTTCAAATAAATAATCGTGGTTTTTCTCAGAAATAATGTATCCTAGGTCCCGAATGACGTACATGCGCAGAAAAAACCAATTTGAATTATGGAAAAGCGTAATTTATTTTCATTCATGGTTTGCCTTCATGAATGAAAGAATATATAGATTACGCGCTACACATGTCGGCCATTTTGAATATTTATTTTCATACTATTATGACATCACATGGGATTTCCTTTCAAATAAATAATCGTGATTTTTCACACAAACAATGCGTTTCAGGCCCCGAATGACGTACATGCGCAGAAAAAACCAATTTGAATTATGGGAAAGCGTTATCTATTTTAATTCATGGTTTGCCTTCATGAATGAAAGAATATAAGATTACGCCAACCTATAATTCAAATTGGTTTTTTCTGGGCACCTACGTCATTCAAGACCCGAAATACATTGTTTGTGTGAAAAATCACTACAATATATGAATGAAAGGGGCTCGCGTATGATGTCATAAAAGTATGAAAATAAATATTCAAAATGGCCGACGTGCGCACAGCGTGATCTTATATTCGTTCATTCATGGTTTGCCTTCCTATTTATTATATACAAAAAATACAAAACTACTTGACTTGATTTTAAATAAATATAATGAATTTAATATCTGACAACAGTATTTTCTGTTCGAGTCCTTATTTTAATTTTATCCGCAAAAATGGCTTCCATTATTATTATTATTATTATTATTTTTGAAAGAAAAAAGTCTACTTTTTATCAATCAATAAAAACTAATTTTTTTTGAAGAGAATAATTACAATCCTTTTAGTATTAAATATTATAAATTGAATTATAATTATTATTATTTTTTTTTTTGTATTTCTTGTGATTTGAAAATGATCTCTCCTCTGTTTTTTTGTATTAAAAAACCTCTCCTCTGTTTTTTTGTATTAAAAAAATTAAATATTTGCTAATGTTGCTCTTTAAATATTGTTAAAAAAAGCTTAAAAAAACATATCATTCTATAAATGCTAAAATTTAGTTCATATCAAAAGAAATATCATCGTAAAATTTAGAATTTAAGAAAATCAAAAATAATTTCTTTTTTTAGAAAGACAAACAAATCATTAAAAAATGTCCAAAATGCAAGTTGCTTATTTTTACAGATTATTTAATAATTACGCTGAAATTTTAGTGACGGAATAATAAATAAAATGTTTTTTTTTCATCTTCTTTATTTTAAAAATTAAAATAATTAATGAACAAAAATTATGAAATGAATATTTAAAATAAGATATGATTTTTATAAAGTTTTAAATTAGTTAGAAAAACGATATTTTTTTGGCTGTTATACTTATGGCGTTTTCGTTTATGGTATTTCTCCGAAAAAAAGGAAAAAAAATTCTGCATTTTATACCAGTTTTCAAGACAGGTTAGAATTTTTTTTGTTCGTTTCTCCAAAGTTGACCTCTTTTAAATTGTCGTTTTTATTTTAAAATTATTTTGACCGAGATTGTAGAATATTCTGAAAAAAAGGTCAGAATTCATTAAAAAAAAAATCTTGCAGAAACCTAAAAATATTTTCCAGATCATAATTTTCATGTGACAAACGAAAACGCCATTAGTTTTCTTTTTAAATGAAAAACAATTGTTTTATATTGAATTATATTGAATTATGTTGTTTTCTTTTTGAATTTATTTTGAAATAATTTTTTTCTTTTAATAAAATTTTTTAAATGAATTAATTAATTATTATTATTATTGTTATAAAAACTACAAATTACTAAGAAAAGATAAGAGACTCATATATATTTTCCCCGAACCAAAGAATAAAGTAATTAATTTAGAAACTGTTACCTTTATTGTTGTTGATCATCAGGGAAAGTATATTCGAGTTGAAAAAATGGTACTCTTTTTAAATTTAAGATTTAAAAAAAACTTGCTCAAATGATAAAACAAGGATATTAATTATTATTAAGGCTTTAAAATGTTACTTTTCTGTACTTATTAAGACAACTAGGCATTGTGAAAAACTATATAACAACAATGTCTCAAAACAAGGATCAATTTGAATTTTTTGCGGATTTGAATATCCCACGCCTGAATTCATGTATATTGTTGTAATTTCATTAATTTTGGGGAATTTATAAGTTGTGGAAACGGAATATTCATAAAGATTTCATTTAATAAATTGATATTTTTAAAATTTCACATTGCCTAGTTCTCTCATAACTCAAGTCTTAAAAATTGCCGATTTTAATTTGACTCCCAGAGTAATTTTTCAACGAACAATTAGGAGACTTCTTAATGCGTACCGTACAGTAGTTACTGATTTGGAAGTATCAGAAAAGGTTAAAGGAAAATCTGAAAAACAATTTTAAGGAACAAATTAAAGCTTTTTGGTTGGTCTTTTATAGGGTCTTTCAAATGGGACATAACAATTTTGTATCTTTATATGAACGATCCCTTAAACATTAATAATGACCTGTCAATGTCAAAACGTAGATTAAAGTCAACATTTTCATCATGGTAAAGTTCACGAACGAGGAACGCTTGGAAATTATTAAAAATTACTACTGGAAGAAAATCCAGAATTTCATCAAAAAATCATCTTCAGCGATGAAGCTCATTTCTGGCTGAATGGCTTCGTCAACAAGCAAAATATGCGTTATTGGACAGCAGCAAATCCACGTGTGCATCCACAAAAAATCACTGTATGGTGCGGTTTATATGCCGGAGGCGTGATTGAGTCGTATTTTTTCGTTGATGCGAACGATCGCCATGTTAACATCAATGGAGAGCGCTACCGTGCCATGTTAGAGGATTATTTTTGGCCAGAATTAGATGAAATTGATATCGGCAATATGTAGTTTCAACAAGACGGCGCTACAAGCCACACAGCACACGTTACAATCGATTTATTGAAGGAGAAGTTTGAATTGTTATGTCCTTAATGAAAGACTCTTTATTTTAAAAGCAAAATTCTATTCTAGTGTTTATAAAATAATGTCAAAACTTCCCTCAAACAATATTTAAAGTCATATAAAACCGGCAATTTTTAACGACTGTCGAGACTCATTGAAGTTAATCTCATATCAAAATTTTACTTTTTACAAAACAAAAAGGAATTCTTTTTAACCTTTTAAGTGCCCACAAAAAAAGAATAAGAATTGTGTAAATATTTGTCTAAACACATTTCTTTAGTAGCTCCTATGATGGAACTCTTCCATCATATCCCATTTGGCCACTTGTTTTACATCGAAATCATTCACCGATAATAAAATTTGAAATGCTGTGATTATAAATGTACAAAAAACATAAACCTAAACTGAACTCAATAAAACTTATAACTACTAAAAAAAAAATCAATTAAATTATGATGAAATTGAACAAAAAAACTGTTTATAACGTGTTAATTTATTAGAAAGTGAATGAATGAAATATTATATTTTCTATCATTAATAAAACAAAAAAAAACTATATATAAATATATTATGAAACTTATTTACTGCTTCGCTTAAAAAATAACATATTATAAAATGTTAATTATTTTAATATTAATTAAAAAATTCTTTTTCCGTTATTTTCTTTTCTTATAATCATATTTTTTTAAAAAAAAATTCTTATAAAGGAAAAAATAATACTGCCTATGACCGAAAATATGATGTAAATTTGTAAATTATCAAGATTAAGACGAATCATAAGTAGCCTTGTTTGTAACTTAAGGACTAAGTTATAGGACGATCATTGTAATGAAGGATATAATTTTACAATGGAAAATTAACCTATTACAAAGATTATTTCTTTTAAAAAAAAATAATGCAAAACATTGGAAATAGTTTAGTAAATAGATTTTAAATAAAAAATCTTAAGTATATCACGTAATTTGTTTTTTATAATTGTTTTTATAATTTGAATGATGAAACATGTTTTAATCGATCAGCTGTTTTGCGAACTGCGTTTCAATTTCATTTCATTCCACTGGCGAACTGCCAAGTTGTTTCCTTCATCAGAAATTTTTCGTCGATATTCTAACCTTAAACTTCAGCGTCCCAATAAGAAATGAATTATAATATATAAAAATATATAAAAAAGTGGATACAATTTGTAGCTCATCGGTAAAAAAAGGAAAAAGAAGAAATAATCAAATTGAATTCGATAAAAAAAACTTTCTTCTTATAAGAAACCATTACACGACTTAGCTGTGAACGAAACTCTGACTGAAAATTTCTGACATTCGTAAAAGAGGTATAACTACCTTTCATTGAAAATCAACGAAAAACGTTCAGTTTTCACTAGTTTCAAAATTTCCTTCATTACAATGATCGTCGTATAACTTAGGCCTAATATGATTAATCTAATAACTGATAAAAGTTTGTTAATGGTTGAGTTTATTTTATATTCAAAATGTTATTAAATAAAAATACGAAATTTTGTGTAAAATGGAATGACATCCTCTATTTTTGCAGTGAGAGATTTTCATAAAAATTGTGTTGTATTGCAAAGAAGGAATTCCATGTTGAAGCGACTAGATGTGTTAATCAGTGTAATGGTATTTAAATTTCAAAATTTGTAACGAAAATAGGACTCACATTGATCAGTTTTCAATCAGCTTTTAAGTAAGTGAGAGAAAACTGATCACTGAATGTGAATGTAAAAACTGATGGTTTGTCTGTCAGTCAAACTCAAAAATTATTCAAAATTTGCTTGAGCAATCAGCTATCTATCAAACACGACTGACAGTCATGACTGACCAATGTGAGACTTACTTAAAGAAAGACTAAACTATGCTGACTAAATGCGTACACTCTGAGTAAGGAGGGGTTAGTTAATATGGATCTAAAGGCTCAATTATAATTGGAAAAGTCAAGCATAGCATAAGACAAAAAATGCATGCCAAATTCGTTCGACCGACTATTGTGTAATCTACATAAACAAGAATAAGCATTTGGCAAGCCCGCAAGTGGCCCCCTCCAATAAAATACAATACAATACAATTTTTACTGAAGGTGAAGATTACTATATAACTCCATATATTAATAAGGCAAAAACTTCGTACTCAGAGATGATTACCAGCTACTTTAGTCTTTAGTGTGCTCACAAGAACTTGTTGAAAAATCAAGGGGCCACATGAATTCAGATTTATTTTACGTACATTTTTCTAATTTCGACCACCATTATTTTTAGGAATAACAATTACTTACTGGCTTTAAAAGGTGAAAATTTATTATAGTACATAGTGCAACTTATTGACCTTTTTAGGCTCGTAACAAAACTGCTATTCGTAAAAATGGGAGACGTCGGAATTGTGAAAGCTGTCGGAATTATAAATGTATATCATAAATTCGGAATGTATATCATATTTTCGGACAGAGGTAGTAATAATTTATGTTTCTTTTTTTAATACTATTAATGTTATTTTTTTTCTTTCTTTTATCTTAAAAGAAAGAATATTTTTAGAATTCGATTAAATGCTCAAAAAAAGAAAAATGTTTGTGTGCTTTTTAACCAAAAAAAAAAAAAACTAAATAAATTTGAATATTAAATAATTTTATATGAAATTAAAAACAAGAGAATATTATGCTTTTATGTAAATGATGTCATTTTATAATAATTAAAAATTGAAGAAGAAAAAAAAAAGAAACTAAAAAAACATTTTTTACGAGTTTCTTAAATTAGTTTAATTCGATTTCTTTTCTTTTTCTTTTTTTTTTTAATTTCATATTAATTAAGATACGCGCGCTAATATCGATGGTAATGTGATTTTATATACAAAATTAAAAGAATTAACATAAATATGTTTGAATGGAAAACGAATCAATTAAATATAAAAATGAATTAAAAAAATGAAACAGAATTTGTACAAGTTTATAGTTAAAAATTAATTTAAAAAAAACAAAAAAAATCAGTGAAAATAAATGAAGTTAATGCAATTTTTATTGTTTTTTATTTTAAAAAATTAGTTTTAAGGAATTTTAGAAAACAGTCACTAAAAATTATATAGAATTTTTGAATAAGAGCTTTTTTTCTTCAATAGGGTCATTCAAGTTTTTCACATAATTTCAGTGGAAGGTCTACATATTGTTGCATGCTACCCCTCCGGTTCGAATGTTGTAGAAATGATAACACTTTTTATTTATGTGAATTCGGTGTATAAACTTTATTTACAATTATTTCTGCGTTAACAATTAATCTTAAAAATATTTGTCTATCAATATTTAATTATTACAAAATTAATTTATCACAGATTATTTAAAATACACAATCACTATTTCCAACAATTACTAATTAATTCAATTATTTATCAAATCACTGTTGTAATCACCTTCCAAAATTTCCTTGATCATCACTGATTAAGTTCTGAATTTGAACTATATCTTGTTCTATCGGTGTTTCCACCTTATATACTTCTTGAGTTCAACTTCCAGAATATTCCTGCATGTAAACGTACTTTCTATGAATGTGAAGAAACCTATTCTTGGAATTTCTCGAAATGTCAAATCAACAGTGATCATTTTGTGTTTTAGAATGTTTTCGAGATTTTATAGAATATTTGATGGTTTGGAGAGCCATAAAATATTCTAATGTATTCCTTTTCAACGAATAACGTGTTTAGTGTTTTTTGTTTTTACATGAAAGTTCCCAACCCTTTTATTAAAAAAAGTTGTGAAATCCTTCCTAGAAATATAGTGCAATATTATTATAATGAACTCAATTTCGTTCGAAAATCCCATAAAATAATTCAAATCTACTATGAAAATGGACGATCTGTGAAAATAACAAAAATAATCTTTTCGACGAAGTTCCTTTTCATTCGATTGGCTACGTTTGATAAGCAAAATTGTCGCATTTCGGCTTCTGAATATCAAAGAGCAATTGTTGAACAATTATTACAATCATCTCACGTCACTGTTTGGTGTGCTTTAATGGCTGGCGGCATCATTGGATCGTAATTCCTGAGATAGAGTCACAATTATACAGAAATGTGATTGAAAATGTTGTCCAAAGAATCGATGTCTGTAGTCGTGATGGACATTTATATGATATGGTTTTACATTCATAAATTGTAGAGTCTTTACAACATATTTCAATAAAGAAATTCAGAATTTTTATCCAAAATCTGTGTTTAATTTAAAATTTAATAAAAATAAGTTCTTATTGATAGACCCGATATATATGTCGTAAAAGCGAGGAAAAACATTTAACGATGAAAATTTACAGACGCTACGATTGAAAAGAATAAACTCGTTGATTTGTAAAAGTTTTAAAAACCGAAAGTTCTTCGCTAACCTTTTGATAGGTTAACAAATAACTAACTAATTTAAGAAAGAGATATAATTAAATTCGTGTAGTCTACTAATAATTTTAAGGTAGATGCAATATACATGATGTAGGACACAGGTTTCAAGAAACATGTTTCAAGATACATTTTAAAAGATGCATGCATACTACAAGACATTGTATGCTGAAGTACATAAAGAAAAGACAATATTGTTCTATTAATGGAGGGACAGATTAATCACAAGACGATCCAAATACCAAAGTTGACTGTAGTATGAAATATATAACGAATAATTTCAAACTAAATACTTATTAGACGTTAAAACGAAGTTTCAATATAACTACAAAATGTTACTTCTAGTATGAACGAACTATTGGACTACAGGTTTCATCTTTTTGGAACTCATGGAATCTTGTTAACCAATAATTTTTCGATTATATTGAATAAGAAACTTATAAACTGGTTGTTACTAAAAACTATTCAAATTTATGAATGAACAGAGTAGAAGTTTAGGTCATTAAGACCGGAAATTTGAACCAGTTTCTTATTTTTAGTTTTACACTTACATGTTAGTAGGTCTGACGAAACTATATCTGATTTTTTGTTATTTCAAAAAATTATTGTGCATATTTTAAAGATCTAAGAGTTGAATAAAATCACTTAATCCTTGTCGAGGATATTTAGAGGGCGCTCAAGAAATGAATAAAACTGGATTATTTGATAATGAAATTCCAACTTAATGTTTTTTTTTAGTACTAAAAATCCGACTTCATTAAACTTTTTTTGTATAAACTTTCAAAATATTATTTGCTATGGACGCATAAGCAAGCAGTAAATTATTATATTATTTTTTTTTAATTTAACAAAAAAATTATTCGTTATTCTTTAAACAAGATCTTTTATTAAAAAGAAAAAGATCATATACAAAATATGCGCCATTAAAACACAAAAAAAAAAGAAAAACGTAACTAACATAATTTTAAAAAGTAATCGTCTTCAAAAGATATTCCCGATTTCATTATTAAATAAGTAAAATTTCCATTAAATAAAACTAATACGACATTAAAAGTTTTGTTAAAAGATGTTGGACGTAAGAAAAAAAAAGTTGACTATATTAAAACGGAAATACCGCCACTCCTGAGTTTTTGTACAAGAAAAAAGAAAAAAAAAAAAACAAAATAATAATGTTAAGAATATGACTTAATTAGAATAAAATCGGGTTGGTCTTTTTCTTATGGGTCTCCACGAAAAGCCTGGCATTGAGAGTTCATTTACTTTCGTTTGTTCGCGTTCTTTTTATGCAATATTAAATATCAAAATTCTTTTATAAGAAAAGAAAAAAACAAGCTGAAATGAGACCCAACCATCTTAAATATGACGCGATTAAAAACAAAACTATGCCATTTGAATTTGTTATCTAGTCAGTATAGTGGGAAAAGAATGGTCTACCTGTTTTGGTTACAGTGACGGAAATGATTTAAGGTTTTATGGCGTTAGAAGCCGTTTTTAGCATAGTGGGTTAATTTAAACTAAATAGTTGTGCCAGTAGAATAAGTCTTGATATTTCTTCTAAGTTCTCGCTAGACCATATTTGTATTAAAAATATAAATAAACTTAAAATCGGCATATAACCGATTTTTTGATGCCCTTTGGTAGTAATGGGACAGAAAAACTGTCAAAACTAACATTATTTCAAGATTTCCCATACCTAACTTTGTTTTTTCTTTTCAAAATTTCTTCTAATTTGCAGGTAACCTAAACCCTGATAGCATAAGTCCAATCTGTAAATTTTATTCAAATCGGTGTATTAGTTCTTAAAGTACATCAAAAAAACTTTATAAAGATGGTTATTTTCTCCTAGGATTATTTCTTTCTCCACTAATCTTTGAACTGATTTGACTGAAATTTAACATGGTATTGTCTACAAGTAGTAGTAACCGGAAAAAAAGAATTTATGAGGAAATTGCAACTTTCGATATTAAAATCGCGCACAATTTTCTATTTTCTTTTTCCGAAAATGGTATTCATTTATGAGTGTAAATTATTTGTAATTTTCCGTTATTCAAATTTTTATTACTATTCTCACTATTTTATAATCAACTTTATTAGAAAGTATTTTTTGGTGGAAATTTTTTAAAAAAATTAGTAGTTTTTCGTCAAAATTTTCCTTTTTATTATTACAATTGGAAAAAAGTTATAAATCATTTTTAATGAAGAATTTAATTTTATACATTTCTTGTATATAACAATTTTTTGTATCTTAAATAGTTTATAAGTAAATTAAACTTAAAAAATTGAATATAAGAAAGTTCGATTATCTCTTTATTTTATTGACGGTATTGGAATTTTAATTCGGTTAACAAGGTTCTAAATTACGAAAGATAATTGATAAGCGATTGAGGTTTAGCGCTTTTTTTTAACACTTCAGATATGTGCTTAAAGTAAGCATCAGGCATTACATCATTCATAAGTATAATGGAAAATATTTAAATGATTTTAAAATGAGTCTTCTTGAGGTCAAATTCTGAGACAAATAGGAGAAACTAGTCATAGTATCGTATATTATAGTCAATAGTATAGTATAGTCAGGATGGGTTTAATCTTTTACTACAAAAATGTTAAATAGATTTAAAGCCGTATTATATTATGCTAAAGACACACATATGGTATAGATACCATAATTTAAGACTACCATGAAGTATACCAAATGCATGTCACTTTATACCATTTCAAAAAATTGAACTACAAATACTATACTATACTATACTACTATACTACTATACTACAGTATGAATACTATATGTGTGTTTGTCATATCATTGTCAACGTAAACTTTTTGGAAAAGTGAATATAGAACATAATTTTCTTAATTCGTCAATAGCTTCATTAGTTTAGACTGTTCGATTTGAAAGAATCCGAGATATATACCTGCCAAGGCCTTCTTTTATAATAAAATACCGTTTTTAAATATTTTCCAGTCGCATTGGATCAGAGGCTTCTAGTAGACTTATAATATGTAAAAAGTATTTAAAACTATTCCATTTACTACTATGCCCTTTTGTCCACCCACTCAACTACATATAGTACTATAAAATAGTTCAAAGATCTTTTTAAAATAAAGACTAGAAGTAGAAGTATGTCTCAATCTTAATAAAAAAAAGAAACTATTTAATCTAATTTTTTAAGACCTTCTGGTTTTGTTTTTTTTTGTTTTTTATTAGCTCAAAGGGCACACGAGTCTGTTTGAAATAAAATTTGTTACAAAGCTACCAGCGAGGTTGGCACTTAACTTCCATGAAGAGACAAGATCAAAATTCAATCAAAAAGAAGAAAAAAAAAGACGTGTAGAAGAGAAAATAAAGGTGTAAAAACAAAAATATGTATAAGACATTTGTCTCTAAGGTCTTCCATGGTAAGAGATCTTGAAAGAAAGACAACAACAAAATTACGTTTCTTACCTATACCAGTTAGATTCCAGTTTAAGATTCCTCCAGGTGTGACTCGATCCATCCAATATGATCGTGCTCAGTTTACGTTGATAGTTTGTTTGGTTTATATCGTGTGCCACGGTTTGTAAGTTCGTAGGTAAACTATTAATAAAGAAAATCGTTTATTAAAGTTTTTAATTTTTTTTTAAAGAATTTGGAATTTGTGGTATTTTTTGAATGAATTAAAAGAAAATCATTTGATTAGAAGAAAACTATTTTTCTTAGGGAGTGTAGCGGAAAAGTACGTGTGTGTTTGTTGGAAAATTTTACACTTCGAATACTTGGAAAAATTATTATTAATTTTTAATTGTAAAATTTTCATTTTTCTATTTTAATTCACAGTAATTAATAAAAACAGTAAATTGATTTATGTTTTTCATTGTTTTAAATAACACTTTTCATTTTTCCATTCTTTTTTATCGGAAAAGTTATTTTTCACATTCGAAAAATAGTGAAAATTTGTGATTATTATTAATTTTTTTTTTTTGTATTTATTTACCGGGAAAGTGAAGAAGAAGAAAATCTTTTGTATTATAAAGTGAAAATATTTAATTTTTTTAAAAAGTTATTTCGTGTCTATGTTTTTCTTTTTTTTTTAAGTTTTAATTAAATTAAATTATTTTTTTGTAAATTAAGTGTGAATTTTAATTTGTTTTACAACGAAAACAACAAATTACATATGTGAAGGCCTGCCTGTAAAGTCTTGTTTTCTTTAAAAAGTTCTTTAATGCGGATTTTGGTTGCAGTTTTTCTTCAATAGCAAGAAAATAGAAAATCTAGAAACAAGGGAATTATATAGAGAAAATATTTAATGTAAAAAAATAACAAAATAAAAAAAAAACATAGAACAACATAGAACATAAAATACAGGTGAGTTTGTTTGAAACACAACAAAGTTCAGCAACTTCTTTAATATTTTGTACGAAGCCGTCTTAACTTTATGGTAAATAGGGCTGCCAGAATACACTGATATTAAGAGGAGACGGTTTGACGTTTTATTTCTTTCCTTAGTTTTTTATGGTAAATCGTTCCATAAATTAAAAACAACTTTATGTGTTCTACTTATTTTATTTTACTTTTTTTTATAATTTTATTAAAACCAGTAAAAGAATAGTTTTACTATATGATATTTTTATGTTTTCTTTAGTCTGCCATTTTTATTTTTTCTTTAGTCTGCTATTTTTTATTTAATGTTTTGAAGAAATCTGTTCTAGTCTCTTGCTTTTGGAATTTTAATAAATTATTAAATATCTATAAAAAAATATATATATATATTAATTTTGTCCCCGATTTTTTATGGATTTGATTGATTCCGTTAGAGGTGAAATTTTAGAAATATAAATTTTATAAATTGATAATAAATTAAATTTATATTCCGCAAGAATTATTTCGAATTTATAAATACGTTTTTTTTTAATTCGATTCATTAGGAAATGATTAAAGTTCCTTCAGAGTATCTATTTTGTCGTATGTCTTCGTATAGATTTAAAAAAAAAATGCCCATTTAGATAGCGTGAATCAATGCCTATTTTCCTAATTTATGATAACATTTATGAGGACATATGACTAAATAGAAGTCTGAAGAATATAGATAAATTAACTGGAGATTCGTTACCCTTGTTTCCATACAAAATTATGTAGGAGACATGGTTACTCTTTTATTTTCTCGTTCGCTTACACTTCAAACATTCCAAGCCAAGTTTTCCAGGTTTCGGAGATAACGAGTTGCCGTTCAACTAAAGAGATATAATAATTTAACTTGGTTTTGGCTCAGTTAGCATTTCGTAGTTATACAATATTTAACGCCAGTTTTTATATTCTCCTCCGTTGGCTCATGTGAGTCAGAAAATTAATATCTTTACTAATACATCTCTATGGTCTGAAGGCACTTTTTAAGTAATGCAGATCGTCTCTGTTGATTGGAAAAATCTTTGTATTTCTTTGATGAATTCAGAAGTGGGAATCTTGTTCGATTTGTTGCTCCAAATTGTCTAAATTATCTGAAATTATTTCTGATATCCTTTAAAAAGTTCCTAGCTAAAATAAGAATTGAATTCTTTGCTATTCGAAATTGACTTATCGGATGACTATTTAATTTTGATTTGACCATTTATTTGGTATCAAACCAGGTTCAATCGAATTGTTTTTGATATAACTATTTTCATTCAATCAACTTCTGACTTATCAAACCTAACCATCCCATTTCAAATCGATAATTTGAACAGTTTTCTTGAATCAATTTTCTTTTCCATCAAACACTCAAACGAATACATTTTCTTAATTTTATGTATACAAAAAATCTGGCAGCCCTAAATTTGTAATTTAGTTTTATTTTATATTTGTTGTTCTTTTTCATATGAAAAATTTAGTTTTACTAATTTTTCACACGAAAAGATTTCTTATCTTCGTTGATTTGACGTCCATTTTTCAAGACTTCTTAAACTTGTTGATGGAATATTATTATGTTATACTTTTGACTTCTTTTATTCTTGTTGTGTTTTTTTTAAGCAAAAGAATGGACCGCAACCAAACTAAAGAATGAATTCTACAACAGGTGCATCAATTTCTTGAAGTTAGTAAGTAGTTACCTATGTAAAGGAAAACAAAAAAAAGAAGAATTATAAAGTCGAACAACTCTATAAAAGAAGAGTATCATGAAGTCTTTTTTGACTAAAGTGCAATGTAGGGGGTTTGGTAATAAGACGGTATCAAATGATATCAAGAAGTTTCCTTGTTTTTGGGCTTCTTTTTCAAAGAAAAAATGTCTTTTCATTGAATTGCCGCCGCCGACAAAATCATGGTCAATTTTCTTTAAGACTTTTAGTTTCATTAGTAAAGTTTCTTGCAAAAAAATTACGGATGAATGATTTTAATTTAATTCTAGTTGAAACATTTTTCCTTTTGGTTGGACAGGTTTTGTAATTGTAGATGGATGGATGCCATTTGAGATTTTTGATTTGGAAAAAAAACCCGCAAAATTATTATCTATATACAAAAAGTATAGAATTGAAAATGAGTGAAGTTTTTTTTAAGGTTTCAAATCAAAATTTTTGAGATTTCCGTTGATAGCAAAATTTTCATTTTTACATTTCATTTAATTTTACTTTCTTATACTTTTAAATACAAGAGAGAAAATCGTCTTCGTAAAATAACTCAAGTAACATGGGAATGCTTAGAAACAATAGTCCTAAATAATTGCTAAATCAGAGCACATTAATAGCTACTAAGCTAGCTGTAGTAGCGCTTTTAATGCTAAAAATATCAGCAAATGTGGCTTGTGGTCCACGAAATGTAAATATAACTTTTTTTTTATAATTTGTTCTATGTGGTGTCTCTTGTCGTCATTTTTACGGACGGCATTAGTCGTTAAGACATCTTATTAAACCAATTGCTACTGCATTTGCAATCATCCAGATCAGCCATATTCAACTGAATTTTTTTATTGGACTGGAAAAAATTACTACTGATCTATTGTGGTCCGCACACATAAAAATAGGCAAAAAATTAATAATAATATTTTATTTTAGGTTAGATTAGACTTTTTATGCCCTATGGTAGGTACTACCAGAGGGTCTTGTCATTCCATTTGTAACACATCGAAATAGTCGACGTAGAAAGGATTTAAGCGTATGGTTGTGTCGGAAATTAAAAGTTATATCGATTTATGCATGTTCGTCCGTCCGTCCGTATACAAGATTACTCAAAAACGTGTTATCGTGGTTATTGCGTAACTGGATTTGGTATTGCATTTCAGTAAAATCGACTGAGGTGCAGTGAAGTTATTAAGTAAAAACCAGGGTGACCAGAAAGATTTGTCCTTTTTTTTATATAGTTTTGCGGATTTAATTGGAAAATTTGTCAAGCAATTTTGTTTAAATTAATTATATTGGTTAACTACATAAATAAACTATACCATTGTAAATTTCAGTGATATCGGTCTAAGGATAGTGAAGAAAGAAATAGTCATAGGAGAAAATAAGCCTTTTCATAAAGTTTTTTTGATGTACTTTCAGAACTAATACACCGATTTGAATAAAATTTGCAAATTAGACTTATGCTATCAGGGTCTGGGTTACTTACAAATTAGAGGAGATTTTGAAAAGGAGAAACAAAGTTATGAAGAAGAAACCTTGAAATATTGTTAGTTTTCACAATTTTTCTCTCCCATTTCTACTATAGGGCATCAAATTACGTTATGTTTTACTCATAAATTAAAAACAAAAGAAAAGTTGGATAAATATTATGGGGCTAATGTTCCGTCAGATTACACCGTCAAATATTGGTTTCGAGAGTTTCGTGGTGGCCGCAACTCCACTACTGATCAAGCCCGCAGCGGCAGGCCCGATGCGGTAACACAGGACAATGTTAAAAAAATACATGAAATGGTATTGGCTGACCATCAACAGCGAGTATTACTGTGCATTATTGGAGCTATTGAAGGCCGAAATCGCTGCAAAACGGCCTCACATGAAGTGAAAAAAATTTTGTTTTTGCAAGACAATGCGCCGGCGCACAAGAGCATCGCAACCATGGCTAAAATCAATGACTTACGGCTTCAATTGCTGTCGCATCCACCGTATTCGCCCGATTTGGCTCCCTCGGACTATTATCTCTTCCCAAACCTCAAAAGATGGCTCATCAATAAAAAATTCAGCTCACGCGAGGAAATCATCGACGCCGCGGAGGAGTATTTTGCAGACCTTCTGGAAAATTACTTCTCGGACGGGATCAAGAAGTTGGAAAATCGCTGGAATAAGTGTATCGAGCTAAAAGGGGACTATATTGAATAAAATAAAAAAACATTAAAAAAAATTTTTTTTCATTCCCAAGGAGGTTACTTTTCACCCAAGAATTTTAATTCTCAACTGTTTTTTTTTTTTATATAACTAATTTGTGAACCAATTTAATTAAAATTTGGTATGTAAATCAAAAAAAGACGGCAAAATTTTTTAATTTTATTCATGAGCAATATTTGAATATTTAATTTATTATTTTGTCCTAAATAAAAATACACTAATTATAAAAATATTACAACATATTAATTTCGTATAACTTAATTTTTATCAACCAAATTATCAACAAATTTATGATATTTTATGTGTTTTTTTGCCGTTTTTTTTTGGTTTTGTGTTCAAATTATGATAATTAATTCAACTAATTTTTTCATCTTAATTTTTTTTTTTTATTCAATATTTTTGAATGATTTTTATATTAAGAAAAAGTCAAAGAACTCATAAATTCTTAGAAAGTTGTGTAAAACACAGAAAAAATAAGAATATTTATTAATATATTTTATTTTCATTTTGAGCGAATGAAAAAATTTTGAAATTCTAAAAAAATTCAAATTATTTGCGAATTAAAAATTTTTGTGATTATTTTAACAATCTTTTATTTATCCAATCATGAAATGAATTATTATAACTGTTTATGTTTGATTGGTTAGAATAAATACTCTTTATTCTTAAAGTCATCTTCACTTAAATATATGCAAATTTAATAGACAGTAGAACTTGATAATTCGCCAATCTCCAATCTCCAGAGAATCTTGTATTGTTTTTGAAAGAAAAGTCTTGTTAAAATTTCAAAAAGGTCATAAAATAAGTTTCACAGGACAGTCATTTATTATGAAACTGCTATCAATTAATTGGTCATGGTTCTGAAATATCAACATTGTTCCTTACTGAGATAAGTCCTAGACAAATTGTGATTTGTGTCATTTCTGAATCAATTCAATTAGTACCAATCACTAACCACACGACTCCATTGGACTTATTTCAAGACATAATTTCAGTCGGACTGAAAAAAAGTCTAATGGAGACTCAAAAATTTGGACTTTTTTGTCAGTCCGACTGAAATTATGTCTTGAAATAAGTCCAATGGAGTCGTGGGGTTAGCTTTCTTTTTGTATATATATACTATCGAAAAGCATACAATAAATAAAGTACTCCAATTGGATGCTAATTTGGCCACATTTGCAGTCCGCAAGACAAGTATTATTAACTCTGTATGATCACTAACAGGACACTGCACACTCAAAAACTAGGAATTGAAACAGATAGCAGCTGCAAATTCTCCAAGGGGGACGAAGAAACCCCAATGCATATTCTCTTCGATTGTGAGGTACTACTTCGTGGGAGAAGGAAACATCTGGGGGCATACTGCTTTTCTCCAAGTCAGATACAATGTCTTAACCCACTCCGGATACTAAAATTCCTAAGGGAAATAGGCCTGGAGGAGGTGCTGTATAATGGGAAGTTAACCTAATTATTGCACCAAAGAAAAGGAAGTTCAAGAGATCTTAAAGGTCGCAGTACAGGAACACCCTAAGACCTAATCTAATCTAATCTAACTCTATGTTATACGGTTTTTTTATGAATACTATTAACGAAGAGGTATGCTTTATAGCGCTGCAATGATGCCAAAAATTTATACATAAAGAGCACTATGTTTCTTTTCTCTGTTAGATTAGTTATAATTTTCTGTTTACCTTTGGTTACTTTCAAGAAGTATAATGGACATTGATTCCAAGCTTCTTAAAATGTTTGTAATCAATTTAATGGCAATTATAATAATCACTATTGGGTAGGGAATAGCTCAATTAGAAAGGTTCTTAAATCAAAATTGTACGTCAGCATTTCTCAATCAAGTGTATTGTCACCAGTTCGGTGCTAAGTTTCGGTTAAGATGTGCTTCCATAGAGAATGCAGTAGTATGTGGTCAATTTTTTCGAACTTTCTCATATAAAGATCTTTTAAGTTCGTAAACTGGGATTCGATATTATAAGATTTGTAGTCTTTTGCATGGTTTGGTGCAAATCAATGAAATAAAGTCAAAATGAAAAAAGCGAAAAAATGACTTGATAGCTTAAGTTGTTTAGAGCCAATTAGTAGTAACTAATGAACTTATAATAACTTCAAAGATCTCCCTTGTTTTCGTGTCCCACTTACCAAGTTTTTCTGTAAATATTATTCTTTCATTGTATTTCTTAAATTGAATAATATTTTTCTTCAAACTTTTATTTGATTTGTGCTTAAAAATTGACAAAATGCAAATAAAAGTTTGCTTATATATATATTTTAATGCTATTTTTATGTAAAACTGAAAATACCTTCTTATAACTTTAAATAAGAAAAATTTTAAATTTCCATACACGTATTTTCTTCTAAAGAAGGTAAATAATAAGAAAAGAATATTTCTTTTTGTATATTGATTTTTGTTTATTGACCAAAAACGTAAGTAATTTATTACTAATTAATATGGAATTTCATATTTACACGTAAATAAGTACGCGAATTTCTTAAGTAGTTATGTGAATGGCCTAGGGTATATATTCGCATGAGAATTTCAACATAATAACAAAATTTGGTAATAATATTGTGATTAATTTTTTGTTAAATATTAAAACTATTTTTATTCGGTCGCATTTATATGGGAAAAAATTGTAATAAGGTAGTTTTATATACATATTTATTATACAAGAACTTACAATCCATAAATGTAACAATTTTTATTATGTGAAAATATGTCACAACAATATTTTTTGTTATTAGCCGTTTTGTATTCGCATAACATATTTGTATTGACGCCATAAGGCTTAAAAAACATGTTTCGAGTTATGATGATTTTATTTCTCCAAAGATTTGGTTTGATCAAAAAAAGCTATCATATCCAAGTCTGCAGAAGTTTTTAATATGTCCTCGATTTACGATTTATTACCACAATTCATGTTTTTTACTGTTTTTATAGTCTCAGAAGCATAACGAATCGAATTTAGAAATATTAAATACATTTAAAGATCCGGTCGCATAGTCTTTCAGAACTAAAAGGTTTAAAGCTCAGACTTGTTTTCAGTTGCTTTTGGAATTGTTATCTTCATCTAATCGCGTAATTTTGAACCAAAGTTTAGACAAGAAGTCAAAGCTATCATTTTAGGGAGATTGGTTTTGAATTATGAAACTTTTTTTTTCTTCGATCTACAATCTTTGATTTTAAAGACTTAATCAATTTCTCATGGTTTTTTTTTTGTGTGTGAATACCTCGAATTACGCATGATTTTATTTAGGACATTTTTAATCATAGAAACAACTTTAAAAATTAATCAATTAAAACAAGTTTACTAAAATAAAAAAATTGGTTTTCTCGAATAAATTTTAGTTTGAAATAACAAAATATAAATTAAAAATGATTTTACGATTCAAATATAATTAATTATAAATTGTTTTAAATTAGTAAAAAAAAAAAAATATTATGAAATTCAGTTTTTATAGAAGAAACTATTTGGTTCATAAAATTCATTAACGATATGCTATTAAAACTAACAAATTTTTTTCTTCATGTTTTTAAAACTGCGATCATGTTTTTAAATGCGATATGAAATTTATTAGAGCCTGTTAAAAGATTGTCGATCTTAAGGAATGCTTTTAAAAATGCTTTAGTAATATGAAAAATGGCAAAAAAAAAACTATTTAATAGTCTCGTAATGGAGTTGAAGGAAATTTAAATTTCAAAACTAACGTCATTTGTTTTGTTTAAAAAATATACGAAAGTTTATAAATTTAATAATAGTGTGGTATTACGTTTACTATACTTCATCTTTTTATCGTAGTTCTACATTAATTACTAATTAAAATTATATTTTTAATTGAACTAACTAGTCCTGGCGCCATAACAAATCAGATCGGGAATGAAACGTACAATGCGATGATGCAAATAAGTCTACCTTAAACCATTAGTTCGTCCTCTGTCATCAACAGAGATAGCTAATTTAAAAATTTGTATAGCAATTTTGTTTAAATTATTTATATGGGTTAAATATATAAATAGGCGATACTATGTTAAATTTCAATAAAATCGGTTCAAGAAGACAAGAAATAATCGTAGGAGAAAATAAACCTGTTCAGAAAGTTTCTATGATATGCATACTTTGAAAACTAATATACCAATTTGAATAAAACTTGCAGAATTGATTAGGGTCTGTTAGGGTCTATTAGGGTCCGAATTATCTGTGAATTAGAGGAAAATTAAAAAAAAAAACAAAGTTATGCAGAAAAAACTTTTAAATATTATTAGTTTTGACGTTTTTTTGTCTGATTTCTGTCATTGGGCATTAAAAAATCAGATATAGGGCGATTTTCAGTTACTATATTGTTGCATGCTACCCCTCTGGTCCGAATATTATAACTGTCGTAATCACTTTCCGAAATCTCTCTGATTATCACTAGTCAAGTTCTGAATTTGAACTTTGTAGAACTCTCGAATATTCTTCTATATGTATGGGAACGTACTTCTAGAAACGTCAACAAATTAATTCTTAGAATTTTGTGTGGTGATTACTTTTCTAATATTTCGTGTGTTTTGTGTAGTGTTTTTAAAGGAAAGTTCCCAACTTTTCTTTTATTAAGTAAAGTCGTGGCATCTTTCCGAGAAATATAGTGTGTAAATTTCATTTCAATTTCAAAATGAACTTTTCGGAAAAAATTTTAATCTTTCTTATTACTTAGTTTTTCTTTTAAAAGAAGAAAAAAAAATTATTCTATAAAATAAAATTGATTCAAAATAACCGCAATTTAAATATAATTACTTCGTAAGAACACTTTAAGAACTTTAAAAATAAGATTTTATTTCAATTTAAAAAACTTGTTTTACTTCAAATTGCGATCATTTTCTTCCAAACAACTTAATTGTAAAAAAACAATCTTATATTCAATTTTTTTTTTTTTTTAAAAACCTATTTCTTCTCAATGTGAACAAAATCTGATTTTTATTTACCTTGAATGATTGAAGACAAATTAATTGTGGGAAATATTTTAGGCCTGGGCACCTCGGCATAAAAAAAAAACAGGCATTGTAAATACTCAAATTGGTGTACTGAGCATAATTTCAATTACTTCATGGTATTTTCTGATACTGTGAAAAATATCATATATAAAATTTTTAACGGTTTGAAAAATAGAAAATCACAAATCTCTCATACAAATATTTTAATTTAATTAATCAAGATCAAAATCGTCTAATATTATTAAAAATTATTATATTACGTGTGAAAAATTGATTCTATTCAAAAAGCGAGTGAAAATATTTCTTTAATAATATTTTTTAAATTAAAAATTTATTATATTCGATAAAATTATTGTACTTTCTATAATTTGTATGCTTCCTGTAAGGAATTTATTGATACATACTTGTATACTCTGGTATAGAATACCAGTACGTTTGAAACGTTTCAAATAAAAATATCAAGACATTAAATGGGCAGCGTGAGTTAACTCTTTACTTCTTAGAGGTTACATCTTTTTATGCCATATGGTAGATACAACATACTACACTACACTACACTACACTATATATTGTATAGATTATCAAAAGTTATATCAATTTATACATGTTTGTCCGTCCATCGGTCTCTGTATAAGAAAACTCGAAAACGCGTTATCCGATTTTAATGAAATTTGTAATGTGAGTTCGTTACTCCTTAAATCGATTTGATATTATATTTTAGCAAAATTGACCGAGGGGGAGCGAAGTTATTAAGCAAAAACCAGGGTGACATGAAAGTTTTGTTGTTTTTTTTATTGTTTCTTAGATTTAATCGGAAAATTTGTGAAGCAATTTTGTTTAAATTATTTATATATATAGGTTGACTTCATAAGTAGGCAATAATATGTTAACTTTTACTAAAATCGGTTCAAGGATAATGAAGAACGAAATAGTCGTTGGAGAAATTAGGTTTTTTTTTAATGTATTTTACAAACTAATATACCAATTTGAATAAAATTGACAGAATTGTTTTATGTTATTAGGGCCTAGGCTACCTACAAATATAGTAAATTTGAAAAAGAAGAAACGAAGTTATGCAGAAAAAACCTTGAAATATTATTAGTTTTGGTTGATATTTTGTCCCATTTCCGCCCTAGGAAATCAAAAAATTAGCTATGGGTCGGTTTTCAGATACTACTTGTATATGTTTTTAAAGTCGTTTCTAAATTACTGATCAGTTAAGAATCCCTTTAAAAGTCATGTAATTCTTCAAATATTATCCTTCATCATTATTTTCATAAATCAAGAATTAACTAAACTAATTTAAATGTGGTCGCAAAGGGTTCAAAGATATTTCGATTTTGTGGATACATAACTCAAAAACGCTTTGGCTGATTTAATAGAAATTTAAAATATTTTTTTTAGATACTAATGCTTGATGCTTAATTTGAGTAAAATCCATCAAGAGACAGACAGAAGTTATAAAAATTCATAAAAGCAGTGGGTCTTTTTTAATTTTCGAGAGTCTTTTTACCGAAATTTATTCACAATAGGAATATAGACTTTTAATATAGAAAACCTGACTTGACTTCAGAAAAATCAGAAGCATCAGAAACATTAATGTTATAGACAAAAAAAATATTTTGTAATATAACTTAAAAACTCGTTAACCGATTTTAATAAAATTTGATATATACACTAAGAATACAAAACTTCGATTTGGTATTGAACATGAAGAAAATTAGATGAACCATACAACGAGAGTATAGTACAAGAATTTAGTTAGGGCAACATGCATTCTACTACAATTTCCACCATATGCTAATACGTAAAAAAACATATTAAATATTTGACTATTTTAATTTCCTGTCTGTCTATTTTATTATAACTTTTTTTTTTAGTGATATTAATTAATAGTAAAAGCTTTTTTTTTAAAATAACTATTAATAATAATAATTTTACTTACTGTTTTAAAAACACTGTAATTTCTGCCATTTTTAGAAAACTACATATTTTTTAAAATATATATCGAACAAGGTAATAAAAATGATAATTTACAAGTAAAACTAACATTAACATTAAAAACTAATAACTAAATGGGTTATGATTGTTACAAAGTAATTTTTACATGTATTTAATGATAATATTAACTTCAAATTTTAATTCATATAAAGTAGTTTTAAAAATCAAATTACATTAAATATTTCAACATGAAACATTTTTTATGTTTAATATGTTTACTTATAGGAACTAGTATAATGTTTTTTTTCCTTTGACAGTGATTTCTTTTCAATCATAAATCTAATTAATTTGTAGTAAATTATTGTAGAAAATTTTTACATAAAAATATATCAATAAAAAAGAAAATAGACTGATGCTTAATTTAAAGTTGAAAAATTGCTTAAATTTACGCGGAAATTAATAATTTTTTAGAGCTTGTTAAAGTCATCAATTAATCTTCAGAAAATATTGTTTTTTAAGATATTATTAATTATTGTATCCGCAGAATTTTTTTTTTAGTTTTTAAGAAACATTTATCACTCATAATGACCTGCCATTGAAATTCAATTAAAAATGTTGTTCACTTAATAAAACTAATTTCCAAACTAGATCATTACTTTGTGAGTAAATTCTGAAAGTAAATATAATTCAGTTTCGATAGTGTATCAAAAAACAGGGTTGATTAACAATTTTTTGAGTGCCAAAGCAATTTCGAACCAAAGTTTGGGCTAAAACTAGGTATACCATATTCAATCCCTAATCTGGCGATTCCTTGGTTTATGGTGAATAAAAAATTATAGGGCAGGGAGTTGAGTTCTCCATTTCTCATGAGATACCGGTTGTTGACAAAAATTTACCTTCTGAAATCTTTTTTGTGAATCAATCATGATCCTTTTTAAGGCAAATTTTTTTTTTAGCATATGAAACTCACCCAATAAAAATTCAAAACTAACATATTCGATTTTTTCACAAATTTGATCCCTATTTTATTACCTACAAAAGTTGTTTACAACATTTTTCGGGCCACCATAAATTTAGAACCCCCATTTTTAGGAAGTACCTTGTTTTCTACAACATCTCTCAAGAAATTGTCGAAAATTTCCATGATATCGTGTTAGGGGATCCTAAAATGAAAGTGCGTTAGATAGTTGATATTATAACCATCTCATATACATTTTTTTGAACCATCTTACATGAAATTTTATAGAGGCAAAAGCTATTCGCAAGACTAGTTAACATTTTGATCAGAAACGACAAAGTATAGTCACTTCAAAACAAAATTTGGATGTGTTTAAATTATGTTGGAAATTGCCTTAAATTTTACAACTTTGGAGAATATCTGGAAAGTTGTTTGATCAAAATGAATCAAGGAATCAAACTTTTAAGGATTGATGACTAAATGCAAGACACCTAGTATCTAATTTTTGTTTATACAAAATAGTAGAGGCAATCCATGACTTACATAGAGTTCTCAACTTAGATTCCGATTAGGTCACATTTGCAGTCTTCAAAATATGCCACCTCATTAATAGTATTTATTTAAAAAACTCTGTGTGATATAAAAATGCACGTAATTACTGCCTTTTTTTCCAAATACTATTAAGGAGGAGGCATGCTTTGGAGCGCTGCAATGGTTCCAAAAATGTATACACGAAGAGTTCCTTGTTTCTTTTCTCTGTCCTTACATGTATAGCTTTAAGTTCCTTGAAATAAATTATTGTTCATTTCAATAACTTGGGAATAAAATTTTTACTGTTCCATCTTCTGCCATGAACTTAAAAACTGCTTTTTTAGAATTATATTTGATTACGTTTCTTATGTTACAGGAACATTTTCTTCTTAATTCATGAAACAACATTTTAGAACTTAATCTAAATAATGAAATTTTAATTCTCTAATTTAAATTACGGTGTGGGTATGCTATTAGAGTTGATGATTTACTTGATAAAATCAAAACCCACCCAAAAATTCTGTGAATTAGAAAAACAAATAAATTTCATTCAACATCTCAATAAGGAAATATGAAATACTATACACAAAATTACTATATAAAACCTTTATTTGCTGTGTCACTATAATCAAAATCGAAATTTTCTCATTTTAATGTAGTTTTTATTGATAATTTGAAATCAATTCTCAACATGAACGTATCGGGCCAGATAGTTAAATATTTGTTGTAGGTGTTTAAAAATTCCTAAAATCAACAGAAAAAAGCATCCCATATTAGTTTTATATCATCATTTCTAAATCGTATTTCGATACTCTATTAACATACATTTTTTATGTAAATTTTATATTCCCATATATACTAATCCAATAAATGATATTATCTTAAACCGCTAACTTTTCTTTTGGTCTATAAATCTTTTTAAAAAAAATCTTCTCAAGACATTAATTTCCAACCCACAATGGTTCTTTTTTTTTCTGAAACTGGTGTTCTTTTGATATACAATACAAAAAAAAAAAACTAAATTGAACATGTCATATTGTAATTTAGCGCAAATTGTTCATACAACACTGTGTCCCCAAAAAAACAAGAAGAAAAATGTTAGCATCTTGTTCAGGTCACGACATAATGACCTAAACATAATGTAACTTGCCTACTGTGAGACACAAGATAAGAGTTATAATACCGTCGTCGGATTTGTTAATGGAGACTTTTTTCATTTTACAATGTTAATTTTACATATAAAAATATTAGTCGCCTTGTGCTTTTTTTTCTCTGCCATTCCTAATCTTTTTCGCGTTCGCGTCTTTTTACACCTCTCTCGGTTATAAAATCTTAACAAATCGTATTTCTTAGTTTTTTTCTTAACTTCGACTCGAACGACTTAACTGTTTGATGAATGGTTTTTATTCATTGTTGGTGTGAGACCCAATTCACAATACTCGATCAATTTATTTTTATAAGCAATTGAACGGTTATAATTGGAAAATGTTATTACCTTTTTTTCATGTTGATAAATTCTTTTAAAACCATAACCATAAGAGAATAAATAAAATTAAACTTAAGAAATAAATTAAAACAAAAAAAAAGCATATATGGTAGTAACTCTCGGTCTGTAGCCGATTTTTTGATGCCCTATGGTAGAAATGCGACAGAAAAACTGTCAAAACTGACATTATTTCAAGATTTTTTCTTCATAACTTTGCTTCCTCTCTTCAAAATTTCTTCTAATTTGCAGATAACTCAGATCCTAGCATAGCATAAGTCTAATCTGCAAATTTCATTCAAATCGGTGTATTAGTTTTTAAAGTACATCGAAAAAACTATATGAAGAGGGTTATTTTCTCCTAGGATTATTTCTTTCTCAACTATCCTTAAACCGATTTGACCGAAATTTAACATGGTATCGTCTATTTCTGTAGTCAATCTATACAATTAATTTATACAAAATTGGTTACAAATTTTCCAATTAAGTCCTAAAAACCCTAAACAAAAAAACAACAAAACTTTCTGGTCATCCTGGTTTTTCGGTTATAACTCTGCTCCCCCTGGATAAATTTTTCTGAAATGCAATAACAAACCAAGTTAAGGAATAAGCAACTCACATTGTAAATTTCATCAAAATTGGAAAATGCGTTTTTGAGTTATCTTGTATACGGACGGACGAACGAACGGACGGACAGTCATAAATCGATATAACTTTTGGTGCTCTGCACAACCATATCCTTAAAACTGTCCTACGATGATTATTTCGATGTGTTACAAATGGAGTGACAAAACTCCATATATTCTCTGGTAGTACCTACCATAGGGTATAAAAATTATATTTAAATTTTATTCGTTGTTTTATACGCCTTTATAAATGAATAAAACTTTAAAAAACTTTTTAATAAAGTATGCGGCGCATGTTTTTACTTTGGACAATTATTGATTTACTGCAGGTCGTATGTGGCTGCCTGCGTTCGCCTTTTATTTTATTTAATATGACATTAAATATTTTATTTTATTTACTTTTATTGGACTTTTTTTCATTTATAACATATAGTTAGTTAAAATCGGCCCATAGCCGATATATGACATAGTAGCTCTATGGTAATATTTCAGAGTTTTTCTTATACATAACTTGGTTTACTCTTTTCCAAATTTGCTCCAATTTACAGGTAACCTAGAACCTAATATCATACAACTATCCTGTAAATTTTATTGAAATCGGTATATTAGTTCTTAAAGTACAACAAAAAACTTCACGAACGGCTTATTTTCTCTTACGACTATCTCTTTTTTCATTATCCTTTGACGGATTTTACTGGAATTTAATTGGTATTGGCTATTTATATATTTAACATATGTATGTAATTTAATCAAAATTCTGTACCAATTTTCCAATTTAATCCGAAAAACAATAGAAAAACTGTAAAAAACTTCTGGCTATCCTGGTTTTTGCTTAATAACTACGCTCCCCATCGATCGATTTTGTTGAAATGCAATTTCAAATCGAGTTAAGGAATAACAAACTCTCATTTCAATTTTCATTAAAATCGAATAATACGTTTTTGAGTTCACGGCTGGATGGACATGCATAAATCGATATGACTTTTGATTCTCAGAAATGTTTCCCATTTCAATCTTGAATCATAATACCCGGACAAATCGAACATCAAAAGAAAATCTGCCAGGACGCTCGAAGATTTTCTAAAAATCAAAATATGTCTGGAAAAATCTGGGCGTCTGGCAACTATAAAATTATTTTATCTCTAATTGTAATTTTTAATAATATAGTTTGCTGCTAAATTAAAATAAATTGTTTTGCCATTTATCGTATGATAAAAAATACCCCGCTATTAAAGTTTTAAAAAAAAATTCTTAACAATTAACACATCGAAATTAACACTAATTACGAAAGAAACATTTAATTTTATTAACAATTTCGATTGCTATTTGGCTAATAAACAGAAACAAGAATTTTTCTTAATATAAATTTTAAAATTCCATACTTATGGTATATAGTAAATATTTTATTAATTTTATAGCATATTTAAGAGAACTCGTGCTCAAAGATGTAAAAATAATTAAAAGAAAATATTTTACCCGGTCAAACATCTTTTTTATAACATTTAGAAACAATTTAACAATCATAGTCAACCTGGCAACAAATATCTTTTCGAAAATGCAAAATATCCTAGACCCAACGAGGATAGTTGAATTTGAAGATTCATCAGAAGATAAACGGATATAAATAATCATCAACATATTATATAGGAATTTCTTCAACATTTCTTGTTAATATTATTTACAAAATTGTTGTGCAATGAAAACATAAAATCGGCATATATTCAAATTTCTTCTGTATATAAAAACTTTTGCATTCGCATTTACCATGCGAAAGATTCGTTAGATCTGTGTATGCGTCCCGTAGTCCATCCCCATCCGATCACATCTGCCACCTTCTGCCATTTTCCAGTGATTGTAAAGTTTTCAATTTTAGCCTATAACTATAAGATGACAACAATGAAGGATCATTCTTCATGGTAGGTTCTCCGTAAAGCAATAAGAAAAAATTAACATTGGACGGATTCAAGACTATTGTCATGAACTTAGTGCCTTTCTAAATTCAGTAGTAATACAGTTCATACTATGTCACCCTTTTAAAGAGTGCAAGTTGAATATGACATGATATTATAGTAGATCCACCTTTCAGGAAACCATGTTTAGATGGAGAAGCTTACAGTTGAAAGTAGATATAAGAACATAGTAACTTATATACCATATTGGAACACCTCACCATAGGGTATAATAAACAAAGAAGAAGTAAAAATGAAACTTGTTCATTTTATGACTATTTTTTTTCCTGTTGTCTTTAAAATTCTATAATATTACCCAATTGATTTGAAATTTACGTTCATCTCCACAACAATTTTATCGTTATCATAATATACCTGTTGGAACGTCGTTGTTACTATAAAAGTTACAATCTGTAAAAGCTGTACAGTATTTACGTATCATAAGAGTACAGCAAGTATTTTCATCACATACAGTATAGTCCATATTTATGTTTAACATCTTCACCAGAAATATACTTCTTTCCAAAGATGATAAAAAAAAAAAACGAAATAACTTCTGTACTAAAAACTGATTCAAAAGAAAATATTATCGAGAATTACGAGAAAAAAAAAGAAAATATAAGAATCTTTCTTCTACTGGAACTCAACAGGCGGTTTTGTGAGGAGTTCGGTGAACTTCAATGGTTCGTTGGTTTACTTCAAGTTTATGTTATTTGTTATATTCATTTACTTGGGTGTGCTCTTTTGGAGCTTCTTCTATAAACCGATTCTGATAGAATCTTAACACTTGAATTATTAACTAATAATAATAATAATAAAAAAAAAATAAGAAAACATAATAGAAATTATTTACTTATTCGTGAACTAGAAAAATCTTCTGTGAAACATTTTAATTCAAGTTCGATTTCATTCAAACGCAAGGTCGGTAGTTAGCGCTTATGAAATATAACTTATTACTTGTAAGGTGTCTCATGAAGGTCTCACAGTAATTATAAGAAGTTAATTCTGAGAATGAAATGTTTATATAATTGTCAACTGAACTACTTTTATGCATTTTATAGCTCTCAGCATAATATTTTAGCATAATTTCTCTTCAACTTAATGTGATACGAATATGGTAAATACGAATGACTTTAATACTAAACAGAGATTTCTTCATTTACTTTGTACGAAATTACTTCGGATCATTTTAGAATTGTTCAGAATGATCTTCGAAATGTTATGTCAGAACGTATCAAGAGAACCGTCTCTTTATCACTGGATCACGAACTCTTGTTTGGTGTTAGTTAATCATCAGAATGGGCGATTTATCGTTGGCTTATTGGTGCTAAATTTTGAACTTCAAGAAGATTTTAATCTTTATATAGGAGAATGTGAGGGAAAATGGGTCCAACGTGGTAAAATTGGACAACATCAATTTTCATAGAAGAACTAAGGATGCTTACTCGAATTTCTCTTATTTAAATTATTAGAATCGAGTTTCTTGAACATCAAATTTTACTTTTCAGCGGAATTATTTTGGCAATTAAAGTTGACATTTTTTTAAGCCGGGTTTTCTTTAATTTTTTCAAAAATAATGTGGTTTATTGGAATTTTTAGGATTTTAAGAAAAGAATTTCATTCTTTTGTAGTAAATTGGCTAAATACAAGCTGAGGAAAAATGAATATTATAATTTTAAATGGAGACATATCGCATAGTATTGTAAAATTAGGATTTGTTGGTGCACTAATGGGGCCTTTAAACACCTTAATGGTTCAACATATAGAAAAATTCTTAAGAAATAAACCAGGTAGAACTGTTATCCAATTTCAATTCTCTTTCTTATTTGGTAAAAGGTATTTAAAAACAATTTTAGCCAAAAATGGCTTTAGAAGGGTTGGAATTGTTCCCTTTATGGTGCTCCATAAAGTGGCCTCAAATTCGCAAACTGATCATTTTGTTAATTCTTTTAACATGCCCGTCACTGGTATATATTCAAGCGTATACAAACTTTTTTTTTAATTTTAGTAACATTTATTGTTATTTGTTGTCAAAGCTTAAGTCGTTTGGCCCCACCTTCACCTACTTTTGAATTAAAAATTTGGGTTTTTCTTCTTCGATCAACACTGATTTCTGTTCTTATAAGAATAATCGTTGAATTGGTATATAATGAGTGAAAAATTAATGTTTGTGAATGAGTGGAGTTTTGCACCATAATCGTGAATGGTTTTATTTGTTTTTAAACAAAAATAATCGTGACTGTTTTTTCTGAAAGAATAACAACATATAGTATAAATGTAATAAAATGAACACGTTAATGATAATTTGAATATTCCGCGGTATATTATGAAGTCGTATTTTCATTTTCTAAGATTGCCTGAGAAAAAACCATGAAAATGTATTAAAACAGGTTTCACAAACGATCGAAAAAGAATTTTCCTTTTTAACGATATTGAAAATTAAAGTTCGAGAATCTGTGATGAATTTTATTGTACTATATATATGGGAACTTTTCTTTACTATAAATTTTTATAAATCTAATAGAAATTATAAAATACATGCCATTCAAAATTTTGATAACAAATTTAAATAATTTTCTATAAAGAAAACGATCGTGCCTTTTTATTGATCATAAAATAATGGAAATTTATATGTTTTTTTTTCAAATAAAGTGAAAGTTTAAAAATTTAAAAATAATAATTAAAATTGAATATAGTACTTTTTGTTTTCGAAGGCGTATTCATGCAAATTTTAAGATTCTTTTTTTTTAATTTATTTAATTTAGAAATGTAAATTGAAAAGCACATCATTTAAGGTTCAACATTTTTGCTTTTGAATTGAGAAAGTATTTTCAATTTGCATAATAAATATTTTTATATGATTTACAATTGAAACATTTATCCATTTTTAAGTGAGAATTATTTTTTAATTGTATTATTATATGTGTTGAATATTTTCATAATTATCCGGAGTTTATTAAGGCGCGTCCAAGCCAAGCGACTGAGCAAGATCAAAATACGTTCTCTGCGAATGCTTATTTCATGTAAACGCCTCAGTAAGCTTCAGCAAGCATACTTTTGCTCGCCCTGATGACCCATGGTAGATGGGAATATCAAAAAAAACGTGCTCTTGCTAGCCGAGTTTGTGACACGAGCTTATATGATTGAAAGAAAAAATTAGTTTTACGCAGAAAGATGTTAAACGGTAGTGCGAAGTAGGAGTTACTAATGAATGACATAACGCATATACCTTTTGAATGGCCAGCCTATTTTTCAGAAGCGTTACATCATTCTGGAAAGTTGATTTTTCAACAATTTAGAGATGCTTTGGTTAGTCGGTAGACTAATAAATTTTTGTGGAGAAATCAAATGCTTCGGAGGAATAGGACCGAAGAATTTTTGTAAATTATTTTTGGTCCCATCAGGATTACAATGGGTTCAAAAGGTGATATACGCAGGTACCTCCATTTCAGTTTTCCTAATCTATATAGTGTAAAGTTAAGAAAATTCTAAAAAAAGGTAATGGACCAGTTTCTCTGTTGGCAGATTTTCACACAACCTTTATATTTCCTTACTTATTAACTACTGTTTTACATAAAATATTAACCACATATTGCAGTTAAAGGTCGTGTTAACCAAAGCTGGATAAAATCTTTCCATATTTATGCACAACACAGCATACTGATGAAGTTACTAGGATCTGTAGGAAGTTATAGGCGTTTTGGTTAATACAAATAATTGGAATTGAAAGTGAGTCTGTTTAGACCTCTTTGCGAGAAACTTGATCTCGGTTCTTCACAATTTTTTTTTCTTTGCCCACAAATTAATCATCAAAAATAAGAAGAGCCTGAGAGCTATAATTATGAAAAAATAGGGCTAATAAAAAAACAACCAAGTTGTTGTTGATTAATAATCACTGTCGTCTTTGAAAATGTCGCCTTACAGAATTCTACTGTTGATATTTAGCTTAAATTCATTCGGTTTTGATAGAATTTTTTCATGAGAAATATGTAAAATTTTTCACAAACTTGATATCGTTCTATCAACCCTTAAAATAGCTTTTTTCTCGACATCTATGATTTCGATTTGCTAACAAAACCATTTCAATATTGCAGTAATTCATAATTTTATGATCAAATTTAATTTCCATAAATTATTACAAAATTTCATTAAAATTCTGTTTTTTTTTTTGGTTAATAATAGTTTCCATTCATTTCATTTTATCAAAATAATGCTTTTTTAAGAAATTTTTAATTATATAATTTTTGTATTACAAAATTTCGTACCTCCGAAAAATTATAATATCTAATTTCTTCATTTTTAAAATGCGTTAATCTCATTCAAAAAAGCGTTCAACCATTAAAATATTTCATAAAAATTTTAATAATTTCATAAAATTAAAAAAAAAAAAATAAAAAGTCGATCCTTCGGGCCGGAATCGAACCAGCGTAGGAAGGAGATGTGTGTTCCAAATTTTCACTGAAATTTTTAAATTTCAATGAAATTCTGGTTTAGTAACCCACCGCTCTTCCATACTGAGCTACCGAAGGTGTTTGCATTTTATTGTCATGAATTTTGTTTTAGAAATTTTCATAGAAAAATGAAAATTTCATTTCAACTTTTGTTTAGAAATTCAAAATTTGTTTGTTTGTAATATTTTCTTTTTAAAATATTTTATGTAATAAATTAGCGACTAATAATAATAATGTCTTTTATTGATGTTTCAAAAATTTTAGATTTATGCGAAAATTTTATATATAATGATCATAAAAAACGACTTTCAACCTTTTTAGTAGAAAATATCCGAAATTGATGTTGTTTTTGAAAATTAGCTTTAAAAAAAAACAGTATTAAAGAAACTTAAAATCGGCATATAGCCGAGTCTTAGAAATACTATAATAGAAATCGTAATAATGTCTCAATTAGGCATAAATTCTTTGAAACTTATTAGTTTTTGTTTTAACCTTTGGGTTAATAATCTAAATTTATCCTGAAAATTTTAATGAAATGACTCAAATCGTTATTTAGTTAAATATAAATAACATGTAGTAACTGAAAATTTGTTGATGCTCAGTGAATTAACTCTGAGAAAGATGTACCAAAACTCTAATAATATTTCAAGGCTTTTTCCACCATAACTCTGTTTCATCATTTTCAAATTCACTCTAATTCACAGATAGACTGGAGCCTAGTAGTATAAATATCTTTTGCAAATTTTATTCAAATCAGAATATTAGTTTTCAAAATACATTGGAAAAACTTTATGAACAAGCTTATTTTCCCCTACAACTATTTCTTTCTCCACCTATCCTTGAACTGATTTTACTGAAATTTAATATAGTATCATTTATTTATGTTGTCAATTCATGTAAATAATTTAAACAAAATTGCTCAACAATTTTTGAAATTAAATACGAAAAACCATAGAAAATAATGTCAAAATTTTCTGGTCACCCTGGGTTTTGCTTTATAACTTTGCTCCTCCTTGGCCGATTTTGCACTAGGTCAGTATTATCAATCCGCAGTAAACATATCCTAAATAAGAAAGCATTCGCAAAGTATCTCTAAAGTATCTCCTGCAACTTATAGATAGACGATGTAGTAGAAATATTTTCATTGGAAAATCTTGTTTTATGTGTTCTAAATTTGAAACTGAGTTCTGACCTGTAATTAACTTTCTCCAGGTTCCTGGTAATTTCTGGAATTTTTGTTTCAATTATTTTTTAGTTTTGAGTTTTATAAAACATTCTTATTTTGTCCGTGTTTTAATCAATAATTTTAACTTGATAGTGCCGGGAGCCAGTACTTTATGGTAATTACAAATTGTTTGTCGTCATTGTGATGACAGTAATAATATTAGTTTTTAGAGCTATTCATTTGCTGAAAGTCAGCTACCTTAACCCGTTTTAATTTTTTCTTTAAATTCGTTAAGTAAGTAGGTAAGTAGGTAAGTAGAGTAGGGGTACTGCGTACAACACCAGACACCTTATGGGCCCATTGTGATCCCTACAAGACCAAGAGTTACCCTATTGGGAAACCTATTCTTCTTCAAAGCATTTGATTTTCCTGCAAAATTTCATTAGACTGCTCATTTCAGTCGCTTGAAGCATCTCTAAATTCCCGAAGAAATGGTTGCCCAAAAAGTTGTTCCGAGCTCGAGAGAGAGCTGAGCATTCACATAAAATGTATTTGATATCTTCAGCCACTCCTATGTCTCCACAGTACTGGTGTGTTTACACCAATCCCAATCTTTTAGCGTGCTTTTTTAACAGACAATGTCCCTTTTATATCCCAATGATTGTTCGTAGTTTATTCCTATTCCAGTCTATTATGAAAATCGACTTCTTCTAATTCAGTTTCGGCCACAAAATTTTTTGACACTTCGTGCCCACTAAGATTACACCAGCATATGTTAATACGTTAAGTAAGTACGTAAGTAATTTCTTTTATTATAATTTTGGAAGCTTCAAATAAATGTAATGAAATGCCTTTTTGAGTTATCGTGTATTCGGACATATTACCATAGGCTATAAAAATATATCAATATATGAATATCGTGAAAGTTTAAATCGTTTTTCGCTTTTTTTTTTTAAAGAAATTCATTGAAATCGACTTAATTTCCGGTTAAAAAGAAAATAATTTTTAACATTTTTATTAGTTGAGCTTTTAATTAAAGTGAATCAAAATTACTAGATTATTTTCGTGTCTTAACAAAAAAATGTTTTTTTGTAGACAAATTTTTAAGGTGATTGAACGTTTTCTTATAATTTTGGACTTTTGTTTGAAATTTTTCAATATTGTATTTTTTTAATAAAATTTATAGAATTTAACAGTTTTCTTTTTTGCTTAGGAATATTTTTCTTTTTAATAACAAAATTTATTACCAAAAAAGAATCGATTCAGAATCGAATTTCTTTAAGATGACTTTTTTTTTTGATTTGTTTGACAAAAATGAAAAGAAATTGGAATATTTTTTTGCAAAATCAAATAAATTATGGAATTTATTAAAATAAAAAAAACCAACTCCCATTTGAGTTATGTAGTGAACTTTCTTTAAGATGTTATTTTTCAAATAAATTACAAACTTTAAATACGTTTCTTTTTTTGGGACTAATTTTTGGCATTAATTGAATTATGTTTTTTTTCTTCTATTCATAATTTTAAAATTATTTATGGAATCATAAAATATGAACAATTTCGGATAATTGATTTTGTAAATTTTAGTATTTTGAAAGTTTTTATTTGGAAGAAAATTATTACGAAAGTTCGTCCATCATTTTTGGATATAAAGAAAATGGTTTAACAAAATTTTTTCATCAAATTTGAAAAGAGAAATAAGATTCCTTTCTAAATTTATTTAGGCATTTATCTACAGTTAAAAAATTTGTATTGCTAAGCAACCAATCGAAATTACTATTAAGAGGTTAAGGCTCATGTGAGGATTAAATATTTCTTTGCAAATATTCTACTCGTACAAATGATTTACAATCCGAGACAAAGTGAAGTGCCTGCATTGGCCGGAAAAAACGACCAGAACGCATTTTCTGGTCGTTTAACAATAGCTAGACACATTTTGATTATTAACTACTGTTAACTTTCAAAACAGAACAGTTGATCACTTCTTTTACGCATTCCTTTTCTATCAATGCCAACTTCAAAAATTTCATCGATTAAATAACCGATTTCAAAGGCATTACTAGACGGGAACAATGTAAAATTTTAATACCAAATTGTGTGAGGACAATTTTTTTCTTTAGGTACATGTAACTCAGTATTGAGTTGGATTTATTCTTGGTCATTGATTCCAAATCATTTCTTGGAAATTCATGCCGTAATCCATGCTTGGTGGTAATTCAAAAGAGTGACTGATATATGTACTGCATAGATAATCGCAAAATAATTAATGTTTTATTGCAAAAATTAGCCGCGAAGTTAGTTGCACAGAATAATTAAATTTAGTCTGGAAACCAAGGACCGACCTTAATTTTTTTAATAACATTATTTATGTGAGACATTAAAGAGACATTGCGAGAGTATGAAATAATTTCTAATTTTTTCTAATTTTCATTTTTTACATTAAAAAATTCCATTTTCTTTTTAGAGCTTTCAAATACAAATTTTCAAAAGTTTCGTTTATCCCATATATGGTACTATATTTATTTCATCTATTCTTTTTTTAGGTTTTTAAGATGAAACTAGAAGAAATTTATTTATTATCGAAAAGAAATAAAAATCATCGTAAAAATACTCAAAAAATCTCACTTTTTAAAATTGAAAAGATTTGAAAATTTCTTTTATTTAATCAAAAGTAAAATGGGGCCCAGTCTTGTTCGTGAGATTTTAATAAGAAAACTAAACATGTTCTTTAATTTTGAATGGAGTTAATTTTTTCTAAAAACCGGAAAGATATGTGAATCGTTTTTTTTTTTGTTTTTAAATAGAAAACGTACTTTTTAGAGACCTCAAACTGGTACAAAATTTAGGTGCATTAGAAAAAAAAGAAACAAATATAATTTATGTATTTAAATAATTAAATTATATTTTGATTGAAAGTATTTTTCTTACATGAACTTGGACTACTTTAATTACTTCCAATAAAAACCAAAAAAAAAACAAGAACTAATTAAACAAAAACCACTTTTTTATTTGCAATTTGTACTTTTTGAAATTCATTCATGGTTCTTCTTTTTAAAATTTAATTAGTTTAAATAAAAAACTTCACGTTCTCGAAAAAAATGTCTTCGAATTCGTTTCAGTTTCATTATGAAATGTTAGCGAAAAATCTTTGCCAAAAAAAAACGAAAAACAAGAGAATTACTTTAAAACATTGTTTAAGATTAAATTAAATCAGTTCAAGTCTTTTGTTATTGTACTTGTTCTAGATTTAAAGACGGTCTAAATAAAGTTTTCTTAAAGTTTTCTTAAGTTTTGTTAACTTCTATACAAAGTATATAAGACTGGAATCATGATCGAAAAGTTTTAAATCTCCACTTTTCAGAAAATTTTAAATCGTTTGCAAGCATTTTTATTCAAAGTCTGTCTGCCTGTCTGTTCGTCTGTCCGTCTGTTGTATGCAAAATTGCGGCCGAAAATTAGTAGTAGTAGTGTTTTCCACATGAGAACCATTTTATCAGAAGTTGGGTTCGATATCACCTACGAAATTTCGGTTTTTTGTATTTTTCAATTACAGGCTATTGTAACGTTTTTTATGAAGTGATTTCAATGAAATTTGGTACAGAATACTTTTTCAATGAAACAGAACAGTGGTGCCCGAAAATCAATTGAATCCGATTACAACTTTGAGTAGCTGCCAAACAAAATTCGGATAGCAAGTTAGCAAATTAGCAGAATATTCATTATCAGCTGAGGTGATAAGTGACATTACGAAAAGGAACCAAAAGGATAAAGCAGAATATGAAATTAAATAAAATAGAATATCAAGCCTAAAACTCCGTTGTGAATGAATTTTCTGACAATACCACATCAAGAATAAACAACATTATATAAAGGGACGAATAGGACTGGGCACTGAATTCTCTTAACTTTATAGTTTTTTTAGAAAGATTTTTGGAAATTAAAATGATTTGAACATATGTATAGAAGTTTCAATAGTGGTTTCGCACTATAGTTGGTTTTTTAAAAGAAAACAAGAACTAATCATGAAATACATTTCTATGCAAATTTTTGTCGACAAATTCATGAAGTTTTTCTTTTAAATTTGAATTTTTGATCTCTTGTTTTTGGAGAAAAAAAAAAAATAGATTTTTATTACTTATTGTATTAAATAAAGCTTTACAAATTTCAAATAAATTATTTGAAACTTTTTAAAGGTGTTCTTATGACCAAAATAAATTGTGAGTAGTCGTTTTTCTTTTTCTCACAAAAAATAAAAAGGTGTGATTTTCAAGACGTTATTATTAAAATGAAATAAATTAAGAAAAACACATATAGAAAACTAAAATCGGCTTATAGGCATCTCGTAAATTAGAGATAAATTACTTAAGGGAATTTTTGTCTCTAATTTTGTTTTTACTGAATGGATTTTATCATAATTTAATTTCAGATTGAGATATTTCGTTACAAATCTATATTCTGAATTTCATTTAAATCGAACAATTATGATAGAGAACTTGACGGGCGAAAATTCGCTAAAGTTACTTTGCCACTTTAGGTTTTAATCCGCAAGATTTACGGTATTCGAATGTTAAGAACTCGAAATTCTAAATAAAGAATTCAATATAATTCGATTTGTTAAATAAAATGAAATAATATTGTTTATTCTCGTCTTCATTTGGTGAATATTTTTACATTTAATTTTAACTGAAAATAGTATTTTAGATCTCAAAAATTTTTTGGGTGTGAACATACGAGTTCTGTGCTTTAATTTATGACAATTTTTTCTTATTGAGAAAACAATATTTACAAATTATAATTTTAACTTTTAAACACAGAAACATGATTTTACATGTTTGTGTCTAACTTAACATATTTATGAGTTCTTCTTGGATATACCATCTTTGAAGATGGTAAAATTTCGTTATTTAAAACTATGGATGTGGATGCATTTAGTTAAAAGAAAAAAAAGTATGAAGGATTTCCTCCTCTCATTTCCGTAACTCTAAAAAGAACCGAATGATCGAAAAAGTTTTGAATTATAGAATAGAGCTTGGAAATTGTTTAAAGAATTTCTATTCTTGAGAGATCTTTTAAAATTCCTTCTTAAAGAATAGGACCTCTATATTGTAAACGGTGATGATGATGTATATTCTATCTCGTTTTATGAATTCCAAGATGATGGATTACATATATCTCTATCCATCAAGCAAATGACCACTCGAAAGCACTTATGAAATAGAGTTTCAGGCCATTAAGTAGGTACAAGTTAGAATTGTCACTGTATTCGATATTACCAAAAAAGATGGAATTCATAGAAGATCCAAATCCGATATCAGTATTGGAACAGTTTGCCCCGGGAGTTTCATTAGTATTGAACGGTCAAAATTGAGAGTGTGTGTGTGATTTATCGCATTACCACCTCTTCAAAATAATTTGAATAAAATGATTAAATGGGACGCCATTTTTATTCTGATATTCTCCCAAAAAATTTGGTTTCTTCAAAACATTTAGCTTCTATAATTTTTTTAATGTTTTTAACCTCCGGGCTTTCTTCAAAAATGATATTAAAAACATTGAAATGTAGATTAAAAATCTCGGCACACATATCAGTCGGATTAATTAATTTGCCAAAATCAGAATTTTGGCTAAAATTTTTGAAAAAAATTAAGGCTTCGGAAGCTTTTGTCATTGAAGATTCAGACTTAATCATGCATGCGCAACAGTCTAGACATTGAAATTAAATTCAAATAAGGATGGGTGTGTATTATTGCCTCCATGCGCCATTCTTTATACGGGCATTGGTTCTGTGAAGAAAACCCGTGTTTTGATCATAGAAAAAAAGTGCTTAGTTACATGATCTTAGTTCTCCTCAGAAAGCACTGTTCCTTTAAAATGAATAATTCAAAAAAGTCTTCAAGTAAATCTTCTCAAAACAAATTAAAAAAACTGAAAACATAATCAATCCATTTTTGAGAGAGATTTTCCTCATAAGCCTTAAGAAAAATATTTACTATATATTTCCCGATATTGCAATTTATATGCATTCCCTAAAAAAATTTTTAGCTAGCAAAAAAAACAAAAATCATAAAATCGCTTAAAAAACTGACCTTTCATAATTTTGTTTTATAGAAAATGTATTCACAGATCGGCACATTGATTTTAAAATTTCTTTAAAAAAAACCACACAATCTGTGATAATACAACACAAAAAGAGTATTTCTAAAAAATGTGTTCCCCTCTGCCTTAAAATACCGCTTGTCCAGAAACTCGACCAGAAATTATATTGAAATATATTTTTCATGGAATCAAATCACCAAAAATATTTTCATATTGCCAAAAAATCAAACACCTGCCTCCGCCAACGTTGTGAAATATAGATCAAATAAAAGGAAAGACAGGGTGGCGCAAAATGTTGTAGAATGAATTATTGATAATTTTTTGTTCAATTTTTTTAAAAATGTTATTACAGGATTTTGTAATGGGGAATGTGAAATGGAACAATACATAATCGAGCAACGAACCAAAATCATCCAACTTTATTTTGAACATGAACGGTCCTTTTTTTTTACAATTTGATAATGAGCATTGAAGCCCATTTCCAATTAAACGGTTTCATAAACAAGCAGAACTGCAGGATATGGGCTACAGAGAATCCAAGAGCATTTCATCAACGACAGTTACACCCACTTATGTGTACTGTTTGGTGCGGTGTATCGTCTGAGAGGATCACTGGTCCAAATTCCTTCGAAAATAAAGACGGTGTTGCAATTTCCATTAATAGTGAGTGCTCAATATCGGAAGATGTTGGAAAATTTTTAGGCCAGCTGTGGAAAACCACGATTTGGTTCCAACAAGATGAAACAACAGCGCATACGGCAAGGGACTTAATGGCTCCTAAATAATACAAAACGTTCATTTTGTGTCACCCTGTATAAGACCATATTTTTTTTGCTTTTGAAAACCAGCCATGCTCTTTTGTAGTTAATTGGTGCTTCAAAATGTTTCAGAAATTTTTTGGGGGAATAAATCACAATGAAGATCGCGTCCCATTCCTCCAATAAAAATCACGCGTTCTACTATGTTAACTTTAGGGATTTTTTTTACACACGGATAGGAAAACACAGCGTACATAAATTTTATATATAAAAATTCCTCTGTTTATATACTCTGTGATATTACTTATATAATACGAGGAATGTTTGCACAACGATCTCGAAAACCCGTCTAACGATTTTCACGAAACTTGGGAGTTAAGGGTTTTCGGGGACTAGAAATTGATCTAGATAGGTCTCACCTCTGACAAAATTCGTTTTCCCCTCCCCTCGATACCTCTCGCTTGTTATTTTCGAATTGGGTGGTCCGATCTTAATAAAACTTTACAGTATTACTAAGGGAGCTAAGGGGTTTCGATTTTCCTACTACAACACTCACTTTTTCTCTCCCGCGATACCCTCGCTTGGTGCCTTCGAATTACGTGAAGGGATCTTAATATGATAAATTTTTTGCAAAGTTAGGAATAGAAATAGGATAGTATATATCACAACTCTCTTAATAAGAATAGGGGTCATTCAAGTTACTTGTAACAAAATTCTCTGTCTTCGAGGTCCCAAAAAAGAGTAGAGCTATATCATGAAAACAATGTAGAATCCGAAAAATATTCATAAAATACGTTTATGAGCCTCTGAAACATCTGATAAAGTTACGCGAGTACTGTCTGAATTGCTCTGTATAACAATGATAACGTTATTTTAGTTGAATTGTTCAAGTCTCGATCATACAAGCATTAATACGTAGATACTATCTGAATACTGTAATTATGTTAATTAAATATTTTACAATTTGTTATTGTCATTAATTTTAACGACAACAAATTTTGAATTGTATTTTGTTCTAGTTTTTATGATTTTCTTATAAATATGTATTATTAATTAATCTTAAAGAAATTAGACAAAAATTATATGTTCTCATAATTTGTAACTTGAAAATAAAAAATTACTTTTGTTTATGAAAAGACGAACTTTTATAAAACGGTATCTTTCGTTTATTAAGATGTGAAAAAATGAGATCATTTTTCGTTTTCTTATATAACCGACCTGGGTACGTGCCTCCTGTGGGGTATTAGTATTTTTTTCTTAACAATGTTAAAAAGATACAAGAACAAGTTTTTGTTTGACTGAACAATTGATTATCTTCAAAAATAAGAATTTTTTTTAAAAACAACACCTCTTTTTATGCCCTATGGTAGGTTTTGTCTAGATAATAAAAAATTGTATCGTTAACTTTAAAACGCGTTATCCGATTTTGATGAAATTTACACTATGAGTTAGTTAGTTCTTTAACTCGATTTAATATTTTATTTCAGCAAATTTGACCAAGGTGGAGCGAAGTTATTAAGCGAAAACTAGGTTAACCAGAAAGTTGTTTTGATTTTTTTTATAACGGTTTTTCAGCTTTTTTCGAAAAATTTGTACATCAATTTTGTTTAAATTATTTACATCGATTACATCGATTACATCGATGAGTAGGCGATAATATGTTAAATTTCAGTATAATCGGTCTAAGGATAGTGGAGAAAGAAATAGTTGTCGGAAAAAAAAACTTGCTCGTTTTTTTGATCTACTTTAAAAACTTATATACCGATTTGAATAAAATTTGCAAAAGATATTTAAAATACTAAGGCCCAGATTACCTACGAATTAGAGTAAATTTGAGAAAGAAGAAACAAAATTATGCACAAAAAACCTTGAAATATTATTAGTTTTGGCTGTTTTTCTGTCCTATTTTCACCATATCCGTTATTAGCCGATTTTCAGTTAGTATATGTTTAAAAATATTGTTACTTACACTATTTATTTACTAATTGTTAAAATAATTGCGACAACAAAATTAATTGTTTTTTTGATTTTTATTATAATTTCTATGAGAAACGATTAAAATCTTCTGAAACTTAATTTCCTTTTATTATACATAATTTTTCTTTTCAGAACTAAAATACCTAAAATAATTAATTGGAAACGTTATAATGGAAAATCTTTGTAACAATGACTTTATCCAGTTTATGGTTATCAAAGACTAGTAATTAACTAAAAGTATTTTCTGAAGAAAACATTTTGAAAAAGATCATCTGGGATTGCATTTTTTTATCTTCAAAATAAAAGAAACTAAATAATATCTGCAGTTTAATCTGCATTTAAGTTGTTTTTCCGTGGATTCTCATAAAAATACAAACCAAGAAAATTATTTGAATCATGAGAGAAGAGGAACTTGAGATCGCCATAAAGGTAATATGAAGTATTTTTTTTTCTTCTTCTTAAATTTCACAATTAAAATATTCTTCAAATTAATTAGAATTTTTCTATTGTATAATTGTTTTCTTTTTGGTTTTTCCTAATATGATTTTATTTCCATTTCAAATTTCTTTGATGGATGACGAATACAAAAACAAGGTTGTTATCGTTGGAAATGGTGGCGTAGGAAAAAGTTCGATGATACAACGATATTGTAAAGGAATTTATACAAAGGACTATAAAAAAACAATCGGTGTAGATTTCTTAGAAAGACAAATCGAGTATATAATTTTTTTAATGAAAAATCTTTGAATAATTTCATGAAATTATATTTTTAAAAAAAGAATTAAAATAATTTCTCATTCATTAGAATTGATGGTGAAGATGTACGAATAATGTTGTGGGATACTGCTGGACAAGAAGAATTTGACGCTATTACCAAAGCATATTACAGAGGTGCACAGGCATGTGTTCTTACATTTAGTACGATCGATCGAACATCTTTTGAAGCTGTTAAAGATTGGAAAATGAAGGTACTAATACTATTTTATGTATGAATTATATATCAATTCCATCGTTATGATCGTATATTCTTCAATCTAGACTTCTAGAGTAGTGTTTCGTCTCCGACTTATGAGTGTCGATACTCACCAGATTTTTTCCTTTTGGTTCCAGTTCATTTTCTAAGATTTTTATATGAGATTCACGCAATTTGGCGTGCTACCAAAGATATGAATAATGTAAAAATATAGAAAATTCAAAAAAGCTTTTATTTAACATCTCAACTAACATTTTCGTATCTGCTCCGTGACAGCTACTTATTAACATATTGCCAGTAGTGTCAGAAACGTGCCAGCGACCAAAAATGCTAGCTGGGATTAATAAATTACATAATTGGCGTATTTTCCCCATAAAAACACGCAAAATAAAAGCTTTTTTGAATTTTACATATCTTTACTCATTTATATCTTTGTTGTTGGGAATCAACTCTTAATGCTCTTAATGATAAATTATTTTATTTTAATTCAAAGCTGTTGTAATAAGATTCCTTCTCAATAATTCATCCTACGATAATTTGTGAATACTGCAACTATAGTAGTTAATCGTTTTAAGTTTGGGCTATTATTGTACCTAAAATCAGTATGTCCGATGCTAAAAGAATTTATACTCATTCGTAATAATTCAATTAATACCAGTTATTGGAGATTTGTAATTAAAAACTATAATTACGAACTTGTAGAAGATTTTAGAACGTAAATTTCAGAGAGAAATGGGTATTTTACCCTATATTTATAATTTATTCATGCATTAGTATAGCACCGGACATTATCTCTAATCAATCCGAAAATTTGAAGACGAAAGTATTTATTAAATTTTAAATTATCAGCACTTTTTTTTGTCGAAGCTCTTTTCTTATCAAGTTTAAAATTTTCATATTTTTTTTATTTAAAGCGAATTTGTTGTCGGCTTAACTTTAGTATGTATTTTAAGTTGTAAAATAGAATAATGAACGATTGAATTCCATACCTTCGATAGCTCAGTTGGAAGAGCGGTGGACTGTAGAAAGATATGTTGTTTATACAAATTTCATCAAAATTGCTGAAATCCATAGGTCGCTGGTTCAAATCCGGCTCGAAGGAAATATGTTTTTTTTTTATAAATATATAATTTTAATTGGTCCCAAATTAACATAATAAATATTTTGTAAATTTTTGGTTAATTTTTCTATAATCTCTTTCACAGGTAGAAAATGAATGTGGTGAAATTCCAACCGTAATAGTCCAAAATAAAATAGATTTAATGGATCAAGCTGTAGTTTCACCGTAAATATTTCTACAAAATAAAATATGTTTTCTAATAATTATTTAATAAAAACCATATTTCCAGTGATGAAGCTGAAACATTAGCAAGAAATTTAGGATGTCGTCTAATTCGAACTTCCGTTAAGGAAGACGTTAATGTCGCCTCTGTTTTTCGTTATTTGGCAACAAAATGTCATCAACTTATGACACAATCTTACAATACAGTTGTCCCAGTTGGTCAACCAGCCATAAGTAATTAATAAATTAAAATTAATTAATTAATTAATTAAAATTTTATGTAATCTTTGTTTTTTTTGTTTTGAATTTTTCCAGGTGCCTTTAGTCCGACTTTTACAAAATCAAATGGCACAATTATTTTACGGCCTGCGAAAAAATCATCCAAGAAAAAAGCTGTCCTAAAAAAATGCCGAATATTGTGAAAATATATATATTTAATAAATAGTTGTATTATTATTATTATTAATATTATTATTTTTTTTTTTATTTTATTTTATTTAGAAACTAATAATTTGCAATTTATTAAAAAAGAAAAAAGTCAAGAAAAATAAAAGAAAAATGTTTTAAGTATATTAAATAATTGATAATATAATAAAAATAGAAAAGAAAAAACCTAGAAATATTATAAATTTGTAAAATTTTTAAATAATTAATCACGAATTTTTTTTAAATTATGACGAAAATAAAAAGAGATTGTTTAAATTTGTAGTTTTTAAATACGGAAAAATGCTATAGTTATGTAAAAATCGAAGAAATAACACCTTTTTGGATAATTTTATTCATTTTTGTTAATGTTTTAATGAAATATTATCTCATAATTAACATTTTCATTATTTTATTTGAATATAATACAAGAAACCATTTAAAATGTTCCATTGTTCTTTTTTTTTTAAATTAATAATTTTTAATGGCCACATTTTTAAATTAGAGTTAATTTCTGTTGAACTACTTTATTATAAATGATTACAATTAATTTCTATGACTTTTCATTGCTTAATTTTTAAAGATTTCGTTAAAAGAAATTATATTCCTTATTAATAATTAGAAACTGCCATTTTATTTTTCAAAATAATAATTTGTAACAGGCAAAAATCATTCAGATCTCTAAATTCAAGTTAATTTCTGGTGAAATATTTTATTACAATTGATTACAATTGATTTCTATGACTTTTCATTGGTTAATTTCTCAAGGTTTAGTTAAATATATTCCTTATTAAAAATTAAATGCCGCCATTTTATTATTTTTGAAAAATTTGCTGCTAACGTAAACTTGTTCATATGATTAGAAGAAAAAGTTTAGGCGGATTAAAATGTTGCAAGGAGCTAATTGGAAGCTAATTTGATTGTGTGAACTATTCGTAAGAAACAAAAGCTCATATATCGTGTAAAGCTAAAACGACAAAGAAGAAGAAGATATTTCAAATCTAGTACTACAATTTCCAATTGGAAAAAAGAGATAAAAGTATATTCCATCTCTTTCTTATATGAAAACATTTCAGTTGTCAAAAATATTCATTCGCGTTGACGTGCAAAAAGCTAAGTAAAAAAAAATTCGACAATATTGTTTTTGCTGTTTTCTTATTTTCAAAATAACACAAAATTTAGAAAAATGTAAACTTTTTTTTTTTGATTTCAATTATCTAAAAAGAAATTGCTAAATTTTTGTGTTCTTATTAAATTATCATTTAGAATATTGTATAGAAATATTAATAAAAAAAAAAATAGAAATGAGTGGAAAAATTAATGCTGAAATTGAATCTTGTGTCCGGAATAATATTTCATGGCAAAATTTGCCAGTTCATTTGAAACAGGTGCGTTGTGTTGTTTTCCATTTGTTTATTAAATTACTTTTAAATAATTACACGATAAACAAGAAAGATTATGGCCATTAGTTTTTAGGTAAATCATTTGAAAATGTCTCCGTAATTATTTAACACGTAAATTGTTGCAGAATTCATATTTGTATTAAAAATTTTGTTATCTAATTTTTTTTGTGGGCGGTCTGATAAGAGCAAAACAAACAAAACAAGAATACTAAAAAAAAAGAAGCTTTAAGAAAAAATATTTTCAATAATATTGTTGGAAAAAAGAAAAGAAAAACAACTGTGCTAACTTGGATTCAGGTTTTTCTTTTGAAGAAAACTTTGTTTTGAATAACTTTTGTACAAAAGAAAAACAATTAAAATTAGCTGAAGGCCTTGTATTAAAGTTGAACTTTCCAGTTAAAAATAATACACGAAAGTGATAAATTAAAAATGATTACCGAATATGTTTTCGAAGTCCCTATTTGTTGGGGATTTATAACAGTGGAGTCTTCTATTTCTGTTATTTAAATTATATGAAATAGAATATTGTTGTTTCGGGAATAACTGGCAATTTTAGAGTTTGAATTCGAAATATCGCATCAAATACGAGTGTCGGACGTGGAAGCTTTAAATCGGTAAATTTTTTTATATCCTATGATAGAAATGCAGTTAACAAACGTACAATTAATAACCTCTAAGATGAAAGCTACCTACAAAATACTTCAAAGTTTTTTCTTCGAATTTCTCTTCTTTAAATTTACTCAAATTCAGAGATAGCATGACCCCGAATAGTGTAAATGTATTTTGCAAATTTTATTCAAATCGGTATATCAGTTTTTAAAGTACATCTGAAAAACTAAACATGAACATGTATTTTTTTTACAATTATTTCTTTCTCCACTATCCTTGAACCAATTTTACCAAAATTTAACATACTATCGTCTAACTATGTAACCAACATATGTAATTAATTTAAACAAAATTGCTGCACAAACTTTCCAATTAAACCCAAGAAAACGACAATATTTTACGTTCATCCTGATTGTTGGTTTATAGCCGGTTTTTCTGAAATACAATACTAAATCGAGTTAAGGAAAAACAAACCTATATTGTATATAGTATTTCATTGAAATCAGACAACGTGTTTTTGAATTATCATGTACGCGGACAGACACATCTATCTATTCCCTTGAAACCTGTCTCCGATAATTTTTTTTTATGACTTACAAATGTAGTGGCAAAACCTTTGGTAGTATCTACGACATATAAAGTAGCATAAAGTATTTAAAGTCGCATTGAGTATTAGCTGCTAAGCGACAAGGCTTTTAAGCTAATATTTCTTTAGAACCTACTTTTGCAGAAATGAATTTTTAGGACTCATTGCAATCCAGATCACCACTAAAAGTAATTAGATTAACAATTCCTCTCTCTCTTCAGTGATCGATGAAATACCCAAGAAAAATACAAGATTGTGATTTGGATGTAATTTTTGTAATAATTTCCTAGAAAAGTATCCGGTTCTTTGGGCATTTTTTATAATTTATGTTTTTTTGGACAATCCTTTTTTTAAAGTTTCGTATATTTTATTATCATCTATTTGTACAAGACCCGAGGGACTAATATAATATTAGAAATGAAATTTGTGCATTCATCTTAATGTATTTATTGTTTAAAAATCATTTAAAATACTGTTTATTTATTTTAGATTCTTAGAAATTCACCGAAAGATTACGATCGTTATGTATTTAATTACAGTTTGAAAAATCAACTTAGATATCGTGGAAATTTAGGTAAGAATTCTTGAATTTATAAAAATATAAAAAATTAGTATTGTTTTGATAATGTCATTGTTTTCTAGTTCGTAAAGTATTCCGAAATGAACAGCGTTACTACGAGTTATTAGTTGAGAAAAGTATCAATTACTTATGCCTATTTCCTTATCATTTGGCTGATATTATAACGAAAGGACTTCGTGTTACACCATTTAATTATTATTTAGATGTAATCAGTAATCTACTTAAAAATGATAAAAGTTATGATACACTCCCAAATTTTACAGCAGCCGATTGTAAGTTTTTTTATTTAGTCGAAACTTTAAGAAAAAAAAAACTTATTATTTTCTTTAATAGGCCTAAGAGTACTTGGAATCGGTCGTAACGAATATTTGGCACTAATTAGTGAATTGAAAACAAATTCATCGAAACTATTTCGTCGACCAAATCCTTTACAATATTTGCCAAAATTTCCAGTTCGTATTAATATTGAACCATGGTGGAAAATAGAAGTTGGTTATGTTCTAGAAACTGATATAAAGGTTCTCCGTCGACTCAAAATATCGATTTGTAAGAAAGTCTAATAAAAGAATATTTTTTTTTATAGTTTGTAAATGATTCCGAAAGAAGTTTGATTGATGATTTAATTGATTTTGGTTCTCAAACATCATCAAAATGTGATTATAATGTTATACATAGTTTATATAGGTTTGTAATTTTTATAAAATTTATTTAATTAAAGAAAAAATAATATATTTGGAATTTTAATAGAAAAGGTCTAATTTATTTGGATGTACCAATTAGCGGTGAAGATATAATATGCATTCCTCCATTACGAAATTTCGTAATGAATCGTGTTAGTGGTGATTATTTTGAAAATTTATTATATAAAATATTTGTTAGTGCTGATGAACATATGACCATGTCTGAAATGGCAAATATGTTACAAATTGATTTGGATACAATTAAACAAGCTGTATCATTATTTTGTCGTTTGGGTTTTGCTAAAAAGAAACAAATCGATAATGATATACAAAATTTAAATCCAACATGGAATAATAAAGATAATCTAGATGATGAACGGCCACAAATAACACCATTAAATTATCATGCATTATTAGTGAATGAAAATGATAATGGATTAATTGGTGAAACAAGTCCGAAACAAATGAAAACTGATAATTCTATAGAATACATATCATCAGATGGTAATACTAGTGATTTTTCATTTACAACATTACCGATGCCATCATCATCTGATATGGATTTGAAAAAGGTGAAAAAAGATAATTCAGAAAATGATTTAAGTTCAGAAATTGAAGATCTAAGTGATTCGAAAATTATGAAAATCCCAGAAACAATAACAAAAAGTGGAAAACGTATTGGTTTCTTATTCGATTCAACATTAACTGCATTTTTGATGATGGGAAATTTATCACCAGGATTAAAAAATCATGCAGTTACAATGTTTGAAGTTGGAAAATTATGTGATGAAAGTATGGATACATTTTTATCAGAATTAGAAAAGGTATCACTATTAGATGCAGAAGGTGAAGGTGAAGTCAGTCGATATTTTGCACATGCTGTTATTTTACGTTCAACAGTAATTGCCCTCAGAAATGTCCTAGACACTGGTCTCGATCTTTTAAGATTGGAATGTTTAGAAAGTTTGGATTGTAAAACAAGAGATCGATTGCTGGAAAAGAAGTACAAGTGTGTTTAAAAGATTTTTTGAATAATTTTGTAAATTCCGAATTCATTGGTTTCTTTTTTTTCGTATTTCAGATTTATCATATCAGCATCACCATTATCTGGTATCCTTGCTCATACATTTAGTATACCATTTTTTGGTCAATTCTATCGAAGTTCTGATAATTCACATATTTGGTCGAAACTTTTTTACTATCACATATCCGGTTATGGACCGCCAAGTCTTCTTCTAAATAAAGGGACAATATTAAAATCATTACCACGTTTATTTCTTGGTTATGGAAAACTTTTAGTAACAATAATTCATACAGATTCATATATTATTTGTTCAGAAAATTTCCGAAGTTTAAATGAACAATTAAAGAATGGATGTGTTCTAGTACAAGGCTATGGAATACGACAACCCGGCGATATTCGTTATGAATCATTTCCATTTGATGAAAATGATCCGAGTAAAAATCAATGGTCTAAACATAAAGCTATTGAGAAATTAAAAGAACATTTAAATATGACACAAACTTGTGGCTATATAACTTTTGTAAATACTGGTGTACCTGATATTGGATGTGAAAATTATGATATAAATGTACATTTAGAACGTCCATTTTCGAAACGAAAAAAAAGTCTACCAGGAAGTATTTTAAATGAAAATTTTAACGTCCAAAATCAAAATAACGTAAGTATTAAATGTTGTTCTCTTACAATTGTAAATCGTGATCGTTGTAGAAATTGTATAGTAAAATAAGAGAATATCGTTTCCATAAATATTAATCTATATAAATTTTTTGTTTTAGTTAACAATTCCGTCTAAATCGTCTATCATTCCTGAATTAAATTCTCCAATGGATCATTCCGAAGTAACTAGTTTTAATCGAAGTATAAAAGTTGATCATTTAAAAACTCCCGATGAAAATTATTTCGCAATAACCCCACAAAGTTCGTCACCATCAAATATATATCGTAGTGATGATTGTAATGAGTTACTAGCTAAAGAATTAGCAGAATTAGATGATAATTTATCAACAGATAAATATGAAGAAAAACATCATCATACACTTGAATTAGTTTCACAAGCATCTGTTGAGATTCCAATCGAACCGAATCTAAATATGGATGATGAAGAGACGACAACAAGTGAATCACCAAAAAAATCATATTACGGTGAAACCTGGACAATTCTTGATGTTAATTTTGGTGTGCCACTTTTTGATGTTGATTGTAACACTAGAATATGTGAATATCTTGTTCGAAATTTATGTTCAGATGAAAAGTAAAAGATTTTTCTTTAATATTAAATCGAATTATTTTAATGAAAATTTTAATTTTCAGTTTGGAAATGCTTCCTGCCATTAATGCTGAAATGAATAAAACGTTCTTGAAATTCGTTAAGCAATGCTTGGTAAGAATATTTCATTATTTATTTTGTTTTTGAAAATTATGAAATTTATAAATTATCTTCTTTTTTTTTTAGTATTTCGAAGATGAAAATGTTGAATTAATAAAAATTGGTAAATTACTTCCGCAACCACGAATAAATTTGGCATTTGAAAATGGAAAAGTTGGATATTGGAATGGAAAATAATAATTAATATTACAAAAAGAAAAATTCAGCTAGAAAAAAAAGATAAAGGAAAATAGATTCAAGTGCGAATAGCTTTTTAATTGAAAATGAATACTTTTTAAAGAAATATTTATAAACAATTTTAAAATATGCCAAAAAAATACAATTTTAAAAAATTTTTTTTTAGAATATTTCAGGCCATTTGTACTATTTTATCATTTTGGTTTTTAAAACCAAAGAAAAAAAAACTAATTTTTAAAATTTTTATTAATAAAATTCTATTTGAATTAAATGGAAATAAAACAAAAATTTCTTTTTTCTTATTTTACTTAAAAATTTCTCTTTTTTTTTAATTTTGTTTATTAATATTTAAATATTTACAGAAATATAATTAATGAGAAATGGAATGAATTTATAAATTGGATAAAGATGTATTATAATAAAATTTAAAAAAAAAAATTATATATATATATATATATATATATATTTAAATATTTAAATATTTTTCTATTTAATTTTAATTAATTATTGAAGATTTTGTATTCTTATTTAAAAAAAAGGCAAAATTCTTGAAAAATATTCAAATTTATTAAATAATTTTGAATTGTCATTTGTTGTTTGTTATCATTTTTTTGTTTTTTGTTTTTAAAATGGCGGATTTTAAATATATCTTTTTATTTGATTGAAATTGAAATTAGAATAAAATTCTTTATTAAAAAAAATATATTACTTCATAAATATTTAAGGCAACTTTTTTTAGTTATAATTTAATTGTTATTTTTTTTTTTTTTGTATTTTTGTTAATAAATATAAAGGCAACTTTTGATATGCTAATTTCTAAAAGGCGTAATTTTTTCAAAAGGTAAATATTTTATATTTTTTGGTAATATTATTAGGACGAGTCGTAAATTATTTGTCGTTTATTTGGATAAATAGATAAATAGAAAAGTTTTAATTTTTTTTTACCTGTAATTTAGCTACTATTTTGAATGTTTTTACATATTTTCCTTTGTCTGGCTCAAGACAAAGAAAATGGACCACAATTTATATGCGAATAATAATGGTTTGGAAGCACGGCATTTGATCTCTAATTGATTGGAATGTGTTTTATTTAAAAGTCTGAACAATCTGAATTGTAAATTTTAAAACAAAACAAAAAATTATGAAATATATTTATCGTGTTTCAATAATGGAGAATTTAAAGAGGTTTTTATCTACAATATTTTTTTTTTTTTTTTTATAATTTTCGAAAAACTTCCTGCAAATATCGATTTCGATTGAAAATTATATAAAAGAAAATGATCTATGAAATATTTATTAATAAAATCACCTAAATTATATCATATTTTCTTTCGTGATTCAGTTAAATAAAGAACCCAATAAACAACGGAAAATATAAGAAAACTAACTGGAAATAATACAAGTGATATTTGATCGAGTTTTCCACGTTGTGATCCAGCATAGAGTAGCGCATAATCAGCAACATTACGAAAACGATTTCTACGAATAAATGAATCATTTTGAATACGTTCAATGCCGGCATCTTCTGGTTGTTCAACGGCATTTGGTTGTAAATGTCTTGAAGCTGGTTGTAATGGACAATTTAATTCGGTTTGTAAATCTTTATTACGTTCTTCCGGTGTGATTTTATTTAAATTAAATACACGACCAGCATGTTCAACACCATTTTTACGTTGGTTTTGAATTGTGGTCATCTAAAAGAAATATAAATTAAAAATATTCAAAAGAAATAAGAAATCCAGCTTAATTTTACCGGTGTTTCAGAACTCATACCGCTTGCAACTAAATTAATTGGTACTTCTGAAGTTATATTATGAGTTCTTGTTTTACCAGTACGCCAATGTTTATCGTATCGTATACCAAAAAGTACAATGAAATACTCCATCAAAGCTAGAAACACAAACATTGTACAGGATATTAGCCACACCTAAAAGAAATATGAAAAATGAAAGAAAAAATATAAAAATATCTATTAAGTTCGTGAGCACTTGTAGAACAGGTAACCAAACTGAAATATTGTTTATTCTTTAAATATTATTGTGCACATGCCAAAGATTATTATTGTTTGTATTTAATTAACTTAAAACATTTCTAATATAAAATATTAATCGATATTTAAAGAAAAAAAAATAACAATTTTCTATTTACTTCAAGGCATTTCAATTCAAGAGCATCCGGTGAATTATTCCGTACAGTATCAAACATTGTAATCAATGAAAGAAGTGTTGTTACAAGTAATACCATACGTCCTGGTACAACTTCTGGGACAACAACAAAACTTCCCCATGACATTGAAACGAATAATGTTGATGGTAGATAATTTTCTAATAGATAACTCTTCACTTCACGTGATAATGTTATTTCTAAACGAGCAGATGCATGATCAACTGGAAAATAAAATATATGAAAATTCTAAAGAATAAAGAAAACGGAGATAATTATCCCATTTACCATCTCTAAAATGTACAATATGTAAATCTTGTTTTGCATTGAAAGACACCACATATTTTGGAAGACGGAAAAATCCATCACCGAAATCATTTGGATATGATATTGAATTTCCAGTTTTCCAACGAAATGCCATATCACGAACTGAGTATTTATCTGTGAATATTGAAGAACAAAAAAAAAAAATGGTAGGTAGTATTTCTTTTAATTTAATCAAATATTTATTATTGCCTATATACTTACAACTACTGAAATCTACTGGACATTTTTGTACATCTAACGGATATAGTACAAAATCCATATCACATTTAATAATAATTGTAGCACTAAAAAGAAGAATTGATATTACATTAAATTCGAATAATTTATAATTCACAAAAAAAGATTACCAACCCTATACTAAGAGCAATTGTACTATTTTTATATAATCGTAGACTAGATATCTCTTCGAATACTGTCAATACTTTCATTTCCCGAAGTTGTCGTATATACAAATCAGGTACCCAAATTTTATGCCGTTCATCGATTTTAAGTTCAATATATGATTTTGTGTCGTTTTCATCTTTGTATCTTAAACGTAGATCCTCCCAAATCACTTGTAGAAATACATCAAATGAGATTTCCTGAAATTTTACCACCAACTAATCATTTAATAAGTTATTTAAATGAAATTTAATGTTGGGCCTTCGAAATTAAAACCCGTTCTTACTTCTTTATTTTCATCTACCGCTGATATTCGATTAATATAAAGACCAATTGAAACATTTGTTAATTTATCTGAAAATTAATAAATGAATAAAATTGAATTAATTAGGAAGTAAAAATGAAAAACTTTTATTTTACTGGCAATTTTGAAAGGATTTTAAGTATGACAAATATTCGTATATATCAAATTCATACATTTTTATGCCCTATGGTAGGTGCTAACAGAGGGTATATTAATTTTGTTTGGGTTGACTACATATATAGACGATACCGTGGTAAATTTTAGTGAAATCAGTCTAAGGATAGTGGAGAAAGAAATAGTCGTAGGGGAAAATAAACCTGTTCATAAAGTTTTTTCGATGTATTTTGAAAACGAATATACCTATTTGAATAAAATTTGCAGAAGTCATTTATGCTGTTAGGTGAATTTGAAGAAGACGAAACCAGGTTATGGAGAAAAACCTTAAAATATTAGTTGTTTTGGTGTTTCTTTCTCAGAGTTTATTCATTAGTTAGTTAACTACGAGTCCCATTTCTACCACAGGGCATCAGTTTTACTACATGTTTTAACTTAATTTTGTAAATATTCAACTCCTTGTTAGGTGTTTATTTTTATATATTTTTTTGTAATAATTTTAAAAGTTTATTTAATGTAATTAAAACACGAAAAGACTAATTGTTTCTTTTTGTTTGTATTTTTTTAAATTAATGTATGATAAAAATGTTTCATGGACGAAGGTTAGTAATAATAATATAAAAGCACAAAAAAGTCTTGCAATCACAATTGTTCGACCATTTAAAATGATATTCTTTTGAGTAGAGAAAATGTCCATTTGAAAAACCTTAACATTTTGCGGTAGGTCATTCATGTCCTAAATTTTTTATAACGATTTTTTAGGAAGTTTTTTTCTTCAGTCTACATGATTTTCTCATATGAGTATAAAGTAAAATTTAAAAAGCACGCCATTCTTACCTTAAAATCCCAAATCTAACCTTCTATAAGCCTAATGACTACGACAAAATAATATATTTTCTTGGAGTTTGAAACTTCTTTGCGTGTGAATTTGTGATTTGGACACTAGAACAATTAATTTTTTTTTTTCCTTTTATACTTCATTAACTTAATTGAAAGATTTCATCAGTGAAAGAAGAGGTAGTTAGGGAAGCTAAGTGCTAGACTTTTGAATAATGAGTTTTAACTTTAAATTGAGAAATTAAGAAAAATCGGGGTTAATTTAAAATATAGTCATTTTTATACTCAATATTGTGAACTTTCAAATACAAAAAAGAATTTGTCAAAAATCTTATTAATGAAATTTATAAAAATTCAATCAAAAACTTGCTCAATTTCCTTAACAAAGTTCCAACTTATTCGTGTCGTATCAAAGAAAGTTAGTGAAATAAAAAGTTAGTAAATAACATGAAATTGAATGCGTTTAATGTTTATAATTTTCCTGTAAGCCCCAAAACTAAAAGACCACCGCACGTTTTCAATAAACTAAAAATAGAATCCAATTTTGGTTTTTGGGGGATTTATAAAATATCCTAAAACATCAAAATACAAAAAGTCCTGCCCGACTTTTATTTTTGTTGGAGTTCTTTTGATATGTAAACAAACTTGAATTGTTTGTTCTTTTTTTTCTTCCTTTTTCTTTGGCAAACACGACCTTACCAAACCGGATTTCATGTGTAGGCACAGTTTCCTTATACTTTCCTATTAGGACAATGATTTTTGATTTATAACTAGAACGGATAGAATTGACGTTGTGATATACTTCGAGAATTGAGAGTGAGTTAACTATTTTACGATAATATCTTTTCACGTATTGATATTCTATACTGTTTTAAGTTCATCATGAACTTTTTATTTATATAATTTCCTGAAATTCATATCTTTTTGGGTAGGTTTATTGCTAGAAAGTTATTCCAATCAGCTGGATATTTGATATATACTTTATATTTAGCATTTATAAAATATCGATGTCGCGCGGTCATTGGTAAAATATTTTAGATTGAAATGTTCTTAAAATCAAGTACAATTGGACTTAAGTCACATAGTTTGATCAAATATTTCACAGCCAATAAAATATATCATGTATTTTCTTCCTAAATTACGATATAACTTGTATATAGGCTTAAATTGTTCACATCAAAATGAATTTCCATTTTTTCTTGTAATTAATAGAAAAAAAATTTATAATCCCCATGAGATTATCATGGCACGCAAAGGACCATGTTTTCTTTATCATATATAATTACTCTGACCGTCAGACAATTACTAACCAATACTATTCGCATATATAGTATGTTTATGATGGATTCGATCTGATAATTAAATTTAAAAATAACTCTTCCATATATAACAAAAGACACTCAATAAACCATGGATAGTTATTAGTAGAGTCCCATTGGTCATACATATATTTCGTCACACCTTGTTTGAGTAGCAAAGGGATACTTTAGTTTTGTTTTTTTTTCTTCATACTTAAAAGGTTTACTCATCCTTTTAAATTACTAACTATTGTTAGTATTTGACCGATGTTTCTTTCTATTTTTATTTTTAGCTTTTAGATATTGTTGACATTGTCATCGTGCTCCTCTTTAGGGTATATGATGGTATATATATATATATATATATGATTTTGTAATTTCCGTTTACCTTGTATAACTACAATGTTAAAAGCCCGTCCCAAAGTAATGAGAGTTGAGTGCATTTTTATTGTAAATTATTATATTAAATCTCATTTATATTCGATACTTGGTTAGTTTTTCTGGGATTTGGTATTATTAGGTGTCGACAAGGAAGTAAATATATTTTCTTTGAATTGTTTCGTAAAAAAAAAAAAAAATTTTCAATTTATTAATAAGAAATTAAAAAAAACAAACAAACCTAGCTGGATCAATATTCTTTTAATTTTGATGCCTTTTTGCCAATCACTTGGGCTTGTCCAGAAGCAAGGACGAATTTTGAATTAATACTGTTTCTGACTACGTGTTATTTAATATTAATTTTTTTTCTGGACTATTTTAATTGTGTTTAAAGAAATATGTATCTTTTACACGTTTTAAATTTTATATTAGGTGAAAGGAATGATAGTTACTAATTAATAAATTGCTCAAAATGATGAGAAAATAAGAAAATACTTACTTGGCCTTTGATTCTTGTCGTATCCATCGTTCATGTTATACTCTGAATGAGAATCTTGTTGGGAAACGGTCAGCATTGTGTTATTGTTGAGCAGAATGAATAGCAGGCTGAAAAATAAGGAGTAAGGAAAAAATAATTTTTTTTTTGATAGTATAAAAGAATTTTAAATTTTGTTGGTTTCAAATTCATGGTGGTTAAATGTTAGACCTCAAATATGTATTTAAAATCATTATTTGTTTTGGTTTTGTTGTTGATTTGTACTTGAGCAGATATGTTTATCTTCTTTAGGTAGACTATAAGATATTATCAAGAAAGTATGAGAACCTAGTCAAAATCATTGATTGGCAATTTCACTATTTGCGGTCGTAATAAAGCGTCGTTGGCCAAACTGTCTGGTTTGAATTGATAATTGTAATTATTTTGATACTGTCTGTACGTTTTTTTATAATTTCTAATAAGTTAATAGTAATGAGTTCTAGTAGAGTAGTTAGTCCTTGTGTATAATACTATAAAAATATTAATATTAATAATTAATAGTCTTTTTTAATGAGATATGATATGAATTTTTGATGATAATGATAAAAGTAATTTAACATTGACAAAAAAAGTGCGTAGCTAAAATTTACCATGTTTAAAAACTGCGTGCCGAAATATTGAAGACTTTTTGTCGTAATTAATGTTGATGAAATAAAAATTAGAAAAAAAATGGATATAACGTATTTCTTCACATATTCTACATAATTTGAATAATCATCCATTATGATTTCCTTTTAAACATTAAATAAAGAATACACAAGCTTTTCCAATAATGTTCGTTACGAGTCACGCAAATATGATCGCAAAAATGCTTATTTTTAGAGCATGAAAATAATTTTACTTTTACAATAAATATGTTCGGATGGATTTTCTTTTCGCTGAGAGAGCAGTGACGAACTTGTGACGGTCTTAGCTTGTAAGTAAATATGTATGTACATTTAAGACGTTGTCAGCAACTTAAAACCGTTAATCTGAACTAGATTAATTTATTTAAACCAAAATCTTTGAAGTCTTGTTTAAAAATGACAGAATATTTTATATTTTTTCTTTTAACTCTTATTAAAATTAAATAATAGTCTTATAATTGTAAAACGGCAAGTCGCCAACACCGGTCCAAGCTATTTCAGCGCCGGGTGCAGATTAGGTAAATGGCGCCTTCAGTACTAAAAATATTGTATAGAAGGTCAAGGAAAAAGTTTGTAATGTTTTTCGACCAAAATTCAAACACATTTTTATTACATTTTAAAAGAATTTTATTAAACCAAATATGCGCCGCTTTGATCGATAATCTTTTGCTATTTTTCTGATAAAACCATTATGTCATCACTATTAAATTTCTGGGATTTCTGAAGTCAGCTTTACACCATTAAAGGAATTCTGCAGAGACCGAAGCAAATGGTAGTCGGACGGAGTAAGGTCCGGACTATACGGTGGATGCATCAAAACTTCCCAGCGAAGCGCTCTAAATAAAAATGTGTGCTGTATGGAATTGCCGTGATGGAAAAGTACGATTGATCGATTGTGGCCGCTTTACCTAAATTGCGTGCTTTATTCGCGTTAGTTAGTCGCCTTGGTCGAAGTGATATATTAAAATATAGCAAATTTTTTTAGAATTGGCTCATTTTCAAAACCCAATTACCGCAATTACTTCTTACTAAATTTCAGAATTTTAAAACATTTTCTATGAAATGTAACCTTTCAAGTGAGCTATAATATAACTTTATAGGGTTAGAACTACTAAAGTTAGCGCCTCTAAAGCCATCTATTGGAAAAAAACGTCACGAACTTTTTCCTAATACAACATATTCAAAGAGAAAATATAGTACCTTTTCTAATTTTCTACAAAATTTTATATGGACCAAAATGAAAAAGCTCCCGATACTAAATAAAAAAAACGCTCAAATTTAGCGCCTTACGCACTTTGGCGCTGGGTGCGGCGGCTCTATTGCACCATTGGTTGGACCGGACCTGCAGGTCGCCTTTGTCTCCTAGCAATCAATATGTTTAGATCCAGTCCGCCACTGTTGAAAGTTGTTTATGAACAATAATTCCAAAAACGATAAAATATTCTTGTACATTTTTTATGTCGGTTGAAGCCTAAACCTTTGATTGATTATCTATTTTTAGTTTTAGTTTTTGTTAAAATATAGGTTTTTAGCATATTATCTTAGGACGTTTCAAATTTAAAATTAAAATTCGCAGTTGTTCAAGAACAAACTCTTTGTTAGCACAAGTATTGTGAACTTTTAAAATAGTATAAATAATAACGTTTTTCTTATTCAATGGGGACGACATTTGTTGAAAATATTCATATACTTGTATGAGTTTTATTGTCGGAAAATTGATTGATAGAAAATAGTTGCGTACATAAAAGTAAGAAAAATGTACAGTTCTGGAGACATTCGAATCTAAGAAGATATTAAGAATATTAAACAAAATATGTTTGCATCAAAGAATTCTTTATCTTACATGTTAAATACTTTCTCACAAATAAAACAAAACTATTATTAATAAAGTTTAGGTTTCACACTTGTTAGAAGTTGTTCAATTTATATAAATTGAGATTTAACTCTGCAGGATATCTGGTAAAATTGTTTTTCCTTCCTTAACGAACATAAAGGAAATTGCGTGTCGTCGATTTTATAGGTCAATGTTTCTTTTCATGATTATTGTTCCTACTTTATTAGGATTTTTTTTTTTTGTTTTTATTTAAATCTGAAATAGGTATTTCCTTTTGTCGTTTTAATAATTACATAATGTTTACATTTTCCTTTTGTTTTGATTCGAAATTAAATAGTAGAGAGAAAACTGTTGAACATATCCTTTTGATAACCTATTAGGATATTTCAACTGTTGTTCACTATGTAATTAAGTTTTCTTATTTATAAAACTATATAAAATAATCAATTTCAAATAATTTCTTCTACATCACTTTATATTATAAGGAATTGCATTTGGCGCCACATAAAATTGCATGTAGACAGTTTTTTTATGTAATAATTTTATCGATAATATAAAAGAAATTGAATTTACATATTAAAGTGAGAGTTTCAAGTGCAAATATGAAAGAACACCAAAACACCTTATACGATAAAAGAAAATGATTAATTAAGACAGTCCTTGCGTACGAAGAGAAATTATAATAATCGCGGTAATTATGTAATTTTACTGCATTTGATTTAATCAGTTTCCTTCGATAGCAAAAGTGTGTACATAATTTATATGAAGATTATGGGTATTCCGTTACCGTTGTAAAACGTGGTGTTTTTATTGCATCGTTGTATATGATCCGATATTATTCTATATAAAAAACTGAATTGTACAACCGATACAACAATACACCATGATTTACATCGGTAAGGGAATACACCTATTATATTAACTGTATACGATTTACATGATTTTCTTTCCTTTATACATATTTTAGGCTAGGAAATACCAACCTTTCTCTTGTTTGATTTTAATATGACTTTTATAAAGTCACGGAGGTTATTTTAAATTCAATTTTACAACCGTTTTTTTTTTTATCCGATTAGAGATTAATTTCATATGCAAAAAAATTTTAAACCATATAATTTTTAAGACTTAGATAAGCTGTAGAAAAACGTTAGTACAAGTTGTGGGAGCATGAAAGCCATATAGAATTTTCTAATATAGAAAAAAAGGTAATCACACTAATAGTAGTAGTCGTATTTTGGATCTTTCATCGTGTAGAAGTATTTTGTATTGGGTATGGGAATCAAAAGTCAAAATAGCCTTTTTTCATATTCTGTTATATATTTCTTGCAATGCTCGCTTCAAAAATTTATTAATTGTTGTCGATAACGATCATGGATAACTGTTCCACTAGGTTTTAGCAGCTCTTAGTACACCACAGCTGATGTCGGTAGTTTTTGTATTTCAGATCAAAATCATTAACTTTGAATCGTGTAAATTAATTTCTTTTAATGGTTTCCAGATATTTATCACACAAGCAAACAAGAACTCTCTTAAATTGAATCAAAAAAATATTGCTCCCCGCAATGCTGGACATTTTCAATTCAATAAAAATTTGTCTTGTTTACATTTTACGAAAATATCATGTATTAAATGCAATGTTAAAGTTTACTGACAGTACTTGAAATTAAATGTGTTGCTGTTTTAATTTACATGCAAGAAATACTATTTATGTCTATTAGAAAACGATTACTTTTAATTCCCATACCCAATCTTTGCAAATTAATTATGCTAAATAACAGAAAATGTGAATTGAAAATATATATATATTTTTTGTATTTACAACAAGAATTTTGTATTTATCGCAAACCGTATTCTGTAACATGTAGCTTGCATCCTGTATCTTGCATTGTGTTTCTTGAACCATGCATATTGTATCTAACATTATTTTTCTGACTTCAAATCATTCTTCATATATTAGTTAGTTAGCGAGTAGGCATTTTTTTCAATTTTCACGTGAAAAATATACTTTATTTATATATTAATTTAATTCTTTCTAATTTTTTATTAGTGTAATGGAAGTAACATATTATAAAGGAAAGAGCAGAAATTGAATTGTTGATCAACATCAAAAGGAGAGGTAATTAATTCATATTTTATTTTAAATTTTAACGGATATATTTTGTATTAATTGAAATTAATTCCTTTCATTTTTCTTATTATTACAGGTGGAGAGTGTTTTTTTATTTTTCTAACTTTATAAATTAAGTATTTACTAATAAATTTCTCTCGAAAATCTTTGTTTACTGGAATGATGTTAACAGAGCCGTATTTAGGATCTGTAGACCCCTACGCTGTACCTGTGGTGCGGGCCCTACCGTAAAGAAACGAATCCTATGCTTTCTACTATCTGGCGAATATTCTGCTCATTTTTGGACTAATTTGTCAAAAATTATAATAGAATACGTTTTACATGAACAAGTTGACGATAAATACTTGGAAAGGTCTTTTCCATCATTCATTAAAAGAAGATTTTCTTTTTGTTATAATATTTTGTTTACATTTGTTTTGTGGTGCGATCCCCTAGACTGCAGCCTAGTTAGCCTGTCCGTAAATACGGTCCTGGATGTTAAAGAGTCTACAAAATGTATATAGTTCTTCTAAATCAAATCAAATACTATTATAAAAAGTTTTTTATGGATTTTTAAATTTAGACACTTTAAAAATTCCTAAAATATTGGTTTTATTAGGTTCTTGAAATTAAAAGTAAAATTCAAATTAGCCTTTTTAATGGTTAGTTTTATGCTCTTAGTTTATTGTGTTTTTTTCTTATTGACATTTTGGATAATGTCAATATTACTGGAGTGTGTAAGTATTTGTTTAAGTAGTTGGAAAAAATTTCGCGGTCAATTTGTTTCGAGGAATTATCTCATAAAAAGTACATACATTGTACACTGCATGTTAGTTATCAGAATAGGTCATCTATGCAAATATTATAGTCACGAGGATTGTGTACATTTTTGTACCGAAATTAGCCATTCACTCTTAGAGTTCCATAGGACAATTCACTTACTCATTTTTTTTTGTTTTTATTGATATTATAAATTCAAAATGTAACTATCATGACTATTCTTAAAGTTTTATTGAAATCCTTTGTTGTAAAGTTATACTTTGCAAAAATAGAATTTGATATTAGAAAAAAGGAAAATTTGTAATTTTGCATGCTCATTTTTAAAGTTCATAAATCTTGTTATGTTTGCATTGCTTTTATAAAAGTTTCATTTAATTTCTTTATTCAACTATTTAGCCATTCAAAAAAGGATTATTTAAGTAACTAAATATATGACCGAGATTTTAATTCATTAAATTTTTCGTACGAAATCTAAATAAGGTGTGGTTTTGATACATTTTTAACTTAATTAAAATTTAAAACTCATACTTAATTTAGATAGAAATTTTTACTATAAGTGGATTTTAATTTTACATATTTTTCACGAACCTTCTAGATTTTTTTTTATCTAGAGAACTAATAGTATTATTATTGTTATTGACTATGATTTAGTCAAATAAATTTAATAGTTTTGAATAGGACATATATTAAAATAGTAGAATCAAATCAATGTTTTGAAATTGAATATATTTTAACTACTTCAAAATCTTCGAGAAAGGCTTGGAAAAAGTAATTAAAACTATAAAATAAATTGACAAAATATAATTGGAAGAAGCGCCTAAAGGCATCTTAAAAAACACCACCAAATTGAATTTTTATTTACCTAAATATTTTAGGAATTCTTTGTCAGTTTTGTTTTCAAAAAATTAAACTCAAATCTTATTCTTACCACAAAGGTAATCAGAAATTATACTATTTATATTCTATCTAATTTCAATTGATTTGCATGTTTAACATAAATAAGTTTTCATTTTTCCTGCATGATGACAATCAACAGAAACATTTTTATTAATAAAATATTTTAGTACAAAAATAAATCTCATTGATTATCTTGAAGCGTGTCTTGGAAAATCTATAAGAAAAATTCTATTCAAATATATTTACACTAACGCTTAAAAGTTTAAGGCTACATATCGTACCGTAATAGGTCCGTGTATATGAGTGCAATGGGTGCATTCACTTGGTCCAACCGTAATAACCACGGTTGATCTCTGGTTCGAGTAGCGGAGATCTAAACTAGTTTTATGCTATAGAATAGATGAAAGCCCATAAAAAATAATTTGGAAATAAAACGAAAGTTCAGGTTCGGACTAATACTAGTAGTTTAACGCGCTGCGTCCTCAGAAGTTAATATTTTGGTGTGCGCTTTATACTGGTGGGGTCATCGGGTCTTATTTTTTCAAAATAAGGAATTAGCACACGTTACAGTAAATGAAGAATGTTACAGATCAATGATCAATGAATAATTTATTTCAAAATCTGGAGAATATTAATCTCAGTGAAATGTGGTTTCAGCTATACTGCAACTGAGACAATTGATTTATTGTAAACAACGTTCAACGATACAATCATTTCCAGAAATTGTGCTCTCAATTGGTCGTCTAGATTTTGTTATATAACTCCATTGGATTATATTCTGTGGGCATATATAAAGTCAATTGTTTATACTGATAAACCAATAACAATTAAATAATTAATTAACAACGTAATTCGTGTTATTGATGAGATTGGACCAGATTTTTGTGAAAAAGCGGCTGAAAATTGTGTACAAAGAATACGTCAAACATAGTCATGGTGCAGTTTTTAGATTTCAAGTTATATTCCATAATTAATGGCATCGGATAACCTTTTTAAAGTTATGCTATGCTTATTCGATAACCCTTTATATTAATAATAATATTTATTATCTCTTACCTTAAAATGATAGCTGATCTCATTACTATCAAGTTTTTTCCAAAATTTCTATTTGAAAGTTTTTATTTTTCACATAACTAAATCGATTAAATTGAAAATTAATAAAATTGATAAATTAAAAGAAGTAACATTATATCACTTTGGAAATTATTTTACACATGCATTTTTTTATGTGTCTAAAAAATTACTTTGAAAAGAACTGATTTAGCACAAATTTAGTGGTGCTAATGTAGAAATTTGTTTCGTAATTAAACGTTCACAGTAAATTTTACAAATTTTTTGTAATTTATTTCTCATAATGAATTGAACTTTTTTGTTTTTATTTTGAATACTTTTTTGTTTAACGATTATTTAATGAAAATCAATGCGATTTTTATGTAATTGAAATAAATGACATTACACAGGCGGTATGTATTTATTCTATTCGATATTTTCTATTAGTTCTTTTACATTTTTACACTTCTTTTTATATTTGTTCTTTTAAATAGTTGTAACATAATTTTATTGTATTATTAATTTTTTTCACACATTATTGTTATTAATTCCATTTGAAGAAATATAAATATTTTCTCTTAATCGGTTTTGTTTTGTTATATTATATTGTGTCCTTAAAATGTAAAAGGAAAAGTTTTTTTATCGTTTCAAATATGTAATATTGATTTTTTAGAAATCCTACGGGAAAATGACGAATTTAAATTTATAATGTGGAGATTTTCGAAAAAAATCTCTTCCTTCTTAACTAAAGGATTTATGTTGTTATTGCAAGGTTTCACTAAGTAAGTTTATGTGCGGACTAAACCAGTTCGGTTTGATTTCTTTTGCACCACCTAAATATGGTAAAACCCAATAAAGATACAATCGTACCAGTTCGGTTTTCATTTATGCGTAGACTAAAATGATTCAATCTTAGCGGTTCGGTATGCGGATACCAGGATCTAAAAAAGTTTTATTTATTTATTATTTACATATTATAGAAGTCACTTAGCTTCTGGACCCTAATATATAAGGACAAGATACAAAAATTCTTTATAGATCCTCGTGCCAGAGTTATTTTGTATACAATTTTGATGAAATTCAAATTATCTTCCAGCTATTATATATCTTCAAATATTAAATAAATTCCCGTATTCTTGTTTGGGAAACTCGAACTAGAACAGTACAGGAAATTGTTCTTTTTTTTATAAAAACTGTAATCAACCGTCATTTTCAATGATCGGAGAATTAAATTACTAAGCACCAGAAATACTTACTAATTTATATTTATTTTATTTTTTTTTTTAGAGAAATCTCTAATTAATTAAATCCATCTAATCCAAGAACTGAATTTCACTTTAATCTGTTTTCCGAACATATTTATTATGAAAATCTCAATAATTTTAAACTTTTTAATTTCCAAAGTTATACAATCAATCAAATTGTTTGTCTATTAAACGCCTGTTTTTATTATTTACAAAAATATTTTTACTTTTATATATATTTATTTGGATTTCCATGAAAACTATATTTTTGTAGCAATTTTCATGGTGTTTTTCCTTTTTTCAAGTCTAAATAGTGCTTTTAAGGTCATTATCAGATTAAGTTATATTTTTCAAAGTCAATATGAATGAAGACCGCAACTAAATAGAAATATACTTTTTGGTTGTATACAATTTGTATGTATAACAGGGTGTTTTTCAAAGTTATTTCTGATTTTCATGAAACTATTGCAATTTGAATTGTCTTTCTCACAAAATTGTTTTTATTAACACGAACAAAACTTCATACAAAAGAAAGGAAGTTTCCGAAACAAATAAAACTTAGTTCAAGAAGTTAAGCTAATGTGAAGAAATTTTGATATTCGGCTTGTGAACTATTAGCATTGTATGGTTTAGTCATAAACTAGAAATAAAGATTTCCAACGATTGTGCATTCAATTGATTCTTGTTGTGTACTAATATAGATTATAGATTTTTCATTAAAACTCTTTTCATGAATATTTCTTCAATTTTACCTATAATAACAACACTGGGCATATCTCGTTGGCAATGGTGCTTGTACGTTTAGGTTTAGCTGAAATTATTGAAGTTGGGGTAAACATTTTTCCACTATAGTAGTTTTTTCTAGCTCCGTTGATTTAGAACTGATATTCGACGATGTCATATTTTTCTCTGCTTATATTTTCAAAAGAAATTTTAATTTTAATAACGATGAGGTGTCCTGGCTTAAAATTTGAGAATCCCAAATAGATTTACATACTTTAATAATTTCTTACAAAATTATTCCCATTTATTTATTTATTTTTTTTTTTAGAGACATTTAAAGAACACTCTGTACATGCATTTTTCAAATAGAAAATGTTTTAATTTCTTTTTGTTATTGAGCTTTCAATATTATGAAAACATTACAAATATATTTTCTTTTTTTTCCATTCGTAAGAAATCCAATTAACACTATTATAACATTTTCAATTGTTTTGCATTTTCCAAAAACAAAAGAACCTTTTTTTATTGCACTTTTCTTTTCCTCCCACAAAAAAGAAACACGCACCAACAAAATGTTGAACATGTAACAAAAAATTTTAAATCTATTTTAATATTTTAATTAATTACGTTTAAATTATTTTAATTTGATTTTTGATTAATTTTATAACCAATAAAATTTTAATTTATAATGTTTTTTCGACGACCATTAAAATCACACTAATCCTGAATAATTTCTTAAAGGAATAAGTTAAAAGAAAAGAAAAATATTAATATTAGAAAAAAATTCAAAATTTTTCATGTCTGACGGTTTTCGCGTTCGAATTTAAACTGAATGAAGCTTTTTGCAAATAACTGAAAAGCTTTATTACAAGTATATCGGAAAATTCTCAACAACAAACAATACGATAAATGAACGCTAATCTTTGTTTGGAGAAAATTTTATAAACCGTTTTTTTTTTTTGTGAAAATATAAAAAAGAAAAGCGTTTGTATATATTTCGAATGAATATAAATGAATATTTTTCTTATAGGTTCTAATTTTTTATAAATTAGTTAGAGTTTTTATTGGTGTTTTGTAATTTAGGCATTAATTTACTAGAAGTTTGAAGGCAAATCTCTTTTCTCTATGAAAAATCCTATCTTTGAAGTTAAAGTCTGTGATTTTCAGCTTAGGATTTTGCGATACATTATTAGGTACTCAAAAGGTTATCGATTGTTCATGAAAATTGTGACCAAAAATAAATAAGTTTTTCTTTTTCTACTTCACTGCTTTCGATGAAAATCTCGTGACAAAGAAAATATTTTCTTAAAAGTATTATTTTATATAGCAATCATGAGGAAAACTCTTTTTTTCCCCGACCTACCTCCATCAGTAATATATTATATTTTCACATTTGCTTTAGTTTTATCACGCAAATTTTATTTTGTTTGTTTTTATTTCGTATTTATTTGGTTTTTCTTCTTGTATTCAAACAAAATTTCCTTATTTTTTATGATTTTTATAAAAATTTAAATCCAAAGTAAAAAATTTCCTCTATTAAACAAAATCCCTTCATTTTCTTGATAGTAATTTTCTTTTTCATATCGTGTCAAAGAAAATAAATAATATGTTTGAAGAAATTTTTTATTTAACTTAAAATTTAGTTTCCTTTTTAGACAAAAACTCCACATTTTTAAATTACATGAATTTTAAATGTGCGCATATAACGTTTTCACTTATCGATATTATCCGGAAAACTTATCGTGTACACACAGAAAAATCATAAAACTTTTGGCGAGTTCTTACAACTGAATTTTCAGTTCTCAGAACAAAAAATCCAGTTGCCAAAACTGGCCAAAAGCTTTATGATTTTTCTGCTTGTGCATAGAGGAAATTGCTTATTTTCACATAAAGAAAAGGAGTTTGAAAATATAGCATATTTTTTCCATTATTGAGAAATCAGACGGTTTTTTCGATTCTCATATGCTTTATAATTGCAAAAATTAAAATTTTCTATGAAAATCTAATCTTAGAACAATTGTCAGTAAATCTAGTATTAATAATAATATGAAATTCAATCGATCTTTACAATGGCTGCGTTTTATTCATCGGGGTCAGCGCCTATTTTGAATAAAACGATCCGGGTCTCGAAAAGAAAAAAAAATTTGTCTTTGAAAAAAAATTCGACTTTTTCGATTATTTTTTAAATAATTTATGCGTAAATAAATAAATACTAGCAAATTCTCAAAAATCTTTATTGAATGATATTAAAAAATCATTTTTTTCACGAATTTATGAAAGTGATTCTGACATTTAGTTACACAATATAAGGGAAACGATGGCTGCGCCATCTCTTGCAATTTTAGGTAACTTCTGTAAATAGAATCCATCGGGGTCTCAGGCGCTGAACCCGATAAATATTTGGGTTATGTTGTTGTTGCTTTTACATGTTATGAAGCAGACCTAGACCTAGACCCCGATGAATAAATCGCAGCTATTATTAGCTATCATATTTGCTAAAATGTGAATTCAGTTCCTTCAAATCCTTGTTATTGTATATATAATTTTCTTGTAGTTTTGTCTGATGTATAATATACTATATTATGGTAATTGTACTCGCATTGTAATTATACTAATGGGCCAAAACGTATCGTTGCGTTTTTTTCCATCTAAATAAAAGACGAATTTTTCATGGGAAACTAAAACTTTATTAAACTTTATATTATCTATTTTAATCGATGGAGTTTTGCCATTTCCTAGCAGTGCCATTATTCAGTCACTTCTATCAGTTCTAGTCGACTAATACATATACGACTTTTTTCTATATTGAGTGTGTTGCGTTAAGGCCAATCTCCACACAGCCGACATCCTATTCTGATAAAAGTATGGGATGCACTTATGCAAAATTTAGTTAAACAGAAAGGGAGAAACAATCATCCTACGAATTTTGTCGTCTTCTGCAGTTCAAATTTCCCCATCTGATTCTTCATCTGTTTTGTGGCAAAATCAAATGCTTCGAAGTCTTAGAATAGGATTGTCAGGTAATGCTTGGTCTCGTAGGGATCATAATGTGCCCACAAGGAGCCTAGTATTGTACGCAAGTATCTCTACTGTATCTAGCCTAAAAAGTGGAAACATAGTAAAATAAATTAATAAAGAAAAAATTAAAATAATTGTTGTTTTTTTTTTTTAAATTCAATAATATTTTATTAAAAATGTTTATTTTTTTGTTTTTGTTCCTTATTTCATTTGTTTCATTTTTTCATGTCTTTTTTTTATAATTTGTAAATATTTTTATGATAATAATTTTGTTTTTTAATAATAATAACTAATAATAATTAATAATAATTAATAATAATAATAATAATTCTATTTTCTAAATTAAGAATTTTAATTTATTTTGCGTTTTATTTTTTTTTTGTCATTTTATAATTTTGTTTGTTTTTAATTGAAAATTTTTGAATATATTTTTTCATTTTCTGTTTTCTTTTCTTTTTTTTTTGTTTTTTGTTTTTAATAAATATTATTAGTTAAATGATATTTTTCCTTTTTTTTCTCTTTGTTTTTATTCTAAGCGCATTAAAATTTCATTATTATTTTTAATTTTTCTTTTTGTGCTGGCTTTTCTTATTGCAAAAGTTTTATTAAATTTAAAATACAAATTTTTTGTTTTTTTTTAATTTTAATTATATTTAATTTTTAGTGAAAATAATTATAATTTAGTTTGATTTTATTTTTATTCAGCACTTACGTTTTTTTTTTGTTTTTTTTTTTTTGTTTTAAACTAAACTAAAATATTGTTTCTTGTTTTTCTTAAATTTTTAAAATTAAATTTTTGCTATTTTTTTTTCGTATTCTATTTTTTTATTATTTAAATTAAAAACACAAAAAAAAATGTTTTATAAAATTAATTTAAAATTCAACTAAATTTAAGGCAATGGGCAATTATTATTATTTTCTTTTGTTTACGTCATTTTTATTAATTGTTAATTTTTTAATTTACTTTTAATTTTTATTAAAAAAAAAAAACTTTCTTAAAAAAGATCATTTTTATTAAATTCTTATTAAAGGGATAAAAAAAAAATTCTTAAATATATTTTTAAGTTTTTAATTTCATTAAAATGTTTTTTTTTTATTTTATTCCAATTTTTGTTTGTTGGTTTTTGAATGAAACAAAAATACTAAAAATTAGTATAAATTTTTAATTAGTTTTTATATTAATTTTTGTTAAAATGTTGGAAAGACTTTTTGTGTTTCTATTTCAAAAACCTATAAGATTTGGTTGGAATATTGTAGTCATGAGAAATAGTTGTAAGTTTCAAGTCGAAAATGTCTGAATTATTAACAAAAATGTAGGCTTTCGTCTAAATAAGTCTAGACTTTGATATATTAGACCGTGTCTTTAATATGTATATCCTAATTTCATCCTTCGAACAAACAGGTCAAGACTGGGCAATAACAATCTAGTCTTAATCAAGCTTTTGGAGAGCTCAGACCACCAATCTATCGTAGTATGAATTTTTCATATTTGAAGAATTTGTCAGGAAATTCCACTAATCGTTTCAACGTTCAATTCAATCAAATTCATCCGTTATCTTGAATTTATGATCACTTTATCTTTGTGCCGTTATTATTTCAAAACACGATTTTAGTCTTGATCCCATGAAATTAAGTGGCCTTCCTTCACACATCTCACACCAAGCAGAAAAAGCTGTCATTACTTATTCACCGGTCTGAAATGACTGATAGGAGTTAGGTTTGAACAGGGATTAAAAAGGTTCCATACATGAACAAGTAAAATGTACGTCTTAGCTAAAGCTGACCGTACATGAATGATTTATGATGTACGATTTTGAAACATCGTACATTGTAAATCATAGGCTACGTTTACACCGACAAATTTTTAGGTCACCTAATTAAAAGTTAGGTTTGGGTCAGACGTGTTTACATCGTACTAGACCTAAGTCTAAAACAACGTCATATGTGAACATTTATAGCACTTGGATATCAAGAAATCAGCTGTTATCTGTCAAAAGTTCTTAAGTCGATTTAAATCTAAGGTAAGTCTGCAATTTAAGTGACCTAACCTAAGTTACTTTGGGTGTGTTTACACCGTCATATTTAAGCACTTAAGTCTCTTTTTAAGTCTCGGTGTAAACGTAGCCATAGACAATAGTTTAGAGAGGTAGCTTTAGGAAAGACTTATGTTTTGATTAATTGTTTGTGGAAATTTGAATCGTAACGAGAGTAAATTCATTTCTGATTTACTCTCAACTCTCCTGAGCTCAACAATAAATATCAGAATAGTTCATTAATAAACTGTCAAGCTTGGTGTTATTGAGACTAGCAAAATAGTACAGTAGATTCTTGATTTCTTAATTTTCAGACGTAAATCCAATAAAATATAAGATTAAAATGAATGAAATTAAAGTAATTAAATGGAAGCGTGCCGATTTTTAATTTATTTTTTATTAATTTATTTAGTAATTTATGAAAACTTGCAATTTAAAGAATTTTGAGAAATGCTATTTTAAATGTAAATACATTTAAGAGAAACTAAGAAATTGAGCAAAATCATTATTAATTTCTTTTTTCTAACAAATTTTCCCGTTTAATAATCTTAAATAATAATTTAATTTAAGTTCTAATTATTCTCATTAAATATTTAACCAGATATGTTTGTCCTTTAATAATGAGAAAATTTTCTTCCAATATTTTGATCCCGTTTTTAAGATATTTAGGGAATAGTTCTAGGATCATAATTTTTAAAAACGTGGACGGTAAACATAAGAAAATTCCGTTTTACCAAAAACAAAAAAAAAATCTAACTAAAAATATTTAATTAAATTAAATTAATTAAAAATTTCCTATTAAAATTTAAAATTTTTAATATTTTTATTGCTCATTTTTATTGAGATAAAAGGTTTTTTTTAAATTTCAAAATGATTTTAATACAATGTTTTTTTTTTCTTTCTTGATTTTAAATATAATTAATTTGATATGAAAATTAGATATTTAAATTTTTTTCTTGATTTTTTAAAATCTAAATTAGCGCGTAAATTTTTGTTTGTTTTTATAAATTTTTTTAAAAAAATTAATTAATGATATTTTCAAGAAGATTTTAATCGAATAATATTTTAATGAATTTAATCTGGAAATTTGTTTCTTTTTTTGATGATATGAAATGCATTCGTGACTACTATTTATGGTACGTAAATTGGTACTTTTTTAATAAAAAAATTAACTTAAATTTTATGTTTTAAAACATTTTATATACTTCTGCCAACAAGCCTAAAGTCATCACATTTTTTTGATAGTAAAATAGCGGAATAAAATATGAAAAATAGGCTGTTTTTAAATTTCTAGTATTTAGATTAGTAGCCCGCCTAAGGTAAGGATAATCTTCAAATCAAGACTGAAAAGAAAGAAGGAAAATATTTAAAAATACTTGTAGCTTTAAATTTGTTCTTGGATTTCTTAAATCAGATCACAAATTTTTATTCTTTAAACTTATTTTGCAAATTTAAAATTTCTAATAAAATTAAAATAATTTAAAATGATTTCAACATGTTCAGTTCGCAAATTGATATGAATTTGATATAAAATAGAAATCAATTTAAAAATGAAGAAAATACTGAATTTTCTTTTCAATTTTCCAAGAAAAAAATTCATTAAAACATTATTCTTTTTAAATAACTTAACTTAAATTTTATTCGTTTTGTGTTTGTTTCTAATTTAATTAAGTTTTGATCTTTATTTTTGTATACATTTTTAATAACGTAATTATTTTTAATTTTAAATAATTCACAATTTTATATATTTTAAACAAATATTGTTTAATTGAGCATGAATTTTTCACATAAAAATAAATAATTTAGTTTTAATTGAAATTAAAATTAAATAAAAAAAAAATTCAAGAAACTTTTTATTTCATTTCTTATTTTCGTTAAATTTGAAAATTGTTTTTAAATATTTTTGTTGTTGGAGAAAATTTGGAAAATTTTGTGGTACTTTTTAGTAAATTTTAAAAAGTTAATTTTTTTTTATTTTTTTCATTTAAAAAAAAAAAACTCTATTAATTGTTGCCTGTTTAAAGGATACTAATTAAACTAATTTATTTAAAATGAATTAAAATAAAAGAAAATTAATAACTTTTGTTTCTATTTATTTTTTGTCGTTTGTTTTACGATCGATCACGAGCACAATAATTGGTTTTTAAAATTAAATAATTCTTAAAATTAATTAATTAATTAATTGAAAAAATAATCTAACTGAGAATTAATATAAAATTAACAATAATAACGATTTTACTAAAAATTAACGTTTTGAAAAAAATTTCTTAAAATATTTGTTTCCACGATTTCTGGTAATTAAAATTTTTCGTTTTTTTTTTAGCTTAAAATAAATAATTTTTTAAAACGTTTTATTGTAAAATAATTTTAACTTAAATATTAAGCGTTGTTTCTTTTTTTTTTGTTTTTTTTGGTTTTTCTTTAATACATAATTTTTTAATTATTATTTTATAATAATTTTAATGAAAATTTATGTTTTTAAATGAAATTTTCTTTTTTAAAAAAATTATTTTTTTTTGATTTTTCTTAAATCAAATTTTTATCTTAACTTTTTCCATATCCTATATTTGCAAGAGTATTTTTTTTTTTTTAATTTAATTTTTGGAATGCATTTTTCTAATCCTGAAAAAAAAAATTAAGAATAAAAAAAATTGAAAATTTGAAAAGGGTTTTTTATGAAATCGCAAAAAAATTAATGATAAATTTAAAAAAAGGAGAGCTGAGAGCGCAACAGAAATTAATTAAAAATCAGAATTAAATAATTTTCGAAATGCAAATTAATTTTATCGAAATTTTAATTAACTATTTTAATTATCTTGAATTTGAAATTGATTTTTTTTCCGTTTTTTTGTGAGTAAAATTTTTATTTTTAAGCTTTTTTAAAAAAAAAAAAAAAATTGTATTTAAATTATTATTATTAATCGTTTTGTTTGGGTTTTTATTGTTTTCTTTTTGTTAATTGAATAAAAATTTCTAATTAATATTATTTATTAATTTAATAATAATAATTATTGTTGATAAAGCAGCTAAACCAAGTAATTAGTTTGTAATTTACAGAGTATTTAAAAAAAACAACAAAAAAAAAACAAAATAATAATAATAAAAAATTATTTTGTTTATGGCAATCACATGGATCATACTTGATCTATTTCGTCTAGCGATTCAAGCTTTGCGATCGGTGCAAAAACTGTCCAATTATCTGTGTCCTCCATTGTTTGATTAAATGATGAAAATTTTGAGCACCTGAAAATTTTTTTAATTTGATTTTATTATTGTTAAAAACTAATCAATTATATTAACGTGAAAAAGAAAAATTCTGGCAAGATCAATTTCTTAGATTGAGTTTTTTGTTTGATCTCACAAAAGAAAATGCTACAAAACTATTTAGCTAATTAGCGTCAGTGTTAATTTTCATCACTATCTTTTCAATAAAAGACAAATGAATAATATAACGTTTTTTTTTAAAGAAAAGATCAAAATTATCACATTGACACTAGGAAAAGCAATTACTTTAGCTTGTATTTAGTTTATACAATATTAATTATATAAAACAACATTTTCTACTAAAACGTAAATGATATTTTGATATTATTTTCCTTCAAGCATTTATTTTTGATATTTATTTTTGTGTGGTATTATTATTCAAATAAATTCAAATTCCTTAACGAAATCATATTTAAGCAAATAAGAAAGTCAATATTTGTATACAATCACCACTCAATAAATATAGAAAGCTCATATTCTTGGTAGATATGATTAAATTTTCATGTTATGAATTTTTCCTTGTAAACATTCAATGGAAATAATAAAGCTTTTTATATGTATCCAATATATGGCTTCATTGTAATATAGAATAACATAACATGTATGTATATATTTTCCTTGAAAATCCTTATAAGAGCTATCCATTTTCCAAGATATACCACATTAAGATGTCAACTTAAAGAAGACCCTTAAATGAATTTCCTTTCAAATTGGTATAAATTTTATATCTTTAAGATTTAAGTAAGTATATTTTATCAATTAACTTTCATTGCTGTTAATTGTAGGTAATTAAGGTACTTCAAAAAGGATTATAATATCTTTTGTGGGAATAACTAGTTTCTGATTTAATTAATTTTAAAGTTTAAAAATTATCGAAATTATATGAACTTAATCTCGTATAATTTTAGATAACTTTTAATTTATTAATTACTGTGTGAACTAAAATACTAGTCATAAATAATTAAAGCTTTATCTTACCTAAATAAACTTTTGTCATTTGCTGCCGCACATTCGGGCTGTGAAATAGATCTTTGCACATTAGTTCGTTGTTGTGTTTGATTTTGAATTGGTGTTGTTTTATCAGTGATTCCGCATAAATCAAAAGAAAAATCACTTTCGGACGGTTGATAGGAGTTTTGTGGAAATCTTAATGCACTATGCTTTTGTGTTGCTTGTGTTAATTGTGTTTGAATATCCTTATTACTATTTGGAGTAGAACTGAAAATTCATAAAAAAAATATTATTTTGATTAATATTCAAATTGAATTCGATAAATGTTGTGATATTAGCCATAGACAATCTAAACTTGAACACAGGACTATACAAAAGGTCTAAACAGTTTGTGATTCGGTCCAATTTTTATAGCAAACTAATAAGTTTGACAAACTTGTTTGAAAGTCTATGAATTGTCTAGTTTATATGTATATACATATATTTACCTCCTTCTTACAAACTCTTGTAATTGCATTTGTTGTTGTTGATGTAATATATCCAATATTGTTCGTATATCTTTATGTAGATTTGTTTCCAATGTATCAATACGTTGAGATAATTCACCTATTTGATTTCTAATTGAGCTAGAATAAAAATGGACACCTTTGTAATTTGGAATTTTTGTATTTGAATTTTTCAGATTTTTTATACCTAAATTCTGTTGTTTTTGTACAATGACTACATTCATTTGTATCTGATATTAATTTGCGAGTATCTTTTTTACCACAAAAACAAGTATTTGTTGTTGTCGCACTTAATGTAACCGCATCAGTTTCCTTTTGTTGATAATCTTCTGTTGTTAATGGTCCAAAATTGGTGTTATTATCAATTTCAGCTGTTTCAATAGTACCAATATTACTACCAATATCTCCAGTAGTTCCAGCACCACTCAAACTACCTACAGTAGCACTAGTTCGATTTGTATGAGTTTGTGTTTCTAATGGTGAAGCTATAAAAGATTCAATCAGTTAGTTGTGTGTGAAAACTTTTTTATCTTTTCAAATTAATTAAATTCAAATAAAAAATTAACTTCTATTAATAATAATATAAAATAGATTGGATGACAAAATTCAATAACAAATGCAAACAAGTAAAATATTAGAATTCAACAAAACTACAGTGGAACCTCTTTCATTATATCGAATCATATAAGTTTTTATAGGTATTACGCCCGCCGCACACTTGAGCTAGGCGAGCTAAATTACGTAAGCTAAGTTTCTCGCTGAAAGTAAAAAATTCAGTATTTGCATTGGTTGTCGCACACTTCAGCGAAGCTTTGAAACTACGTCGTCTGGTCATGATAGACACGAACTAAGCTCTTTCACGTATAGTTCAGATCTCAACTACGGAAACGAGTTTCGCTGGTATCGCTGACTATAATTTACACGTACGTTCGGTATTATACAGTGTAGAATCGATGTTGCAAAAGTATAGTATGTTTTATTTAGTTTGTGGTAATATCCTGTCATCATAAATGTGTAAGTGTTAAGTGGAAAAGGTCTAGTAATAATTCACCGATACTATACTCGCACATTATATCTCTCTGGCGTCTCAAATAGAACTGATGGAATGAATTTAGCAAAAGTATCGCTGCGTGTCTTAGTTCAAGTGTGCAGCGGGGTTAGCGAGCCCATCTAAGCTATGCAAATACAGCTAGGCTCGACCGCATAAGTAGCTCAAGTGCGCGGCGAGCATTAGACGTGCTTTTATAACAACAACTCCCTTTTTTTTTAGATAATAAAATAGATTTCACTTTAAAATTTTATCATCCAAAAAAATTATGTTAAATAAATTAAATTAGTATTTAAAATAAGCACCATAAGGATCAAAATGTTGTATTATTGTTCTATGTTCGGATGATTGTTGTCGACTAGTACGTTTAATGAATGGTTTAGCTGATATTGTTGTGAATCCTGGATGAACTGAATTGAAATAAATATTCAAACGATAGAAATCAAGTAAAAATACATATAAAGAAAATCTCTGAATTTAGAGTTTTTCTTTTTGTATATATTTTTTTTTTTTTGGTTTGTTTAAAAAGTAACGTCTCAATAATCACGGTAATACCATTTATAATCTATAATTTCCATAGTACTCTTCATCAGCTGCTAAATTAAAACTTTTGGCAAATGTTAACAATTAAATTTTATAAAATATTGCGTTCATGCAAAAACAAATCATGCTATTTTTATTTAGGTATATATATAAAAAAGAAATTATTTATATATTTTTCAATAAACTTATAGTAAAAAAGGATTAAAGTGACGCTACTATAAAATTTCGAACTAAAATTTTAACATTCATATTGAAATGACTTACTTGTTCGTATAATATGTAGTTTCTGTTGATCACTACCTCCAATTCCTACACCACCGATAATATCCTTTTCTGTATCACTCATTTGACCAGGCGTTAGCCTTTCGTTGGGATTATCACATATACTACGTGGTATATTATTCAGTCCACTATAAATAATTTAATTTTTTTTGGTATATTTTTTTATCACAATTTGAATAATACATATTTTTAATTTGAATAATTTTACAAATACTTTATTTAAATAAACAAACATTTATTCTAAATAAATTATATTGAATTCAAAATTTAATACAAATTTTATACAAATAAGCCAATACCCAGACAGAATTTGGACGTTAATCAGTGGGTTTAGTCCTTTTTTTCAATTCAATGCAAATCTGTTGCGTTTGGTGGGCAAATGTTATAAAAGTCTTGCATATGATACTTTGAAAACCATCAAAAGTATAAAAGTTAGGGAATGTAACTGATGCTCGTCCTATTGACAAGTAATTACAAATTTTAATAGGTATTTATTTGATGTGTAGTATCGGGTTTTTCAATTGGGACACTACAAATGTTTTCCAATAGGGACGGCGAACTACGCAATATTTTTTTAGTTCTTTTCACATTTATGCTCGTGAATAGCTGCCATTTCATCATGGAGCAGTACACACTTGAACAATGTTTACAAATTATTAAAATTTATTGCCGAAATTCTGAGTCGGTCACCGCAACTTTAAGAGCCAATTTTCATCGAAAAATCATCTTCAGTGATGAGACTCATTTTTGGCTAAACGGATTTGTTAACAAGCAAAATATGCGTTATTGGGCAGGCCGCAACCCACACATTCTTCAAGAGACACCATTGCATCCCCAAAAAATAACTATGGATTACATGCTGGGGGTGTCATTGGGCCATATTTTTTCGTTGATGCTGAAAACCGCCACGTTACAGTTAATGAAAATCGCTATCGAACCATTCTAACGGATTATTTTTCGAATGAATTGCGTTATATGGACTTGGACAATATGTGGTTTCAACAGGACGGTACCACTTGCCACATAGCGAACGTTACAATCGATTTATTGAAAAGTAAGTTTGGTGAGCGTGTTATTTCCAGAAATGGACCCATCAATTGGCCGCCCGCCTTGTTCATGCTTTTTGACGCCTCTCGACTATTTCCTTTGGGATCACGTGAAGTTATTGATCTATACCAGGGCTTCTTAAACTTTTTTCATTCACGACCCCATTTATGATTGCGAGTTTCCTGACGATTCGATATAAATATAAAAGAAAGATAAATTAATATTTTTTGATGATTTATTTATTAGGTAACAATATACATATACATATAAAAATAAATAGTTTTAGAATTCAATAGCATAAATAAAAGGGAATTCTGACCGTCTTAGTTCGCTCGAATATATTCTAACGCAGTCGTTGAATGGTAAGTATTAAATTAAAATTAAAGGAAAAAATTTAATGAGATGGATGTGCCTGTATTTTATTGCATAACAAATTAAATCTTGGTGGAATGTTTGACACTGCTAAACGTAAAACCTCTTCAACATCTTTTATTGATGATCGATATTGGGATTTAATATGTGTTAAAGCTGAGAAAGAAACTTCACATAAATATGTGGTGTTGAATGGAAGAAGAACATTTAACGCCATATCAGCGATTGTGGGAAATTCAGTTCTAGTTCTGATCCAGAATTCAGTCAAGGGCTTTTTTTGAAATTGTAGTTTTAAGTTCGAGTCACATGAAAGCTCAGCAAATTCCTCTTGAGCTTTAAGTGGCAGGTGATCAATCTCGATCGAAACCCCAGAATTTTGCTACACGATCCCAAATGGGGTCGCGACCCATAGTGCCCGTGATGATCATGCGAAGGAAATTGAATTCCATACATAATGGCATAGAATGTGCTTTAACATGAAATAAAAAATTAATTGATATCTCAAACCGTTTTTGTTTTATTTAAACAAATATTTGTAGTGTCCTTATTGAAAAACCCTTTATAAGACAAGAAACAACTTATGTCGACAAAGTTATAAGTTGTGTCTGGTACGGCTAACGTATACTTAAGTACATGGACTCACTGATTAAAGTCACGGATCTGTCTTTTTGATAAAACATTTAACTTGCTCTCTGTTCTTTTTAATTACAAAATAATAAATATTTATTTAAATTTAAAATTATACTTACAGCCTAACTGATCTAGTATCACTATTAGCTCTGTCTCTTTCATTTGATGCTGCTTTCATAAATCTATGTCTTATTTCTACACCAGCTTGTTCTTCCTGGATTTTATATATATATATAGTTTTTTTTGGCGATTTTTTGGATTTTACGTAAAAAATGTTTAGTGTTTATGAATATTTTTAATGTTTTTATTTGGTTATCAATGTTTAGATTTTTAAGCGAAAAGTGATTAGAGACAGTGTTTTTATTTATTTTTTGTTTGTTTTTTAAATTTATATGAGTACAGGATTCCAGAATTTTATATTTTACGAGTACATACATAAAATGGAAAAAAAGAAAAGAAAAAAAAAAGAAATAGCAACCAACCAACAATATTTATAAACATTAATATACGTTTTTTTTTAACTCTTTGATGTTGTTTAATTCAAATATTTGACAATTTAATAAGCTTAGTTAATTTCTTTGTATCAGAACTAAAGTTTGCAATCCCTGGTTCTCTTTTATTAGTTGAGTACAACTTGTCTGTTACAAAATAACATACTCACAGGATTTCCCAGGTATGCTTACACGTAATTTGTTTCAAACTTTTTGATTCGACCAAACCGTAAGTAGTTTCAACTTTGGGTTGGTTTTTAATATGAACAAAATTGTTCCTGGTATATTTTTTCGAAAGTTCAAAACACAAAATGTAAAACAGCGGACACTCTAGGTTTTTTGAATTACTAATCCTCAATCACGAAAATCTCCAGGATTTTTTGCCAATTCTTTCAGACTAACTGCAGGACATTGTTTATTTGATATAATTTTAAATTACTACTGAATAAATTTCGATCATAATAATCATGAATTCGAAAAAATTACGAAACAAAATCAAAGAGTTAAAAATCAAATTTATATGAATTATTTATTTTTTATTTTTTAATTTTACTAATTTTCTAATTAATTTCATTCATTGGAATTTTTTTCAACTCTAATTAAGAAGAAAAAAAACAGTAGCTACTCTAATTTTAGAACACCCTAAAGCTAAATATCATGCAGATTTTTTTACTTTTTAAAAGTTTCCTTTGAGTTACTTTCCGTTTTTAATTATTTTAACCCGAAGCTGAAAATATGCTCCCATTTTAGATTAAAAAAGTTGGAAAAATGCATGAAATTATCCTTGAAAAACAATTTTTCATAAATAAGGCTATATTTTGTTTAATTATGAAACTCACAAGCTTGTGAAAAATTACTGAATTCAACCTATTTTACCTTCATGGGACATTATTTTGTTCTTGTATGAAATTGTTGGATTTAAATGTAATTAAATTTATGATTATAACCTTTTTAAAAGGGTGGAATTCATTAGAATATTATTATGGAGAATGTATAAAGTTTCTTTTGTAAATAACACAACGCGTTATATTGGAAAATTCGTTACAAATATGAAATCGTACAATATATGTGAAGTTTTAAAAAGTACTATATTAATTATCTAGTTCATTAAAAGTAATATACGATTCTTTGCTATTAAACGTTGACAAACATCACATATTGTATTTAATTATGAATACAGGTTAAAAAGAAAATACGAAAATTTTGATGTAGTTTTTAAAATTTTCCTAAATATAGTATATTTCATATACGACAAAATATTCCATGTAAATTTGCATAAATTCGAGAAAATTTTCATAAATACGTGATGTCAATTCAAAATTAAATTTTATGTCTGAATAGAGATGGTGTAAAATCCTATTAAAATGATTGACCTGAAATTTCACGTAATATGAAAACGATTTTATGTTTAATTGCTAATTGAGAAATGTGGAAATAAATCATTGGGTATTAATTTTTAACATTAATAAAAATTATGAATACTTTATATTACTTTCCTAATTATACGAATTTCATGTAAATTTCATATCATTTCATGCAAATACTTATTCGTTTGTTGAATAATAATATTTTTTGTCTAATTTTATAAGAACATAAACTAAATATATACTTTTTAAGATCTCTTCCTATTTTTTTGGTTTTTAAATTCCAATGAATTTTAACTAAAATATTTCTTTAAAAATAAAAAAATGAAATATTTAAAAAATATACTCACATCTCGCATATTGTACGTTATAACTAAACTATTTACAAAACTATCATAAAATTCTGGATATAAATCCAGTACATCAAGTAAATCTTCTCGATGGATTTTATGTAAATCACAATACGTAAGCGCTCTAACATTACTATTTGATTTTCCAATTGTTGAATATATACATGGATTTTCACCAAAAATATCATCTTTTCCTGAAAAGAGAGAATAAAAGACTTAGTATAGATATATGATATACTTGTAGTTTTTCATAGAAATTTCTAATCTTTACCTAAAATAACCATAACAACATCATCTTTTAATATTTCAATAGAACCTCGTGCTATAAAATATAACGATGTTAAAACATCACCTTTATGTACTAAAGTATCACCCGGCGGAGCATGAGTTGTTTTAAATTTCAATGATAAAGCTCTAGAAATTGTATTAAATTGTATACTATAGTAATTTGCTATGTGTGAAAATTTTTTCAAACCAAAATTCATACCGTAAACATCCAGGACTTGCACCATCAAATGCTGAACAATTTGTTAGTAAATTACGATTTAAATGAAGACAAATATCTGCTTGCAGACATTCTGGAAAACCTTTTAAAACTGAATTCATATCAATACCATTTGTATATGTCCAAGCATGTTGAAAATATTCTTCTAATCGTTGACGAAGTGGATTTGGGATCTAGAAAAAAATTTAATAAAATTAAGTGAACGGAAAAATTATGTTAATTAAAGTAATTTTTATATGTAGTACCTGATGGAATCGAATAAATTCTCTAACACGCAGCATTTGTGTATGATAACGAGCTGTCCCAGAATATAGTCTTTGAATTATTGCTGATACATTACCGAATATACTGGCATACATTAGGGCTGGAAATTTTTATATAATATTGATTAATTCTTTTTAATAATATAATTTTTTTCTGAGGTTGAAATAAAATCTAATTATCATTAAATCTAAACAAAATTAACGTTGTTTAGGACATGAAATGTGAGCTATAAGATAAGTAGTCCACCAATATCATTGTTTTCTAGTATTTGATTCGCTCAAATTTCATCAAAATCAATCATAGATTAAGTGTATTTTATATTAGTCCTTTTCAAGATCCAGAGAAATATGAATTTTTCAATTCAATAAGTTGAAAATATCAAAAATTTTATAGTAAATCAAATCGCAGTCTTGCCTGAAGACTAAATCTGCATATTAAATAGCGAAAATTTAATATACACAAATTGTTCAGGTCATACCCTAAATTTGGTCCTATAAGTGGTTCGAGTATAAAATAATTTAAATGTAAATTAAGAACCAACGAAGGTGGTAATTAAAAATTGTATTACAACTAAAAATAAGTACGTGTACGTGTACGTGTACGTGTACGTGACCTTTAATGTGAACTCATTTCGAAAGTTTCCTTTGTGAATTTGAAATGAACCTAATTTGTGAACTTTGCATATATATAATTTTACTCGTAAACAAATCCTTTTAGACATTTCACAAGATAAAAGGATGCTCAAAGAAATAAACATAACTTTTGATTTCAAAGAATTCTGTTGGAATTTCTATGAAATTAAATTCTTTTAAAAATGTACTACAATTGTATGAATAGAAGAAAATAAAATTAAGATTATTTTTAACTAAAGGAGTTTTATACATTGTTTGGTTTTGATATTTTTCATTTTGTGTTTGTTTAGAAAAAAGTATTTATATTAAAATACTTTTTTTTTTTTACTATAATCGGATTCGTTATATAAAATTAATTCTTAGTTTTCATATTTTCTATATTTTAAAACTGTTTGTATAACTTTGATTATTATATAATCATTAAAAGATATTTAATCCGATTATCTCGTTTGAAAATATTATATAATTATTCGCTTTTTTTGTTTTAATTAAACTAACTTACATCCAACGAGCATAACACAAATTGTGAAAATTTTTTCAGCATCTGTATTTGGTGCAACATTTCCAAATCCCACTGATGTCAGTGATGTAAACGTAAAATATAAAGCTGTGATGTAACGTGACTAACAATATAAAATATTTTATTAATATAATTTGAAATATAAATATATTGTTTTTATTTATGAAACAACAACAATCATGATATGTTTTTTGTTTGTCAGTCTCATAAACGTAATATGTTTTATGTTTTCTTATATTTGTACTTCTTTTAACCTTTTTGTTTGAGAGGAAAAGAAGGAAAAGAAACTGAATACTATATCAGTTTATAAACATCCCGTTTTTATATATGCAGGACTCTAGAAGAAGTCTTTCGGAAAGTTTTAAAAGAAAATGCAATTTGACTAAAAGCGGTTAGGGAGCGATAATTTTGTTCAAGATATATTGTATGGTGACAAAACCCTTATTTTCACAGTTTTGCATAAGCAAGAGATAAAAATTTAAATAGATCTCTAAACCTGTGTAAAAGTTTGTCTATAATTTTCAAGGGTTTTTTCTGGTTTTAATTAATTTGTATAGATATAAGTTTAACATATATATATAGTATATTATTTTGATTTAATTCAGTAAATTAAAGCTATCACGAGCTTTGGTTGTCCTTTAAAAATTTACGTGTGTATGTCATATTCAGTTATCTATGGAAAATAGAGAAGGTTTAACAAACAAATAAATACTTTAGGATACTAAAAGTTTGACTTGCCGATTTTATGTGTTTCCTTAAATGAAAATTCTATAGATATTTTATATAGAATAGGAAATATATTTTAAAGCCCTTATTGTGTATTTCGTATTTAATCATTGCGTAAAACCAACCCCAATAAAAGATATATTCCAGAATTATGTTCTCATTTTCAGTAATTCGAGAAAAGGATTCTTCTGTGAAATTATAAATTTTGTGTAATTTATAATTAAAATAGCTGAATTCCCCGGCATTGCTCGGGGTTCCCGAATTCTACATACTCCTTGATGATTAAAGGTTTCGATTTAATGTAAAATTTATTATGTTTTGAATGATTTTTATTAATTTACTCAGCATACAAAATATTTCAAAATTTTAAATGATTTGTTGCAAAGCCATCGAGTAAACAACATTTTTTGTTTTGTTTTGTTTTCTTTATTTTCTTTATATTCAATTGAATTTATTTAATTGCCGCAGAGCTTACACAGCGCAAGAAATGCATATTCCCATTCACATGAAAATTGAGTATGTTTTTTATGTGTACTTTTACAAATGATACGATCATAGTCGAAATCATACGATGTTCGCAAACAAACAGAGTTTCAGTTTTATAGATATAGGAGAAGATAGAAGATAGAAGATATGCTCGACTCGATCATTCATGAGCCTAATATAAGTAAAATCAACAACTTCGTGTTATAATCAATTTTCTATTTGTTTTTTCAGTCTATGTCAATATGAAAATAATGTATTTGTAGCCATAATTGTTTTTCCTGAAAATTATTGATAAACAATAAATGAATAATATTTATTTTGTACCTTTATTGAAGGACCTCCAGTATTATTCGGCAGATAGTACTCTTGTGTATCGTTTGCGAGGATATCTAGCCAGCCGATTTTGTTCCTTAAAATTGGTCTTTCAGCATTTCCAATTGCATACCTGCAATTTTAAATGCATTATGATGCATTTTTGTACAAAATTCTTTTTCTTTTTCTATTTTCTTGATGTAGTTTTCAGTTTTTTTTTTTTTTTTTTTTTTTAAATTAATATCCAAATAAAATAAAAAAAAATAAATTTAAAATAAAAATTTTGAAAAATAAAATATTTTATAAAATTATGAAATTATGAAATTAAAAAAATTAGGTTTGGTGAGAGACATTTACCATATACAAGCTAACCAGTGAGCAATTAGAGCAAAAGTTGCCATAAGTAGGACTAGTACAGCAGCACCATATTCAGAGTAGCGATCGATTTTTCTAGCAACTCTAACGAGACGTAGTAAACGGGCGGTTTTTAGTAGTCCAATAAGTGTCGTTGTCTGGAAAATGTTGAGAAACAAAAACAAACAATTTTTTTTTGTGTGAAAAGCGTGTTTTTTCACAAAAGAAAATTTTTTTTTTTTTTTATTTTACATTTATGTATAGAAAATTGTGGGATTCTTTTTGGGATAACAGGAAGTGTAAGAAGTATATTTTTGTAGTATATTTTTGTGTTAAAAAGATAAGAAAGTACATCAAAAGATTTTAAAGAAGTAGAAAAAAGTGTAGAAGAAATATTGTCGTTTTTTTTTTTTGCTTACAAGAACCAGTAAAAGAATTATTATATTTTTATTCATAACAATTTTTAGAAATTTTTAAAGGTATTCACAAATATTAAAAAATAAATCATCGGTTTTTCGTAGAAAAATTTAAAAACATTTAATACTTAAATAAATAAAAACGTAATTTATAATTTAAATAAAATATAATATTTAAAAAAAGACAAAATATTATTTACAAAAAAATCACTTTAAAAATATTTTATTATTTTCTTTTTCTTTCAAATTTCGAAGAAAAAGAATATTTTGCTTAAAAACTTGGTTCAACCTCTTGACTGACTAGTTATCCACGGAAGCAGTATCCAAGAGCACTATTTTTTTTATATTTTTTTATTTATTTAATAATTTTTATAAACCATCTTAATTGTTGAAGCTTAAAAAAATATATTTATAAATATTTCAAAAAAAAAAATTAATTAAAAACACATTTATTTTGTAAAATAGAAAGTTATTAAAGAAGCTTTTTAAATATTGTGTGTTCTTTAAGCGTGATGGAACATTAAATTCAAAAAAATAAGCCAAAAAAGTTTACTTTTATTCGAAAGACCAATTCATGGCATTAATATTTTAAAATGACTTCGGGTATATAACCACAGCGTATCTTCTTGACGAAGCGCATCCTGTCCGTCCAATTTTTTGTGACTTTTTCGACCATTGTCGGCCGTATGTCACGAATAATGTTGGCCAATTGTTACTGGTTTATCAGCATAATGTCAGATCACACCAGCTTGGAGACCAGTTTATAGGGCTATTTCTTGAAATCACATTGTCGCCAAATGGTGACTTCAATAAATCGATAGTCTGTGTCACTCTATGGCACGTAGTGCCATCATGTTTAAAGCATATCTCAGCATGATCAACGCCAATAATATTTTCCAACAAATATTCATGGTTGGGTAAATATCTGGTCGCCTCATTTTTAAAGAAATAAGGACCAATGATAACACCAGCGTGTGAACTGCAATTTTCTGGATGTAATGGGGTACCTAGATTCTCTTCTAGATTGGTCTCACTACAGCTTATAAAGGCAATAATGAGGCTCGTCACTGAAGATAATTTTGTGATAAAATAAGTCTATAAATCTCGCGAATAGACGATAATTCTTGTTCGTTTCTCAAGCGTGAATCTATTTGTGATTATTTACTAGACTATACTGAACATAAATAACAAAAAGAGCTGGGAGAATGACAGCTTGGATTGACAGTTATCCTTGTCGGAAGTTCTATAACGCTTCCAAAATCACCAAATAACATAAATAAATTCATCCTGAAAAGTAATACACAAACAATTTTGTTTGTTTTATGTTTATTTTATATATTTAATTAATAGACAATCATTTTTATGCTTAAGAATAAATATTTAATGTTTTTAATTATGTCTACTTACGTGAATTAAAAATTCTTTTATTTAAATATAAAAAAATAAATTTGTTGAAAATCTAAAATATATATTTTGTGATTTTTATAGAAATAATTTACATTTTTTTTTAAAATTAAATATTAACTTATAAAATTATAAAACTTTTACTGATTCCGTATTGAAAAAAAAGAAAGTAAAGAAAGTAAATTTTGTGATTTAAAAATGGTGGTTTAAAAAAAAAAAATAAATTTTTCTTTTTGTGTTCTAGTATTTTGTTTTAAGAACTATGTTTTTTATTTTAATTTATTTTTTTCTTTTTGAAGTTAAAAATATTTAAAATTAAAATATGTGATTTAGTTATTTCGATTTAATTTTTTATTTTTTTTTTTTTGTAATAAAAGCTAAAAAAGTGTTTCGTAGTAAATAATTAATTAAAATAAAAATAAATAAATTAAATAAATTAAAATAATAAAACAAAATAAAAAAAAAAATTATATTAAAAAATTAAATTTTTATTGTGAATTAAAAGTGTTTTAAAAAATTCTATTTTGTTTTTAAAATTTTGTTCTTTTTTTAATATTTAAATTTTAGCACAAATTTTTTCAAAGAAATAAGTACATTGTGTCATTTGCAATGCTAAAACTAATTAAATTAAATTTTTAATTACAGAAAAAAGAAACTACATTAATTGTAATAAATTACTTAAAATTTTAAATTAAAAGCTTTTTTACTAAAAGAAATATATTAAATTTTTTTTTTTGTATAAAAAATTATAAACAAAAAAGCATTTTTAAAATGAATAAATTTTTGTCTTTTTTCTTTTTTTTGGCAAAACCAAAGCAAAAAGTATTCTTTTTTTTTAACAAAAATTTTCTACAGAATGACTTGGACCTTATTATGATGAGGTATCTCTCTTTTTTTTTTTTAAATATAATTTGAATTAATTAATAATGAAAAAAATTATTTATTAAAAAAATTTCGTTTAAAAAGCGTTTATTGAAAATAATCGAGTTTAGTAAATTAAAATTTGTTTTTCTTTTTTTCCCAAGGCTTAATTATTATTCGAAGAAGAATTTTTTATTTAATTTACGATTTAAGTGGGTATAAGTATAAGTAACTAGAAAAATATTTAATAATAATTTTCCAAGAAACAACAAGTTTTCTTCTTAAGAAAAGAAAAATCTTTGAGAACTATTATCGTTAGGTGAACGATTGAGTAGAGTCCTTTGATGATATCAAGCATAAATTCTTCCTTTTTATATAATTTGTTCACCTTCATGATAACTCATTCATGAATTCTTTACTTTAGAACATCGTTTATTTGAATTTCCTTCCCGGTTTTTTTTCTCATTTTCTTTTTTGCAGAAAACTTTCTTCAGTTTTGAGAAAATATTTTCTATTAATTTAAAATGTTTCATATTTGATTCTTTCCTTTTTAAAAACTTTTTTTTATTAAATAAAAATTTAATTAGAAAAAAAAAACTTTCTTTTAATGAAAGTTTTTTATATTTAATTAAAAAGAACTAGTTTAAGAAAGAAATAAACTAAAAATAAATTTTAATTTATTTTAATTTGGTAATTTGCATCAATTTTAAATTAATTTTTGGTCGCTGGTACATTTCTATTGGCTGTCACGTAGCGGATACTGAAAATGTTAGTTGAAAAGTCTTGGTTGGAATAGTTTTTCTTTTTTCGTAAGGTACAAAAAGTGCCTGAATTTTTATTATAAAAAATTCAAAAAACTATTAAATACTTTTCATTGAAATCACAAACCATTTAGGATCATTTGTAAATAATAAACTTATTTAAAAACTCTTTAAAATTTTCCTACCATTGCTCACAAACAATTAAAATTTTCTTTCTTGTTTTAAAAGAATTGTTTTTTGATGGAAAACTTTGAATTGTATGCATCATGATTTAACCAACATAAATCTATTATAATTAAAAGTATTCTCTTTGATAAGTGCGATAATTAGTTTTAATTAATTTTCTTGTATTTTAGTTCAGAATTAAATCTTGAAACATTTAATTAAATTTCACACAAACTTTTTGGTTGGCAAGGTAGAAATCATTATAAAATTATTATAGTTTAAAAATGTGGTTACATTTCAATAAAAAAAGATTTAAAGAAAGTTAAAGGAATTTTTCGTACAGTAATGGTGTAAAGAAAAAAAGGAAGTTATTGAAATTGTTAACACAAAAAGTAAAAAGGTTTTTCGATAAAAATTCTTATCTTTGGATTTTTAAAAGTAAATGGATTAAGGTCTTGTTTTCAAAGAGTTCAGATTATATGGAAAAATTATGCTAATATTGTTTGACTTATTGAACATAATTAACTTTCAAAGCATACATAAAACTCGTCAGTTTCAAATGTTTGTGGCTCTAATATATTGATTATAAACTAAAGGAGAATTTTTTTATATTAATTATACTTAGAAAGAAAGCTGTAGGTATTCTATAGAATAATGACTCGATATAGTGAATAATTTGATATAACGTACAAATTTGTTATACATTTTTCCCATTTTCAAGTCTGTAAACTTATGAGGCCAAAAATAATCAACAGGACACTCAAATCTAAACTATATCGAAGCCAAGCTGGTAGCCACTTATGGTCCGGAGAACTGGTGCATGTCTAAAGAACACGACTGTCAATTATCTACATTTGAATGAAAAATACTGATTCGGATATATGGCCCTATACGAATAGAGGCAAACATCTTGAAAATCAAATATAACCATGAATTAGGGGCGTTATATAAGGAGCCAGGTATTATACTTTTCGTTAAAAATAGGAGCAGTACGCTGGATCGCCATGCAATTTAATGAATGAATATTATTTCAGGGGAACAGAGAAAAATATTAATTTTTAGGTAAAGTCTAAAACCTAAGCTTGAAATCGACAGCCCAAGACCAGACAAATTGGAGGAACATTTTAAAAGACGGACGAATCCACCTCAGACTGTAGAACAATCCAGAAAAAGAAGAAGCAGGATTCCTATTCTTTTGGTAATAGAAAGTCCAGCAAAGACAGAATAAACTTAGTAGTTATGGCTTCGCCACGAAAGCATTTACCTTTAATTCAGAAAGTCATAACTGGAATATGGACTTTTAATCTCATGAAGATAATATCGAGGAAATAGATCTCAAATCTGCACCGCACAAGTATATCAGATACCTTTCAATGTCGATTTATGAATTTCTTTAGAAACCGATAAAATATTTTATTATTATAAAACCAAATAAAAAAAACCGTTTAGATACCTCAACGAAAACAAATAAATGTTATGTATTTAAATTCCAGAAATATTAGAATTAATGTAGTTGAAAACATGTTTTTTTTCTTTTCATTTTAGCAAATTAATATTTAATTAGCAATAAAATAATAAAAAAAAAAGAAATTAAATAATTTATTCGATTTTTTTTTTATTGTTTTTAACAAGCAAAATTTAAATTAAAGTAAATAAAGCTTTTCTATATGAAAAAAAAACGATTAAAATTATTATTTACAAAAAAAATTGGTGTTAATTATTTTCTTATTTTTAACATAAAGAACGGAAAAAATCTGTTTTTTCTTCAAAGCTTTCTAATCAATTAGTGGAAAGCAATTCAAAAGCTTTTTTTTCATTAAAAAAAAATTTTTTTTTTCTTATTCAATCAAATATTTTTTTTTTTAAATCGATTTAAAATATTTAAATAATTTTTATTCGGTTTGAATTTTTATTTTAAAAAAATTTTTTTTAATTCATTTTAATTATTTTGCTAGAAAAAAATAGCTTGTTTTTTTCTTGTAGTAAAAATGTGTAGTTTTTTTCGTGAATTTCGCATTAAGCTGCAATAATTGTGAAAATTATGTTTTGTTTGAAAATTAAAAATTAAAGAAGTAAAAATTAATAAATAAAATAAGTTCTGTTGAAAGAAAAAAAAAATCCCAACGATTAAAAATTATTAATTATTATTAATTATTATAAAATATTTATCAATCAGTAAAAATAAATTGAAAAAATTTTAAATTATGTGCCATAATATCAGTGAGCCTGAAATTCCAGGATTTCCATACTACAAATATTGAAATTGATGAATTGATTGTTTTCTTTTTAATCATTGGCCAATCCTCTGAATAAGTTCTAGGAGGTCTTTAAAATAACAAGCTATTCAACATTAAAATTTAAATAATCTGTTAATTAAGGTATGTCCATAGAGATAAGGTTTTTAAAAGCCTAAATTTAGTGGTTAGTCCATCTTGAAACGTCAAAGTTCAAAAATAAAATTGGTCGTAATTGGTATATAAAAATAAATGATTAATTAGTGCTGTATTTTATTGGGAACTCTATCGGTGCTTACCATACATTTACATGTTCCTAATTAGCGCCGGATAAAATTGGGCGCTAAATTAGCGATGGATAGAAAATATGTACTAAGCGACATCTGCCAGATGGTAGATGACGCAAATCAAAACTTTCTTTTTTATAAATTGGCGGCCTTTCATGTTTTTTAATAAAAGCAAAATAAATGTCAAATTTATTTACACAAAAAATATAACAGATTTTTTTTTAATTTTATTAAATTGAATGTGAGTTTGAAATGGAACCGGAGGAATATAGAAGAACGTATTATTTGTCGTTTACAAAAAAAAAATTTTTATCTGTTTAAATTCAACTGCTCTCAAATAATATCAGTAGTGCCAACATCCGAAATTAAATGTTATAAGAGAATTGATTAAAAAAAATCGTTCTTTTGAAAAAGTGAATTAGCGCCCGATAGAATTCCCAATAAAGCAAATATCGGGCGCTAATTAGCGACGGATAGGAGGCATGGTGGATATTACTATCTACCAGATGGTAGATGGTGCAAATCAAAGGTTTTTTTATTGGAATATTTAAAAATAACAGAAAATTGGTTTGAATCTTGAATCATGCCTGATTTTGGTCAGTTTTTTTCTATTATTTTTATTCTTTTTTGTTTTATTTAGTTAAAACAATATTTTAAATAGCCATCTCGCGAAATTTTTTTTGTTTTAATTTCACTATTTGTCTAAAAAAAGGATTTTTAATTTTTTAAACCTCAAAAAAAAAATACTCTAATTGGGTACGCAACCAAATAATTCCTTCAAATAATTTCAGTGGTTCGAATATTCGAAATTAAAACTTATAAGAATTTATACAATAAAAATCGTCCTTTTGAGAAAGTAAATTAGCGCCCGATAGAATACCCAATAAAATACAGCAAGTAATTTGAAGTACTTAGAATTTCGAAAATGAACTTTTTCTTTCAATAGGGTTGTATTTGCTTATGATGCCAGTTGTGGCATACAGTTTTTTTTGACATAATTCCAGAAGCAGGTCTACATTTTATTATAATGAATTCAATTTCATTCGAAAATCGTATAAAAGTAATTCAAATCCATTATGAAAATGGATGATCTATGAAAATGAAAACCACAAATCATCTTTCCTGACGAAGCTCATTTTCATTTGATTGACTATGTTAATAAGCAATATTGTTGCATTTAGGGTTCTGAAAATCCAAAAGCAATTATTGAACAATCATCACATTCATCTCGTGCCACTATTTAGTGTCCTTTATGAGCTGGGGGCAGCATTTAATAGAAATTCGTGAAACAAAGACCACAACTATGCACAAATCTGATCGAAAATTTTCTCAACAGAATAGAAAGTTTTGATTTCGTATTTAACTAATTATTAAATAAAAATAACCGCCTTTTTTGAATTATATAAATTTTAAATTTTTATTAAACTTGCAATTAAAAAATTCATGGAACTGAAAATAATAAACACGAATTAAAACGGCTGACATTTAAAATCATAATTACATTTCTTCAATGGAAAATAAATTAATTTTTGCCAATTAAATTACTTCGTTTAATGAAATGACAATTTATTGACAAACATTTTTTATTAAAAAATTTCAGTCGTTGGGACTTTTTTTTTAAACTTTTAATATATATAAAAAAAATTATTTAAATGAAAAATTAATTAATTAAATTTAATTGCAAAATATAAAAGAACATATAAAAAAAAAAAAAAATTATAATTAAAAGATGGCAAAGAAAATTAGGACTTAAAAAAAATATATTTTAATTGAAATTTAATTAATTTTTTTGGAAATTGAAAAAAGTGTTCAAAACGTGTTTTTAACATTAGAGAAGAAAAATTATATTACAAAAAATTATGTAGCCTTTTTTTTTCTTTAATTAAAATAAATAATTGATTTCTTATTTTCACAAATTTTTAAAATATTTTTATCGTTTTTAAGAAAATGAAATGAATTATATTTAAACAAAACTTTCATTTCAATTTCTTCTTTTTCGTGGAATTTAATTTTAATAAATTATTTAAATTAATTAAAAAAAAATTTTTTTTTCTTATTTTAAAATTGAAATTATGGAAATAGTTTTGTTCTGTTCTGTTTTTTACTGTTTAAAACTCTATTTGGCATATAATTGTTTTTAAATGGAATTATTTAAAAAAGAAGTTTTGTTTTTTTGGAGTTTTTGTTTTATTTTTTGTTTTTATATGAAATACCTCATCTTTGTCCAAGCCAAGCTGTAAAATATTGTTTTTTCATTTAAATAACATTTAAACTAACATTCTTTAATTGTTTTGTTTTATACTTAAAAAATTTGTATTTCTTTTTAAAAATTTACTTTTTTTTTTTTTGGACAAAATTAAAGATATTTTTCTTCTAAAAAAAAGTGCACATAGGCATCGATATTTTCGGTAATAATTTCAATAAATTAAAAAAAAAACATTTCTCGACTTTTCTATTTGTACGATTGCATGGAAATTTTGCATTTTTATTATTTAAAGAAATACAGTGAAACCTCTTTGAATTAGAAACTCGTATTTTATGTTTAATATCATTCCTAATTGAATAATCCGGATTGAAGAAGTTTCATTGTAATTCGTTTAAAAAATATTGATCCCTAAAATTGTAATCTTAAAAATTAAAACCTAATCTTGGTGATTATGAGAGAAGAATTGGTTAACATCTTAGGGTTTATACACACAGCAAAAATTATAAAGCTTTTGGCTAGTTGTGACAACTAAGTTTTCAGTTATCAACATTGAAATTCCCGCATCACAATAAAAACTTCAGTTAACATTTGAGGTTTCGACAACTGAAATTTAGTGGTCACAATTCAGTTTTCAGTTCTTACACTTGAAAATTCAGTTATCAGAAGAAAAAATTGAGTTGTCAGAATTGGCCAAAAGCTTAACGATTTTTCTGCGTGTATTATATAAAAGATTTTATTTAAACCTTATCTTAGAAGAATTAAGGAGCTCAAAAACTTATATACTTTCCTTACAATGATTAAAGATTTCCACTTAGTCCTGTGTGAAATATTACTCCACTTTCATAAAATTTCAACTTTCCACGAGGGCAAATTTTATTTAGAAATGCTTTTCAAACTATTCATTTAAATATCATAACCAAAATGAAAGTGAATTGAATCAAATTTAGTTATTACAATAAAAGTTAAATTTGACCAACGACGAACTAGACAAATCTCTCCAAAAAAAGTGTAGACTAAAAACTAAGTTTATTTGTTGGCAATTTTCCAAACAAAGGAACACCAAAAAAAAGCTAAATTTCTTGAATACTTATTTGGTCTACTTTCTTATATTTTGGCAATTTTCCCAATTTTCTTTATTCTAAATCTGACTAATTTCCAGGAAAGGAATCAAATAATATATTGAAGTCTTACAATTTTAATATACAAGTATTGCCAAGAAGATTAGAAATTTGCATCGAATTTTCATCAAATTGTCTTTTTTAATTTAACTAATTAATTTAAGTCTTACCAATTAATTTTTACTAATAACATATTTTCTAGAATTATTATAAAAAAATACTGGAAATGTGTAATTGTACGAAATACGCCAAAAGTACGGAGTTCCTGATGAATTAATATGACATAATTTAGTTTGATTTTAATAATTTTATTGATTGAATCGTATATAAGCTAAATACGGACTACTTACGGTGAATTTTTAATTGATTTTCCCTAATTTGTACGCCTATGAAAATTTTCTTTCGTACTTTTTGATTAAATTTCAATAAAATCGAAAAAAAAATTCGACAATTTTCGCTGAATTATGTGTCTTTGCTAATTCAGTTTAATTCTATATAAATAGTTTTACTTTTGAAAATTTCAAGTACCTATATCATAAATACTTTAATATTTAAGATTAATTTACTAGAAACAGGGGCTTCGCTCACCAACCCCCGTCTGTAAAAGCAACAACCAAAAAAAATAATCAATTAAAAAAATTTATTGAATTTACCGGTAGAATAAGATTCTCTTTTTCTTTTTCTCTCCGTCTCAATTTTTCAAGATGCTAAATTTTCTATTCCGCGTTTTGAATTTGTGAGTTATATTTAAATTCATTTGGAAAAGTATTTCCTTGAATATGTTCGCCTAAAAGTATGGATACTTTAATTAAGAACTATTTCATATTATAAAGGGATACGCCTATCAGTATGTATACAATTACAAAATGTAAATGATTTGCGGAGAAAACTTTTTTATATAATATATAGATATGCAAATGGAAAGTGGCTATTATACATAATAGGGTCAGCGTTTAAGTTTAGTCAAGTTAAGTTAAAAATACCCATTGATCTCAACTAGGAATTATAAATTTAGGTATTCCGCCTTACATATCAAAAGTATAAACATTTAAATAAAAAAAAAATGAGAAGAGTTTATATGAAGTATGAAAAAAGTTTGTCTATAAGAAATAACTTTAATAATTTCATATTTTTTTTATAAATAATTTTAATTTCAAAGAAAAAAATTATTTAATTAAATTACTAGATTTATTATATTTCTGTGCAACAAAAAAAAGTTAAATAGAAACAATTAACAACATATTTTACAAAACTAACATGCAATCGCACTCCACTTAAATATTTGTTTTTATTTTATTTTTAAAGAAAAGCGAGAAATAATCATTTTCCAAAAAGATAAAGAAAGAAAGATATTCGCATTTCTTAAAGTTATATTTTTAATATTTTTGTTAATAATATTTTTAATTATAAAAATTAAATAAAAGAGAAAATTTAATTTTTGATTTTTTTTTTTACAAAAGATTTTTATTATATATTTTTTAGCTAATTTAATTTCGGAAAATAATTGTTTTTTTTTTTTTTAGATTTTAATTTAAAAAAACAAAATAATAATTGTTAATTTGCAACCATCAACACCCATGAACACTTAAGAGATCAATTTTTTCTAACACATCGAAAACCAAATTTTATTTAAATTAATTAAAAAAATTAAGAAAAAAAAAATTTATACTAAAATTAATGTAATTAAGGGAAATTAAATTTTATTTTAAAATAATAATAGAGAAACAATTTAATTCGAAATTAAAAAAAAATTAGAAAATTTGTTTAAAACAGAAAGATCACAAAAAACATGCACTTTTAATAATTAAAATATTAAAAATAAAAATGAAAACGAAAAATTTAATGAAAAAATTAATAAAAATTAAATTAAATTCACACTTTTCTAAATGAAATTAATGAGAAAATCGAGATTTTAATTATATTTAGTTTTTTTTATTTTTTTTTTTTAGAAAATAGAATAATATTAAAAAATATTTTTGAACATCGAACCAAACCGATTTGTTAATTACAAAATTCCACCGCTTTCGGATATTAACTAAGGAATTAATTTTCGATTTGTCCTAAAATAGAGAACTAGCAGAATACCCGACCCTGTTCGGGATGAAAATGACTTTTAATCATCAAGCAAAAAGAGTAATTTATACTATCATTAAAATCTTAAGAAAAATTTATTAATAGTGGGCGTGGCATGAGTCCAATCCCGCCCACTTTTAATGCAGTTGTCGTCAGTGATCATATGAACTCACTTATCAAGTTTCACTTTTTTACGATAAATATGTCGAAAATTATCGCGTTTTTCATTTATTGTGGGCATGGAAAATTTGATATAGCTTATAACTAGCGTGCTGAAACAAAGAGGCACATTTCATGGGGATTTCTTTTATGAAATTCAATTTTCGAATGCCTATTTCGTGTACGCATATAAACTAAACTAAATATGATCTGAGGATATTTCATTATTTAAAGTCTTATGATAATTATTCCTTAGGGTGTATATGTCTAGGTGATTTTATTTATTCTCATTTTCGAGCATTATCGATTGTTGTATAGTACTTTTAATTTCTTAAAATATAGATTTAAGTATTTTATCCTAGAAGTTTTTCAATATAAAATTCATATTGAAATTTACATAAAAAACGACCTCCTTTTAGCAGTATTATGTAAAATTTTCAAATTATATTGTTCTTGCTCGAAGATGACAATCCTTTGAAGAATAAAAAATCATCAAAATGTTATAAGGAAAATGTATCCCTTTTTTTATATAGAAATTCGATCTCATTAAAGATAATGTATTTCCATATAATTTTATATTTAAAAAATATATGAAATTCTTTATAAATTTTATAAATTTCTGGGATAAAATGGGATAATTTTTTTACCCAGAATAGGATATGGCGATACCATATTACATGTTCATATTGAAAGCTTGTTTCTTAAATATTTAAGTTAATTTAACTGAAAAACCACGTTCCCTCTAATCTGGGCGCGCGAGCGACCTCCCAGGTATAAATTTGCGTTAGCCCAGTCATCATTTTCATTCGCCGACAAATATTGCAAAAACTTCTTTTTTTGCAAAAATAATTTGAAAATTTGTCACCATTTTCATTGCGTAAACGCACACATTTTATAAATACGTGTAGATTTCAACACTGGAGGCATGCCCATGGCTGCTAGGTTGTTTCTTTTTATATGCCGTAGTTACTAACATTGAATTGGCACTTCTTTGGACTGTTTTTTGTTTAAATTTTGTACAACTTTTTTTAAATTTAAAAACGTTGCCCACATGGTACTTTATACCGCCCATGGATTTTAAAAATTAGATTGAACGTTGCTGACAAACTATTCTAAGTATATTCACCAAATCATACCCATCCATTGGCACCCAATGAATTTTTTTGATCGAAAAATTTCTTAACAAACAAATCGGTGGTCGAATATAGTTTCTACTTTAATCAGACTTTTATAATTAGTAAATTATAAACAAAAAAAAAATTAAATTATAGATTTTTGAATTGAATTCGTTACGTTTTTCGTTTTTTTTTTTTACCAAAAATCTGTAATTTTTCTTTTAAAATTATTTTAAGGTGTTTTATGTTTTTGAGTTATGGAAATATATTCCATATTACTTACCTCATCGGTATCGCTATTGACTAATAATAAGTCAAATGGTATCGCGGCTACCAAGTCGATTAGAAACCATCCACTTAAATAGTGGACTGCTATCCGTCCAGGATGTGATACCACCTCGTCCTGGCCATTTACGAATGTTGTGCGAAAATTTATTAATATATCTATCACAAATGTTACATCCACTGAAATGGAAAAAGTAGAAAAAAAACATTGTTTTTTTGTTTGTTCCTTTTTTTGAGATTTTACTTCTTTTTTTTTGTTTAATTAGTGTTTTTTTGTCTATTCTTTTTTTTTTTTTTTTTTTAGTCAACTACATTCATAGTTCATGTAATTTTGTAACAGATAGCATTAGATATATAATAACATTTAGGCATAACGTTTTTTTTTTTAGGTGGTTATTTTATTAGTTCTGAACATTAAGTTGAATTTTATTTTGACAATATGTATGTTCATACAAGATTAAAGATGTTTCTAAAAAAAAAAACCAAGTGAAACAGCATGAAATAGGTCCATTAAGGTTGTATAGAACAAAAGAAGTGTTATTCAAATGATTAGAAGAATTAATGCTAAATAATTACTAAATCACAGCATTAACATATAAGGTCTGTTTTATTTGCCACTTGCTCTGGGGTAGAGGAAATTTTTACATTGAAAACAAAAACAACAAAAGTGCAAACCCTACACTACTTTCAGACCAGGGGTAGCTCTCACACTGAAATTAGTTCAGTTTTCTACCATAAAAAGTGTATTAGCTAAAAATTTCCCATTTATTATAAAAGCCTTTTTACTTTTTAAAAAATATGAGAAAATTTTACTTGTTTTATTAAGCATGATGAACTTTAAATTGATGAAAAAAAACACAAAAAGTTAACTTTTAATCGAAAGACCAATGGCAATAATATTTAAAATGACTTTGGTCACATGCTGGCTCTTTTTGACGAAGCGCATTCTCTCAGTCCAATTTTAAGTCAGCTTTTCGGGCAATGTCTATACGGCACGCGAATCGACGACCGATTTTCAAAGTAAATTTGGATAACTCCTGATCGTTCCTCAAGCGTTAGTCCACCAGGTGTATGCATATCGAATGAGCCTTGGCCGATATGTGGCTGTAGCTATATGCAATGTTTATTGTGAACGAGCCAAGACTCTCTTTTTTATTGCTTTGATATCTGTCAACAACGTTCAGTGTTGAGAGTTTGATTTGTAATATAACAACTTAAAAAAAATATTCTATATACTTGTAATAATCATTTTGATGTTAATCAGAAAAAAAATTATTTAAAATATGTGTGATTTCTGGTCTAAGACAAAGTTGGCGACAAGTGAACAAAACTAAAAATGAAAATACAGTTTTTCATCAATTCAAAGCACAAGATTTCAAATATCAAAAATTAGTACAAAATTAGATAGTTAGTCAATATATTCATTAATTTTTTATAATAATTAATAACAACAATAATTTTTTTTAAATCAGGACCTCTGAACTTTCGGCTACTATATAAACAAGGAAAAAAACGATCACAAATAACGATTTAATATCTACATATAGAAAAATTGTGAATTTTCGATAGCTGAAGTTTAGTTAGTTTAGCCAATAACTTCACAATTTTCCTGTTTGTAAGAAAAGATTAATTAGTCTGTCATTTTTTCTAAAAAACATATGAAATTTAAAATTGTTGTTTTTTACTATTGAAGACAACTCTAGAGGAATTGTTCAGTCTCAATAATCCATAATAAAATTGCATAACAACAATTAATATCTACGTAAAAAATATCGAAAAATGGGTTTTTCACATCGATAAGTTTAAAACTTCCTTAACGTTAGATTTCAATAATAGTCTCAAAACTATATGGTTGTGGTTATTTTCAAGTTTATTTGCTTTACGTCAGGCCTGAGCAACCGAAACTCAATAATAATAAAAAAAAAAAACAGAATTCCATGAGCCGCAAAGATAAGTCTACAATATTCAAATTTTGAAAGTAAGATTTATTCATAATAATCAAAATAATTAATAAAAAAAGTTTGCACATTAATGTGAAACTTGTGTTTGTGAACGTTTGGACAAATCATTCATTTCAATTTCAATCTTTGATGTTGCAATTCGCAATTGATTATGCAAATTTTTATCAGCGAAATTTCTTATATTGGGGAATTTGATGTTATCAAGAAATTTTCTGTAAAACTGCACTTTAACGTTTGTTTCAAGAAAAATAGTTTTTAATTCGGGATGACACTGGAGATCAATTAATTACATTTGCAAATCAGATGGCGCTGTGATTGGATCAACACTGAATTGTATACGAAATATTTCAAAATTTTTATCACAAGATAAGATTTCATCAAATATTGAATCAAAAGCTTCTTTCAATTTATTCAAACAATCAGCATATTTATGGAAATTGGTTTGCACAGAGAAGCTAGTAATATTCAATTCTGCAAACTGAGTTGCATCACCATTTCTCAATTGTCTTGCCCACAAATGTAATTTGGAAATAAAAGATTTAATTTGACCACAACTTTCTGTAATTAACTTGTTTTCTCCTTGAAGTTTCAAATTTAAACTATTGAGGTGGTCAGTCACATCCACAAGAAAACAGAATTGTTTTGTAATTCAATAAACATCTAAATTTCTTCCTTCAAATCTAAAAATCTCTCTCGAAATTACGTATATTTACTAAACAGTGCTATGAGCCGCAATATAACTTGCAAAGAGCCGCATGTTTCCCAAGCCCGCTTTAAGTATTAGATTTAAAAATCTAAGTTTAATATTTTAATATTTTGATCCGATCTAATTCTTATGTGGTAATAAATCCGGAGTAAAGGTGAACTTATACCAATTTCGAAAATTGTAATATAGAACATACAATATAGAATAACTTTTCCAATTAAAATTTGCCATAAAATTCCAATAAAATTTTATTGGAATTTTATGGCAAATTAGGAAGTTCATCAAAATTGGGTAGAGCTCCAAAGGATGGTTGATACGATGAAATGATTTTAATTAGAAATCAATTAACTTGTAGAACATACATATTTAATGATAATAATGAAAATATATCAATGTATTCTATTATATGTGATAGTCGTAGATATTTTTATTTAAATGAAAATTTAATATTCTTTTCTTATTAAATGAAAATTATACTACAAACTTTCACATATAATATAATTATTTAAACAAAAAAAAATATATATATATATATCTATATATATATATTTCTTTTTTTTCATAAAAATAGATGATGTCTAAATGACAACTTTTTCTTAAGATTACCACTTCATTAAGAAAAATGGAATCTTGAATTTATTTTTATATATATTTTTATTCTGGTAACGAGGATACCACATCCTTTTTTTGCATCTCTAAAAATTTGATATTTTTGTGTAACTCTTTTCTTTTTTTTTTATATATAATGTTGTTGGTGTAAAATTCATATCCTTTTTAATAATTATTTTATAAAAATAGTAAAAATAATTGAAGAATTGAAATTATAAAAAATACATTTAATATATATTAAAGTTTGTTTCCTTATGCAAAAAGAAAGAGATTAACTAAAAAAAAAAATACAAAGTTTTTAGTTCAGGAAAGGAAGAAATTTCCATATATTATTTTTCAAAAATTTGTATAAATATTAGTGCAATTTCTACTTTTATACTACAACAAAATAACGAAAAAAAAAATTAGTTAAAAAATACGTTTTTAAAGAAAGAACACTACTTTTCAAAAGCATGCAAAAAAATTGTCTTAATTTTCTAATTTTTTCTGTTAAATTTTTTATTTTAATAATTTTTTAATATTAATAATTAATAAAAAAAAGAATTAATAGGCATAGAAATTTCTATTCATATATTCTGTATAATGTTTCAATTTGATTTTGATGATTTCAAAGTTTTTTCTTTCTTCTAAATAACTAATTAAAGTAACTAATTAAAATTTTTGTTGACAACATCATCAAATAAAATTTCAAAATAGATTTAAGGGAAATGAAATTTTGTAATCAAAACTTTGGATATCAAATTTCCTGCTGAAGTTAATTATACTAGAATTTCTTTTTATTTTAATTTTGATATCAAATTTTCTTGAAATTAATTTTGTTATTTATTACAAGTATTAACAAAAATTCTTAGATGTTCTATGAAAACTAGAAGAATGCAAAAGAATGCTTCTTTAAAAAATAATATATATTGAGAAGATTGCATTTGTGAAGATTTCCAAGGAAGGAATTGTATTTCTCTTCATATTATTGATACGATATTAGATATTAGATATTGGATAGAAGATTGAAGGAATACCATACAAGTATTGTTAATGAAATAGTTTTATAGTGAAATCAGTAATAATAAGTTATACCGGATATATCTTGAATATAAAAGTCAATCCTTAGAAAGGTGTTTTCTTCATTCTGAGGAAATTGAACCCAAAGTACAATCCCTAGTAAGATATAGTGTTTTGAGAAAACGTCTACTCTTAATTTTCTTAGAATAGAATTAATTTCAATGTCTCTTTTTTTATATTAATTATTATTATTAATTAATTATAAATTATTAACAAAAAAATCTCAGAGTACATAATTTTACATATTTTTATGTACAAAGTTTTTTTTTTTTTTTTATTTTCTCTTAAAAATATGCACATGAGAAAAATTAATATTATTAAATTTTATTTTTCCTAATGGCACGTTACAGCCCCAAAAACACAAAATTGCAATATAAAACCAAAAACTGATGTGCCTTTTTTAAATATAGTTTTTGCTTTTAAAAAAATTCTAAAAATGCTATAATATAAAGAAATAATTAAACTTACCAATTAAATCAATTATCACAATTGGATCGCTATTTATATACTTATTATTACGTCGCTGATTATAATCTGGTTCGCCGAGTAAAAAAGCAGCTACATAAGGTGTAAAAATTGCTGTATACATAACTAAAATTAATATTATCCAATCCCAGACTGCTTTGAATGGTGAATAATGGAGTATTGTCCATTTATGTACACTAGGACTTTGCATTTTATATTCCGGTAGGACATCAGCACCCAGAGATAGTACCTTTAATAAGAAAAAAAAAGAAATAATTAAATTATTTAGAATTAGAATAATACATAATTCCAACTAATTTTGTCTGTTCATATTACTTTAGTTATTCGTTATTTATTTAATTTTTATAATCAAAAACTGTTTTCTTATGATTTCCATAGAATTTCTAGAAAATTTCTTTATATCAGTTAAATATTTGCTCGTGCTAAAGTGTCAATTGTATTAGGAGATGTTTACTCAACTTCAAATAAGTCATATACATTATTGAAAATAATCAATTTCTCCTCATTCTTAGAAAATCAACGAAAAAGTAGCTTCCTAATTTTTCCCTTCATTCTTTCGTTCTTTTTTTTTGGTAATAAATACGAGACAATTTCTCCCCTTTTCTTCATTTCTATTTCAGCTGTCGTCTGCTTTGATTGGGAAGTAGATTTATTAAAATACATTTTTTTTCGTAATATCTTCTTTTTGAATTAATTTGCATTTTATATTCTTACGCCGTTGCTTTTATATCTATCCTTAGAAATACCGAAATAGGTATATGTTATAAAGAAAGTCATTCTAACGCTTTTCCTAACCATGATTAAAATTAATAAAAGGAAAATCATCTTGATTTGTTGAATTATCAAAAGAAAATTTATATATTTCTCGAATTTTTTACTTCGTAATGAAATACCTGATTTCATTAAAATATCAACAATTTATGGTTTAATAAATGTGAATTGCTTTTTAATTTTTTTCTTTCCTTCTTGGTCGGATAAACAAATTATTTCTCAGATATTTTTCTGATAAGAATAAAAAAAGAAAAGAAAGTAAAATCATATCAAAGAAAATTGTAGAAATTTAAGGAAATTCGTTTGATTATATACAAGATTTTCCTTTTTATAAAATACTATATTTAACGATTAATTAAATATCAATGATAAGAAATTATTATAGAAATTTTTATTAATTTTTATAGTATAAGATTTTCCTTTAATAATTTAATATAAGATCCTTTATTCATATTCAAATCGGGGATAGAATGTATAGGAATGCAATTTGAAAGCATTTGATTGGTATTTCTAAATCTTTGCATGAATATTTTCATTTTAAAAGTATTTTACATATTTTATTGATTTCAAAATCGTTAAACACAGAAATTATATTGATTCACATTATTGAAATTTTTTTTTTCAATTTTAATTTTCAATTTTTTTAAAATAACAATAATTTTTTATCTTAAAGCTTTTATAAAAATACTAATAGAATCTTTCATGCATTGACTCGTTTCTTCAAATGGTTTTCTATCAAATGGAAAATGTATATATAAGATTTTCATAGTTCTATTCATGGTATGACCTAAATTTAAAAGACTTTAAAGACCAGAAATGTTTCATTTAACTGTTCTGTACAAAAAACATTTAAATTGCTCGTCGTATTCATATGAAACAATTATATTAGAATTCAGTAAACATATGTTTGTATGAGAAAAATTCCAATTTCTTTTTAACAAGTTCAATTAATTGAAAAATTAAATAGATTAAATTTTTGTGCTTATAAAATTTTTGAAATAATTTCACGGACATTATAGCCTTACGGGTTTTAATTTCTTTTATATAAAAAAGAATTAGAAATACCTAATAGAAGAACTCAATTATTTCTTAAATTTTCTTATTAAATTTATTTAATAATATAGTTCCTTCAATCTTTCTTTTTAAAACTACCTGAATCAAGGATCTTCATATAACGAGCACATACTAAAATCAAGTATTTATCTATGTAAAAACTCTTTTCTTTTTCGACTTTATATTTCTTTGAAATAAGTACATAGCTTAAAGTCAAGAAGTTAAAGGTTTAAATATGTTAACTTAGTAGTATTTCATAAAAGTGGATGGGTTCTTAATGTAATCTGATTTTTATGAAAATATTCCCCATTTTATTATTTTTGTTTTGATTTTTGAAGAGCTTTATTTTTTTAAATTTTCTTAGAACAAGATGAGAACTAAGCAACGAAGAATTAAATTTTGAAACTTCTGCGACTATATTTTCAATAATTTCAAAGTTTCATAATGAAGAAATTTAAGATTTTACCTTTAGCCTGGAAGTTAATTGAATTCTTTCAGAAGTTGACATTGAAAATTACATAAAAAACACTTTAATTCTTAAAAATATTCAAACTTGAATTTCTTCACAAACTAAAACGAGACTGATTTAAGATTTTAAACTTAGAAATTGGTGTGTTCTATTTTCTTATTAATTACAGTTTTTTAACCTTTCTCTCTTATAACCTGCTGTATAATTATTTCCAAAAGCTTTACATTCCATAAGTTTGTTGTTGTACAATGAATTTCAAAAAAGAAAAAGTTGTATTTTCAAGAAATTACTACGTCTTTAAAATTACTAAAAAAAAAATTTTTTGTTTATTCTTGTTCAAAAGTCTTGTATTAAAATCGATTTTTTTGAACTAATTTTTGAAATGAACTCAAAAACCAATAAAAATATTTATTCTATCGCATTTTTCAGGTATTTTCCGTAAAATGTTTTAATATTTTATACGTGACTTAATTCAACGCAAATAATCCCGTAGAGTATTATTTCAATTGTAGCACATTAAAAAGGCAAATGTTTGCTTTTCTCATATGGTTTTTCTTTAATTCAACACGATCTAAAATTTATAATATTAAAGGCCTAACTACTTAGTATTTGTATGAGGTGAAACTTGTAGCAAATTTGTGTACTTTTTTATTCGTGAATAAGTTTTATTTGCGTGCTCAATGAATATTTTATTTATTGATTAAAAATTTTAGACTTTCGGGCACCACCCGTTAAGTCAGAATTGGACTTTTTTACTTTCTTTTTATAGTAAAAGATAAATATTTTTTTAAATTTATACTTTAAAGTCGTTAAATTAATAACTTTATTAAGAATCATAAAAATATTGAAAGTTTTCTTGTTTTAATGATTTTCTAGTTTGAAATTATTGAATATGATTCTTTTAATAATACTAGGGTGCACCGCCCTCTGCTCGCCTGGTTTACCAACCCCCGTATGTATAAGCAACAACCAAAAAAATAATCAATTAAAAAAATTTATCAAATTTAGCGATAGAATAAGATTTTCTTTTTCTTTTTCGTCTTAGTTTTTCAAGATGATAAATTTTCTATTCTGCGTTTTGAATTTGTAAATTATATTTAAATTAATTTGGAAAAGTATTTCCTTGAATATATTCGCCTAAAAGTATGCGTACTTTAATTAGAAACTATTTTATATTATGAAGAGATTCGCCTATCAGTATGCATACAATTATGAATTATACATAAATGATTTGCGGAGAAAACTTTTTTATATAATAGATAAAAATAAAAAAGTAAAATATTAAAATATGATATAAAAAAAACTCCTTGAAAACAAAGAGTATAATTTGATTGTTTTAATTTTATAGTTATTAAATTTTTAAGATGATAACAAAAAAATATATAAAATCCTTAATTTTTTTTGTAATTTTATTTGTTTTCCTTTGAATTTTTTACCTCTTTCCCAAGTTGTCCTCCTTTACTTTTAGCATTTGTATCATTTCCAAATCCATTTAAATTTAAATTTGAATTAACCGAAATATGATTTTCAATTATAACTTTATTTTTTGAATCACTACTTAAACGGACACTTGACCATTTTTCAGTAGCCTAAATTGAAATTTTCGAAAACAAAAAATTATTATGAAAATAAAACAGAATTAATTTTTTTTGTTTTCTTCTTAAATAAAAAGCATACAATTCGATTTTTAATATTCAAATTGAAATTACTAAAAATATACTAAAATTTTCAAAAGTTTTAAATATTGTACTTTTTGTATAAAAATATTTAAAACCAAAAAAGATGAATAAATTACTTGCTAAAATAAACCATATTATAAATTCTTCATAAATTGATAATAAACAAAATTTACAATTCAAATTTTCCAGCAACATTTTATGTTGGGAAATGAGGAGATAATATATTTTGGGCATATTTTAAAATTTACAAGAATGAAAATTACGCCTTTTAAAGGTCACAGGTGCATATTTTTCATTTCCAATTATTTTCAAATCTATGAAGAAGTTTTCTGAAATGAATACAATTTGTGGAAATAGATTATTTATCTTACATAACAGAATTGGAGAGGATAGGAGAGACTCCGCCAATTCTGAAATAATGTGAAAAAATTTCGAAAGTATACGGAGAAAATGATAAAGCTTTTTATCCAGTTAGTTCTAAGAACTGAATTTTAGTTTGGAGAACTGTAAATTCAGCTGTGATAACTGAATTTTGGTTATGAGAACTTTAAACTCAGTTGTTGCAACCAAATTTCAGTTGTTGAAACTTCACAACTGAATTTTTTGTTATTTTAATTGAATTTTAGTTGTGGAAACCAAAAGCTTTATGATTTTTCTGCGTGTATCTAGAAGCAATTTCATGCTGTTCCTTGTATACAAGTAGTACGATACTATGAATATTTCGTTAGAATTTAATAGAATGCAATCAACCATATTTCTTATATGTTTGTAAAGACTAAAAAAATTGCTTTGAGAAATATTGTATAATAATTGAGAAATAATAATTACTAGCACAAAACATGATTTTTTGATATATTTCTACTTGTCTGATTGAGCCTAGGTTTTAAAATGGATTTATTGACTCAAAATAAATCTTTCTAATTATAAATTTCGAACGATTAATTTTCTAGTTATCCTAAATAAATTCATTTTGACAAATTAATCAGCTATCGCAATCTCTTGTGCTGTTATAATAATATGAAAGTAAACCTAAAGTTTAAAATTTGCCATTTTTTTCCAACTACAAATTATTTGTTAAAATAACGAGTTTAAACACTACAAAAAAATTATTTTTATAATAAAATAAAAGACAGTCAAAATACGCAAAATTAATAATAACAATAAAAGGAATTAAGTGAAAAACCAATTGTTTAAAGATAATTTTCTAGTTAATACCACTAGTTTCTGATTACGTGAAAATCATATGAAAAATGTTTTGATATAACCAGAAAATTAGTTTATAACGCCACTAAAATCATGACATAATACCTAGACAACTGAATACGACGATTTATGTTATAAAATAATTTTGATTTTAGGCTTTTCTTCAATATTTATTTTCTATGGAAAATAATCCCTTAAAGATATTAGCTAACGGCCCTATTTACTCCCTCATTCGTATCCAAAGGCTATATTGTAAAATCGGATTTTTGACTACTGTAGTTGGATAGCAATCATAAAACTTCGACATCGATAAAAAAATTTATTATTACAGTTAAAGAATATGGCTTTTTTAGTCTCGCCTTTTGTGAATTTTTCAAAGAAGTCTTTTTCATTTTCATCACTAATAAAATGCTTAATTTTTCAAACCTTTATTTTTTTTATGAAAATTTTAATCGAGTGGAAACTACATCTTTTTTAGGATTCAGATACTTTTTAACGCGATTCTGTCATCCATAGACCTAGTAAAATTTTTACTAAAATCAGCAATAAATAAATCCGATAAAAGCCTTGTCCAAAATGATTAGAACGATTTTTATATAATTATCGCAAGCCCTGTTTATGCCCTATAGTAGGGTATATTTTTTTTGTCACTGCATTTGTAATAAATAGAAATAATGATCGGAGAAAGGTTTTAAGGCTGTGTAGAGAATCAAAAGTTATATCGATTTATGTATGTCCGTCCGTCCGTCCGTCCGTCTACGAAATAACTCATAAACGCGTTATCCAATTTTATTGAAATTTATAATATAAGTTTGTTATTCCTTAATTTGATTCAGTACTCCATTTTAGTAGAATCAAATGAGGGAGAGCGAAGTTATTAAGCACAAACCAGAGTTACCATAAAGTTTTGTCGTTTTTTCTTTATTGTTTTTCAGATTTAATTGAAAAATTTGTGAAGCAATTTTGTTTGAATTATTTACATACGTTAAAGAAGTAGGCGATAATATATTAAATTTCACTAAAATCGGTCTAAAGATTATAGAGAAAGAAATAGTCATAAAAGAAAATAAGCATATTCATAAAGTTTTTCTCATGTACTTTATTTTAAAAACTAATATACGGATTTGAATAAAATTTGCGGAAGTTGTTTACGATATTAGGGTCTAGGTTATCTGTGAATTATAAAAAGTTTTGAAAAATACGTACGCTGTTTTTCTGTCTCATTTCTGCCATAGAGCAGCAAAAAATCTGCTATAGGCCGATTTTCATTTGCCATATGTTCATGATAAAAGGGTCTGACATGAAATGTCTGATATGATTTAAATTTAAGATGCTAACATTTTCTTATAAGGACACTAAAATTTGAGTCTTTTTTGTATACTTCGAGGAAGGAGCATATGAAATTTATACGCCATATTTTTGTGTAGCGTGTGAAACATTTCAATATTTTATTTTTGTTAAGTTTTTATTCTACAAAAAGCATTTATGATTTTTTTTAGCTTTTCCGAAGTTCATCAACACGTTGATGATATCGAATATTTTGTTTTTTTTTTTGCATAGTGTGATTCATTTTATTTGATTTTTATTGGAAAAACATTAACATTTATTTTTAGACAAGAATATTCTAAATTTTGGTAATAAGAAGAACCATGTTTTCGTATTTTCCACAAGAAAAAAATAACGAAGGAAACTTTAGTAGGCAACTAAAAAGAATGTGAAATTGTCAATTTTGGAAATTGAACCGAATCCTTCTTAGCAATAACAGTTGAAAACGACTTAAACCAACGTTTGTTTTTACTTCACTGATTTCAACTACAAAGCTAATTATTTGCACCCAAGCGCATAAAAGTTCTACAATTGTTTGAGGTAACAAAAAATTCCTTTCTTGAATTTTTACAACAAAACTTCTATATTTAATTAACTAAATATTAAACTAGAATAAAATTGTATATCAGTTGGGGTTTTGTCTTTTAATGAGAAGCATTTATTCAAAGAAAAGTTCTTAAAAAAAATTTTAATTAAATATACATATTTGAAATTTCCAGGAAAGTCTTTCAAAATTCTTTTAGAAAATTCAAACAAAAAATTTTGTCAAAGAAAATTGTATAATTTTATTCAAAATATTGAATTTTGAAATAAAGCTATATAAATATTATTTCTAAAATATAAATTATTTAATATAAAAAGTAATTAAAAATATCAATTAAAAAAATTTTTTTTTCCATGAAATTTCCATTCAAATAATTTTATAAATGAATTCTGCCTTTTTTGAAAATGTTATATTATTAATTATTATTAATATAATGAGCTTTCTTTTATTTTTCTTCATAAAAGAAAGACGAAAAGAATATCCTTTTTTTTGTAAAATTTAAAAAATCAATTTATCTGAAAAGGTGAATCCTTTCTATAGACTATGTTTAAAATTTTCTATAAAATTTTATTCAATTTTGAAAATTAATTAACTCAAAATTGAAAGGATATTTATTCTTAATATTCGTCATATTTCTGTAAGATTTGATTTACTAATATTTTTGAAGAAAAAGTTTTTTTAAAAAAAAACAAGTACTACAAAAGAAGCTTTTAAAATTGAAATTTAAATTTCGAAACATAAAAGATTTATGAAATATTTAAAGAAAATCGTCTTTGAAGAGTTAAGCGAATTTGACATTTTTCAAAAATAATTTAATGTAAAATATACAATTAAGGCTGCTTGCTTGCTAAATTGGAAATTCGTGATTTAACCGTAAAGATCCGATCAATGCTTAAATATTCTGCAATCATTTGTACATACATATAGCTGTTCTGTAAGTTCCTGTCAAATCGTCTGTATCGTTACGATTGAGTTTGAAATTGGGCATGGTTTGATTAATTATTTTTCTAGGTTAGTGAATAATCGAGTAATTGAGGCCTTAAAGTAATTAATTCCTTCCTATGCCTCAGCCACAAATCAAAATTTTTAAGGAAAAATTACTGATTACGAAGAGAAATAAATTATTATATGAAAGGAAAAGAAAAATCGTAATAAATTTACAAAAGAGAAAATATTCTCTAAAAATTATATATGATTCTCTTTAGCTATCTTTCATTTTTTTCAGATTACATTATGTTAGTGCAACAGAGATAAAAATAGATTTGGCTTTAATAAACAATTCTAACACTGATATAAAAAAATAAGAATCACCATTCATACAGGAACTAACACTTAAAATATTTGTAATATGCATAATAAAAAATCTCTTCTACTCGTTTTGACGCGTATAGGTATAAAAAAACGCGTGGTTTTTGTTTCTAAAATTTGAGTTAAAATAGAATTTCGAATTTCGAATTTACGAATACATTTTACGAGGGCGATACATTTTACGAGGGAGATACAAATTTAGAATACCAATTTAGGCATAACTTTGCTGGATGTATAGTTAGGGTAATATAGACATACTATTTGAGGAAACGGTAAATAATGTTAAGTTAAAATATCGAAAAGTTGACGTTGTTAAGGTGCATTCGCAATATCTGGTTTGTCACATGCTTTTCCATGTGTTGGCCTCATTTTAGGGGTGGTATAACGAACTTATTAATATTTAATATGGGACTATATTAAAAACAACAATATTAACTTTTCTAAAGAAAATAATTATCTTATTGCAATAATGGAACTCCTACTGCCATGAACTGTGTCAATTTCTTAATTTTAAATCTTTTTGTTCTCTTAAAAAGCTAAAAAATATATTGTTCCAAGGTTATGAATTAAACCAAATGAATATTCCGACAACAATACACTGTTTTCAACGCTATAACTACTTTCTTCAATATTACCAAGATTTTGCACTGCTCCAGTTTGTTGCATTTCGAATCTGATCTAAAGTATATGGGCTAAAGTAGATTTATCTTGGAGAACGAAAATACCAAGGCAACTGTGGAATCATTTAAACAAAAGCAAAAAACACATAAAAGGAAATCTACTGTAATTATCAGCAAACAATTCGTTTTTAACGAGAATTTTTCAAATTATTATGAAGTCAGTCAAAAGGTAGAAACTGAAGGAGCATAATTTAAATGGGCAACGCTCTATTTGGGCCATTGAGAAAAATATTTATTATTTCAAATAAAAATAAAAAATGTTTACGCCTAAAATTTGTTGGTATTTTTCTTTTAATGAAGATATTTAGTGAATTTTTTAAAATTTCCACGGGTTTTTGTGGTATATTGGATTGGATTGAATTTTTCTTACATTTAGAGGAAGATATGAGCCTACACGATTCAGGACAAGTTTTTTCTTATCATTAGTTAAATATGGGTCACAGACAATACGAAATTCAAAGTTTTTTGATCCTTATCTGAAATTAAAATATACAATGAAAATTTGGAGGGAATTGGACTACGCTAAGAAAAAACAAGTTGCATCAAATATGGCAGGTAATATTAGAAAATATGGGCGATTGGATTTCATACTGAATATAATCCGACACAGGATAGTAGGTTGAATTTTAAGATCTTATTTACATCTGATATTTATCCACCTTCCGTACATAGAAAAATTTGACGAATAAAAATGTGAGATAGAAACAAGACCAAAGATTTCTTTTTGGTTTTTGAAAATATTGACTCTTTTTGTTTTTATCATATGCACACGATTTTATCGAACAGCCTATATTTCTAAGAATTCATTTTCACAGAAGAAATATTTGAAATTTTTACATGACATGAAAAATTTCGAAAATTTCAATTTCTCTACGAAGCTTATGATAAATAATTTTATAGGACGAAATTAAAAAATCCCGCCAATGGAATGTTATTTGAATGTATTGGTGACACATTTTAAACAAATGCAAAATTAAAATTATTTTTAAAAAGAAAACAAAACTATTTACATAAAACATCAACATTAAAAATTAATAAAACATTAAAATTAACTTTAAAACGACATAAAATATACAATAATTACCGGATTTCATATCCTTGTGACAGTTTTTTTTGTAAATATTCTGTATGTATGTTTGTTTAAGTTCAGAGTTAATATTTGACCCACTTTAAGACGAGTTGTAAGTTAAGTTTTCAATTAAAAATGTCGGAAACTACTTCTTTAAAGGCTTTTTTTTAAATAATAAATTAAAAATTTGAATATTCTGTTTTTACAAAGAGTATTTGTTTTTATTTTCTTGTTTTAAATTCACTCTACACTAAAAAAATGAACTATAAAAAATTAACTCAAAGCTTTTCTTAGGTTTTAAAAAGATTTCTTGTTGTGAATAAATAATTTATTTTTAATCAGGATAAGTTTCTGACAAAATTACACCTTAGAAAATATTTTACACTATTAAACTACACTAAAAACATATACAATTTCTGAACGGAAAATAATAAATAAGTATTTTTGAAGAAAATTTCCCTTAAAAGATTTCAACAAGTTTTCTTTTCTTGTTTTTAAAAGAAATCCACCCTCACTGCATTAACCAACACGAATGACAACTATAAAATTCTGATGCAAAAGCTTTTAAAGAACAAAAAATTTCTGCACACTAGAGACAAATATTGATAATGGAGAAGCACTGATGTTCTAAATACATATATATATACAATATATATGAAAATGCTCCAAAACTAGATCAGGAAAATTTTTTAAAACTTTCGACACTATCATCGGATGTATGAGAAGTGACTATTATTTAAACGAGAAACTAGTAAAGCCAAGTGAAAGAAGTTGAGTCTACAAGACGACTGGACCACAATATACAATTATCAATCATTTTATATTAAAGTAATACTGATTTAATAACAATATACATCCAGTTTGGGTGGGTGGTTAGAAATACGCAGCTTTTTTTTTACAAAACTGCAAAACTTATTCATAACTACAACAGAAACTTATAATTTTTGCTCATATGAAAATATTAAATTAAATTAATATTGTATGTTTTTCTCTCGCAAAGCTTTCCTTAAGTATATGAGAAAAAGGATGCGTTTTTAAATGTAAAAAATATATAGAAAAAATTGTATTTTCTTTAAAAAACGCATGCGCTTGCATATAACACATTTGCATTTTCTTTTCTTTATAAAAAAAAAATGCAAGTATGTAATATAAAAAAATTTGATATGTCATTTATATAGCTTGATATTATAGTATGTCTATAGTATACCTTTCAGGTGATGATAAATATTGTCTAAGTAAATTTAAATCAGGCTGAAACTAAAATTGGACTATACGCGATTAACTGTTGCATTGTTTGAATTTATAGAAAATGGAAATTGAACAGATTATAAGAACAGTGTGGAATGATTAGAGTTGGTTTAGACTTCGTTTCTAGAAACTCATAAGACTCTGGTTCAAATCTACATTTTGGTTCTTCACAATTTCTTTTTTCTTTGCCTACAGACATGACTTTGTTAACTGAATGAGAGTTCAAGTGCCAGTGAGAAAACATATTATAAACTTTTTTTTACCTCCTGATTCTATTCAGACCGTTTGGTATTCCACAATGAACTTAAAAACCAGGAATGATAATGCTATTATTGGTCCCAGTTGTTTAGGACAGTGATTGAAGTTTGGACAATCCCGATTTCTAGTTACAACTTAGGTACTTAATTTCAATATCCTTCAAGATTTCACGATAAAAACCGCGAATATCTAACTTCCAAATATTAAATACATACTAGAAATTCTCTATAAGCTCACTGCTTGTATACGAGCCTATTTAACAATGAAACAATGCTATGAGGTGGAATCTACTCCTTTTATTTGTGTATGCTCTTAAAACATGAAAAAAGACTAATTTAAAGAACTATAACATGATTTTTGGAGTGGTGAAACTTTTCTTTTGTTCCTAAAATGACACTTTTTCTATTATCAGATTTCATGTAGCTTTTTTCTAGCTTTATTTTTTATTTACACTTGACCTGACTAAACATTTTTAAAACAGGCTTATACCTATTTATAGTTGCGACAGATTAGAAAATTTAGCCAGGAGAAACTAATATGCGCTGCTTATTCTACTTGACAAAAGACAAAGAAAAGATATAAAAATCCTTCGTTTTCTTACTTGTTTTGTTTTTATTTCTTAAAGTACTATTGTAGGAAATTTTTAATTTAATGTATAGTAAAGAAAGGAAAACTAGAAACTAGAACATTTTCCTGTATTTTTATCATGAATTGAATCGATTCAATTGTTGCTTTTTGGTTATTATGTTGATTTCTTAAAATGTTGGTCAATCAATAATTTCGGTATTAGTAAAAAATATTGATTTTTATAATTTAAAATAGAATTTAGTTAGTTTAGAAAAAGGATAAGGGAAATTTTACTAGAACTCTTTTAAGTATCACTAATGTGAACTGACTAAATATATTGACAGACATTGGCGGATTTGATCTAAAAATATTGATTACCATTTAAGTTGCAGTGGGATTATTAAATTTTAAAAATTGGTGATTGAATCAATTTCTTAAAAATTAATGATCGATAAAAAAAACTAATTGTAAAAATCTGAAATAGATTAAATAAATTCATTCATATTGAATTCACACTATAAATGGAAAAGTGATATTATTTTGAACATCGAACCATGGCAAACAAAACACCCACAACTATTTTTACTTGCGCCTATATCCGGCAATCTCACACCCTGGTCAGTTCACCACCTGTTAGAAAATATACAGTTTAACAGATATATAAGCAGACATGTATAAATATACTAAAATAAAATATAGTAAGAGAGTTAAAGGGACAAGCAAAAACAAACGGATGCAACTATCAGGTAAACAGGTCAATAGATATGCACAACGAGAATAGATAGACATTTCGTGATATTAGTAGGGATATACCCATGGACACCTAGATAGATGTATTTTAAAAAGTAACATACCGATTTGAATAAAATTTGAAAAAAATATTTATCCTATTAAGCCCCGGGCTACGTGCGAGTTAGAGCAAATTTAGAGCCAGTTTTGCAGAAAAAACCTTGAAATATTATTAGTTTTGGCTATTTTTCTGTCCTATTACTGCCATTGATAGGGTCTTAAAAAATCAGCTACAGGTCGATTTCCAGTTACTCTATGTTTATTGGAAATTATTGATTTATTAAAATATTAGCTGAATTCTTTTTTTTTAATCTGAGCAAATGATATTTGATATTTTTGTCAAATTTATTATTATTATTATTAAAAATGAATTATTGAAGTGGACTTTAACGTTTATCAATCATTCTGACAAAAATAAATCGTTTTCGAAATGATGAATTTCTCAAAAAAATTGAGTAATCAATTTTTTTTCCTTTACAATTTAATGATTTCATAAAAAAAGACAAATATGATAACATCATAAAAATACAATAAAAAATAATAGATAAAAATTTCCTACTGAAAAGAAATAAAACTAGAAGGTGTCCTTTTATGTTTCATGTGTTATTCAGTTTTATGGCCAATTACTTGAATAGTTCTTTTTGTAGTACATTTACTACAAATACTTCGAGAGTCAAAAGAACGAGGATTCGAGATTGGGTTGTAACCGCGTATATGGATATAAAGGATTAAAATATCGAATCCAAATCAAGTCCAAATCTAAATGAGAACATAATAAATTGAAATTGTTTACCTATTTGGGCTAGACTAACGTATACAAAAGTATTTCAACCTAATTTCGCCCTCTACATATGTATATGGTATATACGTAGGATTTATCAAATGAAACAAAACTTAATTTCTACCAAATCAATATTCCTTTTTTTTGTTGAATTTTTATTTTATAAAGGCATTAAATGAATGCTTGACTAAAGTAAAAAATATGATTTTGATTCAATGTATGAAAGTATATTTTTCCGGAAGAAAACAGAAAATTAGAACGGAAATGTTATTTGAAAGCATAAACATGTTATTCGAAAAAGTCTATTTGAACAAAATGTTTGTTTTTTGGGTCGCAAAACTATTCCCAAAAGGGCTAATCTAACCTCATCCCTTTTGTTGTCTAACCTCATCACTTTTGTTAATATCAAATAATAAAAAAAATTGATTGAAAAACCATGTGTTTGATGAAATTACATGAAATTAAAATTAAATATTGATTATTATTTCCTCTGAAAAACTGAAATTGGATTGATTTAGAATAATATTGTTATTTATTGTACCGTATGTGTATTCTTTGTGGTGGTTTCAAGACAAAATCATACCTATAGTACATAAGTTTCTTTAAATTGACAAGAAAAAGTATATCTTATCCCTGGGCGCGATAAAAAAATATATAGTCTGTAGTCCTGACCCTATAAAAATAAAAAAACAAGAGCATGCGCAACGTTTCTCTATCAAATGGATTATAAACAATATTCTTTAAAAGGATAAGTTTCCATGAAACAAAAAAAAGGGATTTAATCGAATTGTATGCTTTTGATTTAAGAAAAAAAAATATATATATATAAGAACCAAAACTAAAGAAAAAAAAACCTGTAAACTATGCGGAACTGATTTATTTCGATGTTCATTCCCTAATTTCGGTTGTCTTATAAAACTTCGACATGATTTTGCTTTATAACTTAATTCAAAACCACGTTCACTACTGTTACCACTACCCGGACTTAATGTTAAAGTTGCTGTTGTTTGTCTATGATTTGTATTACTATTTCTGCGTCCAATCATGAAACCACAACTTCCACCTGATATCCCACTATTAATTCCACCAAAACTACCATTTTCACTAGCCACAATTCTTTCATTATTCTTCTTTTTCTCATTATTATTATTATTATTATTATTATTGGAATTTATTGGTACATTTTCACCATCACTTTCACCACCAAGATCAAATACTGGATCATTTAATGTCACTATAAGCGGAACACTTGAACTGTCCGCATCAGAATTTTTACTCATTATTTTTTTTCTTTTCTTTTTAAATTATTAAACCAATTTTATTAAAATCATATTATTAAATATTATTTATTAAACATTTTTGATATTTCTGTTTAGGAAAAAAAAAAGATTTTGGAAATATGAAAATATTGCTTGGAAAATCTCACAAAAACAAAGACTTTCTAAAATATTTATTCGACAAACCAAAAGAAAAGCCGGAACGAAACAAAATATGGTTTTTATTTAAATTTAAAACAAGAAAATAACCAAAATGAAAATTTGATGGGAATTTTCACCATAATATTCTGATGGGATTTAATTTTGTTTGACGTGAGATTTTATAGGATTAAATGAATTTCTATCAAAGTCATTAAATCCCCGAAAAACCTCATTAAAAAATACACAAAAAAATTTTATTCGAGCCGAAAAATAAAATACGGAATTATTTTAATTTCGTCTCTAAAAGGTTCTGTTTCTATTTGAGAGACCCAACCAAAATTTCAGACTAAACATTTTGTGACGAAAAACTAAGTAAAACATTAAAAAGACAATCAACAAACGAAATTTTCGAGAAAAGCTCAGGAAGATTATATATTCTTAAAGCTTTTACTTAATATTGTTTTGTTTGAATACTACTGTTTAAAAGGGGTATATCAAATAGAAGCTTCTACTGAAAAATTTATAGCATATATAAAAAAACAAGAGAAAGCTTTTTATGGTATTAATTAGAAAGGATTATTTTCATTACATGAAGTAAATACTTATGATATTTTTTTTTGTAGAATTTCTGAAGACTTAATTAATCTCAACGACAAATATTTTACTGAATTATTCAAGCTTTATCGAAATTATTATGCTGGAAAAAGTCCTGAAATTCTTATGGTGATATGATATTTTCTATATATTTTTTGCTCTTCAGAACTTAGAGGATTGGAAATATTAGTTTCAATAATTGTGAAGAATTTGAACAAGTCCTTTTTTAAGAGGAACGCATTATCCTTCAGAATTTTGTCATTATCAGAGGTGAAGACGGTTCTTTTTTGAGAAAGACTTTTATATTACTTAGAGTTTGAGTAGGTAGACAAACTTTTAGTATAGTGTCTAAATATAATACCATACATTTAGTATTACTAAAACTTTATAGCTCTACGAATATACTTAATATTAGAAAACTATTTGATTATTTTGTATGACCTACTATCAGAATTCGTTCGTTTTGTACAAAATTATACAATACAATGTTTAAATTAGAATTAACATAGAAAAACATTTAATTCTTGAAGTACAGAATAATAATAATCACGAAAAGTTTAATTGCTTAAAGAATATTCATAAAATAGGAGTTTTATATAATTTCTAAAAAGAAGTTATCGCTTCGAAATCAATAAACAAGGTTATTGTTTTATGTAATTTTGTCCTGTATGAGATATTATTTATTCATTTTTTGCCGCAGAAATAAGAAAACAAAAAACGTAACCTCCATACTAAAGCTTAGTCAGTGTTCTTTTTTTTTCTGTTATTGATTAAACAGAAAATATTATTAACAAAACAATATATGTGCATTTAAAAATATCATGCGATGAACAAATCCATTAAATAATGACTAAAAATCGGAGTCGAGTTGAAACAATATTTTACCACCCATTTTTAGTATAATTTTTTTTTTCAAAGCTTTCACAACTATTTCTTTTTTATTCGTGTAGAATGAGCTTGACCTTTATTTTAGAGTTCACTTTGCGTGAGAATGAAAATTAAATACAACAAGTTAGTAAGTTATTTTCACTTTCTTATACATAAGTGTCAGTAAGTTTTAAACAGTTGATCGATTTTGATAAAATTTAGATACCTATGACTTTCGATTCGATGGAAGATCAATTTTTTTATATATTTTCCTTACGAATCACTTTGATTTGTAGTATTTTATAGTTTATGAAAACTTGAAATTTTTTAATAATTATGTATAAGAAAGTTTCGTAATTTTCCATATAAAATATATTTTTCCTCTTCCTAAGGTCATAAGAATAAATTTTTCATGATTTTAATATATAAAAATGGAAAATTCATGAGAATAATTAATAATATAAAGAAAACATTTATTATAATTTCATAATTTATTCCGAAACTTTGAATTTTGATTTATATATTTGCTTAAATTTTTCTTTAGAAGTTTATATAAAATTCTTAATCATTTTAATTTTAAGCTTCAGCTTCCATATTCAGCCTTTTACCTTCTGATTTTTATCAAATAAAATGAAAAACTATATGAAATAAAAAGAAAAATCACATCAGAAAATAATTGTAGATCAATCGTGCGAAAATGTTAAGTACATATATTTAGAGTATTTATGCTATTTCAAAAAGTTTCGCATCAATTCGCATATTGTATCGATGTCAAAAAGGAAGCTTTAAGGATTCTTCTGTAAACAAAAAATAGACAAAAAGCGTAGGTATTATACACGATATATGTATATATTAACACAAATATAGGTGTTTGCTTTTCACACACACACATATGTTAAAACGTTCCGATGATTGCCAGAAAATAACATTGCAAAACAACAAATACACAATCTCAACAACAAAACAAATACAATTGTAATATTGGTAATTTTTGTTGGGATTTTCTTCTACTCACAAATCCTTAAAATTACCAGGATTTCATCATTTTCATTCCACAAATATTATTGTGGTCTCACATTTTTCATTCATAAATTAATTATAAAGATTAGAAAATACACTTTAAAACACTTTTAGTATTAATACAATTAGTATTTATTTATTTTTTTGTATAATATATTATTTATTTATTGATATAGTATTATTGAGTATTATTATTAATAATTGTCAGTTAATGATAATTATTGTTTTTTAAATTTATATTTAAAAATACATTCGCGAATATCTCGACATCAACAAAAACTCAAAAAGATGCTCAAAATCTGATTTTACGCAGTGAATTTTGAACACCAGAAAAAAAAGGACCTCCCTAAATTATTTCCAAAGCTTTTTTCGTTAGGATATAAAATTTTTTAAAAGTTATTTTTCTTTTTTATCTTAAAAGAAAAGTAATTATTAAAAATGTTTTTATGATATTTGAAAATTTTCTAAAACTATTTTTGTGCATGATAATATTTGTAATGATATTTATATTCTCTTAAAAATGACGTCTAAATCACGATAGACCTAAAGTCTAACTAAAGATTTTAAGCTTTTTTAATTTGAATAAAAATATATTAAAAAGCTTATATATAAAAAACAAAGTACATATATTTGAAGAGTAACAACTTGTTAAAAGCTATTCCTCAAAGGAATTCTATATATATAAATATTTATATGAATTTGTTTCAATCCTGATCATGAGCACTGAGTGTACGCCCTCATCTTTTCCCGATACACATAAATGGACCGGGAGTTTTCCTTTAATATCAAAGTAAAAAAAAATATACAAAACTGATTCTAGTACAATTTTTACTGAATTTTATTGAAAAAGCTCGTTTTCTTTATTTGAATATAGTAAGTTTTTGCTTTTTTTTTTATTATTCTGTGTTATTTACCTAAATTCAAACAATTTCAGGTAGTTTTGTTTCAATCAGATTTTAAGTTTCCTGCACATTTTCTTGTAATACTTTTTTTTGTTTACTGGTGGTTCATGGTTCCAAAATATATATTTTCTTTTTTTGCTGGTAATTTGCCAAAGATATAAAATTTTCTTAAGTAAAAACGATTTTCTTTTTTTGTTGGATAGGATGGCAGACTTTTAGCATTTAAAGGGTTATAGATATATATATATATATATATAAAGCTTTAACATTATTCCGGTCAGAATTAAAAGATTTAGGAAAATGAAGAAAAATGTGTTTTTGAGCTATATTTTGTTGGCATAGGATTGTAAACAATCCTCATGAAATTTGGTAATTTCATCCTCATAATAGACTACAGATTTTATTCTTTTATACCTGCTAGGGAAAGAATTGTAATATTGAAAGATATGTAACACTAAATTGGATATTTATATCTATTTTTATTCTGGCACATTTCATGCAGGCTTTTTGTATCACTATTGTTGGTCTTATGAAGGAAAAGGAATAGTGTTGTTACGCAGTAACTACTAATATTATTCATATTGACCAACACCAAGGAGTAAGGTGATATGATGATATCATTCTTCAAATTTTTTTTAGCATACATGAATTTTAAACAAAAGAATATTTTTATAACTTTTTGTGCTACAAAGATTAAAAGAAAATTCAGTGTACATTAAGTATAGACAAAGTTAAGCTATTGATTTAATTCAATCAATAACGAAAAGTGTCTATTTTTGAATATTTTTCTTTTTAAATCCTTTTCTTTACTTTTTTCTTCTTTGTAATGAAATTGAATATTTCTATCGAAAATGTCTTAAATATAATCCAAAAATATTTTATATCATGTCATAACATCTTGGTAAATGTAAATAGCTATAAAGTAATTTTTTTTAAGAATGAAGAAATTTTCTGGGTTTTTAACATGTTTTCTTTAAAAATCACATAAAATTGATGATATTTGGGATATATAAGTCTCAATTTAGTTCCAATCGATATAATTTATCTTCTATTTTGTATATGAATGAGTTCTAGAAACGAGATTTTTAAAAGGAATTCTTTTCAAGTATTTATTCTGTTTAACCATTTTTGATGGTGACTATGATTAAACCCCTTTTTTATATTATGTTGCAAAGATTCTTTATTCTCATTGATTGAAAATCAATAAATTAGATTGAACTAAATCAAAAATCACTTTAATAAGATTTTCTTACAGTACAAAAGGTTACATCATAAAATTATTAAAAACATTTCTAAAAGAAAGTGTTTTTTTAAATTTACATTTTATATTACAGTCATTTTAATATCATACAATTTTTATTTTTTATTTTTTTTTTTAAATATATACGCAATTAGATTATAACGTCTTAAGTACTTAAAATGGACTTCATTTTATTTGCAACATTTATGTTTTTCTTTTTTTTGTCGTGGTTTTCCTTTTTAATATGATATCAAAAAATGTTAACATTTTTGATATTTCCGAAAATATTCTTAAGATTTCTAGAAACCATAAAAACCATAGGAATAAAAAGGTTTTATTTGTAGCCGAACCTCAAACATACTTTTAGAATATTTCAAAAGAAGTGGCAATGGTGACAAGTTTCACTAAAATTTGACTTTTTTACATCAATTTTTTATTGAATTCATGATTTACGACTAATTTAACTAGATTTAGAAGTTCAGGACATAAGTTGTTTCATACTTTTGATTCGACCAAACAGTAAAGTCGTTTCAACATTAGTTCGGATCTGAAACAAGTTATATGTTGCCATATTTTTGAAAATTTTGAAATACAAAGTGTTAAACAACTTACATGCTAACAAATCAGTTTCTGAAAACCGATCATGTCTTTTAGGCATGCAAAATTTCAACTCAATCGATTCAACACTGTTTGTGAAAATACTGTACTAAAATTTTGATTTGTGAGATGCTGCATAGATTGTTTCATTCAAACCTTTATAAACTCGACAGTTTATCAATTTTTGACTTTTACTTTAGCTTAAAATATTGTAAAACAGTTAATCTTACTTCTAAATTTTATCAATTCTGGAAGCTAAATTGTCCACAAGATTATTTTTCACTATTCAAATTCAAGGAAGGTTGAGCTTTTAATCATAAATCCTGAATCGATTTAGGGTAAAAACTTCTTAAAATAATTTCTAATAAACCAATTTTTATGTTCTAAATATATTTTATGACTATATAATGTGCACTTCCCGAATATGGTTCAAGAAAATTGAAAATTCTCAAAAAAAAAGGAAAAATATATTTTTTGAAATTCTTCCAACACTTTTAGTCATCGGAAGTTTTCCTTTTTAGTACAAATTTTCAAACTACTAAAACATAAATTATTATAACAAGTGATATTATTCTACATATGACTCTTATGATAACGAATTCTATTAAATAAATTAGTTTCTTGGAAATTTAAAACTGTTAAGGATGTATCAAATTTTTAGTAAAAATCCACATAAAATATTAGTGAAGGAAAATCGAGTGCCTTATTTGTTTGTTGATTTGTTTTTCGAAGGAATTCAAAACTTTGAATTCTATTTATGTTCCAGACATGTCTGGCGATTTAAAAAAAAAATAAACAAAACTTTGTTAATTCTATAGAATAATAATAATTTTATACAAAATCCAATTTTAAACTTCCTCAAAAAAGTTCAGTGCCTTAAACAAAAGCTCTTTTCATCTACATATACATTCTTATTATTAGCTGTTTTCTTATCGATTATGAAAACTTTCCTTTGTTGCAAAAATCGCTTTTCTTTCTTCAAAAACAAAATGTCCTTTCATTCAACTAGCATAAAACCATATCATTCCTTTCTTTTACTTACCCGACAAAACAAAAGTTTTTAAGATAAAGTACCATATTATACTCGTGCAAAACATAACTTTTTATCTAGAAAGAGTAGAAAGATCCAATTTTTATGAAATTTGCACAGTTTAGGTGTTAAGGCCCAACTCAAAGTAAATTTTCAATGAAATTCACTTATAGGAACACTAATTCACAAAACTCTTTGTAAAAACATTTGGATATGTAAAATTTGTAGTTCGATCCAATGAAATTCTGACAATTTAGGTGTTTCAACTTATCTAAACCGATTGGATTTTTCGTCAGAATTTTACTAACCCTTGTTTTGTATACTTCATCGAAGCTAAACTATTGGACCGAACTCGATAAAATTCATACACTTGAAGTATTCGAACTTAAGGCAGATTTGGCAGATTTTGCAACGAATTCTAAAGGAGATGGGAGAGATGCGAGATGAGAACAGTGAACTAGGACAGTAGGGAAGTATAGTCAGGTGGGCGAAGCGGCACGAGAGCTGAGCGGATTTTGAAACGAGATCGAAGTATTCAATTACATTATCGGGAAATTTCCATAACGATCAGGCCGGAATAGAGAAAAGTGTAAATTCTATAGCGGCTAATTTTTTCTACATTTTTATCACCTTAATGATTTCTAAAGAAGCTTATTTTTGCTTCTATTATTATTATTATTCTTATTGCCCAGATATTTCGTGGTTCGGTCAATTTAATGTGATAAACTGAAAAAGACCTAATTAACCTAATTAAGAAACATTACATAAATATGTTGGATAATATTTTTGCCAAAAAAAAACAGTTTTTGTCACATTATTATCTTTTAAATAAGAAACAATTCCTGGGATAATTGCCAAATTAATAAACGATTTTTATATTTTGATATACATATTTTAGCTGGAACAAGATCCTTTCAGTCTGAAAAACAAAGTATGGAGGAGTACAGCAAAAAAGGAAACATCCACAAGATTAGCCGGAAATTTAACATTTTTTTTTTCTTAAAATAAATACGCTTGGATAAAGTTTTTGGCTTAGAATTTTCTATAAAATAATTTTTAGATAATGTTTATCCTTTATCAAAAAAAAGGAAATAAAAAAAACAAAAGGGTTTTGCATATATCCTTGAAGTATGCTTCCATTATTATAAAGAAAAATAAACACGGATATAAAGGATAGAATTCTTATATTAGTCTGTTCGAAAAGTATTGGAACACTGTTTTCTTCGATTATCACGAATTTCCTTCAACTGCTAACTATTAGATATTAATGAAGAATGTTATTTTAATGTTATCCATCTTTTGGGTGAAGTAATTCGTAAAAAAACCATCAGAATTATGACAAAAGGAATTCATGAATTTCGGTCCACCATAATTCCTCCACTTATGCACAAGCATCATATTCTATAACTTCTCTGTTTAGTACCATTCTGTGGACAATGTTTTCAGTCGGTTTAAGGGAAAAAATAAAATTAGCTGAAAGAGCTAAAAGTTATACAACAAATCTAGAGCGTTACTTTGAAGAAAAGGACAAATTCTACCAAAGGCTTTCTATCAAAGTATTTAGTTGAAAGCGGTAAAATAAATTAAAAAATAAATAAATAATTTATATTTTATTTAACAAATTCCAATAATTTTTTAACGCGGTAATATATGGTCTTCTTGTGGAAATTATTGTTGCCTATATCCTTGTAAATGGTAGAGACATCTAGCTGTCAAGTTATTAAAATAAATATTCTAAGCTTTAAAGCTTATTTTTACTTTCTCTATATTGGGTATCAATTTTTATTATTTATTTAAAATGCCTTTACCCATCTAAATAGCTGATCTCAACTTGTATATGCATTTTGGAGTAGAATTAAAATAGAGTTCCAATTTTCAATTTTGTCCCAACTCAATGTTTTAATAATAGTTTCGCTGCTTTTAGATTTAATTTTAATTTACTTACTAATAGAGAAAGTAATAAATATACTACAAGTACATGAGTATATCATAAAATTTGCATCCTCTGAGACTTTGAGAGATAACTGCCAGGATGATAATGGACGATATATCCTGTGTTTGCTTATAAATTTTAGATTAAGTGTAATTTGATTGTAAAACTATACATTTTTGTTTGGAAATTTATTTATTTTTTTGGGCAGGATGTTTATTCCAGTTTTCGTTTTTGTAGTTGTTATTCTTTGTGTGGAATATAAAAGGATAGACAAACAAAAATAAACTAACAGACAAGTCTATACAAATAAATATAGTCAGTTTTTGCAAACAGACTTTGGGAAAATGACTCTGATATACTTTCCCAGATACAATAGCAACAATACTAACAGTTTTTTAGTAGGTTTTTTTACTCTGATATTTTGTTGTTGAAATTAGCTAAAGAAAATTCTTTAATTTACAAAATTAGAAAGACCTTAAAAACTTATAATAACTCAATTTAAAAACTTTATCATCATAAATTTTTTTTGCAAATAAGTTAATTTCAAGTTTTATGTTGAAACAACCCAAATTTCCGTCTAAAAATTATTCAATTTTCATTTGGAAAATTTACAATTGAAATGAGTTGCATTCACGATGAAAATGCATTTTAATGAGAATGAAGAATGCAACAAGTTGTAATAAATTTCTACTGCTTTTTAAAGCCTTCATAATACTTTGATTTGAATTTCCATATTGTACTCGCCTGAAACAATTCTCCTTTTCTTCTTTAAAGGAATTTATGATTCAGTTTTTCATGCACTTTTAATTCCTTATGAATGTATTATTGCAAATGTATGTATCTATACTTTTCTAGAAGTGGAAAATTCTTAAGCTTAAGCGTAAATAATGATGAAATTCAGAAAAGAATTAAATGAAAAATAGTTGAAGTTGAAACATGAAGTATTCTGAAGAATATTACAAAACGAGGAATTTTATACTGTAATTTAATCTGTACTTACACCCAAGAAGGAAAAACTTACATATGAACAATTTTCAACATTTTCTTTTAGCCCTTGAAAATTCTTGTTTATATTTTTCTTTCTATACAAATTCATTGCATTCATCCTGCTTAAGTGAAAAAGGAAATATGAGAATGCGTTCAGGAAAAACACGTTTAGAAGATTAATTGAAATGATTTATTCAGAAAATTTCTTTTGATAATTCTAAAGTCAAGACTTTATAAAATGTGAAATATTTTCATTTTGGAAAATTATTTTAGTTAGATATTTTATTCATAGATATTCTTTTAATGGTTTAATCTTAGAATTATACTAATGAAAATGGACAGACAGCTTTTCATAAACAAACTCAGAAATAATGTATTTAGGTAAAATAAGAAACCATTCATAACTTTTAAAGAAATGTTGTTTGAACTATTTAAATATTTAAATATGTATTTCAAAAGTTTTCTTCATATATAAGTTTTCTTGAAAGTTTTAATTCAAGAATTTCAAAAAATACAAAGTGTAGAATTGGAAAAAAATTGTAATGTATAAAAACTCTACAAGTTTTCCATTTTAATCTGAAAAATCATAAAAAAAACGACAAAACTTTCTGGTCATCCTGGTTTTCCTTAATAACTACACTCCTCCTTGGTCGATTTTACTGAAATACCAAATCGTCTTAAGGAATAACCAACTACTAACATTTTAAATTTCATCGAAATCGGGAACCGAGATTTTGGGTTGTCTTGCACACGGACGGACGGACGGACATGAAAAAATCAATATAACTTTTGATTCTCTTAAACAACCATATCCTTGAAACCCTTCTCCGATGATTATTTCTATGTCTTACAAATTTAGTGTTAAGAACTAATAAACCCTCTGGTATTACGTACCACGAGGGATAAAAGTTAGCGAAAAGAAGACACTTCTTCAACAAAAGTTTTAAATTTCCATGAAATATAATTTTTTACAGCGAATTATTAAAGTGCAAACTAATAAATTAAAGAAAAAAAAATAGTATTTCACTTTATAGACAAAAATCAGATTAGAAATAGCAAAATCTAAGCCAATCTTTGATAAGAGAATTTATTTGCCAATTAAGAAAAAAAAGGTTTTCTAAACATAATTATTTTTAGAGATACAACACACATATATTCATATAAATAGTGAAGGATTTTTCACATCCACTATAAAAACAATTGGGAGTAATGGAAAGTGAAATTTTTATCCACCTTATGACGCTTCCTAATACAAAACTTTCTTTTGAAACGTTTGTATTTGTGTTCGCATATGTATATAAGTGAAAGCTTTCAAAAAGGACATATTTTAACAATATAAAGTTTCTCTATATAAACTCTCAATGATTGTGTGTTAAATTCCAATACATACACATATGGAAAATGAAAATTTAAAAATATTACTTTAAGACATGCCAATCCTGGTGGAGTGATTTAAGCAATTTCATTAGTAAACTTTTTGGTCACAAGAAAGCTATATTCACACTACTGTCTTGATTGCACGACATTAAAGAATTATTTTACGATTTTTGTTCTAGATTCTAAGTATATACATATATATATGACTGATATAGACAACCGACACTATTGCATAGTCTGAACACATCCTTAATACAATTTAACAACACAACAGTATTCTAATTAATCTACTAAAATGTCACAGTTTTTCGGTATAATATTTTACATAAAAATTCATAATATATTTAAAAAGTATATATAATTTTAGATGAGATTTATTTTATCATATTAATTCTATAGTTCCGACCTTTTCATTGTAATTCCTAGTCATAAATTTTAACACAGCATTTAGATTTATAAAATCATTAGACACATAAAATAGATTAACATTTTACACTACTCATGGTCATCATTAAAGTTCCATAACTATTAAGTAATTAACTAACTAACTATAGAACAGATTTTTAATGATATTTCGGTATTTTAATGAAGTTAATAAAAAGAAAATAGAAAATTTTAACCGAAAAATTTATGTCAATAAAATAAAATTTTCATATAAATGTCTCATCAAAAATTTACCTCATTTGAATTGCAAAGTATATTCACAAAATGGAAAATAAAAAAAACATCTTCTTCAAGATGAAGGAAAAATCTAGATCCTTGAAAGTTTTAAGCATAAGTTTCCGAAGTAGTTATAAGCTTTTCGTTTGTAATCATATATAATGAAAGAAAATGTTTAGAGAAAATTATTCTATAGCCTAGAACTTGAATTTGTAAAAGATATATGAGATATTATAACTAGTCCTATATTAAAGTTGCGGTAGTATAAGAAATTGTCTTCTTAAATTCGGATTATTTTTGGGGGACAATATTTTCTCATCAAATTTAATGTCGCAAAAATTATCTTTACTTGGATTTTATTATATCTAAGACATCAAATCTTCTTCTCTAGAAGGCATTCTTTCTTAAATCCTTAAATTAAGGATGAAATAAAGTTCAATGAAAACAATCTGTGTAATAAGTACAAATAATAAAGTTAGCTCATCTCTGTTAACGCGTTCGTACTAATTGAATGGGATCAGAATTAATTACTACGATTTTTTTCGTTTCATTTAACTTTTTGAACTTTAGTTACTTTTTGTGGTTTCATTTTTATGTTTTGATAAAATTTAAGGTTTTGGTTATGTTCAAAATTATGGAATAAATCAGTTTAAATTCGCAGGAAATCAAAAAAATAAATCATGAAAATGTTGAGTCGATAAAAATTATTGCTCATCATTAAATCAATAAGAATGAAATACCACTAAAATGACTCGATATTAAATAGTTTGGGTCTAAATACATTTTTTAAATTTAAAATTGTTTTAAATTAAGAAATTAATTTAAAAGAAAACAATTTTTTTCATATAAATTTTTTTGTAAGCTTTTATATTTTGAATATAATTTAATTATTTCCAAAAACAAAATTTTTCATTAAAAAATCATCACCTAATAAACCTCAAAACCACTGAAAATTCAATAACGGAAATTATTAAATCAGTCAAGATTAATTTTTCATTCCCGACCCCAGAAAATGGATCGATATTTTCTTGGTCTCGTGTTATATAAATTCAACAAAAAGATCAACTCTGACAAGTCAAGTCCAGCTAACCAAACCCCACATGGAAACATTTTTAAACCATTGCTGTTTCACTAAAGGAAATTTTCTATTTACAAATCCATACCATATTATCATAACCACCATTTCTGCACCTCAACCGCGCTCCATACCAAGCCCCTACAATAAAGAAAACTCCTTTTGGATTCATTAAAATCGGGTCATATTGTTGCGGGTTTGACTATATTATAATAAATTTATATTTTTTGCGTTATATAGAAAACCGGATTTTTTTATATTTTACCTTTTTAACATAATATCGATAAATTTCGTGAGTTTTCCGAGCCTCTTATGGCCGTTCAAGTGTTTTTACTTTTTTTTTTTTTTCTTCATTTTAGTTTCTTTTCCTTTTGTATTGTATTTAATAAAGATTTGTATACAAATTTTCTTTTTTTTTTTTTTTTGCTAAAAGTCCTTTTTGTACTTGACCTTTTTGTCTTCAAAAGAAAAAGGAAGAAATTCAAAAACTTTTGAAAAGTTTTATTCGAAATTGAAATTTTGTGAAAGAAATTTTTTTGACAAATTTTCTAAGAGAAAATCACGAAAACTCATTTGAAATATTAAAATTATTAATTTTATTATCAATTAAAAACCTATTTGTAATTATTTTATTTTTGTTTATCTTTTATGTTTTTTATCATAAATTTAAGTAATTAATTTTTGCTGATAAATGGTTGATTTTTGAAGCAATTAGAATAGGTTAAGCAGAATCTTTGATTATTTATTTTCATTTATATTTTGAAATAAGATGAAACTTCATCCCTTTCCGGAATTAAAAGTGTTACGTCACAAAATGTATTTATTTAATTAAAAATAAATATTTTCCTTTTCAATCATTTTCAAAAGAAAATGAATCTTAAAAACACAAAAAGGTTAAACTAATTTATTTTATCGAATTGAACTAATTATACTTTCGAAGAAAAAAAAACCAAATAAATTTATTCATTTTCTTAATTAAATAATAATTGATATTTTCTAAAAATTCATGAATTAAGATTAATCTAATCCGAACAAAAGCTTTTAATTTAACAAAAATCATAATGTGAACGATTTTTCCTTCAAAGTTTTCTTGCTTTCATATTTATTAATATATTTTTTTCTTGTATTAATTAACTTCCATTATATTTTAATTATATTCTCTAGAAAAATGTCAATTCAAAAGAATTTGATGCGCTATTTAGTTTAGATGACCGATCAAAGGTTCTACGTTAGTATGCTCTACTGAACCGCAATTTAAAACATATAATTTTCATAGAAATTGATCACATAAAAGGACATAATTCTAAGAAATATCAGAATATACTCTAATAAATTAGTCATACAGCGATTATCATAATAGTTAACGTTATTAAAAATATCTAGTCATGAACTAAATATTATATTACATTTAGAAATTGTTGGAAAATTGTGAACATTAAAGTTTCATAAAAAAAGAAAAATCTTTAGTATTTAAACAAGGAATTCCTTTCACATATTTTTCTTTTTCTTCAGAAAAATTCTTTAAAACCTTTTAATTTAAATTTATATACAAGACTTCGTGCGATATTAGAAATGGAAAATTCTGTTTAATGGGAAAATTTTCAATTGAAAAATTTAAAGTTAACAAAAAATATAAGTAAAAATTTTATTTCAAAATTAATCTACATTTTGAATGAGTTGTTTTATATTTTTAGACATTATTTTGGCCTTTATTTATGATGAAATTTTGCTTAATAAATTTTATAATTTTTTTGGAATATGTAAGATAAATATATGAAATCGCAACTACGACCCGAATCCCTCCCAACTCTCAGAAAAGTTCTTGTATCAATGAAATAAAAATACTTATTTCATTTATTTCAGAGATTTGGGCAATTATTTTTAAATAATCAAATAAAATGTTGAACCTATATTAAGAATATAATATGACAAGGCCTTTTTTTAATACGGTAGTAACCCCCAAATCCAGCTACGGTTTTGGGTAGATTTATACCATTCTTTAATAAAGAAAGTCTTTCGTTCAATTTAGCTAAACTCAAAAGAGTCATGTTCCATTGCAACTGTCATTAATTGACAACAATATTTGAAAGAAAAAAATTAATAATTAATAAAATATTAATTAAAATCTTACTGTTTCAACTGGTTCTGGTAATTTTTTATCAAGATGAAAACTTTCAATTTTATGCCCCAATAATGCTTCCTTATCAGCTGAATCATGTTCATGATCATGTTGTTGTTTACCCGATATTTTTCGTCCTAATACTTTGGCAGGAAAATTTTCATGAAAATTTTCATATAATGTCGTATCAGAAATATCATTTAAACTAGCCTTACCACTTTTAACATTATCCTTTAAGCTTGTTTGACTTGTTTTCATTGATTTTGTATCACGTCCACGTTTATTACATATTGTTGATGATGTTGTTGTTTTTATTATTGTTGGTGATTTCAATGTAATCACATTATTACAATTAATTTTCTCACAATTATCACAGATACATATTGATGTGCGTTTAACCGAAAAATTACGTATTTTATTATTTAAATTGTAATTATCATCATCACAATTCAAATTTGTAATATTATTAATAATATTTTTTATTGTTCCAGTACCAATATTACTAGTACTAGCACCACAAGTACCACCACTAATTGTACGATCAAATGAACAATGTTTTTTACTATTTGATAAGAAATTTTCCGAGCCACCAATTAAATTCTCTTTATCCGAATAGTTTTGTTGTTTTTGCTGTTGTTGTTGCTTTTTATCCTTATCAAAACGTTCTTTATCCAAACTAAAATAACGTTTTGTTATATCTAAATGTTTCTTTTTCGTAGTTAAATCATTTCCGCTACCATTTAAACTATTACATTTATTACAAGTTCTTTTCAATTTTACTGATGATGTTGTTGTTGTTAGTAAATTTGTTTCCATGACATCAATTTGTTTATCGGAATTATTTTTATTTAATTTCGATACTATCGAAAATATATTCCGTTGTGAATTATTTGTATTTCGTTCTGGTTTCGGTTGTTTTTCAAGATTATTTAAATCATCATTTAAAGAATTCCCTAAACTTTCACAACATTCAATACAAATATTTTCACAACTGCTTGTCTCACATTGTGTTAATAAATTATCTAATTTACGAATTTCAGATAATTCAATACATGAATTTGTTCGTACATCTAAATCTGACATTTTTTTATTTTTAACATTTAATAGTAGTTTTCTTTTTTTAATTTTTAAGGATTTCAATAAAAGAAATTAAGAAATTCTTTCACTTTTAAAATTGCATAGTAGTTTTTTTCGCACTATTTTAATAATATTTTCTTTTACTATCCTTGAAGAAAAAAATACTATATTTTGTTTTTTGTTCTTTTTTTTTATATAATAAGAATTTTCTTTTTATGTTTAAAGAAAAACACGTTCTTTCTTTTTAATTTAATAAACATAAATTTTCATAAAATTTCAAATTCCAATATTTACAATATTTTTTATCGATTTCGTTTTTTTTTGCGTTAATTTATTTTTGCTATTTTGCAAACAATATTATGTTCAAATATTTTTAACTATTTTATTAAGTAAACAAAATTTATTAATCACAACAAATATTTTATTGGAGAATTTTTTAACAATTATTTTCTTTTAAAAACCAATTATTTATAGTTCACTTTTATTTAACAAGAACTAACTCTAAATTGTTGCTTTCTTCATTTTTTCTTAAAGAAAACAATACAAATAGATCATACAACGACCAACAACCGATCAACCGAAGGTATTTTGATAATAATAATTAAAGAAAATGGAAAATTCTGATGCAAAAAACGTATTTTTATTCTAACAATATCCCAACAAAAAAAAAAAAATCACATACTTAACGACACACATTTACTTGAAAAGAAAATTATAATTAAAATAATGTAACTAGGACGGATAACTTAAGAAACAAGAGAAAATAATAATAATAATAATAATAATAATAATAATAAATATGTAAAAAAGAAAAACCCAAGAACAATTGAAAAAGGGGAAAAACACTAATCACGAAAAATGTCCTTTTTTTCTAATTTCTTCGAAGAATTTTTTGTGTTATATTACACAAAAAGAAAAAAGAAAATCTAACACTGATTTTTATCGAAGGGGATGAAATTTACTATTTCAAGGACGGAAATGATTTTCATAAAAACAAAAAAAAAAGTAAATTATAAATTTGACATTTTATTAGAATAAATTCAATTTAGAATGAAATTGGTTCAAGTATGTGCTATTTTTTCACTTCTATCATTTTCTTTTCTTTCCTCAATTTACTCACAAAACAGAAAAGATACTTAAATATTATATTTGATTAAAAAAAAAAGTTAAATTTTTTAAAAAAATCACAAAAATTAACAATTCACATTAATTTCGAACGAAAAACTAAATAAATATGTATTTTTTTATTTGTCCGATTTTCATACGACTTAACACTATGGCTAAATACTAAACACTGAAATTATAATTTTCCCTTTATTATCCATGAAGGGATGAAGAAAATAATAAAAACAACAAATACAAATATACAAGTGTACTCATTATCATTTTCTACAATCACAAAAAAAGAAAAATACGATGTTCTGATAACATACTGACTTAGAATAGCGTGCGGGTGGAAAAACCCCTTCATATATATTTATTAGGGGTATTATGTTTCGTTTCTTTCACAGGTAGAAATGGCGTTCATATATGTACATACACATTTTCATATATATATACACTTGGCGTTTATTCTCTTTGAGAGTAATTTACCGCCACCCCATAATAATCCACCAATATATAAAATATAGGCTAAGTATATCATAGTATTATATACAAAATGAAAAACAAAAAAAAAAAAAGGAAAATGCATAATATTACATTTGAATGGTAAAAACAAGGAAAGAAGATGTAATGGAATAGTATTTGTAAAAGCTTTCTTTTTTATTGACAAGAATACTATAAAAGGTAAAAAGGAAAATTGTGGGTGATTGGGTTGATATACAACCAAGAGCAAAGAAAAAAAAGAGAAATTTTTCATCTTTTTTTTTAATGGGTCAACCACATATATCAGTAGAAAGGAAATTTTAGTGTTTGCGTTAAAGGAATAAACATATTTGATTTAACAGGAACAAAAAGGATCTTATACAGTCACATATTCTCGATTAGTCGGATCCATATACAGTTTATTGATACAAAAGAAAGTAAGTACAAACGAATTACCACATATAGAATTCGAAAATTTGATGGAAATTAAGTGGAAAAAAATGTTTTCCTTTATTGCGGGACATCACAATGGAAAAATATGCAAAAAAAAGTGTTGCCGTACACAAAGATTATTTGTAGAAATTCTATGGATAATAATATTGTACACTTCTGGACGAAAAAACTACATATTGTCATGTATCGTGTTAGTCCTGAAAAGTATACGTACAAAAAGGCACTTTAAGAGCCGTCCAAACGCACAGTTTTTTACTCAGTTTTGCCTGCGCAAATCTGAGCGTCTGGACAAGTCACAGGTCGTTTGCGCCGGCAAAAGTGCGGCCTGTGCGATTTCAGATCGTGTCTGAAAAATAACTGTGCATGCAAACTGCATGAAAACTGCATGAAAACTGCGTAAAAAACATGGAAAAGACGGTACCGTATGCACACAAAATTTGCACAGGATTTCCCACAGAAAAACTGCGCAAACTACGACTGAGCAAAATGACTGAGCGTCTGGACCGTACTTTAGATTTCTTGAAATTAGCACTGAAATTTTGTATTCTGCGGCAGGTGACAATCGATTGTCACTTTCATACATAATCTAAGGCAATTTGAAGGCAAATTGAAGCGACAACTATTGTAATGTCACTTTTAAATAATGTTTAGGCGACATCGCTATTAAAAGGGATAACAACTATTGCAATATATAACTTCACTGCTGATCTGTATTTGGTTAGTATATTCAAACATTAAGCGGCACATGGACTAAACTACAATCATATCAACAAACAGTTTGTTGGATATTTTAAATAGGTAGCTCTCCTCCAAAGTGAAATCCTGGAGACTTACACAAATGGAATATGAATTCAATTTCTTCTTAAAGTCATGAATTCCGGTAAGAGAAAGTTAATAAGTGTTTAAATTTTCAAAACCACTTCTGCATATTTAATCTTGACCACATATTACAACTGTAATCTGTTTTAAACATGGTTTAATAAATATAATCCTTTGAATGTGATTCTGTAGACATGTTAATCTACATATATAAAATTAAAAGCTTTTGTTTTTAAATGAATATAATAATGTTAAATATTTGAAGACTCTGTTAAAAACCCACAAAATATGATTTTAGCAACGTTTAAAAAAAAACATCAAAAGCTGTTCGAATCTTGGGAATATTTTTATTATTCCCTTTAGGAAAAATGTAATTTTCCTTCTATTGCGTATAGTTTATTAATATAAATGGAAAAGTAAATTTTCTTCTTGAATATTTATGCGTATTTAAGAAGAAACACTGTGAAAAAAATTACCCCAAAATATTCTTTATAAATATTTTATTAAAGATCTGGCAATTCTATAATCCTACAGGAAAATGAAAATGTTTCAAAATGTTTGTTTTTCTTTCATTTTCTTTTTTTTTTAATATTTCTGATGCGTTTCTATTATATCGTTTCATTGTTCATGATAAAAGCCGTTACAATGCGGCTAGATAGCGTGTTTAAAAGACATCATTAGTTTTGAGACTTCAAAAAAAAAAGCACAAAAATAACCAATTTGGAAAGCTATTTCTTTAAAATATTGTTTTTTTTTTGTAAAAAATACTTATGTACTCTAAAAGCTAATTTCAATAATATAAAAACATTATAGAGGGCTTTAACACTTAACATTTGTTTTTTGTTGCTATCATCATTTAGCACGACTCAAAAAAAGTTGAAAATTTATGTGAATTTCTGGGTGAAAAAGAAGGAATGTCTACACCTTTTCAAATTGTAATTTAGAAAACATCAAATGTTATTCAGAAAGTGTAAATTTTAATTCAGAAAGCATCAATTGTAATATAGAAATGAACTGGCACAATCAATGCTTATTTCAGATAATGGACCTAGTTATTCAAGATTGGAAATAGTCATTAATAAGACGACATCATCTCTGTTGCGGCTAGAACTCTATTCGCCAATGTTAAATCCCATTAAGAATATTTGGTCAAAAATCAAGGCTGAAGCCAAAAACAATATTCGAGTCGTCAACACTGCGGGACTTGGTGTTATGGACACCATAAATGGAGGTGATTGTGCTCGCGCAGTGCAACGCTGTATTATTTATTAAGCAACAGCCTTAGTAATGAAAACAATGCCAGTCGGTTACTAAATTATTAAAAACTAGCGGCCCGTCCCGGCTTCGCGCGGGTAGACATTTATTTTTTAAACATTTTGGGATAAACGTAGAGTAAATGTATCCTTTTGCAGGACTTTATTTACATTTTTGTACATTTTTATTTTATGGCTTAAGTAATTTAATTTTGTAGAATTTTGTGGAAATTTACGGAGATAGAGAGTAGTCTGGAGTACCACCGGCGAGTCCGCTGAGGGTCCGAGCGCCTGGCGTCAGTCTGGAGACTATAGATGCCCTACAATGGATCAGCCGTCGCTAATGACACTGAATATCGGGTGATTGAAAGGAATAGTCGTAAAATCTCAATTAGGGTCTTTGTGCATGAAGTTAGACTACAGAGAATATTAGACGTGACAGACATGAATGTGAGGATTATTGGATACAGATGTATGCGGAATTACATTATTTAAGTTTTAGTAGGGATCCCTAATTTTTTTCTAGTAATAAATATAGCCTATGTTACTCAGGGATAATGTAGCATTCTAATGGTGAAAGAATTTTTAAAATCGGTCCAGTAGTTTTTAAGTTTATTCGTTACAAACAAAAATACAAATCTTTCCTCTTTATAATATTAGTATGATAACGGATCTAGTTATTCAAGATTGGAAATAGTCATTAATAAGACGACATCATCTCTGTTGCGGCTAGAACTCTATTCGCCAATGTTAAGTCCCATTAAGAATATTTGGTCAAAAATCAAGGCTAAAGCCAAAAACAATATTCGAGTCGTCAACACTGCAGGACTTGGTGTTATGGACACCGTAAATGGAGGTGATTGTACTCGCGCAGTTCAACGCTGTATTATTTATCAAGCAACAGCCTTAGTAATGAAAGCAATGCCAGTCGGTTATTAAATTATTAATAATTGAAGATAAAAAATTATTTACTAAAATATTCTGTATTTTTGTGATTTCCCGATTTAGATAGAATCCGCAAAATTTTATGCTTTCTGAATTAAAATTGGAAAAGTGTAGTTTCAATTTAAAAAAAAAGAAAAATGTAGAAATATGTCACCAAACTAAATAGTACTTCATTATTATAAAAGTTATGTATTGAGCCGTTTTAATGGTACTCCAAATAAAAACTAAACAATAATTGTAACACTTTTTTTAACGTTCTGGAAAATTATTGATTGTTATACAATTTTAGCGTGTTTTACCAGCAAAATAATTATGTTTTCCATAACAGATTCGATTTTTTCTTCTTTTTTTTTGTTGAATATATATTTCTCATAGTTATATAGTTTTGATGTCACGCGAATTTTTGCTTTATTACAGGTGAAAACATTTTGTTGTAGGAGTCACCTTTTTTGCATTTTATTCCTCTTTTTTTTTTTTGATTTTTGGCGGGATTATATACTCGTAAAAAAAATACGAAACAAAATGATTGAATACCAAAATAAAAACTTTTCAAGAAATAAAATTAGTTTGAATTATTTGTCGTAAAAAGAAACAAAAGTTGGGGACCTTTAAAATAGGCACTTTTAACGAATTTTTACGAATATAACTAAATGAAAATAGATATTTGAAAAAATAAAATAAATGACAAAAGTGATAAAATGAAAATGTCTGTTAAATTGATAGTAATTTGGATATTCATCACGTAATAAAAATAATGGAAATTCTTGTTTTTTAGAGATCTAATCGATAAATAGAAAGGATATATTTTTTTAATATATATGATTTTATCATTTCTATAAAACCTGTAAAACAAAAAACGATAAAATTCTAGTTTTTAAGTCTTTTATGAGGTAATATTCTTATCCAGAAGGATTTTATGAGAAATTCGTAATAAATTTGAGGTTTCAGTTATACATAAGAGATATCGGGACATATGGATATCAAGGGAAATGAAGAAGCCCAGCAGGGGGCAGAAACATCTTCGCAGGACCAGAGCTTTTCTGTTAAATCGGACCGCATATAATTAGAGAAGTCTTAACAAAAATAGAAGTGGCAGAAAGAGACAAGCACTGGGAAGAACAACCAGGACACAGGCAGGTCAAGGATCTCATCGGGAATATAACTCAAATAGATGTAAAACGTTTATCGATACAAGTAAAAAGAATATAACCGTACTGACAAAGCAAGCCTTAAAAAATTAGGGTTTGCACTAGATAGCAGCCGCAGATTCCGCGGAGTTACGAAGAAACCCCAATGTACATTCTTTCTCACTGCGAAAGAGTACTCCGTAGAAGTAGGAAACATTTGGGGGAATACTGCTTCTCCTCAAATGATATATAATCTCTTGATCCACTTCGGATACTATAATTCCTAAGAAAAATAGGTCTGCAGGGAGTACTCTAGAATGGGAATTCAACCAAACTACTGCACTGAAGAAAAGGGAGTACAATAGATCTCAAAGGTTGTATTACAAGAGCACCCTACAACTTAATCTTAACCTTATACATAAGGAACACGATTACAATATAGTATACTATAGGTGTCCGTATATTGAACAAACTATTTTCAGTTCAGAAAAATTTTAATTAAAATTGATTGGGCTATTTTCCAATATGGTTGACAAACACTTATATTGTTTATATTCCGAATATAGTTGCTTAATTCAAAATACAAAACATACGCAGTATGAAATAATTGTGATCAAGGTCCTTAGAAATCCTTGTGTTTTATACAAATTAAACTCCATTTTATCTCTGATTAACAAATCCATGTCATAAATATCATTGGGATATCTCTCAATATTGAAGAACAATTGTAACGTTTAAAATTGGAATAGCAGATATTTCCATACTATAGTATAAAAATTTACATTTGTACACAATAATTACCATAATAATCACTTTGATTCCACTTTGATTACATTTTAATTGACCTTTAATATTGTGCTATATCCTTGTGTAAAATTGTAATTCTTTTTCTGGTAATTTAGATTTCAAATATCTGGTTTCCATCATATTGTTCAATATTCAATGTCAAATTTATTCTACTCGTATATATTCGAAACCAAAAAAGCACATTGAAGTATGTGCGAACTTCATTTTAACAGACATTTTTCGGAAAGATAGATAATTAACTTTCATTTCTAGAATTATATTTTAACATTTTTGATTATACTTGATTTTAACCAGGGTTAAATATGGATTGTATAATTCCATAATTTTATTATCCTTGAGAATTTTCCAGACACGTGGACGAATAGCATAAACAACCAAATAAGATCATCTAAAATTAAGTCGGGTAAAGGCCAATCTCCACACAGCCGACATCCTATTCTGACGAGAAAAATCAGAAAACTAGAAAGAGATGAACTTTTGCAATTATCGCTAGGATTGATCAAATAAAAACATCAGAGTCTCCCCACACAATTTCGAAAAAGTGACAGTGTGCGACGGTATCGTGTGTGATTATTGTGAGAGTATGCACCCGCAGATGAAGTGCCATATAAATCAGATAAACATGTTCATCTGTTTTTGAGGGGAATCATTTGCAGATCGAAAATCAGTTGGGGAAATGAGAAATGCAGAAGCCGACAAAATTTGTAGGATGATTGTTTCTGTTTAACCAATCTTTGTATAGTGTATCCCATACTTGCATCAGAAGTAGGAAGTCGGCTGTGTGGAGATTGGCCTTTAAAAGAAATATATCCATATATTATCAGTTCAAATGAAATTCTACAAGATAGTCATATAATCAAATATTATATACAATCCTATAAAGTTTATATCAATTTTAATTTGAGACAAGTTAAGATCGCATTGTCATGTCTCCTATTTATATAATTAAATGTCCAAATTTGATGTTTTTTTTCTCGGGAATTACAGCGTAAATTTTGGACAAATTTTGTATACGATATAATGATCTAAACTTTAAGGAACTCAAGCATGATGTTTTAGAAACATAAAGAAATACACCATTTTTTGAACAAGCTTTTGAAAGAAAACTTCAGTCATATCATAAAACAAGTCACATCAATATTGTCGCGATTTTTGATGATTTTTCATCAAAAATACTAATTTTCAGTTGACTCCTTTAAGACATCTAATATTAATCCAAAATATCGGATTTAATATAACTATACGAAAGGGTTCGATCTAGTAAATCATCATTTCACGATTTTATTCGCCTCGAGTAAAACCAATTTTTCATTTTAACAAATTATGATATTTTGGTAAAACAAATAAAATAATAAAATCGATTTTCGATAACGAAGAAAAGAAAAATATTTTTCCTACTCTCGAAATAATAAGAAAATCGATAAATCTTTAAGCTATAAAATACTTGATATAGCACGTGGTTTATATTAAACCTAACCTAAACTCGATTATTTATTGTGAACGCTTTGTGTATATACCAAAAGCCCAGCTTTTCTTGGCATTCAATAGAATTTATGAGATATATTTTCTTTCATATACCTTTTACAGTATACTATTGATTTGATATATCCAAAATATGGAAAATACCATTCAAAATCGTTTCAGTATTTTATTTTTCAAGTTTATCTTCTTGACAACAAAATTTTATTCACAAGATCCGAGATGAACTTTACTTGATTTTGTACATTTTTCGATGATAAATTTTTGCCAAATATTATAATTATATTGTAATTTTTGGCAAAATAAATTTCATTGGTTTACTGGCGGGTTTTTTTTGAATTTTATCCAAAAAAAAGAGAAAAAAGAAAACATGGCTTATCCTTTGCAGTGTTAAAGTCAGTTATGTAATGAAAAATTTACATTTATTTAGTGAAGTGAATATATAAATTTCAAAAGATTACCAAATTTAGTATTGGCGATAAAATATATTTTTACGATAGTATATAAATCAGTGTTTCCCAACGTGGGTCCCACGCCCCACGGGGGGCAATTTGATTGTTAAGGGGGGCAATTCGAAAATGGATATGACATGAGTTTAACCCTTTCGCTCCGGGCCATTTAAATGCAATGCTAGATTTCGGTGCCAAATTTAATTTCTTAAGTGAACAATTCAATTTTTTAATATTAAAAATTATGTATGTTACATAGGGGGAGGGCATAAGAATTTTAGAAAGGCTAAGGTGGGGCATGGCACAAAAAGGTGGCTAAGGTGGGGCATGGCACAAAAAAGGTTGGGAAACACTGATATAAATAAAAAAGAAATTTACGTTTTGGGATTTGGATGTGTATTCTTCTCATAGTTTTTTTTAGTGTTTTAATAATAATGAAACAAGTGTCCCTAAACCAGGTACACACTAAGCACTTACTAAGCACGAAAACATCGTGTATATCTCTTTTAACTTAGGCAATATCTTTTTTCGATAGCTCAAATCTATTACTGATTGCGACGTTTTTAATTCCACAGCATGAAAACGTGAAATAATAATTAAACCAACAGATTAAAAGAGAGAAACACATTCCTAATGCACTCGTTTCAAATATTTATCCAGAAGTAATACAACTTCCCATCTCTGCCGTGACGACGTTTTTACCGATTTCTACTGCAAATTTTCAAACAATTTTCACTCCAATGCTGACATAGATAGCTACATATTGGGTGAAAGAAATGAGTATTATGGGCAACACCAAATGCCACTACCAAATTGGAGGCTTAAATAGCAAACAAACAAATTCATGATGAAATTTATGTAGTATACCAATCCGCATATACCAGAAAAACGGTAAGAGGGATTGAAAATTTCATAAGAGTGAGTGAAGTTTTTCTCCCTCTTTCTGATACATTTTCCCTTTGCAAATTGTTCGAACTCTTTTGCACTTATTACAATGTTAATTTCGTTTTTTTTATATATTGAAAATTTTAGATGATATTGTTATTTTTTTAAAATGCAAGTACATAATACAAATTCGTTTTTATTTTTTTTAGTAAAACATGATTCGTTTCAGTATATGACCCAGTTTCATTTCCGTGTCTGAAACTTTTCTTGAATACGTATGTCGTTTTTTATAAAAGTTATAACGAAATGAAAAATTCAGCATATTTAGTATATCTACACACCTTTCACGAGAATAGGTAATTTTATAGATAAAAACATGTACAATGAATTGATTTGATGGAAGTCTTGATGGAGTAGAAAATGTCCAATAAACAAGAAACTGTTTAGCATGATTGAATAACTAATATCTGTTCGATAAACTTCCATGTACAGAAGTACCAATCCCGGAAAATGCTTAAATAAAATGTTGTTAATAATTTTCCTGGATTTAGAGAAGACGGAAAATTATTCGTTAAGCCTGAACTGACTATATACTAAAATAATAATCCAATCCCAATCCCAAAAATGAAATTAATATGTACGGGCTTAGGAATCCCTTCAAAATAATTTTAGTAATATTTATTATTTTCAATTTAAGTATTTAATTATTTCAAAATAATTAAGAATATTGTAGTTTTGAAACATTTAAGATATAAGAACAAATTTCCTCTTATTTCTTTGTACTGAATTAACAAGTTTATATATATATATACATATATGGATAAGTGCTTTCCAATTAACTTTGAAATTTACCAACCTGATTATAACAAATCCATGATAAATCATTACCAAAGACTTACAAGAAAGCTATATAAAAAATTATCAAAAGAAATTTTGCATTGTTCGCTTTTTTCTATGTTTACAAAGTTTACTAAATTTCGAAATAAAATAAGCTTTCATTATTCATGTAAAAATCAGTGAATCAATTATTTTAATTAACTTATATTCTAACTTATTTTCATTTAAAAATTTATTTACAATAGAATTTAGAATTGTAGGAGTTTTAAACATTTTTGCAAATAATTAGCATTTCTATGGTTTATTGAGACAAATACAAAATATATACTGACTTCGTAGACTCAAGTCGTTTAGAACTTTGTGCTTCCAAATAGTATTGTACTAAAAGAACGCGATTTCGAATTCATTTTCCTCTTTTCCGCGATTTCATATTTATTTTTCTTTTCCATAATTAATTGATATTCAAGAAAACATGAATTTTTTTTTAAAATATAAAAAAAAAATAAAAAATTATGTTTGCCTTATAATTAACAAGTAAATTAATTTAATTAAAAATAAATTAAAATTTTTCCATATTTAAATAATTTCTAATTGTGTACAATTTTGTACAAGAATTACTCATTTTTTTTTTTTAAAGAAAATTTATAAGAAAAAAAAAACACGCAATCAAATAATTGCGAGTAAGAAAGTTTTCATTTTCTTTTAGTTACTAATTAAACTTAATCAATCTCTGTTATATGGTTTTTTTCTGGATTAATTTAGCAAAAATATAATTTTAATAAAAGAATCGATTTCGATATAATTGTTGACATGGGTACAATAGGGTATTTTAGACCAAAAAAATAACTTCTATTCTCAGCGAAAAAACATATACTATACATTAGTGACTTAAAATCGGCCTATGATAGAAATGGAACAGAAAAACTGTCAAAACTAACATTATTTCAAGGCTTTTTCTTCATAACTTTGTTACTTTGCAAGTATCCCAGACCCTGATAGCATAAGTCTAATCTATAAATTTTATTCATATCGGTGTATTAGTTTTTAAAGTACATCAAAAAACTTTATAAAGAGGGATATTTTCTCTTAACATTATTTCTTTCTCCACTATCCTTAGACCGATTTAATTGAAATTTAACTTGGTATCGTCCATTTATGTAGTTAACCTATATAATTAATTTAAACAAAATTGATTCACAAATTTTCAAATTAAATCCGAAAAACCATAAACAAAAAAAATTTAAAAACTTTCTGTTCAACCTTGTTTTTCCTTTATAACTTTGCTCCCCTCAGTCGATTTTGCTCAAATGCAATACCAAACCAAGTTATGGAATAAGCAACTCACATTGTAAATTTTATCAAAATCTGATAACGCGTTTTTGAGTTATCTTGTATACGGACGGACGGACAGACGGACATGCATAAATCGATGTAACTTTTGATTCTCGACACAACCATACCTTTCTACGACAATTATTTCGATGTGTTACAAATGGAGTGACAAAACTAATATGCCCTCTAGTAGTACCTACCATAGGGCATAAAAAGGAAACTAAACCCATTTTTCTAAAGAAAATTTGCTTTGTGATTTTCTTCTGTTATTTTTGTTTACATCAAAAATTTCTATCAAAAATTGTATCAAATACACAAACCTTAAAAAGATCACGCAAAAAAGGGGATTTCCCTTGATTGGTTTTAATATAGTTTTATTATTGATGAACAAACTTTTTTTAGTTGTTTATATCAAAAAAATTTTGTTTTAAATATGAACAGACACAATATGAAAACTTAACTATTTCGTACTTACTTGTGCAACTTTTTCACCCATATTAGGAGTATGACGGGTACCTTGAAAATATTTTGCTGATCCATTATCCTAACAATAAATTAGCACACTGTTAGTAAAATGCTTGGCAACAACAACAAAAAATATGAAATTATTACTATTCTACTAACATATATGTATCTACTAATACGTAAATATATATATATATATTGTTTTACCTTAATTCGATCGGATTTTAAATCTGAAGGCACATTTGATAGTGATGAACTAGTTGTCCGTTGGTGTTGATCGTTGTTACATGAACTTTGACGGAATGAGATCGCTTTATAACGTTGTAAATCACTTTCAGAGGAAACATAAGGGAAATATTGTCTGGACGCTTGACCAGTTGAACCTGTAAGATAAAATTTAATTTAAGAAAATGTAATTTTTCTTTTTTATTTTCAAATAAGTGTCTTTATCCTACAAATTATTTTAAGAAGAATAAAAACCCAAAACTAATTAAGTATATTAAATAATTTACAGAAAATATTTATTAATTTTTTTTTTTTTTTTATTTTTAATTTAAGCCAACATTTTTTACTATATAAAAAAACATTTTTCAAAATATGGAAAAAAATGAAAGGAAATGGAAAAATATAGTGTTTTTATTATAATCGATGAGAATGAAAATGGAAAAATATTTTATTTTTTAAAATTAAATAAATAAAAATAATAAATAAATTAAAAAATAATAAAAAATTATAGAAAAAAAAAAATTGCCTGTATAATTTTTTAGAAGCGTTTTCTTCGGCTTTTTTCTTGTCGATGGCTCAGTTTTATTGAAAAATCTGATTGTTTATATTTAATCCAATTTAAGTTGGGTTTTGTAAATACAATTTTCTAAGCATTTCTACAAGCATTAGAATAATTTCCTTACTTCAAAAAATGCGTAAAGAAAATATGAATAAGTGTTTATAATTTTGTAACAAATTATTATTTGTGCTGGATTAAAAAAAAAAAAGAAAAGAAAAACGTTTAACTAAAGCCGAATTAATTTGGAATCGAAGAGAATATGTTTCAAATTGCTTTAGCAGAAGTGATATCGTGTAAGTCGATTTGAACTGTTCAATCGTATCGAAAAAACATAGAAATAGCAATGCTTTTCCGAAACGATTTAGTCTCAATTGAATTACACGATAACACTTCAAGTAATTCGCTAATAAATTTAATTTACGAGTAGTATAGCTCAATTTGTAGGAAATAACAATTTAGGCATTTTCTATTTATGTTCGGTATTCACTATAATTCCAATTTTAACCTTCTTTTTCCATCCAATGAAATTTGTGATAAATTTTCACGTTGCGCTTTTTGATTTATCAAAATTATACTTTATTTTGCACAATTTTGTAAAGTACATAGTTTTAATGATACTCTTTTTGAAATCTTACTAAATTAATTTATTTGTAAACCTGCGCTTTTATACTGATTTTATTTTGAAAAATATAACAAGAAACTCGATTTTTATATTTAAATTTGATTTTGTATTACAAAATCAATTATTTTTTTAGGTATTATGCTTCTTCTTTTATCTTATTTTGCAAAAAAACAAAATCGATTTATATTGTGGATTTCTTTTTTCCGGATTAAGCAATATTTTTATTGAACTAAACCAGTGATTCCCAAAGTGGTCTATATCGACCCCCAAGGGTCGACAACGACCTGCAAGGGGTCCATGTCAGGGCTAAAAGTGAGTATACCACACCACCCCTTTCATTTCAAACAGACAAAAAATTTATAAGGAAAATATTTTGGGTAAAGAAACCATATAATTGTCATTACTTCATTGTAAACAATTTGTGCTGTTCATATACAACGTTGCATAATATCTTACATTATATTGTATTTATGATCTTGGGGTAGTATACTGACTTTTAGCCCTTTCAAAATTAGTAGCATCTTCCAGCTGTTAAAAATACATTTGAACTTGATGAATTTGCAAATAATCAATATCAGGGGGTCTACGAGACAAAAAATTTTGGGACCCACTGAACTAAACCATTCAGTGACTTCTTATCTATATATAAATAGGCAAAGACAAAAATTTAGCTCCCTTTTATTCGTATTTTAACAAAAGATGTGACTTAATATATATATATCAATCGAAAGCTATTGATGAGGAGAAGTGTTTAAACAGTAAAAGTATGTTGATATATGGTTGTTGAGCCAGGTTGGACAGGTAAAAATTTCCCATATATTTATATGGGAACAACAACAAAATATATGGCACATATGAAACTCACAAGTTTAACTTTTAATTATTGCAATCGATATTTTAATTTTCATTTTATTAGGTCGAATTTCGACCAATGGGTGGTACTAGTATGATATTGGGCAATAATTTTCATATTGAATTGATTAGCCCTAAGTAATGCAATTTTGCAGGAAATTTGGAAACACAATAGCTATATTCCCTTACATATGTAAGTCAGGGTGTACTATCGTATCTGTTGTATGATTCGGTTTCATTTTGTATAGAAAATAGCGATTCAAGGATGCAACGATACATCGTATTTTACAACGGTAAGGGAATACCCATAATGTATGTATGCAAAAATTAACAGTGGAATTCTGTAAATCGACAGGCAACATTTTAATAAGGCAATCTATCACTGGAAAGTGGATAAATTTGAATTTTCACTTATCTAAGTAATAACAAAGAACATACAAAAAACACAGATCTCAACTTGGATTCTGGTGTAATATGTACATCTCACTTTTCAAATGAACTATCGTCTTATAGAGTTTCACTGTCGAATATTTAAGAATTAAGAATGTTCTAAACAAATTAAGATCTTTATGAATTTTTGACTCATCAATTAGAACTGAATTTTGAACGAAAAGATAGCTTATAATTCAAAACATTTAGTATATATTAAGCTCTGTTAATTATTTCTCATTTTCTAGTCAATTTTACAGTCCTTTTCTTGTAGAAACACTCATGAATAGTTTTGAATGTTAGAATAATTTTATTATCCGGTCATAACTTATAAGTCTTAAGTTTATGGATACACAGAAATTTCCATTTGGATTTTGGACATAGAATTATAACTATTTTATTGAGAGTAGACTTGTAATATTCAGTCTGATATTTTCTGATTTATGTTCAAGTATATTACCCAAGTATCATTTTCAGTATCCGCTACGTGCCACCTATTTATTCAAATAGAGACCAATAATGCTAGCTAAGTAAACATTTATTTATTATTATTATATGTATATAAGATCTTTATAAAAATTTGGATTTTGGTCGCCTGTAGAATTTTCAAACAAACATATTGTATGAATAATAAAATCCAACACTTTCTATAAACAATCTTATAGAGAAACCCCTAAGTTATTTTACAAATTATTAATAGTTAAAATTATTGAGCGTTCATAACAGGCTTTAATAAACTGAACTGATTGAAATCGTACAACTTTTAAGAAGATTTCTCCAATTTATAATAAATGACATTACAAGGTAAAAACTTATAATATTTTTTCGAAGTATTTTTCCGGTATTTTGTTATTTTTTTGTTTCTAAAAATGACATTTATTAATATCAAATCAATCAAATTAAATCTTTACAAGTAAAGCTATTTTATCAAATATTTATTTTATACTAGGGTGTTCAATAATTTCTCAGCCTCAACAAGAGAACGCGCTGCTAACAGGTCAGTTTGTCTTATGTTGGTACAACTTTCATATGAACACGTGTCAAGTTTCACGTCGATAAGTCAATTCAGTCTTTGTTTAGAAGCGATTTGAAGTTGACGTATCACTGAATTTTTTAATATGGAAAAAATTGACTATCGTGCAGTGATTAAATTCATTCCTTTGAATGGTTTACCACCTACAGAAATTCATCCAAAACTGTTAGAAGTATATAAGGATGCATCACCTTCACTTTCCACTGTGAAGGAATGGGCTGCCCTTTTTAAATTTGGTCGTACAAGCCTCGAAGATGATCCACTGGAAGGCCGTCCAAAATGTGTATCAACAACAGAAAACATACAAAAAATACAGGATGTTGTTTTGGAAAATCGACGAGTGACTGTAGATGAGATAGCTGACACCATAGGCATCTCACATAGATCAGTTCATCAAATCTTAGCTGAAGTTTTAAGTTTCAAATAGCTTTGTGCAAAAGGGGTGTCGCATTCGCTAGCAATGGAACGAAAACACTTTCGAATGGGACTTTCTCAACAACATTTGGACCGTTTTAAGAAGGATAAAATGGATTTCGTACATCGGATCATCACTAAGGATGAGACTTGGGTCCACCACCATGATCCTGAATGGAAACAAGAAGCTAAAAGAGGTCATAGCAGCTGTAGAGGCTGACAAATTTTCGAATACCTTAGTATGATCAAACTTTTATAATTGTGCAATTTATGAAAAAAAAAACTAAAATCAAAACCAAAAATATTAATTAATTGTTGAATATAAAAAAAAGCGAGATATTTTGATAAAAACTATTTAAAAACTTTTTGAAATGAAATTTTTAAAAAAAGCATGCTTTTCTTAGAATGAAATTTCTTGGAAAAAATTTGCTAAAAAAAAGAAATTAACCAAAATAATTGAACTAATTCAAAATTTTTCTTTTTTTTAGTTTCACGACAAATCAAATTTTTTACAATTCCAAAAAAAATAATGAATAAAAAATAAACATTATTTTAATGAAAAATTAATTTAATTAATTTAATTAAATCTGTGAATTCGATTTAAAAGGGTCAATCATCATTCCACTTCGAATTTAGTTTCTAGTTTACGAAACGAATTTTTCTTAAACAAAGTAAACTTACGAGTTCCAAATTTGGTATTACAGCAAAACCAACAGGGGGAGTGAAGTTAAAAAGTAAAAACCAGGGTGACCACGACATTTTTTCATTTTTTATGGTTTTTCAGATTTATCCGGAAAATTTGTGTAGCAATTTTGATTGAATTATTTACATAGGTTGACTTCATAAATAAACGATACTATTGCATTAAATTTCTACGAAAGATTCCACGACTTTTCTTGATAAAAAAAAGTCGGGAATTTTCCTTAAAAACATAAAACACTCAACACGTAAATAATTTTAAAACAAAAAGGAATAAATTAAAATGTTTGATGGTTCTCGAAACCACCCAACATTCTAAGGAATCACCACACAAAATGATCACTGATATGTTGTTTTGACATTTTCCAGCAAATGCTAAGAATAAGTTTCTTAACGTTCGTAGAAATACGTTTCCATGCATATAGAAGAGTATTCGAGAGTTCTACGATGAGTATCTAGGGTAGAAACACCAGAACAACAGAAAACAGTTCAAATTCAGAACTTGATCAGTAATAATCAGTCAGATTTCGGAAAGTGATTACGACAATGAAATATTAAAGTCATTTGATAAATTAGTAAAGTAATAAGTAATTATTAGTGTTTTCCATTATAAATAAATTGTGGATAAATTAATAATAATTGATAAACAAATATTTTAAAGATTAATTGTAAACGCAGAAATAATTGTAAATAAAATTTATATACCGAGTTCACATAAATAAAAAGTGTTATCTTTTTATAACATTCAAACCAGAGGGGTAGCACGCAACACTATGTTAAATTTCAGTAAAATTGATGTAGAAACAGTTGTATGTTCATAAAGTTCTTTCGATGAACTTTAAAAACTTATATGGGGTGTTCAAATTTCAGGTATCTTTTTAAATTTGCCGCCATTTTTTTAGCAGATACTAGATTGCACCGAAGTTTTTTTCATGCATGAAGTAAATAATTCCGGTTAGTTAAAATGGATCGCTACACGAGTGAAAATACTATATTGCAGCTGTTAGCACAAGTGTTGCTGAAGATACAAGGACATCAATTCGTCGTCGTTCACAGCAATGAAACCTTAAACCTCAAAAAAAAATTTTGGTAAAAGATTGACAGCCTGCCGAGCTAGCAGAGGATGTCACTTGAACGACACTGTTTTTCATTAATAACCGGAACCAATGTACTTTAATTTCCCATAAAAATAAATAAAGATTTCACACAATTTATGTCTTTTATTTGAAATTTAAAAAGATACTTCAAATTTGAACACCCTATATATACCGATTTGAATAAAATTTGCGGAAGATATTTATGCTATTAGACTAGCTCCAGACTACGTATGAATTAACATAAAGCGAATTTGAAGCTTTAAATATTCTGAGTTTTTGTTGTTTTTCTCAGAGTTAATTCATTGATTTCATTTCAAGTATTTTGAACAGAATTTTAGTAATTAATTTCTTTTAAAATAATTTAGTAGTCAGTTATGTTATTATAAAATGTATTTTAGCTGTCTAGAATAATTTATGTTCGAATCATTTCAAGAAACTGCTCCAAAACTCGAAATGAACAACCAACTTTTAAAGAAAGGAAACTTTTTAATTAGTACAAATAGTTACGGTGTAAGACGGCAACAAGGATAAATTCCACCTTCGTAATTAGGAATTGAAAATTGACCCTTTCATATTTCACAAAATATTAATGAATTAATATTTAAAATTTTAAAAAGTAATAAAGAAAATTTTTTGTATAATTTTAAAAAATCAAAATCAACAAAATAACAAAAGAAACAAATACAGAACGATAATTATTTTTAGTCTTTCTGAATTTATTGATTTTTTCAGTTAATTTAGTATTTTCTTTTTATGTTTATTTACCTTTCATAAAATCATCGACCGTGTGAGATCTTTTTTGCATTTGGCCGCGACAACAATTTGGCATTGAAGTTTCGTTAACTTGAATTAGCTTCCGCTCTTCATCTAGATTTATAGATGACAAGTTCGTCGCGTTTTTTCCTTTTCGTATTGATTTTTGTTTTTAATTTTTGACTTTATTTTTTTCTTTTCTTAATAAAATTTTTAATCAAAAATTTTTTCATATTAAAATTTTCATTTGAGAAAACCAAACCAACAAAAAAAAAACAGTTTATAAAGAAAAACAGAAATTGAAGAAAACAACATTAAGAAAGAGTAGTTTTACCTAAATTTAGATTTTCAAAAATCATAAATTATGTTTTTCAAAAAAAAAAAAATACAAAAAAAAGGAAGAAAAACATCGACATCCAAATTAAAAAATAAGAAAACAAAATATTGCATCTGAATTTTAACGAAAAACTGAAGAAGAAAAAATTATTTTTAATAAAATACTTGAAATTTATGAAATTTTTCATTTTTAAAACAACTTTTGCCATAATTCGCTTTTCTCAGCGAAGTAGAAAAAGAAAATTATGAAAAATTAAGAATTCACAAAATTATTCAATTTTTAACTAACATTAAGGAAACACCAATAAACACCGAAAATTTGCAAAAAAAAGAAAAAAACTAAACGAATGAAATTCAAAAATCAAAAATAAATAAATTAAAATTAGTAAATTTTAAATTTAAAAAATTATTTTTCTTTTTATAACTGAAATAATATGGTTTGTGGATCGGAAAAGTGTATGGGAAATCGAATTTCTGTACGTAATAATACTCGAGGGAAATTTAGTGAGGATTCTAAATTTCTATTCAATACACACAAATTTTTTTAGAACGAATTCATGTATAAAATGTGTCTTAAATAAATCATGGTTTTCATATAAGCTAAATATCCTTTTATATTCTATTGTTTCTATTTCAATTTTTTGGTTTAAAATAATATTTTTTACTAATCAAAAAAAATAAAAATATATTTCTTCAAATTTATTTTAGTCAAAAAGAAAAATAGAATTTCAAACCTTTCTAACTTACCTTTTACACGATGATCAAAATCTAAACTTTTTGTATGTACAAATTCCGATTTATCTTTTATCTTATTAACCGGTTTCTGGAATTAAAAGAAAAATATATATTTTTAATTACTTTTAAAAGAAACTCGAAATCTATTTAAGTTTTAACTTACATCTGGAATAACTACTTTTAAATCTTCTAAGCGTAAGGAATCACGCAATTTTTCAGTCTCTTTACTTCGTAATGTTGGGGTTGACTTCGGTGTCCAAACTTTCCCAGATTCAATTTTCGGGAGTGTTGATTGACTGTGAAGAAATTCATTATACAAAAAAAAAAAATAAAAAATACTGTAATGAATAAAATCCATTATAAAACAATATTCCCTTTCCTAATTCCATAAATTACAAAAACAAGCTACTCCCATTTCACTCGTTAAAAGCGTTTTTGCTTTTTTTTGGTTCTGAAGTTAAGAATCATAAATTACCATTGCGATGCGCATTGTTATAAGGACGACATGATTATGAAATGAACTGAATTGGATAATTAATACTTTAATAATTATTATCACTTTGTTCGTTATAACAAAATGTAATCCATTTTTTTATCAAATACGATTTTCATATGGAATTTTGGTTTTATGGGCCCCCAAAAATATTTGTGTGCATATTAGAGTTTCCCTTATTTTTCAACTTTGCCAAAGTCTAGCTCCCACCTATCAATTTTGTTCCAATTAACAAAAAAACGATATATACAAAATTTTAGCTCAATCGGACAACTGCAAGGCGACCCTTATCGAGCTTGGAAATTTAAGGAGTTTTCAAATTAACTTTTGGGAAATTTATTTCAGAATGTTTTTTAATAGTTCCTGGGGTCGCCTGAATGTTCCCACATAAATCTCTTTAACAAGAGAAATAATGGTTGATATAGGGAAGTGTCGTTGGGAATACTATGTTCCAACTTCAAGGCGAATGCGGATCGCCTTAAACTTGTCCGATTGAGCAGAAATTTCACATAGCCTGTTTTTTTGATCATTGACGCAGGATTAGGGGGTTGGGAGCTTAACTTCCAAAAAATTTCATACAGCTAAGTGCACATACAAAAAACCAATACTTACATTTCATGTGCCTCCTCCTCTTCTTGTGTAACATCAGAGGGAGGTGTTAAATATCCTGCTAATCTAAGGCCTCGTTCTCTTAAACTACCAAATTTAAATGACTGTCTAAAACTAGCACGAGCTCTATCAACTGGAATTAAAAATTAAAAAAAACTATAATTATTTTCCTTTATGTATTAACAAAATCAATTAACTTACATTTACTAAGTCGATCCACAATAGGTGGTTCTTCTTGTTGTGGATTTGATAAGTCTTCAAAATTAATAATATACAATGAGATATCATCTGCTTCCGAACGGATTGGTGCTATTACTTCAGAACACAGAAATTTTATTCCTAAAAATACAGAGAAATTACAAATCAATATTATTTTTCTATTCATAAAAAAAAAAAATTCGATATTAACCATTTTTTCTATAATATAATATCTCAAAATGTTTTTCATAGCCCTTCATAAGAGCTTCTCTAATTAAATTCACAGCCAGTTGTGATGTCATTGGTCCGTGAAGGAAATCTGTCGAGCTGGAACGCTGCATCACTTCAGCACGTGTAAAACCAGTCATTTTACAGAAACCATCCGAACACCAAATAATATGATGTGTCTCTGATTGTGCATTCGCCACCAAGAAACTTCGATCTAGGAATAAGAAAAAAGAAGAAAATATAAAGAATTTTTTTAATAAGAACAAGAAATCTTTTTATTTTCAATTTATTTATATAAGACAATTGTTTATTTTTCATTATTCTTATATTGTGAGTGAGTTTTAAATGTTTCTTGGCTTTTATTTTCTATAATATAACACTTTTAGATGACATGAAATCCTATTTATCCAAACTTATTATATCGATATGTTTGGAATAACAAAAATTTTATATTATCCTTAAAACAGAAAACACATTGGAAAAATCTGTTGTACAGTTTTGTCATCGTTATCGATTCGAACAGATTTTCTCGAAAATATAATGTAAAATTTTCTTTTCGAACATTATTATTATATCAATAGAATAATAGAGAGCCACCATTGACTGTTCTTTTTATATTTTCCACCCTCTCAAACTGTTGATGACAATATTAACCAAGGTTATGAGTACAAAACTTTGTAAGATAATAATAATATAGTGGTTCCTATATATTATATATGGATATGAAACTTGACTTGACCTAACACTATCACGGCATAATATGTCATAAAAGGACAAAACAAGCCAACAAAAACAAACTATAAAAACAAGATCTGACTTTATACTATTTAGGTTATCTTTGACATCGAATCTTGTATATTGGAAGTGGAAGACATTGGTGTAGGGATGATAAAGTGGTTCAAGGAACCAAAAAATATAAGGAGTGTTACGTTATAATCTGCTCCTTTTTTATTAATTTGTTCCTTCGATTACGTACTAACGAGGAATTAAAATTTACCTTTAGACCTTACACTGACTTATTTATGGGGAAACAACGTTAAAATCATATAATGCTGATTACATCATCTTCATTGAAAGCATACAATTTAGATAACGTTCCAAGACTTAGGAACATTGAAAGGTATTGGGTTTTAATGAGAAACATCTTAAGGAAAGAAGGATAGACAGGAATATCACTATCAAAATATTCTCGATCATCAACTTCGGGCAACACAAAACTGATCAACAAAGTTAGGTAAAATATTTTCAAATCCGTGCAGGAAAAAGTCCGAGCATTTAGTCGACAAACAATTAAAAATGAAAATTAAGCTAATCATGTTTTACTTTAAGATTTAGGTTAAGAATAAAACTTAGAAAAAGAAAGCTAACTAGGATAATTATTATTTTGTACCTTTTTGAAAAAAGTACAAAATGTAGTGAGACATTCTTTATATTATATAAAGAACGTTTTAAAAGTATAAACCTCGGAAAATCCTTAAAATAATTTAAAAACGACACTGATATGTTTAGCTAAAATGAAATTCACATATCATCTTCATTGTACATCAACATAAAAAGACTCCCATCAACAATCAACCAACAAAACCTAACCAACCCGTTAAAAACACCTGACGAAGGAAAATTCATCTTGATTAAGTTTTTCTGATGACAGAAATTCAACGTTTTTTTTTTTTTCTTTCTTCATGTTCCTTTTTTTCTTTTTTACTATGTTCTAAAGCTGTTGACCCAACCACCCACAATTTTTTTTCTTTTTTTTACAACTAAGAATGTATAGTATAGTACTGTCAATTTCTAACAAAAGAGATTTCTTTTTTTCACATAGTTTTATAGCGTTGCGTTTTATTTTATAAACTATATCCTTTTAGTAAAAGATGTATAGTTTAAAAGAAACGATATATTGTATGTAGTCGGAAAATAGTTCTGTTCTGTACGATATAATGATGTGTAGAAGAGGATTAGGGAAAGAAATTTACACATAGTAAGTAATTGAGAAGAAAACTTTTTAGTACTAAAACCGTGTCAAACTATCAATATTCTGTGAATAGATAAAAAAAAGAATTGCGCATATATAAGAATCGAATGAGAGGTGATATAAATCTACCTTTTCAAAATCACCCAAAACTTACTAAAAGAAGTGGTCTTGGTTTTCTAACTCCTTCTTTTGTCTATGAAAATATAAAAAGAAAAAAATTTTGAATAATGATAAATTTCTGAAACTCACGAAAATTCTTGACAAGTCTAGGATTTAGAATAAAAAGAGTCATCCCGTACATATGCACATGAAAGGTGTGACTAGACACATTTAGAATATGTCACATATGTGATTAATTTTCCGGATACCCCAAAACCTTTAAGAACAAAAAAAAGAAGAAATTATGCATATCGTTTTTTCTTTTCTATATATGAAAACGACAGACTAAATTTTCCGATAAGTTAAAAATAAACACCATTTTCACATTACAAATTGAATTTGTTCGAGACATAATAAATTATTTGTTGCTTTAGTTAATAAAGAAAATAAGAAAAACGATAATGTTTTTCTTTTTTTACATGTAATTTCATTTATTTGTTTATCATATTTTCTTTTTACGATAAAATATTATTTAAGTATTATCTAAATTCACGCCAATATATTAATGGTGACAATATCTTAACGATTTTGTGCCTTTACAATGTGTTTAAGCATTTCATTATTATTGGTTTGTCATCATATAAACATATGAATAAATACCACATAATATGTGTTTTCAATTTATTCATAATGAAAATGGTATACCTATAAGCTCTGATTTGAATTTAATTACTTGGAATTATTTAATAGGATCTTAAATTCATGTAGAAAGCTTTTTAGGGTTAAATATAAGATTTATTTTCTCAAATTAGAAAATCTTTTCAAAGAATTGTTTTAATTTTACACGAAAACCTAGAGTGTTACTTTCGGTATTGTAATAAATATTAGGTATATAAGAAAATTCTGGACTTTTTGTTTTTGGATGAAAATTAAAAAAAGAAAATCAGAAAAAGTGGTAGTCGGTTGGTGAACATGGTTAAAAATGGGACGTTTTCACCTTTTGGTTCGTTATTATTTGGGCAGTTAATGATTTTCAGTTTAGATTAAATACACAAGAAATGGTTCTCGAAGTTAATGTTTCAAAGTCACTAAGGGTAAGTTCGCGCTGGCATATCTTGAAAATCATTAAAATTGAGGTCTTTTGTTTAACCGTGAAAAGTCTAGTGACTATAGTGAATGTGCCAGAGTTTCGTGACTTAATTCATTCATCATTTGTAGCATTTGTTGTGCGACATGTTGCCTAGCGTTGTCGTGAAGAAGAATTGGATCTCCCGTCTATACGTCTAAGCTTGGCATGCATTTCGTTGATTTAATGACAATACTTTTTTGCCATAATCGTTTCACGAGGATTTAAGAAGCTATGAGTTTTCAGGTTTTAGAAACCTGTTTCCTTTTTGTTTATTGAAAAAGAGTTGTCCTTTTCGTGGCATTAAATGTTAAATGTTCTTAAAATGGGTGAATAGTTAGAATTTTTTTTAATTTACTTTTTAATTACTTATTTATGCGTACAGATATAGCGATAAAGGATATTGATTTTAAAAATACTGGCTACACGTTGTCTAGTCTAGGAAACATAAAAATTTTCATGCCATCTTCTGTTTTCTATAACAGAGAAATTTTTTATTTTATTATATTCTTGTCTCAAAATAACATATTTTATGATAAAGATAAAAAACTATAATAATATAATTTCCACAGTTCTAAAAACAGTCAGTAAAATTAAATTTCGTCCTAAAATCAAATCAAAACCAAAAAAAAAGCATTCTTTAAGGCATTTTTTATTTAATGATAAAAACTATAAAAAATACATTCCTCTTAAATAAAAACAAAGTAATAAAAACAAAACCTGAGAAAAGGATATGACTTCTATGTTTTTTTCTTTTATATATTTTATTTTTATGTTATAATGTTATCATTTCCATGACGGAAAAACATATTTTTATGATAAAACATAAATAAATTATTATTTTTTCCTGGAAAAGTAAATAAATCTCCAAGGAAAAAGGATATTTACACAAGTGGGATTTTTCATTTTAATATCAAATGATTTTCATTTCGAACAAAAAAAAAAACATGAAAAAGAATATCTATTTTTAATTTTAAATATAAAGCATATATTTTTAATATTACAAAAAAAAAGAATAATTTCAATCCTTTTTTAAACAAAAAGAAACTCTCATGAGATTTCCATGTGACTATAGTTAAGTACTGTTTTTTTGTGAAATTATTGGCATTTTGCCAAATTTACATAAAACTTTAATTGTTAAAAACAAAAATAAAAAGGAATAAAAGAGGGCACATCTTTAAAAATAATTAATCTAAAAATTTGTATTTCATCATTAAAATGGAAATAAAATAATTAGAAGAATCAAATTTCGATCCGATTGGAGGAGTACAAAATAAACTGCCAATGCATACTACTGTGTTCAAAATGTAACGTAATTTTTAATTTCAACTTCCCGCGTTAACCGAATCGGACAAATGAACTTTTTTCAAGTTGGTAGGACTGTTAGTGACATCTGTGACAAATTACATGTCAATATCATCATTAGTTTTTAGTTTACGCTTGGTTTTGTGAACAAAGAAAAGTGAATTTGGCGATGTCAAATTTTGTTGAGCAAGGAAACGCCGCCGCTGAAACGTATCGAATGTTACAAAAGGCCTTCGGTGACGAGACTATGTCACAGAAAAATGTTTACAAGTGGTACAAAGACTGCAAAGAAGGCAGAGAACGTGTTGATGACTTGGAACGCTCTGGACGACCATCGACGTCAATTGATGAGCAACACATCAAAAAAATCAAAGAATTGGTGCTCGAAAATCGTCGATTAAGAATTCGAGACCTTGCCGACATGCTTGCAATATCAATTGGATCAGTGCAAGCAATTTTGAAGGATCATTTGTTCCTCAGAAGAGTCAAATCGCGTTTGGTGCCAAAATTTCTCAATTTTTCCGAAAAAGAGCGTGAGTTTTTCGCCAAAAACTCCACTCATGTCGCTCCACAACCACCGTATTCGTCTGATTTAGCACCGTGTGACTTCTGGCTGTTCCTAAAACTCAAGAGACCACTCGGGGGAAATCGTTTTGAGTCGATTGAAGGGATCAAACGTGAATCGCTACGCGCATTGAAGGCTATACCTGAGGACGACTTTTTAGCATGCTTCAAAGATTGGAAAAAACGTTGGCATGAGTGTATTGTAGCTGGGGGGGAGGGGGTTATTTTGAGGGGGACAAAATCAATTTGGAAGAATAAATAAAAATTTTTAATTTTAAAACAAAATTCACCTTACGTTTTGAACACAGTGGTATGTTCCTCATTATCCTTTTTGGATAAAATTATGTAGTAATACAAATTTATCTGTATAATATTTGTGGAATTTTGTCTATATGTATGTACCGTGTAGGCTCCTAAACGGCTGGACCGATTTTGATAAAACATGTCTTAAAAGATTTTTAGTTACAGGGGGCTTATTATAGGCTACTTTGATTTTTGATGGGGAGGTTGCAAGAGGGGAAAAATATAAAAACTTCCACAATAGTAATCGAATTTTCTTGAAACTTTGAATAGGAATAGGAATTGGAATAGGCCAACTGACAAAATGTGGTAAGTCTCCACTGGGTGTGGGGTTGAGGGGGTCAATATGGAAAAATTACCCTAATCGGATTTTAGTGAAACTTCGCACATATGTACATTCGGAATGCGTCAACTTAAAATGGGACATCACTCAACTCAGTGGGGGTTTGAAGTAGTAATACGTAAAACGGAAACGTTTTTTTTTTGATTTTGTAAGGAAGATAGATATAAAAACTAACCCCTAGCTGGGCCAATAATATGATACGCGATAATTAGTTCAACCATTTGCACCGATGTCAAGATCTGTTTCAACAATATGCTGTTGATATATTTGCCAAAGTGGAAACAAAAAGGCTATTATTTATTAAGACGCATCAAAAAGAACTACGTATGAACTCCTACATACATCTTCGAGATGAAATTGACAACGATGAGTTTGGAGGTAAAGATATTGGACAGCTGTGCATTCACAAGAAGTCCAAAGTACATGCATGAAAAGACACAAGGTGCGATGATCTACGTATGAACTTATGGGAAGCCCGATATATTCATAACCTTTACGTGTAAATTTCCTTAAATGCCGTATTTAACATTTTTGAATTTTCATTTATTATTACAGATTATAATGAAAACAGTATAATAAATGCTTTTTTTGATGATTAAAATTCATTTTCAGCCCTAACAACGTCGGGTATTCTGCTAATATAATATAAACCCAGAGAAATAATTTCAGTCGTTACCAAACGAAATCTATGCTTCACTATATTTTTTTTCTAAAACATAAGTGTACTAAATTTCATTAAAATTAGTTAAGAGGTTTCCAATATAAATATTAGTGTCAGATTTCATGACTCACTCTGTATTGCCCGACTCTCTTCTCAGATCGATACCAAAAATAATAGGGATATATTCCTCATAACATTTGGCCAGTTTCCCAAATTGCTATCGAATTCGATAGCATATTCGAGAGATATCTTGTAAATTAATTTATGACACAGACAAACAACTAAACAAACAGGCAGACAGATGAAATACCATTTTCTAAAAATAAGGTTTTTAGAACTCAAGAGACCTCGAAGAGACGTGAAGATCCATCAACATTTGAAAGTTCCAATTTTTATACTATCACAAAGCTTTATTTCCATTCTATAGTGGAAGAAATCAAAAGAATCAAAAGACAATTAGTGCTTTTTTCAGCAGTTGTTCCGGAAAAAAAAGTTTTTTATATTTAAAACACTATTTCCAAAAGTGGGTACTGCAACGATCTAAAAGAAATGTAGTAGCATCTAGTAGGCTGTAATATAATTACATAAAATAATGAAAATTTGCCACTACATATTTCTGTTGATTCGCTTAAAAATGCGATGGGGTATTGCTTATTTTTTTTATCTGAAAAGAAGGCGCTAGGTAGGACAAATAAGTTTGAAAACCTATGACTTTAAACCACCATAATTTACAATAATCCTTGCAATAATTGTTGTAAGTTTTAATCCAACACTTTTTAGCAAAATCGTGATTAAAACACTTTTACATTGAAACAGCGTCTAAAAAATTCTTTTATAATAAAAAAACAAACATCTAAAAATAACTACCGAAAAACTAATCCCAAAATTTGTTTAAAAGGTCTTAAATTTCGTATAACTGACCATTTTTCCTGTCTCAATAAAAATTATATAAAAACACCACTAAGAATTGTTGAAAAATAAGAAAATCTGTTTTCTTTTAAATCCAATAAAATCAATTATCCATCCGAAATTATAATGTAATTAAAATCTAAATAAAAAAACATCATTAAATCGAATTATCGAAAGAAAATCATGAAAATGTTTAACACACAAAACGCCCGAAAATGAAAATTATAGGCATTTTTTTTTTTTTTTTGATCCCAGCAGGAATTAATACATTTTTTATATTCTTAATGAAAGCTTTATCAAGTTCCCAAAAGAGTTTTTTATTCTTATTAAGTAGCTAATTAAAAAAACAGAAAGAAAATTCTATTAAATTTTCATGTAATTTTCTTGTAATTTCTAAGATTTTCCGATCAAACGAATTAAATGAGATCAGTTCAAGTACATTCAATCATTCAAAGTACATTCAATCAAATTTTCACCAAATTGTAGTAGAAAAGTTTATTTATATATAAAAAGGAAAATATACTATAAGAATTTTTGTGTGACTGATTGAGTTCATGAAAATTTGATCACATGCTGTTTGTTCATATTTCAATTGCATCTCGAATCTTTAAAGCTCTGAGGCGGTCTTATTTTCTTGTATTTTGATTAAAATTTTAATTACTCCACATTTACTGTAAACAACAAAATATATACTATATACAAATGAATTTATTTTCGGATCTTTTATTGTGTACTCTTGTTAAAATGATCAATGAAAGTTATTTTGAGGCATCATGCTGACATTTATATTAAGCCTTCTGCTGTTTTTCTGTTCTATTTACAAGTTTGAAAAGTCTCAAATGTTTACGTACTTGCCAAAAATTGACAAAATTTTTAGTTATTGACGTCATTGGTTCTTTTTTTTGGGCAATACTTCAAGTAAGAGGTAACCCTTTTCGATATTAAATCTAAAATAAAATAATAGACATACAAGATTTTGCAGAGAAAATTCAATAATATTTTGCAGAAAAAGTCGAGGTCTTCGTTGTTCATATACTATGCAAATTTTCAGTCTTACGTTAAGAATTTTCCAGGTTTTTCTTTTCCAACTTAGTGCCAAATTATAGCCTTATGTGGTTTATCGAATTACGACAACTTTCGTGGAATTTTCATAGAAATTATTTCAACAAAAATATTTCAAAAGAAAAGCTCAATTTTTTTCATTGAATTTTCCATATTTTATAGGAAATATTTCAAAGTTTTTTTTATATTATCAAAGTTTTAATGAAATAATATAATATTCACATATTTCTAGGAAAACAAATTTCAACTTTTTTATCTTGTTTTGATCATAATTTTTTTTGTTTCTTTAATAAAAATAAAATATCACAGCACCATGTGCCTGACTTCTTTCATATACCATCCCAATAACAAGCAAATAATTTACAGAGTAAAAATTACAGGAACTTAATATCTACATTTGAAATACACGGCATGATGGCACTAGAACATTATATAGAGAGGTTCTGGATTTAATAAAAATATACGTAATTTGAATCACCAACCATAATTGGTGTTAAAAACCATCCACAAAAACCACAACCCGTGAGTAAACTGAGTAAATAATGAAAGCTGAATTGTGTTTAAAACAAAAAAATCATAAATAAAGGTTGACTGGTGAAATACTTTAGGTCAGGAACTGTGAAAAGTTTTCCAGCAAATTAAATAAAGAAAAATATTTATTTGTTGTAAAAGTTTACATTGGAAAATCCTTCAGTCTAGTTTCTTTGTGGTCGTGGAAATACGCTTTCAATTTCTTCATTCCATTCTGACATTTATTCCTATCTTAGTAATTAACTCCATAACCAATCTACTCAAATTTCATTTACGTAATACAAAAATTAAAACATTTAGATTCTTTAGACTCTATATTGCCATTTGAGAATGAGTTGGTAGATCGAAAATTCTTTACTAAATTATGTGAGAGCCTCAAAAGCTCAAATGAATTGATTAATAAAAAATTAAAGCGAATAATTTTGTAATTTCAATATAAATGTTTCTGTTTTTGATTTTGATTTAGGAAAAAATTTACTCATTTTCACCCTCATGAGTCAAAACCCATTCAATTTATATATCATAAACACTCTTCTAATGCCAGTGCTATCTTTTATTCATCCTGATAAAAATACAAAATAATTTTCAACAAAATTTTCCTAAATGATGGTAGCTGCATTTTTTTATCATTTTTATATGGGATGAATTTTCATTTTCTATTCTAAACAAAAAACAAATAGTACAATTTTTCAATTTCATATTTTTCACAGAAAATAATAATCATTGATTCAACGTATTCCTTTCAATAATTCCAATCAAGTTAAAAAAAAACATATAGTAACTTAAAATCGGCCTATAGCCGATTTTTTGATACCCTATGGTAAAAATAGGACAGAAAAACAGTCAAATCTAACAGTATTTCCAGGTTTTTTCTTCATAACTTTATATCATCTCTTCAAAATTTCCTCTAATTCGCAGGTAACCAAGACCCTAATAGGATAAATCCAACCTGCTAATTTTATGTAAATCAGTATATTAGTTTTTAAAGTACATCAAAAAAACTTTATGGACAAACTTATTTTCTCCTAGGATTATTTCTTTCTCCACTATCCTTGGACCGATTTTGCTGAAATTTAACGTGGTATTGTCTATTTACGTATTTAATCAATATAATTAATTTAAACAAAATTGATTCACAAATTTTCCAATTAAATGCGAAAAACTATATAAAAAAACGACAAAACTTTCTGGTCACCCTGGTTTTTGTTTAATAACTTTGGTCTCCCTCGGTCAATTTTTCTGAAATCCAAATTCAGTTAAGAAATAAGTAACTTATATTCTAAATTTCATCAAAATCGGATAACGCGTTTTTGAATTATCTTGTCTACGGACGGACGGACATGCATAAATCGATATAACTTTTGATTCCCTGCACAACCATACCCTTGAAATTTTTCTGCGATGATTATTTCTACGCGTTACACACTTAGTGACAAAACTAATATACCCTCTGGTAGTACTTACCATAGGGCATAAACATACACCAAAGGACAACAATTTTCTTGATATAAGTATTTAATTAAAAAATATTAAAAGATATGCAATATTATGTATGACCACAACACCACTTTCTCTATACTACATACCCACTGTACACACTTATTTTTTTAAAAAGTAAGCAGGTAAATAGGCAAATTTTTAGCAAAAAAAGAAAGAGATGGTTGAATTGAAATTTCAATGCTACAATTGAAACAACTGCTGTCTCGAAAGGAGCCTACACACGTTCAATGTTACTTGCCAATGTTACTTGAGTAACATTGAGCGTTTGGATGCAATTTCCATCAATATTACTTGACGAAAATTTTCATCAATAATACTTGTTAAGTAACATTGAACGAGTGTAGGCTCCTAGCCACACGACTCGATTGGACCTATTTCAAAACATATTTTCAGTTGGACTGAAAAAAAGTCTAATAGAGACTTTAAAATTTAGACTCTTTTGTCAGTCCGACTGAAAATATGTCTTGAAATAAGTCTATTGGAGTCGTAGGGTAAAAGATGCGCCTGCACTAATGAATTTATTATTAAAAACTTGGTTTGTTTAATATTTATTTATTTCTTTCGTTTTTGAAGGATATTTTACATAATTATGGAGGCTTTTACAGATACATTGAAAATATTTTCAAGTGCAAAATATATTTCACTTTCATGAACTTTCTCACAAGGGATTTTCAATCGCTCTTGACTTTTCTGAAAAGCTCACAATGAAAATTCACTTTATGGTATATCTGCGATCGGTTTGAATTTGAAAAATCGGTAGAAATAATACTGATACTAAATTTCCTTTAATGACATTTTTTGTTGGTCCTCTCTTTGAGTCCCATGCTCAATTTAAAAAAAAAAAATAAATACATTTTTATGAATAGAATAACTTTTTGATATTGCATAAAGAAAGTAGAAATTATATCAGATTGCTTTTCATATTAAAAATTTAAAGTTACAATGTTTCTGACTTATGTGGAAAACTAATTTTTCTGATATGAAAAAATTGAAAATTTTCCCTGCAAAAAAATATTCTAGTTCTAGCTAAAAACTTTTCCTTCTCAATAAAATTAAAATGACAAAAATTATGTAAACAAGAAAATGGTCTCGAAGGAGTTCCTCAAAGAAAGTATATCTATCGTAAAAGTTAAGTGAAAATCAAACGAACTTTGATATTGTTTAAATATTAGGTTAGCTTACATGCCAAACAAACTGTTTGTTCTTATTGATTGATTTTATACGAGCAAATCAATCAATAATTGAATTTTTAGTATATTAACACTACATTGAAGTAGTATTTCTTAGTATTTGTATTTTTCTTTTATCGATTTAAGTAAAGCTAAAAAAAAAAAAACTTATTAAAAGGTTTCTCATATTTCTTCTTAATTGAAGAAAATTTCATTCAATATTTGTTTTTAATTGATTAGAAACTAAATTTAATAAATAAAAAATCACTACAATTATCAAAACTCATTGTAACCTTAACAAAATTATTGGTCACATTAATTTTAAACATAAAAGACCTGAAATTATTTGCATTTAACAAAATTTTCATAAGAAATTAATGATATAAATTTTATTAATTGTCGCGTTTAAATGTCTAATTTTACAAGAGAGTTAACCGTCTGGTTCTAAATAAACGCACAATGTTTTATATTTTCATGATCCATAACATAAAAAAAAGGGTTTTAATTAAAATTCTTTACTAAATACAGTTTAGGCGTGTAAAAATCAAGAACTTTTTGATCAAATATTTAACATAAAAATATAAAGAATAGCTTTTCATTTATATAATTTTATCGTAAAAGGATATCAACAAACTTCGCCATCGTCTTCCTCAAAACAAAAAAGAGGAATATCAAATTAAAAAGGAAATGCTAAATTCATTATAGCAACAGAAATGAAACCGTTTACAAAAGGTGCAGAGTAATCATTAAGAGTTCATTAGGAACGTCCTTTCTAAATAACTTGGCCCATCCCTTATTTACCCGAAGTGTCTTTGTTAGAACCTTGTATTTCTCTAATGAAATATAAAGCTAAATAATAGATATTTAAGTAGAGATAGCCTTTTTTTATGGCATCTTGTCTCAGGCCTTCATAAATGGGATCTTTTGATAGCAGAAAGAAAAAAAAAACTATATACGTATACTTTAGAAAACTCTGAAGTATCATTGAATTCGAATTCCTTAGAGTATACTTTATTTTATTTTATTTTTTCTTTTTCTTAAATAAAATTCCTTCATTATTATTCAAGAATATTAAGTTTAAAAAACTTTAGTAAACAAAGTTAACTTCAATGAATTTTTTATGAAAGTTCAACAAGGAATAAAAATCTATAAAATTATTTCTAATTTTTCGGATTTTGTTTGCTAAAAAACCAAATTCAGAGATTTTGAAAGTTTCAAGAGTCCTAGAGTTAAGTGTCGACCATTGTTTCGTTCTTCGTTTGGTAATCATCAAGAGGTCATATTTGTTACGCAAAGTTGCAAAATTGAAATTTTGTTCATATACTATAGTTTTAAAGAATAATTAATACTGAAAGTGTTACATGAAGAAAACACATGATTTAGAGATTGATGCTAAAATGTTTTTCCAAAAAATTTTCATTGATGAAAATAAAACGAAAATAATTCAATCTAAAAATAAATGGAGACTTGTGGTAGTTTTGTTTACTCGGTTATTTCATATTTATTAATGTTTGACTAGAAATTAAGAGGTGCTGTTTTATGAGAATTTTAACATAAACAAAGAATTTGGAAAATTTTTCTGTGGAAAATTGTATGCTTATTGCTCTCGAATTGTTATTAAATCATGTTGAAAAGAAAGAAAATTGTATTATTATTAAAAGTTTTTCAAATTTAATGCATTTAAACTTTGTAATAATTTTCGACAATTCATTTACTATAAAAAAGAAATTTGAAAACATTGTAGTTTTAGTCCTAATTTGTCTAAAATCTATATATATGTATTACTTTTGTCTGTATGTACCGTTGGCTCCTAAACGGATGGACAGATTTTGATGAAACGTGTCTCAACCTGAACCCGAACCCGCACCCGAACACACTAATTTTAATGTACTGAACCCGAACCCGAGCCAAAAATTTACAGAGTTCGAAACCCTGGTCTCAAATGATTCTTTCTTCTAGCACGCTGGTTATAGACTATAAAAAATTATCCATGCTAACTTTTAACGCCTACAATTAATGAAAAACGCGATAATTTCCGACATATATATATATGGCAAAAAGTGAAACTAAGTAAATGAATTCACTGGTTCACTAGTCACTGCCAACAACTACATCAAAAGTGGGTGGGACTGGACCTTTGTTACGCCCACTATTAATACATTGTTTTACAAGATTTTATAGTATATAGTATATAGTATATAGTATATATATAGTAGTATATATAGTATAGTATATATATAGTATATAGTATATGGTAATAAACTATTCTTCTTATGATTAAAATTGATTTTTCAGCCCGAACCGGGTCGGGTATTTTGCTAATTTTATATAAGCATTTTTTATTTCGTTACTGAATTATTAACAACTTAATATGTTCAGTTTCAATGAAATTAATTACTACAATCAAATAAAATCAATGACAAATATATTTCTAAATAGTTCAATAAAATAATTTTTATATCAATCATAAGAAAGAAAATATTGGAAAAAGTGAATGTTTTCATATTCACTTTTTCCAATATTTTCTATTAGTTTTCCTATTTTTTTTTCCTCTATTGATTTATAAATATTCAATAAGCGGGCATCTATCATTAACCTGTCAATCAGTTTATACATTCCATACACATAGAAAGGTTTGATTTTCATTAAAAGGATTTGGAAAAATTAATTGAAATTTGATTTTACTGTATGGTTAAACCACAGATCTGCGATTTTTTCTGTTCGAACATCACTTTGCCCTATTCACGATGGACATCTGTATTATATTATCTGTGGTTAAACCTTAAACGTTAGCTATTATTTCGCTGGAAAACTCAGGCAATAATAAAATCTTATCCGTCATAATTATTATTATTATTATTAAACATTTGATTTCTCAACTTTATAAGTTTTTCTTAGCTTCATAACTTCTTAGATTCTTAAATTTGTGAGTTTTCAAAGTTAGCCCCAAGGCTCTTCATGGCGTACTGCTGAAGTTTCGGGGAAGAATAAGATGAAAAGTATATTCTTTGAGGCTGTGAAAAGGTTTTGAGAAATATTGTATCAAAGAAAATATTGTATGTTATAGTATTTGAAATTTTACGGTTCTACCATGTGCGTATCCTCTAATTTTGTATTTTATTTTGGGTATACAGAAAGTAAGCAAAATCATACCTTCTACCATACCTTCTACATAACCTTATAAATTATAGGGATTTGGCGCACACCCAAATATAAGTATATGAATATAAATCGATAGCTTATAAATATGTCAACAGGATTATTAATTAATTTCAATATTTAAAACATAGTTCTTATTAAAAGAAAAATATTCAACAGGTTACACTGTCTTCAATAAAATTCAAATTAATTCGTGGAAATACAGGGTGGACACTGAAAAACTTAAGGGTTTGAAAAAGTCATAAGGTTATAGAGCATCATTTGGATATTAAAATGACTACGTATCAACGAGTAACGAGCAACGAGTAAAACTCATTGAGTTTTTTTCCCGTGAAAGATCAATTATTCAAACTCACAGAAGATACCGACAACATTTTAATGACACAGTATTTCCTAGCCAGAGATAATAAAAACTTTTTGAACAATTTAAAGAGCGGAGTTAACGTAAATAAACCTAGTACTTTAAGTACGGTCCAGACGCTCAGTCTTTTTGGTCAGTCGTAGTTTGCGCAGTTTTTCTGTGGGAAAGCCTCCGCAAATTTTGTGTCCACACGGTACCGTCTTTTCCATGTTTTTTACGCAGCTTTCTTTGGAACTTCTTAACGCTACGTTTTGCATGCACGTACCACAGTTATTTTTCAGACACGATCTGAAATTGCACAGGCCGCACTTTTGCCTGCGCAAACGACCTGTGACTTGTCCAAAACTGTGCGTTTGGACGGCTCTTAAGGAGAACATTCGAACCGAAATCCGACGTTAAGAACGTGTAACATTACATTTCGTACGGTCAAGTAAAATGCTATGGAAAGAGCCCGTACTTGTAAGCAGGAAACTGAGGGATGTTGTTTTTCCTACATACAAAATATATGTTTACTTATTTTTATTTTATAACGTCCAGTCTTTCAATGGCCACCCTGTATAAAACGCTAAAAGTATTCAAACGATATCGCAATTAAACTGAAATTAAGGTCTAGAAGAATCCGCCAATGTAAATTATTATAGCATAAATGTATTTAAACAGTTTCTAAACAAATCATTTCCCTAATTAGAAACAATATAAATCGTTGAAAAAAATCTAAAAATCTATAATTTTTTTCCTACAATGTTATTAATATCAATTAGTGCAGAAAAATGTTTATTAAATATTATATTCAAGAAAATTTTTTTATTTATAGAAATTGAATAAATTTCTTAAGTATTATTCTAATTTTAAAACAAGTATGTTTATATTCTTTCTTAAATATTAAAATTACATTCATTTAAAAATAGTATTTGTTTAATATTTTTACACGTTTTTAATAGTTCGATATTTTTTTCTTCTATTTACTTTTAAATACATTTTGAAAATTTTTTTGTTGTATAAATTTGATGGAAACTTTATAAAAAACAGCTTTAAAGGTTTTTTTTCTTTTTAAAATTATTGTAAGGATTCCAAATTAAATAAATAAAATTAGAAAAATTTAATTTCTTGGCTCAACTGTTACAAATCCTCTATAGAGTATAGATTAAGTCTAACAAAATATCTATAATAGAAAACTCGTAGGTAAACACCCAACCCTCTTACAACACGGTCTCCTACAACACAGTTTCGATCTAACATAATAATAAAAATTGCAGGAAACAACCTATAATATTGCGCCCTACGAAACATTTTCACCATCCGCAGGAACCTATCTACCATGTTATGGGAGGGTTACTAGTATATGGATATAGATTGATTCTCGAAGTATGAACATAAATTGAAAGTTTAACTAGAAAATCCAAGTAAAATATTGACATTCGTTGTATTTTATTTACCAAAGGTATTCAAAGTTTTAAAGAAATTCCTACATATCATTGAATTTCTATCATAATCAAGTATGGGTAAGCTTTACAAGAAAAAAGTTTCTGTCTAATGTAATTTCTCTATACATGATAAATATTATAAGATATAAAATTTATCACTTGTCCGTTATATATAGGTAAATTGGTGAAAAAGAATTTTTCCAAAAGCTTTCAATGAAAATTCATATAATTTTAGATGTTAAAATCTTTTTAATTTTTCATACTTTTTGTTCTTTATATATTTGAAAGCTTCATAAGATTTAGGAAATAAAATATATAGTAACTTAAAATCGGCCTATAGCAGATTTTTTGATGCCCTATGGTAGAAATGAGAGAGAAAAATTGTGAAAACTAACAATATTTAAAGGTTTTTTCTTCATAATTTTGCTTTCTCTTTTCAAAATTTTCTCTAATTTGTAAGTAACCCAGGCCCAGATATCATAAGTCTAATTTGCAAATTTTATTCAAATTGGTGTATAACTTTTTAAAATACGTCGGAAAACTTTATGAACAGGCTTATTTTCTCCTAGGATTATTTCCTTCTCCACGATCCTTGAAGTGGTGTCAATAAAATTTAACATGATATTGTCTATTTATGTAGCCAACCCATGTAAATAATTTAAACAAAATTGCTCCGTAAATTTTTCAATTAAATCCGAAAAACCATAAACAAAAAAGCGACAAAACTTTCTGGTCACAATGGTTTTCCCTTTATACCTTTGCTCCCCCTAGATCGATTTTGCTCAAATGCAATACCAAACCAAAGAATAAGCAACTCACATTGTAAATTTCATCAAAATCGGATAACGCGTTTTTGAGCTATCTTGTATACGGGCGTATGGACGGTATAACTTTTGATGCCCTACGGCTGTAACACATCGAAATAATCGTCATAGAAAGGCATGGCTGTATGCCTTTCTATGACGATTATTTCGATGTGTTACAAATGGAGTGACAAAACTAATATACCTTCTGTTAGAACCTACTATAAGGCATACAAATTGTACTTATAAAATTCGTCCCAACAAACCCAACGAAAAAAGAATTACTGTGAAGAAGTAAATTTTTATAAATTCAAACGTTTTTTTTCATGAATTTCTGTTAAGCACATTTTTTTATGTTTACTTTCATATGTAAATAATTAAATTCGTAATTATTCCTGAGCTTTTAAGGAACATGTCGACTGGAATCTCATCTTCTAAAAATGTATCCAAGAAGTCAATTAAAATAGTTCCAAGAAATTCTTGTATAAATTAAATGTTTGAGATTTTATACATCGTATTTAAATTTATTAACAAATCTTATTCACATAGAAGGATATACAATAGTTTATTATATTTGGAACCAAATAGAGTACCATCTACTTCAACACTTCTTAACAATTTATATAAAGGCAATTTCTACAATGAAATTTATGAATTATTCAATTCTACAAATTATAACTTATTCAATTTTCACTATTCAAATAGAACTCTCACAAAACGATATTTAATAAAAGGCATAATTGAAAACTTTTCAAAGAAAATTGTATAACTTTAAATTTTAAAATCATATTTCATAAAGGTAAAACCAATTATAGCCGATTATTCGCGCACCACAAATATAACAAAAATTCTTACCAAAGAACACCATTTTTTTTTTCCATAAAATTCAACCTAAAACTAAATGCCTGAACTTAATTACATACAATTATTATTAAATTAAAAAATATTTAACATGTCAATTACACACAAGTTCGTATACAAAAATGGAAAAACTATTTTTCTAAAAAAATTTTATCACATTAGAAAATCGTTAGTTTTTCCTTATATAAATTTTCACTCGACCTATAAACTAAACTAAAAAAAAAATGAGAATTGACACATTTTTCAAAATTCCTAATACCTGTATGGGACACAAATTCTTACACAATTTCATATTATTTGAAAATTGTGTTTCCCTTCACTAAAAAAAAAAAAGAAAACTGAAGAAAATTTTGAAGTGTATATAGGAAAAATTAAAACCGGAAAAATTCAAATGACAACCCACTTCAAAGCTTCCGTATATGATTTTTCTTGCAACTTGAAAAATTCTCTTTTTGTTTATAACGTACTAAATTTAATCCCTCCTCATCTCCTCAAATATGTACATATATAATAAAATGCAAAATGAGTGGTATTCTCTTTAAGGAACACTTTTGCATTTTCTTCTGTAATTTTGTACTTTTTTTTTGAGTCATGTAAGTTGTCATTAATTCTATATGAATCGGTTTTTTTTTTATGTAATAGATATATAAAAGAAAATTTTTATTATATTTAACCAGAAAACTTTATATTGTATGGAAAATCCATTGTATGTTTTAAATGAAAAACAAAAGAGTATTGGAACTCATATTCGCGGAAGCCATCTAAAAATCCGACATATGTAAAAGCTAATATAGTTTAAATTGTTATACGTGTTGACGAATTGTAAATAAAAGATTAATTTTTCAGAAAAATGTATTATATAGAGTAGAGTTTAAAACGCAACTATTTTCTTTTTCTTTTTAATTTCAAATACTTACCAAAAGAAAGATCATTATTAGTTTTTGGGTAATTGAATAGAAAATAAACACTACTACCTCAAGTGTGTCTTTATCAAACTAATGATTCTTATCAACTCTATCTAACGGTAGAATAAAGTTATGCAACGTTAGAAAAGGGATGTTAATGATGATAATATGGAAGACTAGTAAAGAAATGATCCATCGTACTTTAAAGAGAACAATAATAGTTCTAGATACATAAAAACTTGGTTATCCAATCCATATTCTTGGAGAAGAAAGTTTTATGAACGTTCTTCCTAAATTACAACAAATTTAAGATCTACTGTACCATATATACGTTTTAGCCAAAGTATAATAAAGAAATATGCCACCAAGTAATATTTTCAGTATTCACCACATGCCAACTACTGATTCACATATCGTCACTTGCTAGCTGGGCCAATCCGAACAAAAAAGTAAAAAAAGAAAACAAAATGAAATTTACATAGCAAAGTGTAACTAATAATAAACTGTGGAAAGCTAGCGAAGTAGCCGGAAAAAGCACGTGGCAATAAGTGCGAACGAATAGGCAAGAGTATATACAGTTTTCATAGGCAAAATCCATCAGGAGGAGAGATAATGAAATGTTCTTAAAAAAGCAGATGAAAGACTCTTAAAAACCTTATGTTTCTTCTAGTATTTGTGCATTGCCATACAAATTTCAACACGTGCTTTTTTGATTAGATTATATTTATCTTTCACCCATACGTACAATATGTAGCTATCTTTGCCAGCAGTGGACAGAAATTTTTTTGAAAAAGAACAGGCAAAATTTGAAAAACGGCGGTACGGTAAGGATAGGAAGTTTCCGGACTTTATTATTAGTTACACTTTGATGGGAACAAGTGCAAAAGAGCACAAGAAGTTTACAAAGGCAAAATGTATTAGAAACAGAGAGAATGAATTTTTTTTTAAAACTTCCCGTTGAACACATGGCATGACATCACAAACTCTTAAAACTCTTAATTTTTTCTAGCATTTGTGCATTGGTATATAAATTTCAGCAGGTATTTCTCTGATTACAATTTGAAATCGTAAAATTACGTACAACATGTAGCCGTCTATGTTAGCAGTGGATAGAAAATTGTTTGCTCCCTTACTCTAGTACATTTCCAGTCGAATTCGGTAAAAATATCGACACCTCAGGGATTGGTATTAATTGCTCTTACTTAGGGTTTGGCTACACTAAAAATATAGAACTCCAATCTAAAATTTTGTAACAGCTTCTAATCTGTTTTATAAGGCATGGAACCTAACTTTAGTTGAGGAAATTACTTTAGGTACTGCATTATGATTACATCCATATAGGTATATGAATACAAGAATACACATTACTATTCTATTATTGTTACCGAGTTATTTATTTTCTTCCTACATAAAAGTAAAGCAAAATACAAAAATAGAACATACAATATATAGGTACTCCATTATTATTGATAATAATAAGAAAATACGAATATAAAAGATTTTCTCACGTTTTCTTACCACTTTCTTTTAAAAATGTCTACACTTATTATTCTTCTTTTTACAGAAAGAAAATTTTCTAATATTGATTCAATTTACCTTTCTCCTTCTACAGAATATTCCAATAATAATATCACAATACATACAATATCGGGGTTTTCAATAAGAACTTTTTCTTTAAATTTGAATTTAAACACATATTTTGGATGAAAGTTTTGGATTTCTTTATTTGAATATTTTGCAGAGACTCTACAATTTATTACTGAAAAAGAATATCTGGTAAATGTCTACCACAACTACGTTGGTGGATGTCGAATCTTTTGAAAACATTTTCGATCGCATTTCTGCATAATTGTGGCTCTACAAGTATTTCATGAATTAGGGTCCAATAATGCCGCTAGCCCTTAAAGCACACCAAACAGTGCCACGAAATGAATGTAATGATTGTTCAACTATTGCTCTTGGATTTTCAGAAGCTCAAATGCGACAATTTTGCTTATTAACGTAGCCATTCAAATGAAAATGAACTTCTTCAGAAAAGATGATATTTTTTACGAAATCTTGTTTTCACCGATCGCCCATTTTCATAATGGAATTAAGAATTATTTTTATGTGATTGTCAAGTAAAATTGAATTCAATATAGTAAAATGTAGACCTTCTACTGCAATTATGTCAAAAAAACTGAATGACACAACTGTCATCATAAGCAAATACAACCCTATTGGAAATAAAGTTCTTATTGAAAAATCTTATAGTTATTCTATTTTAAAACTAAGAAGAAATTTTCCTAATAATACTGTTTAGGGTAAATTTTCACTAAAAACCTTAAATTTTTATTGTTTTTTTCGAATGAATTTTATAAAAATGTTTCATGTTTTGAAAAAAAGAAATCATATTATTTAGTATTTTAAATTCAACCGCATGAAAATTATATGAAATTTTATTCGAACTAAAACTAAAGCATTTTCCTAATAATATTATATTAAATGCACGTGAAAGAAAATTCTATAAAAAAACGAATAAAAATATAAAAAATTATTCCAAAATATAAAATTTGCCATAAAAATTAATATTCCCTCCGTCCAAAAATAAGTGTCCATTTTCTCAAAATATTATTTATGTCAGATAACTTGAAGAACAAATTTCATAAAAAAATATTAATTAAATTTATTTAATATAGAAATTAAATTTGGGATTTACAGTATTGGAATAACGCCTTATTTGTCCTAATTTGTGAACTATTGCAGCACCGATATCATGTACAAGTATTCGAATTGTATTTATTTCATCTATTTCGGCCAACACGACCGTTTTTACAAGGGGAAACATCAGTTACTACCATTCCATCGTTTAATGATTGCTTTCCTCGATACCTTATCCGGCTAACAGTTTTCTCCGATACTTTCAATTGATTAGTAACAATTTTGATTGAGCCATTATCTTTACTTTCCGTTGCTTCTGAGTTCTAGAGTTCAAAGAATTGTAGAGAACTTCGCGAATAATTGAAGGCAAATTAGATTTCTTCCGAACATTTGCAGTCTAAACATTGTTTTCACTGTTAATATTTGGGGGAAACCAAACTTTGAAATGTTTCGTTAAAAAACACATTGTTTTTAATGTAACACCTTTATTTTACAAATATCATGGCAAAATTGAAACTGTTTATAAAGTAATAATCTACCTTTTAGTGTCAAATCTAGCAGTCAGTATATTAATCATGGCATGCTTTTCTAAAATTTCCATAAAATCTCAAATCGTACACTTATTTCAGGCCAAAGGGAGTAATAAAATTTAAAGTTTTTAATTATTTATTTACATAAATAAAATAAATTTTATTTTTTAATATTATTTAAAAATGTTTACGTCGCAATTGTTTCAAATTTATGAGTTTTTAAAAAATTATTTTATTGATTTTTTTTTTTTTGCAAATTATTAAATTATTAACTTTAATATTAATTGAAACATGAATAACTTCCGGATATGAATTTATTTATTCATTTTATGCAATATTCTTTTATATCCGTTTATATTCGATTTATTTTCCGGTGAATTTTTATAAGATGAAACAATCTTGATAAAATTTAAAAACAAAACTAAATAAAAAATTTAATTTTCAAAATTACCCTCTTCTTCTCTAAAAGAACTTAATTAAAACAAATATGATAAATAAATTAGAAAATCATAAAATTTTAAACGTTTAAAAAAAAATAGATAAAACTAAAATCGGCCTTAAGCCGATTGTATAAAATTTGATAAATATTATTCATACCGTCGTAGAAGTTATAAGAGGATATACGCATGGGAACCATGCCTTCCTTTCTACATACTAGAGTCTTGTCCACTAAAGACTTTGCAGGGATTTGAAAGTCCTTTTTGAAACACATTTTATACTGATTTTGCTGAAATTCATACCTATTAATGACAGGATAGGTCGATTCTTAAAAAAATGATTGCTTGGCTTATTATAAAAAGGAAAATGATGATTACTGCGTATACATGGATATCATGGAGTCGAAATTAAGCCCCCGGAGATATAGATACACAGGGTTGAAATATCGAAAATAAAATGAGTCCAAATATACTCAAGAACATAAACAAATTTTCCTTTAAAACAGTGATACAGCTATCAAAACTAAAATAAATTTAGTCAATCAAATTTGGACTAAGGTAGTGTATAGGTACATATATTTCAACTTAGTCTCGGCTTCTCAACGTATACGTAGTATATAACTATGCTTCTTGTTCTCCAATATGTCTCAAATCCAATACCAAATTAGGTATTTTTTTTACGAACCTACATTAACTATTGTACTATAATCAAGCCAGTACCTTTTTCTTTAGTATCGCATACGTCTTCAAACTCCCCGCTAATTTTTTTTAGAAGTAAAATACATGAAGTTTTATACCATAGGATATAAAAATGTAAATGAAAATTGTAACTAATATCTTTTTAGTATATAGTCTGTAATTAAATCATTTTGTTCATTGACACTAGCAGTAACATGCAAGTACAATAAATTTTATAAAAGTTAAAAATTATTGTATTAGTTTTCATTTTATTGATTTTCGAATTTAATTAAATTTTTGTATTAATCATTTTTGTACATACCACAATTGTTTGTACGTACACCTTTTGTGCATACAAACAATTAGCAATGCTTAAAAGCTTGATTTACTCGTATACAAATATTTATACAAAAATTCGTATTCAATTGATTGAAATCTAAAAAGTAAATATTAAATTTGAAGTGATTTTTTTTTAGTGAGATAAATTCAGTTATATGGTCGACTTAAGTGTTAATATTTATATGTAGTAAGCAAACAGTGAATCGAGTCTACATAACTTCTGACTTCTACAAATTTAGTAGACTGAGTTAAATTATTCGAAAAAATTTCATGTAAACAACTTAAGTAATATCAAAATCATATAAGTAGAGTCATATTCAATTCGAAGTCCTTTAGTAGAACCACTCATCTAACAATTTGCGAGTGCTTAAAATAACGAAATCTATTGAATCCTTGATTATAAAATGCATTTAAGGTCAAAAATAATACTGAAACAATTTTATCTTTTTATTAGCAATATGAATGTACTTCTAATTGCACCTTAATCCAAGAAGAATGACTACTATACACCTTTATTATTACAGTATATATTGTAATTGAACTTATGTTGTCTAAATATATTTGTTAATCGATTTATATTATTATAAACTAACAAGAAAAGAAAATTTTTCAACAAACGAAAATAAATCCAAATAGAATCTTGACTCTTTTGAGTGTTATAAATCCGAATTCTATTTTTAACAATCAATAATTATAAAGGTAATATTTTATTATTATATTTTCTTTTATTTTCCAATCGATATAATGATTCTTGATAAGTGTTTCCATTAAATAATATATAAACGAACAAGAAACATGAATCAACTTCGCCATAAGTAATTAACTCCCATAGCAATTATTTTAGAAAAATTTATTCGATTTTCTCTGCATTGACCACACATCATATATAAAGAAATAAAATATATCAAAATTCAGGTAACCCTCATATAACACGTCTTCTTAAAATCTAATATATTATCTGGAACCATGTTTTAGAGTAGAAAATCATCGTTCTATATATGTACATTTTCCTGCAGTTGGGTCCAATGTATTAGACTGAACCTGTGTAATAGAAGTACTGTGTTATATGAGGATTACCTGTATTCAATATATAGTAATTGTGCAATATTACAAATCCATTTAACACAATTTCAAAGGAATTTTTTCTTTTTATATATATATGGTATAAAACCTTCTCGATAACTAGCAAATTACACTTATTTCCGCTTTGGTAATTTCATTAATTAGTACACAATTTGAAATACCTTTAAAAATACAAACAACCAGCAAATGATATAAGTAAATCGATTTAAAAGGTGTCTTTTGGGAACGATATATGGTATGTCTACCTTATTCGACACACAATAAATAAGACAATCCAATACGGATGTAATTAAATTGTCCACCTGAGACATCATTTCGAAATCAACTTGAATGACATAAAAAGGACAAATCTATGCTCTTAATTAAGAAGTTTAAAATGATAGAAGCGAGAAACATATTTTCAGTTAATTAGAATTGTACTTAATTCAATAATATTGAATTTGATTTGGTTTTAGATTTATAGAATTGTAATGATAGAAACTTTGAAGTTGAAAATCCTTACGGAATTTAAAATTAGAATTCTTTAAAAATATCTTATTAAAATAAAACTTCAAGTGCCATTGATTTTAGAAAGTCAAGTATTTTGACTTTTCAAAAAAAGAAAAAAAGAAACTTACAAATCGGAAATGGAAAATATCGTTTTCTACATAATAGAAAAATAACAAAAATCAAGAAAGAAAATTATATTTAACAATTGATCCGAAAGGATAAAAGAAAATGAAATTCATTCAATTTGGTAAAATACAGGATTTTATTGAATTTCAAATGTTGAAATTTTTAAAAATATCAAAAAATATAAAATAAATGATATTAAAGAGAAAAGCTGTTTCAAATCAATCTTTGTCAAAAATTTGTTGTAATATGAAACATAAGGATTCTAAAAGTATTTATGTAAAGCTTCTCTATAAGTATATACAGTCCCTAGTCAAAGAAATTAGCCGCCACAAAGTTCTATTTTGAAATCATTTTTTTTTACTTATTTTTTCAGAAAACATATTTCTCCCAAAAACAAATATTTTTGAAGTGATATATAAGGTCTGTTTTATTTGCCACTTACTCTGGGGTAGAGCAAATTTTTACATTGAAAACAAAAACAACAAAAAAGCTCACAACTTCCAGACCCAGGTGTAACTATCACACCTGAAATTAGTTCAGTTTTCTCCCATAAAAAGAGTATTAGCTAAACGTTTCTCATTTCATTACAATATGGTTGCTAAGCAGCGCTACAAACATTTGAATTAAAACTTCCTCCTACTCCTGCTTGTTGTATTTGCCACTTACCCTGCTCCAGGGTAGGTTATGGCAAATAAAACAGACCTATAGTATAGTACTTCTATGGGGAGATTAGCAAAAATTATGTGACGATTTTCTGTGACGAAACGTCACATTATATAATACCTTATTATAAAGATGTCCTAGACCTAGAAGATTACAATGTTTGGCAATATTGTGGAGATTATAATGAGGATTATTTCCGTGGAAGACTAAATAGTTCTATCTACCACCGTACTGACGCTGTAGTCGATACCAATTTTTGAATTTTTTATATAGAGGTCATACACGATTGAAATGTTCGGCAAAGTTGTGGAGGTTTTTATGGGGAGTATTCCCGTCGAAGACCCAATAGTTCTATCTCCCACCACTTCAGCGCTGTATTAAAAAATCTTCTGTTTCACTTCTACAGTGTGATCAAAAGCACACTTTCACTGTTTTATGTCATTCAATAAAAAGTCTTAACAAAATTTTAAATTAACAAAAAATAAGTTATTAGCTTGTCGCGTAATTTCAAGAGAATATTTATAAAGAAAAAAATTCTACAGTAAACATTTTAAAGCACTTGAAAATCTGGGCATCAAGGATAAACTCCAACTTAAACTGTGATTTTTAAAGAACAGGAACGGATTGTTCACTATCCTTGGATTATTTTTCCCCAGCATAATAACTTCTATTTATGTTCTCAGCCTCTGAAAATATTTTAAACATAGTTGCTTCACAAATTTTGTAAAGTAAATCTGAAAATCGGGAGAAAAAATGACAAACGACTTTGCGGTCACACTGGGTTTTGCATTATAACTTCCCTCTACCTTAACCAATTTTGATAAAATGCAATATCGAATCGAGTTAAGGAATATCTAACCTATATTCCAAATTTTATTAAAATCGAGCAACACGTAATCGTGTAAACAGACGGCCGGCCGAAAGTACATGCATAAATCGATAAATAGCTTTGATTTTTTACTCTGAAACCGTTCTGCATTGATTGTTTCCAGGGATTACAAATGTTGTCGTAAAACTAATATATCCTCTGATAGTACCTACCAAAGAAGAATCAATGCATTTATGTGAAGATAATATTATTTCTTATAAATCCTTATAAATCCTTTCAATAACATTAAAAGAACGAAAAAAAAATGTTTACAGCAGCTTTTCTTCCTTTTTTTTTCTTTGGAATAAACTGAATTTTATTAAAATAATAAAAAAGAATATCTTCTTTACAAATACCAAACACTTTATTTAAAATATTACATAATCATATCCACCGACTTTTTATATTCTTATGAACTCGAAATGAAATGAACTTTTCAACTCCTGTAGATGTCAAGAACATCACATAATCTAATCATTCACATTGCACGCACACATTTCTTTTTTTAAAGGATTCCACATAAGAACTTCTTCATCATCAACATATAATAAAAACTTTTTTGAAAAGGGATCTAAGATAGCGGTTTCCTTATTTTTTATGAAGACAAAAAAAATACAGCCTAAAACTTATATAAGCAAAATAATAACAAATAAGAATAACTTAAGAAAAGGAATTTTATTTTAAGAAAAATAAAAAACACGGCACATGATCCTAGTAACTATATATATATGAAAATATTGCCCAAGGAAAGATTTTTCATTTGTGTGCCTGACATGTATATATCTCAACTATCCTGACTCATATACAGTTTCTCCGGTATGATGTTCCCATTTCTTATTATACGAGTATAAAAGTCCTTTCCTTGCTTCGCGTTCGTTTCTGTCCTTCGTCAAGATTAGAGATGAACAACTTATATACGTATTTCATAGTTTATTGTTTTGGATATATTTTTGTGGTTATTCACAATATTTATATTTCTATTCTGTATCTATTTTCTATATTATTTTATTTCTCATAAAACATTTCAATCTAAGAAGTAAATATAGTAACAATAGATTGTGTCGTCAAGTTAAGAAAAAATACAAAATAGAATAAAATGAAGAATATCTCTCGGGATATAGGATATTTTAAGAATGAAATATTATCAAAGAATTTTTATTTAAGATGGTCAGATTAAGGTTATATGAATTTTGAATAGAAAATTGATGAAAGCTATTCGCAGAAATAGAAAAACTCAATGAGTTTTACTAGTAGCTGGACATCATATGTGTAGTCATTTTAATCTCCAAGGGATACTCTATAACCGACAAAAAAAGAAAATAAAAAAGATTGAAAGTGAACAAGTCATGACTTTTTCAAACCCTTCAATCAACGGCCACGTTGTATTTCTAGAATCATATATCAAAGATGTTCTAAACAAATTACTTTCGGTTTTTAGAGACCATCTCTTTTAAAAATATACAAAATTTTCTACGTTATGTAATTCAGTCAGTTGTGGTGTACTTTCCAGGATGTAACAAAATAAATTTGCACGTTTTAAGTACTGGGAAATAAGGAGGATTGCTACTTAACCGATATCTTAAAAGTAGCCAGAAAGTAGCCAAAACGTGAAATTTAAAATAAAATTAAAACTTTAGTTTTCTATTAGAAAAATTTTAGAATGGAATCTGCTCAGGTAATATTTTTGATTTTGAATAAAAATTTTAAGAACAAAATGAATTAAAAAATGTTTTACTAGTAGATGTGCTATGCGGGTTCTGGCTCACTTTTTGTATGGAGAAAATGGTTTTCTTTTCTATTTTTTTGATGATATCAGAAAATAATGTGGTTTTTTAAATTTAAAAATAGAAAATTCATATGATAAGAGTTTTAATTTGAAAGTAACAAAAAACATATAGTAACTTAAAATTCGATTTTTTGATGCCCTATGGTAGAAATGGGACAGAAAAACTTACAAAACTAACATCATTTCAAAGTTTTTTCTTCATAACTTTGTTTGTTTTTTTCAAAATTCCTTCCAATTTGCAGGTAACCCAGACCCTGATATCATAAGTCCAATCAGTAAATTTTATCCAAATCGACGTATTACTTTTTAAAGTATACATCAAAAAACATTATAAAGAGGGTAATTTCTCATAGGATTATTTCATTCTCCACTATCCTTGGACAGATTTAATTGAAATTTAACATGATATCGTCTATTTATGTAGTTAAACTATACAATTAATTTAAACAAAATTAATTGACAAATTTTCCAATTAAATCCGAGAAACCATAAACAAAAAAACGAGGCAACTTTCTTGTCACCCTGATTTTTCCTTTATAAGTTTGCTCACCCTGGATCGACTTTTCTCAAATGCAACACCAAACCAAGTTAAGGAATAAGCAACTCAGATAGTAAATTTGACTTATCTTGTGTACGGACGGACGGACTTGCAGAAATCAATATAACTTCTGATTCCTGACACAACCATTCCATTAGAACCTAATGCTTAATATATTTTTTGTTACTTTCAAATTAAAACTCTTATCATATGAATTTTCTATTTTTAAATTTAAAAAACCACATTGTTTTCTGATATCATAAAAAAAAATAGAAAAAAAAAACAATTTTCTACAAGAATAGAATTCTCCATACAAAAAGTGAGCCAGAACCCGCATAGCACATCTACTTTTACTTTTTAGCAAAAATGCTGTTCCATTTACTGGTTGTTGTCTTTGCTATTTAAGGAAGTAAGTAAGTATTGGAATATGCAAATAAGTACAAGAAAGTAGACGTTAGCTCTTTTCTCAGCTCTCGTGTACGCAACAGGGCGAAGCAACCAACAACTTAACATTTTAATGAACTAATTATATTCTGATACTCCCAGAAAGTAGACCATAGTCCTTTTCTCTACTTTTTTTTATATACTCTTTGTCAATAATTTTGGCCCTAACTTCTGTTGTGTTCTTTTCGAAATAAAACCTTAAAAAAAAGGAATTAAATCAAATCAAATAACTTGCAAAATAAAAACAAATTATAAAAGAAATTCTCATATATTTTTAATAATAGATATAATTGACATTATCAAATGATATATCAAATCAAAAGAATTGATTCGAAATTAAACAAATATTTGAGAAGAAACATCATTTTCCTATATATCAATGCCACATTAATTATTGATTTTTTTTGCTCTCTATTAATATTCAAATAAGATTATATTGTGAAGCCTTGAAGTCAATTATTTATTTCCAATATCCTTCATGTCCTTTTTTTTACAAAGCAAAGCAAATCAACAAAAATTAAAACCCATCAAATCGGAATCATCTTGCGGGGACATATGTAAATTGTGTCAACCTCTCTGGTTAATATTTGTGGTTTGTTATGTTATTCAACAAATCATCGTTTCGTGTGGTTAATAATATAGAGCCAGTATATTAGACAAACATAGTTGGGTGTTATATTTCATGGTCATACCGCAGCAACAATCATCGAAAAGTTCACATCTCATTTATGAAATATCATTTATTGCTATGCAATTTTAATATCAACCTCCATGAACTAAAGGTTAGATCCATAAATCCATTCGATTTCATGATAGCACGGAATTTATGTTTATTTAGATGACTATGTGTAGGAAAAAAGGCAACAAATATGAGTTTGTCCTATGTACACAATTGAAATTAAATGTAATTAAAATAACATAGTGTAGAACTTCGTTTATATGCATATCACAGTTCTACATTAATTACTGATTAATATTTTTATTTAATTGGACTGACTCTAACTCTTGAGCCCTCACAAACGATTAGGAACGTGCCGTACTAGGCAATAGTACAATTAAGTCTATCTTAAACCATTAATCGTCCTTCGTCATCATCAAAGCTCGCTGCTCCACTTCCTTTAGAGGAACAGCATACCTGTGATTTTGGCTATATGTATGAGATGAGTTTTTTCTCATGAAATATAACTAATCCTTGTTTATGTAGAATTTTGTCGCTCTACAATAATCGTAGTTAATATGTATTATGTTGAGACTATGCTTTTCCAAATGGTCCATTTAATATTGATTAAATTCTATTTGACGCAATGAAAAAAGAAAACCTATGCCTATCAGAATTTAGTAGTCCCAAATATCGACTATTTAAGTTGTTTTATGTGTACTGTTTTTTATTTTAATTATCCTTTTAACGAACAAGGATTATGAACGTATTTTTCTCAGTAGTAGTAGTATATAGTGAACATTAATTTTTCATGTTTGTATAACATTGGTGAATGCCATTATAAGTCGATTAGTATGAAAATTGCTCAGTGAATATTGAATTTTTGATTTTGACCTAGTAGTTGTTAAATCCAAGTAGTTAAGTTACTTTTATTTATATGGTGATGGATTTGACAGAAGTAACTAATCTGATTGAAAATAAATTCCTACAATTTATTATTAAGTTCATTATAGAAATTTACATATATACGAGTAACCTAGAGGCTATAGTGATGAATGTTTTATGATAAATTGCAATTTATTTGCGTTATTCTTACTATTTATATTGTCAAAGTTCTCTAGTTTATTAATCAGTGTGAGATTTTCTATTGAAAGGACATATAATTTCCAAAAACATAAATTATAGAACTAAATTTTCAGATTATCTATTATATATTGAGTGGATAGAAATTTTCGTATATATGATAATTTGGATATTTAAAATGTTATATGTTGAATAACTAAATCTTTATCCATACAAAATAATTCTGTACAAAATGACACATATTATAATAGTGCCATTTTTAAAGTAAATTCTACTAAATCACGCATGACCATTAATTTGATCTGGAAGAAGATATATCTTTTGTATAAAGAAAAAAAAAATATAGTGTTGAACTCATAAAACCACTAAACATAATAGAAAGCTTCAGAATTATATTTATAGCTTATGGCGGAAAAGGATTCAAATGGATGTAGGTCGATTTTTTTTTATATATACAATAGATAACACATAAATATTTTCTATTCTTAATTCATTGGATTACATTATAGCCAATGGATATCATCATCATCATAACAAAACCATGCATTTCTCTTTTATACAATATACTAGATGGAGTGAAAAGTAAGCTCCTTGACCGCCAGAATGCGCTGCTACTGCAAAAAAGGTTATGATGCCTTGAAGTCCGTTCATATTTAGGCAGACATGCCAAATTTCAGTGCGATACTTTCTTTAGTTTTGTTTTGACAGCCGATTGTTGTTGACGTCTTTGGCATCATGTTTTCGTTCTCTCATAAAACATTATTTTTTGAGAGGCGAAACGGCGAAGGAAACAAAAGAAAAGTTGGATAAATATTATGGGGCTAATGCTCCGTCAGATTACACCGTCAAATATTGCTTTCGAGAGTTTCGTGGTTGCCGCAACTCCACTACCGATCAAGTCCTCGAAAAAGGAAAAACCATCAACAGCGAGTATTATTATGCATTATTGGAGCGATTGAAGCCCGAAATCGCTGTAAAACGGCTTCACATGAAGCGAAAAAAAATGTTGTTTTTGCAAGACAATGCAAAAGAGCATCGCAACCACGGCTAATGACTTACGGCTCCAATTGCTGTCGCATCAACCGTAATCACCCGATTTAGCTCCCTCGGACTATTATCTCTTCCCAAACCTCAAAAGATGGCTCATCAATAAAAAATTCAGCTCACGCGAGGAAATCATCGACGCCGCGGAGGAGTATTTTGCAGCCCTTCCGGAAAATTACTTTTCGGACGGGATCAAGAAGTTGGAAAATCGCTGGAATAAGTGTATCGAGCTAGAAGGGGACTATATTGAATAAAATAAAAAAACATTTTAAAAAAAAATTTTTTTCATTCCCAAGGAGGTTACTTTTTACCCCACCTAGTATATATATTTTTTAGCATTTATTACTTTAACATTATTTTCAATTGAATAGATTTCTCTTGGGTAAAATAAAAAGAAATTCGCTTATTCAAAATTTTCCACATATTTCCCAAAATGAATTCTATATTCATGCAAAAAAAACCAATATAAAATGCATTTCCAAGAATCATGAATACTTATCCTATATTCAATTCAATTTGCTGCTGTTTATTTTCGTGTTGTAACTATCTTGTTTCCTAATCCTGAACGAGTGCCAATTAATTAAATGTTGACAACATATTTAATTACAATTTTCTTTTTTTTTGTTCTGTTTTACTCACGAATAAATTAAAGTTTTCTACTTATGTCAGCATAAAATGCGAGTTCCGCAAAATTTCATATTATTTTCATTTTTTCTTTTTTCCTAAAGAAAATAACTATAAAGCTAATATTACTATTAAGACCATATAGTACTAAATACACGTCCGTGTAAGAATATATAAGTCTAATAAAAACAGATTTTTTTTATTCTTCAAAAAAAGGACGACAACAAATAAAATGAAATAAACAAGAGAAGGGAAAAAAAATCGGAACTAGACCGATGTCCTGTTGATTTACAATCCACATGCCATTTGACTGCATTGGGCTTTATTTAAATCACCCATTTCTATATTACAGTGTAAATTTTACTAGCATAATCATTTACCCATTGTAGTCGTTACAATTTGAATATATATACTTTTTTAAGTACACAGTGAATTTATGTCACGAGATATGTGCTCATATGGACAAACATTATACCGGGTTTCAAAAGAAGAAAAAAGAATCTATTTTTTATATATATAGAAAAGGCCACCAGCAACATTCATAGTTAGCATGCTAGCGGTGACTTGATGTTATTTACAATAGAAAAGGCAATATGTACATATATGTACTTATATAGTATACAATAATAGTAGTATGACCCATATAAAATGTTACTATTTCTAATTTCAGAATTTTTCTTTTTTTTGCCTATTTTGAGGATTATCTCTCCAAGTCCAACAGGCTCACATTCAGATAGAAAATTCTACCAAAAATACCAAATATACCTGATATTAGAACAAGTTCTTATATATACATATCCACTTCATAGTCCTCTAAAATATAGACCATGTAATAAATGACTTTAGGCGAGAATTGGTATTCCCAAAGTTGCTCTACTAGGTGTACATACTAAATTAGTATGTAAAAACTACTTAGAGTTTTTTATTCTCTACAACGGATAGAAAACAAATTTTTTTTCTTGTCGTTGTTAATTAACCAAACAAACAAATTTGTTAGACAACATTCTAGAATTTGTTTGTCGTCATTTTACTATCTCAATTAATAGTGAAGTATATTGTTGAATTTGTAATATATATGCTAAAAGATTATGCTGTATTAAAATCATGTTTTTTCCTTTTCACTTTAGCCGGTTTATTAGATCGGAACTAATATAATAGAATTTGTAGAGAATATTTTTGAATCAAAAAAAAATACTAAATAAATTCCTCTTTATAAAGTTAGATAGATGATCTAAAAGCATTCATATTGTTGTTGTTGTTGTTGTTATGTGCTATGGTAGGAGGTAGTACCTACCAGAGGGTATACTAGTTTTGCCACTACATTTGTAATGCATAGAAAGGTTTGTGTAGAAAAAGCTTCAAAAGTTATATCCATTTTTGCATGTTCGTCTGTATTCAAGACCACTCAAAATCATGTTATCTGATTTTGATGAAATTTGCAATCTAAGTTGATTAACTTAATTTGGTATTGCATTTCAGCTAAATCAACCGAGGGCGAGCAGAGTTATTAAACAAAAACCAGAGTGTTAAGAAAATTTTTTCGTTTTTTTAATAGTTCTTCAGATTTAAATGGAAAATTTTTGAAGCAATTTTGTTTAAATTAGTTACATGAGTTGACTATATAAATCGACGCTATTATGTTAAATTTCTGTAAAATCCGTTCAAGGATAGTGGAGAAAGAAATATGCTATAAGAGAAAATAAGCCCGTTCACAGAGTTTTTTTTGATGTACTTTGAAAACTAATAAATCAATTTGAATAAAATTTGCAGAAGATATTTATGATATTAGGTCCTAGATTACCTGTGAAGTATAGCAAATTTAAAAAAGAAAAAACAAAGTTATGTAGAAAAAAAATTGAAATATTATTAGTTTTAGGCCCATTTCTGTGCATCAAAAAATTGGATATACACCGATTTTCAGTTACTGTCTGTTTCTTAATTTTCAATTTAAATTTAATTAAATAATGTTATTGAAGTTATGTACGTTTTTTCTTCTCAATTCGGTGCCAAGCAAATTTCATAAACATTTTATATAGGCTTTTTCAATATAGTACTTTTCAAGCTTTATACAATTTTCTTCTTCATTGTATTATATTTCATGCAACACTTTTTCTGATCTGCATAAATCCTACCAAATAATATATTCTTTAAATAAGATTTTGTACAAAACTAAAAACTTTAAAACACTGAATTGTTTTCTTGGCACAGAAAATATATTCTTTTGCTCGAATAAATAAATTTTTCCTATTTTTTATACACATGTAAGTATTTGCTTATTTAGTTCTACATATTTCAGTAATGAAAAATCGATGACAAAACCACGAAAATAATTTAATTGAGAATGATGATAACCCCCAAAAAAAATAGATAGACACTATCATACAATATGACTTTTAATCGACCTACTCAACATTTTACAAAGATAATGTTTGGGAATTTTAAGACAGATATTTTCCAAGAAGTTTTCCTCCACTAAAAACCAGAACATTTTCTATTTAGTTGTGTTTTGTAATTTCTACACGTTTTGAACTTAATTTTTCTTTTTTCCTTCACTATTTGGATATCGTGACGACGAGTAGAAAGAAAAATTTATCTTTAAATATGTTTCAAAAACATTGATTCGTTTATCCTTCGTAGGCTCATCACGTTCAGGGAAATTTTTTTTATATAATGTATATAGGAACCACAATACAACCAAAATGAAATTTTCGTCGTATTTTCCCAGCAGAAAATTGTAGAACGATTCTTTGGGCATACATAAATAAATAAGGTTTAAAATGTAATGTATGCATATATTCAGAATGCATTCCTTAAGTCTTCTTGAGAATGCATTCTTATCCAACAAGAACCGCATAAGGAATGCCTTCCAGCCATCTAATGATAAAATATTATAGAATAATGTTGATATGTACGAAGAGTAATGTATTATTTCATTCCAAGGAAGATATGAAAGAAGCGGAGGCTCATATTTTCTGTTTGGTAAAGAAAATTTTGTGACGAAAATAAAGGTGTTTGGGCGGAGAAATAAATTTTTAATCATATTTCTTGTATTGGAAGGTCCTGCACAGTTGCGAGCTCATTTGTACTTCCTCCTAAAAGTTTGATTAAGTGTCTTCACCGAATCGATTAGTCCTTCTCATGAATGTTAGCACAGTAGTTAGGTCCAAATTTGCTAACCCACATATTGAAACCTCAGCCACCCCGATTTTCCACACGTGTTCTCTAAAGGAGCAACTTCTTGTCACAGTATCTGTCTAAGGATTTCACGCTCGAGTCCCAGCAGCATTGTAGTCCTTCGGCAAATTGACCCAATTAGAATCATTTTAGCTTGCCTATATGTAATGATTTAGTCCTCATATGTAAATTCTTATTAAAATTCATCTTCATTAACGTCTCGTGACTTAATTTCATCTCGATTTTATACTAATAGTAAGATATTTATTTTAATGAGTAATTTTTCAATTAGGTCTCTTCACTAAAAGGTTTATTGTCAACAAAGACAGTTTTTTTCTTTTTTGAGACGGCATAAAAATTTCCATAAAGAAAAAAAAAAGAATTATACTTTCGTCAAGAGATTTATCTCATACAAATAAATTCTAAAAAGATTTCCTAGTGGTCTCATTAACTTTATGAAAACGTTTTTCTTTTTTTGAAATTCTTCACCAGACAAGACAATATGGAGGCGGTTTCTCTACAGACATTTTTCAAGAGTCTCTTTTAAGAACTCTTTTAAAATATCGTTTTGTTTCTGTCGTCTTCATGATATTGCATATTAATTTTTTGTATATGTTTTGAATTGAAATTAAAGTGACAATGAACTTTATTATTACGAAAAGAATTTAATTTCCAGAAAATGATCAACATTACATTTTATCGCCTACATAAAATTATTTTTACCCTTTAATTGGGATTCGGATAATATGAAATGGATACTAAATTATTCTTCGAAACGTTTTATTATCAGTTGAGAACTTAATTCCAACTATATTTAGACACAAAATTATTCCACAAAAACCTTTTGCAAATTGACTCCCATTCTACCCGTCATATTAGTTTGATTTTTCTATAGAATATAAAGTCTGTTGGAAGAAACTTGCTACATTAAGTACAATCACCAAATCATAGAATGTAACATTTCAAACCATACTTAACATCAACCCCCATCAATATCGTATCCGACTGGCTCTAAGAAATTCAAATTAATCGAAATATAACCTTTTATTAAATTAGAGATACCAATTTTACTGACCAAAATGTTGGTACAAGGACGATATATTTAAGAATCACCCTCTTTTTCAATGTAATAATAATTCCTGAATCATTGATCCGTATTACCGGAGATTATACAGCTCTGGGTACTTTAAAGAAAAAGTTGTATGGATTCATTTACTAAGAAGAAGAATATAATAAACGAATTTGAATCAATCAAAAGAATAGACAATTAGGTTCTGTTGAAGAAGTTCTTCAAATTCAGAAGACGTATATAGTCAAGAAATTTAATATTAGTATATTGAAAATTAGTTGAGATGTCAGCTATTAGCATCAAAATATAAGAAGAAAATATTAAAGGATTTCTTCGACTAGTACTCAATCACTAAAACATTCCCAAACGTGAGTTGAAGAGTTTCTTGTAATATTTAGCACTTAGACTGCTAAATATTATAAGAGATTTTTCAAAGTTTTCAAAATCTTATTTATATCGACTTTCTTTTAATAATATTTTAAACCGAAATATGTAGATGCAAAAATTTGCCAAATTTATAGAACAATCTACGCCGCATCGCAAATTCTAAATCCTACATCATCCTACATCTGATGCAAGTATGGAATAACACTATACAAAGACTAGTTAAACAGAAAGGGAGAAACAATCATCCTACAAAATTTGTCGGTTTCTGAATTTCTGATTTCCCCATCTGATCTTCGATCTGCGGATGATTCCCCTCAAAATCAGATGAACATGTTTATCTGATTTATATGACACTTCATCTGCGGGTGCATACTCTCAAAATAATCACACACGATACCATCGCACACTACCAATTTTTCTAAATTGTGCGGTGAGATTCTAATGTTTTTATTCGATCAATCCTAGCGAAAATTGCAAAAGTCCATCTCTTTCTAGTTTTCTGATTTTTCTCGTCAGAATAGGATGGCGGCTGTGTGGAGATTGGCCTTAAGTCTTCGATTGGCTTCAAATTTTGCATGGATATGTCTAATAAGATCCCACATCAATTGGAATAAGAGTTTTTCGATTCGATTAACCATTTTCTTTTTAAATAAATGCATAGTTTTCTCGTGCTGTATGTCCTAAAACATTCTCAAATCTCCTATTTCGTCCGGCGTTTAACAGGATATAACCCGTTAACAAATTTGATGAACAACAAAACATAATTTATTCCTAATATCGAATAAAAAAAATTAATTAGTAATCCAATACCACTTACTATGAGTATCAAATTTCCTAATGATGGTCTCGATAAGTGTGGTTTTCGGTGCCACATGTCCACGTCTAACCGGCATCTTGGATATAGTTTTAATTATTGTAATGTAATTAATATTCCAAAATACAGGATAATATGATGTCAAAGAATTTTAAGGAATATGTTAATTAATTGCATTTATTTAAGCTACATAATTTGTGTATTATTATTTTTATATGTATATACTTTTTTTTTTAATAGTATACTTTTTTTTACTTTAACTGATATTATTCTTTATTTTTAATTTATTTATTTCCTTTTTTTACATATCACCAATAATTTGATTTAATATAATTTTTATTTAATCATTTTTTTTTTTACTAAATTATAATTTCTTTTTTTTTAACTTTTTCGACTTTCTCAAATTACGCGCACATATTTCTTTTTAATTTTCTTAAAACATTTCATATTATTAAGTAATTTATTAGAATTCACTTGCATTGAGCGAGAAATTACTTAAAAAATTAAAAGAAATTTAAACATAAATAATTATTATCACAAAACTTTTTGCATATTTTTCTTTTTTTAATTTTAATATTGCATTTTTTTATATTAAATATAATTTATATTTTATTTATTTATTTATTTTTTTCTTTTGTATACAAAGCGAAAACTAAAAACTAGATTTTATTTTTTTTTTTTTAAATATTATATAATTTTATATAAAGCGCATTAAATTTAATTAATTTATTATAATTATAAATTTTTGGATATGCATTTAATATCGTAAAAATTAAATTTTTAACACTTTTACACTAATTTTCTTCTTCTACGAGAAAAAAAAAGAAAAACTTCTAATCAATCTAAAGCACTTGTGAAAACCTTTTGTTTTTAATTAATTAATTAATTATTTTTATATAATATTAAGATTTTTAATTACTTTATCCTAAAAGATATATTTAATTAATTTTAATTTTTGTTTTGATTGGCAACGAAATTTTTTGGTTTTATATACAAATTATTTTCGTATTTTTTTAATATTATTATTTTTTATTTTTTATATTTTTTAGGTAAAAATCTATGCCATTTTATTATAACTATTTATTATTATTGAAAAAATTTGTTATTTGTTCGTTGTTCATTGATTTTTTTTTTAGAGAAATCCTAGATTTTTATTAGAGAGAGAAATGTTTTAACGTTGCTGCAGAAAAATCTGGAAATATATATAAGAAATAGAAATTTTGCATAAATATAATATAATATATAAAATAAAGAAAATGAATGAATGAAAATTGAAAATCAAGTTGACATTGATGAATAAATTATAAAATAAAATCCTTGAAATAAAAAGAAATGAAGGTTCTGCAGGTCTAAATTTTAAGGCAAAACGATATCTTAAGAATGTTGAACGTTTCCAGCCAAAAATTATTAATAATATAAATTTTACACCATAATAAATATGGAATAATGTCGTGAGAAGGAAGGGAAATTTTTACTACAAACAGTTTTAAGAGTTAATATAATTTATTTCCATTTCTATCATATTGTATTGTTTTTTCTTTTTTTAGTATAATGGAAAATTTAGCAAGGCAAACATGCAAATTTATTATATCCATAGTTTGGAGGTGTTCCAAAAGAAGGAACATTGAAAATTTCTGTAAAATTTTATTGTAGAAATAGTAGGTCTGTATAATAATTCCCTCTAAAAAAAAACTTACTCCTAAAGGAAATAATGAGTGACTATATGTAGTAAAAACGAAATCTTCCAGAGATGAACATCAAAATTCCGGAGACGAGATTTCTATAATTCGAAAAGCATATGACATAAAAGTCTTATGTAAGCTACTTGAGAACCTAAGTAGGTAGGTAGGTAGAGTAGGGGTACTGCGTAGAACACCAGGCTCCTTATGGGCCCATTGTGATCCCTACGAGACCAAGAGTTACCCTATTGGGAAACCTATTCCTCTTCAAAGCATTTCATTTTCCTACAAAATTTCGTTAACCTGCTCATGTCCGTATCTTGAAGCATCCCTAAATTTCCGAAGAAATAGTTGCCCAAAAAATTGTTATGAGCTCGAGAGAGAGCTGAAAATTCGCATAAAATGTACTTGATGTCTTCAGCCACTCCTATGTCTCCATAATTGATCAAAGTTCTTGACTTTGTTAGCTACGAGTCCAATAAACCTAAGCCATCAACGCGCCCTACCGACTCCGACTGTAATATTGGGCATAAGAATAAGAAAGTGATTCTATTATGGTATTTGGATAAACATATTAGAACCAATATAAACAGATTGTAATTTACTTAAATGATAAGAACCAAAGTTGACTTAGAAGAATTACACCTTACTCAAGAGGTGTGCTGTGGAAGAACAGTCTCTTCACATTTTTATGTGGTTGCTTTAAAAATTATATCTGAGCTTTTATTTCATTCCGCATCTTGTATGTAAATATAAACGGAAAACTATGCTTTTATTATAAAAATATATTAATTATAAATTATATTGCATAGTCCTTTAAATATAACCATTAGGATTTGAATAATTCCTTCAGAAAGAAAAATGTTTTCAATCAATTCCACTACTTAGTTATAATCAACAAATTTCCGACTATGATTCTTATTCGATCTGAATTTATCTATAATGTCTTCTGAACGTCTATGGGCATTTTTTATTTTGACTCAATCAATGTTCTATAAGGCTTATAGTTTCCCTAAAAATAGACTATACACATACGATACGATGATACCTTATCAATTTACTTAATTTCAAATCAAATCAAATTTATAAGAAAAATAAAAAAAAACAAACTGAAAAAAATAAATGAAAACATAAAGTTCTCGTTTAAAGAGCCTTTTCTCATGTGCTTATATTGAAATTGGATTACATATAAAGGAGTATAATTTTGTTCTCATAAATTATTAGAAATCCTCTTTAATAATCCACTCCCGGTCTCGAGAAAGCAATGAAAACAAATTCCACTTGAATGCTAAACCGAAAATTCTATTTATGATATTTTTGGGAATACGAGTATAAAAAAAAAAGAAATCTCCGATACTTAAAGGAAGATTTTCATTTAATCGAAAACATTACTAAAGGATTCTTGTTTTACCATGCAAATGGATTTAGATTCAAATAGAAGATTTCGAATTTTATGAAAATAATAAATTTAATAATTTATCATAATTATTTTCCTTTTTTCTTTTTTTTGTATAAAAATTAAAATACAATTTTTTAAAAATAAAAATTTTTCAAATTAAAATATTAAGAACTTATAACTCTGCCTTTTTTCAGCACAAAATCTTAGCCACCCAAATGGAAAATATTAGCAAGTTTTCTTTTAAATTTTTTTTTGCTGTTTTTTGGAAAATAATCTTTATGTTAATGTTAAAAAGTTTATCAAACACCACTCGTAATGATAACCGAATTACATAGTATCAGTGTTTTTATTATCATCATCCGTTTTTATGTAGATTATTGGGAAACATTTTTTTTTTCCCAACGAATTTAATCAATATTTATGATAATAAAAATTTCCATGAATATTACAACAGGAAAGACCCGAAAAAAATCAAATATTTAAAATAGATTAAGGTTGTTTTTTACGATACATATTTAGTAGTAAAAGTCGTGATTTTCTTGCGCACATAAAAACATGAGAACATATTTTTGTATATAGGATATTTGGTAAAAACTTTAAAAAAGGCGACCTTTAAATGTTTGTTCATCTATGAACGAGGAAAATTTGCAATGGAAGCCTGTAAGACGAAATAGATTATCACGTAAGATTATTACATAGAAATATTGCCTAAATATTATTTAAAAATTACAGCTTAATAGTTTTTGCCTCAAATTGATCACTTTCAAGTGAGAAATTGCCCTATAAAATGTATGAAAATGACAATCAATTCATTGTTCGTTGTCTAGAAGTCGACTAGTTGTCGCTACTCGAATTCTCGATTCTAGATTCTATAAAATTAGATAAAAACAGCTGTTACAGTTTTCCGAGATAAGTCGTTTTCGAAATCGATTCAAGAACTCAGGTAGTTTTAGTAATAAAATGGCAAATAAAGAATGTTTATCATAGGACAGTCAGTTTATTAATCAGAAAACATCATTGTCACAATCATTGTACGAGTAGCCTCTTTGCGGAAAATAAAGGAAAACTTTAAACTTTCGACTGACTAATTGATTTTGATTTGTCCCGGACATTTGTCGCAGAACAAGTCCAACTACGTTATTTCTTCAGAGACGTTTTCACGTATATAATCACTTAAACATAATGCCACTACGTTGGGTCCATTGAGGGCTTGATCCTCGTGGTAGCAGTAGAAAGTTGTTTCGCCGTTTTCATATTATTCACGCAAAATTCATAATTGGTGGAAATAAAATACTTCCTGGACACGCAGAACTGGCAGTGGTAGATTCTGTATATAATCAAACTAAAAACCTATGATAGTGCTACCAACTACTCGAGATTTTTCACTAATTTCTTTGATTCGAGTAAAATTTGGATGCCCTTAGGAACTACAGTTAATTTCTTAACTAATAATTAATTTCTTAATTATTAGTTAATTTGTTAGCATTTTGAGCACACGTCAATTTGTGGTCTCCCAAATGACAAATTGAAATTGACTTTGAAATAGTTCACATAAGCTTGATGTCTTCAATTATTTTCGAAAAGGGCTCATCTCGAGAAAGACATGCATTTTCTTCCACTTTGGAAAACAGATATGAGTCCCTATTGCTCATGGAACATGCGTCTATACGTGAAGATAAAAAAACGGCAAAAAAGTACATTTTGAAGAAAAAAAACCGACATGAACCCTTTTCGAAATTGGTGATTCAAATGCAATCTAATTTCCTAATTGAAATCAGAATTTGGAAGCTACCGTTCGAGATGGTCACCATTCCGAAATAGATTTTATATAATATTGTTGATAATATGATAATACACTGACAAAGGGTTTCTAATATTTGTATTTAAACCCAAAATACAAAAAAGAAAACTATGAATTTCTTATTCTTAGAACTCGTACATGTGTTATAAGAAACTTATCATGTCAAATTAGCCTCAGGAAAAATTATTAAATAAAATGAAAAAAACACCACAAAATTATAATACATATATTTAAATTTATAATCCAATAATGTTTCTATACCTGATATACCCTCTTTAAACTTAACAATATGTGACACTTCAAGGTAGCATAATTAAAGTGTTTATACTCAGTTATTTTTTATTTGTTTTTTGTGGTCACCTTATCTACACTTCCTATGTACATGGAAGTCAAAGATAGAGCGTACCTATAATAAAATCAATAATGATTTTTCATCTCAAATGCAGTTTTTTTTTATTATTATTATTTTCTACTCAGCAGCTCCAGGCATAAAGATTGGTTATCGATTTAATTTTCTTTTATATCCCAAATACCCATTACTTGTTGGATGGAAAAGTTTATCATAATTTTACCTTTTTGAAAAGGTGCAAGAAAACTAAAACAAAACTGCATAGTGGGAAAAAGGTTCCAGTTATGAGACTAATAATAAACTTATTGGCATTAAAAGAAATTGTCCATAATATAGACTTGTGATAATGCCAAAGAAAGTTTTTCTTTTCATAAACGTTTTTTGTAAAAATTAATTCTATAATGTCGTTAAGTTGTTAATAATTTAGTTTTTTTTTGTAGGTTTAGAAAAGAAGTGTTTATACTCTTTTTTTTGGTATAATTAAATTTTTCGGCAAGTTGTTATTCTGTATGGTCAGGAAGCATACAATCTAGATCTGCCTTGTCTGGTTCTATTTTTTTGGCTGTGCAAAATAGTTACTTCAGTTGAGTTACACTCTGTCTAGAGATTAGTATCAACAACAATAGTATTGTCGACCAAATTGAAAGGAAGCATAGCATGTATATCCATTATTATTAGATTTAAGAAAATTCATTTTAAAGTGCTTATTAGATAGATTACTAACAAAAATTCCATTTAAATTAAAATAATTTACTAATGTTAAAACATTTCTTCAGTAAATTATGCCCAAAATTAATTTTGTTTATAAAAGTGACTTTTACTGAATTTTTATTTTCGGATATACAAGGAATCGATTTGTTCCTATGCGAATTTTTATAATTGATTAACACTAATTTAATAAATCTTAAATTCTTTTAAAAATATACATGAAAATTATTTTTGAAGTCGCCAAAAATCATATTTTTTTTCTTATAACTTTTCTTGGCGCCGCATCGTTAATTACTCACACGAATTCGATGCCAAAGAATGTAGAACACATTTTAAATTATTTTTTTTTTTGGGAAAATCTATTTGTAATTGTATCTTAAAATATTTTTACGACAGAACCAATTTTTAATTACTTTAAATTACATATTTTAGAAATTCTTTTTCTCTAAATAAATTAAAATTTCTTTTAACTTCAATCCTTTTTGAACAAATTATCATAACTTATTGCCCTTTTTAAAATCCCTAAAAGATATTTCAAAAACCACCCATTTTTATTGTCCTAATTTAATATCATTTTGAATTCCTTCAAAACTGAAACATTAAAAATAAGAAAATTTTAAAGTAAAGGATTTGTATTTTGTATAAAAATCAATAAGAAAATTTAAAACTTTCGTAATTTTTTGGGTGTAATTCTGATACAAAATTATCGTCTAAAATCGATGCTATATTTTATTTTTGGCTACAAAATTTCAATTATCTTACAAATTAAAAATCAGAAAAAAAAATGAAAAGAATTTTCATAAATTAAAAAAATATAAATAGAAAGGATAACAAAAGGATATTTCAGGAATTCATTTTTTTCTTTCTTTCTTATATTCATTTTATTGTTGTCCAATTTAACACATTTTATGAGTCAAAAAATAGAATACTGACACAGCAGCATCATAAAATGGACATGAAAAAAAAAGGATATTCTAAAATTCTGGCAAACCAAAATATACGGGAAAAGTTACTATATTTGCGTTGTTGAATTTTTCTCTAGGATATCATTTATAAAAAGTCTTGTATTCTTTTTTTTTTTTCTCCTCAGACATCTTTCTGTATTAGTGAATATATGCGCCAGAAAATCTCATCTCATCTAGGATCTGTGGCGCCAACTTACTTAACTATAACATGGCGCAGTCAATTCTTTATAAAACATTTTTATTCACTTTTCTTTTTTTGATATATACATAAGTGTAAAGATAATTGAAAGAATAACAAAGAAAATATAAAAGAAATACATTTTCTTTAGTTAAGTTTTTATATATGTAAGGAAAAAGGGATTTTCTTCTTACTATAAAGTATGACTTCTATTTTTGATTGTAATACAGAAAATTTATTGGGTTATAGATTTTCTTTTATCCTATTTTTTTCGAAAACGAAAAAAAAATTTAAATATTTCATTTTGTATTTTTTTTTACGTCTCAACGGATAAGTCAATTTCCATTTAAATCACGTATATTACTTGATTGATTTGTAATCGATTTTGTTGTCTTGTCGTTGTCATGTGTTTTTTTGACATTTCTATTTTGTAAAGAAAACTCTGAAGATATTTCATTATCATTTATCGATTAAGTAAATGTTTTTTTTACATACATATATAAAACGTATTTAATGATAAAAAAAAAATTTGTTATTTTAATGAAAAGATAAAAGCTTTATCAAACGGAAAACGGATGAAAATCTTATATTTCAGAATGAATATCATTAAAAATGATGTCCAAATATATGTCATCATTAACAGCGTATAGCAAAAAACATACAAATTTTTATCTTTTCTATATTATAGAGAATAATCCCATTTTTTAAACACACAACTTTGTTTGAATTTTTATTCTTGTTTTTCCTTTTGCAAAGACTATAGGGGGACATTAAATTGAAATTTCAAATAACATCATTTTGGATAAATTCAAACAATTTCACGATATTAAAAGCCATATACTTTTCACTACCTTTTTAAACAGATCTCTTATCAATTTAAACAAACAAAAATGTTTATACATGTTACTGGGTTTCTTGTTCCCTTTTAATATGCCTATCAGATATATACTAAAAACACGTGTGATTGTCAGATTCAATTAGTGTCGATCCTATTATATACGTATGTATGTTGAATTGGCGGAAACAATACGTTATAGGAAATGGTAGAACACTGACAAACATCATGCGCACGCCAATGCCTTTAAACATATTCTAGGAAAAGGAAATTAAATTTGAGTCCTTTTGGTAAAATGGATTTTATTAGGTAATATAATGTTTGGATATTGAAATAAGAGTTAACTACTACACATTGTCTATATCTTATACAATTATATATAAAATCTGTTACTTAATTAAATCGAATTCATTTTAAATAATACTAATTTTGTTAATTACACCTAATTTAATTCTATGAAATGTTTTAATTAAGAAGTAATTTTCTATTTCCATTTGGTTTTTAATTTATTTAGTTTTTAAAGATTTAATTTTTCTTCAAATTTTTTTATGTTTGTTTTCTTAAAAAGAATAATTTTCTTTGATTTTTATTATAATCGAAATTCGAATTTCATGTTTATATAATTAAAAACGTGGAACTAATTAAATGTTTCATGTGAGACATTATTAAAATGGAATATGTTCAAATTAAACACATGAAAAGAATCAATGCTATTTAATTGTTGAAATACCATTAAAAATTATTATAGACTTTAATAACTTTGGTCTACAAAAGAGATGAACGTGATGATGGTTTTCTTGTCTTGGTTGAATGGAAACTATTATAACATTAAAAGTTTCTAGAAATGATATAATATGAAACATATTAAAAAGGTCCAGAAAATTTGAAAGAAATTATTTCGGAATTATGGTATAAATCTTTCACGACATTTCGAACATTAATGACATGATCTCTAAAGCTTTTTACTTTCTCTATCACATAGAAAATGTTTTCATTCAATAACAAACGACGTGGGCATTCACATGGATTGTTGGTAAAATATTCTTTTAATAAAATCATAAAAATTGATCTTGAAAAATTGCATAGCCTACCAAATTGGTGGACTTTTAATGCTCCTTTCTGTTCTTTTATAAGATAGCATCTACTTGAACGAACGTTTTAATACAATATTAGTTTGCGAATCTCTGTAAAACAGCCTTTAAACGAGGAAACATGTTGCCACACGGTCTACGGACTGTACTTCAATTTTGGCTATGTTTTATCGTCTAACTAATGGGTTGTATTCACATCGTCCGCTCACGGTTGTCCAAAATTCAAAACAGCTTTGAATAGTTGGCGGATTGATCAACAATAGGTTTGACAACGTGTTTTAAGACTATTTTCCTTGTTTAAATCCTGCCTAAAGGACTTTTCGTTTACTACAAGATCAATATCACGCAACAGTAGCTTGCAACCCAAATTCGAATAATAACCAAACAATTATACGAGTAGAACCAGACGACCTGGGTCACGTCACTTGTCGAATGAAGTGACGTGACCCTCTTATTATGAAACACATATGGTCTATAATGATGCACTTAAATGAAAAAGTATCCCTTAACCGAATATAGAGTAAGTTAGTCAGTTTACCTTTTATTTAAGTAAAATAAACAATGTAGCCAAATGCGCAGGTCAAGATGGATATTATTTTTGGCTTCCTTACAAAGGTGATGAACGTAAACAAAAAAAAGAATTGCTATAAACTTTTTTAAAATTAAAACATAAAAATTTAAAATAAAAAAATCAGCTGATTTGTTTTCCCGTATCGAAAGAGTACTATGCGGGCAAATATAAACGATTTTGTATCTAAAAATAGTCGACTTAAAAAATAGTCCATGAAAATTCATTCAGACAAGAAGACGTCCATAAGAATTAATTTTCGGGAACACATTCAACGTGTGGGATGAAAAACACGAACTTGTCTAAACGACAAATTACATTTTTTTCATAATTTTTCACGATCGACTCCATCTGGAAAAATACCGCGTTAAAAAACTGGCGTTATTATTTTTTCATTTAAAAATTTTCCGTTTTTCTTTTTTCGTAATAAATTAAGATGTGACATTTTTTTGGGTTTTATTCTGACCATGAATTATTTTAATACCCGATTTTCTAACATATGTATTTCGGGATTATAATTTAATCCAGATTTTATAATGGATTACTTATTTAGTTAATATCTCGGTAGAAAAAGAAATGATTAGAATGGTGGAACACCGACTAGAATTTCTTTTAAACTCGGCATATTTGTACAGAAAGACTTATCCGATTATAATTCAGGCCCGTATAACTCAGTTTAATTGAGACAGTATACAAACTCAGAACTAGGAATTAGGGGCGATTCGCAAACTTCTTATCCAAAACCTTCTTTGAAAATGAAACATCTAAAAAATTCGGCAGAAAATATAGAAAGAAAATTAATATTTTTTATTAGAAGGGAAGAAATAACCTATAAACCAAGTATATTCCATTTTACCATCTCCTTCCTATACGATTGTAGCAAGCGAGAGCATAAATATTCTTTTGGAATTGGTGCTAAGGAAGGAATGGGACAAAAGTCGGAACGGCAACAAAATGCCGTATAATTCTAAAAATAAGTGCAAGGTGGCTCGTCAGATTTCACATTTTCTTAGAAAGTCATTTTGCTGTAATGCTGTGCCTATAGTATCAAAACTCCCTTTTTTATATGGAATTTTTGTTACTAGAGGCGTCAATTCTAATTTTGAATATTATTTATTTTAATTTTGATGTAATTAATATTTTTTCATTTATTTGTTTAAGATTTCGACAATATGGAGTCAGTTTTTTTCTTTTAATTTTTTGTAAATATATACATTTTTTTCATGTATCATTTGACCTTTTGGCATGTTTCCAAAACAAGAAGTCTTTCGCAAAAGAAAAATTGTTCTGCAATAAAAGTAATTTTCTAGGAGCGAATTCTATTTATTCAAAACTGACCATTGACACCTTTATATTGTATAAAGGCAGAAATTCAAAACATTTCCACCTGGAAATATATCTTTGTTGAACTATGAAGTTGGATAGTCCAAGAAGTTCACTGAATTCACTTTTTTATAGATGAAAAAATAAAATAAAATTAAATACTGAATAAAAGATTTCCACACTATTGAGATAGAAAATGTAGTCCAAAAATTTTCGACTACGGAATTTTCTTTCTTTTTTTTTGTGTTGTACAAATTTTAGTTTCAGATGAATTTTCTTTTATGATATCTTCCTGTGCATTTTTAGTGGCAATTGAAAACTTACAGGTAACCAAAATATTCTCAAGAAAAGCGAATAAAAATAAATTTTTAGTTTTCTTCCTCATATTCTTGGACTTGAAATACATGAATATTATAAAATGTAATTTCCGAAAGACTTTATAAACTTAAATAGCAATTTTTATAAAGGCGAAAAAAGATTAAACGATCAATAATGAAAAACTTACACTCATAAGTGTTGTTTTTATTTGGCTTTAATTTTACTTCAAGATGGAAATTTTACATTTCAAATACAATAAAATATTCATTCAAATTTCTTTTACATTTTAAGCCGTTTATTTTGAAAGTGGGGCAATTACCATTTTTAAAAGAATTGGAGTTAAATACGAGTCATATACTTACTTCACTTTATTGCTCATTTCTCGATTAAATATTAATAAATCAAGTTCCAAATATGATGTGTTTCTTTTGGAAAACCATATATTCAAATTCTGAAGCAAATCGTGGTTCCTTAACATTAATTATTTATAACAATGAAGTGTATCTTTTGTTATACAATTCAAGAAATTCTAAGAATTCGAATCAAAATTTACATAATTTAAAATTTAATTAAACTTCTTCATAGGTACTTGTTAGGCAAAAACAAAAAAACTTTCTAATCAATAGTTTTGTTAGTTAGTTTTCTTTCTCTTACGGATAAGCAAAAAAATACTTTAATAAACTTTTATAAATTATAAAATCGATATATAAATATACAGAAGACTAGCTCTAACTACTACAAATTGACATAAACAGATGCACAGATGTCATTCGGTAACGTATTCTCACCTATAAATATGCAATTTCAATTTTGAAAATTGCGGAATAAATATATTAAAGTACGTTTGTTTTATTCCAAGAAAAAATTCTAACCTACAAACATGTATTTCTTGTTATCCCTTCGATTCCCTTTTTGGATCCCTAAAAAATCGCGTTTGTAAATATTCTCTCCATTCAGAAAATCGAATAGGTGAGTTTTATAAAATATCACGTGTCAAGTTTTTTTTTTTTATTTGGCTTTTAGTTCGGTTTTGTTTGGTCACGTGGGACTGCATATATAATAATATTTCGGGAAAAACAAAACTCATATATATACAAATTTTCTCATATATACGATAAAGTTTCATGAACTGTTTTTCTTTATTTTTTCCATATAGTACTAACTTAAATAGTGAGTGGGTGTGTATCTCTTTATATAGAGAGAAAGCCGCTGCGTACAATCATCATTCAAAAAAAAAAAAAAATAACCACGAAAGAAAACCACAGAAAAAAAAACGACCAGGTAAAGCACTAAAGGATATTATATCGTCGAGGTTTGGTCACAAATTCCCCAGCTAGCCTTGAGAACGAAAGTAACATGAGAAAATATAATATTCAAATCGTTTAAGTTCATGCAATGTCGTTTCTCGATTAAAAGGAAAATTTCCATAAGTACTATATATAAAAATGTGTTTGTTTATAAATCTGCACTAACCCATTCGCTGACTTTCTCTAAAGAAATTTATAACAATTAAAGTAATTTAAAGTCTATTTATTTAAAAGGAAAACGACACAAACATAGTCAATATGTCCTAATCGAGAAATTATATTCTTAAAATATGTTTTCCTTTTTTTCTCTGTGTGTTTGGTATATAATACAAATCATAATAAGCAAAAGTATTTATGAGTTTTTAATATAGAATTACATTGAATAGAAGACCTCAAGACAAGACATATTCTTTGAATCCATAAAAAAACATATAGTAACTGAAAATCGGCCTATAGCAGATTTTTTGATGCCATATGGTGAAAATGGGACAGAACAACAATCAAAACTAATAATATTTCAAGGTTTTTCTGCCTAACTTTGTTTCTCATTTTACAAATTTCATCTAATTCGCAGCTGGCCTGGGCTTTAAGAGCATAAATATGACCTGCAAATTTTATTCAAATCGGTATATTAGCTACTGTAAAAACTAATATATCACGGAAAAGCGTTGGTCCAACGAGTTTTCCGATCCGTATGTCTGTAAATCGTTTTATATCGCCTTCGTTAGACCAATTTTGGAGTATGCCAGTCAGGTGTGGTCTCCGCACAACAAAGTTCATATCAATAGGCTAGAATCCGTTCAACGTAGGTTTTTACGTTTTGCTTTGCGGAATTTACCATGGAATGATACTTTATCTTTGCCACCTTACAGCGATAGGCTGAAATTGTTAAGCTTGCATTCCCTGGAAAAGCGGCGAGACGTGGCAGATGTAATTTTCGTTCATCAAATTTTCAATGGGGCTATTGACGCCCCCAATATTTTATGCTAAATGTGCCTTAATTCTAACATGTATTCCTTAAGATCTGTGGATTTGTTTAAAATCAAATTCCACCGAACGGACTATGGAAAGAATGAACCGGTCTCCAGAATGTTGAGTGTGGGCAATGCCAATGCACAAATTTTTGACTTTTGCCTCAGTAAACATAAACTGACTGAGACTCTTATATAATTTCTAATAATCAATGATTTTATTATGTATTAATTTTTTTTTTAAGCTCGGTTTGAGCTGTTACTGTTACTATAATAAAAGTTGTATGAATAGTCTTATTTTTTCCTACGACTATTTCTTTTTCTTGGACCGATTTTAATGAAATTTATACATAATATCGCTTACTTATGTATGTAGTCAAGGTATATAAAAAATTTAAACAAAACGGTTTTACAAATTTTCCGATTAAATCTGGAAAACTATTTGAGAAAAAAAAAACGACAAAACTTTCTGGTCATCTGATAGTACCTACCATAGGGTATAAACATATTTATACCCTATGGTAGGTACTATTTTATTTTCATGTAAAAAACTGCAGAGAAAAAGAATTTTCTTTTTTTCATAGAACAAACATTGTCACGGCTTTGTTTTTTTTTTTTGTTATTTCTAGCAAAATAATATTCTTTTATATATCCAAGTATATAAGTTCGTGCAATATGAAATGGAGAAAAACTACTGCATAGCAGTGAAAGTCACAAGTCTATGGATTGTGCTCAAAAATATCCTTTTTCCTTTCTTCAGTCTGTATAAGTATTTAATGGATATATAAATATTTATATGTTTTTTTCTTTTTTTTGTTTTGCTTATGAGTCAGTCACCAGCAGGATGTGGTTTTTTTGTTGGAAAACCAACCATCACCACCCAAAATAAAAAAAAAAAAATTGATATTTTCATTTTTCTGAAAATGGATTATATATAAAGTTGGCATTTAGTGTTTTTCTCAGTTTTCTTGAGGTCTCTTTAGTTGTTCATCGTCGAAACAGAAACACAGAATGGGATGTGCAAGAAAGGATATACACACTGCTTGTCACAGTTAATGCGACAAGATATATGTATATATAGGTATATAGAAAGATGGGAATATTCTATATACAACCTTTACAAGGGTTATTAATGAATACTTTTAAAGAAATTTGTACATACTATAATCTTTATAATCCCTTAAATTTTAATAGTTTTAAATGAAAATTTGAAAGGAACGAGGACTGTAAAACCTTATATAATAAATCTGTAACTATATTTGTTTGTTTTTCCCCTATTGACTGGAAAACTACTGAACCTATTTTTATAAAATTTGGTACATGTTTTTCCAACTTCAAGTATACTTGGATTTTTGATAGGAATGCATATAAAAGCGTCCTTATGTCCGTCAATTTTTATGAAACTTAGAATATATGTTACATACTTTCAGGATAGGCTTAATTAAAAAATAAGGTATCCCTCTGAGTTTAAGTACTTACTAAAAATTTGTTTTTATTAAATTATTCTACTCGAATATTTGTATGGCCTGATAGAGCATTGCCCATTATATTTGTAACGCATAGAAATACTCATCAGAAAATGGATTCAAGGCACTAAAATGTAGAGAACCAAAGGTTATATTGATTTCGGCATGTCTGTTCGTCCATTCGCGATAACTAAAAAATGCGTTATGTCATTTGAATGAAATTTAGAAAGTAGGTTGTTAACTCAAATTGGTATTGCAAAATCACTTTCGCGCGGACCAAAATAGAAAAACGTCAAAAATTCAGTCAATAATAGGCAGATTTTCATGAAATTTGGAATCTACATTCTGGATAGGCCAACTTAACAGTATCAATGATTTGTATGTTTGCATTCCTGGATTAGACTCATAATATTGTCTTCAAGGAAACTTTAAATTAAAACTGTGAAAATTCAATTTACTTTTATATTCTAGGAATAACGCGAGCAAACTCGCGGCTACCAGCTAGTTACAAAATAAAATGATGAAAAATTTTAATCATGAAATGTAAATCATATTTAGTACATTAAATTATGAATGACATGATTTTAAAATTAAGTAATTATTTAGGTTGAAAAACCGAAATAAAAACAGAAAAAAAGTGAAATGTTTTATTAAACAAAATGTTCGTTTTGAATTTGTTTTGGTAGGTACTACCAGAGGGTATATTAGTTTTGTCACTCCATTTGTAACTCATCGAAATAATGGTCGTAGAAAGGTTTTAATGGTATGGTTGTGTCAGAAATCAAAAGTTATATCGATTTATGCATGTCCGTCCGTCCGTCCATATACAAGATAACTCAAAAACGCGTTTTCCGATTTTGATGAAATTTATAATATGAGTTGCTTATTCCTTAGCTTGGTTTGAACAAACTCGAACAAAGTTATAAAGGAAAAACTAGGGTGACCAGAAAGTTTTGTCGTTTTTTTGTTTATGGTTGTACTGGTTTAATTGAAAAATTTGTAAATCAATTTTGTTTAAATTAATTACATAGGTTAACTACATAAATAGACGATACCACGTTAAATTTCAATCAAATCGGCCCAAGAAGAAGGGAGAAAGAAGTAATCCTATAAGAAAATAACCCTCTTAACAAAGTTTTTTTGATATAATTCAAAAACTAATACATCGATTTGAACAGAATTTACAGATTGCACTTATACTAGCAGGGTCTGGGCTATCTGCAAATTGGAAGAAATTTTGATAAAAAGGAACAAAGTTATAAAGAAAAAACCTCGAAATAATGTTAGGGCATCAAAAAATCGGGTATAGGCCGATTTTAAGTTACTATATGTTTTTATGAGATTTTAAATTTTTAAATATGATAAATATGATTAATATTTTATGAATTGAACTTGTTTTTTTTTCAATATGGTTTTGTTTTTTTTTACGTGAATAACAAACAATTCCTATGATAAGTTCATTTAAAATTCTGAAAGTTTTTCAAACATATACTTATATACACATACCAATAACTAGGATGATGAGATTTGTAGAGATAGTACAGTACAGATAGTACAACAGAATATTTATAATCCTTTAGGATATTATCATTATGATCTGTCATTATTTTAGACCGACCGCGATGTATGTACACATAAGCAATATCTTTATATCATATAAATCCAGTAAATTCCATATTTCATCTTCATTTCTATTAATCCTTACAATATCCTTACTTTTTCTCATAAAAAATAACAAATTACTTGAATTAAACTTAACTATTCTTAAATGTTGTTAAACACACATTTTTTTTAGGTTACAGGCGCACGTAACCAAAAATAAGAAACCAAAAACAAATTAAATTTTAACTATAACACTATTCCTTTTTTTTTCTTTTAATTAAGTAACTAATTTTTAAATTAATAAACAATTCTTAAATTAAAATTACTTATCACTTTTTCAAAAATACGCGCTACACAATATCAAAAGAAAAGAAAAACCTCACACACACCTGCTGCACTCTGGTGATCGGGTTTCTAGTTTAACTTTTGAATGCACTTTTCGAGAAGAAAAATTTTGTCAAAAATATTTTCTTTACCCCCAAAATAAAATTCCTGAAATTTTTCCTAATTTTCTTTATTTAATTTTTCCGTGTTGAATTTTTCTTCTTTTCATCCATTAATAAATTAATTAATTATTTCACGCGTGTTTTTTTTTTCTCTCTTTTTTTTGTTTCTTTTTTTTTCAAAAACCCATTATTTTATAATCATTAAAATTATAAACTACGCACACACGCACTCAAAAGAAAATTCGCATAAAAAACGTAAAAGAAAAAAGAAAAAAGAAAAACAAATTTTCCAGGTAAGACACGCACGCATACACATTAAAGTAACTCACAAAACAAACAAAAAGAAACAAACCAAAATAAAAATAAGCGAAACTTTAAAAATTAGCAAAGAAAATTCCACCACTTTCAATGTTTGGAAAATTGAAAATCTTAATATTTGTTATTATTTATTGTTGTTGTTGGTTTGGTGAAAAAGTTTTTCCTAATTTTTTTTTTATTTTTTCCGATTTCTTTAAGTAATTTTGAATTTTTCACGATAAACGTCCATTTTGACCGAAAAGTTTTCATCAACTGCTGATTGGAAATTTTCGCATTTCGTTTGTTGATGTGTGGTGGTGGAAAATATATTGAAAATTTTGTATGAAAAAATTTTCTTTTTTTGTCTTGATTTTGTTTTATGCACAAAAAAAAAGGAGAAGAAGAAAACCAGAAAGAGATATAAAAAGAGAAAGGAAAATGTCTCTTTATTACAACCCTTAAAATTTAAGATTTTCCCCATTGAAGAAAATAGTATTTAGAAATTGTTAAAAGTAAAAGAGTAATTTCTATAATATGAAAAGAGAAAAGATATCTTTAAAGAGAAAGGAAAATTATCGAATAATGCGTGAAAATTTTCTTTTTCCTTTTTTTATTTTTTGGAGCATTTGAAAAACTTTGTTTTGATTCAAGTGCTCCACCCCTTTTTTCTATGTGAAATAATTGTTGTGAAAATAACAAAAACGAAATCTTTACCGGTGGTTTTTCTTTTTGGTTTTGTAAAACAATTTCTCTTTTATGCTCGGTTACAATACAGTCGAGTACAAAATTTAAACTACAGTAAGGAATTTACGCGACATAAGGGTGAATTTACCCACTGATCAAGTGTAAAGATTATGAAAACAAACTTCTATTGATGGGTTATCACTTTATCATAGAGATATTGTCATTCTGATTAGACCTTAAATCGTGACTGAAACTACAGTAGGAGTGAGTCTAGTGTATACGATTTTGTCATGATCCTGTGTGCGGTATTTGTACGTAAGCCAACACACACAGAGATAGATGTACTCTTGGCTACGTAACTTTTGCAAATGTTAAGCTATGATGCTAAGATTTAGAGAGAATATCAATAACAGATGTACCAATTTAACAAAAAAAAACTGAACTCAAATCGGAACGATGGGAGCGGCACACGGTGGTTATTCCGTTTTGTTTTTGATCAAGGTAGTATTATTGTATTTCTTTTCATATTTTCCAACTAAAGCTTATTCAGCATTATTGTGCTGAATTTCGGTCGTTGACGTCACTAATGCCGGCAATAATAATGAAATTGTAGCATATTTTTTTCACCTATATTTTATATAATATGCGAATGCGCAGTTTTTTGTAGTAATTTTCCCCTCTGGACTCAAAAAGAAAATTTATATACCTAACATAGTATGTAGTCTTTCGTATACTCTTTTTTTTTGTTTTGAGAAGAAAATGGGTGCAAAGAACTTTTAGTTTTCTTTCATTTTAGTTGTTTTGTTTAAATGAAACAATTTTTTTTTTATCATAAATTATGTACAAATATTCTTGTTTTTATTAATTACATATATATATTTTTTTTTCCATTTTATTTGATTAGAAAAATTTATACAAAAAAAAAAAACTAAATCAAAACAAATTTTCACACAATTTTCACGCAATCACATTTGCTTTTTTTTTTTTGCTTTGTTATATTTATTAAAGAAAATGAAAAGAAAATTTCAAAAATGAAAAAATCTAATGAAGAAAAACAAAGAAATATATTCGGAAAATGAATGAAAAATAATGAATGAATGAATTTTCTTTCTTTTCTTAAGTATTTTTTTTATGAAATAGAAAAACTTTTATTTTCTTTTTTTTTTATAAATTAGATCTATTTTTGGAATTAATAAATGCTTAAATTGATTTTCTAAATATTAGAATATTCTAAAGGAGTTTCTATTTATTTTTGTTGTACGTCTTAAAGAAGTGTTGTTGAATTGAATGATTCTTAATTATTAACAGTTAGTTTTTAATTTTATAAATCAATCAATCACGGTTTTTCTTTTCTTTTGCAATACAATCAAATTAAATAGAATAATAATAATAATAATATAAATCATAATTATTTAAATTTACAGTAATTTTATTTTACTTAAAGTTTTACTTGTCAAATCAATTGTTGGAACAAATTTTCGAGTTCTTGAACGACTTTGTCGGGTATTTTTTTGTGTTTGTTCTAATGTCCTTTCATTTGTTGAATCGTTTATTAATTTTTTTGTTGATAATTTATTAATTTTTCTAATGCAGAAAACCTATTTTTGAAAAGATAAAAAAAAAAATAATCGATATTAAACTATATTTAACTCAAAACAAGTATTTAAAGCTTACCTTAAACACTATGAAGGCAATCAATAATAAACTGGTTATCAGAAATATAAGTCCTGGCGGAATTTGTGTTGTATTCAAGGCAAATGTTAAAAATAATAATTGCAAATAAATGAATACAATACATGCATGAACAAAAAGTGTTAAACATAAACTATTTTTATTATGTTTTAAGGAAACGATATTATTATTATTTAAATTTTCTGTAGACATTTTTGTTCTATTCAATTTGTTAACTTGAAATTCGATTGAATATTTACGGAATTTCTCAATTTCTGCATGAAATTCAGATACATTTTCAGTTAGTTTTTCATTTATTAACAATTCTGTTGTTTGTTTTTTAGATGTTTCAATTAATTCGACATTTTTCTGTTCAATCTTTTTCTTATGAATTTGTAATTTATGAATTTTCATTAAAATTCTTTCACGAAATGATAATGTTGAATTTGTTTTCTATTAAAGAAAAATAAGAAAAGACAAAAAAAAAATTAGTAAAAATTCAAATTCAAATTTTTCAGTTATAAATTATATAAAAGCTTTTTTTTTTTTTAATTTACTTACTTTTTTGTCACAAATTTCACCATCACGTATTTGCTTAGCCGATTCACTAACCCAAATACCAATTATGTACAAAATTAAAAGAGCTTTTTGCGAAAGTATTCGAGCTTTCATGATGAGTGTCTCGATTAATTGTTTTATTGCGTCCTTGCTAAGTTTAGTTCCTGCAATAAGATAAAATAATGAAATTATAAATAAACTCAAATTTTTAACTAAATTTAAAAAAAAACTTAAAAAATCGATCATAAAAATATTTATTTTTCAAATAAATCAAATCCAAAATAATTTCTAATATATTTTTGAAACGACGTAAAAAAAATACAGTAAAAACGATAAGAAATCAGTCTAGACTTTTTTAGGAAAACAGACCACTAATCGTTAATCATATTTATTTCCTTAAATTTATCTTTTTCGATTAAAAATTAAAAATTTTGATTATCTAAAAAAAAAAGACACCACAATTTTCTTATCGAAGTGTACCTCGCCCGTGGTCTCGCGCTTATTCGAGGCGCTTACAATCAATAAAATTTGGATTAGTCTTTTCTTAATTCTATTACGATTACATTAAAATTATGATTAGGAAATTTTGGCCTACATTTTTTGTGTTAATTTTTATGAAGAAAATAAATGGTTTTTTAAAAAAAAGGCTGGATTTTATTTCTTATACAGAATTCTTCTAACTTTAGGAAGTCACTACGCATCCCAGCTATGTATATTCTGCCGCTTGAGTCCAATTCTCGCACAGCTTTTAGCAACACCAGTAAAGCGTTTAAACAACTATACGAGAATCGGTCTCAAGCGCCGGGATACACATAGCTGGTGTCAAGTGGCCAGGTACCTACTGAAGTATTAACATTTTTTACATACGAAAAATATACTATTTATAGGGAATTAGTACTCGAGCCTTCTCAATTGTGTCAATATCAGCAAAGTTTCCGATAACCGAAACATGTTTTTTACTTTATTTCATAACATCCTATTGTTTTTAAGTAAACAACAAACTAGCTGTATTCTAAAACTACACAAAGCTTAATTACTTAGGCAAAATATAATTTAATTTGATTTGTTCAAAATAATTTATATAAAATATTTTTTTACTGAAGATAAAACTTCAGAAAATAAAATCCCATGAGTTTTACCCTCTTTAACACAATATCGCTCTCATCCGGTTTATCATTTTGGGCTCATTAAATTAATAATATCATCCTTTTGATTACAAACATCTAACTATATGAAATTTTATTAAGACCAATTAACGGTTTCTCGAATTACAAAGCACATAACGAACAATTCTGGTGCCTAGAACCTGAAAACTTATCGCCGAATTTTTTCTCAAGAGCACAATACATTTTTATATGTAAAAAGATGCAACCATTAAATCATATTTCTTTATTTATCTTGATCTTGAAAATGTATCCAAACCAAAACACTACATTCTTATGCGGCATCCTTAAATGGTAATAACGAACAAGAACAACATTTTTCTACCAAAAATGGACATTATTACGAATATATTAAATACAATGTAATTAGAGGGAAAAAAAATCATTAAATTAAGTACAAAAATAAAAAAAAAAATGATTATATTTTCAGGAATAAACCGATTTTTTTTCTTCTTTTTGTTATTGAGATCAATCGAAAAAATGGGATGTTGTTAAGCAAGATGAAAAATATGGTTTGGTTATCTAGAAAAAAACCGTCTTATCACACCTGACCTTGACCTTTTCGCGGTTTAACTTTAAAGAAATTTAATTATAATTACTAAGCTAAGAATATTGTTTTATTCATGAAAAAAAAACGTATTACAACGGAAATTCAGTAATTTTATTATATATTTCTTATATATTTTTTTCAAACTAAAAAGGAATCAATAGTAAGGGCTCAAACGTTTTTTTTTTTCAAAAGACGTTTTTCATGAATTTATGAAAAAATTTTGTCAATTTCTGATTTTCATTTGTGCTTCTAAAAGTCCCAAAACAATCATTACATTCATCTCGCATCAGTGTTTGGTGTGCATTATGGACTGGCGGCATTATTGGATTATTCGTCTTCAAATGTTGTTATGGTCGACATTTACTAGATATTGTTTTTGATTCATAAATAGTAAAACCTCTACAACAAGACTGTCTAACCAGCGGCCCAAGGCAAGTATCAAGGCGGCCCGAAAATATTTAAAGTTACTGAAGCATGTCCATTTTTCTGAGTAATGATTTGTGTATTGTGAGCGCGCTCTCGTGCTAAAGCTGCCAAGTGACAAACAACGGAAGCAGGAACAGAACAGAAAGCTGTTTCGTTCTGTAGTAAATTCTATTTCTGTTTGCGTTGCTCACTCAGTTACACTGATCTGTTGTTTAAAACCTGGCGGCTTCAGTGATATTAAATGAATTTCATGTTCTGTTTTTATAATGAAAAAATTTATAAACTAATAAATTTTAAATTAGTTAAGCATGAAAACTGTACTATTGTGCCCTAGTCGGAATTTTTCGATTTAAATTATGCGGGTAAATATTTTCGCTCAATATTTTGTTTTTAAGTTGGTAGGACTGCTAGTGACATCTGTGACAAATTACATGTCAATATCATCGTTAGTTTTTAGTTTGCGCATGGTTTTGTGAACAAAGAAAAGTGAATTTGGCGACTAGTTTTTAGACACAATAGTATATTTGACGTTTTTTTTGCTCGACAGCTATAGTAATATACTTGTGGTCCAAAATACCATATCTTCTTCCAATGTGGCCCAGGGAAATAAAAATGTTGGACACCCTTGTTCTACAACATATTTCAATAAAGAAATTTAGAACTTTCATCCAAAATGTGTGTTTAATTTTAAATTTTTAAAAAAAAGTTCTTTTTGAAATACCCGGTATATAGGAAGTTTTTGCAGAATATGAAATTGATGGAAAATTATATTTTACGTCAAATCTAACATAACATAACATAACATAACATAACATAACATGCGTTTGTAGAAAAGCCCTGATTATCGAATTAAATTAGTTTTATCCATTTTTAAAATATTTGTTTTTTAGTTTTTATATTTCTTAAATTTGAAAGAAGCAAAAATGAAATTTAAAAAAAAATTATTAAATATTTCATTCATTTATTTTTATATTTTTGCATTTTAAAGCATTTTGATTTTTGTATTTCAATGAACTTTGTAATAATTTTATTTAATTTTTAAATATCAAAAGAAAATGTTTCACAATGAAAAACTAAAAATGCAAACGTAAACGGAAAATTATAATTTTGTGTCTCGTGCACAATAATTTTTCTTTTCATATTAAAAAGTCGGATAAAAGTCGGAGTTTTTCTTATAAAAATTGTAAATTAAGGAAATTATTTTAATGTTTTGAAATTCAATTTCTGATTTATTTTTGTTTTATTTAAATTCAATTAAAAATAATAATTGTTTTTCAATTCATCAGCAAATTCCGGTCATATAAATTTGTGTGGCAAATTTTCCAAGTTTTTTTAAATTTTGCAATAAAAAATATGTCTCCATTTTATAAGAAAGAAAAAAAACTCCCATATATAGAATACGTCCGGTTTAAATGGATTTGTATTTTAAAAGAAGAAATATGCATTTGTATATGAAAAATAATAGAAAATCCAAGGAAAACACTTACCAGCAAGTCGGAATGGATAAGTTGCTGAACATTTAAGTTTTTGAAATGAACTTCTTCTTAAGAAGAAACTCCTTTTTTCTTCTAACGTCGTTGATTTCTCTACGATCGAAGACATTTTCATTTGAAAATTTATTTTTTAATTTGATTAAATAAAAAAAAAATCACAATTAAAATCACTTAAAAATGTTATTTAACTTATTTTTATATAAATATTAAAGCTTGGAAATTTTTTTCTTTTTTGGTATTTTAAAAACTTAATTTAAAAATGTTTTATTAAGAAATTGTTTTTATTTTATTATTATTATTTTGTTCTTCTTTTTTTTTTTAACTAAATACTTGTTAAAGAATAGTTTTCATAAATTATTCGACTGAATGATAAAAGTTCAGATCTTTTCATTGATCGCATAAAATTGCAAATATTTAAAAACAATTGCATTACAAAAATAATTAGTATTCTTGTTTTTAATTTAATTAATTATGAAAAAATTTTGCTTAAAAACACTTTGTTTTTCTTCAAAAAAAATTTAAACACTAAATTAAACAAATATATTTAATAAAACGGCACAAATTATATTTAATTAAATAAAATATAAAATTCCGGTAACTTTTTTTTTTTTTTTGAAGAGAATTTTCGAGAGATATTTTTTATTTTGCAAAGTTTTTAATAATTTAATTTAATTGAAATTTCCTTTTTAGAAACGTTCTAATCGAATGAACAGAATTAAACTGACTAACAAATCGATTCAAGTCCAGCTGATATACACCAAAAAATCTATCATTCTGCTCACAAACGTTTTTTTTTTTTTTTGGTATATAGTGAAAATTTTCATTCCCATAAAACCAAAATACATACATACATATATTGTTATCACTTTGTACTGTAGTATGGGAGTAAATACCCAATATATGTATGTACCCTCTCCATATACTATGTCTTCTATATTCAACAACATTCGTATGCAGAATTTTCTATGACAAGCCGGCTATTATAGTATGCAGTTGCAATGAAAATAGTAAACTAACACTTTAATAAATGGAAATTTTCCAAATGCAATTTCTGGAATACATGGAAAAATGGGGAAAATACAACATGTTTTCTTTTCTAGATCCTGAGAAATGCATTCTAAAATTAGGAATTATTGAAAAATTGAAAAAATAAAATAGTTTTCATGATTTTCCGCGTGTCAATAATAAGATGTGGAAAAATACATGGATTTTTTTTTTTTCTAGTGACATTAAAATAAATATGTTTTTCTTTATTTTTATTAAAAATTTTAATATTTTTTTAAATTTACTAAGAATATGCAGAACTAATAGTATGTCGTGTTGAACCATTAAGAGGTCTTTTAACTCTCAAAGATGGATATAAATAAATTATCCCTATAAAAGTCGATTATCATCTTTTAAAAATTTTCACTTATATCGGGTTTTTCAATAAGAACTTTTTTGTTAAATTTAAAATTAAACACACATTTTGGATGAAAGTTCTTGATTTCTTTATTGAAATATGTTGTAAAGACTGTAAATTTTATAAATAAAAAACAATATCTGGTAAATGCCCATCACGTTTGAAGACATCAATTCTTTAAAAAAATAAAAAAAATTCGTTCACAATTCTGCATAATTGGTCCAATAATGCCGCCAGGCTTTAATGCAAGGCTGTCCAACCCGCGGCCCAAGGCAAGTATCAATACGGCCCGAAAATATTTAAATTTACTGAAGCATATCCATTTTTCTGAGGAATGATTTATGTGTTGAGTGCGCTCTCGTCCTAAAGCTACCAAGTGACAAACAACAGAAACAGGAGTAGAACAGAAAACTTTTTCGTTCTATAGTAAATTCTCTTTCTGTTTGAGTTGCTCGGCTTAAGTGATATTAAATGAATTTCATGTCCTGTTTTTATAATGAAAATAAACTAATAAATTTTAAATTACTTAAACATGAAAATTGTATATTTTACATTTTTTTCGCTCGTTAGCTATAGTAATATACTTGTGGCCCAAAACAACATGTCTTCTTCCAATGTGGCCCAGAGAAACAGAAAGGTTGGACACCCTTTCTTTAATGAATACCAAACATTGGCACAAGATGAATGTAATGTTTGTTCAACAACTGGATTTTCAGAAGATCAAATGCTACAATTTTGCTTATTAACGTAGCCATTCAAATGAAAATGAGCTTCATCAGAAAAGATGATTTTCACAGATCGTTAATTTTCATATTCGATTTGAATTATTTTTATGCGATTTTCAAGCGAAATTGAATTTGTTATAATAAAATGTTGATCTTCAACAGCAATTATCTCAAAAAACTGAATGACATACAACTGTCTTCATAAGCAAATACAATCCTATTGAAAAAACCAGTTCTTATTGAAAAACCCTATATAAATTTTAATAAATTTTTTCCATAAAAAAAAAATTGAATTCAACAATTTCAATTAAAAATCACTACGATAGCATAAAATAAGGAATTTCTTAGGAATAGGAGACAATCGACGACATATCATAGAATACTCGCATTTATATTGTATTTCAATATTTTAATATGATTATAGTATATGTCGCGAAAAACAAGAACCTTCTTCATTTCAGTCAGTAAATCATAATTTTCCATTGCCATACTCTTCTTTCCACCATAAAGTGTCCAATTATCTCCACAAAGACGCATATTACTAAAAAAAAAAAAAGTATATACCTTAAAAGTGCAACAGGGTTGAATCAACTAAAATTAAATATTCCCTTGATTATTAGCTTCGTTTTTTCTTTTTTCTTTTTAGATTCATAAAAATGTTAATTCGTTTTTGCAATCATATTTAATTCATCGTTTTTATCTATGTTCTGGCAGACAAGAAAATAACGTGCATCGCATAATTATTACTCACAAAACGATACAATTTACTTTCATTGCAATTTTTAGTTCATCGCCATCATTGTCATAATATCATCTCAAAGGGAGTTAAGTTAGTTCTTCGTAAAATGATTGAGACTCTGTACAAAGTCGCATATATAAGTTATACGATATAACTATTAATTTCTTCTTTTTTGTTTTATGTAATAAAATTATATCAAAAATGCATTTTAAATGCAGAAAAGAAAATCGACTGTCAAAGATATGAGAATCAATGCATGTGCGCGCACTTAACAGAAGAAGACTCGTTTTATAATGATTTTTACTAGTTTCTGTAAAGTGGAATTTCAATGGTGATTATCATCGACAGTCTCTCTTTATATATGTCCCATTTTGTCTGGAATCCGAAAACAACATTGTATATAAAATAGTTTTCTTTATAACCCTAAGGGGAACATTTTCTAGAATACACCTCTTTTCATACATATTGCAAATATAATGGCATCCAAATGGTATATCATTAAATAAATGGATATGTAAACCGCGATTTTATTTGTGCACATAAATACTTTGATATTGTCTTTTAGTTCTGTTTCTTTTCTTCTTCTTTTATAAAGAAAATAAGAAAAAAGGGTAATTGTTAAGTAAAAGATTGCAGTTTTTTTTCTTTGCCAGAAGCAGATAACCTAGCCTAGAATAGGTAAGATAACACATATGATAATAGTTGCTTTCAAAACAAATGTACTTTGATTGATATTGGAAACATTTCTTTGATATTCGTTTGAAAATAAAATCGAACACGACCTAATTTTTGGCAATAAAATACAGCATGTTGCTGTAAAGTAAAGTTTTGATTTGCGTCATCTACCATCTGGCAGATGTCGCTTAGTACATATTTTCTATCGATCACTAATTTAGCGCCCAATTTTATCCGGCACTAATTAAGAACATATAAATGTATGGTAAGCACCGATAGAATTCCCAATAAAATACAGAAACAGAATAACTAAAGTATCCAGTTGATAGGTTTATTTAAGATCCGGATTGTAACTTTTATAACAGTTGAAAATCGATCTAGAAACGGTATCAGATTATGGAATTTTTTGAGGAAGTTAAACAGTTTATTCCAAACTTCATAAGTTTAAAAAAAAAAGTTGACTAAAATTTTTTACATTTATGTTTCATGACTTTAAACATTACAAAAGTAAAGCAAGTGACTAGAAAAAATACGTTTTTTTTCAATCCCAATTGAATTTATTCAAATTCAAAAGATATAATTTATTGAAAATATAATTTATTAATTAATAATAAATCACTTAACAACAATTATTTGAATAAACATTCTTATCAAAAATCATCAATTAAGCGCATGACTTCATCAATTTCCGCGTAAAAATAAGTCACCTAAAGCTAAGCACGAAATACTTAAAGAAAGTGTTAACAATTCGTTATTTCCTATATTTTTTTCGGGTTATCAATATTTTCAGATGATCCCACGCTTATCCCATCAAAATAATTAAAATAAGCGCGTGATATCATTTAATTTAAAATATTCAAATCCAATTTTTCTTTGCTTTAATTTATTTATTGAAAATTATAATATTGACTTTCAAGTCTAAGTTTGATTTCGTTATCCAAAAACCTTCCACAATATTTTAGTTTTGTCACTAAACTAAATATTTGAACTAATTAAATATTAGCAAATTCAACTAAGATCGTTGATCTGATTTCAGTTTGAATGAAATCTATTTTTAGGATTTATATATTTTTAGAAAATATCTTTTTTCTTTTCTTTAATATGATAAGAAAATCCCATCTAAATGACTGGAATATATCACGTGAATATTGCATGATCTTCTAGGTGTATTCGATCGTCACAAAGATCATTTTCCATATAGTTCTGTTTGAAAAAGGGAACAAAGGTCCATTTTAAAATTAGATATAATTCATGAAAAACTTTAAAAATGAAAATGTTCAAAGGTCGGTTTATAGTTGCATTTTCCATGCAACCAAGTAAATTCTTATAATTTCATTTGAGAGAATAAAATGTCAAAAGAATAATTGCATACAGCGACGAGTTGATCTTGTCCCTCACAATAATATTTAAAGTCTTTGAACTTATTCGAAATCAGTGAAATGTTATGCGTCTGTGCTATTAACTTAATAACTAAGAACTAAAAAAAAATGTGAAAAAAGTCACGTCGTAATTAAATTATGTTACAATATTGTAATCAACCAGAAACCATAAACTTCTACATAATGAAGTGGTCTAGACATATTACGTTCCAGAGAAAAAAAATCCTATCAAAAAAATATAAACTAGTACGCTAGTAGCTTTAATCATCTCTCGATCATGTTTTACATACAGCACGTGAATATAGTTCAGGTCCGAAAGAGTGTGTGGACACGATATCATTAAACAATTTCATCATTTCTGATCTTTCTAGCCAGATATGCGTCCACCACCAATAAATCATTATATTTATTAAGAAAAATAATAACAAAAATTTAACTCTATCAGTTTTTTTTTTTTTTTTCTATTCGCGAAAAAAAAAAAAGATAAAATTCAGCGGTTATCAGCAAACATTTATTTCTCACCCGCACAACCGAAAACCAACAAGAATTTATTCAACCAAATTAGTTTTGGGCTCATTAATTTTTGTTACGAAAATTAATGTTATTTTGTTTTTTGAAAAATAATAACAAAAATTTTCGCTTATCACACCGAAAACAAAATTACTAATTAAACATGAGTAATGCAGTTTTTTTAAATTTCCCGCGTTACATATATGTGATCGCGTGGTCATGATTTGACGAATTTCAAACCAACAAATATATTTTTATTAAAACACGATCATCACATTTTGGATTAAGATATTATATGTGGAACGTTCTTCTTTACGCAGTTGTATATAATTTAATTTAAATTGCTAAAAGAAATTAAGTCAATAATAAAATGTATTAAAAGATTTTCACACCTGACATTTTCATGAAGTAAGGTTATTTTAGTTCATCACTACTATTTATAAAGTAAAAGCACCAAACATCGAAAACTCTAAAGACTGCTTTGACTAAAGGCCAATCTCCACACAGCCGACATCTTTTTCTGATAAAAGTATGGGATGCACTTATGCAAAATTTAGTTAAACAGAAAGGGAGAAACAATCATCCTACGAATTTTGTCGTCTTCTGCAGTTATAATTTCCCCATCTGATTCTTCATCTGCCAAATGATTCCCCTCAAACGCAGATAAACTTGTTCATCTGATTTATGGGTTTTCATCTGCATTTGCATACACTCACAATAATCATACACGATATCGTTGCACACTACCAAATTTTCGTATAGGAAGTTTTTCTATGACGAATAGATTTTTATGGTTTAGTGATGAAATACGCAAGTTAAATTTTTAACTTCTATACGAAGTATATAAAAAATAAAAAAATTTGTTTTGCAAATCTCCACGTTTTATAAGATTCTAAATGGTTTGCAATCATTTTTATCCAATGTCTGTCTGTCTGTATATCACAACAAATGTTGTGATTAACTAAGGACTTCGTTCACTCTGAATTTCCATATTCATATAGCTTTCTTTTAGAAAGGCTTTCGGAAGGTAACGTGATTTGAACATACGTATAGAAGTTTCGTCGTTTAGCACTATAGCTTGTTTTTAGATATGATAGGAATCTAAGCCTTATAATAAAGTCTGAAAACACAATTTGGTACTACATTTTCCTATAAAATAGAAGGGAATGTTCTTAAATTTCCCATAATATTATAAATTGTGTGGGGAGAGACCCTGATGTTTTTATTCGGTCAATCCTAGCGAAAAATGCAAAAGTCCATCTCTTTCTACTTTTCTGATTTTTCTCGTCAGAATAGGATGTCGGCTGTGTGGAGATTTGCCTTAAGAAGAAGAATATTTACTATTTCAACACTTATACTTTTTTTTTAAATCAAAATTATGCAATCTTGGTTGGCACTACGAATATTGGAGTCCTGTTACAATAAACTGGCCAACTAAAAGTACAAATTCTGCAGCTCATATTTTCTTGTGGTTCTACTTATAGTATTTATTGATGCAGCCTGCAAAAAGTTTGTCTGAAGCTTTTGAAATTAGGTTCGAAAAGAACTAATAAAGTGTGAAATATTTGCGGCTCTTTTCAATATTGGTCCTTATTACTGTTCCTCGTCATACTCAAATGAAGATAATTGAATAACAGTCCAATACAAAATTAAAAGCAACTTTTTCTGATTGTGCCAGATAGAATTTTATTAAAATTCGCTAGACAGATTTTAATTTCATTCGAAACAACTTTAATTTACAAATGATTCTTCTTTAAAAATAAGTATCACATTTCGATAAACGATGAAAATCTACTTAATGAATAGCACGTAGCCACAACTGAGCATGGAATTGACTTTAGTAAGCTAAGCCTAAACTCTAAAAAGTAAATTTCATATTAAAATTTAATAAATAGTATTCATTAAGTTAAAATCCAGGAATGTATTTTTAATAATTATGTTTTCGTTAAATGAAATGAATGAAATTCTTTAATATATAAATACTGGATTTATACATTACAGTTTTACCTAAGTTAAAAATTTAGCATTCAACAATTTTAAATTGTCTCCCATGATGAAGGTTTGTGTTGCCCAGGCCTAATTTATAAGTTTTTTAATCTGATTTAAATTTAAATCTCTTTGACATTATTACATACGTTCATTATAAGCCACTTTTACCCTATTTAAAATATTTATTAAATTATTCATTTTCAAACAATTATAAATTACAAGTGAATTTGTATTGTTGTGATCTTTCATATTCATAATAATATAAGATAACGTCGAACCCAACCGCGTATAAAACGCGTTATTTCAAGGTAAATGTATACAGAGGTAAGAATGTATTGTTTTTTTTTTTGTGTAAAATTCTGTCACGAGAGTAATGCGTGACAGGTTTTTTTGTCATAATAATACCGACTCTTTATTTTACCTGTGAGTCCTGAAAATATATACAAAATCCTAGGCATGGGAATTTTTTCGAATTTATAATACGAGATTATTTCAAAGAATTATTATTTTTTGAAAACGACTAATAATTACCTTTTATTAGTTTTTACTTAAAATTTCCTTTTTTCCATAATTTGAAAATAATATAATTCTAAATAAACAATAAAATTCTTGGCTGGCAACCGAAGAAAAACAATTTCCTAAAATAATTAACTTTATATGTCTCATTTCTTTATGGTGGCTGCCATAATTGGTTTTCTAGTACTATTCTAAAATTCCCAATAAACAATTTGCCAAACAAAGTTTATGGTACTTATTCTTCCATTTGTTAAAAATTTCCATAAAATATTAAATTGAAATTATATTATATGGAAAATTCCCTGGAAAATTTTAACCCAAAAACTCAGAATTTTTCCAGTCTACTCGTATAACTGGTGTCATATAGGAGTTACCAGATGTATACACCTACTTAGTCGATTGCACTTTAAAAAACTACTTAGGTAATTTGGTGCCTTCAAGAGTTAAGTGGAAATGCAGTCATTATGTTTCATTTAGTTACCTTCCACAGGTAAAAGTCGGAAATATTTGCATTGTGATTTCATTTAATGGCATATCTTTTTTTTGTCTGTACATTCTGTTTTTACTTAATTTTTAAAAGTATAAACTTTTTTTATTTCATATAGTTTCTAAGAGCTGTTTACATTTGACATTTATCCATCGAATAAAACTCTCCAAAACTTGATAAAAATTCAAATTTCGTATACCATAAAATGCATGAAGAAATCGCAAAAGCCTTTACATTCCATTATCAGACAGAAATTCGGTGGAGAAATGTCAAATGATATACAAAATCATTACCTATAGTATTTATAGCAGAAATCTATATATAAATGATACAGAATACTCCCTGAATATAGAGAAAGTGTAAAAACAATGTTGCAGATCGTACTTTTTTTGTGGTCTTCAATTTTATATGCAATTTTTTAGTTTATGAATCTGAACTGGATTTTATTATTCCTATTATTATTATTAAGAACTTGTCACTTGTCAATCATTTTACTTTATCTCTTAAACGAGTTTAACTAGTTCTATTAGGTTAAGTTAAATACATTTCTTTTAGTCGAACAATAAGTTTAATTGTAATTTTGTTAAATCTTCAAAATCCAAAATGATACAACTATACTTCATAATTTGTAATTATTAATTATATATAATTACCATTTGAATTAATGGCCTATTAATTAATGACAATGATAACGAATAAGATTTTCCAATATGGTTTAGTAATTATTTCGTTGCATGCACTTAATTAGTAAAATGTTTTATTTTTGTTCCAAAAATTAATTCAACTGTAAATACATTTGCGCATGATTAGATTAAAGTTAAGCTACGTTTTACCATAAAATTAAATTGATTCATTTTGATTTTATTAAAACATATTATTATGATAATAAAAAAAAATAAAAAATAAATCGTTATAATTCTTAATTAATTCATTCTTTGTGTGTGATTGCTTCTGAATGGAAATTTCTTAAAAAGAGCGGATAACGTTACAATAGTGAACATCTAAAAAAAAAAGGCAGCCTGACTTATTCTTCTCATAAGAAATGTGTGACATGCGTATTGTACACTTTTATCTTGTAGACACGCACTTTAAAAATACATCCATGATTCTTATTCATCCTATCATGCACCCACTGAATGAGTATTATTTCTAAACATATAAAAACCAATTTAGAAACCACGTGAAGACCACGTGAAATTTTTGTTTGGGTTCTCAACATAGGCTAGTCCTAATACACATATTATGAAGACCAAAAATATATTATATCTGTTATATTTATAACGGAAAGATACGGAAGATGTAGTGTAATAAGGGTTTTTCAAATGGTACGTTTATGCGCATACCGAACCGGTACGATTGAACTAGTTCAGTCTACGCATAAATGAGGAACGATTGTCTTTTGATTGGGCTTTCTTTTGGTACGGATTAAATTAGAGCGAACTGATTTGGTTCGCGCATAAACCTACTGATACTGTAACTATAACTGATTATTGGAGCTAAATGGTAAGAATAGCTAGAATAACTAAGGTTAACTGAGCTATGAATAGAACCACAGAGAAAAGAAACAGAGAATTCTTTGTGTATACATTTTTAGTAGCATTGCAGCGCTGCGAAGCATGCCTCCTCGTTAATAGTATTTGTATAGTCTTTTGTACAAACAATAATAACGAAATATTTTGTTTACAGGCTAAAAATCTGTTCCATAAGAAAATAGAAATTGGGAACTCTATTTATTGTACACTCAGATTTAAAATTATTGCCGCTCTACTCACTCATATGACAGGGCACAACTCATTAAGCCATTCATGTTGACAATCTTCAGTACAGGCAATTATAGCTACCTACAATAGTAAATATAGCTGAAATGTAAATTCATTTTCAAGCAAGCATGAATACATGCTATTTTACCATCGTGAATACGAATAGCCGCTATTACTAGGTTTACATGAAATTTTGAAAAATCGATAGTTTGTAACTAAAACTAAAAATTAGAAAAACTTTCTGATCGACTTGGATGAAGTAAACATGAAGTCAATTCACGTATACATGTGCCAGTTTTCTTCAAATACCATACGACTCCATTTGACTTATTTCAAGACATAATTTCAGTCGGACTGAAAAAAAAGTCTAATGGAGAAGACTCTAAAAATTGGACATATTTTCAGTCGGACTGAAAAAAAGTCTAATGGAGACTCAAAAGTTTGGACTTTTTTGTTAGTCCGACTGAAATTATGTCTTGAAATAAGTCCAATGGAGTCGTGGTGATAGACTTCAAGTTCTCATATATACGGGGTATAATAACATCAATAGCTTTATTGTGAACACACTTAATGATAGATGATCGGATTGGAACTGGGAACAATGGCTCTACTGTGATTTGATATATGGGTGAAGATTAATCATTTTCTAACGATGACAATTTTTTATGAACTTTGGAATAATCTACAAAGTTGAATGATTTCTTCCAGTTTTGTTATTGTCGAAATGCATTTGGAAAATCACTGAGAAAGATTGTAGGAAAAAGAACTAGTTCAAAGATAAAAAAAAGTAAAGGCTTTACATCTTTAGGTACATTTTTAGAGATAGGTTTTTTTTTTTTCAATTAATTTGGAAATGTCTTGATCTTTATAAGTAGATATTATTGAGATAGGATTAGAATTGATTTTTCTTCTTTTTAGCTGGATTAAATTGTTTGTATTTAGGTTGCTTTTGTAAGTCAATAATAAATATATTTTTTTTAATTTCACGATATAATCATCATGATATACTTTCTTTGAGCATAATAAAATCTCCTCACAATAAAAAGACCGTGTTTTCGAAGACCAAGAAGCATGTTTCTGAAACCTTTTATATCGAAATTTTATATTAGAAGAACCGTGATATACTCGTACAAGTCCTACCTGATATTTTACACCACGCATCTTTTCACATAGCTTTGTCTGGCATCAAGTGAGAAATACCCTAGATTCGGTGGATGTAGGAAATTTTTGATATTAAAGTCATTGACATTGAATTCTGAAGGCGAGTGTCTCTCTGACAATTACTGTGTTAAAATTGTGATATATTATTATTCGGATACAAAAATTCTTGTACTTCCTGTCATATTCAATTAAAATTCAATTATCTAGTATATTAACACCCATTTTAAGGGGACGGGATCTTGTGTATTTTTTTATTTTTGAATTAATGAATGTCCGAGATGTGAAAATGGTACCGACTTGTTAAATCGTTTTTTTCTAAAGAAATATACTTATTATTATAAAAAAAAATCCACAAACAGACACAATATACACAAATCTGGAGCAAAGAACTTTATATTATCTCCAATGAAGATTTGTGAGATTTTCTTCCATAATGAATCCTTTTCTATTTCTTCTATAGAGAAAAACGGTTCTTTCAGAAAAATTTTATTTTCACAAAAAGTACTATAAAAATCGTTTCTATACGATAATTATCAAAATCGTATTTTACGCGTGATTACTATAAAAAAAAATCACATTTTCCAAAAAAAAAAAAAAATATGTGAAAATTTCCAAAGTTCAATTCGAGAAGATATTTCAGAAAAAAAATAAATAAATCTAAAATCGGCCTATAGTTGATTTTTTGGTATCATATGATGATAGAAATGGGACTCATAATGAATAAGACTATTGTTAATTTTCCTATAGGTTAGGTTAAGTTGTGTTGGCGGCTGTTAAGCCTTACATAGATCCCATTGTGTTCATATAGCGATATTACATAGTTGATTGATCTACGAAAGTTCCCATATAGTTTTACGAGCAATTGTATTCTATGACAAATTCTTTCTGCACAATCTTTTGATCGATTTTACTTCAATTAAATATGATATCGTGTATTTATATAGCAAAATTGTATAACAAATTTCGATGGAGTTGATGTCTAACTTTTCTAATTCTCAGTGATGCTGCAATAGAACAGCAAATCAAGTTAAGGAATGATTAACCAAATTTCCCTAAAACCAGCCGGTGGGTTTCTGAATTATTATTATAGTAACAGTAGCAGCTCAAACCGAGCCTAATAAAAATTAATACGTAATAAAATCATTGATTATAAAGGCCAATCTCCACACAGCCGACATCCTATTCTGATAAAAGTACGGGATGCACTTATGCAAAATTTAGTTTAACAGAAAGGGAGAAACAATCATCCTACGAATTTTGTCGTCTTCTGCAGTTCTAATTTCCCCATCTGATTCTTCATCTGCCAGATGATTCCCCTCAAACGCAGATAAACTTGTTCATCTGATTTATGGCTCTTCATCTGCGTTTGCATACTCTCACAATAATCATACACGATGTCGTTGCACACTACCAAATTTTCTTATAGGAAGTTTTTCCATGATGAATTGATTTTTATGGCTTAGTGATGAACTACGCAAGTTAAATTTTTAACTTCTATACGAAGTATATAAAAAATAAAAAAATTTGTTTTGCAAATCTCCAAGTTTTATAAGATTCTAAATGGTTTGCAATCATTTTTATCCAATGTCTGTCTGTCTGTATATCACAACAAATGTTGTGATTAACTAAGGACTTCGTTTACTCTGAATTTCCATATTCATATAGCTTTCTTTTAGAAAGGCTTTCGGAAGGTAACGTGATTTGAACATACGTATAGAAGTTTCGTCGTTTAGCACTATAGCTTGTTTTTAGATATGATAGGAATTTAAGCCTTATGATAAAGTCTGAAAACACAATTTGGTACTACATTTTCCTATAAAATAGAAGGGAATGTTCTTAAATTTCCCATAATATTATAAATTGTGTGGGGAGAGACCCTGATATTTTTATTCGATCAATCCTAGCGAAAATTGCAAAAGTCCATTTCTTTCTACTTTTCTGATTTTTCTCGTCAGAATAGGATGTCGGCTGTGTGGAGATTGGCCTTTAGAAATTATTTAAGAGTCTCTTCAGTTCATGTTTACTGAGGCAAAAGTCAAAAATTTGTGCATTGGCATTGACCACTCTACTGTACACTAACGGATGGACAGGCTGCCAAAAGTCTAATATTTTGAGACCACACTCTCCGATGAGCATTCTGAAACTAATATACCCTATTGGTTAACTACCATAGGGTATGAAAATCAATAAAACCATTTCCAATATAAGAAAAATATCTATTATATATAATTAAATTAATTTTTCGGTATTTTCCATTTTAATTAAAAATGAAAATTATTATGAAATAATTTCTGATAAGTTCCAGAATAATTGGAACAAAAATTTTTTGTTTTGCTTTTTTTTTGCTTTTTTAATATTTTCTCTTAAGTTAGAGGTCCACGGACATGATTGTGATAGCATAAAAAATCATTAACAATATTTCCACAGAATCAAGTTGTGTTGCACTTTGATCGTCTGGGAGAGGAGTGCGGTGACATAGAATTTAATCATAAGTTTTATATTATATTAAACAGAGTAAAGTAAAGTAAAACATTTCAAAATCCTAACTTTTTTACACTAAAAAAAACGCAAAATTTTTGTTGATAATTATTAATAGGAAATTTTTGTTATTATATAAAAAATGAATTTCCGGAATAATAAAAACAATAAACAATTGATAAGGAATAAAAACACCTTTTCGGGTATCATTGAACCTAATCGAAATTGTGTCAATCAATGGAAATCATACCATTGAGAACAAAGTTTTTATGGCGCAATAAATTTGCTAAAAATTTGTGCCAAATTAGAAAATAAATAAGAATTGATCATGTCATAATCATGATAGTTAATTTAAAGTTCACGTCTAGAGCTTATCGAGCACGAAAGATATTTAACGATGTTTCACAAGAATTTTTCGTACTATAGGAAAACATTTGTATTCCGGCTTAGAATTAAATTAATCAAATTTGCAATCCTTTAAATTCTCCCAAATGAAAAAACTATGAATTCTTTTCGTTCATCGGATTTTACCTTAGTTCCCATTTACCTTTGAGCAGAACAAAACTTTAATATTGAAAACAACAACAAAGTGGAGGAACTTTTTCAATTTTTCATGTTAAAACTTTGTTCTACTCCGGAACAAGGTGACCAAAAAAAACATGCTTATTTTAATCTTTTCAAGGGCTTTTTTTTAAAAAAAAATCATTACTCAAAAATTATCATTTCAATTTCCATTGAAATTAAAATATTAAAATGTGGCGCCAAATTCAAAAAAATAAAATGTATAGTATTTTTTATGAAGAATTAAGAAATGAATTTTATAGACGGGAAAAATGAAATTACAGAATATATTCAATAAAAAAAAATTATCATAAATTGAATTGCTTTTAAGAACAAAGTTCAAAAATGAACTTTTGGAACTATAATTTTTCAAAAAAATCCATAAATTTTGAATTATCACATTTTTATTATACTAGTTTAAAAACTTAATCTTTTGATTTGTTCATAAATGTTCTAAGTCAATTTCTTAATTATACATTTTGAAAATCGAATAAAATCTACATATGAAGAAATTAGTAAGTCCCTCTTATTATCTTCGTACTTTCCGATGACCTAGATGGCGAAATTGCGGCCATAAGTCCCAAAGGCACATAGAAAATAAGTTAAAAATATAAAAGCCGGAAAATTTAAAATTTCTGGGAAGTCAATCACGGCCTAAAAGTCGAAGAATGCTTCAAAACTTGTTATCAAAGAGTTAAATACTCGTACTGTGATTGATTTATTAAATCATTTGACACAAAATAAGTAATTTGATTTAAAATAGGCGATTGTTTCTTACACTATTGAAATTACAGACATTTTTATAGCTTGTTATTGAAGATGATCATAAAAATTGAAAATAATTTCATATAAGTGTATTAATTTAATGCGAATAAATATTAATCTCGGTGTGGTCTCGGGGTGGTGATTCAGCAATTACTAATGATAATAGAAATGTTTTGATTAAATATTTCCATTGAATGCGCTTCGGCTGTATGATGTGTTATGTCACCTAATCAATAGATTTCATTTTACCTTAAACTTTCTTTAGGAATCTAATCATATATAGTACATATTTCCTCCTGATTTCTTTCTTTCCGCAATGATATTGTTTATATTGTAGAAGAAGTACTGCACTATGCAGAACAGATTCAATTACCTACTTCAATAAATTTACTGTTTTGGTTTGACTAAAAATTTCACAACTATTTTATTTATTACCGCAATTGGAAAATTACCCAAGACTCAACTTTCGTATATCTACACATTTTAAGTGTTCGATTTTCTCAGTTTATCCCGCTTAACAAAAGGTATACATATACGATACATAAGGTAATGGATCCTTATTCATATTTAGTTATAAGAAAGAGTATAAAATAATAATTTAATATCTTTTTATTAATAATAATTTTGTGGTTAACATAAATAAACAAGATTTGTGATACTTTTGCACATTAGACTTTGACTGGAACATCACCTAAAGTCAGTTAGATTCAATAATATTATTTTGAGAAATTTCAATCGAAAAATACATTTTACAATGACGACCCCCGTCCGGGACACTAGTGCTCGTCATGTGGGAGAGATGGAAATGTGATACGTTGCTGTCAATTCCCTTTTTTCATATTATTAGAAAAATTGTTTTGGGAAGCAGGAAGGCATGAGATCGTGTACCAGCAGTTGTAATAATTTCAAAAATATTATAATTTTAATCTAATTTTCATTATCATTTTTTTTTTTTGATAGTGAAAATACATGAAAGCTTTTCCGTCATATATAATTTTCATTTAGTATTTTTCTTTTTAAATCAAATTAAGATAACCTTTTAAAGATTTCATACATGCCAATCAATTTTATTCGGCGCCATTAAATAATTTTATTATTTAAAGAAAAAAGAAAAAGGAAAATGAAATATTTTACAATAAAAAAGAAATATAAAAAATAATAAGTTTTCACATTATTGTAGGAGAGAGCAGGGTCCTTTTTAACAGTGGGCGAACTATATTGAAAAAAATATTGTATATTACATAATATTAAGTACTATAGCTTGCAATGGTTGTACTAGTTGCATATCCGGACAGAAGATTTATGACTTATTTGCCAACCCCCGGTCTGCGCCCAAACTGGAGCAAAGCGCGGACCGGGGACGCTGAAATAAGTGCGTAAAATAGTAAATACAATTATTTTAATATCAATCATAAGTACTCATTGATTTCTCTTTCTAGGCCCAGGAAACAGTAAAAATGAATCTGAACTAAATGTACAACAGGATCGATGCTCTTCAAAAACAAATCCATCAAATGGTGGCTCCAGAACTTATTCAACAAATGCCCGAAGATCTTTCGAAATTAATTTCTGAAAAACTATTTAAAATAAATAAATAAATAAGGGGGGTAAACTAATTAGTGCTACCAGCTAGACTCGGCGGATGCTTGACGCCCCCGCGAGGCGGACCTCATGTTGATGTTGAGTCTAGCGACCCCTTCGTTCGATCTGATGTTCGACGCCTCCTTTTCTGGCGTCGAACTGAAGACCGAATGTAATGCAATGTTATTACATTACATATGATCTTTATATATATAGAAAACTTTAATTACATTTGATTTCTGCAAAAATATCAATAAAGATCCAAGATTACTTTTAAGGAAATTTATAACAAAAAATGTCAAACTCGTACTGGCAATTTCAAAGTTTTGATTGCATTAATATATATTTAATTTAACAGATTTAAGAGCTAGGTAATTTATTAAGCCGACAGTTTCAATTTTGAATGGTCTATATGCCATATTTCGACACTAATATGCAAGTTCAGACTGTATTCATACAACTCTTTATATAAAATAATAACAATAACAGATACAGAAAACGGTGTCCCATTCCAATTACCAATAAAAAGATACGATGAAACTATTCTCAACTGGAAATTACGATGTTAGTATCTTTTAAAATGGTAATAATAATTGAATTAGGCTTCAAATTTAGTAACATTGCGTCTATATAGAACTTTTTTTCTGTAAAAGAAATCTCCTGTACAACCCGGATATATCATAGTATGTTAGAAATAAATTTCTGTTTGAATTTTTATGTTAGGAAGAATAACACAAGTGTCTAAAGGGACCAATATTGTTGATAACATGAGATACCAACCACCAACATGCTCACAGACGTCCAACATCGACACCACACGGCAAGTTGACATCAATCTTTATCATCTATGGGCCCCTTAATTTATAAACTGAACTCTCTTTTACACGATATATGAGCCGTTTATTTTGAAAGTGGCCTAACTCTACTTTTTTTTATTTGGAGTTATGAGCACTTTGGTAAAATGATTCCAATACAAATTGTACTACACAGTTCAAATATAATTAATTTTTTTTGTGTTTTTGCAATAGATAACTGACCATTAAACTCTTTTAAAAGAAGGTACCATATATCTATATGACTATAGTGTGCTCAACTAGTTTTTATAAAATGGAATTAGGCCACTTTCAAAATAAACGGCTTATAGGTATATCATATGTACGTTTCTCAGAAAGTCATGTTAAAAAAAACGTTTAAAAAAAGAAGAAAAAGAAGAAATGTTCAAATATAATTATGTATGGCTGATAAGACGAACAATTGATTAAATATATTGTGAGCTAATAAACTTAAATATGTAATAATTTAATGATGCAATATTTCATGCAAATGTCATACGAAATGGGTAGATAGGAGCTTTTGAATAAAGCGGTTCCCCAGTAACTACTACATTATAGCAGTGCGCCGTGGCGCCTAATTTTTTAAGTATGGTAAAAACGTGAATTTTTTGATACATTGCTACCAAACACTACAATTTGTACTACACCGCTCATGGTGACGTACGTAATTTTAAGACAATGATTTTGAAATCGTGTTACATCAAATAAATTTTTCCAAAAAGGAAGGCAATGAAAATTGTTCCAGTTTTCGGAAATCCTTCTTTTTTTTTAATTTAAAAAAATATTCCAAATTAACAGAAAGAAGGTAATTTAATAATCAGCAGAATTCTGAGGAAAATGTTTTATCTTTCAATAAAAATAAAAAATAAAAAGAAATATTGATTTTTCACTTAAAAAGTACTTCATTTTAAATTTAAAAATATTAAAATAGAAAGTATTGATAAAAAAAGAATAAACTCTTTATCACTAAAAGAATTTCTAGATTCCTAAAAAAAAAGGCAAACATTACTTTCACAATCTCGTTTATTTACGCAATTTTTATTATTATTTCATTTATTATTTATTATTATTTACGTAAAGAAATTTTGATCGAGACTTAGTAACACTAATCCATATTCATACATTATTTTATATCATATTTGAAAGTGGTTAAAATGACAATAATTAATGGACTCCCGCACAATTGATAATGGAACCAAATCGGAAGTATTCTCATCCCCACTATAGATTTCCATCTATCTCCAAGCTAAAATGAACACAGCAACATTTATATTTTTATATTTCATTATAAAAAATTCGAATTTTAAAGTTTAAACTAAAAAAAAAAAAAAGATCTTGTAAAAAAAAAACGATTAGAAAATTTCTTTTTAAAAACAATGATTATGAACTTATAAAACTGTTGTTAACCACGACGCTAGTTTTTTTGTTTAGTTCTTAATTAAGTTCAATGGCGTCAAAGAATGTTTTATCTTTTCATACTTGTTACGGTATAAGTGATTTATGATAATAATCACATATAATCTAATCCTAATAATCTAATAGCAGTCGTTTGAAGTTAGTTTATTCTTTGGAAGCAATTTATATATTCAAAAATGCGATCTTATATCGTAAGTTCATACAATTCCCTTTGAACTTACGATATCAATTTAAAATTTGAAAGTTGCAATACACAATAAAACTTTTCATCGGTCTTTGATACGACAAACTTTTCGTAATTCCATTGTACAGTTTCGTAAAGTTTTCCGTTAAGTTTTTTAAACACACGGCCAAACTTTTCATCCAATTTAGTTTGTCGTTCCAAAAACCGATGAAAAGTTTGATTGTGTGTAGCGACTTTAAGGTTTATTTTACTTTCTTTCGATATAAAATGGAAATATTAAAAAGGACTGGAATTTTGTATTTCGATCCAACTGAATTTTCGATTCGATTTAATATTCGATCTGAATTCTTTTTGGCATCCTGTAAAATTATCGTATCGTAAATTAGTGTGGCCTTTGAGAATTCCACACAAATGGTATAAATTTTCAAATTGCCCGATGAAATATAATGAAATTTTGACAGCTGATAGTTTTTTTTTTTGAAAACTTTAACTTAAAATGTTTGTGTTTTAGATTTGTTTTTAGTTTTGAATTATTTTTAAATTAACATTTAATAATAGATATTGAAATTGTTGGTCTCAGTGAAACAAAATATCTTCAAGTGTCTTCGGTCCTAAATTTGGTGGCGTTTTTTTTATTTTGTTATAATGATAATTTTCACTTCGCTCTTAATAGCATTTTATTTGGTTGTAATTTTATCAAAATCTTGATAATTTTTTTTAATTCAAAACTTTCAAGTTAACTTTTACAATTTTGGGATTTTTTTGCATAAACTCAAGTGAAAAAAAAAATTTTAAAAAATATTTTATTTTCTTTTTTTGTGAAAACTACAATAATTTAGTAAAAATTTAAGGAAATAATTGTCAAATTTCTTGTACTTGGGTTTTTTGCATTAAAGAAATTAAAAATATGACAATAAACATAAAAAAACATGTTTTCGACAACTCAACACTGATCGAATGAATTTTATACGATCACAGTGTAAAATATTTTCGATCCAATTTTAGCCGATACCAAATTGGTTGGTCGAATCGTATATACGATCCAATACTATAAAACTATAAGACGCTTAACTAGTACTACTTTTTTAAATTGGATTTAGCCCACTTTCAAAATAAACGGCCCAAATAAACTTTTGCCGATGGTAAAAAATTGCGAACTAAAGTTTTTCATGAATCTTCAGTCTTTACCATCAAGGAAGATCAAGATCACGGATCACCTAAATTCAAAAGTATCTTTTAGAAAAATTTTTGTAGGAGAATTATTTGCGCATTTTAATTGCATCAGCAATAAAATTAGATTTAAAAATCACTTGCGCTTTATCGAATAAAATGTGTTTTTTTCATATTTATCTATTTTTAAAAAATCAAAAGTCACATAAGGTTAATTTCACTTTTCGCCATTATCAAAAGCATCCAAAAAATAGAAAACAAATTTCTTTTTTTATTGTTTTTCATTTCTTTTATTTTTATCAAAAACACAAATTAAACATAATTTAAAACAATTGTTGCTTTCTGTGTTTTTAGTCATAAATTACAATAATTTTATTTTCGTTTTGTTATCATTTTGAAATGGTTCTTCTTTTTTTGACAAATATTGTTCTTTCTTCCAAAACAGAAAAAAGCTTCTACCAATTCGCAAGAAATTTATATTCTTTTTTATACCTACTATGGTGTAAGGTACTTCCAAAGAGATGAGATTTACAATGTGAGTTGGTTATTCCTTAACTCGATTTGGTATTGCAAAATCGATTCCGTAGGTTTTGCTGTTTTCTTATGGTTTTTCAAATTTAATCGGAAATTTTGTGAAGCAATTTTGTTTAAATTTTTTGCGTACGTTGACTACATACCACTGTGTTCAAAACGTAGGGTGAATTTTGTTTTAAAATTACAATTTTTTATTATTCTTCCAAATCGATTTCGTCTTCCTCAAAATAATCCCCCCCAGCTACAATACACTTATGCCAACGTTTTTCCAATCTGAAGTATGCTAAAAAGTCGTCCTCAGGTATAGTCTTCAATGCGCGTAGCGATTCACGTTTGATCTCTTCAATCGACTCAAAACGATTTCCCCGGAGTGGTCTCTTGAGCTTTGGGAACAGCCAGAAGTCACACGGTGCTAAATCAGGCGAATACGGTGGTTGTGGAGCGACATGAGTGGAGTTTTTGGCGAAAAACTCACGCTCTTTTTCGAAAAAATTTAGAAATGTTGGCACCAAACGCGATTTGACTCTTCTAAGGCACAAATGATCTTTCAAAATTGCTTGCACTGATCCAATTGATATTGCAAGCATGTCGGCAAGGTCTCGAATGGTTAATCGACGATTTTCGAGCACCAATTCTTTGATTTTCTTGACGTTCTCTGCCTTCTTTGAAAGCTTTGTGCCACTTGTAAACATTTTTCTGTGACATAGTCTCGTCACCGAAGGCCTTTTGTAACATTCGATACGTTTCAGCGGCGGCGTTTCTTTGCTCAACAAAATTCGACATCGTAAAAATCGCCAAATTCACTTTTCTTTGTTCACAAAACCAAGCGTAAACTAAAAACTAATAATGATATTGACATGTAATTGGTCACAGATGTCACTAACAGTCCTACCAACTTGAAAAAAAATTCATTTGTCCGATTCGGTTAACGCGGGAAGTTTAAATTAAAAATTCACCTTACATTTTGAACACAGTAGTAAGTAGGCGATAATGTGTTAAATTTCAGTAAAATCAGTTTTATGATAGTCGTAGGAGATATTCATACTTTAAAAACTAATATACCGATTTGAACAAAATTTGCAAAAGATATTTAGGCTATTAAAATACAGAAGAAGAAACAAAGTTATGCAGAAAAAACCCTAAAATAATATTAGTTTTGGCTAATCTTTAGTCCCACTTCTGCCATAGGGCATCACAAAATCTCGGGTATAGACCGATTTTCAGTTACTATAGGCTTTTTTTCTTTAATTAAATTTAATATTTTAAATTGAGATAAGACATAAAATTTTGCCAAAAAATGACTCCAAATAAACCAAGCCATCATAGGTCAGGGATTTCATAAGTTTCATTTTTTGGCGAAAGTAAAAATTCTGTCTCCATGGGTTTCTTTTAATTATACCACAGCAAATTCAGCAACTAGTGAGAATTTTTTTATTTATTTAAGAATACTTAATACTTTCGACAATTTGAACAAAATTCATCAATCGTCGTTAAATCGAATTGAAATAAAGTTAATAATAGTTATGTATATCAAAATTCGGGACAAAAATAAAATCGTCATATATATCAGGGATTCTCAACCTCTTTTGTCGGCGCTACCTTCCTCATTTAAATCCAGAAGTCTTTATAATGATCAGCCTTTGGAGAGCCACCATACTTCTGAAGTGGAATAGTGTACCTCGATTTGATCCAAATCGTATCGAAAAAGTAATAGGAATCTTGTATTGATAATCAGTTTGTCATATTGAGAATTTAAGTTTTGGCAGTTTCGCCCTACGCTTAATAAAGTTAACACATAACTGTTACAGTTTCTCATAGAACCTTACCGAGATTTGGCGACAACATTTTTGCAGCTCTGAGAATCATAAAGGGTGATTTTTTTTGAGGTTTGTTTTTCGAAATGGCCAGGCTTTTTCCAGCGCTGGCCAATTTGACAACTGATAGATAATTTATACTCAGTTTGGTTTGCCATTTCACCATGAATAAACTTACGGTTGAGGAACGATCAACAATTATACAAATTTGCTTTGAAAATCGGTCCTGTTACTTTATCGCAAAATTGTGTTCAATATCGAGGTTCATTTTTGGCTCAATGGGTTTATTAATAAGCAAAGTTGTCGCTTCTGGAGTGGAACCTAGAAGAGATTCTAGAGATCTCAATATATTCAAAAAAATGAGGTTTACATGCTGGTTTCATCGTTGGTCATTATTTCTTTAAAAATAAGGCGGGAGCTCCTGTTATGGTCAATCAGAGTGTTACCGGACCATGATGAATCAATATTGGTTCGAAAATATGGATGACATTGATCCTGCTGAGATGTGGTTTAAACAGGAAGCTGCTACGTGCCATACAGCGACAGAAACTATCGATTTATTGAAATCACGATTTAGCGATAATGTGATTTTACGTGTTACTTTTACGTTAAGAATCCCTGATATAAAATATATAATAATACTAAAGTTTTGGACAGAGGAAGTATTTAATTCCAATTTTTTTATTTTTAAAATTTTTCTAATTTTTAAGAACATTTGTATCTTTCACAATTACTAGACATTATAAAAACAAGTAATAAATCTATTAATTTGTTAAAATGTTTAAAAAAAATTTTCTTAAAATAAAATTCTAATATATTCATTTAGGTTTTGAATATTTTTTTGAATTTTAGGTTGTGTTCGATTTTAAAAATAATAATTACGCCATCTATATGTCATGTGCATGAATTCAAATTTCTAAACGTCAAACCAAAACTTTCTTTTTGTTTATTTTTTTTTCTTCTTATTCGGAAAAAAAAACTGTATCTGACGTCACTGAGGAAATTAAAATGGCCGTGATTGAAAAAGTTGTGTTAACGTCGGTCTTATTTTTATTCAATTTCCTCAATAAAAAATTGTAATAAAATTATATTAATACCGTGAAATATATAAATTATTTGATTATTGAAAATATTTTCAATTGAGTGACGTGTTAAAAGTTTTTCAAAATATAATAAAAAAAAAAAAAACGAAAAAAAATCTTATCAAAGATTCATCGAGTAAGAAAATTTTGTTTTTTTTTTTTTTTTTTTATTTAGTGGATGACATTTTTTATGTGTGGTCTTATTTTGAGTGCGCCCCAAAAACTGTATCTGTTTTTTTTTTTTTTTTGAATTATAATTTTTATTAATACATTTTAAATACTTTGCCAAATTTGAAAGAAAATATTACAAACAACGTCGTCTGTGGATTTTATCAAAAAAAAAAAAAAAAACCAAAAAAATTTAATTCATAAACAACAAGAAAATTTTCTTATTTGAATTTTCAAAAGGAAAATTAAAAAAAATATATATTTTTTTTCATCCACCGAACGACGAAAATCATTTTGTTTTTTTCTTTTTTTGGGACGTGTGGATTTTTCATTTTCAATATAAAAAAAAAAAGTGAGGAAAACTTTCTTTGTATAATTTTTATTGTTTAATTGTTTTGTTCTTGTTTTTTTCGAGTGTTTTCTTATTTTTTTTTTTTTTTTTGGTTTTATATCGTAAAAGAGTAAAAGAAAAATCTAATAAGAAAAGTGAAAAAAGACTACCCAACTACATGTTGTTGTTGTTATCGTTTTTACCTGTTGTTTTTTTTTTTTAGTACACACGGCATTTTTGTTGTACTTTTTTTTTAATGGAAGAATTGACCACCTTTTTTTATGTCTGGTGACTTAATTCCACTCAAATTGAAGAAAAAAGTGTATTTTAATATTTAATCAGTGCAACTATTTTTATGCTTTTTTTTAATTTTCCTTCTTTTTTTTTTTTTTAGATAAAAAATATTATTTTAAAACAAAAATAAAAAATTTATGTGAATATACAAGAAGAAGAAGAAAAGAAATGCTTGTGTAAAAGGAAAGAAAATTTTCTTCAAGAGAAAAACAAGAAAATTTTAAGAAAAATTCGGTTCTTAAAAATAATGACAGGTAAGGAAATTCGTTTTCGTTTTTGTTAGTGTTTTCATTGACCAAAAAAAAGCCTGTCATATATGTTTTTATGTGCTTCTTGTTTTGTGAATTTGTTTTGTTTTAAAATTAGTTTTTAAAAAAACATTTTTTAAATTTGTTAGTTTTTTTTGTGTGTTTTCTATAAATTTCTTATTTTTAAAATTCCATATTTTATTTGGAGAAGAAAATTATGTAAGGCAGGCCATAGAAGCTCCAACAAGTTTGTCAAACTTTAAAACTCCAAAAAAAAAAGTTAAAACATTTTAATCTGTTTTCCAACCAATTTTTAAGATTTAGTCTAACCAAACTTTGGACACCATAGACACGGTGGTACAATTTTTATAGTAATCCCACAAATTTTTCAAAATTGTTGTAGCCTGTCTTATGGGTAGCTTAAAGGCAAGGAGGGCACAAGGACGTGCACAATTTCATAAAAAACATTTTATCATTTTTAGTTTCCATTTTCTACACAAAAAATATTGAATCATAGTTTATTGAACTTTTTAGTTTTGTAAAACTTTTTATAATAGTTCGTTTGTGATCTGGTTTAATTCTGTCCAAAACTTTCAGGAAATTAAAAATCTATAAGCTATAATATTTGATTTCATACAAAAACTATGTTTTTTTTTTTTTAAGCAGATTTGCTTGGAATCAAATAAAATCCGGTAAGCGTGGAATCGCGTAACTCGATTTGAACCAAGTCGTATTGAAAAAGCATAAGAATTTACGATACGATTTGTGTGAAAATCAAATTAAACGACTCTACTCCTTAATTCTTTGGATAAGAGAAATGCATTTGATACATGAAAGAAGCAAACATTTCTAGCCTTTAAATACATGGAGTTTGTTAGAGTTTATCCAGAAAATGCAAAGAAATGTACAATATGATAAAAAATCGTAAATTTTTCCGCTTAGAGGTTTCCGAATATAAGGTTCGACTTTAATAAATTGAGAATTTAGACCAGAAATCACAGACTAATGTTAAAAATACTAAAAATTACTACTTGAAATAAATAACGTCTTTTACCTCTGTGAAATATTTATTGTCTCTATAATCCATAATATTACTCCTTTTTGTATTAAATTTGTCAATATCACGACTTTTAATTACTATAAATCGCCTCATAAATAATATTTTGATTGAAAAAATCAAGTTAATAGAATTTTTAGAATTTCCATCATACGTCGGCCAATAATCATCATTAGACTTGAGTGCAATTAGCTTTGAACTATTTCCTTAAATCCCTTTAAAGGATGGAAACACATTTGATACAGTGTGCTATTCAAAATATACAATATATAAAACAAGAAGTGTACATAATTAGCAGTGACACAAAATGGATGTTGTGGTATTCCTTTAAAAATCTATTGAGTCACTTGCAATATGCGTTGTGGCTCCACTAAAGGATTAGATGGTTTTGCACAGCCTGGCCTTAAAAATTTTTTCAACATCATCCGATATTGAGCACTATTGATGGAAACTCCAACACAGTCTTCATTTTCGTACTATTTTACTATTCCATCAAATGTTTTGCCAGTCTAATTCTATATATAAGGTGTCCCAATAAGATGCGCAAAATTTAATTTACGTAACGAAGTATGTGTATATCTCGGATATTCTGCATCCTATAGATACGATCCATACCTCATTCGATGATCAATTTAATAAGGAATTAAATGCCATTCGCGGTTTTCAAAAATATTTCATTTTAGGACAGGAAATACAACAATTCTCTACCACGAAGGTACACGTATATCTCAGGTATTCGGGGTCCTACAGGTATATGATCCATATCTCATTCGACAGGGAATTTAATAATTAATTAAATAAAGAAATCTCCGAAAGAAACGTACTATTTGAAATTTGTGGAATTGTCTTTTTCATTACAGTAGGCGCTCGAAACTTGACAAACTGGCACAATAATAATGTCATTCCTTCGTGCAGAGTTCCATGAATATTAATCGCAAGAATGTGCAGATAACAGATGTCAAGATTTTAGTACTGTCAACCAAATAAAACGAAAATAGCGCGAAATTTAAATCTGCCCCTATTATGGAGACACCCTATATACCATAAATTTTTTTGAAAAATTAATTAAAACAACCGGTAATTTCCTTAAAATAATTTACATTAATTTTCATATTTTCCTTTTCAAATTCAAAAGAAAAAAATTCTTCCATCTAAAATCTTAATGTAAAAATTAAATATGCATTTATAAATCTCTTTAATTTAAAATCATTAAAATTTCATTAATTAATAATAAATTTTTTTTTTTTGGTTGTTGTTGTTTATTTTTTCTTTGCCATCAAATTTTGGTAAATCTCTCATGAAATTTACGATGACATACGCATGGAAATTGCGTTTTTCCACACTTCTCGATATATACCTATATAGTCCTTTTTTTCTGTTTTTTTCCTAACTACGACTTAACATGATTTTTATGTAAGTATTCGATGGTTTTTTTCTTGGTTTTTATTCTTCGTTTTTATCTTTTTTAACAAAAATTATTTTGATTAATTGTACATATCCTGTCTGAATTTTCCACACAACGGTCAAATGCAAAAAGACAAAGTTGAAAGAAACACGCGATTTTTCCATCGGAAAATAGTATATCTACTAACATATATATAATACACGAAAAGAAAAATCCCGAAATATCCACACCCTGATTTTCTTGAGATTTGAGTTGTTTTTTTTTTTTTTTGATTTTTCTTTTTCCAGATAAAACCTGTCTGAGAGAGGAAAGGAAAATTAATTCTCATGAGGTGGATGACTTTATGAAAATTAAGTATTTACATAAAAAATGTATATACGTAAAAATTTCCTACTCCGTTAAGCACACTATTAAAGTATAATACTTACTCTTCACGCTATCATATAATAAGAGGAAAAGTGTTCATTATGTTCTGTGTTGTTTTTTTTTTTTTTCATTTCTGTTATGTTCATTTTTAATTGATTCCTAAAAGTTTTCACATTATATTTACTCTTCCATAAGCAGCCAGAGCCAGCAGCTAGGGCCAGCAGCCCCACGAAGCACGAAGATAAAAACCTAATGAAAACAATGTTCTTTATTTTTCGCGATGATTCTTCATAATATAATCAAGCAGTATTAAAATGAAGTCAATTTTCTTCTACCCTTCTCACCTTTTTTTTTTTTTTTTGTTATTTGCCCTATATTGTTATTAGTTTAGAGTGCGTAGCCTTGCGCAGTATTAGACTCTGGATTCGCGCTAGTCAGTAATTCGATTTACACGGTTTTTGTTTTAATATATTTCATATTAAAATATTGTTTTTTTCTTTCGGTGTCCTCCGTTTTGGGACTATTGTCTATAAAAGTCTTTATTTTAGCTCTAACTTAATTAAGCTTCAAATTTTGCATTGATTAGGAATCATAGTCATATGAATTGAATGCTATAGGATTCTTAGATTTTTATACTATATATTTAGACTATATTATGTATAAGATATAGTCTATACCGAGGGCGTCCAACCTTTTTGTTTCCCTGGGCCACATTGGAAGAAGACATGGTGTTTTGGGCCACAAGTGTATTACTATGTATAAATCCATATTATAAAATTAATGTGATACTTGACATTGAAGTTGAGAAATTAAAGCCTCAATATCTGGTTCTATTCACAGGCAATTCTCAAGGTGTTCATCCAACATGTTGGTTCTAATTTTCATTCTTCACATAAGCCGCTAGATGATAAGCAACAGAACAGTGTAGCTGAGCGAGCATTAACAAACAGAAAGAGAATTTACTACAGAACAAGGGAGCCTTCTGTTCTGTTCCTGTTTCTGTTCCTGTTTCTGTACTGTTTGTCACTTGGCAGTTTTAGCACGAGAGCTCACACAATACTCAAATCACTCCGAAAAATGGATATACTTCAGTAACTTTGAATATTTTCGGGCCACATTAATACTTGCCTTGGGCCGCATGAGGCCCGCGAGCCTCGGGTTGGACAGCCTTGGTCTATACTATGAACCCTATATAGTATAGACTAGTAGAGATTATTGCCTTTTCTAATAAAATATGACTTTATCATAAATTTTCTTATAGTTTTCTAAATTAACATTATTGTATAGATTTCTCAATATCTTAATAGATTTAACATGTATCCTTCTTTTCGTAAATCCTGCAATCGTGTTATACTTCTCTCTAGAGAAATAAAAATAATCTTCTGTTTCGTTTTGCGCTAAATCAATTTACGCTTGTATCATGAAGAATTCATCTATATTGAATAAATCGAGCCGCCCTTCTCATATACAATGTTATTGTTTGTTTAGTACGATACTATAAACAAGAAAGAGGAATCGTTTGCAAAGAAATTAAATGAACACAAAATTCCATGAAAATTGGGATGATAAAGGATTGGTTACCATAAACTTATACAGAATATTAAAGTCATCATTTTTATTCCTGCCGATGGATAAATATATACATTGTGTACCGTGTACCGAATAAAATGATATTAAATCCAATATCTATAATATGCCTTTGGCCTTTCAATATCCTTACTTTCGTCGTCATGTATGTATATTATTATTATTATTATTTTCTTCTTTTTTTTTTCCTGTTTTTTGACGAAAAGTACGCGTGATCATGAGGGCATGCCGACCACCATCCACTTTTGCACATGTCAACCAAAATAAATAAATAAAAAATGAAAATGCCTTTTTTTGTGCCATTTTTTGGTTATATATTATATATGTCCTTTTATTCTGTCGTATTTTTTCAATACACTTGACCAATCTATATAATGACTGACCCCATTTTTCTGGACTGGTCTTATCTAATCTAATTTCAAGTTGATATTGATTCTTTTTTTTTGCTCGAGATATCCCTTGATAATAGATTGAAAGGAGAATTTGATTGAACAGAATCGAATATAGAAGGTGTCAAAATAAATCTCGGGGTGTGAGATAGGTTAGGTCGAATTTTGAACTTGGGAAATTTTATAGATGATGGCGATTCTTTTTTACTTTCATGAATAAAACAAATTTTCTTTTTTTGGGGTAAAGTATTGTATTATGATCGTGTAAAAAGAAAAATAATTTTTTACACACAATTTATGTGTTCGAACTTTATTTACAATTAGTAGTACGATAGGTTTTTTTGGCTCGGTTTATGCTAGACCGATTTCGATGAAAATGACACTGTTTATGTATTTGAAACTAGTGGCAATTCGAATATAGAAACACTACTTTAAAAATCTTTTATTAAAAAATTTTCCTAATTTTGTATTAGTATTCAAATTTGGTTTGTTTTTGGAAAAAAAATTGAAGTTTACAAACAAGTGAGAAAATTTCCTACGACTGATTTAACCGAAACCGCTACACATATCTATTTGAACGAAATTCAGACAATTTATATATTTTAATCTAACTTAGGTCAGTTCAAATTTTGGAGAAAACAAATAGATGGGATGCGGCACTGACTACATTTGAAAGCAAATACCGGACATAGTGGTTTATGAATGCATTCATATGTTATACACATTATGCAAATAATCGGCTGATTAATTGTACAACTGATCCATATACTAGATAACTAGTTGGCCGATCATCGATATATCGTATGGATTAAAAGTGTGCGGATTGTCTAATTCGGTGTGAATTTCCCCATTGATTTTGACCATAAGTTTTATTGCGTTTTCTAGTCAAGTATCACTATTTTTTTAGTATATTAAATTTGTGAAAAACTAGGATATTTTATCATGTCTGATCATGTTGCAGAAACCGGAGTTTTAAATTCAATATAATTCGAACCCAATCGAGTTAAATTCGTCGTCAATTCAATTAAATTAGCTACAAAACCAGACTAAATGACAGACTAGAGGTTAAATCTAATTTCACGTCAGAATTTCGATAAAATATCCTAATCTGTCGTAACTTTTGTTTATCGTTACTCCATCAGTTTCTATATGGTTCAGGCCGGAATAGGATACATTGTAAATTCTTTACTATGGATATTTGTATATTTGAATAATTTTTTTGTTTACGATGTCATTTCTAAAAGAAAGTGACATGTGTCATAACTTTGTAGAGGACTGTTCTTAATTTTTAAAATCTAATTTCTAATATATTGATGTATCCTCATATAAAGGTATGGATAGTGTGTGGGTGGGTGGGGTGCTTGTGCCTAAAGACTGACTTTGTGAACAAAAATGTTTTTTATTTTATTTTAATTTAAATTTTTTTTTTTTTGTATAAATTTTCTAGCAACAGTTGGAACATTCTCTCTTTCGGTAATATAAAAAATTCGAGGTGTTAGAAGGACCCAATAGAAATCCTTAAAAGGGAAAAAAAATGAAAACGGAAAAACTTTTATAAAAAAAAAGAAAAGAAAAGTGAAAAATTTTCTTCGTTTGAAAAATTTCTTTTAGAAAAATAAAAAAAAAATAACAACAAAGAAAGGAAAACGAACTTTTTCTTGATTTGATTGAAGTGAAGTGAAGTGATTTCTTCTTCTCTGAACTTTTCCTTCTTAAGTGAGTTTTTTTTTTTTTGGGCGGGAGTGTAGGCGAAAATAAAGCTTTTGTTTATTAGAACTGCAATTGTCTATGCTTTTTTCATTGATTTATTTTCATTTTTTTTTTGGTTTGTTTGTTTTGTAAAAAGCAAAAAAATAAATAAGATAAAAGAAAATTTCAAGAAAAAACGAGAGTTGTTGTTATAGAAACAGAGTGTGATCGTGAATATTCTTAAAAACAATAAAAGAAAAATATACTTCTTTTTATGTATCGTTTTCATGGATTATTAAGATGAACCATTTTTCTACGGAACCATTAGTACAGACAACATCGTCTGGGGGTTTGTAACAAATTTTTTATTTACTTTTATTTTTTATATGTATTTAAGAAACTTTTTGGTGATGGGATTTTTCTTCTTTTTATTTTTATTAAAAATTAGATAATAGTAGTTCATTTCTCATGTTAAGAACATTTACAGAAACTATAGTCTTTTATACTAGAGGCACACATAGGGTATTCATACCATAGTTTAAGGATACCATGTCGTATACCATATGTGTGTCGTCGAATACTAGCCGAATACCATTTCAACTACGTAGCATAAATCTGGTATTTAAAAAAGTACGTGGTATTCCTTTTTTGCTTAATTTTTTCGACCACTGTAATCTATTCTTTAGTGATTGTAGCGCCTTTTTATTGAAGCGGAAAATAGCGAATAGAATTTTGTAGGAAAGCTGAGCAATTGACACATGTTTACACTTTTTTTTTTTGAAAATTTTATTTTAAAAAAATGGAAAAAGTAAAGAAAAAACAAAAAATTTTATCGGTGGAGGAAACCTCAAAATTTATAGATATATGTAGGAATCATTTAGAGGATTTAAGAGGAGCGAAAAGAAATTCCCATATTTTCGCTGAAATGGCAGAATTTCAAATGTGAGACAAATACTATGTTTGATGTGTGCCAACCCCTTTTTATACCATGGTACAAGGCTATACTGTAGTATCGATACTAAGGTATGAATACCCTATGTCTGCCTCTACTATTAGATTAGATTCGTCGATTAGAAATTTCGTCCATTTTTATACATAGACTAAGAGAGTTGTTATTTTGGAACAAATAGCACCTTTTTAAGTATCTAAACTTATTCCAGTCAATGCAATTAAAAAGTCTAAAATTTATCTTATAAAAAAAGGATCACAATATACAGTTTATATCAATTTACTTTTATATACAATGCGCCTAATTAAAAAAATCCTGTTCCTCTTCAACAACAAAAGAAAGCTGTATTCCTCAAGAAGATCTAGTTTTTTTTTGTTTTTTCATAAAAAATCTTTTTCTTTTCATTGGAAAAAAAATCTACATTTTTATTAATATTTCATGCTGTCATCAAAGAGCCATCTCTTAAAAAACTGTGTTTCGAAATATTTACTCAGTACTAATTTTTTTCGAATGTTTTATAGTACAATATTATTTCATATATATACAAAAATTTAATTACGTAAGCTTTTAAGAGCTCAAAAGACATTGAAACAATAATTTTTCTTGTGGCATCAGCAGAAACAACTACCAAAAAAAAAACAAAAAAAACCCAAAAATATTGAAACTCACTGTAAGTATGTATGTCCGCCAACAGGTGAAATGATGATTATCAATGAGAGAAGGTGGGAGGTATAATAATTAAAATGAAACCCATTTTTATTTAAATGAACCACCTTCATTCAGGCAATAACACGACAAAATAGTCATTTTGATGTTAAACGTTGTACCATATTCACATATACTATAATTTTATTTTGTAAAATATTCAAAAAAAAAACGTGAAACATTAAATATATACATTTTATTCCTTGTCTTAATTTGCACTTTTTTTTTTATGTACTAATTTACCATAAAAAAATCATTTAATTACCATTTAATGTTAAGTGTTGCACACTTATTCTTGACAGTTTTCCTTTATCACCTGGACAGAAGTTATTCGAATTTCAGCCGGAGAAGAATAATATAGGATAGTATCACGAGTTGTTAGTACTCAAAGGATATTTGCCAATTTTAAAGAATTCTCTTTCTTTTCTAATCCGCTGTTATGGTTCACAACAAAATTTTGATTGGAATCAACTACTTTTGAATATTCGGGGGCACAAAAAGATAGGAATTTCGACAGGACAAATATATGTCGAATGAAAGGAGTATTGCAATGCGTAATTTCATACATAAAATCATTTTTCTGTGGGAAACTTATTTGATTTAAAGGGATTCATCTGCTATACGTAGAAAAAATTAAATTGATTTTTATATGATTGTGTTTTCTTCATAGTTTTAAGAAATTATCCTTAAAACTTCACATTGGGTGTCTGTATATTTGTCGAAATTATAGAATTGTCCTGAAGGTGGTGGAATCTTGAAACTTGATTTGAACCAAATCGTGTAATCAAAAAAGCAAGGAATTGAATTGCTTTTACGATACGATTTAAGGCTCAAATATAATGTGCTCTGCCTGGCATAGGAAAAGACAAAAAAAACTGAACGAATGCAACTTTATGCCAGCTTATGCATATCAAATCCGTAGAACATTATAATGTGCATAAGCAAGAATAACAATTTGACTCAAAAAATTTTGTTTTTTTAATTGTTTTTTTGTAATGTAAGTGATTTTAAAGAATTGAAAATCGTTTAGAAAACAATTTTTCAAAAAAAAAAAACCAAATCGTCCAGTCACGTTTCATCAGAAAAATATTTCCAATTGAACTGTCAAAATTTCCGTACGGAATGTACTAACTGATTTATATTGCTTAAACATAACGAAACGGAAATCGAACTTAACGAATGCACGCGTATGCATAATATAATCTTGGAATAGGATTCATGTATATTAGTACATTCTGTCAGTTTTGCTATGCCAGGCAGAGCACATTATATTTGAGACTTTAGTCTCAATCGAAATACATGATTCCAATTCTCCTGAAGGTTCATTGAAATTTTAGATATATTCTTCTAAAAACACTATTCTCAAAGTTGGGGGATATTATAGCTTGAAAGTGGTAGTTTGATAAATCATTTTAAATTTTCATAAAATAGGATGAAAAGAATTTTTTTTAAAATACATCTTTATTTTTTAATAAAAACTACAATAAAAAATTATGGAAATTTCATTTTTGTAAAAACAATAACCAATTTTCTCCTTCGATATAAATCGTTTCAGCTGGTGAGTGTCGACCACTCCAACGTCTCAAAAAAAATCCATCATCTACAAGCGGACATATCTTTTTTATTCGATATTTTAAAAAGTTCTTAAGCTCTTTCTTGGAAGAATTATTCTGGTTTAGATCTTTTTGGGATAGTCTAAGTAGATGTAGCCCCTTAAGTGTTAAATCATTTCTGTCTCCGAAAATCGGCGACTTTACTCTATATATGTATATTCAACTCTAATAGAGTTCTCTTAATTTCTATATGAAGACTATTTTAACTCGTCTTAATAGTTATTAGATTTTTTGTTAGGGTTAGTTAGACATACCAAGTCGGAGGTCAGGAATTTATAAAAAACGCGTGTCATTTCATTAATAATAAATAATTAACTTGTTTTAAAAGAAGGTGTTTCAAGGCTTTCCATTATTGAAATATAATACAAGATTTTGGTTTTGTCGATATTTGGAAGTAATTGTCTTTGTTTTTTTTTTTTGTTTCTTTGATATTTTCATGAAATAAAATATTTGTTTTTTTTTTATTATTGATAAAAATTATTTCGGTTATCAATTTTCATAAAATTTCAATGATAACTTATCAGAAAATTACCTGAGTTAATATTTCATATATAAACTTTTTGAATTCCTTGAATTTTATTTCGATTAATAAATAACTAAAGATGCATCCAGACTAGAGTTATTCAATTGGACAACTAATTTTGTGGCCTTAAGTTACATTCTTTATTAAAGTTTTGATAAGATTTTTTCCATTTTGCAACTTAAGAACATTTGAATAGGAAAATGAATGTAAAAAATATTCATTAATGATGAAAATGTCGGTTTTATATGGTATTATTCTTTGGAAAAGAAAAACGATAAGGAAGTAAATATTCAATATGAAATTCCAAACAATAAACATCATTTTCTAGGTCGATGGATTGGTTACAATAATGTCAGATGTATTTTAATACTAAAAATAAATTGAACTACAAAAGAAATATGGAAAATTTATGTTACATTTTACATTAGAAAAATATGAAACAATGAAAAGATTGGAAGCTTTCGCAAATCATTTTACGATGAACAATGCCCGTAAAATATATATTATTTCAATTTGAATAAAATCAAAATTGATTTTTCTTTTTCTTTTTTTTTTTTGCATAAAAAACGATTGCAATAAATGTGAAATGCAATCAAGGAAGAGATTTTACATAAAAAATCTTTACTTTTAATTTGATGGGAAAATATTCCATGAAATAGGTTTCATCACTTCTAATTTTTAAAATGAAAATTTTTTAATTGAATTCAAATTTGGAAAATACATGAGCAAACAGTTCTGATATAATATAATTTTTTCTTTTGCCTTATTGAATTAAAATAATTTAAAAAGGCAACCGAAAAACTAGATGAAAATTGGGAAATATAGATTTCAATGTTGTCGCTTGTATCTTATTCACAGACCGATATAACGTGTGATTCAAACCTTACTTTTTTTTCAATAGGGTTTTTTTTTGACAGATCACGCGTGACTAGTGTCATTCTGATTTGTCATTTTTATTCAGTATTGTATGGCAATTCATCATGTCAAGACTTACATCTGAGCAACGTTTACAAATCGTTCAATTGTATTACGAAGAAAATCCGGAATTTTCAAGCCAAATTTTGTTCAGTGATGAGGCTCATTTCTGGCTTAATGGCTACGTTAATAAGCAAAATTTACGTATTTGGGTTGATGAGCATCCACAAGAGTTTCAAGAGCTACCATTACATCCATTGAAAACGACAGTTTGGTGTGGTTTATGGGCCGGGGGCAGCATCATCGGTCCGTATTTCTTCAAAAATGCGGCCGGCGGCCACGTTACCGTCAATGGTGAGCGCTATCGTGCCACGATAACGGACTTTTCGGTACCTGAAATTGGAGCCCGAGGTGTCGATAATCGTCGCTATCGAATTGTGAAAAGATTTTAAAGTAATTATTCTTTTAATGATGATGAGGACGCCGTTAAGACCAAGCACAATGCAAGAGTAGTGTGAAGTAAAGGATGATCCTATCTGATCCCACCTGTCGTAAGTGCAGAACCGTTGAGGAAACATCATTACACGTTATTTGTTTATGTGATGCCTTAACGGGCCTGCGAAAGAAGATCTTCGGAAAACCATTCCTGATTTTGTCGGATGTCCGGAATCTGAATGTGGAGTTCTTAATCGATTACCTGAAGAAGACAGAACTGTTTTCAGAGTTTGGGCAACCTGCCACCCTGTAAACATGATACAGGTAATTAGTCTTTTTCCCCATAGGTTTTCTTGGAAAACTTGTGCGATCCCAGGACATATGTCCAGATTTTCCCGAGGGTACAATGGGCCGCAAGGCCTAAGTACGGGGTGCCTTTCAGCACCCACCTCCTTTAAAAAAAAAAGAAAAAAGATGATCCAAATCTATCGATTCCTCGACGTTCGTAAGCTATTTCCCTTAACATATGGCACAACATGATGTATTTTGAATAAAGATCAGAACCTATACCCTTATAAAATCTAGTTAGTCCAGAAATAAGAGCCAACTGATCATTTATTGAGTCGTCTTATTGGGCTCGGATAGGCCTATATTGAAATTTTCTTTTCAAATTTCATTTAAAATATTGTACTTTCTTCGTAATTTACTTCAATATTTCAATTAAGTACACACAACGTTAAATAAGAAAGAAGAATTATATTTCGGTTAAAAAGAAATCTAAAAATCAAAATTTTAATAATAGACAATATACTTAATTTTTGTGTTAACGGAAATCAGTGCGGAATGAAAAGTGTCAGGTTCACTTGGCGTAACCACAAAAAAAAAAAAAGAAAATAATAAAAGAAAAATTCTCGTTTCACTTGGATAAATTCTTTAACCATAAATTTTATGTTAAAAATCATTCAAGAAAAAATTTTTTTTTCTTTTTCTTTTCGAGATTCAACTAGAAACCAACAATTATTTTTACCATAAAATCAGACAACATTCATTTATTTAAGCTCATTTAACTGTTTTCAGAAGTCTCTTCTTTTTAAAGACTAAAAAATTAAATACTTCGAGCTACATTGTCTTTGAATTATCATTAGTTTTCCCTTCCAAAAAAAAAACGACATATCAAATAAAGGAAATAATAAATTTTCTTTCATTCCATGAAAATAAATAGGAATTTTGAATTTTTTGAATGGTATTTTGATGGCCGTAAACCAAAAATCCGGATGATCAACGAGAAATTATGAAAAATCCTGAATATTTTGAATTTTGAAAATCCACGACAAAATCCAGCTTATTCTAAAATTTCGTGTTTTTAACTGAAAAAAGGGTAATTTAAAATAAATAGAAAAAAACGTACAAAACTATTTAATCCCATTTTTTGGCTTTATATCAATTCAATACTTTTGATATTGGCGTTATGTATGAATATGATAGAACAAAATTGGACTATCTTAAGAAATTATAAATAGACTTCAAAGCTGTTTAATTCCAGAAAATAGCTGGACCACTAAAGGCCAATCTCCACACAGCCGACATCCTATTCTGACGAGAAAAATCAGAAAACTAGAAAGAGATGGACTTTTGCAATTTTCGCTAGGATTGACCGAATAAAAACATCACATAATTTATAATATTATGGGAAAATTAAGAACATTTCCTTCTATTTATAGGAAAATGTAGTACCAAATTGTGTTTTTAGACTTTATCATAAGGCTTAAATTCCTATCATATCTAAAAACAAGCTATGGTGCAAAACGACGAAACTTCTATACGTATGTTCAAATCACGTTACCTTCCGAAAGCCTTTCTAAAAGAAAGCTATATGAATATGGGAATTCAGAGTGAACGAAGGCCTTAGTTAATCACAACATTTGTTTTGATATACAGACAGACAGACATTGGATAAAAATGATTGCAAACCATTTAGAATCTTATAAAACGTGGAGATTTGCAAAACAAATTTTTTTATTTTTTATATACTTCGTATAGAAGTTAAAAATTTAACTTGCGTAGTTCATCACTAAGCCATAAAAATCAATTCGTCATAGAAAAACTTCCTATAAGAAAATTTGGTAGTGTGCAACGATATCGTGTATATCGAGAGTATGCAAATGCAGATGAAAAGCCATAAATTAGATGAACAAGTTTATCTGCGTTTGAGGGGAATCATCTGGCAGATGAAGAATCAGATGGGGAAATTATAACTGCAGAAGACGACAAAATTCGTAGGATGATTGTTTCTCCCTTTCTATTTAACGAAATTTTGCATAAGTGCATCCCATACTTTTATCAGAATAGGATGTCGGCTGTGTGGAGATTGGCCTTAAGCTAAACTCTAATTCCATGTCTTGAGCTATGTTTTCTTGAAACAAACATATTTCCGTACATTTAAAAATGGAACAAATAATTTGGAATCATCGATTATGACTCCAGATATTTAAAAGTTTATCAACTTTGTCCCGTTCTAGTGCATTTTCAAGTTCCATAAAATGTAATATTTCAAATTCTTATAGGTTTTGATGTCCTTATTTTAAATTACTGAAAAGATATTAGGTGTACGCATATTCATCAGTTCGTCTAATAATCGATTAGTTTTTCCTGTTAACTAATTGTCTCTTTGTTTATGAAGTGCAGTGTTTGGAATTTTTATTGGAAGAATTTTGAATTAACGTGATCTCGAATTGACTGACAAATTTACTATAATTTATTGTATTTTTCGTCCTTCAATCTTAATCATAAAAACCAGGACGAAACCGGACACCAAAAGATAATCTGCCCGAAGATATTTCAAAAACCCAGAACATTTTCGGAAATATTACCCGGACATGTCGGAACCGGCTTTTCATTTTTGATAGAAAAATTTCATTTTACTTTTCGAAATTTAAATATTCTTTAATTTGAAATGATTTAATAAAACTATTGATAATATTTTATCATTAAATATTCATAATGTTGAAAGAATTTATAAATATTTACATAAAATGTTTTATAATAAATCGCTTTGAAGAATTTAGTCGCCGGATTATGCTTTAAAAAATTTGTCGCCAGTCAATAAAAATGAAATTCAAAGGTTTCTTTAACAATTTAAAAACTATTATTATTAATATTATTGATTATTATTTTGTTTTTTTTATATATATATATCCAATTTTTATGTTCAACATAATTGCATGAGAAAGTTAGATGGAAGTTAGATGAACTATTTAGAATGAAAAATATCGATTTTTTTACATATATAAAAAATCACAATAAAGAAAAAAAACCTATTAAAAATTAGTATGTAATTTGAAAATTTCTATTTTTCTAATTTTCCAGACGATGATAGTGATGTAGATCTAGTAACTGATTTTTTAAATCCAATCAACAATAAAGATGTTTCAATCATTGATGGTGATATTACAAATAATTTCAATAATAAACAACAAACAAAATCAATTTTAAATTCATTTAAAAACGATATACAACAACAATTAAATAATCAATATCAAAATTCAATGAATCCAATAACATTGGCTGGAATAACAACAACAGCAGCGACGACGATAGCATCTACAAATCCGTTTATAACAACAACAACGGTGGTAACGACAAATCCAACAAATAACAATATGGTTCCAATAATAAGTGTAACCCCGCATAGTCCGGGTGCAAAATACAATAGTATTTTAGGTAGAATTGAACCACATTTGGAAGTGAAAAACTAATATTGATAATAATATTGATTTTTTTATTTTTATAGAGGACACGCTCAATCAATTACAAAATATTCGTGAAAGTGTCGTACAAATGAAAAATTCAACAGTACAAATGCAGGGATATGCTAATTCTGCTCTTATAAATAGTGCAGTAAGTAGATTTTGTGACAATGATGAAGAAAGGATATTTTGAAAAAAGGATTCATAAAATGTTTTCTATTTTTCTTTTTTTTTTTTCATATATATAGTTAAATTCTACACGATTATTTTCGTCATGTCCTTCATTACCAGATTTAACAGCAGCAGCTAATGCCAATTATAATATGTGGTCACCACAACAGTACCTTATGAATTCTGATCGACGAAAATCATGGACAGCTATCGAAGATTTAACAGATTGTACAAAAAGTTCACATAAAAGGTATAGAAAATTTGTTTTATATTAAATTAAATTAAATGTTTATGCCCTATGGTAGGTACTACCAGAGGGTATATTAGTTTTGTCACTCCATTTGTAACACATCGAAATAATCATCGTATAAAGATTTTAAGGGTTGTGTCAGGAATCAAAAGTTATATCGATTTATGCATGTCCGTCCGTCTATCCGCCCGTATACAAGATAACTCAAAAACGCGTTATCCGATTTTGATGAAATTTATAATGTGAGTTGCTTATTCCTTGGTTTGGTATGGCAATTTGAGCAAAATCGATCCAGGGGGAGCAAAGTTATAAACGAAAAACCAGGGTGACCAGAAAGTTTTTTCGTTTTTTTGTTTATGGTTTTTCGGATTTATTTGGAAAATTTGTGTATCAAGTTTGTTGAAATTGATTATGTAGGTTTATTACATAAATACACGATACCATGTCAAATTTAAATCAAATCGGTTTAAGGATAAAGGAGAAAGAAATAATCCTAGGAGAAAATAATCCTCTTTATAAAGTTTTTTTGATGTACTTTGAAAACTGGTATACCGATTTGAATAAAGTTTACAGATTAGACTTATGCTACCAGGGTCTAGGTTATCTGCAAATTGGAAGAAGTTTTGAAAAGAAGGAACAAAGTTATAAAGAAAAAACCTTGAAATAATGTTAGTTGTGACAGCTTTTCTGCCCCATTTCTACCATAGGGCATCAAAAAATCGGCTATAGGCCGATTTTAAGTTACTATATGTTTTTTTTGTATCTTTTTCTTTATAGTGTAAGCTTATCTAGTTTGGATAGCGAAGAACAAGAATCAATTCGTGCTGCAGAACGTTTACATAATCGTTCAAGTCGTAATAGTACCGGTGGTATTTCTACACATTCCTTAAATGAGGCTGAACTTGCTGTAATTAAAAAAGAAAAAACAAATTATAATTAGTAGTTTTTCTAATAATATGGATATTTTTTCTTTTAGCGTGATTTCGAACGTATTGCAGCTAAACGAAATTTAGCACCGATGGTAATTAGTCGAATACCATTACAAAAAAGTATTTCGACACCATCGATTGCTCCACTTCGTCTTCCGGGTGCAAAAGAAGAAAGTACAATACCGACGTAAGTACAGAATTTAGTTATAAATATATAAATATTAAATATATATATATTTTTTGTTTTTAAATATTATTCATGTTTCAAGCAAAAAGTGTGTCCTGTTTATTAAAAAAAAAAGCTTTTGTATCGAAAATGGAAAAGTTTCAAAATTCTAATAAAAATAATATTTTTGTAATATATTTAATTTTTAATGTATTTTGCATAACATTTTTTTTTTGTTGAGCTATTTCTATTTTTTTTTTTTTTTGTTTTTATCACAAAATTATCGGCAAAGCTTTTTTATAAAATGGAAAATTTCAGATATAGAAAAGTTAAGAAAATGAATATTTTTAATAAAGAAAGAAAAACCTAATTTTAACTTCAAGATAATTTACTAATCTTGATGATACTAAATGAAGGCCAATCTCCACACAGCCGACATCCTATTCTGATAAAAGTATGGGATGCACTTATGCAAAATTTAGTTAAACAGAAAGGGAGAAACAATCATCCTACGAATTTTGTCGTCTTCTGCAGTTAAAATTTCCCCATCTGATTCTTCATCTGCCAGATGATTCTCCTCAAACGCAGATAAACTTGTTCATCTGATTTATATGGCACTTCATCTGCATTTGCATACTCTCACAATAATAATACACGATATCGTCGCACACTACCAAATTTTCTTATAGGAACTTTTTCTATGAGGAATTGATTTTTAAGGTTTACGCAAGTTAAATTTTTAACTTCTATACGAAGTATATAAAAAATACAAAAATTTGTTTTGCAAATCTCCACGTTTTATAAGATTCTAAATGGTTTGCAATCATTTTTATCCAATGTCTGTCTGTCTGTATATCACAACAAATGTTGTGATTAACTAAGGACCACGTTCACTCTGAATTCCCATATTCATATAGGTTTCTTTTAGAAAGGCTTTCGGATGGTAACGATATTTGAACATACGTATAGAAGTTTCGTCGTTTTGCACTATAGCTTGTTTTTAGATGTGATAGGAATTTAAGCCTTATGATAAAGGCTGAAAACGCAATTTGGTACTACATTTTCCTATAAAATGGAAGGGAATGTTCTTAATTTTCCCATAATATTATAAATTGTGTGGGGAGAGATCCTGATATTTTTATTTGGTCAATCCTAGCGAAAATTGCCAAAGTCCATCTCTTTCTACTTTTCTGATTTTTCTCGACAGAATAGGATGTCGGCTGTGTGGAGATTGGCCTTAAGGCTCCAAATATCCAACTTTAATATTCTTCAAAATCGGATTTCTTAACTTTTCTAATTTCTGTTTGAAATTCATATAATTCGATTTGTGACACTTTATTTTTTTTGTTTTGAGTAACAAATTTGCGAATTATTAATTATTTTATTTTGATTGCTTTTACTCAATATTTTGTGTGTGTCTTCTTTTTTTTTGCATTTATCTCCTCAATACACTCAGAACAAGGCATCTATCTGATAGTGAAGATGACAACCAAGATGATAGATCTTTACTTTGTGTCAGAGATAAAACGTAAGTAATTATGGAAAACTAATAAATTAAAAAAAAAAAAAAGGAAATAAGTAATAATATTAATGCATTTTGTTACAAAACTTGTATTAAGCACTTGGTTTTTCTTCAAGCTTCTATTAATGGAAAATGTTGAGCTTCTTATACATGTATTTTTCTGTCTATACTACAGTGTTTTATTATTACAGCAAAGTATTTATTTTATTTTTAAAGAGAAAACTTTCATATCTAAGAATTTTTACAATAAAATTTTAAAATTTTTAAAAGAATTACTATTCAAGTTTTATGATATACGATACGGATCAAACCTCTATATTTCGTATTAGCGAGGGACTAAAAAATATACGATTTATTAACGGATACAAAATATAGAGTTAATTTTAAAATACAAGTGATGCCCTATGGCAGAAATGGGACAGAAAAACAACCAAAACTAATAATATTTCTAGGTTTTTTAACTTTGTTTCCTCTTTTCCAAATTTACACTAATTCTCACAGATAGTCTGAGCCCTAATAGCATAAATATCTTCTTCAAATTTTATTCAAATCGGTAAATTAATTTTTAAAATTCATCAAAAAACTTATGAACTGGCTTACGACTATTTCTTTCTCCACTATTCTTGAACCGATTTGACTGAAATTTAACATATTATTGCCCATTTATGTAGGCAACATATGTAAATAATTTCAACAAAAATGCTGCAGAAATTTTGCAATTAAATCCGAATACCCATAAAAAATAAAACGACAAAATTTCTTATCACTCTAGTTTTTGCCTTATAATTTCATCTCCTCGATCGATTTTTCTGAAATGGAATAACAAATCGAGTTAAGGAATAACTAACTCACATTGTAAATTTCATCGAAATCGGATAACGCGTTTTTAAGTTATCGAACGGACGAAAATGGATAAATCGATATAACTTTTGATTCTCTACACATTTAGTGCCTTGAAACCATTCTCCGATGATTATTTCTATGCGTTACAAATGCAGTGACAAAACTAATATACCCTTGGGTATTATCTACCATAGGACGTAATTAAATCAACGTAAATTATTGCAATTTCACTTTCTATAAATTTCCTTCTATCAAAGAAAAGCTCTTCTTAACATTTCTTAATTCAACTTTCGTTTTTTTTTTTTTAATGTCATTTTAACCGACAATTATTATGAATTATGAAAATTTTAATTAATAACTAATTTGTAATGCAATTTTAATCGTTCATTAAATTATTAATCAATTTTTTATTACATGTATTAATAAACAGTAATTTTGTAATTATAAGAAAATAATAATTATGTAAATATGCTTTTTTTTTAATGATTTATGAAAATTTTTATTAAAGTGTTTTCTAATTTAAAATATTAAAGAAAATTTGATGTGTGAACAAAATTTGTTAGAATTATGAAATTTTAATTTTGTAATTATTATTGTTTCTTTTTTTTTGGGATACAGTGAAGTATACGCAGATCATACAGAGAAACCACGTAAACGCGGTTCATTATTTTTCCGGAAGAAAAAGGATAAAACAAAAACGAAAGGACAATCAACTAATTGTGATGGTAAATTCAATTAATATATAATTATTCAATTTATTCTCATTATATACAAATATTTGTATTTGATGTTCGTAATCCAAAAAATCATTAAATAACTGAAGGATCTAAAAAAGCGGAATTTAAGTAATTCGAATATAATAATGAAAATTCTACGATATTGTGTAATATGTAAGAAAGAAAGAATGTCTTGGGATAATCCGTATATTGTTGTGTTGTTGGGACAACTGAAGCATAAATGGAATACCGAAAATAAATATCGGTTACAAGTTTCTTCTAGCAAATTTTATGTAATTTTGAGACTCATAATCGGTAGAATATCTTACGAATTGGAAAACTTTGACTTAAAGTTGCTAAAAACAAGAATAATTTTATGCTAACGTGAATCTATATTTAAATTCTAGTTTGTCATAAACAAGAATTAATAAATCCGTCATTGACGTCTAATTTAACTCGATTTATAAAAGTCCACAACAATCAGACGTGATATCAGAATCTGGATGAAATATCTTAGCTTGTCGCAATTTTTAAGTCCTCCAATATTTTTTTAAAGGTGTTATTCCATTTTAGTGCCCATTCTCGAACTCAATCGAATATATACGGAAATATGCTAAATCGATTCGAGTTTTACAAAATCGGTATTCTGGTCATTTTGTATGCGAGTGAAGTCGATATTTAGAATGATTCCCCTTTCTGTTTACGTACACTCCCTGACACTTGATTAGAGCCATTTTTATTTTTATCGTCATTTATGGTATAATGGTGCAAATTCTTAGAAACTATTTCCTTAATATTTGTAGCCCATTATTGTATTCTACTTGATGACCCAGATGTGGGAATAACCCATGCTTGAGTGGAAATTCCCACCTTTTTTTTTTTGCTTCTTTCGCCGAGACACTTGATTAGAGCCATCAGTTTACTTCAAGCTTGCAAAGCGAACGGGGGTTTTCTAAAAACAATTTATCGTTAAAAAAGAAGTATGTTACTTGTCTGCTTTACCTTAGTGAAGTTCTTGTTCCACAGAAATGGGGCGTAGAAAATCACTAACCGAAACGGAAGTTGGAAAAATCACTTCATTGAAAGAAAAAAATTATTCCAAACGTGATATTGCCATGCGAATGGGTCGAGATCCCTGGACTATAAGTAATCTTATCAAAAACAAAGAAAATTACGGAAAAAATCGAAAAGGACACACATGCAAAGCAACTATCGAACGAGAACATAGTGTCATATTACGGGATGCATCGAATTCTGCGGCAACTGCTCGTAAAATTAAGGAGGAAGTGGGACCGACGGCGAGTGTTCATACAGTTCTCAGGACAGGCACCATTCTGCCATAAATGACGATAAAAATAAAAATGGCTCTAATCAAGTGTCAGGCGGTGTATATTCACATAAAAATAAAACTTAAAACTTCAATGATTTAACAACCACTAATGCAAAAATTTTCAATAAAATACTCATCGTAGTCGAGTTCCATGATTTTATACTTTGCTTTTTCATATACGAAATTCTTGGTACGAGAATATAACTTATTAAAGAAGGATACGAATCGACTCGTATACTAGTAAACTCGATTAAATTTGAGAATAGACCCTTAAAAGAAAAATCTTCATAATGAGAATTAATTGTATATAAATTCAATTTTTTAAAAATTTAACTAATTATATTGAAAATTTTTAAAGCTTGTGGCACTGTTATTAATTTATCAACATGCAAAGAGCATGCAATCGAATGTAAAGCCAAAATATCAAAACAACAATCTTCAAAATCTAGTTCTGGAAAGAAAAATTCAGCAAACAGGTAATTTTAAAATTTCTTTCTTAGTTTTTAACCGTTTGTTCTGGTTTTTGGTTTTATTTTTTGTTTTGTTTTTAATTTGTTTTTGTTTTTTAGAAAATTTTTAAACTTTTTTTTAATTCTGATGGAAAAAAATTTAATGAATTTACAAATTTCTTAAAATTTATATAATTTTTGAATAAGGATCTTGTTTTTTTTTTTTTTGTTCTTGGTAATAAGGCTAGTAATTTTATATTTCCAAATTCAAATTTAACCCAAAAACTACTGCAAAATAATGACAAAATACCCATTTTAAATAATTTAATTAAAAATAAAGAAATTTCTTTAAAAATATCGAAAAAATATATCTTTGCGTCGCTGATTTAGAAAAAGGTAATATTAAAAATTAATATCAATTCAAATTTTACTTAATTTAATATAATTTTATAAATATGAGATAATGCGCTTATTAATATATATTTTTTTGTTTTTATATTTTTTGGTTCGTTTGTTTTTATTAATTTGTTTTTATAAATTATGTTTTTATTTTTATGATACACAAATTACAATAACTAAAAATTAATATAATTAAAAATAAACCAAAAATTTCCTTCATTTAAAATATTGAATTAAATGAAAATTGAATCAATTTTTAGTCTTCAGTTTGAGATAAAGAAAAATGGGTAATGCAAAATGAAATTTACGGGCTTATTCTTCAACTTTGTACTTTGTAATTTCCTATTCAACAATGTAACCTTTGTGATCGCAAAGAACTTGAAAACTTACACAAGTTTTAATTACGAAACACTTTTTTTTATGTCTTAGTATGGAGTAATGCACTTCCAGTAAAACAAAATTGTTAGCGAACTTCAAAATGCAAATCTCGTTTATGCTCTAGACAGATCTCTGATTTTAATTACAATAATTATTTTTTAATGATATTTCTGGATGACAACGATCATTATTCTTGTCATTCCAAAAGGTTCAAAAAGTTACTATTTTGTTTATAATTTTCAAAATAGAATGTTTATTCATTTAGATTCAATAAAATAAATTTCTTTAAATTGTTTTTAATAAATTTTAAGGAATTTTTAAAATAATAAACATTTTTCCTCCTTTTAAGTTTATGTGAAAGAAGAAAACATGTCAAAATCACATGAAATTTTTAAAATGTTTAAATGTAGATGGCCCTCTAAACAGTGTGAAGCAACAATTTGGGACCTCTTCATAATTTCATTTGATAATTGAAACAATAATGATGCTTCAAATAGATACTTAAAATTGATCATTATTACGTAAATAAAGGTCATTATCGAGTTTTAATGACCGATTGGGCAATAATGAGCATTAAAATCGGAGATCTGTCTAGAATATTATAATTTCGTTTCCGCAGTACGGAGGTCAACAAGTCGAAATGTTATATTTAGATGCGCGAAAATAGATGGCATGATCAACTCTGAGTCTGAACTACAGAGAAAATGCGTTTATATGCCATAATATGGTATGTTAGATATTTCTTGAAACTTGGATTTTTTGATTTTTTTATACAAATAAATGCGTTATTAAAATTTGAATTTGAATCAAAATGCGAAACGTGCGGGTCTAATTAGATTGTTTATTTTTCCATAAAAAGAGTCTACTATAATAATATTTCCATCGATTATTAATATGAAAATTTTGGAGAGAATTTTAAATTTGTTTTCGGTCGTAGTATACTTTAAGATCTATAAATAAATATTCATCGATAAAAAATCGAAGTCATGTTTCGATTGCAGAATAATGCCTTTAGTCTCCTGATTGTATTCAACCTTTATCTGAAGGTAGAAACTTTTTTAATTAGATTGTATGGAAAACTCTTTGATGAAATTTAATTATGGGTAAATTAGTAAACCAATGACAGAAAGAGTTTTATTAGAGGAAGTCTTCATTATTCAGAGTTTTTCCTGTATACTCTGAAACTTATACAGATACTTTTTCACTAATTTTACCTTGCCAATGATAAACTTTATTTACCTTTTTAGAAGTTAATTTTTAATTTGACCTATACTAATTGATTTTTTTTTTGTATATTGAACTAATTTTTATTGACATATCGAGGACATAAATAGATACATGTATATACAAAAACTATATTTGAAAATAATATCACAAGTTTTGAATACTACTACTACTTTTGCTCCGTATTAGAATCTTAATATGTATATAGAATTCAAGAGTGCTACTCTTCCGCCTCTGTGCCACTATACAACTTTTAAACGGTTCAACTGATTTCATCAATATTTGGTATATGCGTAAATGTATATCGATTCAACTTAGAAAATGCGGTACTTTTTGAAAGAATCGGTCAAACCGTTTTGGCTTCTTCAAAATCCCAAATTTGGTTTTTTTTTTTGGTTTATTATTTACAAATCAGAAAATTACATTTTCATTTAATTTTCATTTGCCAGTGCACTGACAAACTTTGTCACTGGTAAAGGGTAATATCAAAGATACTGTAGTAGTACTAGAGGATCTTTGGTATTAGACTTTGCTGATCACTGCCATACAAGAATTGACAAAAAAACCGAAAATGTAATAGTGGAACTTAATCATTTTACAAAACACATAAAAGACAGCGGGTGGCTCTGTAGCCAATTTCTTATTTTCCTTCCGATTTCGATTTTTGGAGTCCCACTATTTGTTTGTAATAACTGCATAGATAATATTACACTTTAATACTACATATTTTAAGGATTTAGTCTTTCAAAACATGTGAATGTAATCTTTAAGAATTCGTTGTCTTTACATTGAAATAGGATACAATTAATTTCTAGTTATTGTTTTTTATGTTGTCATTTATAATTTGTATCTTTTTTTTTTTTTGTTATTAATAAATAAATTAAATAAAAACTGCATCGAAAATGAACTCTCAAAATAAAACATATTAAATATATTTAATAAAGAAATGAATTTTTAATTAATAATACAGAAAAAAACATAATAATAATAAAAAAACAAAATATATTGTGATATGATTGCATTCTAGACAAACTGCTTTTTGTAACATATTTATATATTCATATATATATTTATATATATATACATATATTTATTTTTATTTATTAATTTATTAATTTTCAATTATGTCAGTGGAATTAATTCAATTAAAAACAATATTATCATCATTTTTATTTGATCATTATTTTTTGGTTATGCTTTTGGAAAGAATTTTGCTTCTGCTGCACTTATAAAAGCGAATTAATTTGTTTTTATTTACAAATTTAATTTAGTCCATATTTGTTTGTTTTTTTTTTCTTTTTTTTTGGTTTAACTATATTTCAGCAAAACAAAACGAACAACAAACAATTTAAAGAAAATTCATTTAACAAAATTATTGGACTAAAATATAAAATAAGATATCTTAAGTAGATGAAGAAATTCGTCCAAATTCTTAATATGTATTCTTAAAAATATTTTGATCAAATTAATTTTTATGGATCATTAGAATTAGATCGTTAGGAAGCGATTAACAAAAAAGCAATATAACACAAGAAACAGCTTCTTTATATGCAAACCAAACCAGTTCGGTTTGATATGATCCTTACAAAACGATTTTTTAAAATATATAAAACATATACAAAACCATAGACCACCTTCTTCAAGCGATATGATTAATAATGAAACAATAATGTAAATAATATCTCAAAATTCTATCATCATCAATAAACCTTATATCGTTTGTCTGAAAGTATGCAATTCTTTAATTAACTGATGCATGTTTGCCCGAAACTATGCAATTCTGTAATTTCCTGCAGCAAATTTATGGAAACATACTAGAAAGTTTTTTGCTCTCGGATATCATTTATTATTCTTTCGTCACTACTAAATATGCTAAATATGTGCAACTGTTTTGTAGTGATTATCTTAATTATTGTTTTCAGACTTTTATCTATTTATCCATTCCAGGACGCTATCAATATTTTTGAATAAACTGTATATTCTTTAATTCAGAATACTGAAATTTTTTCTTACTCCTCTATTGCGAGTGTGTAACAATTTTCCAACGATAGTGTTCGTTCCCTGCTTTCTATAAGTTTGTATATTTCCAAAAAGAACGTCTCTATCATATTGTCCAAAACTATGCTCTCACATTTCCAAAATGTGTTTTATCAATGTAAATAATTACAAGATAAAAAGAACTTTTTATATACCACGCTTTTAAATTTTCTGTTTAATCATACAAACTTTGCAATTCTATGTATTAATAAATTCTTTTTAAAAAAAATTTTGATGAATTATCCCATCAACTTGAAAGAAAATTATCAAATGCGTAATAAAGAGAGCAATTATAGGAAATTTGCAAACATTTCTAGACGCATTTTTTCCATTTCCTTCATGGCTTCTTCATTGCAAAAAACAAATTGTACTGAAAATGAATTCAATTTTGCTTAAATATGGCTAAAAGTATTAAAAGAATGCATTGGCATCGTGTTCTGAGCTAAAGTTTCAAATGTCTAGCTAGTCGGGAAGTTAGTTAAAAATCGATTGCAAGATTTTTACTGGACAAATAAACAAGAAAGCGAGTTAATAAAAGCGTGGTAAAAAAGGTCTGTGGGTAGAATCTACTTAAGACATCTTGTCTAAACAAAAATGCAAATTTAATAAATTTGGTTTTATAATTTTTTTTTGTTATTAAACATATTAGTTTTAATTTGCTCAATAATTTTAATTTATTTTTTATTTTGGAATGCAATAAAAATATTGATCGTATTATCCCTTGGCAAATATTTTTTCTGTTTTTTTTTTTAAGTTTAAAATTTTGATATAATTTTTTTAATTAAGTTGCATTAATTTTTTTTTTGTTTTAAATACCTTATTAAGTTATTTATATTAACTTGCAATGAATTTGTGCGCAAATTATCTTTAAATATATTATAAATCACAAAACCATCCATTTGATTTTCTATGTTTGCCATTAATATACATTTTTTTCCACAAAAAAGAAAGAAAAATATCAAAATGTAATAAAATTACTATAAAAATTAATATTTTTACAATTAATTAGGATTTTTTTTTTTGTTTAGTAAGTTTAAAAGGTGTAGTGGGCACGACTAGAAATATGAATATTTTTATATTATATATTTTTATTATTAGAAAACACGAAATTCCCATTTTTTCAATATTATTGTAAGTTTTGAAAATCATTCCCTTTTCGTATAATTTAGAATTTTTTTTTTTTTATATAGGAAAATTTATCATAATTATATTAAAAACAATTTTTTGTTTCAAAAACAATATTTAAAAAAAACACAGAAAAATTTTTCTTTTAAAAATAATATAATTAAAAGACACGACAAATACTACAAAATACAAAATCTTTTTGTAAATATGTAAACTAATGATAATCAACAATTAAATATGCGTCTTAACACGTTATGTATCTTATGTTAGCTAAATTCATAGTGCAAGAAGACAAGTAGACTGCGTTTTGAAATGATAGTCCATCCCAATAACACAGTGGGCAGTGTAGATCCCTATCACTGCACGCGTTAACGCTAGTAGTGAGTTAGTTTTCTTCTTATCGTAGGGTTTCCATGTTATTGGTAATCTTACAGGAGCGGATTTTATCCCACTTTCTTACTTTATCATATGTTCATCCATTGAGGTTTTTATCATTTGTATTGCGGGCAGCACAGGCTCTACTGCTGTCAAGTTTAGAATGTTCATTTTGCTTACTCTTCGTTTCCTACGATATCCGCATGTCTGGATCGCCTGGTAGCAGTTAAATACTCTTTTGGATTTTATTAAACAAGACTCCAGCGCCTTAATGATTGCTTGCCGGTCGACATATGTATATGTATACGCGAGAGTTAGCTGTGATAACATTACATGCTATTAGCAGCCGCTCTCTGTATAGTCAGCAGTTGGTTTAAAAAATTCAGAAGTTTGTAATACGAGTTCCTTTGGACCTTCGAGCAGTATATCGCAGCTTCGACTGTGTACATGTTAAAATCGTTGGTGGAATCCTGCGTTCTCGCTGGAGTAAGGATTTCGGAAGAAAAAGTTAAGATTATTTTAACTTTTTACGTTTACCGAAAGATATAAATCAGTTATATGGATTTCTTATAATTTAACTTATTACTTTCTTACTTTTCTTATCATACTTATGTAAACCAAGCATTACTCCATTCAATTCGTAAACTCTCAATGGTTGCATCCAGCAGTTCTAAGCGCTTTTTCAAAATTCTTAATCTAAACAGTTAGAATTTTTTGTACTCCTGGATGCGTTGCTTGAATCAAGCTAATAGTAGTTATCTGTGCTGAACGTCAAATTAATTTTATTTGAATTAATTTTAAAAATATATTTTTTTTAACAAAATAAGTGTCGAAAGTAAATAAAAATTGAGAATAAAATGAAATAAAAATTTTATAGAAAAGTGGAAAAGTTTTAACAAACTCATTCCAATTAAAATTGAATAATCCAGAAACAATTTTCAAAAATTCCTCTCAATTTATCCATTACACATATCATTTCTTAACGTGAACAACAACCTTAAATGCGCTGTTTTGGTTAGCAAAAATGTTTTATGCTTGAATTTCACTAAGCGCTTAAAGTTAGAATTGCATCCAGTCCTTTCGCTAGACTTAAGCGCTTAGAACTGCTGGATGCGCCCAATGATTTAATTTTGGCTTACATAAGATTTGTCGGTGAACTTTTGGAACATAACGTGTTAATTTTTAATTTATATATTTTAATGTTTTCCTTTAAATAATTATATATTTTTTTTGTACAAAATATTTATAATGGAAATACGACATTTTCTCGCCCACTGCGCTTTTCGTATATAAATAAATTGAAAATGAAAATATGAAAATTTTTCCGAAAACTTCCTCGTTTTTTTACAAAATTTTTTTAATTTTTTTTATATTTTTATAAATATTTGATATTTGTTGTTTTGTTTTTGTTGTTTCTCGTATAAGATATATTATTTTGTTTCTTAAAAATTCTTTTTGCAAAATTTAAAAGCGGCAAGAAAATGAGCGGATGCTACTCTCCTTGGAGATTGGTCGCAAACAAATTAGGCGTGACATCACATCACGCTAGGTAACATGAGCAAAAAAAAAAAACCCAACAACAACATATAAATTTTTTTTTTTTTTTTGATATACAAGAACAAGAAAATAATCATAATTTTTTTATATTTTGTTTTTAATTTTAACAAAACAAACAAAATGGTTTCGCTGCTTCTTTAGCTAACAGAAAAAACGACATTCTTACAAAAAAATACTATAATAAACTGAAAAAAAAAACATAATTTTAGTTCGTCTTCGAAATTTTTCTACTATATTTTATGTTTTCTTTTTAATTCGAATTTTAAAAATCTTGTTTTTATATCGTCTTAGCTTCAGCCGATATTTTATTTCGCTTAATAATATAAAATACCATTTTATTATTTGTTTTTACAAATATTTTTTAATATCGTTTAAGGCCTAAATTATAGCACGATCATTAGAATGAAGAAAATTGTGGAATTAGTTTAAATTGACCGTTTTTTTTCTGATTTTGCATCAATGACAATTATCCGAATGTCAATGAAATTTAATAATAACTGTGTTTTTTCATCGGGGTTAGGGTCAGGGTCTGCTTCATAACATGTAAAAGCAATAACAACATAACCCAAATATTTATCGGAGTCTGATACCCCAATAGATTGTAGTTACCGAAAATTGGAAGAGATGGCGCAGCCATCGTTTTCAATATAAATGTGGATATTGTAAAAAAAATTATTTTTTAATATCATTCAATAAAGATATTTGAGAATTTGCTAGTATTTATTTTATTTACGCATAATTTATTTAAAAAATTATTGAAAAAGTTGAATATTTTTTCAAAGAACATTTTTTTTTTCTTGAGACCCACATCGTTTTTTTCAAAGTAGACCCTGATCCCGATGAACAAAACACAGCAATTAATTCCAAACTTTGAGGTTAAATATGAATTAAAAATGTTCAATGAAATCAACAAATAAGACAGACAGACAGACATCATTAAAATTATGAAAAAAATTATATAAAAAAATACATACGATTTTTAAACTTGTCGTGTTTTATTTGTCACTTGCTCCGGAGCAGAGTAAAATTTTAACATGGAAAACAACAACAAAGAGGAACCACCTTGATCCGATTTGTTTTTGTTTTCAATGTTAAAATTTTGTTCTGTCCTAGAACAAGTGACAAACAAAACACGGAAACTATTTCCCATGTTTTGTATTTTTTTTTTTTTTGGGGTAAAATTTTCTTTTGAAAATTATTTCCTTGATTCTAATGGTCGTTCTATAACTACTCCCTAAAACGAAACAAAAAATATATTATTAGTTCTTTAAAACATTTTTTCAATTTGAATTAAGAAAATTTTTCAATTTTTGTTAAGAAAACTACTTGCAAAAACAAGAAAACTGTTTTCTCTTACAATCATGTTTTTTAAACGCTATTTCACTATATTTAGTTCCACAAAAACACAAATATTTTAAGAATTATTATTATTATTAGTAATAATTTCTTTATATTCTCATTCACTTACTTATATTTCTGTTTTAATGCATTTTACATATTATTAGAATTCTCGTTTTGTTAGATCTATTTCAATTCTGTTTTTTTTTTTTTTTTTTTTTTTTTTAGTAAAAAGAAATTATAATCATGTAACTTCTTCGAAATAGACGTAAGACTATTTCTTATTTTTACAATAATTGTATCTTTCTCAGAATTTTTTTGTTTGTTCATCTTTTAAATATTATATAATCGTATTCTCTCTAAAAGAACGACTAATACTATTTTAATATATTGACGAGATCTATCTACCTCAATTTACATAACTAAAGATATAAATAAAGAAATGGAAAGTTAAAAAAAAAAAAAACGTTTATTGAATATAAGTAAATTACATTAGGTCTTATAGTGTGAGCTTTAAGTTCCTTAAAAGGTTTACCATAAGATCTAATGTAATTTACTCATGTTAAATAAAAGTTTTTTTTTTCCGAATTTTAGATATTTTTATTCATTTATATCTTTGGTATTACTATTATGTTCTACGTGTTTATGGAAAGTCGAAAGATTGAGTCGACATTGGATCGAAATGTAATCGAGAACACAAACATTTTTTTTTATTTGATTCAAACAAATGTAAATTGTACTATAACACAAGAAAAGAGCAGAAAAAAATGCCAAAAAGAAAAACCTATCGTAAAATCTTTCAATACAAAAAGAATGTCAATAAAACGTTTAAAAAATCGAACAATTCGACTACGAATCCGCGAATTTATGGCTTTTTTTTGGACTTGACTTGGTCAGTAAAACATAGTAGAGTCAAGTCAATTTAATTTGGATTCGACAAGTACATATTTATATATGCATTTCAATCGATTTGGTTTCGACTCTTCATGATCACTAATTCAATCCTTGAAAAAATGTATCTTGATAGTTAAATAAATGTCTCAAGGCACTATTCATCTACAATAATAAAATTATATATATTATTATTATTATAGAAAGTAAATATATTAGTTTTGATCTTAAGACGAAATTATAATAGGCAAAGTCAGGCATAGGAAAAGACAAAAAACTAAACGAATGCTAGCTTGTCCATGTCAAATTCGTTCAACGGATTATAATCTGCATAAGCAGGAAGAAGCATGTGATAGTACGCCGTCGAAGAATATTGTATTTTGTAATTATTTTTAATATATTAAAAGTAATTTTAAAAAATTAAAGTGGAAATTACATTCACCGAAAAGTGTGAATATTCCGCCTCTTGCGGACATATTATGTAATATGCAAGATATGGAAAATAAATTGCCAAAAATTATTAAAAATAAAGCCATCTAATAGAAAGTAGATGTGAATATGTTCATATGGATTAGGATTTTTTAATTTCCACTTTTTCAAAGCTAGAATTTTTTTAGCTTTCACTTTTTCATGCAATAAAAAGGGATAAAACGATGTACTTTCGGCTTGGGAATAATTTAGAATATTATTTTAGTTATATTTGATGAAAAAAATATTTTCAATTCAACTGTAAAAGGTTTCGCACGGAATGTACTAATTGAAAACGGAAAACAAATTTAACGAAATCATATAAGTTTGTCTGTGCCTAGCTCTTCCTGTTATAATTCAGTCTTTACGTACAATCAACGCCATCTGTAATGAAAAGTTTTAATAAAAATATTACAGAATTATTATTTTTTTTTTAATTTTAAATTTAATTTAAATTTATTTTTATTAAAATTTTATTCTAATTTTGTTTTAAAAAAAAAATGGAGAAACATTTTTTTGTATACAAAAATATTTGGGAATTACCATTATTCATTTAGTATGGAAGAAATCGACTGATTTTTATCCATAGTCAGTTCTGTGTAACACTATTTTAAATATTCGGACCTTGATGAGCGTATTTTGGTGCTAAAATTTATTTCCTGAGATTAAAAGGAGGGTCTATAATAATGGGACCTTTAAAAATATGTTAAACAAAAAATAGCATCACTCGCCTCACGTTACTTCTTTCAAAGAAGACCAATTATGCTTGTATTGTATTTTTCTCCCAATATTAGTAAGCAGCCCGCCCCATTAGTCCCTTGGTGTCACAAAATTAGTAACAAAAATATTTAAATGTAGAAAACTTCTCATTATTAAATGTTAAATCTTTTTCAATTTGCATGGAATTTTTTATTTTTAAATGTTTTATTTAAATGTTATAAATTTAACCAAATGTATATTCCTTTTCTATAATAATGTGTAAAAAAGAAAATCATTATTTTTGTTGTGTTTCTTCTTAATTTGTTTGTTTCTTTTTTAGTATTTGAACAAAAATAAACGAATTTATAACATTCTATTTTTTTTCAAATATTAAAATATGGAATGCATTAATATTATTAATTAGATAATCACCAAAAATTCTAGTAGAATTTGTCCGTAATCTAATATAAGTAGATAAACCTAGAAAAAAGAAAATAAAATAAAAAACGATGCAAAATATTTCACTTTTGAAAATAAAGAACAAAAATTCAAAATACAAAAATTTCACTTCAATGTTGTTTCGAACACTGTTATTTATTGTTCCGGAACAGAGCAACATTTTAACATGCAAAGCAATAACAAAGAAGTCTTGCTGTTGTTTGCAATGATACAATTTTGCTCTGCTCAAGAGCAAGTGGCAAATAAAACACGACGCCATATATACAAAAAAAAATTATTTAAAAATAATAAAATAAATAAAAGAAAAATTACTTTAAAAACACAAAAAACTTAATACAAAAAACAACAATTTATATTTTTTTTTTTCATTTGATTTTAATTTAAGTACTTTTATTTATTAATTTTTGGCTGAAAATAATATTCTTACTTATCTGTTTATTTTTTTTTTTTATATATATTTTCTTTTTGATGAAAATTAGATTTTCTCTTCTATTTCACTAAAACTACTATTGTTAAAGAAAAAACAATATTTTCTCTTCTCTTATTCTTGGCAATATTTAAATCAAAAATTGCATTTTTCTTTTTCGTTTGTGTCAATTTCACTCTTTTTTCACTCTTAATTAATTCGATAACTATTTTTTTTTTAATTATTATTAAGATTGCAATTTGTGTTAACCGGTTATGTTCCAGACCAGAACAACATTTAAACATTAAAAACCAGTACGATCTGCGTATGGTTGTATTTTTAATGTAAAAATGTTCTGTTCTGTTCTGTTCCAGAACGAGTGTCAGAATGAAACACGTCCATTGAGTATTGTGATTAATTGATTAACAAAAATAAAGATATATCACGTACTTACATACGGATCTCCTATAACACACTGAATACGTTCCACATTATATAGAAATTGTGTTAGGCCTAAGTTATACGACGATCATTGTAATGAAGGAAATTGTGGAACTAGTGGAAACCGAGCGTTTTTCTTTGATTTTCAATGAAAGTTGGTTATACCTCTTTTACGAATGTCAGAGAAACTTTCAGTCAGATTTTCGTTCATAGCTAAGTCGTATAATGGTTTTTTTCATCAAATCCAATTAGATTATTTCTTCCCTTTCCTTTTTTACCGATGAGACACAAATTTTCTCCATTTTTTTTTATATATTATTATTTTCTTATTGGGACGCTAAAGTTTGAGGTTAGAATGCCGACGAAAAATTCCTAATGAAGGCAGTTCTCCAGTGAAATGAAATTAAATAAACGCAATCCACAAAACAGCTGATCGATTAAAACATGTTTCGTCATTCAAATTATAAAAATCATTATAAAAAACAAATTACGTGATAATCCTAAGATTTTTTATTTAAAATCTATTTACTAAACTTTTTCCCATGTTTTGCATTATTTTTTTTTAAAGAAATAACCTTTGTAATACGTTAATTTTCCATTCTAAAATTATTTCCGTCATTAGAATGATCGTCGTATAACTTAGGCCTTAAGAAAAAACTATTTCGACGATGATCATTTGTTTGATTTAAAATGAACATTTCTGAAAATATACATAAAAAATATTTTCGTATGCGCAGTTTTCATGTGAATAGGAATTTCTTGCACTGTGTAGGCTTTGCTGCAATTAAGCAAAAAGTATATATTGAAAAAAAAAAAGACAAAACAAAACAAAAAATGTTGTTTACCCGATGATTTTGCAATAAATCATTTAAAATTTTCAAATATTTTATATATACTGAACAAATTAATAAAAATCATTCTGTTTTTAAATTAAATCTAAATTTTTAATCATCAAGAGGCATGTAGAATTCTGGAACTCCAAGCAACGCCGTGGTACTCAGCTAGTCACTGATAAAATAAGGAGATAGATATTATCGATACAAGGGATGAACAAATTTGTGTTATTATAGAAATATCGTTTATAAACTAGTACTATATGAAAACCGCATTATAAGAATATCATTAAAGATCTATAGTATACTACTATAGGATCTTTGATATCATGCTATAAAGGATCTGTCGCAATTTTTGCATTGTGTTTGAACAATATCGTGTTACAGGAGGTCTGTGTGTTTTTGTAGAAGAATCAAAATTGTCTATTAATACGCTCCTGGCGGGCATAAAGTGATCCAAAATACAAATGGATTATTAAAATGGATTTTTAATCGATTTTCACTGTTTTGGATTTTCATATATATGAATCAGAATTTTGGTTTTGCTTCTATTTATCATATCTGAAAATTTTATAAACAAATTAAAATAAAATTGCAATCTTAACAGTTAAAATTTACCGCATCACAAATTATTAATTGAAACAGTAAACTTTATCTTCGAATTATAATTTGCCTATTTTTTAATGCCTTATAAATGTGTCTAATTTGAGATTCAAATAAATTTTTTGTTTTTCAATTAAATGTAATTTATTTTATTTTATTTTGGTTATTTTTTGGTTATTTTTTGTTTTTTGTTTTTATTATTTCCTTTCATTTATATTTTGCTTGCATTTAGCCATACTACTTCACATCATCATGATGATGGCCGGGATTACTATGATGGGCATTCACAAAATGAACATTCAAAGTGAGTATATATTTTCAAGAACAATCTTTTCTATATATTTATTTTTTTGAGTTTGAGTTTTTTTTTTTCGTAATTCTAACTATTTCTACTCGTTTTTTTTACTATCAAACTTTGCTAATTTTCATCTTAAAAAATTGATCTTATTTTGCGTTTGATTGAACAAGAAAAAAAAAAAGGAAATTTTAGTTCTGTTTTTTTTTTTTTTTATTTTTACATAATTATGATTATTTTAACAGAAATTTTTTAGCTGGATGTATTTAATCGTGTTTTTAAAAGTTTAAAAAGAAGAAGAAAAAAAAAAACACAAATAATAAAGTACTTTGCAAAAACAAAAAAATGTGTGAAAAATCTAATAAAATGAAGTAAATATTAAATAAAACTTAAAAATTTATTAACAAGAATTAATTTTTGTTAAAAAAAAAAAAAAGAAAAAGAAAAAAAACGAATGTTGTTGGTTAATTTAAAATAAATTTAAAAAATTCAAAAGAACTTTGCATAAAAATATAAATATTATATAATTGAATTTGTTATGAATACTTTTGTTATTTGTTTTACAGTTATTCAGATGAAACACCTTTTATACGTGTCGAATTTACAAATGAACCACCGATTGGGCCGCATGATTTAGGTGCTGATAAAATTTTAGGTATTGCTCTTGATGAACATGACTCTTGGAGTCCATCTGTGCCAAAGGAAATTGTTAAATCTTTAAAAGATAAACAGGTATATTTTTTGTTGGGCATTTCTTTCTTATTTCCTTTTTTTAAGGTCACACAAATTGGTTGGAAAATTTCAATTTTAAGACAGTTTAATATCAGTATAATGTGTTAAAGAATTGTATTTTCGACAAAAAACATAAATAAAATTCGTATTCTTATAAACTATATATTAAGTCATAAAATCATATTTAGAATCATATATTAAAGGATTACACATTATATCGATGACAATTTTTTTTATTTATGTATATTTATTTATATAGATTATGTTTTCCCCTCAGGTTAAACGACAAGAACATATCTATGAATTTATAATGACCGAAAAGCATCACTGCCAAACATTGCTAGTCATGCAAAAATTGTTCGTTGAAAGTTTACAAAAACATTTTCATCAATTGAAATTAGAACGTATGTTTCCACGACTGACCGAGTTAATAGAAATGCATACAAAGTAAGAAATTCCTAATAAAATCTATTAAATTAATAAATATTTAAATTTTTTTGTTAGTTTTTTGAAAAAGTTACGTTTAAAACAACGAGAAAATTATATTGTTGATAGTATTGCTGATATACTTTTAGATTTTTTTTCATCAACATCAGCACAACGACTTAAAAGTGTATATGGTAAAAGAAAATGTTCATCTTAAGCTGCGTTTCCAGCACTAAACGCGCAAAATGTTTTTGCTCGCGCGTGATAAAAAAGAAATAACTATTAAAATAGAGTATTAAAATGAGAGAAATATGTATTTCATGCTAATTATAGTACATGAAAATGAAGTTCTCTCTTTTTATTATTAATGATTTAACATTTCTTTCTCTTTTACCCATGCGAGCAAAAACATTTTGCGCGTTTAGTAGAAACGCAGCGTTAACAAATAACTATTTTAAAATCGAATTAAATCGTTTTATATATATATTTTTATTTGTTTTCAATAAAACAGGTGAATTTTGCTCAAATCATCTATCAGCTCTTGATACATTTAAATTTTATTCGGCACGTGATCAAGCATTTGTTGAATGGCATAAACATATTCAATTAAATCCTTTATTAAAAAAGAAAGGTATACCAGAATGTATTCTATTTGTAACGCAGGTAATTTTAATTATTTAATTTAAAGAAGAAAAAATATGATTATAAATATTATTGAATTTCTTCTTGTGTAGCGCCTTACAAAATATCCATTATTAATTGATCCTTTATTAAAAAGTGCACGTGAAGATAAAATCGAACAAGAAAAATTACAACGTGCAATGGCTTTAATAAAAGGAATTTTAGTGGATGTTAATGGTCGTGTGGCTGAGAAAGAAAAAGAAAATCGACAATTACAAATATTCAAAAATATCGATGTTAAATCGTTTTCAATATATAAAGATAAACAATTTAAAAAGTCTGATATTGGTCTTTGGTCGAATAGAAAATTGAAGTATAGAAATTTATATAATAGTAAAATTTGTCTTGTTTTTAATATAATATTTTTTTTTTCTTCTTCTTATGATTAGATTCGAAGGATATGCATTATTAATGCAAGGACGATCTAAAATGCAATCTGTTATAGTTGTTGTTTTATCAGATTGTTTATTTTTTCTTCAAGTGTATTCACATACAAGATATTCATTTTTTACTCCTGAAAATAAGGTAAATTTAAATTATTTTGTATTTGAATTAATTTTGGGCGTTTTTTAAAGAATTGAAGCGTTAGTTACATTGTTTATCGTGAAAGCTTATGTATATTAATATAGTGTTAATGTAAATGATACAGCTTTTTATTGAATTGAAAATGCCGACTTGCGTATACCAACAAAACAGGATTTGTGGGAAGTGTTACTTTTTTGATTTAATCTAAAGAGAAGTACCGGTGAATATAATCGTTTGATTATGGAAGCTTATGGTGAAAATTCTCTATCTGAAAGCGCAATAATTAACGCTGATCGTTACTGATAATAAATAAATCAATTTGATGCGAGCATTACAATAAAAAATTGATCAAAACATAAAAAAGACTTGATAAAGTGATGTAGCAATGTACAGTCAAGCATTGTCATGGAAGCATTTGGGTAGTATGTTTTATTTCATCCTTCATATTCACCAGATAATGTGCCATCTGGAGTGAAATAATCGTATTGAAGAAGCAGATCAATGACAATGCTTTTTCGATTCGATTTCAATTCAATCGAATTACACGATTTAAGTTCTGATTATCTTTCGTTTTGATCGATGCATTTGTAAAATGGCTGGAGGATGAATAGATCGTTTGAAAACAAGAAGAATTTTTTTTTAATCATGGAATCTATTTGTTACCTGAAAGATTGTAAAAAGACGTAGCTAATGATGGACAGTACTTTGAATAAACTATAATATATATTTTCTTTGAAATAAACGTGTAACGCCTAAAATTGATTTAAGTATCCAATATATAGAATAACAAATTTATTAATTTTTAATCATATATATAGGCTGGTGTTGTTTCCTTACAAAAACTTTTAATACGAGAAAAAGCTGGTACTGAATCGCGTGGTATTTATATAATATCATCGAATCCAGCTTTCCCAGAAATGTATGAGCTTAAAGTACAAAAACCAGATGATAAAAATGTTTGGATACAAGCTATCAGGTAATTAATTGTTTTGACTGATTTTGAAAGAAAAGTTTTTTTTATTTAAAATTGTTTAATGTTTTCTTCCATAATAGAGCGGCTGTTTTAGAATGTCCATCAGATGATTTAGAAAATAATGATTTAACTGCTGAAGAAAAACAGAAATTAATTGATGCCAAACAAGCTAATATGAGAGAACTAATCTGTAAGTACTTTTTTTTATTAATATATATTTTGGGTTTGTGTGACGATATTTTCGATTTTTTATTTAAAAGTAATTTAAATTTAGTTCAAAGCTTTAAATTTCCTTAAACCCAACGAAAATGAATATATTATATATAGATATATTTAAATAATATATCCTGTAAAAATACAGTATTTTGCTTTTGGCAACGTTGTCCCAATTGATTTTGATTTTTCGTTTTGTAAATGTTTTTAAAACCAAAAAAAAAGATGGTGTTTTTGTTTTTTGGATTTTTTATTTGATCACTTAATTTGTAAATAATTGCTAATTTTAATACAAATACTTAATATGAATAAATTTTATATAATACTTGTTGTTTGCTTAAGCAATGGGAAATAGTGAATTTGAAGGTAAGCTATAAATTGTAAATCATAATAAAATCATATTTTAAATCTATTTAGAAACAATATCTTTATAGTTTCAATTTTTATATGTTTTATATTATTTATTAAGATTTTTTTAATATAATTAATTAATTTATAACAACATCTTTATAAGCTGGTGGAGGAGTTTCTGGTCGTTGTGGTCGAATTACTTCAGTCGTTTGATTTAATTCTTCTAACTGTCTTTCTTCTGTATTTTGATCGATCAATTGTTGGGTATCAGGACTGTGATTATTTCGATTTTCATCTAAATAACTTTGTCGTACAGATCTGGCATTTAAAAATAAACTACTCCGACTTAAACGTCTAATCATATTTGTTGTATTTTCATTAATTGTTCGATAATATTGATGTCTTGTTGGTCTCTCAAATAATCGTGATAAAAATGTAGCAAAATCACTTTGAGTTGATACTTGACGTTCAGGTGTCGATAAAGATCTATTAAGTGAAGCAGGAGGAGTAGCGTTTCTTCGTTCTGGTGTTCGACACATAACTCCAATCGGTTGTTCTTGTAATCTAATTCCTTGAAAAATAAATATATATAGCAATATTTTCCACATTCGAATGAAATATTATATTAAATAATATTTTAATCTACTTACTATTTTGTCGATCTCTATTTCGAAATGCATTTCTTCTTGTTAATTGTGATTTTCTAGCTTTATAATTACATAATCTTTTACAAATTATAAATGTACAACATATTATCAATGTTGTTATTATACTTCCAACAAATAAACCTGTACAAAATGCAAAAGTTATTGAATTAATGGAGTTTTTCCAAATGCAAGCGATTGATGTCATATTGGATTTTTGTTGTTGCATTAAAATTGTATAATTTTTTAAGCAATCATGAAGTAGATCACAAGTTTTATAGACATTTTCTTTTGGACATTCTTCCCTGTCAGAATTATTTAAATCTTTTGAATTTTTCCAAATTTCATTAATATTAACAATTGGTCGTTCAGTTGTTGTTGTTGTCGGTTCAATCATCATTCTTTCAAACATTTGTCCAAATTTTGCTTTTTTAAAATTACATTTATCAAGTTGAACATTAACATTACGCATTTTTAAATATTTTACAACTATATCTAAATTTTTATCACATAACCATCGATTACCAAATAAATTTATATATTTAAGTTTATTCAATTTAACAAATGGTGACATATTTAATGTTATCATTAAATTATCTGATAAATCTAATTTTGTAAGAAATGGAATTTCTTCGAACAGTGAAATATATATATGAGTCATTTGGCTATTTTGTAAACTTAAAAATTGTACAGATTTACTTATAAATATCGGTTTATTTTGTAATGACATAAATTTATTCCCTGATAAATTCACACCACTCAATTTTAAATTATCTTCAAATATTCGTTCATCAAAATATTCTAAACGATTATATGATAAATCGATATATTTAAGTTTTTCTAAATTTTTAAATGCATCCAAATATATTGTATGTATTGAATTATATGATAAAGTCAAGTTGAGAAGATTTCTAAGCTCCTAAAAAAAAAAAAAATATTTATGTTTTGTTATGATCTGGGTTGGGTGCTTATTCTCGAACTCAATAGAATTTACTGGTATACGGAAATATGCTAAATCCATCCATTCGAGTTTTACTGAAATCGGTATTCTGGTCATAAGTATCCGAGTGAATTCGTGTCATTATAATAAGGAAACCACTCAACTGGGTTTAACCAGCCGAAAATGAATTCTTATCTACGGAAATGTGTTTTTTTTTTGCAGTATTACAGAAAATTTGCAGAAATCTGGAATTCAAACAATGAGATAAAAATAATTTTTACCTACAAGTTGGATATTAAGAATGATAACCCTTTCTGTTCACATAAAAACTTAAAACTTCAAGAATTTAACAAACACTAATCCAAAGATGTACAGTAAAATAACTATTCACCACAGTTGAGTTTCATATGATTTTATACTTAACTCTTTCGTATACAAAACTTTTGGTACGATAATACAAATATTAAACGAGTACGAATAGGAAAGGTACTATCCGAATCGAATACTAGTAAACTCTATAAGTTCGAGAATAAGCCTTCGGATATTAAATTAAATTTACCTGAAAACAATAATTATCCAATATTGTGATAGCATTTTCACTCAAATCTAATATTTCAACTGTTTCTGGAATATTAATATCCGGACTTATCAGTCTTTGATTACTATAAAAAGATTATTTTGTTTTAAAAAAAAAAAAGCATTTCTATTCAAAATTATTCATTATTAAATTTACTAACCTACACTGGGCCCGATTAAAGTCTTTATATAAATCACAGTCACATTGTTTTGGACAAAAACTATTATTTGCATTAATTATTAAAAAAATATGAAACAATATCGAAAATTGCCAAATTTTATCCAAGTTCTTCTTCATTGTTATTAGAATTTTATATAAAAATTATGTCATGTTTATATTAGTCATTATTTACGAATAGTTTCTTTTATTGGATTTTATTTGGATTTTCATCAACACTTTCGATTCAAAACTGATTCAAAATTTACCTTGATTTACACTGTGTACTATCTACGAAATACTATCTTTCTGTTATCTTATCAGTTCGTCGAAATAAAAATGATAACAATTAGAGTACGTTTATCCGCATACCAAACCGGTACGATTGAAATATTCTAGTTAGTCTACGCATAAATGGGCTTTATTATGGTACGTACCATATCAGACTGAACTGGTTTGGTTCGCGCATAATCATACTGAGTGATGATGTTTTGATAATGACGTAATTTTGAAGAGAGATATTTAAATTTAATTTTTTTTTTTGCGACTTAGATGCTTCTTTTTATTATAATTTTGGTCAATAAATTATTAGATATTGATTTATTTTGTAATATTATTTTAAAAAAAAAATGTAGTAAAATCTGTACTAAAGTATCAAACAAAATTTAGTCCCTTAGAAAAAAAAAATTATTGGTGAAATTAGAATTAATTAGAATTGATTAATCCGAAACTGCTTAAAAAAAACTAAATGCACGGATTTTATTATCATTTTAATTTTTTTAAATTAAAATAAAAATTTTTTTTTTAGTTTTTTATTAGAATTTCATCAATTTTTCAGATAAAATGCGACAAAAAGACATCGAACAAGCTATTTTACTTGAAGAAAAAATTTTATTACAATTAAACTTTTTAAAAGAGAAGAAAGCTTTACCGGATTCAAATCCGAATGCTGAAGAATTTCTTGCTAATTTTGGTTCATATAGAGATTTAGTTACTAATGACTGTGATACTGTAGAAATATGGAAAAGAGTATTAAATACTGTTCAAGTAAAAAAAATTTTTGTACAAGTTTTTATTGTGCATATTAGTTAAAATGTTTTTTTTTTTTTTTATTATTATAGGAAATAAGCCAATTAGCATCAACTTTATATACAGCAGCAACTGGTCTTCCTTTATCACGTTCATTTAGTTCAGTAGGTGAACGACAAAGTGAAGCATATTCATCACCAACTTTACCTAAACGTGCTGAAACATTTGGTGGTTTTGATGAAAGACGAAATAAAGTAATTTTAAAATCATTAAAAAAAATATATGTTTTTTTTTTAATATATTTTTTGTTTGTTTTTAAGAATAATTTACCATGGCGAGATGCAGTATTATCAACGTTACCATTGGCACCGATGCCAACAAAAGACAATCATTATTATCAAGGAACTGATAAAAGGGATTCAATTGCATCATCTGAATATGATACGAATTCAAATACATTATCAATATATCAACAAAATAGCATACGAACAAATTCTGAAAATATTTCACTTAAAGATAATAATTATGCGGCATTACAAGTTTCACATTATTTACATACGTTACTTTGTATTATATCACAACAAATGACAACCATACATGATTTACAAGCACAATTAGCTAATTATCGTGAAAATCCTAAAACTCATTATAAACATAATGATCAATTAGAAGAATTACGAAATTTACAAGATAAACTACAAGAAGAGAAACAAACATGGCTCAAACAAAAAGAACAACAAGAAAAAGATCTAGAAGAACAACGAAGTGCTCAAGAAGCTCTACAAAAACAAATTAAGGCTGAACAAGAAGATATTAAACAACAACGAGAACAACTTTATAGAAAAATGGAGATATTATCAAGTCAGGGTTTATTATTATCACCAAATGTAAGATATTAGAAAAAAAAATCATTTTGATTAGAAATGTTTAATGAGTTTTCTGTTTTTTTCTTATAGACACCACTTCCTATTGCAAATGTTGTTCCATCAAATGATGACAATCATCCACATAGTTCTGATGAATATTATTCAACGAGCACTTTAGTTTCAGATAGTACTCTTATTGATAAACGAAAAGATAAATGGAGAACTGCTTCAAGTAAAAAAATTTTGTTTTTATTTTTATATTAACCATATATTTTAATATTAGAATAAAAAATTTTAATACCTAACTACTATTATCCCAGATATCAAGAATACCCTTTTCCATCGACCATCCTTTGGAAAATCATCCCGAAACTTAAATAAAGAAGATCCAAATGAACAATATGATAAGAAAATCAAACAAAAAGTGAAATTCATGAATTCTTCTCATTCCAGTTCCAAAAGCACCTCCTGTAAATCTCCTCAGTGCAACAAATGCACCAAAAGTGAATCAAGCAAGCATTAAACAACAAATACCAATGAAACTTTCATCACTTTCGAGGTAAGATATTTCTTATTAGATAAAAGATAAATAAAATTCATTATTAATATTTTGCACTTGATTGTGAAACTTTTTAATTAATCAAATTTTGAATGATAATTTTCAAGAAACTAACAATGTTGTAATTTTACCCACTTTTTTTCTTCTTTTTTTTGTTTTTAAATTCCAAAAATTTGCAATTTTGGGTTTCCTTGCAAATTTATTTGGTTTGTTTTTACAGCACAAAGTCTGATAAGACACAACTCTCTAGCAATTCTGTTCCCTCACCAATTAATTCAAGTGGAGGAATAACACAAATGTTTCCACTTAAATTAGCTGATAAAAAGGTATGATTTTTTGTAATGAAAATGAATACTAAATTCATTTGATTTTATAGCATGAACGAAATTTTATTTGAATTTTTCTTACTAATACTTTTATTTTCCCGTTTTCCATCTATTCCGCCACCCCATACTTATGTGAATGAAAGTCTTGAAATGAAATTTATTTTTAGTAAAATAATTCCACCCAAAAAAAAAAGAAAAAGAAAAGAAAATTCAAGCAAAATTCATTTAATTCATTGATTTTCTCTAAAAGAAAATATATATACATATATATATGTATATATGATTTCAAAATATAAAACATTAATGTTTTCCAGAACCAAAATTTAACACCAAATCACTCCAGAACGGGTAGTAGTCCGGCAATTATTCAACAACCAATTCAACAGCAATCCGGAAATCCGGCAACAAGGTTAGATTATTAATTCTTTCGTTGTTTAAAAATACAAAACTTTATTAATTTTCATTTGAAATTTTTCATTTTTCTTTTTAAGAACAAACACATACCCAAAACTCCCAGAACGATATCGTGTAAGATCATCGGATGTCGGAATATCCTCTAATCAATATCATTCGAGCCCTCAAACACCAATTTTAGTTGGTGGTCATCAAACACGTAATACATCAATGTATGCTACAATAACAACAACTCCAAATTCAATAACATCAACATCGTCGGGTGGTACACCTTTAATGACACATAAATCAATAATCCCTCCTAATAGTCGATCATCATCAGCATCATCAGCTACCCATGGTACTGTTCCATCAACTACAACTACAACTTCTGGGACAGGTGATAAAAACCACCAAACGAATCCCGAGGAAGAAGAGATTTATTTCTGATACATGCCGGTTGAAGTCGAAATTTAAAGAAATTTTAATTTAAAAATTAATTTTTTCGATAATTTAATAAGACTTAACAAGGTATAAAGTTTGTTTTTTTTTTTTCTTAGTGATCAAAAATAAATTGTGTAATATTAAAAGTGGAATTGAAAATGACAGTCAAAAAGTAGCATTTTAATATTTATAATTGCACTTTTAAAACTAATATAAAGATAACAAAATCGCCTTCTAACAAAATGTTTTAAAGAAATTTCAATTAGAGTTACTTATGTAAAAATATTTAAAACAAAAAAGAACTAACTACCAAACAAGAAATAAAATATTGAAGTAAGAAATAAAGGACGCGAAAACATTCCAAAAAAAAACCCTTTTTCTGTTGTCCTCTCAGAACGCGCATTTAACTTAAGCAATAATAATAAAAATAATAACTATTTTATATATATATATACATGCATCCTTTTTTTTATATTCCTATTCTTTTTATTGTACTTAATTTTTTAATTAATAATTTACTTTATTTGGAAAATGTACATTTAAAAGTTCTTGCAATTGCAAAATTCCTGTAAACAGATTTCTAATTTAATAATTTTATATATATATATATATATTAAATGTATTAATTTTAATTATTTCAATTATATTTATTATGTATTTTTTTTTCGTAGTACTTAATCTTTCATTTTGCACATTTTAATAAAATTTCCGTTACTATTTAAAAATATTTAAAAGAAAACAAAAAGTTCTTTTTTTTTTAATTTATATTCATTATTTGCTTAATTTTTAAATGTTTAAGTTAACAATTAAAACCGAAAAAAAATAAATATTAATAATTATTGCATCTTAATTTTTATTTTGTTATTTTTTTTAGCAAAAAAATATTATTTTTTACTTTAATAGTGAACAAGGCAGAAATATGACCGAATGGTGGTTTTGTGTGTAATACAAATACAAATCCTTCTAACACAGAGTCTACATTAGCTTTTATTTCTGGTATACTAGCTGGCTTACCAGAAATAAAATACTACCAGTTTTTTTTTACGTGGACCAATACTGGTATGCCAATTCAGTATCTGACATGCTGTTGAACCGAGGACAGAAAATAAAAATAGCCAAAATATTGGCTTTAAAGTGTCTAATTCAATTCTGTGGCAATATTTTCCCAAGCCCTTTTTTTAAAATTAATCCTCCTATACTTTTCTTCTTTTTCTCGAAACATATTTATCAATTTGATAATTTCACTCCGCAAAAATTTAGTTTCCGCCATTTTATTAAATGCAAATGTCAAAAATTGGTATACCAGCGCTGTCTATGGTATACCATAATTGTTATACCAGAAAAATTGGTATACCAGGGTGGTCTACACTAGCTTTTTAGCAACCAATTTTGCTGGTATACCAGAAATAAAAGCTAATGTAGACCCTGTGTAACATAATTACTCGATAGCACAAAATTCTTACTAAAGGTGCTTTCATACTATCTGCTTTATCAAATTTCTTTGTATAAATTTTGTACTTAAAATGTCCACTCATAAACTCATGAGAAACTGATTGTTATAATGACATTTTTAATATCTAATTTTTGACAAAAACGTTTGAAAAGACATATGTCAAAACAGATAATCAGAAGGCAACTTATACTAGAGATACACATAGAGTATTCATAATTTGAGAATATAATCGAATATAATAGCATATGTTTGTCTTCGAATACTAAACTTAATGCCAATTTTAAGTACGTAGCATAAATATAGTTTCGAAATTCGAAAACGTACATGGTTTACGTATTTTACCATACTTAATTTTTTCAGTCACCTTTATATATTCTTTACTAATTGCCGCACTTTTTTATTGGAGCAGAAAGTAAGAAATCAAATTTTTAAACTGAACGCTGAGCAATTGACACATTTTGGATACTTGGAGACAGTGATTAAAAAACGAAGATGAACTCTCGATACTACGTTTAATGTATATCAATGCCTTTTTATATAGTAGTACAAGCTATCCTTTAATATCGATACAAAGTATGAATATCCTATGTGTGTCTTTAGTATTAACTGAAATAAATCAAAGCTGCCGCAAGTGATTTTAATAAAAAAAATTATTTTCTAATTTAAAATCGTACAAGTGAAATTGATTTATGAATGTAAAATAAAATAAAAAAAACATCTTTTAAAATATAAAATGAAAAGAAGAGCATTCAAATCACTAATAATTAAAAATAAATCAGATATTTTGAAGAAGGTTAACGAATAGCAAGAAAAAAGTTTACCTATCTCGAGAGTACCAAAAACAGCACTTTGTACAATTTCATCAACATGCGAGAACAAAAAATTCATTATTTAGAAATATTTGTTGACTATATATAATTGTGCACCCCGACCTACGCGAATTTAACTTACGCGATATTCGTCGGATCCACCTATTGCGTAACTTCAGGGTATTACTGTATAAAGCTACTCTATAAATAAAAGTTAAACAGTGTTTTCTCGATTTCTTGAGGTTTTCAGTAAGACGGATTTGTCTGTGCAGTGATCATACATTCTACATTCATATATTATTTGTAACTTACTCTTTCAGTTCTCAAGGTTTTAATATACTAATTAGGAAAGATTAATTGTAATTTATATGCTGTAAAAGGCTTCAAGGATTAAACCGAGATAATGGAGTAATTTTCGGGATTTACATAAACAAGTCGAAACAAATTTTTGTTTCTCTAATATTATTTCAATTAAGTATGCACGAAACTTATTTTATTTTTGAACCAATTCAGGCTAGGAGTCAAGCTTTATACGATGAAAACTCCTCTGCATTAACTCAAGAGTTGAAAACAATACCATTCAGATGACTGATACAATTGTCATAATAAAAACCGATTGTAAAAATATTTTATTTATTTTAAATAATTAACTAAATTACTAACTAATCTTGTTCTAGAATTTAAAAAGAATTTAAAAATATACAAAAACCTTAAGAATGGAAAATTTCTCTTAAAAATGTATTCTAATAAAATATTAAAAAATTCAAATTCTAATTCATATCAAAAGAGAAAAAAAATTTTTTTTATTGTTAACTGTTAACTATTCAATAATAATAAATTTTAAAAATAATAATAATAATAAATATTTACTAAAACTAAAATAAAGTCACTTATTAACATTTAATATTTGAAATCATTAACTATTTTTCTTGTTCTTTAAAAATTCATATTTTGAATATATTTAATTACAAAAAAGAAAACAATGGAAATTAAGAAAACTTAATTATTTTAAATAAAAAATAAAAAAAAAAAATCTTTGACAATACAAATAGTGTAAAAATTAAAAAAAAAATCAAGAAAATAGAAAACTAAAATTTAAAATTATTTAGTATTTAAAACAAATGAAGAAAAGCTACATGAAAATGTATTTAAAAAAAGAAATATAAAAGAATACAAAAGTTTATATTTATTAAAACCTTAAAAAAGAGATTTAAATATATAATTTATTTTTTTCAAAATTTTCCCTATTTGTAAATAAAACAAAACAATTAACTAAAAAAACACTTTTAAAACTTAAACAAAACAAAAAGAAAACTATTTATTAATGTTAATATTATAAATTTTTATTTCGATTTGATTATTTTGATTCGAAAGAAAAATTAAAATTATGAAAATAATTTCTTGTAAATATTTAAATTTGATAAAATGAGAAAACCAAAAAAATTTCTCGATTTGATGAGTTTTTCATGGAAATTTAGAAAAACTACATATATTTTATTCTATTAATGGTTTCTACAAATACTTTATTAAAAATATATGATATTTGAAATAAAACCGAACGAGTTTAGTAATTTATCGAATTATATTACAAAACACACAAGTTCGTAGTAATCTGGCCGGTAATTGGGTTAAACAGAAATTCTATTTAGTTTATGTAAATTAATTGAGAAGTATTAAAACTACATTAAAAAATGAATGTAAATGGAGTTTAAAATGTGTTTATAGGAAATTAGATTTTAGAGAAAATTTTGATGTGATCATCTAGGAATAATTCTAGAAATAAAATTAGACACGTTTAGAAAATTATTTCCATCAAGATTTTTAAATATCATGATTAACCAAAGAAAAACAGGGAAAAATATTCTTAAATATGATCGCTGGAAAATAAGTCTTACGATTCTTCTTCACATTTCGAATCTCCATAAACCATACTCTGAATAAGGAAAAACAAAATGTATGTGATTGTAAGAAAACGAATTCGTGTAACTTTGAAAAATGAATATGGGATATATTCGCTGTAAGAGAGGATGAGATCTACTAAATTTCTGATCACATTTTAGATATAGAAATAACTATACAAGGTGCAGTCAAACTAAGTAAAATAATGTAATAAAAAAACGAATGATGGAATTTTTTTCAAATAATATGTTTGTTTATTCAAAGTAGTCTTCTTCCGAGTCTATACAACGTTTAAGAGTAATTGGAATGATGATTGAAGCTCCTCGACTAGAATAACACTCCAAGCATGCGTCAATTTAGACTCTCCTTTCGACAGCTATTCGCCACTTTGAAGTCTTGTTTCTGGGTCTTATTGGAAGCACCGTATTTCACTATCCATTTTCAGGAAGTTGTGATGACTTTCTACTGTGCTAATGAATTCTTTGGTATGACGTAATCAAACAGGATAATTTCCTTGAATTTCTCTAAAAGTAAGATAATATAAACAAAATGTATGGAGTAGTGGAAAAAAATACCTCTTTAAAAACCAAATTATACAGAAAATGTATGGAATAGAAGCAAAAATGATATAATTTTTATGTGAATATATCCAGTCATTATACATTTGGCATACATAAGTACACTATATAGATCTGTAACAGTTAGATGTGTCTATTTAGGGTATATTAATTGCGATACTTTTCAAAGATGTCTCTTCAATTTCTCAATTCAATGGGAATGTTTTCAAAAGCCCTATGTAATAGTTTTCCTACAATCGCACACCGTTTTCTCTAATTCAGACTGTATTTACATCTAATATTAATTTTTCATAAAATTTTTAAATTATAATTATAAAATAATAAATTAAAAAAAAAATTATTACGCAGGTCTTAGAAAAACTTTGAACAATCAGAAAAATGGAAAAAAAGGTATTTTCCTGCCAAAAAAACAAAAAAAAATGAAAAATGTTTTTAAATTGCATTCAATTATTAATTACAAAACAAACAAAAATTTTAAATTATTAAATTATTAATAATTAAAAGAAAATAAAACTTTTTGCTCTTAACATGAGAAAAATATGAAAGACTTAAATATTTTATTTTAAATATTTTACAAAAAAAATATGAATAAAAATATTAAAAATTAAAAAATTATAACAAGAACATATTTAATGGGTAAAAAATACTTGAGAAAAAAAAACATTACAGAGAGAGAATTAATTCTTAGATAAAACATTATTAATAAAAATAATATTAAAAAGATTCTACTTAGATGGCATATTTACAAAATTATACAGAAAAAATGATAATAAACAAAAAAAAGTATATTATTAATTAGTTAACTAATCACAAAAAATTAAAACAAAAAAAAAACTAAACTTTTAAAATTATAGCAATGTTAAGTGTTGTTGTTTCTATACAAAAAAAGTAAAAAATAAAAATTATTGTTGAACATAAAAAAATTTAATACTCTTTAAAAATAAAAATTAAAATTTAATTCAAAAATTACTTAAGTAACAAAAACGACAAAAATAAAAACCACAATAAAGACTTAAAATCATTTAAAATTTATCAAGTTTTTTTTTTTTTTAATTACATATTAAAATCCACGTATTCTTATTTTACATCTTTTTTTTTAATTTATATTATTTAAAAATTAATAAGAATTAATTAAAAATACAAAAAAAAAGCTAATAAAACTAAAAAATGATATTTAAGAAAATTTTGATTATTTTAATTTAAATACTAAATATTACAGTGGTGTCTTAAAATCACGAGACGAATTCGTTCCACAAAAAAATCATAGTCATTATGCAAATAATATGCATTTAAATCAGTGATTCACAAAGTGGTCTATATCGACCCCCAAGGGTCGACGACGACCTGCAAAGGGTCCATGTCAGCGAAAAAAAAATTTGGGGGTCCATGAATCGAAAATGGGGGTCAACATTAGTGCATCTCATATAACCAGGTCGTGAAATTAATTTTGGCATTCCACATACACAGATAATACCTATTTACTTACATAATACTACCTTATAATATAAAGACGTATAACTATCTACATTATAAAATTAAAAAAGTACCTATGAAGTAAAAATTTTTAAAACATGAAACGTGATAAAGAATTATTTTAAAATTTAAGTTATTAGGTATATTTTATGATATATGAAACTGTTTGTGCTGTTCATATACAACGTTGCATAGTATCTTACATTATATTTATGATCTTGTGGTGGCATAGTCACTTTCAGCCCTTTCAAAGTGAGTAGCACTATACCAGTTGTCAAAAATAAATTTCAAGTTGATAAATTTGCGAAAAGTCAGTATCAGGTAAGCAGGGGATCTACCCAAAACTGAAAAACATGGCAAGTGGTCCACGAGACAAAAAAGTTTGGGAACCTCTGGTTTAAATAATATTCAATTCCCCGGCATTGCTCGGTGTCCCCTGCTTCTACATGCCCCTTGATGTTTCAAAATTTAGATTTCATCTAAAAACAGAATTTATTATATTATGAATGATTTTTATTGATTTATTCGATATACAAAATATTTGAAAATTTTAAATGTTTTATTGCCAAGCCATCGGGTAAACAACATTTTTTGTTTTGTTTTGTTTTCTTTATTTACTTTATATTCAACTGAATGTGTTTAATTGCCACAGATCATACACAGCGCAAGAATATATTATAATTTAAAATTTTTGATATTAAAAACTGATATTGTTACTCATCTGCAGTGATTAAATAGCAATTAATTTTGATATTGGCTTTTATAATTTCATACAAAATAATCCCGGTATCTCTATTAAAATCTTGCGTAAATTAAATGAGATTAAAACTTAAAGTCGTGTAAGTCTTAAAACTCATTAAAAAATATTGGGAACGATCGAATGAAGAAAGCCGTTTCTGTATATTGTAGACCAAGGCTGTCCAACCCGGCCCGCGGGCCGCATATGGCTCGAAAATATTTAAAGTTATTGAAGCATGTCCATTTTTCTGAGGAGTGATTTGTATGTTGTGTGAGCTCTCGTGCTAAAGCTGCCAAGTGACAAACATCAGAAACAGAAACAGAAATTTTAAATTACTTAAACATAAAAACTATATATTTTACGTTTTTTATTTTCGCTCGTCAGCTATAGTAATATACTTGTACTTGTGGTCGAAAACACTATGTCTTCTTCCAATGTGGCCCAGGGAAATAAAAAGGTTGGACACCCTTGTTGTAGACAGTAACAATAATCCAGATCAGGTTGCTTGTAATATCGTTTTATACATTCGATTATTTTAGCTGGTATCAGATGACGGAAGTAATTATAAGATTTGCATGAAGAGATAGTAACAGGACACAATTCGAAAAGTCTAGTTTTAATTCAAGGATCCCAAAATAATGTCAATTGACTTATACAATACCTTTACTCCCTAAGACTATAAGATATAATCCAGAAAAATCGTGATTGCACGTTACCATATTCATCGGCATCAAACAAATTCATTAAAGTGGCTCCTAAAATTTAAACATGGATGATAAATACTGAAAAATTTGATAAAATAGATTTATAGCTTGATGAATGAATTATAAAAAAACAAAACTTCAAATAAATTTTATCGTAAATTTCATATAATTTCGTTTATTATTTTTAAAGGTGGTAAAATTAATTATCAGTAAACGTTTGTATTTTTTAAGAGTGCAATCTTGTGTTTCAATATTTTATTTAATATTAAAGTAAATACTATAATTTTATATTCAGTATATTCTTTTTTTTTATTATGTTTTAACGATAAGAAATGGTTCTTAAAAATGAATTAAATTTTAAATGAATTGACTATTGAAAATAATAACACAAAAATTAAATATTTTACTGATGGCCTAATAAAGTAATGTAAAAAAAATAAAAAAGAATTAATTTCTAGAAATTAATAAATGTTATTTAAAAGCAAAAGATTATAATAAAAAAGCAAATATATATATATAAAAACAAATGCTAACAAAAATAGTAATTAAACACTTTTTTTTCCCGAGTATTTTTAGTGTACAAAAATAATAAAATATTATTAAATAATTATTAGATTTTGGAAAGAAAAGAAAAAAATCTAAAAATATTTTATATTATTTCCTATATTGATTGTTTTATTTTTAAGATAATAACAAAATACTTAATGTTAACTATTATAACAGGGGAATTAATTATTAATATTTAATTATATAATTATCCGTTTATTAAATATTTCCTTTTATTTCGTTTTCTATAAAAGGCTGTGCTTAAAGAAATGTTTGTCTTCACTAAAAAATGAATTTTTATTTTAATTTTATTTAAAAAGAGAAAAAAAATGGCAAGTTTAAAAACAGATCTTTATTTTCTTTTTTTCTTTTCTTTTATAATTATGAATTAAAATTTAACAATTTTTTTCAAAGAAATTATTTAAATCATTTTTTAAGATACAAAATCTTAAAATTCAAAATATTACTTATTAATTTTAATAAATATTAATATTAAGACAAAAGGAAAAACTAATATTATATTTAAAATAAAAAAAAATCCATTATTTATTAAAATTATTTAGAAGTAATTATAAAAATTAGAATATTAATGATGTTAAAAAAAAAAATAAAAAGCCAAAACACAAAAAAAAATTTATTGTAGAAATACCTATGAAATTTTTATTATATTTTTAATTTCTAGCGAAAGTATGTGCGAATAGTTACTAATCTGACTAAAGTGACAATTTATTTCACACAAGTCGCACGAAAGAAGAAACTCTTCCGATCATGTCCATAGTGTATGAATGAAAGAATATATAGATCAGTGATACGCAACCCCCTACCCGCAGGTAATACACTTACCCGGGACCATATTTTCAGTTACCGCATATTTTTTTTAAAAATATTTATGATATTTTTACGAATTAGCAATTGTATGGAGGCCTTGTTTCACTGAGCCTTAATTCTTAATCGACCGCAGCAAATGACCTTAATAGCAACTTGTTGGTCGTCAATTCCACCAAGATTTTCGTTTTTAAAAACAGTTAGATTTGGTCTGCTATAAGCTTTTGGTTCCAGCTATATTTGTAAGCAAATATTTTCACAAAAATAAAATATATGAGTTAAGTTTTTACCCCGGAAACCCAGTAGAAAATCGAAAATACTGTAATTTACACGCTTTTGAAAAAGGTTGCATATCGTTGATATAGATTATGCTTTCCCATATTTAAAATTGGTGTTTCTGCGCACCTACGTCACGCGAGACGTGAAATACATTGTTTGTATGAAAAATCACGATAATTTATTTGAAATGAAATCACAAGTGATGCCATAAAAGTATGAAAATAAAAATTCAAAATGTTCGTAATGCGGAATGCGCAATCTTTATATTCTTTCATTCATGGTGTATGTATAAAAGTAAAAATAACATACAATAAAGAAACACCTAAATAATACAAAAATCTCAAATTATGGAAATTATAATTATTCGCACGGCAAAGACTTTTCAAATGGATTATAAAGGATAAATATGATGAAGTCAATTTCGAAAAGTCACCTTAATTACTAATTCGCAGATGTACTAAATTTTAAATTTATTTTAAAATTTAATTTCGGTACTTTTTTATTGAATTTTGAACTTGAAATGTTCCTCCTGAATGTTTAAGAAATAAAAAAAAAAAAACCAAAATAACCGCGATTGTAACGTGAAAATAATAAACACTCTTTTTATCTTGACGTGGTCGATAAACATTACAAAAAACCATAATCATAAATTATATATAAATTATAAATTTTCTAGACGCAAAATAGCGACTTAATAATTAAGATTACGCACTTATTATCACGACTTCCGTTTAGTATATTCTAGTTTATACGGGCAAATCTAATTTTAAAAATTCATGTTTTTACATGTATAAGTTAGGTTATAGTGGCGGACGTTAGGTCTCACATTGACCACATTGGATCGATACCACATAGTTTATTGACCTACGAAAGTTTCCATAGTTTTACGAGGCATTTTCGAATCGCGGACACTCGTTAATGGTAGACTGAAGTGTTTTTGATTTCATTGCGAATTTGCAGGATATTACTTATATTATACCCAGAGACCTGTCCTAGAACTTTTAAAAAAAGGTTGGCACAGGATTTTCTACTGTGTCCTTACAAATATTGAATAGTGAAATAGCAAATATTCAACGGATTCGAACTGATCTGGTTCCTCACAGGTCTTACAATGAACAGTTGTAGAGAGTTCGAGTCTTAGTGCGTACATCCCAATAAGACAGTGGGCAGTACTGCAGTACAGTGCTGCACTGCGCGAATTTATATAAAATGAGCTCAAAAAGAGTTGAATATATGTTAAATTTTCTAATATTTTGTTCGAGAAAATTCGTAAATTATTTTTAGCGCTAAGAAAATTAAATTTGAAAAATTGTATCTAAGAAAGTTGTTCGATTTTCCATATCATATATTTTTCCACTATTATAAATTGCAGGGCAACTAAATTTTGCTTTAGTCAATCAGTACGATTAGCAAATACTTGTTGGTCGGAACGATTTCTCTTGATTCACATAAAACTTTAAATAAAACGATTATTTATATCAGGATTAATTTTAAAAAAAATGGTCGAACAACGAATTTGTTATTTTATCTTTATTAGATAATATTCAATGATTCCCTACACGGGATTGTGTCCAATTGAAAAGTTTAATTTAGAAAATTATTAATTTTCTATCAATTTTAAAAAATTGATTAATTTTTTTAGTTTTCAAATTCCTAGAAGTGACCTCTGAACCAAGTCGAACAAAAAAAAACCATTTCAATAATTTCGTTATCTTATCGTTATCTCAATTTAATCCAATTACAATTAAGCACCTAATTTAATTGAAAAATATTAATTTTTAAATCGATAATCACTTAGCAAACTGATCTGATCATTAAAAAGTATTTCTTGTAAAATATTTATTTAAAACTAAAATAGAAAATCGTGAAAATTGATCAAAAATGGAAATGATTATTTTATCGGATATCGCCATATTATTTGGACTCTTCCTTAGTTTATTTTGTGTGATTGTAAGTTTATTTTTATTTCTTTTTTTAAATAATTTTTTAATTTATTATCTTTTTGTGGGAATTTTTTTAGTATTTATGTGTTAAAAGAAAGAAAAATGATTGTTCATCAGATGATAATGGAAATAATATTTCCGATTTAAATGATTACGAACGAGGATATACAGGTATGTGGATATTCGATTGAGATTCTTTTTAAGTTGTACAGTTCAAAAATTTTAGATATTAAGGAAATCATTATTTCTATTCACCATCATCTCGGGTTTTTACATCGGTTTTTATTGTTGGAACACAACAAAATGGACAATCACGTGAACCAATACAACCGAGTAATATTGAACAAAATCCACCATCATACGAGCAGGCTGCTAAGCAAGTTCGAGATCGTGGTCGAAATCTTCAATTGGATTCGATTCCAGAAAATGATGTTCTACCTCCGCCACCACCATATGAAGAAATTCGTAAAAATGTTACAAAATATTAATTGTTTTAGTACTTTTACAAATATATTGGAAGTTTTTATTATTATTGAATTATTTATTTACTTTTATCTTTCTCAAAATCCTTTCCAGTAATTTCCAGTTTTCAGGACAATCAACATATTTACTTAAATTACCAATTAAAATATAATCGCGTCTTTTTAATAATATTTGCAAAATTTAATTATTGGTTTTATCTTTATAGAAATTTTATTTCGTATTATAAATTTTGAAGTGAAAACAAATTCTATCATAAATTTATTGTTTGTATTTTTGGGAATTTGGAAAACCCAAGATCGAATTAAATAGCGTTGTTTTTTTATATTGTTTCGTCACTATTATTATATAAGGAAAAATGGATTTATAACATTTATGCCCGGTTTTACAGTGAAAGTTTAAACTATAACGGACGTTTAACTTTGGGATTAACAAATTTTGGGTTTTACAGTTCGAGTTTAACCCGTGTAGCCCGGTTAAAATTCAGTTTAACTTAATCGGCCAATTTACACAGTTTAAACGAATTTTTTTTCGGTTAACCAATCAAAATACAGGAAAATAAAATTAAATAAATATCAAAAATAATTCGAATGTAAATGGATTTAAATTTAGATTTTAAAAAGAAGAATTTTTAATATTTATTTCTTATTTAGAACGTACTTTTTCTAAAATTCAACATTCAACAAATAAGGGAAAAAATTTAATATTTTAAAATGAACGTGGAACAATTATGGCAACCTGTTGAAGAAAACACATCGATACGAAATATTCCGCCAACCAATTTTTCGATAATATTTATATTAGATTAGATAGATATTACATTTATATTATCTTATTACATTTTTTCTGATTATAAATTATTTATTAATTCATAATTCCTTCAAATATTCAATTTTTGTTTGGTGTCTCTTTTTTTTATTTTTTATTTTTTTTTTAATGTCAAAATTTCCAATCAAAGTAGTAAATAAAGGGAAATTATTCACAATAGGTAGTTTAGGTAAACGAAAAATAAAACTGGACTGTAAAACGCATTCGGGTTAACCTACGAATTTAATCGGGGTACTTGGGTTAAGTAAACTTAAATTTAAACGTTCACTGTAAAACCGGGCATTAACATTTTAAAAAAAAATTTTATAAACAATGTTTCCATATATCGAGAATCAACTGTATTTACCATATACGTACTTTCTTTTATGGTGCCTGTACCTATGAATGGTTATTGGTTTTTTTTTCTTTGTGGGACCTCTATAAACTAATTATGTACGTTTTTATGGTGTCATTGGAAATCAATTTCCCAATTATTTAAATTTAGTAATTGATTTTTAATCGGTTTTTAATTTTTATTTCAAAGTTTTAAATTTTTAACGGAAATAACCGCTAAAATTGTGCGCAACAATCGCTTAAGAGAAGAAAATTTATGATTTCGAAAATGAATATACGAAGAAAGAGATTTCTAGCTGTCATATTCATATGTCATTCGTTTATTGACGTATGTGATTTTATAGTGTTGTCATAAAAGTTTTACATGCAAAGAAAAGTATTTTAATAAATAAATAATTTAATATTTATATATATATAAAAACATGTTTCAAATTATTACAATTTTATTTCTAAATATTATTAATATTTAGTTTTATAAGGTTTTATTTAAAAAAATTTTAAAATATTAACAAGAAATATATTTATTTTTGTTTTTTTTTTTTTTTTTTGTGGTAAGTAAAAATGTTACTTAATACGTTTTTTTGTTTTGTCATTTTTCTTATTAATTTATCAATTTTTAAAGATAATATAGAATATTAAATAAGATTAGGAATTTGTATTAAAAACTCATTGAAATTTTATTACTGAAAAATTCCAGTTTTTTTTTAATGCATTTTTTATTTTATAGTTAAATCGAAATCGAAAGCCGGTTTTTTTTTTTTTTATAGAAATATTTCTAGGAATAAAAATTTTTGTAGGAACAACTTTTTTTTATAATTAAAATTTATGCAAAATTCGGAGTGCTTCAAATCCAACAAGGCTAATATTAATTCAAATAATTTCTGTTTACTTATAATTAAGAAAACATTAGAACTGAGAGTTTTGATTCAAGAACTTCTAAAATTTTAAACATTTGATTGACATCCAATAAATTATGCTAATTTGTTCGGTTTTAATCTTTGTTTATTTTTTTTGTGTGTTATTACTGTTTTTGCTGAGTTTACAAGAAAATTTGTAAAAAAAAAGATGAATAATATTTATCAGTTCATAATTATATAAAACAAAAAAAAAAGTGCAAAACTAAGATTAAAAAAAATTGAGTTTCTTATATAATTTTAAATGAAAAATAATCATTTTATTAGTTATTTTATTAAAATAAATTAAAAAGCTTCGAAAGAAAACATTTTTAAGATATTTAATACTTCTGTAAATATAATTTAAACCTTTTTAATATCTACAAATCTCTTTTAAAACAATTATAAAAAAGAAGAACGTTTTTATCTTTTAAGTTTATTTTGAAAACATCTATTATTTTATTATATTAAATGAGAGAGAAAAGCAACTGGAAAAAAAACGTTTACATTGGAAATTCAAATACATTTTGTGTCATTTCTTTACTACGTATAAATGGAGAATCCAAATCTTATGGAAACTGGGTTGAAATCCATGTCCAAATTGGACTGGATTCGATTTTTTTGGTAGCTATATCATGATTTTCATTTACTAGATAAGAAATTTAAATTTATCATGTTCTAATTTGAACATGATTTTGTTTAAATTTCGACCAAATCTCCATGTTAAACATACTAATTATTTTGTACTATAAAACAGACTTCATAGAGAATCAAATAAATGAATGAAATATACTATGAAATACTATATTTCACTAATAATTAAATAAACAAGAAAACAATGCAAATTTAAGCCATTTAAACAAAACGTAATTTTACTACAAACCCGGAAGAATATAAAACAAAAATATTATTTTAAAATAATGATTTTATTTAAGAAAAAAAAATTAAGAAAATTCAAATTTCATTTAATAGTCGAGCAGAGATTAGTTAAGCATCTGCCATTAACTGAATTTTTCGTTGCCTTTAAATACCTTTTAGTCATCCAACCGAAAAATGTGAACGTGCAAAAATGATTCTAGAATCAAAATCTTATCAGTTTAATAACCAAACAAAACATCATGATTAAAAGTGATATTATTATTTATTTCATATCACATCATATCAAATATTTCAGAGTTTCAGATTTAAAACATCTCCATGCTCCTTTTTTTTCTTGTTAAAATTTACGTCTTTTTTTTTTTGAAATTTCAAAATCTTACCGGATTTATTTGAACACGTATTTTTAATGTTTACAAAAACAATTTGTTACTCTTGTTTTCTTCTTGATCTTAATTTAAATTATAAATTATATAAAATTGGATGATTAAAGAAATGCAAAAAAAAGGTAAAAAAAAAAAAAAAATATTGACAAAACTTTATTTAATTCGCCTTTTTTATTTATTGCGAAGGCACAAATCTTTTAAAATAATAATCTTGTGATTATGAAGTAACTGTTTTCAACAGAACTTACGAATATCCATTTGTCATTTTTATCCTATAAAGAATTGTATTTTCCAAGATTTTAAAAACAATATCATTTCTTGGGTAACTCTGGGAATAAATATATGAATTTCTTTATATAACATATTTAAAGATCAAAATAACATGTAACCACAAAAATATTTATATAATAGTTTTCTAGTTTTCTTCGCTACTATTTTATTCGTGAAATCATCCATTGGGGCTTCCACAAAATTCACAATTTACTCCCAAACAGTTTAGATTAAAGGTTCTCTTCAAATTATCTAATATTTTTGAATCATTTTTAATTATATATATATATATAGGGTGTCTCCATAATAGGTGCAAATTTAAATTTCGCGCTATTTTCGTTTCATTCAGTTTACAGTAATAAAATCTTGATATTTGCCATCTGCCATTGTTGCGGTTAATAGTCATGGAACTCTGCACGAAGGAACGACATTGACAGTTTGTCAAGTTTCGAGCGCCTACTGTAATGAAAAAGACAATTCCACAAATTTCAAATCGTACGTTTCTTTCGTAGCAGTCTTTATTTAATAAATTATTAAATTCCCCGTCGAATGAGGTATGGATTACACCTGTAGGACCCAGAATACCTGAGATATACGTATACCTTGATACTAGAGAATTTTTAGATTTCTCCTGTCCTAGAAGGAATATTTTTGAAAACCGCGAATGGCATTTAATTCCTTATTAAATTGATCATCGAATGAGGTATGGATCGTATCTATTGGATGCAGAATACCCGAGATATACACATACTTCGTTACGTAAATTAAATTTTGCACTTCTTATTGAGACACCCTTTATATATTTTTTTTTGTTTTCGTAATTCGTCATGTAACCACTGCAAAATTTGTAGACTAAACATGTCACGGATTTATGATAGTAGAATTTCGGGTGCCTACAGAATTAGTATATTTTATCATCATTCAGTTGTTGTTCTTTCCAATTTCGTCATATAGCTGAAAAGTTGAAATTTTTATCTAGAGATAAAAGTTCCTAGTCTCTCCTTCATAAGTGCCATGATTTTAATTTCGTATATAAATCGTTTCAAACATTCTATGAATTCCCACTCAAATTTCAGAGTTTTCGCGTACGAGTTTTAATTGAAACAAAAAAAAGAAACTATCAAATTTCTAAGTGAAAATATTGTCTCGTTTTAATTAAGAATAAATAAACAATATCGAGTGTAAAAAGTTTTAACAAACAAAATATTTAAATCAAAGTTATTTAAAACAATATATATTATTTTATTATTATTAATTAGTTGAAAATTAAGTTCTAATAGTTGTGTGTTCTTTTTTTATAAAAAGTTTATTTTTTGTTTAGTAAATCGACGAGAAAACCCGCCAAGCTTAATCATAGAGAAAAGAACATTTTTTTGTGCTGTTTGTGTTTTTTTTCTTTTCTTTTTTTGTTAAAAACATTTTTTTAAAATGATTCCTGGATATGGACCAGTAACACAAGCTCTTCTTGGCACTCTTTTAACATGGGGCCTAACAGCAGCTGGTTCAGCAATGGTGATATTTCTTCGTGGTAGCCAAGTAAGTAAAATATTATTATTATTTTTATAAACTAATACATTTTATTGTGTATAATTGATAATAGTTAGTTAGTTACTCAGTAAGGACGAATTTTTTTTTTGAGAATCTTCTGACTCGTTTTAACTATTTATTTTGCTTATTGAATTTTTTCTGTTATCAAACATAATAGACGGTATTCTCTTACTATTGTAATTCATAGTGTATCGTTGTAAAATTCGATTTTGTTTGTATAGAAAAATACCAAATCATACATCATGTTTTACAACGCCAAGGGAATGCCAACAATATATAAGCCTCACACTTATATAAAATACAATTAAAAATATATAGTAACTGAAAATTGGTCTATAGCTGATTTTTTGATCCCCTATGATAGAAATGGGAGAGAAAAACTGTCAAAACTATCAATATTTCAAGGTTTTTTCTTCATAACTTTGTTTCCTCTTTTCAAAATTTCCTCTAATTTACAGGTAACCTGATAACATAAGTGTAATCTGCAAATTTTATTCAAATCGATGTATTAGTTTTTAAAGTACATCAAAAGAACTTTATGAGCAGGCTTACTTTCTTCTAGGATTATTCCTTTCTCCACTATCCTTGAACCGAATTTACTGAAATTTATCATGGTATCATCTATTTATATAGT